>OZ025289.1:114578234-116013903 GCA_964019185.1 Maratus speculifer | reverse complement strand
AAAATAAACGTTAGGGGCTGTGGAAATATAACGTTATTTAGTTTTTCGTAATTTTGGAACCCCCCCCCCCTTCCTTCCTATATTATAAGTTATCATCCCTCGAACCGCCAAACCCATTTAATGATATCATTATCAAATGATTTTTTTTTAACTTTTAGAATTTATATATTTCGTTTGAAGAAAAATACAAATTTCGTTACATTTATTTTTTGCATACTTTATTAATTCAAACGAAGATAAGTCAATAAAATATCACTTTGTATCAAATAATTTAAAAAGAAATACATATTTAAAAGTATTTTATAATAGTTTTTTAATGCATAATGTATTCAACAGTAATAAAGTGTTGTTGCGCTTGTCCCAAACGGAGGAACGGTGGAGTGCAAACAGGAAATGTTATCAACAAAACAAGTAGTCACTGTTTCTCTTTTATTTAATAGTAAACACTAACTTCATTTTAAATATGCTTCACTTATGTTTTCTCGAACAGCGATTATATATGCATACACAATACAAAGAAGAGTAGCAATGTCAAACGTTGGGGATATCCTATATTTTAGAATTAAATAAATTTATAATAATTTAATTATTTTACTAACTTTGTTTTTTCATAAAAATAGATAACAGATTAAAATAAGATATCATACTATTTTAATCAAAAAACCGTGTTACAAAAAAAGTGATTAAACATGATAACGATAACAAAAGACAAACCACAATCCTCCCACCCCCTAAAGATATCTTACGATATCATGTGCCAGACTCCCTCCCCCTACTATGATAACGTTATATATGAACAGAACAGCCACTTAGAAGATGGTTGGTTGGTTGGTTGATTCTTGTCGTCCGATTATCTACGCTAATGGGATATAGGACCAGGAGGAGTGCCCTCCGTGGGGGTCTTTCTAAGGGAACCTAACCCGTATTTACGCAAGGTTCGAAGAAAACCACGGAATACTCCGAACGGTTAGGCCGACAGCCGTGATTGGGTTCGAACCCAGCACCTGCCGTCTACCACTTGAGAGGTCCGAACCTCTCGGCCTCTGGTGGGGCCGCCGCTTAGAAGAAGCAGCTGCAATATTTCGAAATATGTGTAATATTTGGCAATAGATGGCAGCACTAAACTTTTATATTTATAAATATTTTTCTATTAAACCATTTAAAATATTAATTATATATTCCTATTTATACGGAAAAAAAATATTTTATAGTGAATTGATTTTCTTACGGTTATCATTTCTCCTGTTGCCTCACATATCTACCTCACGAACTTCCATTTAAAAGATATATACACTGTGATAAAAACATTGTCAGTCAAATTTAAAAGTGTAATGACAGTGTCAATATTAATTTAAGTAATGTATAAAAATTAAATTAAAATATGAGAAATTATTTTAGAAATTATCTTTAATTACTGTACTCGGATAATATTAATTTATCGAGTGCAGTATAATAATAATAATAATAATAATAATAATAATAAAACATTACAAATTAATTTATTATATTATTGAATGAATTTTATGGAAAACTCGTTTTACTTATAGAATTCTAAATTATTCCCATTTCACGTATAAAAAATAGTTAAAATTCACCATATAATTAATACGAGATAAATGGATAGAATGAAACATACTTTTATTAATATTTAACAGTATATTAAGAAAGTAAATAAAGATGTAAATATCAAAGAATACATTTATATTGCAATTAAACGAAGTAAAAATTTTGTAACTATTTTCAAGTTTATACAGTGCACAAAATATTTAATAAGGTATATTTAATCATACTAGGGGGGCTCCGCCCCCCGCTCGCTACGCTCGCAAACCCCCTGCGTGATCGCTTCGCGATTCCAAGTTGTAGGCTACCCCTGCTTGCTGCGCTCGCCAATACCCCATGGTATGAATAAGCAGTTGCAGATTTTTCAAATGATGTGTCACACGACTAGTGTTGTAAAGAAATTAAAAATTTGCCCCCCCTGGGGCAAATTTTTGGGGCACATTGGGGGGCAGAGTGGGGGGTGACACACAAGGCATCCATAATATGAATAAGCAGTTGCAGACCTTTCAAATGATGTGTCACACGACTGATGTTGTAAGGAAATAAAAAAGTGCCCCCCCCGGGGGCAGAGTGGGGGTGACCCAAAAGACATCCATAATATGAATAAGCAGTTGCAGACCTTTCAAATGATGTGTCACACGACTGGTGTTGTAAAGAAATTTAAAATGAGCCCCCCCCCCTGGGGGGCAGAGAGGAGGGGGACACACAAGATATCCTATATAATAGGATATATAATAGGAAAAGGCAGTTTCAGACCTTTTAAAAGATATGCAACACGAGTGCTGTGGATAAAAATTTAAAAAGTTCGCCTTTGGGGGGGGAGAGGAAGTGGGATGCGGCGCCCCAAACATGCATAATTGGAATGAGCAGTTACAGTTTTTTTAAACTATAGGGAGGCTCCGCCCCGCTGCTCGCTACGCTCGCCAACCCCCCGCGTACTCACTTCGCGATTCCGAGTTGTAGGCTACCCTTGCTTGCTGCGATCGCCAATACCCCATGGAATCGTTTCGCGATTCCGTTCGGTATTGCTTTGTAATCCTAGGAGTGGTCTACCCGGAATCGTTATTTCCGGAAATGTTACACATCAGCATCATTCCAGAAACCATTCCTTTTAAAGCTAGTTTTTTTTTTTTTTTACTATAGAAGGATAACAGAGCAGAATAAATATGAACACCAAGAATGGATGTTTTTAGAAGATTATAACTACAATAATATATAATAATATAGAGAGAAATTTGTGTATGTGTCAGCGCTGTTCTGGAGAGACCGCTGCACGTAGAGCTACAAAATTTGGGTCGAAGGTATCTATCTATGTGAAGTTTTGCACCTCGAAGCCCGATTTTCGATTAGATTTATTTATTTATTTTTTTGCGGGATTTTTAGTGTTCTTTTTATGTTTCGAGGCGATTTTTCCACATTAGTGAACGGAATACGGTTTCCTTTTTTAATCCAATATTAAAAATTTAGTTCTCTTTTCAATAAAAATTATTTGGAATTCGAACGATGATTTTTGAATTTTTAACGAATATTTTAACGCGATTCTTTGTATTTATTTGCTTTTTGTGGCTATTTTTTAACGTTTATAAAAAGAAAATTGATTCACATTTTTATTCTAATTTACAATTTTTTTCAGCTACATTTTTTTTTAATTTTAGTGATTTTCAATATTCTAGTTTTTGAGCATATAACACCGATTTTTTGTTTCATTTTTGTCAATATTACAAATTTTTATATGAATCATGGTCTTGTCTATTTTTAAATTTCTTATAAAAAAGCAAAAAATATAAAATTAATGAATCAGCAATAAAGGAAATATTTAGAATATTCAGAGTAAATTCTATACTAATAAGAAATCGCTCTATGTGTGTGTGTGTGTGTGTGTATGATGGCTTTAAAAAATTACAGCAGGTACGAGTTTCATTTTTTATGAAGTTAGTCCAAAGTCTTTGCTGATGCACCTGAAGCTCAGAATGCTAATTTTTCGATTAGTTTTCGAGATATTAATTAAGAAATACAACTCACTCTCACAACTCAAAACGAAGGGAAAAGCATTTTTCCGATATTATTTCTGTTTTTGGATCATTTTGCTTAAATGCAAATCCTTCAAACTGCTTAGCGCAGTTAAACTTGAAAGACATGTCGTACTTTTGGGTCTCAAATGCGATAACCAATTCGAAAAAATGCTGCAGTTATCCTTTTGAAAAAAAAAAATAAAATCAAAAGGGATTGTTTTTCCTAAAACTATTTTTTTTCCTTTTGTCAACGCCCCTCCAGAACGCAATTTTTGAGACATAAAAAAATAAAAAATAAAAATATGATCTAAAAGTTGAAACTTTCTTTAAATCGATGATGTTATCGGTTAAAAAATATATCGATTTTAATCCTTTCAAATACAAGCCGCACCGGTGGCCGAGAGGCTGTGCCTCCGAAACTGGTAGATGGCAGGTGCTGGATTCGAGTCCAATAGCGGCCGTCAGCCTAACCGTTTGGAGTCTTCGCGGTTTTCTTCGAACTTTCGATTTCCTTGTGTAAATACGGGTTGGGTTCCCTTAAAAAGACCCCCACGGAGGGCCCTACCTCACGTTAGTGCCCATATCCCAAGTGTAGCTAATTGGCCGACATAAATACAAACAAACTTTTTAAATATGCTGACAAATGGAATTCACTTTGCAACTTCCGAAGAGGATATTTTTTCTACGCTAAAATTATCTAAACGAAAATATTTCAACATAGTCTTTAACCATTTCAGTGCCGAGGAGCGCCTTCGCGCTGCTCTCGCTAGTTGTGAAAAATGCCAGCGTCGCGATAGCGATCCTTTGGACACTTCACTTTTGGCGCGCGCAGTATTTGATAAAGTGCTATTAAATTAATTTGATTTATTGTCGCCTAGCAACAGAATTACCAAATGTAAGAAGTTTCCTAATTGCAAATGATAAGCTGTGAATGAAAGACATTATCATTTTATTTCTGCTCAGAACAGCTCGACGACGCTCCTTGGCACTTTTCAGAGCAGCGCGATGGCGCTCCTTGGCCCTGAAAGGGTTAAAAAGCATTTCAATGGACAAGAATTACACCCCTTACAAAAATTTCGAAACGTTCGGACTGGTACATATATTTTTTCACAAAAAAAATGTTCCAGAAATTTGATGAAATCAATAAAAATCAGATCGTTTCATTGTGGTTTTGCCACTGCAGGGCGCAATTCTATTGTTACCGAGAAACCTAAAATATATTCTTAAAGCTAAAACTTTCCTATAATACCAAGTGATCCAAAAGTCAAGACGAACTTTAAAAATGAATAATTCGAAAACGAATCAAGATACAAAGATACGGTTTCCACCAAACGGATTTAAAAGAAACCGGGTTTTGTGTAACAACGAAAATAAACAGTTCAGTTGGCGACAGAACCGTAGCTTGGGGGGCGCTATGGGCGGCTCAGCCCCCTCCCCTAAAATATTTTGAGCCCCCCTCGAAAAGATCCCAAGGTCACTAAATGAATTTCTGTTCCGAAAATTCAAATGAAATTCTGTTCAAAAATCTAATTTAGTTTTGAGAACCTTTCAGTTTTGCAGAATTATCTAAATTGTATCTAAAATAAGTGTTTCAACACTCCTTCATCCTATTTGCACATATGAAGCTTACATGGTGTTTAATTTTGACCAATTAAACACTCAAAATATTCATCATCATATAATTTTCTTAGCATAAAATTAAGTTATTAGAACACATTTTAATAAGAAACATAGTACCTACAATGTGAATATGCATTATTTTATCTTTCTGCGTCAATGAGAGAGAAAAAATTTATGAGCCCTCTTATATTATCTTGAGCCCCCACCCCTATTGCTCATTTCTAGCTACGGCCCTGGTTGGCGATCAATGGCATCACTATAGCAGCACTGAAAGATGCCATCCGACAAAATGTGTCAGCCATGACGCAAGAAACGCTACTCCATGCTGTGAACAGTGAGGTGCCTCGTCTCACATCTGTACTTCTGAATGGTGGACAGCATATTCAACATTTACTGTGGTACTAATCAACTGTAATTAAGCTGACTTGTAAGTTGTCAAAAATTTTTCATTTGTAAATCTTCTTTTGGTGCAATAAAACACTATAGCGTCATTTGTTCGTCACATAAAAAACTATTTTTTTTCGTTGCCACACAAAACCTTATTTTTAATCCGTTAGGGGCAAACCGTATCTTGGTATCTTGATTCGTTTTCGAATTATTCATTTTTAAACTTCGTCCTGACTTTTGGATCACCCGGTATATGATGCAAACGGTAAAAAAAAAAAAAAAAAAAAAAAAAAAAAAAAAAAAAAGTGAGATTTAACCTTTTTAAACAGACCAGCAAAAGAAGGTCACTTTGCTACTCACAGATAGACTATTTTTCAATCCTAAAAGTATCTAAACGTAGATATTTCAGTACAGTCTTTCAAAAGCACCTCAACAGGCCAGATTTACATTTCCTCCAAAAATTTTGGAAACGTTCAGTAGGGTAGAAAATTTATTTACGAAATAAAATGTGCAAAACATTTGACGAAATAAATAAAAACCTGACAGTTTCATTGTGGTTTTGCCTCTGCAGGGCGCAATTCTGTAGGAACCGACAAACCAAAAATACATCCTTAAAGCTAAAACAATATTACAATATGGTAAAATTGTTTTAAAAAAAAGTATGAGATTTTACCTTTTCAAATACACAGGCTCACACGAATAACATCGCGGCTCATAAAAAGTATATATTTTTTCTACGCTAAAAATATCTAAACGCACATATTTCAGCACAATATTTTAAAAGAATCTCAATAGACCAAATTTGCACCCCCTACAAAAATTTCGAAACGTTTGGAAGGGTAGAAATATTTTTAATAAAATAAAATGTACGAAAAATTTGATGAAAACAATGAAAACCAGATCGTTTCATTGCGGTATTTCCTCTGCAGGGCACAATTCTATAGGTACAGTGAAACCAAAAATACGTCTTTAAAGCTAAAATACTATTATAGTCTATGGGGAAATTGGTTAAAAAATATATGTGATTTAACCCTTTCAAATACACCGGCTCTCACGAATAACATCGCGGCTCATAAAGAGTATATCTTTTCTACGCTAAAAGTAACTAAATGTCCATATTTCTACATAATATTTTTTGAGCATTAAAAAAATAAATAAAAATAAATAAAAATAAATAAATAAATAAAATAAAAAAATACATAATTTTCAAAAATATTGAAACGTTCTGGCAGAATTATTTTTTACAAAATAAAGTGCTTGAATTTTTTTACAAAATCAGTGAAAACCTGAATGTTTCGTCGCGGTATCGTTTGCTTTTGGTACGCATAGATTCGAAAAATAAAATTACGTAGAAAATAAAATACTAAGCAACACATGTTTCCAATTCAATATCTTTTTGCGATTTCTAGGTGCGTTCGTAATTATGTAAATACGTAGCACCTACAGTTGTCTTTCAGTCCGTCCATCTGTCTGTCTGTCCGTCCGTCCGTATATAACAACGAAAAAACTACCCAACCGAATCATTTGAAATTAAAAATATAAAATTATTACATAATTTTGTCGAGTCATTTCAAATTTTATGAAAATCGGATGCATAATTAAATTACAGGGATGATCAAAAGAATTCCGTTACATTACGGTCAATGGGGAAAAAAGTTTCAAATGCATTTTAATGGTGTTACACTCATTCGAACATAATAAAATGTATATGCATCTATAAAGTACATATTATAATATACATTCTGCACAATCTGTGGTGCAAAGAACATTTGTTTTTAATTTACAAGGCCACGGAAAACTATTCCATTACATAATGGTATAGGAAGAACATTGTTTGGTGCGCGTTTTAACTGTAACTAACTTTTTAACATTTTATGAGATTGATGTACATTGTTGAGGAATACTACAAGTTATTTCCTGTATAAAAGAAATCAGATAGTATTTACAGGGACACACAAAATATTTTGGCTACTATACTGTTTCGGTAGTACTGTCTACTATAACAGTAATATCTGATTATTTTTAGAACTTCGTTATCGTACGAACGCACTTCATTTGCTACGCTTCACGTGTAATTTCCAACTTGTTTCATTTATAATTATAAATTCTGACAAAATAGACTTAAAGATAAAAAAACATACAAGTTTTAGTTTCATTTAACGGACATTTAGAAAACAGATAACACATTTGAAAACTGAATAACATCACGTAACCGATAAATCTTGGCGTTTCTTCAAGATACAGTGAAAACTGTCTAAAGTGACCACCTTTGGGACAGGCTAAAATGGTCACTTTATAGAGGTGGTCACTTTGTGGAGAGTGTTTCAAAATAGCACATTAAAACTTTTGTGATCTCAAAAAAAAAAAATATATATATATATAAATAAGGGAAAATGCACAATAATTAATAATAAACTGATTAATTAACAATTGTAATAATTCATTTATTAATTTAAAATATACTATATAGAAGATAATTTACTTAAAACTCACATTATTATTTTTTTTAAATACAGTTGAAATTCTGTAGTGAGTGATTTAAATAAATTATAACTACAAGGTGCATTTTTATTTTCATTGTAACTGCATAATGATAACGTTCATATAACTGTCAGTAATTAACTTTTCATTAAAAATCGCCTTATCATCACAGTAGAAAAACAAAGTGGTCACTTTATACATTAAGCAAATAGTCACTATAAGAGATAAATTACTCTGTTTTTACTTTCTTCTATCTTTACAAGAAGAAAGTATTGGATTCATGAAAATTTTCGACTTCCGGTTTTCGACGGATTTATACGTTTTAGAAAGTAGAACCCTGAACACGTTTTGACTATTTTTAGAAAATGTCTGTCTGTCAGTCTGTCCGTCTGTCTGTGGCAAAAAAATTGTGGGCGCTCTATCTCAAGAACTAAAGCTCGAAATTTAGTAAAATTTTATATTCAGTTAGACCTTGATATGAATTAGTGCCTATTGGTTTTTGGTGAAAATTGGCCTGCAGGTGGCGCTGCTATTCTACGTTTTTCATGATTTTCAAGATTGCTATATCTCAAGAACTAAAGCACAGAATTTCACCAAACTTCAGATTCTGTGACCCCTTGATATACATAGACGCTGATTAAGTTTTGGTGCAAATTGACCAGCAGGTGGCGCTGCTATGCCACGTTTTTCATGATTTTCATGATAGCTACATCTCAAGAACTAATGCACAGAATTTCACCAAACTTCAGCTTCCGCGATACCTTGAGATTCATAGCCGTTGATAAGGTTTTGGTGTGAACTGCCCTATAGGTGGCGCTGCTATGCTACATTTTGCACGATTTTTGAGATAGCTATATCTCAAGAACTAATGCAGAGAACTTCATCAAATTTTAGATTCTGTTACACTAGAATATATAACATAATTAAACGCTGATTACATTTTGGTATTAACCTTGCAACAGGTGGTGCAGCTATGCTGTATTTTGCACGATTTTTCCGATAGCTATATCTCAACAACCAACGCAAAGAATTTCATCAAACTTCAGATTTTGTTATAAAATGACATATAACATAATTACACGATGATTACGTTTTGTTATAAATCCTTCAACTGATGGTGCTGCTGTGCTATATTTTACATGGTTTCTTTTAAACTAGCTATATCTCAAAAACTAATGCACAGAATTTCATCAAACTTCAGATTTTCTTATAAAATGACATATGACATAATTACACGATGATTACGTTTTGTTATAAATCCTTCAACTGATGGTGCTGCTGTGCTATATTTTACACGGTTTTCTTTTAAACTAGCTATATCTCAAGAACTAATGCACAGAATTTCATCAAACTTCATATTATTTTACACCATAACATAATTAGACGTTTTTTTTACGTTTTGGCATAAATTCTCCAAGATATGGTGTTGCTGTGCTACGTTTTGCAATTTTTTTGTTATAACTATATCTCAAAAACCAATGGACGAAATTCCATCAAATTTCAGATTCTGTTAGGTCTTGACATAAATAGATGCTTTTTAGGTTTTAGTATAAATTACCCAACATGAGGCACTACTAAGCTCATTTTATCAGAATAGTAATTAAATTTTGCGTTTTAGGTTTTTCGGATACCAGAATCTCATTAGGCTAGGTCAAATGTTCGAGGAAATTCGATAGTGTGTAACTTTCGGGTCACCATTTTTTTTTTTTAATTTTTAAAATGTATTTATCAGATAGAAGAAAGTTTTGGGATTGACACATCCAACTAGTTTTTTAATAGAGCAAATAAATTTCAGAAAATGACATTTTAGTCTTTCCACTTTAGTTTGAAAAAATTCAACGTGCAAAAAAATGGATGGTCACATTTTACAGATTCAAATATCATTGACAGTGACATGCTAACTGGTCACTTTACACAGGTGGACACATTAGACAGGTGGTCACATTACTGGACAATTCACGGTACTACTCTGTTATCCCATCGACCGTTTTCGCCAAATTATACAAATTGCCAAACTAATAGCCAAATTGTACATATTGACGTACTTTTTATTTTAAATATTAAAAAAAAAACAACAAATAAAAAGTCGAGATAAAAATCACTTAAGTTTTAACTCGTGTATCGTATTTAATGTCATTGAATAGACATTCACGATCATCCATTATTGGCATTTAATCTTATAATTTGGCGATAGTATTTTGGTCGACGGGGTAACAGAGTAGTACCCAATTCACATATTAATTTATACGAGCACAAGTAAAAATTTACAAAATTGGTCACTTTAGCCAGGTGGCCACTTGACCAAGGTGGTCACTTTAGCAGGTCTCACTGTATTTGGAAAAATAAATCTTATACATTTTAAATCAGTAATTTATTTTTTTGTCTCTTCGCTTTATTATTATTATTATTTTTTATATATAAACAAATATATCAAACTGCAAACTATTTATTGAAACTTTATACCATTATGTACGATTTTTTTAGTTAGATATAAGTATTTTGAGGAAAATAAATTTAATTCCATATCGTATACCTATATCTTGTTACTGTTGCTTTTTCTAAAAATAGAATTTTTTATTCTATGTATTTATTTTTGTAATTTAGTAATCAGATGCAGTTGGCATTTGTATATCTTTTGAAACTTCAGATAGAAATAAAAGATGGCAGCACTATATAATGCAAGTTTTAAAAGTATTGTATTGTGATAGTTTAGTTATTTGAAGAGAATTCTTGCTAAAGAATTTTCCTAATTCTGAATAATATACATATACTTTCTTATTGGATTTTTTTTAACATAATTTCTTTCTTTAAGTATTATTTGATGTAATGTAGGAATGGGAAGAATTTGTTGTATGTATATCCTTTACAATTTCAAATAAATTAAATAGATGGCAGCACTGTGTAATACAATTTATAAGAGCACTCTACTGTGGTAGATCTTTTGACATAATTGTTTCTGAAAATTTTATCAAAAGTTAAATAACATACACATACTTTCTAATTGCAGCGTTTGAAGAATTTGCTATTCGTAGCTGTTTTTTAATTTCAGATAAAATTAATGGATAACATCACTATGTAATACAACTTCTAAGAGTACTGTACTGCGGTATTTTGGTATTTTAAACAGAATCCTTGCTAAAGCATTTTCCAAAAACCAAAATATAAATATATTTTCTTATTGTTGCGTTTTTAATGGTATAATTTCTTATTCCAAGTATTAATTGTTGTAATGCAGGAATGTGAAAAATTTACTATATGTACTTTGTTTTCAACTTCAGATAAAATTAATAGATGGCAGCACTATGTAATACAACTTATTAGAGCACTGTATTGCGGTATTTTGGTATTTTAAACAAAATCCTTGCTAGAGCATTTTCCAAAAACCGAATAATATACATATACTTTAATATTGGTGAGTTTTTAAAAATATAATTTTTCATTATTAGTATTTAATGTTGTAATGCAGTAATGAGAAGAAATTGCAGAATGTATCTCTTTTTCAATTTCAGAAAAAACTAATAGATGACAGCACTATGTAATTCAACATATTAAAGCACTGTTCATTAGGGTGGGCCGAAAAAAACTTTTTTTCAATTTTCGATTATGGCGGGTGCGCAAAAGTGGCCACTGGTGGCACTCAGTTCATACAAAAATTTTGAGATTTTTTGGAAATTTCCTTACCCTGCCGCAAACGGCTTGAAGTTTCGCAAAAATGTTCATTTTTGAACTTTTTTCGAAAAAAATAAAAAAATGTTAAATTAAATTTATTTTGGTTGAATTTACTTGAAAACGCATATTTAATGTACCAAATGTTTAAATAAGATCTGATCATGCATTATTTAATATCTATGTGTATTATAACTTAGGCTATTTTTATAGCTTTTTCGAGTATAATAGGCAAAAGTTGTATTTGTTTGAATCGATCGTTAGTTTCTGTCCCTTGGTCTTCTTTATATATATTCTATGTGTTAAACGTCATATATTTGGGGAAAAGACAGCAGTATACTTCAAAAACAAATCTGGAAGGTGAGAAAGTGGTGAAGCAGGACTCTAAGCGCGCGCAATGATTCGTCATAATACTCAGGGAGTGAAGGACGAAATAGTTGAGAGCCAAAATGCGATAAAGGATTCTTATTATTTATCCTTGCTCAGTTACCTGCGACATTTGTTCAGTGTTAACGTGAAACCCTTTTGTTTTGATATGCAGTGCTTTTTGGGTCGTTTAATGTGCCATTATAGTGTTTTGTGCGTTTTATTACAACGAGCTTAGAAATGGCTAGTATAAAGGTCCATGACAATGCAAATACACGCGATAGCATCATGCATATTGAAAGAATTGCAATTGCCAGCTTATGCTGATAATCATGTGCCACTATTACTGGTTGCTTCACCATGTAGAAGTTGTGACAGCAGAGGATACAAATCTCGTCATCGATAAAAACAAAGTCAGAGGAGAGAAATAGGAACTTGGAAAGAAGATACAGGCAGAAGAAGTTATTGAAAAAAGGAAAATTAAAAGCTTACTTTTTGATGGTAGAAAGGATAAAAGTACATTCAGAGGAAGAAAAATAACAAGCAGCACCGTCGAGAGAAAGTCGAGGAACACATCACCGTGTTGTTTGAACCTGGTTAGGAATACTTGTGTCACTTGATACCTCGTTCCGTTACCTTGATACCTCGTCAGTTCAGAAAAGTCTAACTTGTGGTGACTTGGAAGATTGTATAATGATTTTGCTATTTCTTTTCCGTGACCGGAACAAGGTATCAAGTGACCCGAGTATTCATAACCAGGTTCAAACAACAAGGTGATGTGTTCCTCGCCTTTCCTTCGACAGTGCCGCTTGTTCTTTTTTTCCTCTGAATATACTTTTATCCTTTCTACCATTAACAAATATGCTTTTAATTTTCCTTCTTTCAATAACTTCTTCTGCCTGTATCTTCTTTCCAAGTTTCTATTTCTGTCTTCTGACTTAGTTTTTATCGATGACGAGATTCGTATTCTCTGCTGTCACAACTTCTACATGGTAAAGCAACCAGTATTAATGGCGCATGATTATCAGCATAAGTTGGCAATTGCAATTCTTTCAATATGCATGATACCCCCAAAGAGTTACTTTTCACGCTATCGCGTGTCTTTGCATTGTCATGGCCCTTTATACTAGCCATTTCTAAGCTCGTTGCAATAAAACGCACAAAACACTATAATGGCACATTAAACGACCCAAAAAGCACTGTATATCACCACAAAAGGGTTTCACGTAAACACTGAACAAATGTCGCAGGTAGCTTAGCAAGGATAAATAATAAGAATCCTTTATTGCATTTTGGCTCTCAACTATTTCGTCCTTCACTCCCTGAGTATTAGACGAGTCATTGCGCTCGATTAGAGTCCTGCTTCACCACTTTCTCACCTTTCAGATTTGTTTTTGAAGTATACTGCTGTCTTTTCCCCAAATAAATGACGTTTGACACATAGAAAATGTATAAAGAAGACCAAGGAACATAAATAATACAGAAACTAACGATCGATTCAAACAAATACAAATTTTGCCTATTATACGCGAAAAAGCTATAAAAATAGCTTAAGTTATAATACATATATATATTAAATAATGCATGATCAGATCTTATTTAAACATTTGGTACATTAAATATGCCTTTTCAAGTAAATACAACCGAAATAAATTTAATTTAACATTTTTTAATTTCTTTCGAAAAAAGTTCAAAAATGAACATTTATCCAAAACTTCAAGCCGTTTGCGGCAGGGTAAGGAAATGTCCAAAAAATCTCGAATTTTTTGTATGAACTGAGTGCCACCAGTGGCCACTTTTCCGCACCCGCCATAATCGAAAATCGAAAAAAAGTTTTTTTCGGCCCACCCTACTGTTCATTTTTGTTTTGTTTTGTTTTTGTTTTTAACAACCGTTTCTAAAAATTTTTTCAAAAACTAAATAATATTCGGTACTACTAAGTTATCCCGTCGATCAAAAAATTATCGCCGAACTGTAAGATTAAATGCCAATAATGGATAATCGTGAATGTCACTTTCAATGACACTAAATGCGATTCATGTGTTTAAAATGTCATTAAATGATTTTTATTTCGAATTTTTATTAATATTTTAATTAATATTCCACTAATTATTTGTTTTTTCGTTATTTAAAATAAGAATTATGTCAATATGCATAATTTGGCTACTAGTTTGGCGATTTGTATAATTTTTCGAAATTGGTCGACAGGATAACAGAGTAGTACCTACTATTTATATACAGTAGAACCCCGATAATTCGGATTAACTGGGACCAGACCCAAACCGGATTATCGAAAATCCGGATTATCCGGAGAGTAAGAAAAAAAATGGAATAAAATAAAAAAATACTTACAGAAATAACTTTTATATTAAACTTATTGAATAATTACAGTCAGAAAAAATGTTTGCTTTGCTTAATTCTTCCGAAAAGATTTCAGAAAAAGGTTTTTTTTAAATTCAGAATACGATGAGGAAACAAATTAATGTTACGGAAATTAGCCAATCCCTTCTCAAACTTGAAAAAAGAATGACCAAACTGATCCGGATTAACGGGGTCCGAATTTACGGGGTTCTACTGTACTTTCTTATTAGAGCGTTTTCAAAAATCGAATTTCGTATTCTAAATATTTATTATTGTAATGCAGCAAAGGGAAAAATTGGCAATATGTTCTGCAATATTTTCAATATGCGATTATTGTTCAACTCAGGGCCGTAGCTAGAAGTGATCAATAGGGGGGGGGGGGGGGGGGCTGAAGAGATTGTAGAGCGGGGGGCTGATATTTTTTTTTTCTCTCTCTGACACAGAAAGATAAATTAGTGCATATTCACATTGTAGGTACTATGTTTTTTACTAAACTGTTGTAATAACTTCATTTTATACTAAGAAAAGCATATGATGATGAAAATTTTGAGTGTATAACTGGTGCAAAATTAAACAGAATGATAGTTTCGTATGTACAAATAGGATGAGGCAGTGTTGAATTACTTATTTTAGACAACAATTTAGTAATTCTGCAAAACTGTGAAAGGGTCTGAAAACTAATTTAGATTTTTTAACAGAATTTCATTTGAATTTTTGGAACAGAAGTTCATTGAGTGACCTTGGAATCTTTTGCAGAAGGGGGGGGGGCTTAAAATATTTTAGGGAGGGGCTGAGCCGCCCATAGCACCCCCTTAGCTACGGCCCTGGTTCAATTTCGGAAAAAAATGGTACTACTTGGTTATCCCGTCAACCAATTTTGCCAAACTATACATATTGGCATAATTTTATTTTAAATAACGAAAAAAGAAATAATTAGTGAAATATTAATAAAAATATAAATAAAAAGTTGAAATAAAATTCACTTAATGGCGTTTTAAACACGTGTACTGTATTTAATGTCATTGAATGTGACATTCACGATTTAATCTTATAGTTTGGCAATAGTTGTTCGGTCGACGGGATAACCAAGTAGTACTGAAAAAATCAATAAACGCAATGTAATGCAATTTATAAGACTATTCTACAGCGGTATTTTTTTTTCTTTAACAGAGTTTTTTCTAAAACATTTTGCAAAAACCGAATAATATACATATATTTTCTTATAGGCGCGTTTTTAAAACTAAATTTTTTTTATAATAAGTGCTTATTGTTGTAATTCAGAAATGAGAAGTTTCCTTGGTTGCGTTTATGACGGCCAGTTATTAGCTCGAATGATATGGGCCTAAGGGGAGGACTTCCCCTGGGTGGAGTCTTTCAAAAGGGAACCTAACTTGTATTTACGCAAGAAGTAGGGAGAAAAGCAGGGAAAGCTCCGAACAATTATGGTGACGGGCGAAATTGTACTGGAACATAGCGACTCCCGCGTCTACCAGTTCGCGAGCATAGCCTCTTGACCACTGGTGGAGCCAGTAACAGTAATACCAATAATAATAATAATAATAAAGAAAACTGTACTTTATCAAATTATAATGATTATTTTGAAAATTATATTTTCAAAGAGTAAAATTTTAGAAATAAATAAATTCTATATTAAAAAAATAATAATAATGATTATTATTCATTGTTTTTATGATGATCAAAACGTGATTTATGTAATAATAAAGTCCTATATTACGTACGCCATGGGTTAAAAATTAACATTCCTTTACCAAGTCTATAGAAATTTTTACTGAAATTTTAATTTTACAATTTTCGGTACTGCAAATTTTTAAACTTCTAAACATCACAGATTATCAATTTTTATACCTTCGTATAGAGAAAATTTCAATGCAATTTGTTTGAAAGCTGTATCTCAATTTGTTTTTAAATTATTAACTTTTTTGCTATTTTTTTTTTTTTTTTTTTTTTTTTTTTAATACTCTTTTGTGATCGTTGCAACAGAAGTATTTCCTTTCTGGACATTAACGAATAAAATAAAAATCTGAACTATTCCATTTCTTGACATTAAACGTGGACCAATCAGAAACGAATAAAATAAAATAAGCTGCGTAATTCAACCAATAAAAAGATTCAGATATACTTCAGATAGCGCTGTTCTGTAATATGTTTTTTTTTTCTTTTTTAACAGAATTTTTCCTAAAGAATTTTCTAAAAATCGAATACAATTTTAATAAAACAGAAAATTTTATTGCAATATAAAAAAAAGAAAAAATGCTTAATTTCTTTCAATCTTTCAAGTATCAAGTTACTGTATAAGTATATATTTTCCAAGATAGTACATAATTTATCTTAAAGTGCGCACAATACATTAAATTTCACTAATTCATCAAATACTGTATATTGCATGAAGAAAAGATAATATTATAGCATGTTAATAAAATTTTAACTGTACCCGAACCTGTTTCTAAGACAGAAAATTTTGTATATGTAGTGATGCTTATAAAGGAAGCTATAGGTTTTTGTTTTAAATCTTTTAGATCACTAGGACCACTAATTTAACTTGCTGTTTGTTTTTAGAAATTTAAACTTTATACAAATCTTTTGTAACAGAGTTCGTATATCGTATGTGAATGTACATATCGCATGTACACTGTAAAAAAAGGGTCGATCTAGTAAAAAAAATTTTAGTTTCTCTCAGTGATCCTTACAATTACTAAAATTTTTTTTGTAATCTTACTCAGTTACAAGAAAATCTGTAAGAATTACTAGAAAAAAGCTAGCAACGAATAGAGTTTATATTTTTATATTTTTAATAGTTATTACTAAAACTCACCTGGTGTGGCCGTGATAGTCTAGTAGTCATAGCACCGAACTCCAGGCTGAAAGGCCCTGGGTTCGATGCTCGACACTACCAAAGACGCAGCGAGTGTACTCATTAAATAAACGTGTTTTGAAAATCCTGTGGCAATGTTTGGTGCTGCCATCTATTGAGGCTTTGCCGAAAATCTTCCGCTGTAGAATTCATTTATACAGTTAAAAAAATGAATGTTTGTTTCACTTGCTGAAATTGCATTTGGAATAGTTACTAAGAATATATGAGCAATGGTTACTAAAAATAATTTTTGAGCTGTTACTAAAATTTTCTTTGTGGCTCATACAAAAAAGTTTTAAATTAGTTATACAAAAAATTCTTTTGTTTAGTTTATAAAAAAAATGTTTGTTTCACTTGCAAAAAAATGTTTGGAATGGTTACTATTTGTACTGTGAGTAATGGTTATTAAAAAATTCTGTGGAATACCAATTTACTAAAAAACTTTTAGTAACCTAATGATTTTTTTTTTTTTTACAGTGTGCACCAGGCAAAAACAAAAATACTACGTATGCACATTAAAATTATCTAACTTATGATGAACGCAGATAAATGACTTACACCTTGTTGAATCTTAAAAGGAATCTTCAGAAATGGCACTATTACTTCTGAAAAATGGCTCTAGATGGCAGCACTAAAACTTTGTTCCTAATAATACGAGACTGTTAAATAACTCTAATTAATATTATATTTCATTAATTCTCATTCATTTGTGTTTGTTAATTCTCAATATGTTTTTTCATATATGTTTTATATATATTCATCTGTAATCCATCTTTTTAGATTATTCCTTATTACGCAGATTGACTGCGTGACAGTTCAGAACAAAAATGTTTCTATTCTAAGTATGTTTACAAGATGCGAAATCTTAATTCGAAGGATTCTATTAAAATTCCTTTAAATCTCAACAAATCTTATTTATTTGTGTAAAAAACCTCATCATTCAAGCTATCTAACCACCAATCAGCTATTTCAAACAGTTTCCAGTAGTCTGTGATTCCAGAACCAACATTCGTAGTTAAGAAACCGATACCTGTGACCTGCAAGATGCCGTCAAGAAGAATTCGCAGGTAATATCACTTCTGATTAAGAAATAAATCTATCCTATGTTAATTCACTTTAAATCTCAACATAAATAAAGTGTTTGGTCCGTCTTACGCAGGAGCGTTCAGTGAAATATTTTAAAGTTTAATTATAAAAGTTAATTACTTTAGAATGAAAACGAAAGTAGAAATACAAAGTGAACAGAAATTTAATTTCACAAGTAAAGAAATTAATAGATATAACATTCAAGTAGCTGAAGCAATAGAAAATAAAAATGTTAAATTAACTGAGAAGCTTAAAGCAGAATTAATTAGCTTAGAAGCTGATTTAAAGAAATATTATTTTGTTATAGCCGAAGAAAGTATTAATGCTTTATACGATTCATTTACTAAAGCGAAGGATATTGTTATTGACGATTTAGTTAAAATCGAAGAATTTTTGGTTGTAAAAATACAAGAAAATATGAACGAAACTAGCAATAATTAAGGAATGTCTATTAAAGATAGCACTTTAAAATTGCCAAAATTTGAATTGCCGATATTTTATGGAGATATTATGATTTGGATTACCTTTAAGGAAACATTTCTGACTGCAATTCATAATAATGACAAAAATGTTTCTATTCTAAGTATGTTTACAAGATGCGAAATCTTAATTCGAAGGATTCTATTAAAATTCCTTTAAATCTCAACAAATCTTATTTATTTGTGTAAAAAACCTCATCATTCAAGCTATCTAACCACCAATCAGCTATTTCAAACAGTTTCCAGTAGTCTGTGATTCCAGAACCAACATTCGTAGTTAAGAAACCGATACCTGTGACCTGCAAGATGCCGTCAAGAAGAATTCGCAGGTAATATCACTTCTGATTAAGAAATAAATCTATCCTATGTTAATTCACTTTAAATCTCAACATAAATAAAGTGTTTGGTCCGTCTTACGCAGGAGCGTTCAGTGAAATATTTTAAAGTTTAATTATAAAAGTTAATTACTTTAGAATGAAAACGAAAGTAGAAATACAAAGTGAACAGAAATTTAATTTCACAAGTAAAGAAATTAATAGATATAACATTCAAGTAGCTGAAGCAATAGAAAATAAAAATGTTAAATTAACTGAGAAGCTTAAAGCAGAATTAATTAGCTTAGAAGCTGATTTAAAGAAATATTATTTTGTTATAGCCGAAGAAAGTATTAATGCTTTATACGATTCATTTATTAAAGCGAAGGATATTGTTGTTGACGATTTAGTTAAAATCGAAGAATTTTTGGTTGTAAAAATACAAGAAAATATGAACGAAACTAGCAATAATTAAGGAATGTCTATTAAAGATAGCACTTTAAAATTGCCAAAATTTGAATTGCCGATATTTTATGGAGATATTAGTAATTGGATTACCTTTAAGGAAACATTTCTGACTGCAATTCATAATAATGAAAATTTATCAGATCAGTTAAAATTTTCTTATCTAATAGCGAGTGGAAAAAATTATCCTGCTAAATTAATTTCGGGATTTTCAATTTCCGGTGATAATTATTAGGAAGCGTGGGAAACCCTTGTTAATCGCTACGATAATCGTAAGAATTTGGCATATTCATTA
Organism: Maratus speculifer; assembly: GCA_964019185.1. Taxonomy (NCBI): domain Eukaryota; kingdom Metazoa; phylum Arthropoda; class Arachnida; order Araneae; family Salticidae; genus Maratus; species Maratus speculifer. The sequence goes on along the minus strand of OZ025289.1, from coordinate 115,993,939 downwards.
CTGTCAAAATTCATTAATGCTAAATCATTAAAATCACCTACGCAAAAATCAATTCTAGAGCTATTGGACACTTACAATGAAGTTATTAGGAATTTGAAATATTTAAAATTTGAATTTAATGAATTTGTTGATTTGATTTTAGTTTATTTAATTCAAACAAAATTTGATGATAATTTACGAAAACAGTGGGAGTTATCATTAAATAATGATTGTTTTCCAACTTATGAAATGATAATTAGTTTTCTTGAAAAACAAGCACGTAGTCTGCAGAATTGTAATGTTGAATTTATTAAAACTGAATCTAAATCTAATCATAAATTCGTTCCTAAATCTCAACATTTTCAAAAGAGATCGGTATCGAATACTGTCGTAACGGATAATGTGAATAAATCACAAAAAAATATTTGTCCAAAATGTAATGAATCCCATCAACTTCATAGATGCACATCAATGCAGAATTTATCTGTTGAGCAACGCTGATATTTAGTAAAATCTAAAAAGTGATGTACGAACTGCTTGCGTTCTAACCATTTTGTTGCTAATTGTTTGATAAATACCACATGTAAACATTGCAATTCGAAACATCATACACTCCTTCATCGTGATCAATCTGCCACTGCACAACAACAAATTATTGGACAACAAGATCATGTAACAACCCCAAATGCTGTAGGTAATTTAAATGAATCAAATTGTTTTACTAATCAATCGTTTTGTGAAAATTCTCAAACATTGTTGGCTACTGCCATTATACGGTAAAATCCAAATCAGGCAAATTCATTCCTTGCAGGGCGATGATCGATAGTGGTTTTCAAAAGAGCCTACTTTCTAAAACTTGTTGTGAAAAATTAGGTCTTCCTTTAAGGCCTACAAATCATAAAATCTCAGGTATAAATAATTTAGTTGCAGAAACATCTCTTCAGGAAGTTTCTTTGACATTCTCTCCCCATTTTAATGATGAAGTTTTTCAGTTAGACGCGTTAGTTGTTAATCAGATAACAACAAATTTACCAAATTTTCTGATTACGACTACGTTTTGGCCACATATTGAAGGCTTGAATCTTGCGGATCCAAATTTCTATGTGTCCAATCCTATTGATCTTCTTATAGGTGCAGATTTGTTTGCTAATATCGTAACAGGAGAGTCTATTTTAGGACATAAAGGATCACCGAGTGCTATTAATTCTAAACTGGGTTGGATATTATCGGGAATTATTTATTCGAATGAATCAAATCAAAATTCATCTGTTAGTTGTCATGTTACTACGCAGATTACGTCTCAGCTGCAAAAGTTCTGAGAACTTGAGTCGGTTCCCAGTTCTGATCCAATTTCTCTTCTTGAAGATAATTATTCTAAAACCGTTTCACGCGCAGAATCAGGACGATATGTTGTAAACTTGCCGTTTAAATCTAAACTAATCCTCGGTGATTCAAAATCTCAAGCTCTAAAGCGGTTTTATTTATTGGAGAAGAGACTCCACCAAAACCCTTTGCTTAGAGAGCAATATTTAGCATTCATGCAAAAATTTATCGATTTGGGGCACATGGAACTTATACCAAATTCCGAAATTTCAAATCCGGATCATTTTTATCTTCCACATCACGGGGTATTAAAAGAAGATAGTTCAACTACACGACTTAGAGTAGTATTTGACGCATTTGCAGTTGGTTCATCAGGCCGCTCTTTAAACGATTAACTAGAGATAGGTCCAAAATTGCAGCCGGAAATATTTCCTTTATTATTAAAGTTTAGAATGAATCCAATTGCTTTTAGTGCTGATATCGAAAAAATGTTTAGACAAATCCTCGTTAATCAGAAGCATATTGATTATCAACGCGTTCTTTGGAGATTTAATTTAGAAGACACTATCAAATCATAAAGGCTATTGACCGTTACATACGGTTTTTCCTCTGCACCTTTTTTGGCCATTAGGACATTACGCCAGTTGGCCATGGATAATGAACAATATAATCAAAAAGGCCTGCCAAATTATTCAAGAGGAAATTTATGTTGATGATCTTCTTTCTGGATCCGATTCAAGAGAAAACGCCCAGAATTTAGTAACACAACTACTGATAAACCACGTTTGAGAGAAACCTGGACAGAACTGCGCATGGGCGAAAAGAGCGAGTCCAATGCGAAAATGGGAGAGTTCGTACCATCTCGAGGATGGGTTTATTTATTAAACATCCTAGATATGTCGAATTTTTTTGGCGAATACCTTTTTGTTTCTCTAATTCAATTATCTGTTTCTAAACATTACATTGTAATTCAGTTACACTAAAATAAGTTAAAAAAAAGACAAATATAATAAAAAAGATGATTTAAAGGTATGGTTATAACTTTTTCCCTCGCAATATAGCGTAACTTAATCTTTTTAGAATTAACGCCTGAATGGTGTGATTTTAAAACTTGCCAGATTAGCAATTTTTTAAAATTATTTCGCTACATTATTGTGTACATTATTTATTATATTATTTGCATACATTGGATATGAAAATGAGAAATAACAGATATCATATATACGCGCAAGGTTTGGTAAAAAAAATTTCTAACGTCAATTTGGCGAAAACCTCATTTTCGAATGCTGGTTAAATATACATTTTTAAATTATTTTCTATCATTAAAAAAAATAATAAATAAAACAATTTTTAAATATAATAAATTTTAAAAACAAATAACAATAGAGCAAAAAACATTTTATATAATTAAAAAAAATTAAGGTAAATAAGCAATTTATCAAAAAATAAATAATATCAGGGTTGCCATATTAGGCAAAATAACGCCATTCTGGCGCGAAGTAAATCCCAGTGAGTATATGAGACACAAGTGCCCTGAATATTCAGGTTGTTAGAATTGGCGAATTTCTTGCATAGCCGCCAAGTCAGATGCCAAGCAGTCGTTAAAACTGCATTTTAGCCATAAATATAAATGTAAAAAAAAAAAAAAAGACATGTTTTTATTAAAATTTAAAAAATGTAAGAGAAAATATATATTTTGGAAAGGTTATTCCGAGAACTAATAATAGGTCCACAATCTATTAATTTTAAAATAAAATTTCACTCGGAACAAAAATTAGAAAACAATATTTAATATCATTTCTCGGCCTCATAGGCTATTACCCCCAGAGTCTGAATGGAATCGGCTTGGCATTCTGCCAACTGAAGACCTTACAAAGCTGGTACATCAGTAATAAAAATCATGAAAAGTGGAGGTTTTAATCTACGGAAGTGGGCCTGTAACGATCCTGATGTAATAGGTCACTTACCTGATGAAATGAAGGCTTCCTCAAAAAAGGTCATTCAGGAAGATGATACTGTTAAAGTGCTTGGTTCACTTTGGGACTCTTCCAAAGATATTTTACAAATTAGGTTCGCTGATTTAAAGGATGTTAAAACAAAACGAGACTTGTTATCTGTAGTGGCTACAATCTTTGACCCTCTGGGTTTCCTAGCTCCTACAACAATAAAGTTAAAAATCATGATGCAAGATCTTTGGAAGGCTAAGATTTCTTGGGATGAGAAAATCCCACATGCCATACAACAGGTTTGGAATGAATTTTCATCTGAAATGCATTTATTGAAATCGTTAGAAATCCCCAGATACATCAATTTATTTAATGAAGCAGTTGTTCAAATTCAACTGCATGGATTTTGCGATGGTTCGAATAAAGCTTATGCTGCTGTTACCTATTTACGCGTGGTTACACCTGAAAAGGTATTTGTTAATTTGATTGCTGCAAAAACTAAGGTGAACCCTATTAAACCTCAAACATTGCCAAGAATTGAGCTTTGTTCAGTTCTTTTGCTAGCTAAGTTATGTTCTGTAATTATCGACACATTAAAAGTGAACTTTGACAATATTTATTTGTGGTCAGATTCGCAGATTGTTCTCAGTTGGCTAAAAGCACCACCTTTAAAGGGAAATCAATTCGTACTTAACAGAGTATGCCAAATACAGGCATTAACCTTTACAGAGGGGCTGTGACAGCATCTGTCCGGGAATACTTGTATTCTCTGGTAGACAATGAGTGAGCCCCTGCGTAAAGGTTAATGCCTTCCCATGAATGGAATCATATTCCAGGTGCTTTAAATCCTGCAGATGTAGCTTCTAGGGGAATTCCTCCACGAAAGCTTCTTAATTATTCTCTGTGGTGGCATGGGCCTCCATGGCTGCTGTCAAATGAGCAAATCCCAACACCAAAGTTCACTGCTCCGATTTCAGAGTTAACTCAAGTAATTGACTCTGTCAGTAATGTAACACAAGTAAGTGCACCTCCTGACTTTCTTCTTAAGTTTTCGAAATTCTCTAAGCTGTCAAGAGTCACAGCCTATTGTCTTAGATTTATTCATAATGCTAGACATAGTACATCGAAAAAATTTGGAAATCTAAGTTCAGAAGAAATCTCTAATTCAATTCAATGCATTGTAAAATTAATTCAAAGTTCTGAATTCAACACAGAGCTTAAGTTGTTAAAAGAAAGAAAACCCTTACCAAGCAATAGTAAACTGTTATCACTCAATGTATTTTTAGATTCAAGTGATATCATTCGAGTAGGTGGTCGTTTGTCACAACATCAGTCTTTAACCTTTGATAGAAAATATCCGATGCTACTCCCAAAAAATATTTTTGTCACTAAACTATTAATAAAGCATGTACACGAGAAACATATGCACGCAGGTACACAACTAGTACTTTCTATTATATGTCAACAGTTTTGGTTTGTTAATGGTCGTTCTACTGTACGACAAGAACTCAACAAATGTGTACTTTGCAAACGCCTAAAAACACAAGCTTGTCAACAAATGATGGGAGATCTTCCCGTTGACAGAATCACCCCAATTCGTCCATTTTCCAAGGTTGGCATAGATTTTGCCGGCCACTACATAACTAAGCCAAATTTGCCTAGAAGTAAGATAAAAATAAAGGCTTACATATCTGTATTCGTCTGCATGTGCACTAAGGCAGTGCATCTGGAAGTGGTATCAGACTTGTCAGTGCAAGCCTTGCTAGCAGCCCTAAAGAGATTTATTGCACGTAGAGGCCTGCCGTCTGATATTTATTCAGATAATGGTAAGAACTTCGTAGGTCTAGCTAATCAGCTGAAGCAGTTATTCCAATATTTGAGGGACAGAGAAAGTCAAGATTTTCTTTCGAGCCAAAAAATAAATTGGCATTTCATTCCTCCATATGCGCCGCACTTTGGCGGGCTATGGGAGGCAGCTGTAAAGCTTACAAAAAATCATTTGTTAAAGGCATGTAAATCCAGTATTTTAAACTTTGAAGAATTATCCACGTTACTCTGTCAAATAGAAAGTTGCATAAATTCAAGACCTCTAACGCCGATGCCATCAGATCCATCAGATCCGCGCGCATTAACGCCAGGTCATTTTCTAATCGGAGCACCGCTCCTTGATATTCCCGAAGCTTCTAATTCACGAGTTCTATCATTAAATGCTCGTTGGCACCTTATTGAAAGGGCCAAGAACCAATTTTGGTATAGATGGTCAAGGGAATATCTCCAACATCTCCAATAGCGTGCTAAACGGACTACTCCAAGTGTTAATCTCCGAGAAGGAGACTTGGTAATAATTCATGAACGATCCCTGCCCATGAAATGAAAAAAAAGCCGCATTCCACAAACTTTCCCAGGACAGGACAATCGAGTTCGTGTCGTCTTGATTAAAACAGCGGACGGTGACATCAAACGTCCTATTACCAAAGTGTCCCCTCTAATGCCGGGGGCGGAGGATGTTAAATCTTAAAAGGAATCTTCAGAAATGGCACAATTACTTCTGAAAAATTGCTCTAGATGGCAGCACTAAAACTTTGTTTCTAATAATACGAGACTGTTAAATAACTCTAATTAATATTATATTTCATTAATTCTCATTCATTTGTGTTTGTTAATTCCCAATATGTTTTTCATATATGTTTTGTATATATTCATCTGTAATCCATCTTTTTAGATTATTCCTTATTACGCAGATTGACTGCATGACAGTTCAGAACAAAAATGTTTCTATTCTAAGTATGTTTACAAGATGCGAAATCTTAATTCGAAGGATTCTATTAAAATTCCTTTAAATCTCAACAAATCTTATTTATTTGTGTAAAAAACCTCATCATTCAAGCTATCTAACCACCAATAAGCTATTTCAAACAGTTTCCAGTAGTCTGTGATTCCAGAACCAACATTCGTAGTTAAGAAACCGATACCTGTGACCTGCAAGATGCCGTCAAGAAGAATTCGCAGATAATATCACTTCTGATTAAGAAATAAATCTATCCTATGTTAATTCACTTTAAATCTCAACACACCTCTTTTTCGTAATATTTAAAAGTCCATTTCATCAGGAAAGAATAGATTTCGGCGTTCTTCTGATTAATCACATAGTCACAAGCATGGTTCTCAATGTCGCTCGCCATTGCGACTAAATTCTTCATTTAGCGAGTAAACAAGCGATTAGATTCACCAAATTGCTAGTGCTCAGTTTTTGCTTTCTTTTCTTTATCGTTTTCATACATATGCATATCAAGACTCCCTAGTCTTCATGCATACATACGTATTTTTAATATATGCATATTTTTGCACTTTCCAACAAAGTTGAAAAGTGCTTATGCATTCGGTTTGTCTGTCCGTCTGTCCGTCTGGCTGTATGGCCGTCTAGCCGGATGGCCGGATGGCCGTCTGTCCTCGTTCTAACTCCCGTAAATATACTCGGATTGTTATGAAATTTTTATACGTTATTGAGGTTTACCCTAGCACGAATCCTGTCGAAAATGAAGTTTCTACCATGATTAGTTTATCTACAGGGCGAATCAAAAGTTTCCCATTACATTACGGCCCATGGGGAAAAATCGTTAATATTCTCGGATTGCCATGAAGTTTTAGGACGTTATTGACGTTTACCCTAGCACGAACCCTATTGAAAATGAAGTTTTTACCATGATTAGTTTATCTACAGAGAGAATCAAAAGTTTCCCATTACATTGCGGCCTAAGGGGGAAAATCGTTAATATACTGGGATTGCCATGAAATTTTAGGACGTTATTGACGTTTACCCTAGCACGAACCATATTGAAAATGAAGTTTCTATCATGATTAGTTTACCTACAGAGAGAATCAAAAGTTTCCCATTACATTGCGGCCTATGGGGGAAAATCGTTAATATACTCGAATTGCCATGAAATTTTAGGACGTTATTGATGTTTACCCTAGCACAAGTCCTATCGAAAATGAAGTTTCTACCATGATTAGTTTATCTACAGGGCGAATAAAAACTTTCCCATTACATTACGACCTATGGGGAAAAATCGTTTCAAAGGAATTTTAAAGATGTTATACCCTGTCAAATATATTAAAATATGCATTCTATAAAATATAAAGTGAAAATGTAGCTATTATTTTTTATTTACAGGGCCACACAAAAGAATTCCATTAGATAATGGTAAAAGGGGGAATTGTGTGTGACATATTTTAAATATATTAAGCTTTTTCATGTATAAATTGATACATGTCACTGAAGCTTAATATAAATTATACGGTACTGTCTTGCATAATATGAAGTACATAGCATTTACAGGGCCACACAAAAGATTTCAAATAGTATATTCTTTCCGAAGGACCGTATATGTGTCCGATGATGGCTGATGGAGGGATGAAATGCATTTTACTTGTGATATGCGCGTTTATATTTCGCTAAATATATGCACATTATATGGTGTGTATAAATGTTATAGTTGATATACAGGGCTACACAAAAGAACTCATGAGCGTTACTGCATAGGAGCGTAAATTATTTAAACGTGGTTCTTAAATAAGCTATGCATTTTTACGCCGAGCTTCATTCAATTTACTGAGAAATGTTTGCAGAATATAGATAAAAGAATATACAGGGCCATGCAAAGAATTCGGTACATGGACGCCTATGAATGGTGATTTATGAGAATGTGATTTCAGTTGTTTTAGAAGTGTTTTAGTTTACAATAAATTTTAGCTAAATGCTAACGTGTAATAAAGGTACAATGTAAACTACAGGGCTGAACAAAATTATTCAAGTATGTTTCCATCTAATAGTATGAATTGCTGGAAAAGAAATTTCAAGTTACTGGGTATTTTCTTGCTAAACTAAATTTCCCCATTGTATTAACTAACATATGAAATACAGGGCTGTTCAAAAGTACTGGAATACATATTTGGGTATATTTGACTATACACTATTATTTCCCTAAATAACAAAGTTTTGTTAAAGATTTCATTAAGTGTTGGAAAGTGCTTCATAATCTATGCTTAACGCATGATTTTTCTTACTTGCTAATGTATTTGTAGCGGATAGCTGAAAAAAGATTAAAAAGAATCTTTGTCGCAGTTATAAAAACTTAGTTTTTTTAAGAACATATTGAAAACAAGGGGTTGCATTAAAAGATTTTTTTTTGTGCTACTACTGCCAATCTATTTTGCTAATAAATTTTTGATTTGTCGAATGTTTTTTATTTTTAAATAGCCAAATTACTAACGTTGGTCAAATGTCAGCGAGAACACTGCACAAGTGTAAAAAAGATTAAATCACAAAAGAGTATAAAGATAAAAAAAACAATGTTTAGATATGCACAAATAATGCAACTACTAAACATCCGTTTCGTATCTACCACAGAGATTTTTCATCAGTGCATATCAAGACTTCCTAGTCTTCATGCATATATACATATTTTTAATATATGCCCAGCGTACTACAAAAAGCGAAGATGGACAAATTTATTTAAGCAACTGCAGTGTAAAAAAAAAAAAAAAAAAAAAAAAAAAAAAAAAAAAAAAAAAAAAAAAAAAACGTAATCTTACAAATGTAAAGTTGCCAAAATCTGTATGCTTACTAACATTTTATCTGTCTAGTGTACAAGAAAAGATGTAAATATACAAAACTAATTTTTGTAATGTTACGGAAATCTGTAACTTTACAAACGATCTCTACTAAGGTTACAGTTATCTTGCTAAAACTTTAACTGTAATCTGGGTTGCAAGTATATGAAAAATTCTAGGAATGCCAGTTTCCTAAAAATTTCTTAGTAATAACCTTACAGGTTTTTTTTTTTTCAGTGCAAATCTGTATCTATTACATGAATTTTTGCTGTTGCCATTACATAAAAAGTTTTAGGATTAACAGTTTCCTAGAAAACTTATAGTAACGTAACAGATTTTTCTTTTTCACAGTATGCAAATATTTCAAATATTTTATCGTCCATGTTATCCCTTTCTTGCGATCTTATACATTTACTTGTGTAATTTTATTGAATTATTTACTTGTTTAATATTTTGGAATTCATCGTCTCTAATAATGTCGCAAGTATCGAATATAATTTATTTGGTACTATTTGGAGGTTATCCCGTCGACCAAAAAATTATCGCCCAAACTATAAGATTAAATGCCAATAATGGATGAACGTGAATTTCACATTCAATTATATTAGACAAAATACGGGTGTTTGAAATGTCATTAAGTGATTTTTATATTGATTTTTTATTGATATTGTTATTAATATTCTACTAATTATTTGTTTTTTCGTTATTTAAAATAAAAATTGTGTCATTATGTATAATTTGGCTATTAGTTTGGCGATTTGTATAATTTGGCGAAATTGGTCGACGGGATAACAGAGTAGTACCAAAATTTCTTAGTAATCTTACAGATTTTATTATTTTCAGTGCAAATCTGTATCTGTTACATGAATTTTTGCTGTTACCGTTACATAAAAAGTTCTAGGAATCCCAGTTTCCTAGAAAAAGTTTAGTAACTTTAAAATTTTTTTTTACAATGTTATGATTTAATAGTTAATTATTTATTTACGATTAGTCGTTAAAAACCAATTTCAAAATCCAAAAAATATAGATTTAAGAATGTTCCATATTTTTTAAGCTTTTTTTTCTTTTATTATTATTATTATTCTACATTGAAAAAAAAAGTTACCTTTCAGATATAAAATTACTCAAAACTGTATTACTACTAAAATGTTACTGTAGACTATACAAAAAAAGATGTAGATTTAATAAACTAGTTTTTTAAAAGCTACAGAATACTGTAGCTTTATAAAAGAGTCCACTAAATTTACAGTAATCTAACTAAAATTTTATCTGTCATCTGTGCTGCAATTAAATAAAAAATCCCATTTCCTTTAAAAATTGTTAGTAACATTACAGTTTTATTGGTTTACACTGTAAAAAAATAAATTAATTAATTAAAAAAATGTATAACCTTAGTTATCTAAATTTGCCGAAATCTGCAATACTTACTAAAATTTTATATGTACACTGTAGAAGAAAATGATGTCAATGTACAAAACTTCTAAACGAAACTAGAGACATCTGTAACTTTACAAAAGAATTTCCTAAAATTTTGGTAATTTTACTAAAATTTTATCTGTAATTCTCGTTACCGTAACTTAAAAAGATCTGGGAATCCGATTTTCGAAAAAAATTCTTAGTAACCTTAAAACTTTTTTGACTCAAAGTATAAATCTGTATGTGTTACCAACGCCGACTATATACTACCGGCCGAGCCATTTCGTGAAAAACCGTCGAAAAAGTGAAGCTGGATTCAGCTTCAAACCCTGAACCATTTCATTGGACCACGTGTGAGTCCACGTGACGCAAATCCTGCCCAAATTAGCATTGAATAAGCTGCTTTCTGTTCTGTGCACTTTTGCACCATTGACTTTCTAATATACGTAGACGCCACATCCCATCGTTCTCTCGGCATAGTTTCGAATCCAACATCTTTGGCGAAAATATGCCGTTTTTTGGCGGTGATCGCTTTATTGGAATCTTTCAGATTTCACAAAGAGAAAAGCAGAAGTGCGGTCAACTCAAGACAAACATAACAATATGAGTTTCGGCGGGAGAAAAACCGGTTTGGCGCGCTAAATCTGCCCTCCGTCACGTGACGGAAGGCAAAGATGTCGGCTTAAGAAAAGGTTGCCAATGTGGTGTCTAGGTATCTTAGGTCATTGGTTTGCACACGTGGTCATTGTTTTGTTCCGGGTGTGCACGATTGGTTAGATTAACTTGAACAAAGTATCAGAGTCCTCTGGCGGGAGACTTCATACATTAATATAAAATAAACTGGCCTTTATATCTAGTGGGACATGGTGTTACATGAATTTTAATTGCCATTGCATAAAAAATTCTTGGAATATAATTTTACTAAAAAAAAAAAAAAATTGTACTTCTTTGTTATCCCGTCGACCAAAAAACTGTCGCCAAACTATACGATTAAATGTCAGTTATGGATAATTGTGAATGTCGCATTCAATGACACTAAATCCGATACACGTGTTTAAAAAGTCATTACATGATTTTTATTTCGACTTCTTATTTGTATTTTCATTAATACTCCAATAATTATTTGTTTTTTCGCTATTTAAAAAAAAAATTAGTTCAGTATGTATAGTTTGGCTATTAATTTGGCGATTTGTATAATTTGGTGAGATTGGTCGATGGGATGACCAAGTAGAACCATTATTTGCAATTACTATTTACAATTTGCTGAAAAGAATGTGAATCCAACAAACACACCATAGATTCGCAGAGACCGCTGATAAACAAGCAACTGGCGATTATTATATGTTGCCAAACAATAACAAGTTTGGCGATTTGCATAATTTGGCAAAATTGGTCGAAGGGTAGTAACCAAGCCAAACAATAACAAGTTGCCAAACAATAACAAGTTTGGCGATTTGCATAATTTGGCAAAATTGGTCGAAGGGTAGTAACCAAGTAGAACCATTATTTGCAATTACTATTTACAATTTGCTGAAAAGAATGTGAATCCAACAAACACACCATAGATTCGCAGAGACCGCTGATAAACAAGCAACTGGCGATTATTATATGTTGCCAAACAATAACAAGTTTGGCGATTTGCATAATTTGGCAAAATTGGTCGAAGGGATAACCAAATACTACCAATTTTTTGTATTTTGTAATTTTTTAATTTTTTTGTATTTTGTATTTTGTAATTTTTTTTTTTTTTTTTTTTTTTTTTTTTTTACAGTGTAGAATGCAAATGCGTTTCTATTACATGAATTTTTGCTGTTGCCATTACATAAGTTCTATGAATCCCAGTTTCCTAGGAAAAACAATAGTAAATTTACGGAATTTTTTTATGGTGTAGCTTAAACAAGAAACAGAGCAAAAAAAGGCATACTTTTTAACAAATTCAATATTTTGTCCTTTAAACCAAGTAATGAACAACAACAATGAATTTTTCATAATCTAGTTTGTTATTCACTCTAATTTACTGTATTGTAATGGATATGCTTATGAAAGAAATATGAATTCCAGTTAAAAAATTATACAATATCCTCAAGATCATCAACTGAAAGCTTACTAAAGAGTGCATACATATGTATATATATAGTTTCATATTTATTTGTTCTAACCTTGTTAACCAACAAAAGAAATATTTTTTCTAACTGAACAATGTTATCTAGAGCCTTATTTGTACATTGTCGAATGGCGCGAGCATCATGGTCGCTTCATGGTACTCATGGTCGCTGTTTCAATTGCTACAATTTATTATTATTTAAATATTCTTTATATGCAATATTATTTAGGTACTACTTGGTTATCCCACCGACCAAAAAACTACCGCCAAACTATAAGATTAAGTGCCAATAATGAATTATATTGAATGTCACATTCAATGACATTAAATATGGTACACGTAATTAAAATGTCATTAAGTGATTTTTATTTCGACTTTTTATTTGTAATTTTATTAATATTCTATTTATTATTTGTTTTTTCGTTATTTAAAATAAAAATTATATTAACATGTATAATTTGGCTATTAGTTTGGCGATTTGTATAATTTGGTGAGATTGGTCGACGGGATGACCAAGTAGAACCATTATTTGCGATTACTATTTACAATTTGCTGAAAAGAATGTGAATCCAACAAACACACCATAGATCCGCAGAGATCGCTGATAAACAAGCAACTGGCGATTATTATATGTTGCCAAACAATAAAACCGAAATTTCAGTAGAATGCGCCATGGAGACTCACGCGATAACTAAGGCTAAGGGAACAGTAACATTAATGAGTGTATCCAATGGATTCACCGGTTCCCAACCGGTACGATCGGTTGTTTACCAAGGCGAAAAAAACGTTTTAAAAAAGTATTCTTTAACAGCTTAATTTAAAAACCTGTTTTCCTTTAGCCACATGAATCATATTGCCATATACTCTCTATAGTTCGCATGAGTTGAAAAAAACGAAGGATTTAATAATGTACCAATATACGCTCGGCAAAATATGTCAAATGCTCATATCAATTGGTTAACATCATATCAATTCTTCCGTTTTCTTTATTATATGATTCATATACCGATTGTTAATTTTGGAAATTTTAGATGGCACATAGTTCAATGAATAAGGTCTGTTATTTTATTTCAACTTATTTTTATATAGTTACTAGCAGTTACCCGTGACTTTGTTCACATATCATTTAAAGAAGAAATAATTGATCAATCAAACAAAAAATTTCGATGATGAAAAGCATATGTAATTAACTTTTTATCGCGAATTTATGGTAAAAACTTCTGATGATCCCTATTTGCTATTTTTTTTGCTGGTTAAAATTTTCCTTTCAGCGATTAATACTAATATATAGAAGCATTCTTGAATACTTTTGTTCAGCCCTGTAGTTTTCCAAGTGCCTTTAATACACGAAAGTATCTTTCTAAAATTTAGTTCAAACAAAAATATTTCTTACTACTACCTAAATTACATTTTCAGTAATTATCATTTGAAAACAACCTTGTATCCAGTTCTTAGCGGGACCCTGTATATCATTTTATATATATACTGCAAACATTTCTTAGTTTACTAATTGCAGTTCAAAATAAAAATGCATAATTTATTTAAAAACCACCTTTGAGTAAATTACGCTCATATTCAGTAACCTCTCCAAGATCTTTTGAGTAACCCTGTATGTCTAAATTTACCTATTTAAACTATTACCATTTATGCTCTCCATTTAATACGCATACATTTAGCGAAACTTAAAAGCACATATCATAATTCAAAATGCATTTCATCCATGCAACAGCCATCATCCATCATATACAATACTTCGGATAGAATATATACTATTTGAAATCTTTTGTGTGTCCCTTTAAATGCTATGCACTTCCTATTGTGCATGAAATAACTCCCATTAAGCCTCAGCAACGTATATCAATTTGATTATACATGAAATCGTTTACCATAATTAAAATATGTCGGAAACTATTCCTCCCTTTATTGTTATGCAATGGAATTCTTCTGTGTGACCCTGTAAATAAATAATAAGTGTCCTTTTCACTACATACTTTACAAAATGTATATTTTAGTGCACTTTGTAAATGCATATAAATTTAAATATGTTTCACAGGGTGTAATATCGTTAAATTTAATTAAAACGATTTTTTCCATAATGCCGTAATGTAAGAAAATTTTTTTACTATCCCTGTAAATAAACTAATTATGGTAGAAACTTCATTTTTAATAGGTACTCGTGCTAGGTAAACGTTAATAACGTCCAAAAATTTCATGGAAATCGGAGTATATTTACGAAAGTTAGAAAGCGACCAGACAGACAGACAAATCGAAAGCATGATAACTTTTCAACTGTGTTCGAAAGTGTTAAAAAATCGAGCCAATAATATATTAATCAGTAGTTTTATTTTCAGTCTTTGCCCCACAAAAAATTTCTTCCATTAATAATTATGAGTTTTGAATAGAAATATTTATTTGTATGTAACTTATAACTTATTAATTAGTATAAGTAAAAAATATTTCTGATTCATTTTAAATATGACGTCATTATTTATCTCTCTTCATTAGCTACTGATATTCATACCCTTTGCATTTTTAACGACTGCTATAAAGTACCTGTTTTATTTCAACCATGACGTCACATTTTCATAAGTGAATCATTTTATTAAAAATATAGTTCTTTTTCATTCTTTTTACTTTTCATTTATGTCGCCATATTTTACACGAAAATTCCCATTAACTAAACAAATATCCTTGTTAAATATATTATAAAAAGATTAACTTTTATTTTTATTTCAAACATGACGTCATATTTATTTTCTTTTAAATTATTTTATTATAATTTTTTGCGTGGAAGTTTTTTATTAAAAACTCATTGCCGCTGAAAAATTACTATTCCAATTTTTTATTTTCTTGGCAACAGGAAAGGAAAATGGTTGAATTTTATCTGAAAAATGCCTATTGATTTTGTATGAAAAATAATTAAATTTTGCATTATTAAGGAAAATACCGGGTGATCCAGAAGTTCCGGGAGTTTTGAAATGCTAATAATTAGCAAACTATAAACAATAGATGTATGCGGTTTTCACAGAAATGCTTAGAAACTTGTGGGATTTGGTTTTTCGATGTAACAAACATATTATTTTAGTTACACTTTTTACCAACAGGTGGCGCTAAAATAGATAGTATTATTTTTATGGTATGATACAACTCACTAAAAAGAAAGAATTAGTGTCCAAGGGTTACAAATTTTCATTATGACGTCCATATCTTATGAATACCAGCGTGAGCCGATGCAAAACAGTGTGCACAGTATCCGCAGAGCAGAAAGAAATTCCAGTTCATCGTGATATTACAAGTGTACTGCACTCACCATAAGCTGATGATTTCCATTGAGTATTGGCATCTAACTTTACCTCATTTACGATTCCAACAAACATTTGAGATCTTCTGCTTCTATTGCGATCTTCCAATGAGCGTTTTTCTCAAACCTTGCTTACCATAGCATTTGACATTTTAATGTCCATCGAATCTTTTGCAGTTTTAACTTCTGTTGCACTTTTGTACGATAAGAACACAACTCGACATGCAAATAAAGCATGTCTAAACATAGCAGTTACTCATCAAATTTTGTATAAACATTCCTTTCAATGTAATTTCAACTACTGTTAAAAAATGTGTTTGAACATAACCCACCCTTAAAACGAAATTTCATTAATATTTTAGAAAATATGTTTCGCAATGAACTCATGTGTCTACATAACACAAAGTGTAGATACATTCAGTTTTACACAGCAGCGCCACCTGTTGCTAAAAATTGTAACTATATATATTTTTAAAGAATCATTCTAAATATAAATCCCACATGTTTCTGAGCATATATCTGAACTTTGTATTGTACTTAGTTTCCTAATTATTGACATTTCAAAACTCCCGAAACTTCTGGATCACCCGGTATTTGAATAAAATAAATAAAAATTAGCCTATGTTCATTCCACTCCTATAATCTATCTATATGCAAAGATTCAAAGACATTAATCCATCCGTTTTGAAGCCAAGTTCAATCCAATTTTTCGGACACACTTTCACATTTATAATATACATATATAAGGATGGGCTGAGTGTGCTGTTTTATTACTGGTGTTAATTTCTTAAATAGTTATTTTAGCTTCTGTTTATTTGACTAGCAAGTGTTGGTTCTTCAGTGGGCATTGCTGCTGTTTACTGACATTGTTTTGTTTTGTTTTTTGGTCAAGATTAGATATTAGCTGTTTTTATTTTATTTTTTTTTTTTTTTTTTTTTTTTTACGTTTACGCCCGCTTATTCCGGGGACGTTTTTCACTTGAGCATTCTCTGAGTGATAGTGGAGGCTCAACTGCCGGGACATTGAGTTCTATAAATTTTTTGGGTTGTCATTCCTGTCGGTGATCCCTGATCCCTGGTTACCAAGGCTTTCAGGACTGTTAACGAAGCCACGACCAATGTCGTTCAGTGAAAGTAACCGAAGTGATGAGTGAAATACGGAATACCCTCTCACTGACAAACCCGTGTTAACACGTTCACTAAGCTCCAGGTTTCACTGCCATACAATCAATTGTATTCATTCAGATTTTCAATACATTGGACAATAATTAAGTCTTTCAAGGATAATATTGATATTCGCTTTTAAGATTTTTATAGAATTTTGAAAAAATTGTCTCTTTTAAGAATTTAAAAGAAAATGCAGAGAAAACAGCATTAAAATTTTGTCCTTTTTAAAAGACTGTCAGATGTTTAAAGGTGAAACAAATGGGGGTTTGTTAAGTCACGTATACGGTTACATAAACATTTATGACAACAACAATAATAAAAATACTAGTAAACAATACCAACGGCATCCAGTGAGTGTGTCGACCGGCTAGAAACCGGTCAAATAACGTATCGTCATGTAACCGGTCACAATTGTCGCTTTGGTTAGGTCTGCTGAACGCGCTCAATATATGCGGTAATTTCCTGCGTATAATCAGTGGATCAAACAATTCTTTTTCGACCCAGAAATTTTATTTTGTAATTGAAGGCAAATACAGCGACCTAAAAATTTATATTTTATTTAATAAAATTTCTGAGTCGAAAGAGAATTGTTTGATCCACTGATTATACGCAGAAAATTACGGTACATTCAAAAGTAGATATAGTTTCGGTGTCCACGTCAAATTAATCTATTGCGGCGGAAATATTTGTGAAAGAAACATGAATTGCAGTTAAAAAATTTAGGTAAGATTCTCAAGATAATCACTGAAAACTTACAAAAAAAGATTAAAAAAGAAAGTTGTATTCTTATTTTTTTCTAATCTTGTTTCAACAAAATATTTTTTTTCTAAGAGATTAACGACGTATAGAATTTTAATGTACATACTTAAAAATACTTATATATTTTTAATTAATAGTAGCACTACCACATTAATGCTTTTTTTCTCTTGAAGACTTTTGCAGTCTACCTCTTTCCTAATCTCAAAAATGTACTAAATTGACGAATGGTTCAACATTTTCGCTCAATTCTGTGTATTAATGTGGAGTAAAAAAATGCCGAAAACCGGAAAACCAAGAAGTAATCGCGCTCTAAAATTAGGTATTGGCTTCAGTTATAATACTGCACAGATTTTTCGAAATCAAATTCTGGTGTCCGAGACATTCACCAGCACTACAATATTTTTCGAAATTCGTCAAAAATGCCTTGTATAAATTAAAAATCGAAAAGAATATACGGTTCAAAAATTAAAATGTCATACCAAGGAAAAATTGGGTATGCTAGTAGTAATGTGCGTGCATAGTTTTTTCGAAATCACATAATATATTCCGGAGTCCAGTCATTTGAAATTTAGAAAAAAATTCCGCAAATTTAAGTATGTACACTAAAATTTAATTCCGTATTTTCTATTGTATATAAAATACAATGCAAAAATTCAGTACAATAATTATGTATGTGAAAAGTATGCAGAAATTAAAGCTCAAGAACAAAAAATGATATGGAGAGGTGTACCGGTTGCCAATATTTTCAAAACGTCTTCTCTTTCCAAAGTTTTTTTTGCTATTTTGTCAATGCCCAATTTAATGAAAAAAATATCAAAAAGTAAATATTCACCTATTTTGTTCTATTTTACATGTTAGTATAAAATTGCCAATATTACCAAGAAAGAAAACTTAAATATTCTATTATGATATTATGTACATCATAGCTAAAAAAAAAAATCTACCTATTTGATATATATTTGTAAGAGTATAATTATTAACCTAAGAGAGAATGAAAAATATAACTGGTCATTATTTTAGAGTTTTCATCAGCATTATAATATTAACTACATAACATAGTAAACAACCTGCATCTTTCCATTTTTCGCACAGCGTTAAATGAAATCATCCAATAATAAAAAAATATATAAGTCATTAAACTTTATAAGTTTAATCGAAATCTCTATGGATTTGTAAAATCTCAGATATAAAAATATTCTCTACAGCTTATAGAAAAAATATTTAGAATGTTTATACTATTCATTTGTACCTTTTTGATTTAACAATAATGGAAAGAAAACGTTAAAATCTGTGGAGGGATTTGTAGAAAACAAACATGGCTTTAAGTATCGTATTTGTTTTTGAATATTTTATAACTACAGAAATAAAACCTAACATATGATAGAGAATCTTACATAAAAATAACAAGAAAGAAAAATTCATGCTTCAAGCATAAATTGTTAAACACTATGAAACACATTAGAATAATGTAAGAAAACTGCATCATTTAATAAGTTAAAATATAATGTCTAATTCAACCAAGTTGATGCGACGCTGTTACCTTCATTGACTTATTACAGTAGAACCTCGATCCACCGTTTTTCAAGGGGTGCGGGGTAAAAAACGATGAATGCGGGAAAACGATGAATGCGGATTAACTTCAAAGTAGGGAAACACATGCATTACTAATGCATATAATTTATACAATGAACTAATAGATACGAATTTGTTGCTTACTAAATTGAAAAAAAGTAGTAAATCGAAGTTATAGAAAATTTTTATTTATTTTTAAAAACCAATAATTTTGTTTCATTTTTTGTTCATTTAAAAAAAAAAAAAATAAATAAATAAATTTTCAAGATATACAACATTTTTCTAATCATTTTCTGTAATTTCATATGCATATATAAAAGTTCATACTGTTTCAAATTCCTTAATTGCATGATACAGAGTTGACACTGGTGCCTTAGCTTCATCGGCCCGCTTTTTCACCATTATTTTAATTTTTTGCATTACCACATATTTCTCCTATGTTCAGGACACCACATGTCGCAACATCTTGATCAATGGAAACATAATCGCATCGTTTGCTATATACAACTATTTTAATCTTTATTATTGTCGTCGTCATCAACATAAACGAGTAATTTTAGGATAAAAGAAGTAATTCCTGTTTGTATGTCATATGGATTCGCATGAGTTCCAATTTAATTTCGGTGAGAAGGAAACTTTTACAACAATGAATGCGGGAAATAACTTTTTGAAGAACAGCGGGTTTTGTTAGCATTATTTAGGTATAATTTGCGCAGGGACCTTAGAAATAAAACGATGAATGCGGGAAAATGATATATGTGGGAACGATAGATCGGGGATTTATTGTATTTGGTGCATCTGAGTATACAAACTACAGCTACATTAAATGTACCAGCTCTATTCACCCAAAAATAATCTAAAACATATTATAATTAATTTTAAAACCTTTCATAAATTCATTCTTTTTTTTCATTTTTTGATTTAGGTAATTGCACATTTATATATTTGGAGACTCCAGGCTGATGTTTATAGATAACACTGAAAATAAACTGTTTACATCATAAGCGATTGTGAGGTTTTTAGATAGTCCAAGAGCCGACCACACAAAAACCTATGTCATCGAGCACAAAAAAAAAACCGTTTATTTGCTGGAAGAGTAGTAATACGGGAATCTAATGATCCATGTCTGCCGGAAATGAAGCCGCGCTAAAGCCAAAAATTAATACCACTAGTGATTTACTCGTAGGCTTAACATTCTGTTTTCCTGCTACCAGTTCTAACTGTTTTCATACCTTAGTTTGTAGTACAGGCACAACGGTGAACCTATGAACGAACCACTAGTAGTTTTGATTTTTGGCTTATGCACCACTTCACTTCCGGCAGACATGGATCATTAGATTCCATTATTACTACTCTTCCAAATTTATGTTTCTTTTTTCGTGCTTGATGACATAGTTTTTTGTGCTGTCGGCTCTTGGACTAAGAGGACTGCGGCTTTTAACATAGTGGCAATGGGCTTCAAAGAACCCAGTGTAGTGCCATCAAGAAATTGTTCATTAATTCGTTGAAACCAGTGTCATATACCTAATAATACTAATTGTAAAAAAATCGAATAAAATAAATTTTAATTTAATAAAGTACAACGACTATTTAGAAAATGATATTTTCAAAGACTGATTAAAAATAAATTTTATATGTATAAATAAATTCTACATTAAGTAAATAAAAAAAGGTAAAGGATTTCGTTAATAATAAAAAAAAAAGATAAATGAATTATAGATGATGCGAAGCATATATCAGTTTTAAGATTTATAAGACACGCTTTTATTTTATATAAAATGACGTCATTCTGTTGTGAGGTGTGTAACCCCTGAGAAAGAATATTTGAAGAAAGTTAAAAGAAACTGTGAATCATTTTTGTGTCATTTTCTATAACCAAAAACTTTCATCATTTAAAGAATGGAAAATCTACACGTACAATTAAATATAGACTGGATGCTTGCGGTTTTCCACCCATCCCTTTTCTTACATCTATATCTATGGATTTCACGGTTGTTCATTGTGTGATCCTTGATTTTTTACTTACCCATCATACGTAGTATAGGGTAAGTCTTGCAATCGTTTTGAAAATCGAAAAAAAATTTTTTTTGACGGATTTACACGTTTTAGATAGTGGAGATTCCGAAAAACATATTTTTAGAAAAAAAAATTTTGCCGTCCGTCTGTCTGTCCGTCCGTCTGTCTGTCTGTCTGTCTGTCTGTCAGTCTGTCTGTCTGTAAACGCTCTATCTCCGGAACAAATTGAGATAGAGACTTACAATTTTGTATATAGTTAGTATGTAAGAATGGGACGAACCGTATTTAATATCAGCAACCTCGATTATCCGGAACTATTTTTTTTCGGACTCTCGAAAAATTCGTTCTGATGAAAGGTATATAAAAAATTTCGATTTTTTTTGTTCTAAGGAATGGACGTAAAAGGCAATAAAATAACACATATTTTGCATATAGAACAAAGTCGATCGGATTATTAGTTGCCGAGATATTTGTAATCTTGTTTTCCACATTCTTCGATTTTTCATGACCCTGTATTTCATTCAAATTTCAATTCAGAAGTATATTTTAATTGGAAATGATACGCTTAATCCGACGCAGTTAAATGTTAGTTAATAGAATAATTATTTTTGGAATTATAAGGATGTTTCTTTTACGGAGTTCCGTACTACTTGAGTAGTTTGGCGTTTTATATAATTTGTCGAAATTGGTACATCAGCAGTTCTTTAATATAGCATTACTATGTACATTAACAATATTTAAATTTTGTTTATGAATTGCAATGCATTGTATAAATAGTTTCACATGTTTTATTTTCATATACATATCCATGATGTGTAAGTATTACGGTGGCCCCCAACGACTAATTTCATATAATATCATTGTATTATTCCAGTTAGTGTTCGCGTCTGTAAAATTTTTTATCTGTCTCCCGAGAAGAATTTTACCTCTCGGAGATTATGTTTATCCAAGAATACAAAAATTAAATATTTTTATTGTAAGATTCCGCATTTTCAAATATACATAAATTACACAATTTATATTAAGTTTCAGATAATTAATCTCATTCCTTCTTTTTACTACAGAATTAAGCAATTAAATCCTTGACGTGAAATATGCTGAATATTGCAGACGATATTGAACGCAAAAGGAGGAATGGGGCGGTGCAATCCTGGAGCTAAGAAAAGCTGAACTTTACCTTATTTTGATAACTCATTTTATTGAATTGAAATATATAAGAAGCCCCTCCTTCATTCATAAGATATTTTACAATTAACACATTCACTCCGTTAGAATATAGAACATTTATAAGGCTTAAACAACTTAAGTATGCGTATGACGTCACTATAAAAAAACTCGAAAAAATCGGCTATCTAATGATTTATATACTTTCATTTATTTGTAGCAGAATTATAATTACTTAAAATCAAATATACTTTATAATAATTCCAAATTTTATCAGAAATCATTTATTTATATTTTTAAAAAATAAAACGAATTTTAACTACCTTTTTTTCGTTGTTAGGGGAAATTGAAAAATATATATATATATATATATATATGTGACGATTTAAGGAGAAACTCGAATTATTTTCACTGGTTAAAAAAAACACACAATCATGGCAAGCGAGGGAAAAAATAAAATAAACAAATAAATGTAGAAGATCCAATAAATTACTCATTTACTGCTGTAAGTTCATTTATTTAATCCGTAATCATCAGTAAGGGAAAAGCTCCTTTTGCAAACATTCCATCATTATTTCAGCGAGCCGTCTCCTCGAAGCAAAAACCCAAGAATCTTCCTTCTCAACTCGAGGCTTCCACCTTTTAAAACTAAATTGAAAGTTCTGGAACGTTCTGTAACCTCATTCTTTTATGTCAACCAAATTCTTGTCCAGCTACGACACTATTTTCCACAGACGATAAATTTATTTTAAAAAAAATATTATTTAACCAATTTATAATTGACTCAGGATTTTAAAATATCTTAGGCAGACGATTTTTATAAATGATTAATTTTAAGAGAAAAAGAAAAGAAATGAATTTATTACTATGCACACTATCAAGGTTGACGGAGGAAAAATAAATAAGTAGATAAAATAAACTAATGATATTTTTTGAAAGGTATGGGTTTGGAATAAATTTTATAAGACTTTCTTAAAAAGGGTTGATAAAAACATAGAAAAATGAGTTTTATTTAGAATATTAAGAAATAAAAATTTAATTAAGAATATTTTTAATTTAGAGCCATCTTTTTAAATTTACGCATACTGGAATAATGTTTTTTAAGGCAAATTAAGAATTTATATCGTTTGTATAAAGATTAACAGATTAGATTTAGAAACAAGATTTTAATTTAATAATTTGAAGTAAGTACGGAACATTATTATAAGAAAATTAAGATAGTATAAAGGCCTGTCTTGGCGAAAAATTTTTAAATTTGTAATATATATGTATATGATTATAAACGTGACTAATGTAATAACAGAGTTATAGGTGATAAGTTCAGATTCAATCTGATTAACTCCATTTTTTTAGAAACTCAGTTAATGACATGATTGTGTGTTTTTTTTTTTTTTTTTTTTTTTTTTTTTTTTTTTTTTTTTAACAATTTAACATCTACACACGCACACACACACATATATATACAGTGCGCAGCAAAAGTTATACACTGGTGTTTTTTAACCTTTATATAAAAAATACGAACACTTCATAGTTTTACAAATAGCCATACTGATTTTTAAATGTATTTTAAACATTGTAGGATAAAAATAATGGTTTTAATATTCGATAATATTTAATTGAACTGAAAAAAGTAAAATTTGTATATATCAAAAGTTTAGACACTTTTTTGATTTTTCACCAACTGCTGATGGAAAAATGCAAATTTCTAAGTTATGATGTCACGTGTCTGAAGTATTTAAGTGTACTTCGACATAGCATCAATTTGCGAAGATGCCGCGAGCTAAAAATATCGCCAGCTAAAAATGTAAATCTAAAAATGTAAAAAATCGCCAGCTAAAAGTATCTGTGGAGTTATTCATTGGTTGCCAAGCAACACAAGACTACGTATATACGTTGGAGATTAATTTTTAGTCTTTTGCGGAACTTTTGCTGATCTAAAGTATGGATTTTAGCATCTATTCATGTTGCATACAAAAGAAGAACTTTGTTTAACTCTGAAAATGCTATTGATCTCAACTGGCCGGCGTGTAATTCTGATCCGGACCCAATAGAAAATTTTTGTAACATCATATGTCGTAATGTTTATGCAATTTTTTGCTATAATTTTCTTTTAATGAGGTTCGAGCTGCTGTTGAATATGTTTGGTATGAAAAAAACCCTCAAGTGACGCAGCATTTAGTTTTTTCGATGAAAAGTAACATTCTTGCACTAACTTCAAACAATGCGGGTGCAACTCGATTTTAATTTGTAGTTATTTTTCTGTAAATACACAAATTGTCTATACTTTTGCTACAATGTTAATTTTATTTTTTGTCATTATATTTTATGTAAAAGGTAAAATTCAAAATTTATTGTGTGTGAATAAAGGATAAGTCACAAGTAATATATGACAGAGTAATTACAAACATTCGGTACATACTTCTGAAAATAGAAGCGTAATCGATCATTGTCTAAACTTTTGCTGAGCACTGTAGTAGTTTTTGTTGCGCTTTTCAAAATATGTCTTTTATGATGCAATAGGGAATAATCGATAAGAATTCTCACTAACACCGAGGAGATGATTTTTCCCTTTCTAAATTATTCTAACGTAAAAACAAACAAACAAAAAAAGAATAACCGAAATATTTTTTTTTAGTATTTCTAAAAAACTGAAAAATAATTTTATAAGTTATATTTTAAATTGAATCCGTCATTTCAAAAACCACATAAGTCAAGTTTTTTCTAAATAAACTTTTTTTATGGCAGAAGCTTGCTTAAAGGTAGAGCCACGGTCTGGATAAAAACCAGAACAGTCAGTATAATAATTTCTCTTCAAACAATATCCTCTACTTTTTGTTCATTACTTAAAAAAACATAAGTGTGCTACTTTGTTAAGTTTTACTTGCAATACTATATGGATTTTTAGCCATTTAATTTGATTTTATGCGCAATCTACCAGTACTATACATGCAAATAAAAAAAAAAAAACATTTTTTATTTGCGACAACTATGGGTTCAGGTTTTGGTATGAAAGATTTTAAAATAGGTAAATCGATATTTTACATGCATGAAAAAGGTATTGCTGACATGGGATAACATTAGATTTGCTCTATGTTACATTCTATTTATATTGCACCACACATTAAACATTTATATCTGATTAAGCATTAATTTAAATATGGAGATGAAGGGATTATAGTAAATAACATTTAATATCTCTGAGTTATATGATACAGTTTAATATTTACAGTTTAAAATTAAGGTAGATTTTGGGCCTTTCTTCCGAATTATAGCCGACACATTTTATATTAATTATATATGTGAATTATAGCCGCTATAATTCACAGAGCTCGATAAGGACAGTATCGAAGTTGGATCGATTCCCCGTTAATTTAGACTGTTGCCAGGCTGGCTTAGACAAAAAATATTGTCAGCGAATACATTTGCATGGGTTGGGTTTTTATACGGCATTCGTACTTTGTGAGGAGTGCTGACCAAAGCTAAACATTAGGCATCGAGTGTTTTGAGAGCACAAAAACACAAATTATATTAATGCAACAAATTTTACTATGATTTTCATAAAAAAGCATTATCATAGCCGAGGAATTTATTGATAAATCCGTCAAGGATTCATATATCCTGATGAAAATATTTTAAATCCTTATTCCACTGCCATAAGCCAAAGCCTATGTTTCGAAATATTCAATTAACACTTCAGAAAGTATTCTGGAAGAGCACATGCCATTTTATCAGAACATAGTCATGTGAAAAACTGCCAATGTTTAAGATAATCCATTTGAGAAAAATGAAAAATAGGATTATGCACTAAAATTATATAAACACATAAAAAATATTTCCGTATAAGTGTTATATTCATTAATTTTGATTAAAAACATGTTTATTATGACTGTTTTGTTCAAATTAAATACCTCGTTTCATGCTAAAATAATATAAGTCGGGAATGTTTTTTTCTGTTATAAGTATTTTCATTATTCATAAATTATACAAATTATTCGAAATTTGCTGATAGACAATTGCTTCTTTTGCACCAAAATCTGCCGCCAGATGGCAGCACCAGACATTCTTCTGTTTTCCCTGGAACAGAATTTTTTAGAACAGTTAGTTTAAAATGTGACTCAAGTGGTAGTAGACAGCAAAATGTTGTCAAGGATTGAGAATCCATTATTATACATTATAATTCCAAAGAAATAATAACTATTTATCAAGAACTGCTTCAAACTGAAACTAATATGTTTCAAAGTCATTTTTTTCTTTATTTGTTGTGTTTCTGTAAATATTGTGAAGACTGTGCATCTGTTCTTTTGTGTTGTGAAGTGTTTCCAAGTATTTGTTCATCATTATTCTACTTTATTTCTTCAAATAAATGTGTTTCAACTAAAAGGTAAAGCTTTTAACTCTTTTTTATTATTGAGGAACTCACTTATTTACGCCTTATGGAATAACATTCCAACATTGTTGATTATGAGACTGAGAAACGAGTCTCAAAATTTAAATATAATAATATCAAAACAGAAAATATAATATTTAAATTCAAAAGAAATAATTTGAAATAATTATTTTCTGAATATTGTATTCTTTCACAAGTGAATGATATAAAAAAATTCAAAGAATTGTTCTTGTTTTGAAACCAAAACTATTTTTTGTTGATATGAAAATAAATTATTTTGCTTGTTTCTAATTGTAATTCATTATTTATTAGTTGGAAATACAAATATGTTTTAAACAAAGAATTTTGAATATTTAAGAAAAATTTCTGAAACCAGAAGTAACTTTTAAAATTGTTCTCAAGAATTCTATTATGTTCTTATTTCATCATTAGCATTATATATGAGTTTATAATATTTTACTGTTGTAAATTAATAAGATAAACACTTTTATTTTCTGTGAAATAAGCAAATATTATTATATAATGATGTCTAGTCTTAAAGAATCTCATTATATTGATAAGTTAACTGATGATAATTATTCAGTATGGAAGTTTAAAATTGAGCAATTGTTAATCAAAGAAGGTTTATATGATGTTGTATTTGAACCTAAAAAAGAAAATGATGACAATTGGGTAAAAATGATAGAAATGCTAGAGCATTAATTTGTTTAAATATCTCAGCTTCTCAAATTGTTCATGTTAGACATGCTAAAAGTGCTAAAGAAACATATGATCAATTGAAATCTGTGCATGAAAGGGTAAATCTTACAAATAAACTTTATCTTCTTAGGAAGTTGTATTCTATTAAATATAATGAAAGTATTAAAATGCAGGAACATGTAAATTCTGTCTTAGAATTGGCAGAAAAATTAAGAAGTATTGGTAAAGTAATACAAGATGATAATTTAATAGCTATTTTGCTTTGTTCTTTGCCAAATTCTTATAGTACCTTTATAACTGCTATTGAAAGCAAATATGAAACAGATTTATCATTAAAATATGTTCAAAACAAGTTAATTGATTAATATCTTAGAAGAGTTGAAACTAAACAAATTTCAACAAAATTTGAATCTATTGCTTTAAAGGGTAATAGGGATAAACCAAAACATTTGAATAAACAAAAATTTTGTTCTCATTGTAAAAGAACCGATCACAACCGTGAAGATTGTTTTCACTTAAAGAATAACAACAATAACAAAACAAAACCAAATTTTACTCAAGATATATCATGTCAGCAGTTTAAAAAACAAAACAATTTCTCTGCTTCTACTGCTAGTCAAAATGAAAATCTATCAAATTCTCAAAACTATCATGAATTAATGAAAGAATCAAATTCTTCAAGTTTTGTTATGAAATCTCAACAAAATGGAAATCAAAACGAAAAGTTAACTTTCGTCATTGATTCAGGTGCGTCTGTTCATTTAGCTAATTCTTTAGAACTGTTCTCAGAATTAAAGAATTCAAGTAAAGATACAATTACAATTGCTAATGGAACTAAATTAACTGCAAAAGGAAAAGGTAAATGTAGTTTTAATATTGAAACACTTAATGGTCAAACAAATAAAGTTACATTAGATCATGTGCTTTATGTTCCCGAGTTAGACAGTAATTTATTGTCTGTACAGTCTTGCAGTGAGAAAGGTTTTGTTGTAACATTTAAAGATGAGGTGTGTTTAATTAAAAAGGGTAACATATTAGTTGCAGATGCAAAAGCTAATGAAGGGTTATACAGATTAAAAATAATACCCACAAATGAAAAAGTATACAGCGCTTCAGAAATATTACCTGCATGTTCTAATGTCAATTGCATTCTAAAATGGCACCAAAGGCTGGGTCATCGAAATTTGGAATCCATCAAGAAAATTCAAAAGGATGATTTAGCTTTAGGTATTACTGTGAATAATTGTTTTCATAATACTCAATGTTCAAGTTGTATAAAAGCTAAGCTAACAGAAAAATCATTTCCAAAAGAAACGCAATACAGAAGTAGAAAACCACTTGATCTGATATACAGCGACGTTTGCGGTCCTGCAGAAACAAATAGTATGGGATCAAAAAGATATTTCGTTACGTTTATTGATGATTATTCTCGTTATACACAGGTATATTTTATTTCCTCTAAATATGAAGTATTTGATAAATTAAAAGGATATGTTGCATCAACAACAAACAAATTTAGATTGAAGATTAAATCCCTGCGTACTGACAATGGAGCAAAATATTGCAATGAATATGTTAGTGACTACCTAAAGAAGTTAGGAATACATCATGAAACAACAACGCCATATTCGCCGTCTCAAAATGGAGTTGCGGGAAGAAAGAATCGCTCGCTAATTGAAATGTGTAAAGCCATGCTTATAAATTCCAAATTACCAAAAACATTCTGGGCAGAAGCCATAGCTACAGCAGCTTACTTGCAAAATCGATTACCCACAAAATCAACTGAAAAGACTCCATATGAACTGTGGAATGGGCATAAGCCAAATTTGAGTCACCTTAAAGTATTTGAATGCAAAGCATATGTGTATGTTCATAAACAGAAGAGGCAAAAATTTGATTAAAAAGCCACTGAAGGAATCTTTGTTGGTTATGATTTAAGAAGCAAGGGATATCGAATTTATACAGGCGGAAGAAAAATTGTGATAAGTAGAACAGTAAAGTTTTTTTAAAATATGACCGGTGAAAATTTTTTCCCAGAAAATGTTGAAAAGCGAACTTCTGATTTATTCTGATCTTATTGAACATTTCAATTTTCCAGAAGAAAATCTTGAAAATGATTGTGAATCTATTCCAATAGAAAATGCTGCAGGAGAAATAGAAACTGATGGAAAATCAGTAGATATCCCAACCACAAAAGAAAGTGAAGATAATTCATAGAGAAGAATTTCTAACAGAGAAACAAAAGGAATTCCACCAGAAAGGTTTTCTTACAAAACTGAAGACTGTTGTTCCAAAAATCAAGATCCCGAAACTTTTAAAGAGGGTCTAAAATTACCTGTAAAAGAACAACAGAAATGGTTTCAAGCTATGAAAGAAGAATTTAACTCTTTAAAAGAAAATGAAGTATTTGAGCGTGTTACTTTACCAAAAGGTAAGCGTGCAATTGGCCGTAAATGGGTTTATAATACAAAATGTGATGAAAATGGAGAAGAAATAAAATGCAAAGCACGATTAGTTGCCAAGGGTTTCACTCAACAAGTAGGCTCTGATTATGATGAAACCTTCTCTCCTGTCGTCAAACATACAACTATTAGTGCTTTTCTGACCTGTGCTGCTTATCGTAAACCCAAAGTATTCCAAGTAGATGTTAAAACAGCCATTCTACATGGTAAATTAGATAACGAAGAATTATACATGCTTCAACCAGAAGGCTTTCAAGATAAAGAAAATAAAGACAAAGTCTATAAATTAAAAAAGACCATATATGGTCTCAAGCAAGCCGCCAAGTGCTGGAATGAAGAAATAGAAAATACTCTAAAGGCATATGGATTTAAATAAAGTGAAGCAGATCCATGTTTGTTTACAAAAGAGAAATCAAAGAAGACAATTCATCTCATACTATATGTAGATGATATGTTGATAAGCTCAGAAAATGAAAATGAAGTCAATGAAGTAATAAACTATTTAAAGAAGTCTTATCCCATATCATTACATACGAGATTTGAAAATGAAAAATGTAATAGATGTCAAATATCTGTCAACAAATAAAATGATAGCAGACATAATGGCAAAGCTATTGCCAAAGGCCAAATTTGAACACTGCAGAAACCCTATCCATCTGGTGTCAGATTCTCTCACAAAACGGGAGAGATGTTAGACAATTGCTTCTTTTGTACAAAAATCTGCCGCCAGATGGCAGCACCAGACATTCTTCTGTTTTCCCTGGAACAGAATTTTTTAGAACAGTTAGTTTAAAATATGACTCAAGTGGTAGTAGACAGCAAAATGTTGTCAAGGATTAAGAATCCATTATTATACATTATGATTCCAAAGGAATAATAACTATTTATCAAGAAGTGCTTCAAACTGAAGCTAATATGTTTCAAAGTCATTTTTTTCTTTATTTGTTGTGTTTCTGTAAATATTGTGAAGACTGTGCATCTGTTCTTTTGTGTTGTGAAGTGTTTCCAAGTATTTGTTCATCATTATTCTACTTTATTTCTTCAAATAAATGTGTGTCAGCTAAAAGGTAAAGCTTTTAACTTTTTTTTATTATTGAGGAACTCACTTATTCACGCCTTATGGAATAACATTCCAACATTTCCAAACATTGAAGTCCGTACTGTATAATTAGCCCAAAGAAATCCATTAAAATTCGTTTGCTTATAAGTAATGCAATTTCTTAAAACGTATTAAAAGTTCTGATTCTTTGGCTTACGTGATTTTTGAAATAACCGATTCAATGAAAAGTTTTAACAAAGATAAAAAATATCTTTAAATTAAGACAAAATCCCTAGAGGCGATTAGATGTAACATAGAAAAATGTCGGTAAAATCGAAACCAAAAAACTCGATTGAATATATTTAACCGAGAATTAGTGTGAATTTACAGACAGTCTTGCTTTTTGAGTTATTACAGAAATTTTTATCAGTATAGTTATTAAATCGATTATTCTGATAGACAAGCTTTTATCCTTTCTTATGTTGATTTATGAAATTTAACATTCATATTGTATGCGCGTATTCTAATGCTGTACAGTAATTTTATCATAGGATAACAAAAAAGAAAAAATCCAATAAACAAGTTCGCGATATTTTTTATCAAACAACAACAAACTTTGTAAAATAAAAGAATATCTAGATTTTTTTTTCTACATTTACAAGTAGGGTGCATTTTCTATTCATGCGTTTGGCGTAAAAATATGTATAATTTTAAACTCTCAATAAATTTCAAAACTCTCTTCTTCCTTTATTTTGTCTATTTTCTGTTAAAATATTCAGCATCACTTTAAAAAGGCTCTGAAGAGAAATAGGCTTATACTGTATTTTCTTCTTTGGATCACGAAACTCCAAAGAAAAGAAACTGTCTTCCTTTATCACCCTCAGGCGAACCTGCAATATATTGGAAAAAAGAACAAGCTGAATTTTTATCAAGAATTAAATTTTTAATACATAGATTTAAAAGAGGACGGATTTCTCAATCCCGAAGCCCTATTCAATACAAAAAGCAAACTTAATTTTTTATTCTAAAGCTTCGAAAATTTTGAGAAGAATATATATATATACGTTTTATAGAAATGTATTATATATCATGTTTGTTTGAGATTTATTTGCATTATCATATTAAAATATTCTTTGAATTCTTTTGGATAAATCAAATTTAAATCTTCAAAAAATGGCCGTTTTGTGATTCTACAAATGTATTTTTATCTATAGACATTTCCGTACTTTAAATATAAAATTCATCCACTGGCTTACTCTAATATTGCCCAGAGTCATATATTATATATATATTTTTTTTCAATTGAAGCACGTATTTAATTTTACTTTTTAAAACAAAAACCAGTTGATCAGTATGGAAAATTTTAGACAGTTCCAAACGTGACTGAAAACAATTGAAGATATATTAACAGGTTGTTTATGCTTGTCTCCTCAATAAATTCCGAAATTGATATTTTATTAAACTTTAATTTTTATAATCTTAGCAATGTTGATTAACGTTTTCCGATACCGACAAAGTCTGTTCTTAAAATGAGAAATTATTGACTGACTCTGTTACATACAAATGACATTTTCAGAAATTAAGAACTCTCTGATTTAATTTTTTATTGTAAAAGAAATTTTTTTTTAAAATACCTTTGGTGCCGTTTGCAAGTTTGGAATTCAAATTAAGTGTACCCGGAGTACGACTACTGTTCCGGAAAGGGTTTGAAGAAGATGTTTCTTTACACATAGTTTTTTTTGACTATTTTATTTATAAATGAAATGCGCAATCATAATGGTTTACGTGGGGCATAACAAAGTTGCATTTATAAGAGAATATTTATATATTCTATTCACACTACTATTGTTTTAAAAATATATAATATTTTACAGAAAAATATTTTATTAAACCTTAATATATAAAGCCTTAGTAATTATGGAAGTTAAAAAAAAAACTACAATATAAAATTAAATGAGAGATTTCGCTGTAATCGAAGACAGACGATGGAGATTTCTTTCATTATTTTACTTTCATATATTACAAATCACTTTTAATACACAGGATAATAACGCGCATAATATGTACATATTTACACATTAAAAATACCTTTCGTTTCAAAATATTCTTTCTTTCACATTGTAATATCAAAATAAAACAGTAGCTTTAACATTCATTGCTACCGTTTTCAATTTTTCGAACAACAACATTTCATTTCACTTCATTTTATTTGCTTTGAGGTAGGCGCTACAGATATTCGCCGGCATAACCTCCAATGATCACATGAAACCATACAGAACACTTTATTACAGAACATCCAGTATATACATTATCACAAGGACAACACAGACACCCATGCCGCTAGCTGGACTCGAACCAGTGACCAGCGGTGTGGGAGCAGCCTCCGCTACCATCCACGCCACTGGGTCGGCACAACAACATTAAATCATAACATTCTATCATAACAAATCTCCCGTTGCCATTCGCAACAAACAAAAAGTAACTTCAGTGGGTTTTCTTCTTCTCGCGACAGTAATGTTGTCTAATAAAATAAGATGTTTCTTTACAAGCTGTCATTTTGAATGTATATATCGTTATTATAACTATTTTATTTCTAAATGAAATACGCTCTTTTATACATTTATTAACGGTTAACTTGGGGACAGCAAAGTTTCATTTACTAGTAGTGTTAATAGAATATAAAAATATTCTATTCACACTACTAGTTTTAAGTATTACATAGTACAATTATCTAGAAAATATTCTTAAATTGTATGTAAAAGATTCTTTTTTTGAAAAAACAAATGGTGCAAGGTAACATTAATAAAAATTCGCCGGACATTAAAACTCTGCGATACTCCTTCTTAATACAAGTGGATGTGACTAAAGTTGAATTTATTTGTAATAGGAATAAATACTTTTATTCCTATTAAATCGCTCAAAACAGTTAACACACTATAAAACATTATTTTAGAAATATTTTAGTTAGTGTTATGCTTGTTTTTTACACGAATTGTACACTATTTTTTAATTGCAATCTTTAAACCTCTTATTGGATACTTTTGTGAATAAATAAATTCATTATTATAGTAGGCTTTTATAAAAAAAATGAAACATTTACATATGTGTCCGCAAAATTTAGAAACACCCAAGCGGGGGTAATGCAGGAAGTTCATGGAATATGCCTTACATCAATAAGTGGTCACAGGCTTTTTCAACGGTATATCGCATGAGATGTGTCGGCAAAATTTAGAAAAGTTCGCCCAATGGGGAGAGCGACACCGTAACATCAATAAGTGGTTACGGGTTTTTCTTATGATCTGTCACATAAAGGGTCTCGATTAGATTTAGAAAAGTGTTTTCATGAGGGCAAAGGGGGAGGCAGTCACTTGAAGTGCATAACAGTAAAATAATAAACAGTAATAAATCTTCAGTAAATGAATTCAGATCTTTTAAAGGAGCTGTCATACAAAGTGTCTCGGCTAAATTTTGAATAGTGCCCCCCATGTGGTTAAATTGGTGGGTGTGGATAACGTGGAAGGTACATAACCTGAGTAAGTGATTACAGGCATTTCCAACGATATGTCACATGAGAGGTGTTAGTAAAAGTTAAAATGGAGGGGGGTGATACAAAAGGTGCATAAAATCAGCAAGTTGTCACAGACCTTTTCAACGATTACCACATGATGAGTTTCGGTTTAACTTAGATAATTCTCTCTCTGACCTCAGTTTCATGATGTAAACATCTCGTGCCTTTCCCCCTACTTTGTAACAGCGAAGAAGCACATTTTAAATTTAGTCCACACCACACATGTGATATATCGTTAGAAAGCTCTGTGGTCACTTATATGTATTATACATGTCTCTTCTCAATTGCCTCACTTTTCCTTCCTTCTTTAAGGATATGTTTAACGTATTCCAATAGAGGGTCTTCTAATAATCGGAAAATTATGGATTTGATTTCAAATGACGTATGAAAATCAATAAAAAATATTGATTATTTTTACTATTTCTTATTTTTTTTATTGTCACCAGGGGTGCTTTTAATTCTTATTTCTTATTGGCCATTTTGGTGCTAATTGACAAAAAAGTTTAATTTTTTTGATTGAACTTTCCATATATTTTTACACCTACTCGCGATTTTTCAAATTTTGGAAACTAGGGGTCACCGTCACACGACTTTTCCAGAAATGTGGGCACACTGTAGCCTCCCTTCGGCTTGACTTGTTGTTTTTTAGTTCCATTTGTTTTTAGTTACCATGCATTTACTAAAAAATACTTATTAATCATGTAAAAACAATGATTTTAATAATCGATAGTGGAATAATTTGATTATAGATTCTTGGAAGTTATCGAAGACTGTACCGATTGTGTTTTTTACTATGACGATTTTTTCGATTAATACGTTTTCGAGAATCGCTCATCACTACTCTAAATATTAAAACGTGGTTTCACAATCTTGTTGTTTCAGCTACTGAAACGTCAAAAATTGATTTAAACCAGCTAAAAATTTTTAACAACCTAAAGTAGTTTTAAATACTGACGATTGAAAAGTAAAAAAAGCTTATCTAATGTATAAAAATAAAAGTTTGCCTGTTTGTAATTCTATATAAATCCACAGTTTCGAAGCCAGAATTGTAAAATATTAGACACAAGTGTCTAAAAACTCGGCCAAGGCAACTAAAGTTGTAAGATTTTTGTTTATAAACTTCTATACCTAAAATTTTAATTTATTGTTTAATGCTGAAACAGGGATGGTATCTTTAGTTTATAAGTTTTGTTTTATTAAAATTCTTCAAATGAATTAAGTAAACCGTTACAATGTTGAATTCCCTGAGATGAGGCACCATTGAACAGCGAAAAAACACCGAATAAACTGGTGATAAATAATAATTTAAATAATTTAAATGGAAAATTAAAAACTATGAAGTAAAGACCTGTTTATGTATCTAAATATTATTATTTCTTATTTTTTTATGTGGAAAGAGATTAATTAATAATAACAAAGAATATGGACTTATACTGCTAACAATTCTCCTTACTGCATAGATTCCAACCTCTTTATGTATCAGTGATGGGAAGATTTAAATCTAAATTGAATCGAATCTAAATTCATTTATTGGATAATTGCAAATCCTGGATACAAAATAATGATTCATGTTTTAACAGGTTTCCAAACAATGTTTTTCCCTATGCTATTATGTAATGGACTACTTTTGTGTGGACCTGTAAATTAATTAGAAATAATCTTTGCACCACAGATTGTACAGAATGCATATTTTAGTATATACTTCATAGATGCATGTTAATTTTATAATGTTCGAAACAGTGTAACATCATTAGAATGCGCTTGAAAATATTTTTTCCCATTGGCTGTAATATAACGGAATACTTTTTATTCTCTCTTTAATTAAACTATACATCTGATATTCATAAAATTTGAAATGACTCGACAACATTATAGACCAATTGTACATTTTAAATTTGAAGTGATTCTTTTAGATAGTTTTTGCTCTATTACATGTAGACAGACAGACGGATTAAGACAAATTATTAACGGATAATTTCTAGAATATTTAGATACTACGTTCTAAAAATAACATTACAAAAGTGATTTTATAGAGGAACAAATAAAAATTATTTTTCTCACACTTTCATTTTTCTATAAAGTAATACACAAAACAAATCTTGTTATATCGTATAGCGATTTTACTTTGAAACACATCTAAATTGTTATTTAACTAAATTAAA
This sequence comes from Maratus speculifer, assembly GCA_964019185.1. Taxonomy (NCBI): domain Eukaryota; kingdom Metazoa; phylum Arthropoda; class Arachnida; order Araneae; family Salticidae; genus Maratus; species Maratus speculifer. Next base: position 115,957,262 of record OZ025289.1, on the reverse strand, counting down.
AATCTTCTACTGCCTTTACTTGTAATTACATATTACGATACATATTTAATAGAGTATGATTATTTTAAACAAATTACATCATGATCAATGCATATAAGCTTATGTATAATTATAATTTTCAAAATTTATTGGACGTGTAGGAATTTACAGTAATCCTAAAATACTGTTTGCATATAGGGCATTAGAAAGACAGTAACTCCTTATTTATTCTCGAAATGTACACGATGAAGTCTTTATGCATCAATAATATATTCCTTTAAAGGGATCAAGAAATTACTGGATTTTGTACTTCATAACAAATGCTGAATTGATCAGATATATGTGAGAAAGATATATTCGTGAGAATTGACATCCAATGCAGATAAATATAAACAAAATACAATCTTTGGTATCTAAATTAAGTTTCACAGAAAGAATTAGAGGTAACCTAGTGTTTCTCTATTTAAATGTACATAATTCGCAATCATTGGCAGTTCAACCATAGTTAGATAAGAAATTAACTGAATATTAAGTTTGGATTTGCTTGACAGGAAGAGGACCATAAGTAATAGAATAGCAGCAATATATATATATATATATTCTTTAATAATAGTAGAATTGTTATAAATATATTTATCTTTGAAAAATCAAAACAATGCAAGTAAAAAGTTTAAGAATTTTATATGTAGAGTAAAAGTATTATTATTTAAATACAATTTAAGATGAAACACAACAAACAATCAGAATTCACAATATTTCATGAACTTTTTTACCAAAAATAACACCGACTTCAAAAACTACTGCAAAGTAAAAAATATTTTTTTTACACAATACCTTATAAGAAATTAAATAAAGTGCATTGTATTTACCATGTGTACTGTTATATTTATGTACATTAATTGGATTTTTTGGATTCCGTGCCAACCAAGCCAAATTAATTATAATTTTTCGATACACACTAATGTCCAAAAGTTAAGCATAATTGGTAATTAAGTAATTATTTTTAAGTAATGAAAGAAATATAAATCGAAATGTGGTGAAACTCCAGGTGTGTAAACAAAATAGTACGTGTCATATATTTTCACGAAGAGTTTTCTCCGAAATCAAACAGGGGACCGTCAACAAATTGAAAAAGAACGAAGATCTTTTGGATAACCCTGTCAAAACTAATATAGCAAAAGTGTTCAAACTGCACATTATGATTAATTGGCTTATTGTAATGTACTGTGTTTATTTTTATAAGGATAGCATGTACACTCGTAGAGAAATTAAGGTTTTTATAAAAACAGTCCTAAATTTTTCCAAGTTTTTTGCTTATAATTTGCAGAGTTCTTATTATAAAATAATTTTCTTTTCTGAAAATATGACAAACATCATTGTACACAATACCCTGTTATCAGAATTTAAAAATAATAAAAATTGTATGAAAAATGAGTATGTTTAGTAAATAATTTTTCATTGCGCATGCGTCAACGATATCAAAATGTCATTTGCATATTGTGTTAGCTAAATGTATAGAGCAACTTCTGTAAAAGTTTCAAAAACATAGCTTGAAAATTCTGAAAATGGTCGCCTATAGAATCAACTCAAAATCCGTTATTCCTAAAGGAAGCAAAAAAATCAGGGGTTTTACCTAAATATAGTTGTACGTGCAATATTGTGTAGGCACTAAACAATGGAATATGGATACAGCCCCTCATCTTTTTGCTTCATTTAGGGAATAAAGGATTTTGATCTCATTCTATCAACGATAATTTTCAGAATTTTTAAGCTATGTTTTTGAGACTTTCAGAAAAGTTGCTCTATACATTTAACTAACATAATATGCAAATGAAATTTTAATAGCGTTCACGCATACGCAGTAAAAAATTATTTAGTAAACCTGCTCATTTGTCATACAATTTTTATTATTTTTTAATTCTGATGACAGGGTATTGTGTACAATGATGTTTGTCATTTTTTCAAAAAATAACATTATTTTATATTAAGAACTCTGCAAATTATAAGCAAAAAACGTAGGACTGTTTTTATAAAAACCTTTATTTTTCTACGTATACATGCTATCCTTGTAAAAATTAACACAGTACATTACAATAAGCCAATTAATCATAATGTGCAGTTTGAACGCTTTTGCTACATTTGTTTTGACAGGGTTATCCAAAAGATCTTCGTTCTTTTTCAATTTGTTGACGGTCCCCTGTTCGATTTCGGGGAAAACACTTCGCGAAAATATGTGACGCGTATTATTTTGTTTACACACCTGGAGTTTCAGAACATTCTGATTCATATTTCTTTCATTACTTAAAAATAATTACTTAATTACCAATTATGCTTAACTTTTGGACACCAGTGTACATACATCCAAATATCTACTAGTGTTTTTACGATTTATTATTTTGATTTAAAAAGCTGCCATTTTTTTTAAACATTTAATCTGATTTTATAAATGTTTATTTTCAAGTGATATTAGCAACTATAATTATGTTTCCTAATTTAAGTATTAATGGAAAATTAATAAGTTTATACCGCCTATTATGTAAAAAAATCATTCTCACCAATGATCGTAAATTGCAGAAACTTGGTTTTAATTTTGAATGGGTCATTTAAAATCGTTATAACTCGAAATATTATTTGTAGAATTTCATAAGAAATAATACATAAGTTTTAAATTTGATTCATCTTTTTTTAAAAATAGAATTTAAATAAAAATAAAAAAAATATTTATAGAAAAAATTGTAAAAAAATATGTAACTTAAAAAATCATATTTTCAAATTTGCTGAATGAAAATTAAAGTAAAATAATTGAAAAAGACATGTTCCAAGTCTGAATCATTTATTTTTAACAGTTTTTGTCTTATAAAAATTTAAATGCGAGAAATAGTTAAAAAACTCATCATGAATATGCAATCACACAAGAAATCGTTCCCATGACAATCATTGTTTGACAGCTAAATTTTGGAAACAAACTGAAAAAAAAATAATATTTCCTGTTCCAATTAAGATAGAAACATGATTTAACCCTTTATCTACAGACGGTACTTATAAGTACCATTAAAATTACTTATTATAAAATTCTTTTAATGTGTCAATTAGTTGTAATACAGTTTAGAAGTAGTTACAGATACATTACTTTATTTTTGTTCCAAAAGCATTATTGTTTACACAAAACAAAAAATATTTTTAAAAGAATGATTTCTTTTGCCTTTGTATATTTTCAGATTTCTTGGCGCTGAGGGAGGAGATGGAGATTTTTCATTTCGGAAATATTTCTATATTAAAATGTAAAAACACCACATTTGTACACTTTACCGTTCTACAAAATACAAAGAAAACAATTTCAAATGGGCTTTGTGTGAGGTTTTAAATATTGCACAAAATCCCTCTAAATTCAAATTTAATTATTCCTTTTAAATCCAGTTCTTCAAAAATTTATTAAATAATTATATAAATTTTTTAATTTAGTTTAAATAATTATACTAAAATGCTGTAGAATGTAAAATTTTCATGAATTCATAATGCGGTACATAAAGAGTTAAACATCCTTTTAAGCAGAAAAAATACAGAAAGTTTTAATGCAATAAGTAAATAAAAAATGAAGATTTTTGTGTCCAATAACACTTTAAGTGAATTTGTTTCATAAGTGTTTTAATTTTTTCTTTAATCAATTTCTGAATTTATAGTTTTAGTGATATGTCACAAATAATGTGCCTTAAAAAAATCAAAATGCATTATTGCCCACTTACATTTCCTTATAATGTAACTACAAAAAATAAATACTTAAAAAATGAAATAGCATTTATTTATACATATAAGAAAATTTAATGCCCAGGATTGTCTTTACTCTAAAATGTCTTGTTCTTCAAGATGGGTTAAACAAATTATATTGCACATATTCCGTTCGCTTATCTATAATTATAATTTTCAAAATTTATTGAATGTTAAGAGAATTCATTGTAATCCTATAGTAGTGTTTCTAGTTTGGGGCTTTAGGATGATGATAATACCGCATTTATACTCGAAATATATTGTAAAGCCTTTATACATTAATACTCGAAACCTTGAGGATCAAGAACTGGCTGGATTTTGCGTTCAGCATTATTGCTGAGATTACAAGAAATACTTCCAAATACATAGGAATGGAAAATGATAGTTTAGATTTATTCTAAGAAAATACAAGCTATCCCAGGATATGTGTATTAAGCTTCGGAGGAAATATTAGAGATCATTTAATATTTCTCTATTCAGATGCACATAATTCTCAGTTGCAGGCAAACTATGCATAAGTTAATTTGAAAGGTTAAACTAGAAGTATTTGAATCGTCCCTTAACAAAACTGTGTGTTGAGCTACTTTACATCACGAGTAATATTAAATACTGTAAATCATATAGAGGGTGACCACTCTCAGCGGTGGCCAATGGCTAATTTCTAAACCGTTAGTCATAGACATATAGTTCCAATTGCAAAAATACTTTAAAAATGGTAATACATTGTTTTTAAAGCGATTTGGGTAAAAAAAAAATTATTAAAAAATACGAAAATTAAATTATTATACGGTCCTCCGGTCTTATGAGTGATATTTAGTAAATTTTTACCACTACTCTAACAAATAAAACAAAAAAAAAAGTCCCATTCCCCTGCGATTAAAACTAACCGAGTAATAACTGTTTCAAGTTGAAGCATCTTTTTTGCTGCAAATTAGGGGTCAGTCACAAATTTACTGGAAATAAAAATAAACACACGATCTAAAATATAACATTAAACATTGAGAGACAAATATTTTTTAAAACATTATTTTTAAATTTCTGTTGATGATTACATATTAAATCAAAATTTATACTAAAAATATAAGTAAAAAATAACAGAAAGTTTTTTAATTTTAATTATGAAAAGCAACCGTCACAATAAGTTACAAAATGATTTATATTTAAAATTATATTAGATTATTTAACCTAACAGAATTTAGTGTACTCCTATAAAGTAAATAAATTATATGCACGTAAACTTGTATTAATATTACATTGTCATTGGTTATAAATATGTGTGCAAATTGAATCTCGATCGGATATTTGAAAGTGAGTTAAAATTTGAATAGAAACTTTAAACTAGGGAAACATACGTACGAAAGTTTTAAGCAAAATAAAAGCTTATCAAAATAACACACATTTTAAAAATAAAATCGCGATTTCCCAAAATTTGATTTTCTTGATAAAGAGAATTTTAAAACTCACGTCTTCAACTATTTTAACCAATCTAGAAGTTAATTAATAAAAATTAACACTACCAAAAAATTTAAACGGTGGTAGTAACTTCATCGTATTCGGCTTACGGCTGTGGCGCATCGTACTGCGTCTGCGACAGAAATTCGAGCTGCAGTTGTTACCACAGTGATACAACGAACTGTTAGAAATCGGTTACTTCAAGGACAGCTCGGTGCAAGGCATGCATTCCACTGATTCTAAGTCATTGCCGTTTGCGACGTCAATGGTGTCAAGCCAGAGCTCAATCGAGGATGGAGTAGAAATTTGTTGTGTTTTCTGATGAAAGCAGCTTCTGCCTTGGTGCTAATGACGGCCATGTGCTGGTCAGAAGGAGGCCAGGGGAACGTCTGCAACCAAACTGTCTGCGGCCTAAACACACTGGACCTACAATCTGGGGTCATGGTCAAGGGAGCAATTTCCTATGACAGCAGAAGCACTCTCGTGGTTCTCCCAGTCACACTAACTGCAAATGTGTACGTCAATCTGGTAATTCAGCCTGTAGTGCTGCCATTCAAGAAAAGCATTCAAGAGAGGTTTTCAGCAGGATAACGGTCGCCCTCATGCCACTGTTGTAACGCAACACGCACTACAGAGTGCCAACATGTTACCTTGGCCAGCGAGATCACCAGATCTGTCTCCCATTGAGCGCGTATGGGATATCATTGGATGAGAACTCCAGTGTCGTCCCCAGCCAGCATTGAACATCACGTATTGATACAGCTTGTACAGCAAGCATGGAACTCTATACCACAAAGTGACATTCGGCACCTGAATGACACAATGCATGCACGTATGCAGGCTTGCATTCGAAATTCTGGAGGTTATAGCGACTATTAATGTAACGGCATTTCACCTTTGAGATGCTTTTTATTAACTTTAAATTAACCTGTGATCTCGAAAATCTAATCAATTAAACATGTTAACTAGACAAATGCACTGTCCAAATTTCATTACTCTACAATAAGTTTTTCTTGGTGTTGGGATTTTTTTTCCGTCAGTGTATATGTCTGTGACTAACGGTTTAGAAATTAGCCATTGGCCACCGTTGAAAGTGGACACCCTGTACATTAAACAGTAGGCTAATTCTTTAAGATCAACTGAAAAATTCAGACATTTGCGTATGCATGAAGTTGAATTTATTAGCCCTTCCACTTAGAGGAAGTCAAAGCAAGTCTGGTTAGCTCAATGGTTTAAAGCTGAGCTTTTGTAGAGGACTCGGGATCGATCCCAGCGCTCGGCAAAATAATTTATATGAATAATGATGCATTTTACCACGATTAAAAGCTCTATGATTTTTATTCTTTAATTACCATTATTATTTTGATGCTTTAAAATTAAATAAAATTTAACGCTCAACAATGTTTTTTTAAATAACATTTTTTGTTAAATATTTCAAGTAATTAAAACATAGTAACTATTACATATAAACAGCCAATTTCCACTTGAGGGCTTTAGAGAAATATTTGTAAGAATAAAATTATTGAAAATCCTTACAAATTGCATTCTTAAAAAATAATAAACAGCAACAAATACAACAAACAGAAATAAAAATTTTATCCGTTGAATTAACTTTAGTTATCCTTCTGCTAAAAAGCTAGGGCTGTTAAAATTCTTAAAATTCTGCTTAAAATTCTTTGAGTTGATTACTTGAGTAGGTTAGACTGACAAGTTCGTGAAATGCTTTGAATCTGTTGGAATCTCATAGATAGCATAGAAATAAATCAAGTTTTCAAAACTTTATTTACGGGTAACTAATTAAGAAAATCTAACATTATTCTAAATAATCTTTTAACATATTTATCGTCAAATCCTGATGGGTGCCATCTAGTACATTTTTATAATAGTAGAATTATTAAAATTTCTGTTGACTTGGATAATTTTAACATCATAAGCAGATTTTAAAACGCTCATTTCCATAATATCGGATTATTTATCTAAGTATAATTTAGAATAAATCACAATAAACAAACATAATTAATTAACTTTAAAATAGTTTTTAATTATCTGCAATTTATTTCCGAATATTATAAATCAATGAAATAGGATACATTTACAAAATTTTTACGACTTTTTTAATTATTTAATTTAATTTTAGTAAACTTATACTATTAGTTAAATTATTATTATTATTATTATTACTATTTAATTTAAGTCAAAACTTTGACTTTAAATTATCTTTTCACTAAATAAAATGCTCGGAATTGTCTTTACTCAAAAATGTCTTGTTCTTCAAGATGAGGTTAAACAAATTACATAGTAGATATTCTGTATCAGCTTATTTATAATTATAATTATCAAAATGCATTGAATGTAAGAGAATTCATTGTAATCCTATAATACTGTTTTTAGTTTGGGCTCTAGAAGGATGATAATGCCACATTTATTCAGGAAATACATTGTAAAGCCTTTATACATTAATACTCGAAACCGTTGTATGGATCAAGAAATGGTTGGATTTTGTATTCAGCATTATTGTTGAATTTACAAGAAATACATGTAAAAGCATAGAAATGGAAGATGACAGTTTAGATTTATTCTAAGAATATCAAGCTATCCCAGTATATGTGCATTAAGCTTCATTAGAGATCATTTAATATTTCTCTATTCAGATGCACATAATTCTCAATCAAAAGCAAACTGTCCATAAGTTCGTTTGAAAGGCTAAAATGAATGTCTTTATATCGTCCAATAAATAAAAGTGTGTGTCTGAGCTATTTTACATCACGGATAGCAATAAATACGGTAAAGATATTTTTGTAATTGTTCAGTTAGTAATATTGTAGTTGACTTTGATAATTTTAACATTATAAGCAGGTTTCAAAACGCTCATTTATATAATAAAAGAATTGTTATCTAACTATTATTTTGTGTAATCACAACAAACAAACATAATTAACTTAAAATATTTTATAACTTAAAAAAGATTTTTGTACCTCGAAAATCTTTGTCCCCGAATTTGTTGCATAAATGTTAAATTTTTTTCTTTAATCATGTTTTGAATTTATCGTTTTAGCGATTTATTAAAAATAATGTGCCTTAAAAAATCAAAATGTGTTATTGCCCATTTACACTTCCCTATAATGTAATTACGTAAAATAAGTACGTTAAAAGTGAAATAGCATTTATATGTAGTTAAGAGAAAACGTTTTTATTGTCATTTAAGTAAATTAAATTCCCAGGATTGTCTTGACTCAAAAATGTTTTATTTTTCACGATGATTTAAACAATTTATATTGCAGATTATATTCCGTATCAAATTAACTATAATTTTCAAAATTAATTGAATGTAAGAGAATACATTGTAATCCTATAGTACTGTTTCTAGTTTGGGATTTAGAAGGATGATAATATCACATTTATTCTCGAAATATACTGTACAGCCTTTATACATTAATATTCAAAACCGCTGTGTGAATCTCGAATTGGCTGTACTTGGTATTCAGCATTATTACTGACTTTACAAGCAATGCGTGCAAATATATAGGAATGGAAGATGGCAGCTTAGATTCATACAAAGAAAATACAGGTTATCCCAGAATATGTGAATTAAGCTTTGGAGGAAGCATTAGATATAATTTAATATTTCTCGATAAACAAAAGTTTGTGTCTGAGTTACTTTCATCGCGACTAACAAAAACAAAATACTATAAATATATTTTGATAAGTGTAGTAGACTTTGATAATTTTAATATCATAAGCAGGTTTTAAAACGTTCATTTATATAATAAAGGATTAGTTATCTAAGAATGATTTAGAGTGAATGGCAACATGCTAGCATAATTACGTAAAATAAATATTTTAAAAAAGAGATAGCATTTATATGTGGATATCCGAAAATATTTATATTGTCATTTAAGTTAATTAAATTCTCAGATTTCTCTTTACTCCAAAATATCTTGTTCGTCATAAAAAGTGAAACAAATGATATTGCAAATATTCCGTATCAGCTTATCTGTAATAATAATTTTAAAAATTTATTGAATGTAGGAGAATTCACTGTAAACCTAGAGTACGGTTTCTAATTTGGACTTTAGAAGGATGATAATGGCACATTTATTCTCGAAATATATTGTAAAGCCTTTATGTATTAATACTCGAAACCCTTGTGTAGATCAAGAATTGGCTGACATTTGTATTGAGCGTTATTGCTGAATTTACAAGATGTATGTGCAAATATACAGGAATGGAAGACGACAGTTTAGATTTATTCTAAGAAAATATAAGTTATCCCAGGATATATGCATTCAACAACAGAGGAAGTATTAGAGATCATTTAATATTTCTCTATTGAGATGCACATAATTCTCAATCGATACAAACTATGCATAAGTTAGTTTGAAAGGATAAAATGAATTCTTTACATCATCCAATAAGCAAAGGATCAGAAGTAACGGCAAATACTATAAAAATATTTTAATAATTATAGAATTATTAGAAATGTAATTGACCTTGATAATTTCACCTTCATAAGCAGGTTTTACAATGCTCAATTATATGATAAAAGATTACTTATCTAAGTAGGATTAATAGTAAATCCCAATAAATAAACATAATTTATTAAAACAAAATAATTTATAATAATATGTAATTTATTTCCTAATGTGTTATATATTGGAGATACCATATATTTACAAAATTTTAAACGTTAAAAATTGTTCTAACTCGAAATACTATTTGTAAAATTTAATTTTTCTTCATTGTATTTTCAACCTCAATTTGAGCAGGAAGAAAAAAAAACACAGAAAGTCTCCATTTAATAAATTTTTAAAAAATGAAAATTTTTGTAGCCCGGAAATATTTAAGTAAATTTTTTGCATAAATGTTTTATTTTTTTTCTCTAACCAATTTCTGAATTTATCGTTTTCGTGATTTATTACAAATAATGTGCCTTAAAAAATGAAAATGTGTTATCGCCCATTTGCATTTCCCTATAGTGAAATTACATAAAATAAATACTTTAAAAATGAAACAGCATTTACATATAGATAAGATAAAACGTTTTTATTGTCATTTAAGTAAATTAAATACCCAACATTGTCTTCACTCAGAAAAGTCTTCTTCTTCACGACACATTAAACAAATTATATTACAGGTATTCCGTATCTGTTTATCTATAATTATAATTTTCAAAATTTATTGAACGTAACAGAATCCACTGTAATCCTTTAGTAAGGTTTCTTGTTTGGGCTTTAGAAGAATGATAATGCCACATTTATTCTCGAAATATACTGTAAACCATTGTACATTAATACTCCTGTGTGAATTGGCTGGATTTTGTATTCAGCATTATTGCTGAATTTACAAAAAATACTTGTAGATATGTAGGAATGGAAGGTAACAGTTTAGATTTAGTCCAAGAAAATACAAGTTATCCCCGTATATGTACATTAAGATTGAGAGGAGGCATTAGAGATCTTTTAATATTTATCTATTCAGGTGCAGTTAATTCTCAATCACATATAAACTAGGCATAAGTTAATTTGAAAGGCTAAAATGAAAGTCTTTACATTGTCCAATAAACAAAGTGTGTGTTTGAGTTACTTTGCATCACGAGTAACAACAAATACTATAAATATAATTTTAGAATTGTAGTTGAGTTTGATAATTTTAACAGGTTTTAAAACTATCATTTATATAATAAAGGATTTGTCATCTAAGTATAATTTTATGTGAATCACAACAAATAAACATAATTAATTTTTTTATAATAATTAATTAATTAATTAATTAATTAATTAATTAATAATTAATTAATTAATTAATTTTTTTTCTATAAGTGATCTATTAAAATAAAATAATACGGCAAATAATACATTTTAATTTTACCATAATAATGCCATATTATTTTATTTTAATAGATCACTTATAGCATTTATAAATAATTTGATATTTTAAAGTGATGATTTATATTATAAGAAACATAAGTTAAAATACTTTATAATTATATGTAATTCCTAATATTGTAAATCATTGAGATAAGATATGTTTACAAAATTTTAAACTTTATAACTCGTTTTAGCTCTAAATACTATTGGTAGAGTGTTTTCCTTTGGAGTTTTAAATTCAATTTTAGCACCCCCCCAAAAAAACCTAAAAAGCTTTGATTTAAATAATTAATAAAAATGAAGATTTTGCATCCCGAAAACGTTTAAGTAATTTTTTTGCATACATGTTTTAATATTTTTTTAAATTAATTTCTGAATTTATCATTTTGGTGATACATTACAAACAATGTGCCTTAAAAATCACAATGTATACTTACATGCCCACTTACATTTCCCTATAATGTAATTACATAAAATAAAACTAATAATACAAAAAATAGTAATTATGTATAGATAAGAAAAAACATTTATACTGTCACTTAAATAAATTAAATGGTCAGGATTGTCTTTATTCCAAAAATTCTTTTTCTTGAGTTAAACAAATTACATTTCAGATATTTCGTATCAGGCTTATCTTTAATTATAATTTTCAAAATTAATTGAATGTAAGAGAATTCACTGTAATCCTACAGTACTTTTTTTAGTTTGAACTTTAGAAGGATGACAATGCCACATTTATTCTCGAAATATATTGTAAATCCTTTAAACATTAATACTCGAAACCCTGGTGTGGATCAAGAATTCGCTGGATTTTGTACTCAGCATTAGTGCTAAATTTACAAGACATACGTGCAAATATATAAGAATGGATGATGACAGTTTAGATTTATTCTAAGAAAATACAAGTTATCCCATGGTTATGTGTATTAAGCTTCGTAGGAAGTATTAGAGATCATTTAATATTTTTCTATTCAGATGCACATAATTCTGAATCGCGGACAAACTATGCATAAGTTAGTTTCAAAGGCTAAAATGAAGGTCTTTACATCGTCCAATAGAATAATTTTAGATAATTTAATAGAATAATATAGATAATTTTATAATTGTAGAATTATTAAAAATTTTCTTTACTTGGATAATTTTAACATCAGAAAGAGGTCTTAAAGCACTGTATATATAATAAGAAATTAATTACCTAAGTATGATATAGAGTGAATGACATCAAAACAAACATATTTAATTAACCACAAAATAGTTTATAACTATATGTAGTTTATATCCGAATATAATATATCATTGAAATAAGATACGCTTACAAAACTTTTGATGACTTCTTTAATTGATTAATTTTATTTTAATAAACTTATATTATTAATTAAATTATTATTATTATTATTATTATTATTATTGTTGTTGTTGTTTTATTAATTTAAGTCAATTAATTGAATTTAGGTATCTTTTAAATACATCAAAAGCTCAAAATTGTCTTGTCTTTAAAATGTCTTTCTCTTCACCATGAGTTAAACAAAGTATATTGCAGATATTCCATATCAGCTTATCTATAATTATAATTTTCAAAATTTATTGAATGTAAGAGTAATCATAGAGTACGCTTCTAGTTTGGACTTTAGATGGATGATAATGCCACATTTATTCTCGAAATATATTGTAAAGCCTTTATACATTAATGCTCCAAACCCCAGAATAGATCAAGAAATGGCTGGATTTTATATTCAGCAATATTGCTGAATTTACAAGAAATACGTTTAAATTTATAGGAAGGGAAGATGACAGTTTCGATTTATTCTAAGAAAGTACAAGTTATCCCAGGACATGTGCATTAAGCTTCAGAGGAAGCATTAGAGATCATTTAATACTTCTCTATTCAGATGCACATAATTCTCAGTTGCAAGCAAACTATGTATAAGTTAATTTGAAAGGCTAAAATTAACATCTTTACATCGTCCAATAAACAAAGTGTGTGTTTCAGATACTTTGCATCACGAGTTACAACAAATACGATAAAGATATTTTTACAATCGTAGATTTATTGGGATTGCAGTTCAGATTGATAATTTCAACATCATAAGCAGGTTTTAAAACACTCTTTATATAATATGGGAATAATTATCTGAGTATGATTTACAGTGAATCATAACAAACAAACATATTTAGTTAACATCAAAATACTTTTTATTTAGATGTAATTTATTTTCGGATATTATAAATCATTAAAATAGGATACGTTTACAAAACATTTTATGACTTTTCTAATTACTTAATTTAATTTTGAATAATTTATTTTAAGAATTTACTTCTTACTATTGTTATTTTACTAATTAAAATCAAATAATTGATATTTAATTATCTTTAAATTTAATTCAATGCTGAGGATTCTCTTTACTCTAAAGTATCTTGTTCTTCACTATGAGTTACCATATTTATTCGTGAATAACGCGCCCTTTTTTTTTCAAAAAAGGTCAAATTTCATAGGTGCGCGTTATACACGGATTTTTTTTTTACTGCTGGATGTAAACACACGATATGCATATGAATCAAGAAATGTATTTAAAGAAGACATTAAAAATCGGAAAATCTAATTAGTGAAGTTGAACTATTTCTGCATTTTTATTTTACCCCTTGCACTTTTTTATGTTTCCGAGCTAATAACATTATTTAAGCACAAATTAGCAACTCTCATTATCTTCACATTATGCTCCTACCATCATTAACTGCCTGCCTGAAATCTAAAAATGTATTTTCCCCTTGTTTCCTGGCCTGACGTAATGTTTGTTTCGATTTTTTTCCCTGAAATTCATTTGGTCATTCATTCATTTGCATATTATGGTGCGTGTTATATACGAGATTTAAAAAAAAGCCGTTTTTTCTTATAAAGTACGGTGTGCACGTTATACACGCGTGCGCGCTATACACGAGTAAATAAGGTAAACAAACTGTCTTGCAGATCTTCCGTATCCGCTTATCTATAATTATAATTTTGAAAATTTATTAAATGTAAGAGAATTCAAGGCAGTCCTAAAGTACTGTTTCAATCCTAGAGTACTGTTTCAATCCTAGAGTATTGCTTATTTTTTTCTATTCAGAAGGATTATAATGCCATATTTATTCTCAAAATATATTGTAAAGCCTTTATAAGGTAGTCTGCTGTAATAACGTATTAACGCCTTTATACATTAAATCTCGAAACCCTTGTGTTTATAAAGAATTGGCTGGATTTTGTATTCAGCATTGTTGCTGAATTTACAAGAAATACGTACAAATGTATAAAAATGTAATACAAATAACGCCAGGCGGGGTAATAACGCCAAGTGCTAATATTTTGCATAATTATGAAATAATCTGGTAAATGACACCCATGTGCTTTGGGCAGAAGGGTTTTGAGTCATATAAATCGCAAAAAACAGCTTCAAGTTAATTTGTTTCATTTTTAGGTCTTTATTGTTTCTACAAGCAACTAAAATTAACGCTTGATCTAAAATTTGCGAGTTACGTTTTGTGATGTGAAGACTATTTTTTTTATCCGGAAATACTTTGTTAATTACTTAAATTTGTAGTACATTTCAAGGACTTTCAAAATGTTGTTGAAGATTTTGATGTCTTCTCGAAATAATTTATAATTCAAAATGTACAGCGCAATAACTATAACGAGGTAATAACGCCAATCCTTGGCATTAATACCCCGGTCGATTCCCTACAGTGGCCGAATAAATACTAATTCAAATAAAAACAGTTAAAACTGTGCAATGTTTCTAATAATTCTATTTAAGCGGTCCTTATTAAGCAAAAAGAAGCTCACGGTCTGATACTCTTTTGCCTCATCCCCCACCCACCCACACCACACCTTTATTTTTCTTACATTTTCACAAAAAAGTGAACATTTTCAATAGTTTAGAATGCAATTTGTCAATTTCTAAGTTTGTAGAGTTTGTATTTTAAAATTGGGAAATCTACATGCAATTATTCCGTCTTATTTCATAGTTTTGTTTGCATGGCGTTATTACCCATATAGCTGGGTAATAACGCCAAATAGCATTGGTCAAGAAATCACGCCATTACATTTTATGAATACATATCTGTTAAATTATTTTTTTATATAGATAGTCAATGAGTTGCTGTATCAAATCATACATTTGTTTGAAAAATACAATCTAAAACTGAGCCGTGAAAATTGGTAGTTTCTTAACGTGGCGTTATTACCCCATGGTACCTTACATTAATACTCGAAACCCTTGTGTGAATCAAGAATTGGCTGGATTTCGTATTCAGCATTATTGCTGAATTTACAAGAAATACGTGCAAACATATAGGAATGGAAGATGACAGTTTAGATTTATTCTAGAAAAATACAAGCTATCTCAGGATATGTGCTTTAAGTTTTGGAGGATGCATTAGAGCTCATTTAATATTTCTCTATTCATCTAAATTATTAAAATCCGACCGTATGTATGTATGTATCTGAAACTATCTCCTCCGATCCCGGAAACGGAGAAACGTCGCGTTTGTTTTGAATTGAAGAGGAAAAACCCGGGATCCTGAGTTGCCCATTCGTTTGTCTGTCTGTCCGTCCGTCCCGTCCTTCCTTCTGTCCGCATGTAACAACTCAAAAACTACCCAATCGAATCGTTTGAAACTTAAAATATATAATTATTAGATATTTTCGCCGAGTCACTTCAAATGTTATGAAAATAGGATGCATATTTCAATTACAGGGACAATCAAAAGGATTCCGATACATTGCGGTCAATGGGGAAAAAAGTTTCATGTGTATTTTAATGGTTTTGCACTCTTTCGAACATAATAAAGTTGATATGCATCTATGAAGTATATACTATAATATACATTCTGAACACTCTGTGGTGCAAATAATATTTCTTATTGATTTACAGGGCCACACAAAAGTATGCCATTGCATATTTTTATATATTGAGATATTGTTTGCTATGCATTTTAGTAGTATTAAACTATTTAATATTAACAATTAAACTATTTAATGCCCATAATTAATAACCTATTAAACTATTTAATGCCCGTCTGTCCGTCTAAACAGACCAGCGTGGCGGGCGAAGGCTGCTAGTGTGCACATAATATTCAATTGCAGGCAAACTATCCACAAGACGGTAAAAAAGACTAAAATGAACGTCTTTACATCGCCCAATACACAAAAGTGTGTGTTTGAGTTACTTTACATCACGAGTAACGATAATTACTATAAAGATATTTTGATAAATGTAGAATTATCAAGTTAGTAGTTGACTTTTACTGATAAGCATTTTAACTGATAAGCCGATATTAAAATGCTTATTTATATAATAAAGTATTAGTTATCTAAATATGATTTTCAGCTAATCACAAAAATAAACATAATTAATTAACTTAAAATACTTTATATGTAATTTATTTTCAAACATTATAAATCATTGAGATATGTTTACAAAATTTTAAATTTAAAAATTATTAAAACACGTTATATTTCGAAAAACTTTTTGTAGATACTATTTATAATTTTTTTTCATTATAATTTCAATGTCAGTTTGAGCAGAAAAAAACAGAGAAAGTTTCGATTCAATAAATAAATAAATAATGGAGATTTTAGTTGCCCAAAAATCTTTAAGAGAATTTGTTGCACAAATGTTTTAATTATTTCTTTAATCAATTTCTGAATTTGTTGGTTTAGTGATTTATTGCAAATAATGTGCCTTATAAAAATTAAATGTGTTATCGTCAATTTACATTTCCCTATAATGTAATTACGTAAAATAATTATTTTGAAAATGAAATAGCATTTAAGTATAAATAGGAGAAAACATTTATACTGTCATTTAAGTAAATTAAATGCTCAGGACTGACTTTACTCCAAAATGTCTTATTTTTCAGGATGCGTTAAGCAAATTACATTGGAGATATTCCGTATCAGCTTAACTGTAATTATAATTTTCAAAGTTTATTGAATGTAAGAGAATTCACTGTAATCCTATCGTGCTGTTTCTAGTTTGGGCATTACAAGGATGATAATTCCACATTTATTCTTGAAATATATTGTAAAGACTTTATACAATAATACTCGAAACCCCTGTTTGGATTAAGAATTGGCTGGATTGTGTATTCAGCATTATTGCTGAATTTACAAGAAATGCTTGAAAATTCATAGGAATGGAAGATGATATTTTTGACTTATTCTAAGAAAATACAAGTTATCCCTGAATATGTGCATTAAGCTTTGGAGGAAGTATTAGAGATCATTTAATATTTCTCTATTCACATGCACATAATTCTCAGTCACAGGCAAACTATGCATACCTTAATTTGAAAGGCTAAAATGGACGTCTTTGAATCGTCCCATAAACAATACTATGTTTTGAGCTACTTTAAATCACGAATAATATTAAATACTGTAAATACATTTTTATAATAGTAGAATTATTAAAATTTCTGTTGAATAGCTTTAACATCATCAGCAGGTTTTAAAACGCTTATTTACATAATAAAGACTTTGTTATCTAAACATGATTTAGAGTGAATGGCAACAAACAGACATATTTAATTAACCTCAAAATAGTTTTTAATTACATGCCATTTATTCCCGAATATTATAAATCATTGAATTAGGATACATTTGCGAAATTTTTTATGACTTTCTAATTAATTAATTTAATTTTAATTAACTTATTTTATTAATTTAATTATTATTTTTACTATTATTACTTTTAATTTTATTATTATTATTACTATTTAATTATTATTATTATTATTTAATTATTATTATCATTATTATTTTATAATTTTAAGTGAATTTATTGATTTATAATTATGTTTTAAGTAAATTAAATGCTCTTAATTGTCTTTACTCCAAAATGTATTGTTCTTCATGATGGGTTAAATAAATTATATTGCATATATTCCGTATCAGCTTATCTGTAATTATAATTTTCAAAATTTATTGAATGTAAAAGAATTTACTTTAATACTATAATACTGTTTCTAGCTTGAGATTTAGAAGGGTGATAATGCTACATTTCTTCTCGGACTATATTGTAAATCCTTTATACATTAATTCTAGAAACCTCTGTTTGGATCAAGAATTGGCTGGATTTTCAATTCAGCTTTATTGCTGAATTCAGAAGAAATATAGGAATGGAATATAACAGTTTAGATTTATTCAAAGAAAATTCAAGTTATCCCAGGATATGTGCATTAAGCTTTTGAGGAAGCGTTAGAAATCACTTAATATTTCCCTATTCAGATGCAGATAATTCTCAATCGCAGGCAAAATATGCATATGTTAGCTTCAAAAACTAAATTCAAACTTCAAAAGCTCATTATATAATAAAGTATTGGTTATTTAAATATGATTTAGAGTTAATCATACACACACACACACACACACACACACAAACTTATAATACTTTATATGCAAATTATTTCCAAATATTATATGTCATTGAGATAAGATATGTTCTAAAAACTTTTTATGCGATTTCTATAACTTAAGAATCGGGACAAAGTGTAGTAAAACAATAAGTGTATTAACTCTTTAAAGATTTGTTTATTATAAGATTCACATAATCTGTAAGTAAAGACATTTTCTTTTCTGCTTCCTAAAAAAAATGCAAGTTAATAGCGCACGTTTCAGCCAAAGCCCGGTAAAATTATTTGTGTAATATTTTTGTCCATATTTCATTTTAATAATGACATACTTTACTAGGAAGAGAAGATATATTATTTTATCTTCAATATTATTAATTGAATCTTTATAAACAAAAAACACTCAACAATAACTTGTCATTAATCTTTACTATAAAATATCTTCTTTTTGACGATGAGTTAAACAAATTATATTGCAGATATTCCTTATGAACTTACCTATAATTATAATTTTCGAATGTAAAGTTTATTGAATGTAAAGGAATTCACTGTAATCCTATAATACTGTTTCTAGTTTGGAATTTAGAAGGACGATAATGCCACATACATTCTCAAAATATATTGAAAAGCCTTTATAAATAAACACTCGAAACCCTTGTGTGGATCAAGAATTACCTGGATTTTGTATTCAATATTATTGCTGAACTGAAATACGTGCAAATATACAAGAATGGAAGATGACAGTTTAAATTCATTCTAAGAAAATACAAGTTATATATTAGAAATATGATAATTTTAGCTTCATAAGCAGGCATAAAAATGCTCATTTATATAATGAAAGATAACTTATCTAAATAAGATTCATAGTAAATCACAATAAATAAACACAATTAATTAACATAAAATAATTTATAATTATATGTAATTTATTTCCTAATATTACAAATCATGGAGAAAACATAGGTTTACAAAATTTTTATAAGTTTTATACCATTAATCTCCAGCAGTGTCCTCTTATATATTTTCATTCAAGAGAAAAAAAGTAATAAAAGTTCGCACCTACCTTTCAGGAGCTGGCTGCTGTGTATCCGTTATGTAATTGCAGAATTAAAAAGAACTAGACAACGCGATGAAAACACACCGACACGAATTTCACTTTCTTGAGTAATTTAATCACGGCACACATCTAAAAATAAACTTAAACAAAAATTGGGTTAGTTAAAACATATTAAAGAAAACATATTCGTGAAGCTCTTTAGCTTTCACTGTTAGGAAGATTAAAATATTTTAGCCAGCCTCAACAATTGGCTTGGCATCATAAAAAACTGCTCGCAAAAGCGTAACAGACGACGAGAGTCAAGATAAAAAAAAATTGAGTTCTACATACAAAAGAAAACTGATGATTATACAGTTTTATTGTCTCTGTGTTATAATAATATGATGTCCGGCGTGCACACAATACTAGCCTGTGTGGTGCTGTCACCTGTTGACTGATTTGAGAAGTAATCTAAGCGGATTACCGCATCTTTGTCGCTTCACAGTCATATTTTGGACTTGACACACAGATTTATATATGATAAATAAACACGAATAAAAAAAACAGATGAATTGCGTTGCATGCCTCACTTGAAATTAAAATATAATTTATTCTAGTCATAGTAGTTTCACACAAAACAGGGATTTCCATTTGTCTAACATGAAATTCTGTGCAGGAAATCTAACAATTTTAAACGTTAAAAATCGTTCTCGAAATACTATTTGTAGATTTTCATTTTTTTTCATTGTAGGTTGAACATCAGTTTGAGTAGAAAAAATAAAAGAGAAAATATCGATTCAATAATATTTTATAAATTGAAGATTTTTGTAGCCCGAAAACCTTTAAGTGAATTTGTTGCATAAATATTTTATTTTTTTAATGAAATTGCTGAATTTATTGTTTTGATGGTTTATTACAAATAATGTGCCTGAAAAAATCAAAATATGTGATCGTCCATTTACATTTCCCTGTAATGTAATTACATAAAATAAATACTTAAAAATGAAATAGTACTTACATACAGGTAAGAGAAGAAATTTATATTGCCATTTAAGTAAATTAAATGCCCACTATTGTCTTTACTCCAAAATGTCTTGTTCTTCACGAATAGTTAAATAAATTATATTACAGATATTCCGGATCAGCTAATCTATAATTATATTTTTTCAAAATTTATTGAATGTAAAAGAATTCACTTTAATACTATAATACTGTTTCTAGTTTGGACCTTAGAAGGATGATAATGACACATTTATTCTAGGCGTGTATTGTAAAGCTTTTATACATTAAATCTCGAAACCCTTGTGTTTATAAAGAATTGGCTGGATTTTGTATTCAGCATTGTTGCTGAAATTACAAGAAATACGTACAAATATATAAGAATGGAAGATGAGAGTTTAGATTTATTCTAAATAAATACAAGCTTCAGAGAAAATATTAGAAACATGGTCAAATTGGCAATTATATGCCCAATATGATAACCCGGCTATTGTTAATTATTCTTTAATAAGTTGTTTATTTTCATTTATTTTCTCTTTTAAAATGATATCAATTGTTTTGTTCCATAATTATTAATAAAACTTTTATTTATTAATTATTATTTCCTTTTTAAAATAATAGAAAATATTTAAATATTATATATGTAGCTGGTATTGCAAACGATGGTTTCGTCAAATTTTTGTCAGAAAAAAATCGCACCGATGTGGTGCGTATGTGAAATCTGTGCCGATAAATCAAAAACTCGGTATTTTTATGCTAACCTGGCTCGCCAAATGTTGTATCCGTGGTATTTTTTTTGTATTTCATTTAAAATATGATAATATAATCCTTTCACTCATTTTATTTATAATACATAACTTTAATTTGAAACTGAAACGTTTAAAATTCGTGATTTTAATTTTTCTAAGCCAAAACAAAATAAAATAACGATATTTTGAAGATCCATCATTGAAACGAAAGAACAAACCTTAAATAAACAGAATTTACCTCGGCCTAAATCTTGCTAAAATATTCTTACTCAATAACCAGCATGATGATGTTGAGACATCATCCACATACGTTAGCGTAATATATATTATCGTATACGTATATACAGGGTGTCCCTAAACAAATGGTATATACGCTAGGGGGTGATAGAACACATCAAGACGAGTAATAGTAAATAGGAAACCAAGGGTCCCATACGTTTTCTAAAGGAGATAGCCGCCATTAAAGTTTGGGGTCCAAAATTTCAAATACACATAAAAAACGGAAAAATTGGTCGATTGATTTGCGGTTTTCACTAAAATTATTCTTTATGTTAGTATTTTCTTGTATTATAAATTAGAGTAATAATTTGTATGTATTATAAATAAATGTATTATAAATAGTAGTATTGTAAATTATAAAGACAAATTTCGAAAAGTGCTGATAGAGGGCGCTTTAGACTTTGAAGTAATGAAAATCTATTTTTAGCTTTGATTTTTTGCATCTGATTAAATGTTTTCGTAAACTTAGACTTAAACTTAAATTTTGAGCTCAAAATCTGTATAGTTGGGAGTGGTTAAGTAGCACAAACTGAACTGTGTTCAGAGGGTTCAAATTTCAAATGATAATAAAAAGCGGAAAAATTGGTCGATTCGTATGCGGTTTAAAATAAAACTATTCTTTCAGTCAGTATCTTCTTGAAAATGAATTTTAAAGATAACTTTCAAAAAATTCCGTTAGAGGGCGCCTTAAACTTCAGAGTAACCAACAACAAATTTTAACCGTTATTTTTTGTATCTAATTAAATGCTTTCCAAAACTTGTTAAATGTTTTCGAAATCTTAGATTTAAACTTAAATTTTGAACTCAAATTTTGAATAGTTGGGAGGAGTTAATAAAGCGCAAACTGAAGTGTGTTCAGGAGTTGAAATTTAACCCCCCCCTAGAACACAGTTCACTTTTGCGCTACTTAAACACTCGCAACGACTCAGAATTTGATCTCAAAATTTAAATCTAAGGATTTGAAAGCATTTAATGAGATTTGAAAAAATAACGGTTAAAAATAGTTGTACGCTACTCCAATGTCGAAGGTGCCCTCTATCGGCTATTGTGAAATTTAGCTTTAAAATTTTCTTTCAAGGAAACACTGATTTAAAGAGTAGTTTTAGCGAAAACCGCAAACGAATCGACTATTTTTTCCGTTTTTTTTTTTATAGTTTTCCGTTTCGTTTGAAATATAAACCCTCTGAACACAGTTCAATCGTTCCACACTGTTCACAGCTGTATTTTTATTCAGTCTTATTGCTGAATTTAGAAGAAACATTTGGAAATGTATAGGAATGGTAGATGACAGTCTAGATTTATTCTAAGAAAATACAAGTTATTCCGGTATATGTAAATTACGTTTCAGAGGAAGCATTAGAGATCGTTTTATATTTCTGTATTAAGATGCACATAATTCTCAATCGCAGGCAAACTATGTATAAGTTATTTTGAAAGGCTAAAATGGACGTCTTTGAATCGTCCAACGAATCGTCCATGTGTTAAGCTACTTTATATCACGAGTAACCATAAAAACTGTAAAGATATTTTTATAACTGTAGAATTACTAAAATTGTCGTTCACTTTAATTTTAAAAACATAAACAGGTCTTAAAACACTGTTTATATAATAAAAAGTTAGTTATCTATGTATGGTTTAGAGGGAATCGCAACAAACAAACCTATTTAATAACCTCAAAATAGTTTTTATTTATATGTAGTTCATTTCCAAATATTATAAATCATTGATATAGGATATGTTTACAAAACTTTTTAGGTTTTTTTTATTTTATTAATTTAATTTTAATTAACTTATTATTATTATTATTATTATTATTATTATTATTATTATTATTATTATTATTATTATTATTTTTAATTTTTATTAATAATTTAATGATTTAAGTCAATTAATTGTTTTTTAAATATCTTTTAAGTTAATTAAATGTTCCGAATTGTTCAAAATGTCTAATTCTCTACCATGAGTAAACAAATTATATTGCAGATATTCCATATCAGCTTATCTATAATTATAATTAAAAAAAAAAATATTGAAATTAAGAAAATTCAATAGCGTAATTCTATAGCACTGTTTCTAGTTAGCATTTTTATAAGATGATAATGCCACATTTATTTTCGAAATATATTGTAAAGACTTTATACCTTAATACTCGAAACCCTCGTGTGGATCAAGAATTGGCTGCATTTTGTATTCAGAATTATTGATGAATTTACAAGAAACACGTGCAAATATATAGGAATGGAAGATGACAGTTTAGATTCATTCTGAGAAATTACAAGTTATCTCAGATTATGTGTAATTAAGCTTCGGAGGAAGCATTAGTGATCATTTAATATGTATCTATTCAGATGCACGTAATTCTGAATCGCGGGAAAATTATGCATAAGTTAATTTGAAAGGCTAAAATTAATGTCTTTACATCGTTCAATAAACAAAATGTGTGTTTCAGATACTTTGCATCACGAGTAAGATATTTTGCATCACGAGTAGTATACGATAAAGATATTTTTATAATTGTAAATTTATTAGGATTGCAGTTCAGTTTGATAATTTCAACATCATAAGCAGGTTTTAAAACACCCTTTATATAATATGGGAATAATTATCTGAGTATGATTTACAGTGAATCATAACAAACAAACATATTTAGTTAACATCAAAATACTTTTTAATTAGATGTAATTGTTAATTATTAAGCACACACTACACAAATTATTCCATATGCAGTGGTTCTTTAAAAAACACTTTATTAAAGGAATAACACTCACTCGCAGCTCACTGCTGCGTTATCGTCTGCACTTATCTCAAACACAACTTTAGAATAAAAACAGAAAAAACACTTCACTTCTCTTCAGTTTCTCAACACTGACATTTTAATTTAGGTAGCACGGTATCGTCTGCCTACATGGAACATACCGGCCCCCATTGACATGTTTCACATTCAATAATAACTCTTTTTTTTACTAAGTACACTAATTACACAAATAAATACAAAAGGTCACTATATATGTTACTTAAATATAAAATTGAAAGAAAAAACAATATAACACTCACACACACATATATATATATATACATTTTTTTTTAAGTACTATGGGTTTCAGGCATAGGTAAAATACATATTTTACTAATCGATCTTTTAAAAATTCCATTCTGAGTTTTTACCTGAACTACGCGAATTTTCTTATCATTACCATAATATACTTCAATAATTCTGCCTAAAGGCCACTTATTGCTTGATATATTTTCCTCTACTAACAACATTAGATCTCCTATTTTTACATTATCCTTTTCAAATCTCCACTTACCCCTCTGTTGTAATTCACTTAAATAATTATGGTGCCATTTGCGCCAAAAAGTTGTACAATTTTAGTTATTCTTTGCCATTTTTGAGGCGATTTTCTTTTATATAGGTTAAATCAAGCTCAATAATGACATTTAATGGTCTGTTTATAAGAAAATGAGCTGGAGTTAGGACTCCAAAATTATCTGCATCATCTGATAATGGACTCAAAGGCCTCGAATTTAATATTCCCTCTATTTGTATCACTACTGTAAGAAATTCCTCATAAGTGAGATTAGCACCTCCCACAATTCTCTTAAAATGAAATTTAAAGGATTTTATTGCGGCCTCCCAAAGACCCCCGAAATTGGGTGATCTGGGGGGAATAAATTTCCACTCAATGCCTTCACTAGACAAATATGCTGCTAATTTCTCATCAGGTTTTCTTACTAATTCATAAAAGACCCTAAGTGTTTTATCTGCCCCAATAAAATTTTTTGCATTATCAGAATACAATTTGGCACATTTACCTCTGCGTGCTATGAATCTTTTCAGTGCCGCAATAAATGATTCGGAAGTTAAATCTGAAACAATTTCTATGTGTATAGCCTTAAATACAAAACAAACAAAAATACAGACATAAATTTTTTGTAAGATGGTCCTACGTGCATAACCAATTTTGATCATAAATGGCCCACACAGATCAACACCCGAAATATTAAAGCAATAGTCTAATTGGACTCTATCCCTGGGCAAATCGCCCCTCAATTGATTTGCAATAACTGGTTTAGCTTTAAAACATGGAATGCACTGATGAACCACCTTTCGACACATTGCACGACCATTTATTGGCCAAAATTTATTTCTTACTAAGGATAGTAAAGTTGACGCACCAACATGCAAATATTTCTTATGATAATAATTTATAACAATTACAGTAAATTTATTACTCTTTGGTAAAATCGCCGGGTGCTTTTTTGAAAAATTTAAATTACTATTATTTAACCTGCCACCAACCCTTAAAATTCCAAATTCATCTAAGTAAGGGTTGAGGCCTTTTAACTTGCTACTCGGACTTACCGATCCTTTAGTCTGAAGACTATGTATGTCGGTACTGAAGGCTTCATTTTGCACTAATTTAATTAAATATTTCTCTGCCAACTCCAATTCTGACGTACTCAATAGTCCAATGCTTTTATAAAGCGGGTTTCTTGCATTCATCACAAATCTGAAAATATAACTAAGAATACGCACAATCGTTAAATAATTATTACTAAGATTAATCAAGTTATATACAAAACAATTCTCGGTGATATTACAACATATAACATTAAATTCATTCGAGGATTTAACATTAAATTTGAGCTCTTTATTGAACTCATCATTTGTTTCTGGTATGGTTATTGTACGTTGAGGATAATCACTGTTCTGAAGAAATGAAGGTCCCTTCCACCACAATTCACAGTTTGCAAGTTTGTCAGGATCCATACCTCTGGAAAGTTTGTCAGCAGGATTTTCTTCTGAGCAAATATGATGCCACTGTTCAGCACTAGAGTTTTCTTGTATGTTAGCCACTCGATTTTGGACAAATTGCTTAAGGTCGATAGGTTCTTTTTGAATCCATGCTAGCACAATAATTGAATCTGACCAAAGAAAAACATTAGTCACTATTACTTTCATGGATGATAATACTCTGTTTACCAGTTTGGTTAGCAACACTGCTGCACATAACTCCAATCTTGGAATAGTTAGACTCTTTATCGGTGTAATTCGCGACTTGCTAGCGATTAAATTCACCATCACATTTCCTAAGGAATCACTGGATTTGCAATAAACTGCTGCCCCATAGCAACGTTCTGAGGCGTCAGCAAACCCGTGTATTTCTATAATTTCTGGGTTTTCAATTATAATACGCCTACACATTTTTATATTATTTACACATTTAAATGACATAAGAAATTGATGCCACTCATGAAACTCTGATTCAGGTGGCTCGTCATCCCAATCAATATTGATTCTCCACAATTTTTGCATTAGTATTTTGGCTTTAGATATAACTGGACCAAGAAGTCCCAATGGATCAAAGAGTCTCGCGATTGTTGACAATACTTCTCGCTTTGTGTAGGAATTGTTCAGTTCCACCTTAACTCGAAAAGTGAAACAATCATCTCTTGGGTTCCACGAAACCCCTAATGTTTTAGTTTCAATTTCATTTTCAAATTTGTATCCTTCTTCATATGTCAGCGAAAGATTTTTATCACTTGTACACCACTTATGGAGTCTCATACCTGCTTTATGCATAATCGCTATGAGCTGCCGCTGCAACTCTTTGGCTTCTTCAAGCGTAGGTGCACCGCACAAAATATCATCCATGTAAATATTTTCTCGAAGAACCGATGCTGCCATCGGATAATTATCTCCTTCATCAATCGATAGCTGGTTGAGAGTTTTCATTGCTAAATAAGGCGCACTAACCGTACCGTATGTAACGGTCTGTAGTTCAAAAATTTTAGGCTCTTCTTCGAAATTATCGTTCCACAAAATTCTCTGTAATGCGTGCTGACTAGGATCAATATTGATCATTCGATACATCATTTGAATATCCGAAGTCAGTGCATAACTATGCTCACGAAAACTAACCATAATCGTGAATAAATCATTCTGAATAACACCGCCATTATATTGCAATGAATTAAGTGATGTGCCATTTGTTGTTGTGGCAGAACAGTTAAATACAACTCTCAGTTTTGTGGTGGACTTTTCTGGTCTAAAAATGCCATGATGTGGAGCATAATACACGACGTCAGGTTCTTTCACTTCTTTAACCTGTTTCATATGCCCCAACATTTCATATTCATTTAAAAAATCTTTATACAATTTGAAGTATTTCTTATATTTTGATAAGCGTGTCCACAGCGATTTGAGTTTTTTAAGAGCAAGCTCCCTAGATTGGCCTAAACACGATGGATTTTCCTTTAAAGGCATTTTCACCACGTATCTCCCTTCCTCATTTCTCCAATGCGTGCGCGCAAAATGTTGCTCACATATCTCAAATTTCTTACTTTTTGATAACTCTACTTCGACGTTTTCAACTTCCCAAAACTTTTTTAATGTTTGGTTTAAATCTTCCTCCCGAATTAGCCCACAATGAACTTTTACATCAATTTACTGCTCTATGCATCCACTAGCCACATACCCAAATACGGTATTTTGCAAAAGTAAATTTGAACTCTGAGAATATATTTGTCCCGGTCTTAATAACTCATAAAATATTTCTGCCCCCAACAACATATCAATTTTATCAGGGAAATTAAATCTATAATCTGCTAATATAGTTAAATCTCGTACTTCAACATTTATGTTAACCACTTGTTGCGGAATTAAATCTGTAATTTTCCTTACTACTAGCATAGTCAATTCTCTTTCAAAACTTTTATCTCTATTCGCGATTTTTGTATTTACGCAGCCTTTTACTGTCATAGAAGTGTCATCCAAACATGAATTTAAAGTATTCGTTTTATTAATTCTAAGCTGCAATCGATTAGCACACTGCGAAGTAATCAAACATGCTTGTGAATCGACATCTAGTAAGCATCTAACTTCCTGCCATTCCGAGAACTTATCTTTAATGAGGATACGCGCCGTACTTAATAAAACGGATTTTGTTTTATTTTTCACAAAACTAGAGGCGACAGTCTGACTCGGAGTGTAGGAAAGGATTTCCTCGGGTTGTGAATTTTTTATTCCTGCAGCCGATTGAAACACATGACCAACATTTTTATTTTGATTATTAAATTCCTTTTCTTCTTTAGGAAAGTGTATTAGTTCAGAATGCGGTAGTTTACATCTAGCACAATTTTTAGACTTACATTTCTGTGCGCAGCAATTATAATTTAAACATTTGAAACATGCTTTATTTAATTTCACAACTTCTACTCTATCTTTAATGGACAGTTTTTTGAATTGCGGACAAGAATGTAAACCGTGATACTCATTAGATTTACACAAGACACATTTGACATTTTTTGTTTCCGAAAAAAATATATTTGAAGCGCTCCTTTGAGGCCGATTTTGAAATTTATTTGTCGCTATACGTTTATTTTCATTTATCGTGTTTCCCGAATACACATTTGATTCACTTTTAGATTTATTTTTAATCGACAAAAAAATATCGCATTCTCTTCCTAGTTGCTGTGATTTAAAATATGACTCTGATTGTTTAATTGCGATATGATTCATTAATTCGCGATCTAAAGAACTGAAAATTTTATCTGAAACAATCAGATCCCATAATGATTTAAAATCATTTACCTGACGCAAATTACAGTAATACTGAAAAATTGAACTCAGCCTAGCTGCAAATTGAACGTAACTTTCCGACAGTAATTTTTGCGCACTCTTGAAATTGTTTAAACATTCTTGTGCAGTAGGTTGAAATTCCCTTAACACTATATTTTTCAATTTATCATAACTAATCAACTCTTCCTCTGATAAATAGATCATTAAATTGCTCGCTTTTTCGCCGAGAATATTTAACAGAATTTCGGCCATAAACTCTTCAGGTACATTTTTAGTTCGAAACGCTTTCTCAAGAGATTGAAAAAAAAGATTAAATGACTCAGCTCTCGTTGGTAAAGGAATAGTTTAAGTTTTAATACTTTTAATAAAACTTTCCAAGTTATTGTTCCCTATTTCCGTTTCCGAGTTTTCTGTTACGGACGGCAAATTTTCCCGAGATTCTTTACGCAATTTGGCTATTTCTAATTCTTTCTCTAACTAAGCTAGTTTAATTTTTTCAAATTCCGAATTTTGTAATTCTAACTCCCTTTCTAATTGCGCTAATTTAATTTTTTCTAATTCTAATTTTGTTTTCTCGGTTTCTGTTCGTGATTTATACTCCTCAACAACCGAATTAACGATGCTTTTTAATAACTGCTCATTTGAGTAATATTCACTAGTCTCTTTAATATTTCTTAAATCAATAATTTTACTACTTTCAGGAGCAGTTAAACCCAATTCCTCAACTACAAGCTTAAGCTCGTGTTTATTTAAATTATCAATAACAGACATAATTTAATCAAAATAAACTAAAAAATTGCTCTTACCTCACTCAAATCGCTGCGAAATTCCGAGGAAGACTCATTATAATTCTTAAATTTATCATCTTCAACACAATATTTCACTTGTTCGACCACGATATTATTCGAAGATACTCATGTTGAACGTTGACAGATCTATAATAGAACTCTTAATGTAACATCAGCACAAATTCCATGATTTTTCACTCTCATAAATAATTATTTTCACCTTACGGCTCGGCGGTCCAATGTTAATTATTAAGCACACACTACACAAATTATTCCATATGCACTGGTTCTTTAAAAACACTTTATTAAAGGAATAACACTCACTCGCAGCTCACTGCTGCGTTATCGTCTGCACTTATCTCAAACACAACTTTAGAATAAAAACAGAAAAAACACTTCACTTCTCTTCAGTTTCTCAACACTGACATTTTAATTTAGGTAGCACGGTATCGTCTGCCTACATGGAACAGTAATTTATTTTCGGATATTATAAAACATTAAAATAGGATACGTTTACAAAACATTTTATGACTTTGCTAATTATTAATTTAATTTTAATTAATCTATTTTAAGAATCTACTTATTATTATGAAATGATAAAATGAACATCTTTACTTCGTTCAATAAATAAAAGTACGTGCTAAGCTACTTTACATGTCGAGTTTGCAATAAATACTGTAAATATATTTTTGTAATTGTAGAATTATTTGAATTGTAGATGATTTAAATAATGTTAGCATCATAAACAGGTCTTAAAATGCTCTTTCATATAATAAAATATTTGTTATTAAGTCAAGTTATCTAAGCAACATTTAAAATGAATCACAAAAAAACATAATTAATTAGCATAAATCACTTTTTAATTATATGTATTTTATTTCCAAACTTTATGTATCACTGAGATAAGATTTGTTTACAAAATATGTCATGCTGTTTCTATAAATCAAGAGTAGGGACAATGTGTAGTAAAACAATTAGTGTATTAACGCTTTAAAGATTTATGTATTAGGAGATTCGCATAATCTGAGATTTAATACATACTTCCTCATCATACATCATTATTGAACGCTTCTGATAAAAAGCAAGTATAATTGGTTATAAACTTAAAATTCTTCCATTTCATTGCATTGTTTCGACTGTCAGCACCATGTATCGTCTCAAAAAAGTGGAATCAATAACTTTACTTTGAGTTGGAATTTTAGAGATATGATAATGCGAAATTTATTCTCCAAAGATTTTGTAAAGCCTTTATATATTAATGTTCGAAATCCATGTGTGGATCAAGAATTGGCTGGATTTTGTATTCAGCATTATTTTAAGAATACAAAAAATACGGGCAAATATATAGCAGTGGAAGCTGACAGTTTATATTCATTCTAAGAAAATACAAATTATTTCAGGATATGTCCATTATGCTTCGGAGGAAGCATTAGAGATCATTTAATATTTCTCTATTCAAGATTCCGATAATTCTCAATCGCAGGCAAACTATGCATAAGTTAGTTTGAAAGGAAAAAACGAACGTCTTTTCCAATAAACAAAAGTGTGTGTTTCAGTTAATTTAAATTAAGATTAACAAAAAAATAATGTAAAGATATTTTTAGAATTGTAGAATTATTAGAATTGTAGTTGACTTTGATAATTTTAACAATATAAACATTTCTTAAAACTCTCTTTATATAATACTCTCTTTGCATAAGTTATATACTCTCTGTACATAAGTTAGTTTGAAAGGGTAAAATGAACGTCTTTACATTGCCCAATAATCCCAATTGTGTGTGCTACTTCTCATCAAGAGTAATGAATAATACTGCACACATATTTTGATAGCTGCAAAATTTTTAGAATTGTAGTTGACTTTGATAATGTAAACATCATAAGCAGGTCTTAAAACCAGCACTGAAGTTGTGGGGGGTTAAAAATTACCCCGAAACGTCTGAAATATTAATTACTTTTAAATATTTATTTGATATTTTTATTTATAAGTCTGATTATTAGTAATGTATTTTTAATCTTAAAACTCTCATTCATATAATAAGGGATTAATAATCAAAGTATGATTTAGCGTGAATCAACAAACAAACATAATGAATTAACCTCAAAATACTTTTACTTATATGTAATTTATTTCCGAATGTTATAAATCGTTGAAATAAAATGTGCTTAAAAATTTTTCATGGGATTTATATAACTTAAGTACTTTTCGTTAGAATTTTAACAGTCGGGACAATGTGTAGTAAAATAATAAGTATAATAGTTCTTTAAAGATTTAAGTGTTAGGAGATTCATATAATCCGCGATTAAAGGCATATTTGTTTATTTGATTCCTGTAAAAAAAGTTAGATATTAGCGCAGGTTTGAAGCCAAGCCCGGCAAAATATTTGTGTAGTTTTTTTTCCCATAATTCATTTCAATAAAGACATATTTTCTTTATGGAGAGAAGTTATATGATTTTCATTTTATTATTATTATTCGAATTAATTGAATCACTTATAATAAAAAAAAAACATTTAAAATTATTTTAAAAAATGATTTCACATTTAAAATATTTAAGTTGAAATATTTTGCATGTATTTATAAATGAAATAAATTGAACTGATCTATATATTTTTTTATATTTTCTGATCATTATGAAGAATAGATATGTATGTATCAAAAAAGTTAGCTATTCGTTTCCGCCAAATAAATAAATAAATGAATAAAAAAGTAAAAAAAAAAATTCTTCATATAAGTAATATAAACAATAAAAGCAATAAGAGTAATAAAAGAAATTATGTTATTATTCTTAGTTTAATATTTAAAAGAAATTTATATTAATGTAAAATCTCTAGCTACATCAAGTTCAAAATTTAGATTTTTTGAGAATGAGAGTAGTTAAAAATAAAATTCATGGCAGCTTTTAGTAGTCGTGTAGCTACAAATAAAAGAAAAATAAATATTGCTATTTAAAAAAATGAAGCCGTAGTAAGTAAAAGAATGCTATACTGAATATTTAATATTTCTGATAAAAAAATTTTAGTTATATTAGTTAATTACTTAGTTATAAACTCAAAATTCTGCTACTTCAATGAATATGATTAACAGAAAGATTGACAAAACCATGTACTCGCCTTAAAGAAACTGGAATCACTTATGCAATATAAAACAATTGTCGCGATTTAAAAAAAATAATTTTAAAAGCATCTAACTAAAAATTCAAGAAATTTTCTGGTGAAATATTCTTATTAAAAGCACAGGTTTATTATGAAGTCATTAATTGGCAACGAGTCGTGTTTTTTGAACCATCTCTTTTCATTAATGTGCTTTTCGAATAAATTAAGGCTATGGATTAAGTAGGAAAACGGAGGAATGGTCAAAACACCCACGCTGTTGATAGATGTATTTACCTATTATTTGAAGTAGCAGAAAGTGTATTTGGACAAGTAAAGAGACAAGGTTTCATACTGAATAGAATAACATCAAACAGTCATATGAAACATTTTAAAATAAAAAAATATTACAAACTTCAGAAAAATGTAATTCTAAAAAAATGAAAAAATAAAAAAATAAAAGTTCAATTTTTACAATTTTTAAGATTTAATGCTTCCATTTTTTAATTTATATTTCACACATTAGTATAAAGCTAATTTTATTTATAAGTTTATTTGTTATTAACTAATCACTTTCTCAAATTTAAAAACAGTTTTCTTAATTTAATTTTTTTAATGCATTTCCATAAAAAATATAGTTTTTGACAACTATGCATGCGTTACCAGAAGATATAAATGGATTTAGATATTAAAAATATATAAACTACACAATCATGTAGAATACTAAATGCTTGGCTTTCTCATTAGACGCTAAATGTAATTTAAAATTAATGAATAACAATATATATACATTTTCATGAATACAATTTTAATTTTTAACTATTTTTGGGGCACTTGGAGAACCGAAAGATATGAATGGATTTCAGTTTGAAAAAACATGCAAACTGAGATTCACAAAAGACAACTTTGACATTTCTTAAATTTTCACATAACAAATTTTTTAAAAAATTACAAAAATTACAAATTTTCATTAACATTTCATTTTAACTATTTTGAGAGCGTTTGTGGAATAAAATGCAACTTTAGCATCCTGCTTTAAAATTTATATAAAAAAAAATTCTTTTCGTAATTTTTCGATCTACTCTATTCTAGATACTATAACCATACATTTTTTTTCAGTGAAGATGAGGAACTCTTTTTTAATCTGCATTCTTTCCTTAAATTATGTATCACGCATTATAATGTGCTTTAAAAATATATAACATGCTATATCACACTTACACCAATATACAATAGTATTACAATAAACAAATCCTTTAAAAATAAATGGCATTTGCATATGCAGACAAGAAATATATTTAATATTTTATTTTCATAAATTAAAAATCTGACATTTTCTTTACGCGAAAATGTGAGATTTGTGTATGGATTTAATAAATACACATCCAAATGTGATACGATGAGGTTAAACAAATTATAGTGTGTACGTTTCATATCGGTTTATCTGTAATTATAATTTTCAAATTTATCAGACTATAATCCTGAAATTCTGTTTGCAGTTTGGGCTTTAGATGGAAGATAATGCCACATTTAATCTCGAAACATATTTGGTGAAGTCTTTATGCATTAATATGAGAATTTGCGTGGAATAAGAAATGACAGAATTTTGCTTTTCAGCATTATTGCAAAGTTTACTAGAGATACAAGAGAAAGATGTGCTCCTCAAAGATTGTAAAATAGATATATTTAAAGAAAATACAATTTATTCTCGCATATCTAAATTAAGCTTCGAGGAAAGCCTTAGGGATTATATTTCTCTATTCAGATCCATATAATTCTCAATTCCTTAAGATTTATGCAAAAATTAGGTTGAGGGGATAAACTGGAGACATTTACATTGTGTAATTAACAAATACATTACAATTTAGATTTTTCTTATTTGTGGAGAAATATTATCAATATTAAATCAGGAAACACATTTTGTATGCAAATATTTGAGCAAGAAATTACTTAAGTACGTAGTATACGTAGCGTGCAATGCATTCCATTTGTTACAGTTTATTTTTATTGAACGTAGAACAATACATAAATTTTTTTTCAAATTTAACAAAAGAAAATTATAAATGAGTATTTAATATTGTCAAAAGAATTAAAATTAATGAAAATTAGAGCTAATATATTATTTCATTACTCTAAGAACACCATCACGGCTGAATATAAATATATTATGAGCATCTGTTTGTGGTATATTTAACACTTCCCGAAAGATCTAAGATGTGATTGTGCTTTTGATCTTCTAGTGATTTTTTGATAAATTCTAACTTTAATCAAAATCTTGTTCTATTCCCCCAATTTCAACTTACAAGATTTACTTTAGGAAAGCTGAATATATATATATATATATATATATATATATATATATATATATGTATTTATTTATTTAATGCCAACACTGAATGTTATTACTAAGTTACAAATCAAGACCTTCAACTAACTGAATTTTATAAACAGTTTGCAACAGAAAATATCATTAGATACAGAAAAGTAGAATATAAATTATTTAAATCTTTCATAAAGCAATTGAGATGGTTTCTAATTATTTTTTAATGAAAAAATATTTTCTAAAAAATATGTATATTCTAACACTATAACAATAATAATATTTGGTGCATAGCTAAATGATATTGCAGGCCAGCTATCAACATCTCTTTAACGACGAAATTCATAATTTTAAATGACAGTAACCTATGATTTTTTTTTAAAAACGTAAATAAAATTGTACAGTAATGATAAAGGAGATACATTTTATTAATATAAAATTAATCTATTTAATTTATAAATGCTTATTCATTTATAAGAACATCATCAATTATTTTTTAATTATGGCATTTATTTTTCAAATGATTACCTCGAATATTTCTTTTTAAATTATTACAGAAAAGCAAAGTCATAGAATCTCAACAAATAAACTCATTAAGAAAAGAAAGAACAATGCAATGAGCCGTGAATGAAAGGAGTTTTTGACAATAGTTGCCAAACGATTTTACAGAAATTTTTAGTACTCTATGAAGGTTATATTTTGAGTGACCGAAACGGGATTTTGATACTTCTATAACTTGCGTTTTATTTATCGTAGTGACAAAATTCTTGTTTCTGTAGAATGCAGCGTGCCGAGTAACTTAGGAATCATCAGTGATAGCTCAAGAGCCGACAGCACAAAAACCTATGTTATCGAGCACAAGGATAAAACCTTTATTTTATGGAAGAATGGAAACAGGAGAACCCAATGATCCATGTCTTCAGGATATGAAGTAGTGCATAAGCTAAAAAGTAATACCACTAGTGTCTTACTCGTAGATTTATCATTGCGTTTTCCTGCTCTGACTTTTCCATATTTCATACCTTTGATCGTACGGAAATCGCAATTTTAAACTTACGAGTAAACCACTAGTGGTATTAATTTTTCACTTATGCACCACTTCGCGTAGGATCATTAGACATGGATCATTAGATTCCCCTTTTACTACTCTTCCATAAATTAAAGGTTTTTTTTTCTTGTGCTCGATAACATAGGTTTTTGTGAAGTTGGCTCTTGCACTATGAAGCGTAAACTGGCGAATAGGTTTTTAGTAAATGAGGTTATTAAAGTGCTGTTTTTGCACTTTTTTCTTGATCTGATGAAAAAATGCATCTAGGAGCTACAGACACGTGTATACTTAGCATATAGAAAAATAAATATATGATGTAACACTTGTCTAAATATATATTACAAAAATCGACCCAAGTAAGCTTCCTATTGTAAAACAGATATGTATCATATGCAATCCGTTTATAGAGCTGCTGAAATGTTATTTTGATAGTCTAAAGAGTTGCCTGCGAATCTGATTTGTATTTGGTTTACTGCATTTGAATTATTTTATGTGTAATTCAAACTTTTAAAGTTTCGTGTAAAAATATTGATTCGTATTTTTTTTAATTCATAGCACTTTAAAGTGATTTATTCCTGTAATTAACATAAAGCAAAAAAAAAAAAAAAAAAAAAAAAAAAAAAAAAAAAAAAAAAAATTAAATGACATAATTTTTGTCAAAATGGACGTATACACATGTTATAAAAACGCTTTACTATAGTCGAACTAAGTAAGCTTGCTATTGTAAAAGGGAATTGAAGCATTTAATGTTTGTTTACAAGGTAATTGAAATGATTCTTTAATAGGATTAAGGAATTCTTAAATTATTGGATTTTAAAGGGTTTTACTGTATTTTTTTCATTTTATTTTATTTTATTTATATTATTATTGACAACTGAAATCTGTACAATATTTTGTGAAAATAATAATTAGTTTTTGATTTATATTTGTTTGAATTAACTGATTCCTATACAGAACATAGAGTAAAAAATATTAAGTGCATAACTCTTGTCAGAATAGATGTATACAGATGTTATAAAAACACGTTACAATAATCGAATTAAGTAAGCTTGCTATTGTAAAATGGAATTGAAACATTTAATGTTTGTTTATAGGGTAATTCAAAGGATTCTTTAATAGGATTAAAGAATCATTCGATTATTGGATTTTTAAGGTGTTTACTGTATTTTTATTTATTTTTTAACAACCGAAATCTATTTAATGTTTTGTGAAAATATTAATTAATTTTCAATTTATATTTGTTTGAATTAACTTATTCCCATATAGAGCATAGAGTAAAATATCGCTAAGTACATAACTCTTGTCAAAATGATCATATACACACAATATAAAGATGCGTTATTACGATCAACCAAAGTAAGCTTCCTACTTTAAAACAGAATTGTGACACTTGCATTTCCTTTCCAGGGTCACACAAAATATTTTTTGCTAAGACTACAGACAAATCAAATTACTAGAATTTTAACCAATTTGGTGTATCATACCTTTTCTGCATGCAGTTAAAAAATTTAAATTTATATATATTTAAATAATAATAATTTAATCAATACTTAAGTATATAAAATATAAAACCATTCAAAAACGTAGATACATAATCAAAAGAAACTTACTATTTCTACTGAGAAATACTTTTTACTTCAGTTATAAATTTCATTTTTAAAATTAAAGAATAAAATTGACAAAAAAATCAATGAATTGTTTTTAAATGAAAATTATCTATCTCATTCATCAGATTTACTTAAAAAATTAATATTCTAAGACTCAGTTACATAAATAAAACAAGTTTATTCCTATAAAGAAATATCTCTTATTTAATTTTACATTTCATTAAAAAAATTACAATAAAATTATTAAAACAAATGAAGATTTTTTAAAATAAAAAATTACATTTTTCATTTACTAATAACAGTATAAAAACTATTATCATTCCAAAACGTATTTACATAAACAAAACAAAGTAACTTTCTATTGCCGCTGAGAAAAACCTTTTGTTTCACTTATCAATTTCATGTAAAAATTAAAGAATAAACTTGGTAAAACATATCAAGGAATTGTTTTTAACTAAAAGTTATCTATTTTACCCGTTTGAGTTAGTTAAAATACTAATAGTCCAAGACGTTGTTAAATAAGCGAAAGAAATTTATTCTTATAGAGTAATATCTCTTATCTAATTTTACATTTCATTAAAAATAATTACGATAAATTTATTAAAACAAATTAATATTTTTTAAAATATAAAATGACATTTTTCATTTACTAATAACAGATTAAAAACTACTATAACGAAACTACTGAACGAAGTTTCGAAAACTTCCTTTTGAGAAAGAATCGAATCAATCAAAATCTATAATAACTAAGTACAAGTTACGCTCTTTCGAATTTAAGAACAATATATCATCGTCCAAAAATAGAAAAAAAACAAAGATTCTTCCTCTGAATTTTGATTCCGTGATTAAACTTTACCTAATCACATAAAACCGAAACATTGGATTTTATGACTGATAACAAGCGTGAAATTATTTGAAGCTTTTCAAATGAGTTAAAAGGTATTTGATTGGATAAAAGATTGATGATATTTGTTGAAACAAATCTTGAAAAGATTGATGTTTATTAAACATCCAAGGTGAAATGGATGGAATTCATTTCAAATGCACTTCCATTCAACATGGAAATAAAATGACTGAGAAATAAACTGGTTTTGTTTGGAGTCTTTTGAATTTAACTTTCAGAAATTTTAAAATATTGCATTTCGTGTTTCAGTGCGATTCTAAATTCCACTGGGAAGGATAGATTTTTGTTTTAAATAGAAGCTGTATGTCAATAGACCATGAGTTTGGAATGAACGATATATTCGAAGTCATTATCCTCTCTGATTTAGATGCATGGAATGGGAGATAATTTATGTTTTCAAGAACAATTTAACTGCTCTGATATTGTTCAGTATTCCGTTTACATAAAATTTAAAGTTATGTTTCCCATTAATGTTTTGATATGGATGAGACATAAATCTTATTTATTTTGACAGCAAAAGTTATCTTTGAGAGAACTTTAAACACAAAATTATTTTAACTGGCTTTGAATAATACACGCCATTTATTTAGTTTTGGATACTATAAAATTTAATACCAAAAAGTAATGCCATGTACATTTTTCAATCGGTCTACATTTAAATGATAAATTCAGTTTACTTGTTATAAATTTTAAGTTTATAAAACTTATTATCAATAAGTAATTTTAAAAATAATTGCATATTAAAGCTAGATGTAGAATACGAATGAGGTTAATTTTTAGTGAAAAGTTTAATTTCCGTTTACTCTACAACCTCAAAATATCGTAAAAATTTAAGGGGTCTCAGGAGTCTTACATTTACCTGGTAGTGCAACTTAGCAACATGTCACATTTGATTTTTTTTCTCAGTCCCTATAATTCATAAATGCATAAAATTTTTAACATAGACAACTGAATATCTCTTCTATTAAAAATAATTTTTTAAATATTCTACATTGAAATTCTATTTTATTTTTTTAATGTTTAATTTTGATTAAAAAAATTAGACTTGTATCCATTGCGCGCAGGATTCTAGCAAAACTATTAGTTCAAGAACCGCTAAAAAAGTTGATAATGGTGTAAAATTAATGTATCTTGAACTTATACCTCATTTTAAAGCGATTTATGCATTTATTTATTTAAAATTGAAATTGAAATTGAAAAAATTGAAAAAAAAATCATTTTTTATTAAAAAAATTGCCAATTATCAATAATTAATGTAATTAAAATTCTAAATTTGAGGTATAAGTTTTTCTTAAACTTAAAATGAAGATATTTAGCAAGTTTCATACAAATTGCTTTATTATTTTTTGGGAAATGTTGCGCGCAGTCAAAGAACAATTTAAATTTTAAATCAAAATTAAACATAAAAAATATGTAATAAAAATTCAATATAGAATGTTAAAAAAATTATTTTAAATAGAAGAGATATTAAGTTGTCTATGTTAAAAATTGTATGCATTTAAGTTTAATAGGGACTGAGAAAAAAAATCAAATGTATATGTTGCTAAATCGCACTACCAGGTAAAAAGTAAGACTCCTGAGACCCCTTAAACAATTAAGCTAAAATGCTTTTATATGTGAAACATATTTCCATGGATGTTTGAAAGTTTTAAACTTAAATTAATTACCATATGTAACTGCTGAATCTGGATCCGTGACGTTTTTTATAACTCTACATAACTTTTCATATTTCTAAAATTAAGTTCGTATTCCTGCCGTTTTTAAAATTTAACATCCAATTTATGTTCTGAATTGAATGAGTTAAAATTTCCTCTCTTTTCTTAAAGTTTCATAACAATTTGTCTTTGCTAAAATACATTATTATTAAACTTTGTTTAAACAAAATAATAAAGTAAGGTTTTGCATAGTTAAATAATACTTAGCTGTGTATGTGTGATCTATTTACAGGGTGTTTCAAAAATGACCGGTATATTTGAAAAATCAATAAAAACTACATGGGCAGCGATAGAAATACACCGTTTGTTGCAATATGCTTGGGACACAAGTAAATTTTCGGGCAGACAAGCTTTCGAAATTAGTTACAATTTTCAACAACAGATGGCGCTGCAGTCTGGAAACATCTAAAGTACAATATTTTACACCATACATAACAATAATAATGCGTAGTCTCGGAACGAAATTACGAGAAACCTTTGTAAACGTGCCAGGCGGGATGGCTTCACATGCAGAAAAGATGTACTGCTTCAGTTATTCAATTGCTTCTGGATTGCGGCGACACACCTGGTCTTTCAAATCAAAAAGCCTCTGTTCTAATGATTAAACCATTTTTTACAGCAAACTTGCAATCTGTGAACAACAGCACACGCTTACAGCAGAAAGACGACTTACAGACTGGCGAACTCACAGACTTCTATATCTTTCAAATCGCCTGCTGTGCAATCTGTTGTTGAAAATTTTAATTAATTTCGATAGTTTGTCTGCCTGAAAATTTACTGTATGTTTGTCCCAAGCATATTGCGAAAAACGGTGTGTTTCTATAGCTGCCCATTTAGTTTTTATCGATTTTTCAAATGTACCGGCCATTTTTGAAACACTCTGTATATTTCTTTGTGTGGTCTTAATCAAAGAAAACGTTTTAAGAAATGTAATTCTATTATGCCAAGAGCATATTCAAAAATCGTTTGTGTGATAATTCGTTCTTTTTGCATTTTGTATGAGTATATAAGCTGTTGATGAAATGAATAAAATATAGAATGTAACCAAGTTTTCCGGTTTTGGGTAACGTACTGCATGGTCTACCATGTTCTTGAGAAAATCCCGCAAGCACTACCCTGTTATAACTTTCCCTGGTACTTTTACAACTTGATGAGATGCCATCATATCCGGTATCTGACTTAGTTTCACTGTTTTACTGCAAATTTCATCCTTACTTGGAGATCTTTTGCATCGGTACCTTTGTACAACATAACGATTTCAATCAAGAAGCCTTTCCACACCTCTGATTCTCATTGCCCTTATAATCAGCAGGACACATCATGTTCTCACAAGTAATGACATACGTGTAGAAAGTACTGAGGACTAAGCTTCTTCACCTCCTCACTCTCGATGTCGCCAGTAGGGGACACTGAATTACACCCTTTAACATGTTCGCTGCCGCTTACGTGAAGATGTGATGATAGTTAATGCCACACTGTGAAAGTGGATTTTTCCCAGAAGCCGATTTACTTTTCATAACAAAGAATCAGTGAAAGATTTTTCTGCGCCAGCGCGTGACTGGCTATTGGACATCACCCCAGATAACGCGCTGGCGCGTGAGTGGTCCCTGAACGTCGGCGCCATATCACGCGCTGGCGCGTGATCAGCAACGAATGTGTTAAATTAATTTAAGTGCTATTAGAATTATTCAAATTGCTTCTAAACTTTTTTATTAAATACGTATGTTTCACAAGAAGCAATATATAGATTGGTACATCTTTGGCGATATTGTATAGTAATTTTAAACCGGTTTTTGTAGTTCCTCATAAAGTTTGTCTTAAAACTAATTTTAAAATAATGCTTAATTTAATTGAAATTTCACCAAAATCAGTCGCGTAGTTTCCCAGGAAACGGGTCTTAAATCTAAAGTATTGTCTATAGGATTGCACCTAGTATTGTCTTTCGATAATCTATACATGAAGTAATTTGTATATGCAGTAAACTTAAGTATATTTAAAATTACTTGAAAGTCATTAATTTATCAACATGACACCTGAATGTATTCATAAACGTATGTTAATTATGATAATATATTTGGTTATTGTTTATTTATTAATAAATTTTAATACATGCTTGACAGTGTCTCCATCTATTTAATGAAGAATAATATTAGTATTCTGATCCACTGACGTTCGAATATCAATTTGTTAAGTATGCATATTAAATTTAGTTGACATTGATTGATATTAATTCAAAACATCAATGAATTAGCATGCTTAATCGAGAACATGGTCAATACAGTGCAGAATATAAAATATGTCTCACATATATTTAAACTAAGCAAAAATCTACGATAGGAAACTTAAATTTATATGAGTAAGCAATATATAAAAATTAACACTTTTCCCGTATTTCTTTCTCTATTTTTCAAACATATTTCCTCATAATTTGTTTGTACATTACATAAAATCTATATAGAATTACAAATACATCCGAAAAAAGCTGTCTGCTATAAAATTTCAGCATAATTCAACGAATATAAATTTCACTAAAAGTGCTTGAGTAGTTTACAAGGAAACAGGCCTTAAATCTAGCATACTTTCAATGGGATTGCACCTATTCTTGTCTAAATATGAAGAAACACGTATATACAGTAAAATTAGCTTTATTTAAAATTACTTCAAAGTCATTAATTAAACAACTTGACTCCTGAATGTATTTATAAACATATTTGAGTTAACATAATATATTTAGTTATTGTTTATGTATTAATAAATCCTAATAAATGCTTGACAGCGTCTCGAGCTATTTAATGAAGAATAATATTTTTTTGATCCACTAACGTTCAAATATCAATTTGTTAAGTATGCATATTAAATTTTGTTGACATTGATTGATATTAATTCAAAATATCAATGAATTAGCATGCATGCTTAAGTGAGTACATGTATATCACAGTGCAGAGTATAAAATGTGTCTCATATATATTTAAACCAAGCAAACATCTACGATAGAAATCAACTTCAAATTATGCGAGTTCACAAAAAATAAAAATTAACATATTTTACC
This sequence comes from Maratus speculifer, assembly GCA_964019185.1. NCBI lineage: Eukaryota > Metazoa > Arthropoda > Arachnida > Araneae > Salticidae > Maratus > Maratus speculifer. Next base: position 115,913,651 of record OZ025289.1, on the reverse strand, counting down.
GTATTTTTTCTCTTTTCTTCAGATACATTTCCTCACAATTTCTTTGTACATTATATAAAATTCATACAGTAATAGAAATATATAGATAGATTAATAAGAAAAATACTTTTGGAAATATTTTAAACTAACCAGGCTTAAAAATCAATGATATTAGTCTACAAATCTTAAATATTATTAAAGCTTGATAATAATTGATATCACATTGATTGTCAAAATATTTAAGTTTCAGAATTTAAATGATTATAATTATAACCAAAATAAATTCAAAAGAGGGCTTTATATCTATATTAGACCGGGCGGCGGCGACACGAATGACTACGTCATCGAGTTACGGGATGAAACCATGATGTAGGACAAGATTATTAGGTGTAAATTAAGGAATGACTGGTCTGCCTCGTCATTTCTTGGTACGATATGAGTAACAGCGGGCGCCAACTCGCCATTTTGGCGTCACTTTCACATCATCGAGTTACGGGATGAAATTGGGGGCAAATTAAAGATAAAATAAAGTATTTTTAAGAATATTTTGGTCTGCCTGCGCATATCCTGGTACAATCCCTCGGCAGACTGAAATTTATAACAAAAAGGCGTTAAATATACAATTCATGATATGCCGAATTGGTCGTTTTCTCGCTTACTAATTTTTACCGCTTACTAATCTTTTCCTAAACCATCAAATTAGCATGAAAGTCGATTGCGAAGTTAAGTAATGTAAAATACGTCTTTAGATTTTTTATTGTACATTATGAAGCATAATTTGTTATAAATTTCAGTCCACAGAAGTTTTGTACCAGGATATGCGCGGGCAGACCGAAATAATTTTAAAATACTTTATTTTACCTTTAATTTGGCACCAATTTCATCCCGTAACTCGATGACGTAAAAGTGAAGCCAAAATGGCGACTTGGCGCCCGCTGCTACTGATATCGTACCAAGAAATGACGAGGCAGACCAGTCATTCCTTAATTTACACCTAATAATCTTGTCCTACATCATGGTTTCATCCCGTAACTCGATGTCGTATTCATATTGAATTTTATATTATAACGTCATTTTTTGTTATAAATTTCCGTCTGCCGAGGGTTTATACCACATTATGCGCAGGCAGACCGAAATATTTTTAAAATACTTTATTTTACCTTTAATTTGGCACAATTTTCATCCCATAACTCGATGACGTGAAAGTGACGCCAAAATGGCGAATTGGCGCCCGTTGTTACTCATATCGTACCAAGAAATGATGAAGCGGACCAGTCATTCCTTAATTTACACCTAATAATCTTGTCCTGCATCATGGTTTCATCCCGTAACTCGATGACATAGTCATATAGAATTTTACGTTATAACGTCTTTTTTGTTATAAATTTCAGTCTGCCGAGGGTTTGTACCGGGGTATGCGCAGGCAGACCGAAATATTCTTAAAATACTTTATTTTACCTTTAATTTGGCACCAATTTAATCCCGTAACTCGATAACGTGAAAGTGACGCCAAAATGGCAAATTGGCGCCCGCTGTTACTCATATCGTACCAAGAAATGACGAGACAGACCAGTCATTCCTTAATCTACACCTAATAACCTTGTTCTACATCATGATTTCATCCCGTAACTCGATGACGTAGTCATTTGTGTCGCCGCCGCCCGCTCTATATGTTTTAATATAAAGCGTTTTGGAACCAAAGAGGATAAACTCTAAAATAGCAATAATAAATAAATAATTAAATAAATAAAACATTATCCAGATATATTTTGTTTGATAATGCTAATGCAGTTTCAAGAAGGTTTTTGCAATAAATAAATAAAATATAAAAAAATAAAATAAATGAAATAAAATAATTTAGATCATTGCGTTATTTGATCGTAAATTTTGAGAATTTTAACTTTATACCAATTGGTCATTTTTTAGGCAATCACGAAGAAGATGATAGGAAAAAAAACTCGGCATTCATTCTTTATATTTGGTTACAATGTAGCTGTGGAAAAAGAAATTGACCTCCGAATTTCTTTGACGGCAACATCTGTGATAGGTGGCAATCAGCGAAATATATATTTTCAAAGTTTGATCTCCATCGGACGACGTTATTAAAATAAGAAAATGTCCACTAGCATGGATAATTAATCTATGAGATTAGAAAAGTTTGGCATTGTCATCCATCAGAATGAAATCATTACGAACTGAACTGTCATATAGACGAAAATACGGATCAAGGATCTCAACCCGATATCTTATACCAATCGAATTTTCTCTATAGAAGACATGCACGTTAGTGAACCACCGAGTGAAATCTTTGCCCAAAGCACATTCCACCACTTCTGTACTTGAGATTACAACTGGGTTAGTTTTATGTTACCTGGTGCGTTGTTACTTTCAGATCTGCAGATGACCAAAATCACTCTCCAGTGTGAATCTGAACACGTCCGTGAAGAGTACAGAAACCTATTGCTGTCTGTTCTAGGAAACGCGTTCTCTTACTCAACTTAAGAGGGCCCTTTTCTGCCGTCCGTAAGATGGACATACAACTGGTCGCTTTGCATAGAGGCCCATCTTGCAGAGACGCCCTCACGTCGTCGTAGAGCGGAGGTTCTTTTCTCTGATGCTATACAATGATGTGCAATAAGCTACGATACAGTAACGCTCATCTCTGGGCCAAAAAGAGCTAGAAAACAGTCTTCTTCAGGGGTTGTAAATCATGGTCGGTCTAAATAAAGTATTTTGGATACAGAATTTTCTTGGTATTGTTTACTTATTTTTGATTGTGAATAACGTTAGAGAGTCGTTGGACTACACACGGAGACTTATTGAGACAAATGTCAAGATACATATTAACAGAAATATTGTATTTGATATTGTATACATTAAATACTAATTTTTTCCTAAAAGTCAGTTAATAAAAAATGTCAATTTGTGGAAAATCCCTTATCATTCAGCCGTTTTTAGAGAGCAATGTAAAAACAGCTTACGTATAATAATGATATCTTTTTGAATTTTCACGATATTTGATTGAATTTTTTTTATAAGTTACTCCTTAAAATTGACTATTAAATGATGTAAAAGAACCGTTTTTATCGTTCGCGCATGCGCAGATAAAAATTATTTCATAAAACTACTCATATTTCAAAAAAATATTTAATATATATATATTCCAATTGCGCTATATTTTTTCTAAAAGATTTTGCCAATATTTCTGAAATTTGTGTTGAACTTGGTCAAAAACCCTGCATGATATAAACAAAAAACATACTAGAATTTTCTAATTTTTTAAAACAAAACACTCTTTCTTCATGAATATACATGCTATTCTTACAAAAATCACTGTACATGTTGTGCAGTATCCACATATTTGTATTCTGCAGCGATAAATCATTTCGTGCATTTTCATGTACAAGGTGATCCCAAATATTTCTGTTATTCTTTAATTTTTTGTCGGCCCCCTAATTGCCCTGCTTATCAAATGAATGTTGATAAATATGAGGTCAGACATAATCTTCATAATTCTGAAGTTTCAGGAGAATCCGACAAGTATATTTTTTAATATTTGACAAAATGTCAAAAATTGAAAGTTTCCAAATACATATTGGTAGATAGTGTATATTGAAACTATATACAGGGTGTCCCTAAACAAATGATATATACGCTAGGGGGTGATAGAACACATCAAGACGAGTAATAGTAAATAGGAAACCAAGGGTCCCAAACGTTTTCCAAAGGAGATAGCCGCCATTAAAGTTTGGGATCAAAAATTTCAAATACGCATAAAAAACGGAAAAATTGGTCGATTGATTTGCGGTATACACTAAAATAATTCTTTATGTTGGTATTTTCTTGAAAATAAAATATAAATATAAATTTCGAAAAATGCCGACAGAGGGCGTTTTAGACTTTGATGTAATGAAAAACTATTTTTTGCCGTGATTTTTTGCATCTCATTAAACGGCTTCGTAACCTTAGACTTAAAATTAAATTTTGAGCTCAAAATCTGAATAGTTGGAAGCGGTTAAGTAGCACAAACTTAACTGTGTTCAGAGGATTTAAATTTCAAATGATTATAAAAAACGGAAAAAATGGTCGATTGATTTGCGGTTTTCACTAAAACTATTCTTTATGTCGGTATTTTATTGAAAATGAATTATAAAGATAAATTTCAAAAAATGCCGATAGAGAGCACTTTTAACTTTGGATTAACGAAATAATCTATCCTAATACTATTTTTTGCCGTTATTTTTTGCATCTCATTAAATGGTTTCGTAGGTAGATTTAAACTTAAATTTTGAGCTCATAATCTGAATAGTTAAGTAGCACAAACTGAACTGTGTTCAGAGGGTTTAAATTTCAAACGAAACGAAAAAAAAAAAAAAAAAAAAAAAAAAAAAAAAAAAAAAAAACTCGGAAAAATTAGTCGATTTGTTTGCGGGTTTTGCAAAAACTACTCTTTAAATCAGTGTTTTCTTGAAAATAAATTTTAAAGATAAATTTCACAAAATGCCGATAGAGGGCGCCTTAGACATTGGAGTAGCGAACAACTATTTTTAACCGTTATTTTTTTAAATCTCATTAAATGCTTTCAAATGCTTAGGTTTAAATTTTGAGATCAAATTCTGAGTCGTTGCGAGTGTTTAAGCAGCGCAAAAGTGAACTGTGTTTGGGGGGGGGGGGGGGAGTGAAATTTCAATTATATCCAGTGTCATTTAGTTTTCTACTGATTTTATGTGTTATGAATACGGTTCTTATGAATGAACCGAAACATGTCAACTTTTTAATTTAATTTTTATTTGTGACACCTGTTCTAAGTAAATAAATATGAAATGTTTTTATACGTGAATGAAAAAGGTGAAGTGATTTTGTTTTAATTTTTAGTTTTGAAAAAACGAAAGCTAACAACAGTTTTAACATAAAAAAATAACGGTTAAAATTTGTTGTTGGTTACTCTGAAATTTAAGGCGCCCGCTAACGGAATTTTTTGAAATTTATCTTTAAAATTTATTTTTAAGAAGATACTGACTTAAAGAATAGTTTTATTTTAAACCGCAAACGAAGTGATTATTTTTTATGCTTTTCATAATCATTTCAAATTTGTACCCCCTGAACACAGTTCAGTTTGTGCTACTTAACGACTCCCAACTATTCAGATTTTGAGCTCAAAATTTAAGTTTAAGTCTAAGCTTACGAAAACATTTAATCAGATGCAAAAAATAACGTAAAAATTTTTTTTCATTACTTCGAAGTCTAAAGTGCCCTGCATCGCCATTTTTTGAAATTTATCTTTATAATTTATTTTCAAGAAAATACCAGCATAAAGAATAATTTTAGTGAAAACCGCAAATCAATCGACCAATATTTCCGTTTTTTATGTGTATTTGAAATTTTCGATCCCAAACTTTAATGATGGATATCTCCTTTGGAAAACGTTTGGGACCCTTGGTTTCCAATTTACTATTACTCGTCTTGATCTGTTCTATCACCCCCTTAGCGTATATATCATTTGTTTAGGGACACCCTGTATACATCAGAGGATGTATGCAATAAAATTAAATAATAACTAATGTTACTTGAAAGACATCTAATAAAGAGCTTTATAAATGAACGGATTTACATCTTAAACAAATATTACTTCGGCCAAATCGTATAGTTATTGATTGTTTATTAATAAATGTATAACAAATCTTTCTCTTTGACTAAAGTGACTATATAATTAATAATGTTGTCAGACTGATAGAATCTTGTTTGGATATAAACTTGTATACTATTATATTAAATTTTTTTGACTTTACTTCAATAGATTTCAATGACATTCAAAACAACGATTAATTATTCCTATTATCTATTATATATTGAGTGAAAAAAATTACATCACAATACGGACCTTAAAACATTTCTATTTCATATATTAATAAAATCGGAAAGTAAAATTACTTTTGTTGCATAATTTATGAATAGTTGAGTTTTATAACTGTTTTCGTATTTGTTTGGTATTTTTGTTGTGATTTAAGGGGGTTAGGAAATATTTTTATTTATTGAGTTACAATTGTGAAATTTTTGTGATGATAAAGCGTACTACTAGTAAACTAAACCGCATGATAAAATTTATCATGTATATATATTAAATTTATTAAAAGAGTGAAGTAATTTAAAATCACTTGAGACATTATTAGTAGAATTTAAATTTTTTTCATAGAAATAAAGAGATATATATAAGCTTTTATTTTAATTCATTATTTTTGAAGACATTAATTAAAAAAATAATTAAATTGAAAATTTGAAAAAACTTCCTTAGATGTAACTTTTCTTTAAAAATCATATTTTTTAAAAGTAAGTACTTTTTTTCAAATTTAGTGAATTAAAAAAAAAGTAAAACTATTGAAAAAAAAACATGTTCAAAGTTTAAACTATTTATCTCAAACAGTTCTTGAATTATAAAAATTTAAGTAGAAGAAACAGTGAAACAACTTATCATGAAGAAAAACGCATTTTCAAAAGTTGTTTCCATAACAACCATTGCTTGAAAGCTAAATTTTCAAAACAATCAACTCATAAGAACTAATATTTCCTGCTATAATTAAGATAGTGATAGAATTTAAACGTTATTTTTTGAGCAGAAAAAAACAAAGAAATTTTTAATTCAGTATTTTATTTATTTTTTTTTTCAAAATTTGAAGAATTTTGTGTCTTGTACCCCCTTTACCATAATTAACCTAATTTTTAAATAATGGCAATGGAATATTCATGAAAGTTTCGTCTTAAGCCATTGGGAATGGTAGAAAGTATTCTAGAAATACTTGTAAATTAAATTTATGAATTAGCGATTATAGCATTATGCACTGTAAAATCGTTGTGTAAAACAAAGAAAAAATTTAATTTTTCTTAAAATATACATATATACCAATGAATATGAATTATACTAATGTGAAAATTTTGATTACCATTTTCATTTAAGTGTTATTTCTGAAAAGCAGTATAATTATTTTGTGCAAACTTGTATATATTATAAAGATTTGGTTATATGATATATAGAAAACGAAAACTTTGGTTCTGTCATAAAAATCATGGCGTATTTTTAAATAAAAAGCAGTTTTAACAAACAGGCGAATATTCTTCGAATTATTTTTTTTACAATTTGTATATTATTCGGAGGTTTTTATACACATCACATATTTTTAAAAAGTCGATCATTTCACTAAAACTTTTCCCAAGGTAAAATACATAAAACACAAAATGACATATAACACTATATGACACATAAATGCATATTCAGCAATAATGAATCATACAGAAAATAAAATAGAGATATATAGAAAGCTCTGTAAGTGATTTTAGTATTAAATTATTTTTTTAGAAATTCACTTTTTTTTCCAAAGACAGTTTTAGTAGGAAATGTCTTAAGCAAATAAAAATCCCTTTCTAGTAATAAACGCCCATAGTCGTGAATTGATATAAGAAAATATAATACTTGGAATTTTTTTTGTAGAGTTCTATGTATGTTCTATTTATTTTTGCACGCCACATAGTTATATCCGTTTATCTAAACTTAAAATATCCGTTTATCTAAACATATCCGTTTATCTAACATATCCGTTTATCTAACAACTTAACATATCCGTTTATCTAAACTTAACCCTTTCGGGTCTGAATTTTTTGAGAAAAAAATTAATTTTACTATAATAAGGTTAATCGTAGCTATCCAACTATACTTGCTGAAGTTTAAAGATTACTTCATTATCTGAAATTTATCGAATATACTTATTTTATATACTATTCAGTTCAAATTTATATGATAAAAGCTAAGGAAGAGTTTATGAAGACTTTTGGAAAATAACATATTATAACAGGATTTGAAAGTGTACTATAACTTTCAAATGTTTTTTTGCGTTTTATCATACATGATTTGTTCAGAAAAGTAACTAAAGTAACTCATATTTTCAATTTATAAAGTAAAATATATGAATAAAATGAGGAATTACCAAACGTGCAAAGAGAATAAAGTAAACTTTTATTATTATTACACTGCTAAACAAGGTTTCCGTTTCTAACTAAGTATGTGTTGACTTTTATATTTTAGTTGGTGCTGTGAAGGACTATGCCATTAAAAAGTTTCCATCACCCTCAGTTTAAAAAAAAATTCAAATTCTTGAAAATCTGAATTTTGTAGCATTAATTCAACACATGTACCTTATGAAATTTATCATTTGGTATTTTAGTAATGACAAACTTTTAAATAAATACTTATAAAGCTAAAATTAATATTTATAAAACTAAAAATATGCATTGTTTATAAATTTTTAGAAAAATATAGAATTTTTGTAAAAAAAGTAATATTAATAAGAAATTTTATAAATTATGTAGCGTTAAATGTCTTATCTGTGGATGCTCTCCTATAGGTACAATCACTAGCTTCCCTAATATTCCAACAGTAATCTCTGAGCATATTAGGGATCCACTTTTCTTGATATCGGGTTTCCACTGCAGACATATCCTAAAAAAAAAATAGATATTATTGTATTGCTTTTCATGGGATTCCAACCTTGCAATCTTGATCCAAGTAATTTTGAGTTTTTCTTTGATAAATTTAAGTCACTAACAAGATCAATTAATTCTTCTCGAGTAATTAGGTGTGGCTCTTCATTTATGACAGAAGAATAGTTTATATCAGATGTAGAGAAAGTTTCAGTTTCATCAATTTCCATTTCTACTGCTGCATCGTCATATGTAAAATTCTCTGGAGGCTTCGGTATTGGCAAAACATCATTATGTAATACTGGTTGTATTTTTGAATCTAAGTTTGGGTGCTTAATTTTATGTTTACTTTTTGCAGAGAATCCTTTCATTTTTGTAATACAAAAGTAGTAGTCAGTTATATGATCCTTCGGCTCGCGCCGTATCATGGGTATAACATAGGACATACTCATTTTTGAACCTTTCATCTACACATCGGATGGATTGTAGCACATCGTGTACAACAAGAATGAGGTGCCCTTTTCTTATCTTGTTCACCTACTTTATATCCAAAGTACATATGACAGGCCGTCTTTATTAAAGGCGTGAAAGCGCAACGATGCTTTTTCAAAGTTAGCTCTCCTCACACATAGCAAAAAGAATCGGGTTCATTAACGCATTCCCTAGATATGTTTTACATATTGTAGAGGAAAATAGGATAATTATAATCAAAATTTAATTAAAGTCTTACAGAACAAAGAAATAGCAGTACATTCCACCCGAAAGATAAGTTTCAACTGTCACGGATTTGTGTTAAAACCAAATACTGTAGGGGAGGCTAGGGCTGTCTGTCCAAGGTCGCTAACATAAAATTTATTAGGGGGACATCTGTTTTTAGTCTGTTGCTCTATCGTCTATCGTTGTAAAAATAAAAAAGAATGTTTGTGTGAAGCAAACGCATGTAAGAGAATAATGTAATATAATTATAATACTTATATGATGCCTATATACTCCGAAACGTATAAATAAAATTTCTCAAATTGGAGGGTGATAGAAAATTTTTATAAACACATTCTTTTTCAACAGCTTGAAATCTATAAGAAACACCCAATGTATATAGAGAAACAGAAAATTAGTTCAAATTTATTTATCAGTGTTATTATTATTAAATGTCAAAACAAAAATGAAGTCATAGTATGAAAGGCATAGCCATATACTATCATTTCTGTATGTCGAAAGTGACTAAGCAATTGTTAAGACAAAATAATACTCGTTGAAAAAACGTGTACTATTAATAGTACAAGAGACCTCAAAGGATAAAAAAAAATAACAACCGAAAAAACCCAGCAAATATTGCTTATACACCTAAATGCTTAAATCGATCATAGAACTTTGATCTAATTATTTTGTGAGTTATTATTTTATATTATCTAAAAAAATCAATTTGAGTTTATAATGCATGAAAATAAAGTGGTTCCTAATATCTATACAGCAAACAAATGAAATTTTAAAATTTATTGCAAACGATCCGTTTGTAACAGCCACATATTGGGAGTTATTAACCAAAGAAATAGTCAAAGATATTGATAGTGTAAGAAATCAAACGGACTTGCGTCCCCTCGGATTTAAGTCCGGAAAACCCTCGGGCAGTCTAAAATTTAACAAAGTCCCACATATGGTCGATAAGTTAAAAAGAATAGATGCATCATTATTCATCTTCGCGATAGACAGTTGCTTAGACAAGCGAAGGAGGGCGACAAGACGGCACCTCTTTCAAAACATTGACCAGGTGAAATCAGAAAATTTCCCACAACCTGACCAGACATCGAAACATAGCTTTCATGGCACAAGTGAAATCTGAATAAGCCAATAAAAATGCAGCTTAATAATGACATAAGAAAAGTAAAATCTAAGTGGACAAAAAAATAACCGATGTTTTTTTACGGGGGTCGGAGGATAGGAAGATCACAGGGAGAAGAGGGAGTCTGGAGCTAGGAGGCAAAAAGGCAGGTTGGATACCTTGTTAGGAGAAGAGGTTTTTCTTCCCTAGAAACGATGATTCACAGCTCAGAGCCTTAGATGAGAGTCACAGCATCTTACTCCGGATTTTCGAGTGGAAGGAAAGACCGAAGTCAGGTAAATTGAATTGAAGGATTACCTCGTCACGAAAAGTGATTTTTTGTGGACAGTAAATATGCATTGTGATTCAACTACATAGACTTATAAACTGTTGTGAGGGACTAGAAACTTTCTTTTATCAAATAGACTTTACTTAGAAACATGAACCCTTCATAATTATTTCAAAATGTTTGTGATCGCGACTTATGTAGCCAAGATTAATATTTCATTTAATAAAATGTCCTTTTAATTATGCATTAGTCGACGGCTTATCAAAGTACCCGCTCACGCTACCCGGTCTTCACGCAGAAGGTGGTTTAAACAAGTAAATATAATATATATCTATTATTATTTTTTAGTATTATTTTATTACTTTATTTATTTTTAAGTTTATTATTTATTATGACTTTATTTATTAATTATAAAGTTTTATATTCATTATAAAATATTAGCCTGTAAAAAAATTTAACATTTTTTAATATTTGTAGTGCAAACAGTTTAATTTTCAGTAATTGGGCTGCGCATAAAAGAGAGATATTTGTAGAAAATCATGAAAAAATATTTTAAAAACAATAAAATATTAGTAATTTAAGATACAATTTCATGCAACAACTAAACGTTTGTTTCGCATGCTAATGTTATTCTTTCGCCCATGTGCTTCAATTTCTGGGGAGTTGAGGCAACTAACCACTAATAAATTTCGAATAATTATTATAATATAAGTCTTAATTAAGTCTGATTAAAGCCTTCTAACTGATTCTTAATTGAGTCAGATTAAAGTCAGTTCAATTTTTTCTGAATTTGTTTCAAATTTCTTTAAACATTTTGCACAAGCGCATTTTTGTTGATGAAATTCAAATGCGTTAATTCGGCGAAACAAAAAATCCCTGTCGGCTCGGGCTACAGGCACAGGCAGATTTCGCAGTTAAGTTCTCATTTCACTGACAAAAATAAAATATGTTTAGAAATAAACCCCGTTCAACAACTTTATTTTGCCGCTTTTGAAGTTTGAAGTTTCATTTTTTTGCAAGAGTTGTTTTATCAGAATCATCTTAAGGGAAATTAGGCTCAAAATGCCCACTTTGACTGGATTTTTAATAATGTATTCTGTCTTTAGGAAAAAAATGATTAACATGGCAAATTATATATTTCCTAAATAAGAGAAACCGACAATTTCATTAGTTTGAGTGAAAAAAGGATTTTTAAAAAATAAGCAATTTGTCATTTGAATACATCCCCAATTCTTCAATCATGATCAGTTCGGAAAATTCTATTCAAAATGCTCACTTTGATAGAATTATTAGAAATATATTCTGGGTTTATCAAAAACTGACCAATACGGCACTATATATAGGTCTTATATAAGAGATCCTGCCACAATTGTATGCGTTTGAGAAAAAAAAATTAAAAATGAATCATACTGTAAGCAGTTTGGTTTTGAGTACAACCGTGAATAGATTTTTTTGTTCAACTACTTAATTTGTTAAATTTTTGCGGTAAGTATTGGTCCTATCAAAATCTTGTCAGTATAAAAATTGTAGATATTATTGATAAGATGCATAATAAATACAATCGGATTTTAAATCTTAAGAATTGAAGAATTATGATTTTTTCTCTCCTCCCCCTTCTCTTTTTTTTCGTTTTTAATTTTATCATATGCGATAATTAAGAGAATTTAAAACAATGTTATTTCAATTTAGAAGTGAAAATAATCTTCTGTCAGCAATATTTATTTTAATAATTTGCGGGATGATAAACTTGTGACGTGTCGGTCGAATGAGGACATAGTCTAAGTAAAGTTAAAATGTAAAACTTTAATTTACTGTAGTTGGGAAATAGGGAGTGGAGCCAAAATTCAATATTTCTGACAATTAATCACACTCACATCTACGACTAAGTCCGTCTCAAAGCACTAACCCGGCTCTTCTTTTCAGGTGGCGGTCTACTTTTACTCTAACCTGTAAATAAACAGCCCGTGGCTGCACAAATATCTTTATTCTCAAACAATCACAGTGCTGAACTAATTCTTACCGAACTCGATTGCTGAGGTTCTCTACCTTCACACAGCCGCTCTGCTATTCTTTGCTTTAGGCTCTCCCGGCTCACCACGTCACACACCACACACAAATTACAGCTTTTATACTTTGAAAACTAAAGACGGAGCTAGAAATTTGCATAAAACCATAACCGCAGTTAACTGTAGATCGAGGGCGCCACACACACTCCGGAAAATTGAAGTTGCATAAAGGATATATGTCGCTTTTGCGCCACACATGTTAAAACCTTGACGTCACGCTCTCACTCAAAACACCAGTGTGTCTTTATTACAAAGGAACATTCCCTACCAAACTTTCTAATACATGTACATGTAAAGAGATTCGTAAGTGAAAATAGGACCTTTCTGCTTTTTCCACTCAGGAATTTATAGTCTCAGCTTAAATTATATCACAACTTTTAATATAAAAATTCTGGGAAAATACAGAAACATAGTAAGGTTATTTCGCATCTTGCTTATTTAAAAAAAACTTAAAAAAACGTGAGATTTGCTTGACGCACTGAAACGTTGAAACGTCGCTTCATATATTGCTAATTGATCACGTGTAAATTACTATACATTTGTATTTTGAAACAAATACGGTTTTAATTCCAAATTACAAACCGTTAGTTATTATTCACCGTGACATGTTTAATGGAAACAAAGGTTGAAAATTATTCGGGCAACAGTTTTAAGTGCAGAGCGTCAAACTGAAATCAAATCATCAATTATATCGCGGTACTTTGATCTACATACCTCTGTAACTTCAAAGAGAGGTTCGTCCATTTACCACTTCCGGTCATTTTAAAGTTTTGAACTTACAGAAAATGGTAATTAAGTGACTCGTGCCAAGATAGTAAAATGGCGTTTGTCAAATAAACATATGTAACCCCATTACGAAATATTTTGATTAAATTTTAGATAACGGCAAATTGGAACATATTTCCCTATGCTGTCGTTTATTTGCTTTCTGAATAAACATGTTGATGCGCTTTCTGCTAAATAACTGACATTGAAAATTATTTGAAATGCGAAAATTGTGTACAAGATCTATCTTTTTAAAGCAGTATTTCTAGAATTTTTAATTAAGCTTAATTTAGTGAGATAATTTGAAATATATACAGCATATTATACTCAATTATACATCATTAAATTACAGCTTTATCGACTTTAGACCTGACGAATTCTACAGGAAACATATCTTTGCATCTTTTTTTCACCAACAATAATGTTAATCTTTTTTTCACTTTCAACAATATTACAAAAAGAAAAAAAATTATGTGAATGGAAAGCATTAAAAGTGAAAATAACCTTTTGTTGATTATATTTTGATAATTTGTGAGATGATAAAATTTTTAACACATGTGCTTGTAAAGAGATTTGTAATTAAAAACTGCACTTTTGAGCCTCTATCATTCAGGAATTCATATCCTCACCTTAAGTTTGATCATCTTTTAAAATAAAAAATTGTGGGATAATACAGGAAACTTCTTAAGGTTATTCTTGCATCTGCTTGGTTAAAAAATTTAAAAAATATATATGAAATTTGCTTTACGCATTGCAATATCGAAACGTCGCTTTATTACTAATTCATCATGTGTGAATTACTATGCATTTATATTCTGAGACAAGTACGCTTTTAATTCGAAATTACAAGCCGTTAGTTATTATTTATCATGACATGTTTAATGGAAACAAAGGTTGAAAATTATTCGAGCAACAGTTTTAAGTGCAGAGCGTCAAACTGAAATCAAATCATCAATTATATCACGGTACTTTGATCTACATACCTTTGTAACTTCAAAGAGAGTTTGGTCCATTTACCACTTCCGGTCATCACAACGTTTCGAACTTACAGGAAATGGTAATTAAGTGACTCGCGCCAAGATAGTAAAATAGCATTTGTCAAATAAACATATGTAACCCCATTACGAAATATTTTGATTAAATTTTAGATAAATTCAAATTGGAAGATATTTCCCTATTCTGTCGGTTATTTGTTTTCTAAATAAATATGTCGATGCGTTTTTTTTTGCTAACTAAAATAATTAAAAGCAATATCATCTATTTATTTTTGTTTAGAAGTGGAAATAATCTTCTGTCAACAGTATTTATTTTGATATTTTGTAGGATGATAAACATTTTAATTCATGTACCTACCTGTAAAGAGATTCGTAAGTAAAAATTACACCTTTCAATCCTCTTTACTTAGTAATTCACACCCTCATCTTGAATTCTATCCCACCTTTTAAGATAAAAAAAAAATGTTGGAAATACTGAAAACTTCGTAAGTTTTTTTTCATCTTGTTTCATTAAAAAACTTTTTAAAAATATGAAATTTGCTTGACGTGCTACAATGTTCAAAACGTCGCTTGATATGTTGCTAATTGATCCCGTGTAAATTACTATGCATTTATATTTTGAGACAATTACGCTTTTAATTCCATATTACAAGACTTTATTTATAATTCACCGTGACATGTTTAATAGAAACAAAGGTTGAAAATTATTCGAGCAACAGTTTAAAGTGCAGAGCGTCAAACTGAAATCAAATCATCAATTATATCACGGTACTTTGATTCACATACCTTTGTAACTTCAAAGAGAGGTTGGTCCATTTAGCACTTCCGGTCATCACAAAGTTTCGAACTTACAGGAAATGGTAATTAAGTGACTCGCGCTAAGATAGTAAAATAGCATTTGTCAAATAAACATATGTAACCTCATTACGAAATATTTTGATTAAATTTTATATAAATTCTAATTGGAAGATATTCTCCTTCTCTGTCGTTTATTTGCTTTCTAAATAAATATGCTGATGCGCTTTTTGCTAACTGCAATAATTAAAAGCAGTATCATTTATTTATTTCGATTAAGAAGTGAAAATAATCTTCTGTCAACAGTATTTATTTTGATAATTTGTAGCATGATACCCTAACTTTGTACCTACCTGTAATGAGATTCGTAAGAGAAAATATCACCTTTCAATCCTCTTTACTTAATAATTCACACCCTCACCTTGAATTCGCGCCAAGATAGTAAAATAGCATTTGCCAAATAAAAATATGTAACCCCATTACGAAGTATTTTAATTAAATTTTAGAAAACTTCAAATTGAAAGAAATTTTCCTATTCTGTCGTCTATTTGCTTTCTAAATAGATATGTGGATGAGCTTTCTGCTGAATAACTGACATCGAAAATTATTTGAGATGCGAAAATCTTGTACAAGATTTATCTTTGCAAAGCTGTATTTCTAAAATTTTAACTAAGCTTAATTTAGTAAGAGAATTTGAAATATATACAATATATTATACTCAAATATATTTAATTAATTTTAGAGTTTTATCCTCTTTAGACCTTATTTATGCTATAATAAACACATCTTTACATTTTTTTTACGCGTATAAACAGTTTTTAAACCTTTTCGGGTCTGTGGTACAATGTTAAAAATAAATCTGTGAATTCACTGTGAAACTACTGGTAGCAAAGTAGTCGAACTTTTACCGTTCCGTTAGTAGATTTTCCGTTGTGGGAAATACAAGAAAGGAAAACTCCGTTTGAAGAAGCAGTAACATTCCGTTACAAAGTTTGATTTTTAATAATAATAATTTAAAATAATTTTTAATATTAATGAATCGATTAATTGTCAAAGAACTCGAAATTACCGAGTGATTTTAGGCTGCTATGTTATTTTACTTAATTATTATTATTGTTGCTTTGTATAATGTAGTTCAAACCGTCTTGAAGATCGAACTTGGGACCTTCTGATAGCGGAACAAATCCTTACGAACTGAGCCAAAGATGCGGATGCCGGAATGTACAAAGTATGTCTTTTATGAGTTAGTGAGAAAATCTTTTGTGCTTTTTAAAGATTTCCTTTCAGATATATTCCTTAGAATATTTGTAAACGGTTTATTTTATTTTATTTTAGACTGATGCATAATACTTATTATTTTTTAAATAGTTTAAATAAAAAAATCACTGCTTAAAATCACTGTTTTTTTAGAATGAATGAATGAAAAAAAGTTTTTATTAACAATTTTTTTACAAAAAAATTATAGACAATTTTTTGAAATTGTCGTGCACTATTTATTTATTTATTTATTTATTTTGGCTAATTAATTAAAAGATTTTTTAGACTTCATTATTCCATGGCGGCAGTGGGACCCGAACCCACAACGTGCGCTCGTTGGCGATTGGCGGTGTGGTTCCTTGACCACTCGGCCAGGGAGCCCCCCTAGAAAAGGGAGTGTCTCCGTTCCGTTTTTTGTTTCCATTTCCATCCGTTTCGTTTTTTTCAGGACATATAGTGGAATTTTGAGATTTGTAACGGAAAATGCCCTTTTGTTGTGAAAAGGGACCTTTTCTGTGAAATTCAGGAAAAAAATGTTCGTGAATTTAAGAATTTTTTTAACAGTGTACTATTATTAGAACATGTCTTTTAATTTATTATAATTTGCCTTAACAAATACTTTTGTTACAGCTTACATTCAATAATCTCGTATATATCTATGCATTTATTATATGACTCCATTAACGTTTAGGCAATAATTAGTAACAGCAATAATAAATGTTTCTTAATTCACCTTACACCGTTTGCGATATTTTTATTTTTAATATACATTTCACCTTTTAAATTTGAAATAAAAGTTAATTAAGAATAATGTGTAAGAAATAGTAAAAAGTATCAGAAAAATGTAATATAATTCAACCTTGTTGTAATATAATTTTTTCTAAATATCTCCAAAAACTTATCCTTAGTCTATAATCATATTAATTAATATAAATTAAAAAAAACGCAAATCGAGTTTAAAAAGTTGAGTTTTCAAGATACAATATAGTTATTTTTATATTTAGCAATGCATTTTATAAATAAAGAGGAAAAATATTCAGTTTATCCCTAAAATTCCTTTTAAAAATGTATGAACCATGGAATGACAATATTCCACTAAAATTGCAATACTGATAACAAAAACAACAATGAAAATAACAGAAATAATGGAAGCTACAATGCGGATATTAACAAACAGAATAATAATAATAATATTAATAAAATCTGTAGTATTTAAAATTTGTATGGGAAACTGCGATTTCTAGACATTTTTATTTAATGGGAGTAACAAAAATTCAATTTACAGATACATTTTTGCACTGCAAAGGAAAAAATCTGTAAGGTAGAGAGAATTTTTTACTACACTTGGATGTATAGAATTTTTTATGCAAATCGAAATCAAAATTACAAATAAAAAGTTAGTGAGATTACTTTAATTTTAATAGCTTCTCTTATAAGCTGCATATTTCTGTACCTTTACAAAAAAAGTCTTGTACTACTTTTTTGTACAGTGTAGAGATAAAATATTAATAAGAATGGACATTTCTGTAAATTTACATCTATAAAATTACAGTGTTTTTCGGTATTGAACAGTATTTATAGAAATAACTATATTTTTTTCCACTTGCATTTTTAATTAGCAACAGTTATCTGTTTGCATATAATGTCTAAAGCAGTTTAAAATTTATTTTGAAATTTTAATTCAAATCAATTAGGTCGATTTTTTAAAAATTCTATAAATTGCTACATTTATATGAAATACTTTTATCAATTTCAAGCCATTATTAAATGATGAATATTCATTAACATTACTTTACTCCCTAATTTCAATCTCTACTCAAATATAAACTTGCAGTACTGGACACATTAATTTATTTCTCAAATACTAATATCTCACAATGGAGTATTTTCGATCTCCAGAATCTGCAGGAAATGAAAGTTCAGGAATTCCTGCCAAGATAGCTAAATATATATGACTCGCTGATTCTCCTGTAACCTCATTTGAAGCTTTTGTAATACGAATAACTTCTTCAGATAATAATGGCAAGTAAATTTGACAATATATGTTACTTATGCAACATTTCGTCTAAGGTAATCTAGAAAACGAGAATTGTTAATATGTTATTATTATTCTACAATTTCGTAAAAACTAGCAGTAACATGATTTTTTAATAAATGAATCCTAGAAATGTCCTTAAATAAATTTTAGAATTTTTTAGAGCTTGATGTATCTTTTTATTATACTTAAATTTATGAGTAAAGTTACTTTTAGTATGTTTGGAGTTATCATGCACATAAGTAAGTAAAAAAAAAAAAAAAAAGAGAGAGAAAAATTAGTTCAAACAAAAATGTATCTCTTGAAATAGACCAAGGCTAATTTACATTTTCTATTAAAACATGCGTAATTTTATGCATTTTTATGCAGTTTGTGGCATATTGTACAGAAAAACATTAGCGATCAAATGAATAATTAAAAAAATCGATTTTTTTAATATTTTGTCCCCATAATGTTTAAAATTGTTTAAAATTTTTAATTTATTTTGAATTTTTACATTTTATCAAATATTTTGATTTTGAAAATTTTCTATCTTTTTTTATGCATACGTGAGATACTTTTATCAAATTGAAACAACTATTAAAGGAATGAATATTCATTAACATGATTTTACTCCCTAATTTCAATCTGTACTGCAAATATAAACCAGCAGTACTGGACACATTGATGTAATTATCAAACGCTAACATCTCACAACGTAGTACCTCGATCTTCAGAATCTACAGGAAATGAAAGTTCAGGAATTCCTGCCAAGATAGCTTAATATATGACTCGCTGAATCTTCTGTAAACTCATTTAGAGCTTTTGTAATATAAGTCTTCACATAATAATGGCAAGTGAGTTTAGAATTCATTCCAATGGAATTTTCGACAAGATATGTTTCTTTGGACAATTCATCTCAGCTAATCTATAAAACGAGAGTTTTTAATCTCTTATTATTGTTCTGTGATTTTGGGAAAACCAGTAACAAAATTATTTTACAATAAATGAATTCCAGAAATTTAAAACTAAGTAATATTTTGAATTTATATTTTAGAATTTGATGTATTCTTTTATTATACGTAAAGTTATGAGTATAGGAATGACTTATTACACTGTCAAAGAAAAAAATCTGTAAAATCACAAAAATCTGTAAAATCACAAAAATGTTACAGATTACACTTTTTTTTTATTTTACAGTGTAGCTCATCAGTACTAGGAATTGCAATTTTTTCCCTCTTGCATTTTCTATTGGCATTTGTTATGTGCTTGAAATTAAAGTTTAAAACAGTTTAAAATTATTTTTTATATTTAAATTTTGATCAAATATTTTGATCTTACAAAATTTAAAAAATATTGCTATATATGTATGAGATACTTTTGTTAATTTTAAACCACTATTAAATAATGAATATTCATTAACATTACTTTCCTCCTAAATTTGAATTTCTGCTGCAAATATAAACCGGCATTACTGGACACATTATTTTAACATCTAACATCTCAAACACTAACATCTCACAATGTAGTATCTTCGATCTTCAGAATTTACAGGAAATGAAAGTTCAGGAATTCCTGCCAAGATAGCTAAATATACACTGTTAAAAAAATTCTGAAATTCACGAATATTTTTTTCCTGAATTTCCCAGAAAAAGTCCCTTTTCACAACAAAAGGGCATTGTCCGTTACAAATCAGCAAATCCCACCATATTTCCTGAAAATAACGAAACGGGTGGAAATAAAAACAAAAAACGGAGACACTCCGTTGCGTAAGGGACTCCGTGGCCGAGTGGTCAAGGTACCATACCGCTAATTGCCTGCGATCGCAGATTGTGGGTTCGTATCCCACTGGCGACAAGAAATAATGAAAACATAAAAAGTCCCTTTTAAATTTCATTTTTTCTGTTTATTTTTCTCTTATTTCTTATTAAAAAATCTTTTAATTAATTAGCCAATAAATAAGTAAATAAATAAATAGTGTACGACATTTTCAAATAATTGTCTATAACATTATTTTTCTAGAAAAAAGTTGTTAATAAAAAGTTTTTTTCAATCATTCATTCATTTATTTAAAAAAAAAAACAGTGGTTTTAAACAGTATTTTTTTTTAATTTAAAACTATTTAAAAAATAAAAAATTGATTTTAAAAAATAATAAGCACTATGCACCAGTCTAAAATAAAACAAAAAAAATCGTTTACAAATATTATAAAGAATGTATTTGAAAGGAAATCTTTAAAAAGCACAACAGATTTTCCCACTAACTCATAAAAGACATATTATGTACAACCCGGCATCAGCAGCATTGGATCGGTTAGTAAGGATTTATTTCGCTATCAAAAGGTCCCAAGTTCGATCCTGAGGCCGGCGTGAACTAAATTGTGAAATAATAATAATAAGTAAAATAACATAGCAGCTTAAAATCACTCGAAAATTTGGAATTCTTTGACGATTAATCGATTTATTAATTTTAAAAATTATATTAAATTATTATCATTAAAAATCAGACTTTGTAACAGAAAGTTACCGCTTCTTCAAACGGAGTTTTCCTTTCTTGTATGTCCCACAACGGAAAATCTACTTACGAAACGGTAACAGTTCGGCTACATTGCTGCCGGTAGTTTCACCTGGAATTCACAGATTTACTTTTAACAGTGTAGATGACTTGATTCTCCTGTAACCCCATTTTAAGCTTTTAATATACTTCTTCACATAATAACGGCAAGTAAATTTAGAGATCATTTCAGTCAAATTTTTGACAAGAATTTTAGATTTTGATATGTTCTTTTATTGTACATAAATTTATTATAAAGTAATGACTTATTATACTGTTATAAAAATAAAATCTGAAAAGTTACAAAATTTAACAGATTATATTTTTCTCAGTATAACTCATCAGTTATAGAAATTACAATTATTCCCCTTGCATTTTTAATTAGCGTTAATTGGTGTTAGAATAAAATGCTTTACAAGTTATAAATTTATTTTAAAATTTAAATTTTAATCAAATACTTTGATATTTTACAATCTCTATAAAATGTTATATACCGGGTGATCCAAAAGTCAGGACGAACTTTAAAAATGAATAACTCGAAAACGAATCAAGATACAAAGATACGGTTTGCACCAAATGGATGGAAAAGAAACCGGATTTTGTGTGACAACAAAAAAATATTGTTCTATTGGCGACCAACGGCATCACTAGCAGCATTGAAAGATGCCATCCGCCAAAACGTGTCTGCCATAAAGCAAGAAATGCTACTAAATGCTGTGAACGGTGTAGTGCCTAGTCTCACAGCTGCACTTATGAATGAGGGACAGCACATTGAACATTTTCTGTTGTACTAATTAACTGTAACTAAGCTGACTTGGAAATTGTCAACATTTTTTCATTTGCAAATCATCTTTTGGTGCAAAAAACACTACCGTGTCATTTTTTGGATGTCAACGGCAAACTATTTTTTTCGTTGTCACACAAAATCCGGTTTCTTTTCCATCCATTTGGTGCAAACCGTATCTTTGTATCTTGATTCGTTTTCGAGTTATTCATTTTTAAAGTTCGTCCTGACTTTTGGATCACCCGGTATATATATATATAATGTATATATATATATATATATATGAGAGACACTTTTGTCCATTTTAAATCACAATGAAACTATAAATATTCATTAACATCACTTTCCTCCCTAATGTCAATCTCTACTGCAAATCCAAACCAGCAGTATTAGACACACTAATTTATTTCTCAAACACTAGTATCTCACAATGTAGTAGCTTCAATCTTCAGAATCTACAGGAAATGAAAGTTCAGGAATTCCTGCCAAGATAGCTTAATATACATGTTTCGCTGATTCTCCTGTAACTTCATTTAAAGCTTTTGTAATACGAATAACTTCACATTATAATGACAAGTAAATTTGGAGTTCATTCCAGTCAAAGTATCGACAATACAGTCGACTCTCGTTAATTCGAACTCGTCGGGACCACAAGAAATGTTCGAATTATCCGAAGTTCGAATTATGGAAAGTATAAAATGAGAATATTCTTAATATGGTACTATTACAAAGGAATTATTGTTAGAGTGATTTTTTAATTTGTTTTGTCTGTTATCATTTGAATATAACTTAATATTAAATTAGAATGCATAAATACATAAACTAATTAAAAGATTAGAAACAAGCTCAATGGAAGAGAAATTTAAAACGTCACTGGTGGACAGACGAGGCACTAAGAAAGTGGATATCAAATGCATTGGATTATATGTTTACTTGTTGTAATTTTCATAAAAATCAAAGAAAGTTATTCAAATGATCTGAAATCCATGAAAAATCGGAATTCTCCTTAGTTCGAATTACACGAAGTCAAGAGAAAATGAGTTCGAATTAATGAAAATTTTTAACGTTATTCTACCATTGAAAATTGCGGGACTTCATATTTAGTTAGAATTAAGCGAAGATTCGAATTATCCGATTTTGAATTAACGAGAGTCGACTATGTTTATCTGGTCATTTCATCTAAGGTAATCTGGAAAACGAGAACTGTTAATTAGTTATTATTGTTCTGTCCTTTCATCAAAACGCGAAAAAAATTATTTTATAATAAATGAATCCCAGAACATGAAACTCCCGCTATCGTACAGGATTAATATCGCTACTGGTGTTGAAGGGATCGCACTGAACACTCATAAAGATGTTGAATTTAAACTTTCACCTATTAAGTAACAACAGCGTTTCACTTTTTAGGTGCGTTCGTAATTATGTAAATTCGTAGCACTTATAGTTGTCGTTCAATCCGTCCGTCTGCCCGTCTGTCTGTCCACATATAACAACGCAAAAACCACCGAACTGAATCGTTTGAAATTTAAAATATAGATTTATTACATAATTTTGTCGAGTCGTTTCAAATTTCATGAAAATAGGATGCATAGATCAATTACATTGACAATCTAAACTATTCCGTTTAATTAAGGTCAATGGAAGAAAAAGTTTCAAATAAATTTTAATCGTTTGAAATTTAAAATATACAGTTATTGATAATTTTTTTGAGTGATTTCAAATTTTTTGAAAATTCGATGCATAGATCAATTACAGGGACAATCAAAAGTATTCCATTACATTACGGTCAACAGGGAAAAAAGTTTCAAGTACATTTTAATTATGTTAAACTCAAATATAATAGAATTGAAATTAACATATGGTGTATATACATATATATATATATATATATACAAAATATACATTCTGTACAGTCTGTGATGCAAAGAACATTTATTACTAAATTACAGGACCACACAAAAGTATTCCACTACATAATGGTATACGGGGAAACATTATTTGGGGGCGTATTTTAATTATATTAAATTATTTCACATTTTGTGAATATGATATGCGTTGCTAAGGTGTAATACAAGTTACTTCCTGTATATTTACAGAAACACAAAAAAGATTTCGGCCACTATACTGTATCCCAAATACTGTCTACTATAACAGCAATATCTGAATATTTTAAAAACTTTGTTATCGTACGAACGCACCTCATTTGCTACGCTTCACATGCAATTTTCAACTTTTTTTCTGTTTTCTTTTATAACGCTGTAAAGTTGGTATATTTATTTATAAGCTATCTGTATATCTTCGATTACCATTTAATGCATAGTTAACAGAAGATAGATTGTCATGCGATGCAGAAATCAAAGATTTATAGTGCAATTAACTTGTACACAATTATTACCATTTTTTAAAAACATAAATGCAAGGAGACCGTTTGTTAAAGGAGACTGTTTTGGTGTTATTATTTTGTCTAAACTGTTTCCAAAATTAACTATCTACCAGAAATGCACACGAAAATAAAAGAATGGAAATACTTATAAGAAAACAAGAAAAAAGGTACATTTCTGAACATCCGACAAATGTCTATTAATAAGTGAATTTTATATACTATGTATAGTAATTAGTGTGTCTATCGTAAATTCCATGTGCTATACATAATAATTATTTTAATGCAATTTTTTAACAAGAAACCGTTTTAATTATAATTAATCTGAGTAATTGAGAAAATTGTTGATTATATAGTTTAATTTCCTGTATCATGTAATCAAAACTAAACTTATAGATACTTTTTTATGAATCATTTTATAAAACTTGATTTTTTTAAGTGTAAGGTCTTTTCTTTTATTTTTTATTTCATATTTTTCGTTGAAAACGTTAAAATTCAATAACCTTTTGCCTTATATATGTTGATATTGCATACTTTCCTCACTATAAATAATTATTTACTAATATTATCAATATAAATATAAACGAATACAGTTTATATTTTACCAGAAAAAATTTAACAGTGATAGCTTTAAACAATGCACACACTTTTACTAATGAAAATAAAGGAGAAATATTAGCTGCGGGTGCTTTATTAACTTGAACACGTGGATTGCAGTGGAATTGATTTTTTCGCAGCAGTTCGTAAAACTAATTGACGTCTAGATCATTTGTTTCAATATATTGTGTTCCAAACCAAAGTTTAACAAATGATCCCAAACTTAATTAAGACTGCTTTGTTTCGTTAGATAATGAAGAGAAATAATGTTTATACTCTTTTCTGAAATAAATCCTTACAAAAGATAAAAAAAAGATGGCGTAGGTAAAGACCCCTCAAAAAATAATTTTCAAATACTTATAAATAATTGTTTACTCATAAAAACAAACAATAACCTACTATACGTAACATAGGCGCTAATATTATAAAGTTTCATGAGTAAATTTCAAATAATAGTTCATGAAAATTATAAAGTTATAATTAGTTATTTTAAGTACACTCTTAATTTAAATTTATGTACTAATATATAAAGCAAAAATGACTACATTAAAACTTATATCTATATTTTCGATAAGAGAATAATCTTTTAGGTTAAGTAATACTTTTATCTGCCTCACGTATATTTATTTTCTGGCTGTGTAAAACTCACTCATAAAATAAAATGATTTTTATACTATCACTAGATAAACCAAAATCACTATTTGGATTAAGAAAATATACCTTTCCAAAAGTGTTTTAAATACATTAAAAAGAACATAGGGGAGACTGGGGTACAATGAACCACGCACTGAGAAAAAAAAAATATGCCGCGTTCAACTAGAACGAATAGTTAGTCACTTTCTAAATACCTAAACTAGAAATATAGATGTCCAAACTATGCGAGTAGGGTAAACAACTAAGCTGAATAGGCAAAATGACTTGACATATCTAGTCTCTCCTTTTCTAGGAGACGAAACGACATTGAACCGTTTCAGTAGCGAGAAATTATCACTTGATTTTAGGAATGATTTCTTAAGCTATGATTATAGTTACTAAATCAAATCTTTTGAGTTCGCATCTATTTGAAGAGATTTTTAGATAAATTTGACAACAAAAATACTGGAAAACGTACTTGAATTCTAGTAAGAGACTCTGGAACTCTAAGAAATGGAACTAAAATTTATAAGGATGACATGGAACTATTTTTTCTATAGCCATTACTTAGATTCTATATGCCAGAACCATATTTTTTTCTCAGTGCGGGGTACAATGGTCCACCCCCTATTTTTGGTATTAATTCTGTTTTTGAAAGCTTCATATTTTAGTACATAGATTGCAGTGCTGAAGTAGTAAAAAGAAATTTGAAACCATGAGCATAGCTGACATTTTAGCCATTTTATACTGGATAGTTGATTTGACACAGGAGGAGTAAGACAGGAGTAAATATTTTCCGTAAAACATATCTTCATTTATTTATTACAGATTTGTAATTTGAAAGACATTGCGTGGCAAAATAAAAAGGTAAGATAATACATTATTATATTTATTGTAGCTAAAATAATAGAATTCTAAATTTCTTTTTTTATCATCAAATTTTTGTCAAACTTCCATATGGGGTACAATGGACCATGGTCCATTGTATCCCAGTTTTGTATCCCATGTTTTTAAAAGTTAAATATTATATGTGAAATTCAGAATTAATAAATTATTTTACTTCTGTGTGTAAATTAATTAATGATTCATGTTGTGAAATGCATTTTTTGAAATATTTATCTACATAATTTATACTTTCAAATTTAAAAGCTAACCCAAATTGAACACCAAAAATTAGTAAACAAAATATTTTGAAAAGTGGTAATATGCTTAAAAGTGGTAAACTAAAAGTATCACCTTTTCAAATATATCCTTTACCAAATGCTTGCTTTGCGCAAAACGCCAAATAAACGAAAGAAAGTTGCATCAAGAATTCTAACTGATACACCAAAAAATATAATTGAAGAAAAAGCGAAAAAAAAAGGATGGTAAAAAATTGATGAAAAAAAAAACGTTACTTCAGTTAGAGCTAAAAAGTGAATAATAAAATGTGAATAAACAAATTAGGATATAGTTTATCTTTCTTATTGTTAAAAAATGAACTACACTGATATATTTTTATTAAAATTACATGTGGTCCTTAGAGCCCCATGCTGTGGACCATTGTACCCCGGCATTGGGGTACAATGGTCCATTTTGTCCCTTGCTATTTAATATATATATATATATATAAAAGTATGCATAATTATTACTTTTGAGTGGATGCAATATAAACTTTAATGTATAGGTAACATGCATGTACTTGATCAAAAGAAAAAAAATCAATGCTTTAAGAGTAAACAGTCAAAATTTACAAAGGTGGATCATTGTACCCCATTCCCTCCTCCTGCATCTTAAAATTAAAATTATTTTAAACATACTTATATTAAATAGAGAAAATTGCCACTATTTTAAAAGAAACATAATAACAGCACCTGAAGAGTATAACGGATTTATTTGTAGTATAAAATATGATTTTTAAAAATAAATTGGTCTAGTAATGTCTGCTATATATACATATTTTCTTTTTTAAACATTTTACAGACAATTTAACTACATTTAATAAACATTTTCACTCAGTTGAATACATTTTTTTAATTGGTTGATGATGTAGCAATTGCAGAAAAGAGCAATATTTTTACATTCTGAAATGTGATAAATTTTGCATCGAGGTAATAATTTAATATATATCAATATTTATCATTCTATAGCAATATCGCAAGATTTGTTTTCTTAATTTTTCTTAAAGATATTAAACTGTTTTGATTTGAAGTAATGGAATTGATGGAAACAAGTTCGAATTAAAGAACTTACTACAATATAATATGATAAGAATATTAAACTATTTTACTTACCCATAATACATAGTATAGGGTAGACTTAGGGTAAGTCATGTAATCTTTTTGAAAATCGAAATAAAAAATTAACGGATTTACACGTTTGTTTATTTCAGGTAGTGGGGGTAAAATACAATAAAATAACACATATTTTGCATAATGAAATAAGTCGTTCGTATAAGTAGCTGCCGAGACATTTGTAATCCTATTTTCCACACTCTTCAATTTTTCTTGACCTGCATTTTTTTTCAAATATCAATTCGAAGATATATTTTAATTGGATATGAGAAGCTTATTCCGACGAAGTAATTTATAAGTTACTATTTTTAGAGCTACAAGAATGTTTCTTTTACGCAATTTGGTACTACTTGAGTAGTTTGGCGTTTTATATAATTTGTCAAAATTGTATCATTAACGGACATTCATTAACAGAGCATTACTATGTGTTATAAATATTTAAATGTACGTTTAAATTTTACTTTTGTATTATGATGCATTTTATAAATAGTTTGCGCATGTTTTATTTTCATATTTTATAGTATGCATATACATGATTGGTAAGTATTACGGTAACCCCGAACGACTAGTTTATTTTGTTGTTTATCAGAACTCACTAATCGAATGATTCGTGTTTGAAATCCGAAATATAGATTAATTTTATATTCTATAAATATAATACAATCAAACAAATTGGTAAACTTATCATAAATTTAAATTATTTTTCAACTGAGCAAAAAAAGTATCCCAGATGGGACTCGAGCGCAGACCTTTAGCTTGCATCGTCAATACACTGTTAAAACTAATGGTGATACATTGCACCTTTTAAGGGTGAAAGGCTTGTCTCACTGGTGGCACCCCTAAAGGAGCCAGAGTGGTCTCTTTAATTAGGGTGAAAAGATGTCACCTTTAATCCAGATTGCCCAATATTAAAAAAATATACAAATCAACTTTTGGCCCTCGAAGGATTCGAACCCACAATGTCTGATTACAAGCTCAGCGATCTAACCGCTCGACCATCGAGCCCACATTCAAAGTCTCCTTGAAATGTTCAAATGACCTGAAATTCAAAAGTTGCTTTATATAAAAAAGCTCGCCAAAAGTTAGCCATCCGAAGTTCTAAACGAAATTGGGATAGCGTATAGCGGTGATAGTCATTGTAGGAAGAAATTTCTGTGTTGATCCATCAGTGGCGGCGAGTTGAAGGACAAGGATACACGTCACAGAGCATGCGCAAATGACTAAGGGGTGAAAATCTTCTAACGGTATGCATTGCGCGGCACCCTAATTAGTGTAAATCGCCAAGTGAGAGATCAAACGGCACCCTAAACACATTTTCAAGCCCGCGGGTGTCAAATGATAACACCTTTTCACCCATGGGCGCCAAATGCAACCGGTTTGTCACCTTTACTTTTAACAGTGTAGGAATACAATTTAGTTTTTCAGACACCTGGGCTGGCAACCGGCATCCTTATTTTGAAGGCACAGCTTTATTGGCAACAACAATTGCTCTGGCATATAGGCAGCTCGAAAGAAAAATTTGAATAAGAATAAATAAAGGTAATGGAACTCTATTTAAGAATACTATACAAAGCCTTTAAAAGCAATTTCCTTACACGCGGCTCATTCTATCTAGGCGGCTATTCTATCTAGGAAATGTTCTCATTTTTTTTGCCTTTTGCATACATTCGACATAAATTTAAATTAATAATTCCAAATAAATTATCAATAATTATTGTTATAGCATAAATGTTTACGAATTTTAAAATTTTTACATTGAATTGTATTTTTGAATGATAAAAATATCCTTTTAGCTTTTAATGCTTAAAATCCATTAAAATCATTCTGTTGTTAGAAAATTGATTATAAACTATATTTTGACACACAATGAATGACGGAAAACGTTTCTGATGACATCCCCTATAAAATTTAATTTTAGTTAATAATAATATTATTTACAGAGATTAAAAATGCAAGATATTAAAACCCTTAGTTTCTTTAAAATCATTATTTTTTTTAAATGTATTGACAAATAAGTCTAAGTGAATCCTTTCAAAAATAAAGCTTTTTTGCTCCCTCTTTTTTTTCAGAAATTTTAATCTTTTTTTTTTTAAACGCTTGGTAAAAAGGTGCTCTTATTATACGAATTTATGAAAAATAATATATAAATTTACTTAGTTTTTTCTTTCCTATTGGGCTGGGTCCTAGTTCGTAATAGAGGGCCCCACCAGCAGTCAAGAGATTGTGCACTCGAAACTGGTTGGTGGAAGGTCCTAAATCGCACCCGTTGGCCTAATCGTTCGGAGTTTCCTGCGATTTTCTTCGAATCTTGGATTTTCTTGCGTAAATACGGGTTAGGTTCCTTTAGACAGATCCTCACAGGAGGGCAACCCCTCTCCTTTGATATGTCCCTCATATTGATAATTGGCCGTCTAGGCGGTAAGTCAAATATTATTCCCAATAAGATTATCTGCGCTAAATGGGCTCGCCACGTCGGTTGTCAGACCGAAAAAAAAATTAAATTTGTATGATATTTATTTGAATTATATTCATTTGAATATAGTTGTTGCTAAATTATACATAGAGGCAAATAAAATATGTATTTAGATTAAGTTCTGTATTAAACTTTAAATGTTTTAATAATACCAATGGTAAATTTTAGGAAAGTTTAGATCTAGATCATTTCTGATAAATTAATTGGTTTGCAAAGGAAAGATGGTGTCACTTTAAAATGACAATTATGTCTTTAAATATTATTTTATTATTAATTTTTGTCAAAATGCTAGCATTGCATTTATGTTTGATATGAGTTGACAACTTAATAGATTTGTTTGCAAATTTTGTATCCCTGATCTTTTATTATTAAATATTTCGAAAACCCCTTGAAGCAAATGTCACATAGGACTACAAAAATTTTCTATATTTTCAATTTTTTATGCTATAAGTATATGTCATAAATTATGTACTATGTCCTTGAATACTACTTAAGGTGCATTTTTTTTAAGAAATAGTTTGAATTTCCCTTAAGGAGGTCCGGGACGCATTTTCAGAAAGAATCACATTTTGAGCACCTTATCGCCACAACAACGATTGGCGCGGAGATGAAGTCAGTGCTACGCATCCCTTCTTGTTTGTGACGTTAAACGCTTAGCGAATAGCAACCCTTCCTTCTGCAAAGAGATCGCGCTTATTGTTCATTTGTTTTTCCGTAAATGTTATCAAGCAAAACTATAATATGAGGAAATGTTATTCACCGTTGTTTCCAATAAAACATAGTTTAAAACAAAGAGCTTTTTCAGATTAAAATGCTTTAAATTTCACAGAACATCTAAACATAGTTTTTTTTCTTTTTCTTTTCTTTTTTTTTCTTAATTCAAAAATATTATTTCCTTTTTATTATTATTTCCTACTCTCTATGTTCGAAGAAATTGAGAAGTTATTTAAAAACAGTAGTAAAGATTCGCTTGTAATAAATATAATTCTATTAATCATATGTTTTATGACACATTTGAACTTAGTTTATTTTGTTTTGGCGATGTATGTTAGCTCAACGTTCTCGCTTTCGCCAGCTCATCAAGGCTGGTGCTCAAAACGTGATTCTTTCTGAAAATGCGTCCGGGACACAAAAATATTCAAATTTTCAATTATATATCTATATTTATGACATTAAAAAAATTTCTATGTTTTTCTGTGATGTTTAAATCATGTTTCTATCTTAATTAGAAGAGGAAATATGATTTTTTTTCGCTTTATTTTGTTTTCAAAATCAAGCTTTCAAGCTATAGTTGTCAAAGAAGTCATTTCTTGTCAATTTGCGTTTTTTCTTCATGATGGGTTTTTTCGCAATCTCTTGCATTTAAATTGTTTTAACTCAAGAACTGTTAAAGATAAATGCTTCAAACATAGACGATGTCTTTTTTTTCCCTTTAATTTTTATTCAGCAAGAGTGAAAAAAAATATTTAATTTCGAAAATACGATTTTTTAATAAAAGTTACATCATTTTTTTTTCTCAAAATTTTACTTTAAATATTTTTAATTGAAAAAAATAAACATTTTTTTGAAATGGTGAATAAACATAAAAATTTCATATAATTATGTTTATTTAGATCTAAAAAATATTGAAAATGTATAAATAATATTTTGATTAATAACGATCTTAATTTATCCCACTTTTTAAAAGAAATTTCAATTTAAAATAAAAAAAAGTTTCATTATATGTTTTTGTTTACAAATGATATTGTTAACCATAGAAAAAAAATTGAAAATTTTAACTCAATAAATGAAAATTACTTTATACTTATACTACCTTTTGTATGACAATTTTCTTTAAAAAAGAACAAGAGAGTAGAATGATATTCTTTGATAATTTTCTGTCATATTTCTCAACTGATTGTTATCAATGAACTCTTTATCATTAGCATATATGCTTTCCTCTTTCGATTAAAAAGGTCATGTCGATCAAAGTCTGAAACATTTTATATTTTTTTTCATAAGTATTTATCTAACCTGATATAGCTCACGTGAAATTCTACACGTGCTAGTCGATCATTGATATCGGAATCTTTTGGAAATTTCAATAACACGTTTAAGATCCGACCTTGATACTTCTTTGTGAAGACTTTAGTAAATATTTCGTGTGTAGATAACAATGGTAAAAAGCCGTTACATAGATAAACAGTGGCTGTTTTAGAGATTATACGTACGTTACAAAATCTGTTTGCTCAGGAGGCAAAGTAACCGTTTCTTACATATATGTAAAATGTTCTATTACTAATAAAGATGTAGACGTCTTTGAGAGGCTAGTCAAGTGATATATAAAAATATTTTCTTCCTGTTATAAACTAGTGATACCACCCAAATATAAGAACAAGAAAATTTTAGTTAAATTACAGAAGTTTTTCTGTTCTAATTTATATGATATCTGCATTTACATTATCTCAAAATATTTCAATTATCTCACTATGGAAAAAGGAGTGCTGTCTTTTCAAAAGTGATGATGATGATTCGAAACAGTTTAAAAATATTTTTAAATTGGTAGTATTACGTTCAGATAATTCACACATTTTTTTAGTTAAATGCAGTCAACAAAAATAATTGCATATAATATTTAAGTAGTTTTGCGTTTAAAAGGCTTTTCGTATGACATATAGGAGAGAGAACTGAAGCAGAAAAAGCCCACCCAATAAATAATCAGGAGCGCCACTAAAGATAGTAAAATAAAATAATAATAAAATAAATTATGGAGATTTTTAATATCAAGAAGAAAGATATCAAAATAACTTTAAAGATTATTCGTGTAATTATTAAGTTGTTCCTTTTTTTAAAATATTTGACAAGAAATATTTTTAAATTCGATAGAAACTGATTTATTAAATTTTGCACGTATTGAACTTACTTTTTGTCTTTAACTTTACTTTAAAAATAAAAAAATAATGGATAAATAAATAAATATAAAAAAATCAAAAGAAACTTAAAGCGAATGGGGGATAATAAATTTAGAAATGCATGCCGGTAGGGCGCATAACCTCATTGGATACCACTGACTTCGCACTTACATGTGTTTCGCACTTAAAAAGTGAAAACAGAACCATTATAAGTTCACTCCCGTGTCTGAAATAAAAAAAATACATTTATTTTAATTTTAAGAAATTTTAAGTATTACAATTTTAGAGATATTGTCAAATATATAGTGCAAAAATATGTCCGCCCTCTCCATCTAATTTCGAATCTACTGAAACTAATATTATTAAAAAATAGAGGTAGTAGTTATTGCTTTAAACCTCGAAGGAAAACTGCAACGTGGACAACTATATTTGTGGACATTCAGCAAATGTGTTGAGGAGCGTTGGAGGAAAATATCTTAGCATAACTATAAAAGCATTGTTGATAATGATTTTTGAAAAAAAATTGTGGTTAATTAGTTGAGATATTAACCCATAAAAACACAGACGGTTGAGGCATAAATTGTCACGTGCGTGGTGTACTCTGCACACCATTGGCTTTTGAAATCTAGATAAGAATTTTTAATGATATATTTGTGTTTGCATACCTTGTAGTAGAATAAAAACAATAGATTACGTATTGTTTCAAACAGACTAATTTAATAAGAATTAATAACATAAATTAGGGCTCGTGCGCATAAGAAATTTAAAAAATGCGATTTTAGTACCAGGAATTTTTAAAACAGATTATTTGTCTTGTTTAATGGAAAACATTCGTTACTTCGGAAATATTTGGAAATTTTTGGCACTAAAAATTCCTTATGCGTGCGAGCCCTGTATAAATAATGTGGGGTTCGCGATTAATTTGCATTGAGTGGATCTTTCATTACCGCTCCTGTGTCTTAAGTCAATTAAAAAACTATCTGGAAAAACGCTAAACGGATCAAAGTGGTTTTTGAAATTTACAAGCTCTTCACAACACATACCAAGTTTAAATTTTGAAAATGGGTTTTGTATTAGCAACACTGTAAAAAGGAAAGATTATTACTACGCTGAATTTAGTTTCATGAAATACCAAATGATGATTAAATATGCACTACCTTTTATTATCAGTACAAATTTAAGTTCGTTATAAATAGATGAAGATAATATAAAGAAAAAAAAGGTTTACACTGAATAGCAATATTTGATATTATTTAGGTTTCATATCTCTTTGAACTTTTATGCTATACCCATTGATACTTTTCTAGTAAATAAAGCTATAATCAATGTTCTATAGTTTTTTTACAAAATGTTATTATTTTTTTCAGCAACGATTTTCTTTTAATTATATACAGTCGAGTCTCTCTATAGCAAAACTCCATACATGGAATTTCTCTATATAACGAATTTTTAGTAGGCACGGTCCCCTTTTACCATGATTACATTAAAAACAGTCTCTATATAGCGAAATATCTATCTCCATATAACGAATATTTTCATAATTTATTTAGTTTTAAAAAAGCTTCGAGATCACATGGAACGAACTTTGCATCACTTATTCCTGATTTATCGTTCAGGGCTGAGTTTTTTATATTACTTCTGTACCTTGAATCTAATTCTTCTTTAAGTCCAACAAATTCATCCCCGTCCTCCCACACACCTTCCAAAATCCTTCTCGAAACTGTGTCAATTGAATTGTTACACATATAACAATGGCATTAGTGGGATTAATTGAAGTCAATGTTGATTTCAAAGGGTGGCCAAGGGTACATTCACCCCCGGAACAATGAGATGCCCCCCGACAGATTTGAGATGTTGTGCTTTAAAAACAAAAGTGCAATTTAATCCTCTCTCCTTTAGAAAAGTGTCAGAATTTAACACTGTTTGACATTTAAGATGAATGAAATCAAAGATCATTCAAAAGTTTAAACTCGAAAAAAAAAACCCTTTAATCAAAAGCAACAAGTCGAATTATTCGTGACATTCGCAGCCAGAAAGTTCTCGAAATCCACTGCCATGAATACGCTCCACAAAAAAGTTGGAAGGAAAGAAAGCGGAAACATGCTATTGGCCGAATGGAAAATTATCTTTGACAGCTGCAGCCACAAGAGCAGACTACAGTCACCATTTAGAGCACGTTTTCATCTATCCAAATTAAAGCTCGCAACCCCAAAAGTTAGAGTAAATGTTTATTGTTTCTAGCTTTCTTTAGTGTCAAAGATTCACAAAACTTCATATGTTTAATTTCGTTTATTTCTGTTTCTGTAAAAAAATGTCTCGAAGGAAGTGCACAACTCTTTTTGATAAAATGAAGATTTTGAAACAAATCGATAAGGGATTGAAAAAAAGTGGGGTATTCTGGCAAGCACTTTGTCAACAACCATAAAAAATAAAGAGTCAATCGCCGAGCAGAATTCAAATTTTAGTTCGACACGAAAAAAAAGAGAACGTTCCAATACCAGGACTTAGATGAAGCAATGTTTAAATGGATTAAAGGGATAAGAAGCCGATATTTATCACTTGCGACACCAGTGATTTTAGAAAAGACTCTAGAATATGCTTCATTTCTCTGGCATTCTGACTTCCAAGCCAGCATTTGTTGACTAGAAAAGTTCAAGAAGAGACGTGTTGTCCCAGAAAATGATCTGCGATAAAAGTGCGGATGCTCCGGTGACAGCATGCGATATCTGGATATTTAACCCTTTGTTGCATACTGTCCACTACAGTGGACAAAAATTCATTCCCAAATGCTAATGAATTTAATTCCCAAATGCCACATTGCCACCGGAATTTTGGTTTAAAAAAAATTCGGTTTATTAAATTCCTGCAAAATAGCTTTTTCTTGTTTACAAATAAAGCTGTTTTCAAATTCCGGTGTCAGTCACCAATTTCAACACTTAAGCAATGAATTTTTTAGTGTTAAGTCTATGCAACAAAGGGTTAAAGTAGCAGAAATTCTTAAAGAATTTGCTCCTGAGGGCATTTTCAATGCTGACGAAACAGGACTCTTTTACAAGTGTCTTCCAAACACGATTCTGTCGTATAAAGAATATAAATGTTTGGCTGCAAGTATAGGATTACTGTTCTATTATGTGCTAACATGAAAGGAGAAGAAATTGAAAGACACTAACCATTGGAAAAAATAAATCTCTTTGTATTTTAATGACGTGAAGTCCTTAGAAGTGGACTGTAATTTTAATAAAAATCTGGATGACTACAGAAATTTTTGACAAGTGATTAAAAGCACTTGACAAGGCAGAAAGAAAACAACGCAAAAAAATTGATTTGTTTATTCACCAGGTGACTCACAAAACTGTGGAGAAAAACTACAAAATGTTGAAGTTATTTCCTTACCTCCCAATTGCACATCCAAATTGCAGCCCGTGGATCTGGGAATAATAAAAAATCTAAAGGTGCATTAGATGAAAAGAATTCTTATAGAACTGATCATAACTATTGAAAAAAAATCTTTCCACCCAAGACATCATTAGCCTTAGAAAGTATATTGCGGAACTTTATATAGCTTGGAGATTTGATGTAACTGAAAAAACAATTTACAATCGTTCCAAAAAGTCGGATTTTCTATACTAGAGGATGATGTGGATTCTAAGGACGAAGAAGACATCACTTGAGGAGGCTTAAAAGAGAAATGGAAACTGGTAAAGAAACGTGGAAATGTCGAAGAAAATGTTATTTGCTCTGATTTAAAAAAAAAAATGGATGCCAATTTCTCTATTGTTTTAATCAGAGTTATGAACAATGCTAGTGACAGCGACAATAAGCAAGAGAACGAAAACTACAACAAGAGGAAAACTATCACTCTGTGAAATGATGAGTTAATTTGATCTTATTAAGAGAAGACTTCAAATGGAGAAATTGTTCCTTGTACAATTTTTCAATCCTTTCTAAAATGTGACAATTTTTACGAGAGTAATGATTTTGAAATAAAAAGAAAATGTAAACTTACACATATTTTCTCTAAAATTAATTTAAGTTTTCCTTATGCGATTTTATTAAGCTTTCAAATAAATGTCTGCTTTTTTTGTTTTTTTAACTGTTTAAATAATTAAGAAATAGAATATTAGGTTAATATTTATAGTTAAAAATTTCGAATTCTTATTTAACAATATCAAAAATAATATTTGTTCAAATTTACACATTAAAAAGGAATTTTAACGTCATGACGAATTTTAACTATGCAAAGAATTTCTCTATATAACGAATTTTTAATTGTAACAATGGATTTCGTTATATAGAGACTCGACTGTAGTTAACTCTTTCACGTGAAGAGCACATTGCTTAATTTTTAATTTTTAACCACCGGTTTTTCAGAACTGAAAATGTTCTGTAGTTCAATCTCGAAAATGCTCCAATAAGGTAAACCTTACAATAAAAAATAACTGACGGGTATAATGAAGGATTCTGAGAATTTAAATGGCACATATACAAGTCGGTCTACTCCAAGGGGTTAATTATTCGTTTGTTTATTGCACGGAATTCTCTAAGCCCAAATACTACTCGCGCTTGACCGTTTATTTATTTATTTTTTAATCTTCCAGCGATAAATACTGTCAATATATAATTAAAAAAAGGAACTGCTCAATTAATGCAAATCATTACTGCTAGATGTACTAAAACTTGATTTTGCTGAATATAAAATGTATCTAAGTTCTATTTTTAGATGTTGACACGCCCACCATAATTTGTTAAGTGTTTATCAAGATATTTTATTAATTTTACATTTTTATGCATTAATATATTTTTAGAAAAAAAAAATAAAAATACCTATACTTTAAAATATGCTTTTTTAAAGAGTATTATTGATACTGTCCTACAACACGCAAATCATGACACCACCACAACTAAAAATCACTCACAAACACATATTATAAAATAATAATAATAATAAATAATATAAAAAATATTGCCCAGTTAAACTGATGGCATTGAGCTCACAGGCTGCGCATACTAATTGTATATTACAACCTTATATTTTCAAGGGTTAATTCCGTTCAAAAAACAAATTGAGGGGGGGGAATCAGCTACCTCCATTTCCCCCTTTTATACTTAATCATTGAACGCCTTAACCTAATCAGGGATATGATTTATCAAATAAAAAATCTGCATGAATAATATTAATCACGGAGGCGCCCCATCAGAATGATCCTATATCTAAATTTTGAACAAAAACTGATAATTCTGAATGAAAAACCCATTTTTATCAATTAAGGAAAGGGGCACGAGCACCCCGTTCTAATTCTTTACACTTATCCAATGAACACCTAACACCAATCACAGTAGGCCTCATAAGAATGATCCTACATCTACACTGTTAAAAATCTTGTTCTAGTTTGAACCAAAAAAGTTTGTTTTTTGGTGCTCAATAGCTGCCACCATAAGATGGTGAAATCTTGTACCAACATTTGGAGCTACCTAGTTCAACCTCGTTCCAAGTATTGGAACTATGCTTCAATGGGAGCTCCAAATTTTGGTTCAAGATTTCATCATCTTACGATGGCAGATATTGAGCACCAAAAAACAAACTTTTTTGGTTCAAACTAGAACAAGATTTTTAACAGTGTAAATTTTGAATGAAAACTGATAATTCTGCATGAAATACACATTTATATAAATTAAGGGGAATAATTAATGCCCCCGTTCCCCCTGTTATACATATTGAATGAACTGCAAAAACTAATCGGGAAAGAGCCTTATAAGAATATACATATATCCAAAATTTCAAGTGAATTGGATATTTTTATTATGAGTTATCGCGTTACGCGCACACGCACATACAGAACGGATGGCACTTAAGCTCCCAGGCGTTAACAGCCTGTGAGCTAAAACGAGAGAGAGAGAACACTTAGTATTATTTTCTGCCGAATTGTGCCAAAAAGATAAATGAACAAAAATGAGCATTTAACTGGAAATTACGCATTATTCCAATTTATGTTAGAAAAAAAGGATAAGCATGTGTTGAAAATTCTTAAATCATTTTCAAATTCAAGTTATACCATACTGTAAAAAAACACACAATTTTAACAGTATATTTTATTTTTTCCGGTAATTTTTACCGCAATTTACAGAACACAGAGTTATTCAGCGAAATATAATAAAAATTATGAAATTTAAATACATGGAATTCCTATTATAAAATTCCTACGCAAAATTCCGCTGCAAAAGAGACAGCAATGCCTATAGTTTTTAAAATATAGTTTTAAGATTACGTGACGGAATGAATAAAAATTTTGGTATTACTAGGTTATCCCGTCGCCAAAAAACTATCGCCAAATTATAAAATAAATGCCAATAATGGATGATCGTGAATGTCACACTCAATGACATTAAATACGATTCACGTGTTTAAAATGTTGTTAAGTGATTTTTATTTCGAATTTTTAGTAGCATTTTCATTAATATTCTACTAATTATTTGTTTTTTCTTTATTGAAAATAAAAAATTATGTCAATATGTGTAATTTGGCTAATAGTTTGGCGAAATTGGTCGACGGGATAACAGATTAGTAACGAAAATTTTATATTCCCATAATTGAAGTTTACATATGTGGATTTATTTCTTGACAAATTTTTAATGCAGTTAAAGTTGAAGAAATAAATCACAAAAATAGATTCAGGACACAAAAATCGACAGATTTTCTGAAAAATAATTATTGCTTTAAAAAGTTTTCAATTTGTTCTGCTTAAAATGATGATTAAATTATATTTCTCTCATAACTAGAACAGGAAATGTTATTTTTTTCATTTTGGTTTATTTTTGAAATATAGCTGTTAAGCAATGGTTAATGCAATGGAAAGTATTTTTTGTAAAAATGCATATTTTCACAATTTCTCGTATTTAAATTGTTATAACTCAAGAATCATTAAAGATAAAGGGTTCAAATTTGATACATATCTTTTTAATCGTTTTGCTTTAATTTTGATTGAGAAAATAAAAAATAAATACATTTGATAATAGGATTTTTTAAGTTAAATATTTTTTTTTTCAATTTTTTTTTAAATATTTTAAATTTTTATTCAAGTATATATTTTTAAATGCTGAATCAAAATTAAGGGTTACATAAGTTTATGTATTTAAATGAAAAACATTTAAATTTTTCGAGTTATAACGATTTTAAATTTCGCCACTCTTCTAATAAATTAAAGTAAAAAAAAATATGCGAAAATTAATCATGCGATTTTATTTACATTGTTTACCATCACGGAAAAATTTATAATTTTATTTCAGGAACTAAAAATTATTTCAAAATGTGTTCCAGACTCCCTTAAAAAAGGTTACACTTTTTCGATAATGGCAACCAGTCGGTTAATACGGAATAGGATCGTAAGGAATATTAAGATAGAAAGAAAAACCACTTTTTCAAAAGAATAAACAAAACTTAAAAATTCGTACATTATTTAAAAACCATCAGATTTTATGAAAATTTTGTATAAATTTTAGATTCGTCTTAAAAGAATAATGTAGTTGATATTCCATATAGCACGCCACACCATCTTGGAAAACATAACCTCTTCACTCACCAACAAGGAAGCATAAAAGAAAACTGAATAACATCGAAAATATAAATCTACATGTACAGCTATGTACTGAATTGGGTTATACTGGACATTTATATACACTAGGGATATAGGTCCTGACGGGAGAGGTGCCCTCCGTGGGGGTCTTTCTAAGGGAGCCTAATCCGCATTTACGCAAGGAAATCCAGGGTTTCAAGGAAACCACGGAAAACTTCGAACGGTTAAGCCGTCGGTCCCGATTCGGTTCGACCCCAGCACCTACCTTCTACCAGTTTAGAGTTCAGAGTTTCTCTCTCTATATATATATATATAAAGAGTTAAAGCGAGAGTTTTTGTAAACCTTTATTATTCAAAAACTATCCTATCGACAAGCTTCCGATTTGGTCTACTATATTCAAAATTTACAGAAAAAAGCCAAATTTGAAATGAAAATTGGATGTCGGTGTGGTGGTTACTCGATAACCCCCCCATATTTTTTGTTTTAATTCAATTTTATTAACTATTTTATTTCCTATCATCTCCTTTTTATTGATGTTCTCAATTTAAATATTATTTCGATTTCGTTTCTTTTGATATCGTCGCCTGTAAATTTTTCTTCCTTACGTAGCTTATCGAATGTTCTAATCCGGTAAAATCTTGTTTGAATTCATTCCTTCCGGTTTAGAAAGCTTCTAGAATTATCTCGATCGTTCTATGGGTGGTATTTCCGGTTAATCGGGCCCTCCCCTTGGCCTATCAAATTCAAATCCACAGGTGACGTGATTTAACCAGCTAAGTGCCTGGCCACCTTCTTTGGCCTTCTTTCTTTAAGAGTTTGTCATTTTTTTCCTTATTAAATTTATATTTCACCATAAATTAGAACGTAGCTTGGCTTCTTTTTCCTCGCTCTCCCCATTCGAACGTTGCCAACTTGGCGTATTCCGGGTTTACAGTAACCCTTGTTTTTTTCTCTCTCCTGGCTCTGCGCCACCAAGCAGTGCAGTTCAGTTGAGCGTCAGTTGAGTTCAGTTGAGTGTCACCGAGGCAGTTGAGTGTGATGCTGAGAAGTTCCGTAGATGCCGAGAAAATTTAGCGGGCACCGGGGCAAGTGAGCGCGCCCCGAGGCAGTTGAGCGGATGCTGCAAGATGGATGGTAAATCCTCCAAAATCGTCGTTAAGCTGCGAGTGGCAATGCACCTCTGCCGCTGCGTTCTAAACTCCTCTGTTCATTTTATTCCGGCTACACAGTATGTTCTAATGGTGTGATAAAAATCAGTTATTTGTCTTCATAAATGATTTATCATAGTTCTTTTCCAAAGAACTCTCTTCAATTTATTTCAAGTTTCTTCATACCGATTTCCATATCATTATTTTTAGTGAATTCATTTTTCCTCTGAAGAGAATGCAGAGAATGTGACTCCTACTTAAAATATATCATAACTTAATTCCTCTTCGTTTCATGATAAATCGGCCATTAAGCATAAATATATTTATCTGGGCATAAAACGGCATCCCCAATTGAAGGTATTGAATATCTTTTGTGATTTTTTTGGGCATATTCCTTCTGAAGTAATATTTGGTTGATATTCTAAGATAATTTTTGTCTTCATATCATTAAGAAAATGTTATCATGTTATCAAAATGCATACAAATACATACATGAAGAAAGGTTGTGTTAAAATATGTCGACTTATGTATATCATCCTTGTGGAGCATTTTTGTACGAAAATAATAATAATTCTATTTATATAAAAATGTACATGATAACAAATATATATAAAAAAATATTCAAGTCATGAAGTATTTCACAAGTGATTATAAATAAATATGCTTGTCTTCTTCAATTTTTTTCTCTTCATTTAATTGCGTCAAAGCCTATTCATTTGTCTACCTGAATTTGTCTTCATCAGCCAAGAAAATTCTAGGTAACTTTTCTTCTTATCATTTTATATTTTTACAGCTTTGCTTTGAGTTGTTATTATTATAGTTAAAGATTGCACTATTCAAGAACTATAATGGTTGTCTTTTTTTGGGTCGTTTGCTGGCATTCATCCAACACAATGTGCTTTATCCATTAATACGATCACCTAGCCTATACTTGAGATGAAACAAAAAATAAGTGTTCTCATCTTATCCTCTTCTTAAGCAATCACCACAGATTCAATCTTCTTTGATGCCGTGACCAACGCGTGACCATCTATTTCCTTTGCTGCTATTGTGTTTTCTTTATCTATGCATATATTCAACAAAAGAATAAATTATATCTTCATTATCGGGTCTTTATGCAGTGATCAATATTTTATATTTGTATTTTGTTGAGTGTGGTGTAATAAATGAATGCATAATATATTTTGATTTTATGCTGAAATAGTATTTTTTTGGAGCAGTAGATTATATATAACATAATTTATTGATATATTTTTCTTGTTATGATATAATATATAACTAATATATATTTTATTTAACAAAGGTGCTGGTAAACATAATTGTTTATTTTAATATAAATTATTCTCTTCTCATAAATATAAGAATCGGTGTTTTGAGTGATATGATATATATTTACATAAAATTTTCTTGGGCCATGTTCTTTTGATCTGATCCTAAGAAAGATATGTTAGTATTTTTCTTCTCTTCATCATACATTTATTTTTCTTCTTAATATATAAAAATGATATATAACGTAGAT
The DNA here is from genome assembly GCA_964019185.1 of Maratus speculifer. NCBI lineage: Eukaryota > Metazoa > Arthropoda > Arachnida > Araneae > Salticidae > Maratus > Maratus speculifer. Next base: position 115,870,380 of record OZ025289.1, on the reverse strand, counting down.
GAAATTCGTCAATATGTTAAATAATGGGCCAATTTATATATTATTCATTATGTGACCAGTCTATAACCAAATTTAACCTGTCAATTATTGAGCTCTTATTTTAATTAACTCATCATGCCTCCCAAGTCAAAATTAAATATTGCAATTCAGCCGTTCGACGGCAACCCTCAGACTGTGGAATTCTTCTTTGATCAATTGTCTGATATACAAGAGTTAAATAATTTTTCCGATAAAGAACTTTTTGTTCTCTTCAAATCGAAACTTGAGGGTAGCGCCTTACTCTTCTTTCTTGAAACACAGTCTCAGTTCAAGAACTATAATTTTCAAGACATTCGGAAAACTTTTATAGACTACTTCTTACCCTCAAAAAAGACTGTTTCTCTCAAATACTTGCAGAATTTAAGCTTAGATTCAAATGAATCAGTCAAAAATTTTGCATTTCGGCTGGATAAACAACTTCGGCTTGCATACCCTAAATTGGATCCTCCTGCTCTCAATTCATTAAAATTCACTCATTTTCTTGAGGCTTTGCCTAAACAAATTAAGCGAAAAATTCTAGAAGTCAATATTTCATCTTTTGACTTAGCTCTTGAACGAGCAAATTTTCTTCAGGATATATATGACTCTCCCCCTAAAAAATCATACGAGAATTATAATCAAGCCTATTGTCTGGATTCTGAAAAAGTCCATGATAATTCTACTGCTTCTAATAGTGTGCTCCATAAGACTCCTATGAAACATACGAATAATAAAATTTATGTCAATTCTCAAACTACCTTCTCGCCTTTACAAACTCAAAAAGACAATTCTCATGCTTCTAGTAATTTTAAAAGAAAAGCTAGAACATATTCTCCTTCTCCAAATAGACAAGAGGCTACAGATAAACATAAAAATAATTTTCGTCAACATAGATTTTATCGGAAACGTCCATATCATCAACCCACCTTCGACAAATTTTCTCACAAAAAAAATTCTGCATCCTTTTATCACAAACGAGATGTTGTGCAGTGTGCGTTCTGTGGAAAATTCAATCATCGTATGGACTCATGCTACAAATTTAAAAATATTATTAATGCTTCTAATCAAAACTCTTCTTCTCAATTTTCGTCTAATTCTCACAGAAGGAAAAACTACACCTCTTCTTCTGAAAATAAAAACAATGTCTATCATTTAAACAAATAGGGGAGACTGGTTCTACTGACCACCTTCTCTCCCATAATTTTCATTCAGGGTCAGTACACTTTAGTGACAAACATAAACAACAATTCGACAAAAGCTCTTCAATCACTTTAGTATCGTCCACAGCTGTCCAAACTTCCCCTGTACCACCTAAATTTAACAAATCTTCATGTTCTTATAATTCGTTGACACCCAAACAAACTTTAGGAATTGATGATGATGTACAAGAAAGACATGTCATATGCAGTTCCTTTAATAACTCGTATGTTCTTCCATGCATACTGATAAACATACAACATAATGAAATCTCAACGTTAATTGATACTGGATCAAGTTTGTCCCTTTTGGATCAAGAATGCTTTAATAGCATTAAATCCAGGCTTCACTACAAATTCTTATCCAGAAATGTATCTGTGTCTACTATAAATTCTAAAGTTTTTTTCAAAGGATGCATAGAGATTGCATTTAAAATCGACAAATTTTTCTTTCATCATGTCTTTTATCTTACAAAGATACAAAATGTCCATTTTCAAGCCATACTTGGATTTGAGTTCATTAATAAACATTCTGTAACTATATCACCAACATTTAAATCTATCTTGATTAAGGATAAACATATTCCTTTTCACAGTTATAACGAATCTCCCACTTGTTATTTCATGAATTCTGAATATACTTATGATAATTCAAATGTGTCATATTCTTTAGATGTACACAAAATGCCTTGTTATGAAGATTCTATATCAAATAATCTAAGTAATGGTACTTATACTGATGATTTATATGCAAATTATGGTGACACAAATTTACAATTAGTCAACAATTATACAACCTATCCTTATAATTATAATTTTCAAAATAGTGGTTTATTTACAAATAATGTTGCTAACACTGCTATGAATTTTCATAATCCTTATATTGATGGTAATTTTACTTATTTGTCTAACTATTGTCCAACTGATTATGGTAATGTTGTGAACTATTTATCTACTAATAATAATATGCCTGACAAAAATCTTACATCTGAAAATACTAATGATCTTAGTTATGTTGGTGAAAAGCAAACTCATTTAAATATTGGTAATAAAATTTTGGTGAATTCCAACATGGTACAATTACTCAATAGGGAATTAATTCCCCCTAATTCATTTGTTTATTTACATGTCAAGTACTTGAATCCTCCATCTGAATATTTTATTTTCAAACCTTCTTTAAAAAATAAAGGTCTTGTTTTACATGAATCACTGCATTCCAAATCTTCAATTCAAAATAATTTATTTTTGGTTGTATGTCAGAATATATCAAAGCTGGACATTCATTTAAATAAAAATGCAATTATTGGCGAATGTATTAATGTAGATGAAAAAGATATTGAGGAATACTCTTTTGATTTAGACTTTGAAGACCAATATTGCAATTTAATTTTACCATCTGAAGAGGTTAAGAGAAAACGTATCCAAGAACTGTCTCCAAATGACTTTGATCTAAAACACTTACCTCCTCATGAAAAAGAATCTTTAACAAAATTATTGTGCAGTAAAGCTTTAGCTTTTTCCAAATCTCTTGACACTTTAGGTCATACCGACCTGGTCAATCCTCAATTTACTATGCTAAATTCTCATCCAGTCAAAACTCTACCTTTTCCTGTGCCACAGGCACTCGAGCAAGAAGCTCTTGACCAAATTAATCAAATGTTAAATGCTGGCATTATTGAGAGATCAAATTCATCTTGGGCGTGTCCCATGCTTCTTGTTAAAAAGAAGAGAACTGATATGTCCAAGCCTCAAAAGTATCGTTTGGCTCTAGATTTAAGATTGCTAAATTCGATTATAATTCCATCTTCATATCCTCTTCCTAGAATTCAAAATCTATTAGTGCAATTATCAAAATTTAAGTATTATACTACTCTTGACTTGCCCTCTGCATACTGGCAGATCGCTGTACCTAAAGATATGCAAGATAAGCTCAGTTTTACTACTCCATGGGGAATTTTTACCTACTTGCGTCTCGTGTTTGGCTTGAAGACTGCTGCAAGCACTTTCCAACAATTAATTGACTCAGTTATTCAATTATCTCAAATTGATTCGTGTTATGCATACCAAGACGATATTGTAGTTGGCGCTAATTCATTTGAAGAAATGACCATGAAACTCACAAAGCTCTTAGACACTCTTATTGCTAACAACATTACTCTGTCTCCTGAAATATGTGCCTTTATGCAAACTAGTATTAACGTTTTAGGATTCCAACTTACAGATCATAAAATTCTTCCTATTACAAGTAACATTTTAAAAATCACTTCTTTTCCAACGCCTAAAACCAAGAGGCAAACGAAAAGTTTTATAGGTTTATGTTCATTTTATAGATCAATTATTCCTAATTTTGCTAAATTGATTACTCCTCTCATTGAAGTCACCAAACCTAAAAATAAATTTTCTTGGAAATCTGAACAAGAAAATGCATTTAAAAAATTACAAGACATCTTCTTTCAAAAACCTATGCTCAATCTTCCTAAGTGGAATGAAACCTTCTATGTTAATACAGATGCATCAAAGACAGCAATATCAGCTGTTCTTATGCAGAAATTTGATGGTAAACTTAGACCAATCTCCTATTATTCCAAAACTCTATCTCAGTCGGAAAGACAGTACCCTGCCATCAAATTGGAACTTTATGCCATTTACAAAGGCATAACAGCTTTTAAATATTATATTTTTGGTCGACCCTTTATTCTATTATCCGACGCCAAACCTCTTAATAATTATAAAAAGGCTACATCACCAGCTGATATTACTACTCGATGGATGTTAGAACTGTCAGAATACTCGTACACATTCCAACATGTACCAGGCAAAGAAAATGTCTTAGCAGATTTTCTGAGTAGAACACCTCACATTCCTACTGAAGATCTCCATAATAATCCAGATCTTATTTCTACACAAGAACCACTACCAATTGTAGATAATCAAAAAGATCTACATAATGAAATTCCTCACTTTCCATGTGGTTTAGTTGACAAAATGCACCACACATGTCATCTTCAAAGTGACTCTTCACCTCCAAATAATGATAATAATCAAGATCCATTATTAGAAATTCTTGATCACACCATCTTCTCTGAACAACAAAAAGACCCAAATATCAAAAAAATTTATGAAGATCTTAAAAATAACAAAAAATCTAAAAGTTTAAATGGTTACTATATTAATCCAAGTAATGATTTACTTTGTTACAATGGACATTTTTCTTCAGAAGATATTGAGCTACATAAAGCTGTTTTACCTTTGTCACTTAGAGCAAAAGCCTTAAGAATTGCTCATGTTACTCATACTGGAATTCATAAAACTGTTGTTAATTTAAAGAAAAGGTTTACCTGGAAAACCCTTGTTTCTGATACCATTAATTATGTCAACTCTTGTGAAATTTGTTTAGTAAACAAAAATCATAAAAAAAATATTGCTCCATACTTACCAGCACCACTTCCAACAGCTCCCAATCAAAAAGTTTCTATGGATTTACTCGGCCCATTGAGAAATCGCCAATATGTCATGACCGTTATTGATCACTTTTCTCGTCATTTAGAGTTATATGCCTTAAATAATATCAGCGCTGAGTCTGTTACAAAAGCTTTATTACATTACATTTCCACTCATGGGAAACCCGAATTAACTCTCACTGATCATGGCTCTCAGTTCACTAGTGATATGTTTTCTTATTTTAATAAAAAGCTTGGCATTAAATTGGAACACAGTTCTGTAGCCCATCCCCAGGCTAATGGATTAAGCGAACGATGTAATTCTCAAATAAAATCGTCTGTGAATACAATGGCTTCCCAAGGTTGTGATGTACCAACTGCTCTAAAAATTCACCAATCCATATATAATGCTACACCTCATCCAGCTACAAAATTCACTCCAAATCTTCTTCATTTTGGAAGAGAGGTAAATGACATTTATTCTAATTACAAATCTCAAGCTTCCTGGAAAATTCTCAATACTGCCTATGAAATTCATAAACTGATGGATGTCATTGAGAAAATATACTATCAAGCTTACAAGAATAACGAATCTTCTAGACAAAAAGTGTACCAAAAATCGAGGGAAAAATTAAAATTTGCCAACATCAATGTTAATGACATTGTTTATGTAAAATTTCCCACTGTGTTTAACAAAAAAGTACAAGGCCCATACCTGGTGAAGAAAATAATTTCTCCTGTACTTATTCAAATTCAAGATTCCAATAATAGTCACGCTTCACCCATGTTGATTCACACTAACAGAATCTTGAAGCTTCAAAAGAGAAATGAAACATTGCAATATCCTTCAGTTTCTTCTAAAAGTGCATCACATGATCAAACAGCTGTTGATAATGCATCTTCTACTCCTGTGAGACAACTCTCTCCTACTCAAGTCTCTAATCATGATGCTGCTTGTAACACATCTCCTCGAATTCTTTCTTCTTCTGAGTGCCAACAAACATCTTCATATTCAAGTAAATCGGTACAGTCACAAGCTCCTCCTGATAGCACTCACACTGATGTTAGAAACAAGTCTACTCAATATAAAAATTATGATCTTCGCCCTCACACTCATAAAATGTATAAAAAATGAACTAATCTTCTTTTTCCTTTATCAGGATGACTCTTGATTTGTAACATATTCAGTCAATACTAGTTCGACTGATATTCGAGTATGAAGAATGACTGTATAATTTTTGTTTTCTTCCTCCAAGCTGCAGGCAGCTGTTATTTTTTTTTCTCTTCTGTATTTAAGTCTTCTCCTTGAAGCAATACAATGGTCATCCTCAAAATGTATGTATGGTTTTAATATTTTTGCTATTCACTGTATTCATTTCTAAACCATAATTATTATAAGTATATATTCTCTCAAATATCCCATATTCTACTACTTCTAGCCTTATAAAGTTTTTTAGTGCAATAGTTGGTGCTAAAATTGAGAAAGAATTTGTCCTTTTATAGTCTTATTAAAATATTATGTCATTATTTAAAGTTATTTTTGACAAATGTTTATCCTACTAAGAAAAGTGGATTGTAATTGATGTAAGGTAAACGTAAATATGAGTACTCATGATGTCATTTTCCCTATTGTGACTTATATAATAATTTCTCTTTACAATGCATGCATGCTATAACAATTAACCTCTTTTAACAAAAAAATGATAATGCATGATAAACTTATGCATACTAATAATTTTACTCTTATTATTGAACTATAAAAAAATGAATGACTCACAATAAGTGTTATTTTTTGTATACTTCTGAGTATTTGAAAGTTCTTAAAGATATAAACAAAAAAAAAAAAAAAAAAAAAAAAACGGTTTTTGTTATACTATAATTATACTTTGGATCCAAAAAAAAATTTTGGTTGAGTCATTATAAATTTATATAAAACGAATACTTCATATATGACAAATACAAAAATGATCACTTGATGTTTAAAAATGTTTGAAAAATTGCAATTAAACATATTCAAGATATCTTATATATAAAATTTTTGACATAAGAGATTTTTGTTTGTAAAATGACATTATCAAAGTCATATACAAGATTGATATATTTATATAAGTTCTTTTTATCAGAATATAAATATCATCTGTTTTATTTTTATTTTGAATGTAGTATTAAAAAGTATTTATGCAATTATTGTGAATTTATGTTGAAAGTCTTCAAGAATATTCTTTTATGAGAGTGTAAACATTCTCTCTTCTAAAATTATTATATTCATTTTAAAAATGTTTTTGTTGTAAGATAACATTGTATTTTTCTACTAATTTACATAGGCCTTTGGAATTTCTTATATTTTTCTTTGAAAATGTTGTTATTGAATGATGCTAAGATTAATCAGTTAAGATTTGTTAAAAGCTTAAAAAGCTATTATATATTGATATATGTACATTTTTTTATGAGAGCCTAAATTCTCTCTCTGCACCATTTGTATTTTTCTTTTTCAAATTTTCAACTTACAAATTCACTCAATTTATCATGTGTCATTTGAAACCATCCATTTTTATACACAGTTATAGTATGATTCATATACAGTTATAGTTTGATTCATTTTATTGACAACTGAAAATGTACATATACATGTTATTGTTGTACACTGAAATATTTTACATATGCTAAAGCATTTATTTATCATATTTCATTTTGCACAGCTTAACAAGAGACTGTTGAATAGTTAAAGACTGTTGTTTCTGCAAATATATATAGACTTTAATAATTTTTTTTTGATACATGATAGATACTTCTGGAAGAAACTTACCTTTTGTATACCTTCCATTATAATATTTGCTATCTTTGGTGTATTAACATACTACTACCATAATAGTAATTATTTTTATTATTTAATATCATGTAAAACAATTATTTGTATTCATATAACTATTTCTGGTGCACTTATTTTGTGTAATTATTTTATATCTTTGGACATGTTTTAGAAAATATTGTCTCGATGAAAAAATTATTGAATTTTTGTCATCTCTCCAATATTTTCTTTTGGGGAGGCCCGGGTAGATATGTGGTGGTTACTCGATAACCCCCCCATATTTTTTGTTTTAATTCAATTTTATTAACTATTTTATTTCCTATCATCTCCTTTTTATTAATGTTCTCAATTTAAATATTACTTCGATTTCGTTTCTTTTGATATCGTCGCCTGTAAATTTTTCTTCCTTACGTAGCTTATCGAATGTTCTAATCCGGTAAAATCTTGTTTGAATTCATTCCTTCCGTTTTAGAAAGCTTCTAGAATTATCTCTATCGTTCTATGGGTGGTATTTCCGGTTAATCGGGCCCTCCCCTTGGCCTATCAAATTCAAATCCACAGGTGACGTGATTTAACCAGCTAAGTGCCTGGCCACCTTCTTTGGCCTTCCTTCTTTAAGAGTTTGTCATTTTTTCCTTATTAAATTTATATTTCACCATACATTAAAACGTAGCTTGGCTTCTTTTTCCTCGCTCTCCCCATTCGAACGTTGCCAACTTGGCTTATTCCGGGTTTACAGTAACCCTTGTTCTTTTCTCTCTCCTGGCTCTGCGCCACCAAGCAGTGCAGTTCAGTTGAGCGTCAGTTGAGTTCAGTTGAGTGTCACCGAGGCAGTTGAGTGTGATGCTAAGAAGTTCCGTAGATGCCGAGAAAATTTAGCGGGCACCGGGGCAAGTGAGCGCGCCCCGAGGCAGTTGAGCGGATGCTGCAAGATGGATGGTAAATCCTCCAAAATCGTCGTTAAGCTGCGAGCGGCAATGCACCTCTGCCGCTGCGTTCTAAACTCCTCTGTTCATTTTATTCCGGCTACTCAGTATGTTCTAATGGTGTGATAAAAATCAGTTATTTGTCTTCATAAATGATTTATCATAGTTCTTTTCCAAAGAACTCTCTTCAATTTATTTCAAGTTTCTTCATACCGATTTCCATATCATTATTTTTAGTGAATTCATTTTTCCTCTGAAGAGAATGCAGAGAATGTGGTTCCTACTTAAAATATATCATAACTTAATTCCTCTTCGTTTCATGATAAATCGGCCATTAAGCATAAATATATTTATCTGGGCATAAAACGGCATACCCAATTGAAGGTATTGAATATCTTTTGTGATTTTTTTGGGCATATTCCTTCTGAAGTAATATTTGGTTGATATTCTAAGATAATTTTTGTCTTCATATCATTAAGAAAATGTTATCATGTTATCAAAATGCATACAAATACATACATGAAGAAAGGTTGTGTTAAAATATGTCGACTTATGTATATCATCCTTGTGGAGCATTTTTGTACGAAAATAATAATAATTCTATTTATATAAAAATGTACATGATAACAAATATATATAAAAAAAATATTCAAGTCATGAAGTATTTCACAAGTGATTATAAATAAATATGCTTGTCTTCTTCAATTTTTTTCTCTTCATTTAATTGCGCCAAAGCCTATTCATTTGTCTACCTGAATTTGTCTTCATCAGCCAAGAAAATTCCAGGTAACTTTTCTTCTTATCATTTTATATTTTTACAGCTTTGCTTTGAGTTGTTATTATTATAGTTAAAGATTGCACTATTCAAGAACTATAATGGTTGTCTTTTTTTGGGTCGTTTGCTGGCATTCATCCAACACAATGTGCTTTATCCATTAATACGATCACCTAGCCTATACTTGAGATGAAACAAAAAATAAGTGTTCTCATCTTATCCTCTTCTTAAGCAATCACCACAGTCGGTATTGGAAGTTTCAGAATTTAGAACAATCTGAGTATTTGACTGAGAGAACACGCTGATTTTATTTTCTTTTATCATAGAAAGAAGCATAGCTTCCTATCAAACGATTAATTCCATTTTCTGGTAAAAGTTACTGATTAAAATTAAAGATCGACCAAAAATTCAGTTAAGTTATTTTTTCAGCCAAAAATTTGAGTTTTGCCAATATTCGTTTTTGACGAAAAAACGCTGCTGAGAATTTGGCCAGACAGAATCTCAGCAGAAACAATCTGTAATTCAAAAATTTCGTTACTTGCGATAAAAATGTTCATTTCACCAATTTGAGCTGTATCGGCTCAAATGTTACTATTTACTGCAATGAAATCAATTATTTAGATAGTCATGACTGACTGAAGACGTGAGTACTTTAAAGCAAACAATGGATATATATATATTACTAAACATTTTACGCGCTCATTAAAAGCTGCAAATTTAACGATACTAGAAAATTTTTAGTTTGAAACTGCAGTAACATTTTGAATGCTTTTTTAGAAAGTTCTAGAACGACAGATGATCATTTATAAAAATCATTATAAAAGATAAATCGAGGTGTGTATAGTTAAAAATAAATTATATTCGTCTAATCAGGAAATGTTTCTATGTCGTTGATAATTTAAATATGTTTTATTTTATGTGGAAATACAAAGTCTTGTGTCTGAGGCACAGACAGACAAATTTGACCTCACGTATAATAAATTAATAGTTATGTATATTTAATAAAGACGTATAATTAATTAATAGTTATGCATATTTAATAAATACTGATAATTTATTAATAATTCTGCATATTTCTGTATGTATTAAACACTTAACATTTTTGGGAGCATTTTCGTTTTCAGACGAAAATAGGAATATCCAGGAAATTCGGTTTCGGTATCTGTGTCGGTCTTCAAAACCTCTTTCGATTGATTCTTAATTAAATAAAACCGGTGCGCAAAAACTAAAGATGAAATAAAAGACTTAGCATAAAATATATAAAAGCAACATAACGGATTGTTATAGTTTTGATCACTTGTTCCATGTTTTCACATCTTGGCGATTTTAAGGTATGATTTTAGTTGATTTCGGAAATTTCTGCAGGAAAATACATTCAAAAAACCATCTCGTCCTCAATTTTTACACACCAGTATCTATGGGATGTTATCTACATTTGTTTTGATTGATTATACCATAACAAAGAAAATTATTTAATAAGAACACTTTTGTTTTTAATTCGAATGCTATATAATACATTATTGTAATGGAAATTTTAAATGTGTTCGAAATCTTCATAAAATTAAGACAAACAGTTTCAATTATGCCATTAATTTTTTTGAAAGTAATTTCATTCAAAAGATAATTTTTTTTATTTTATATATTTTTCAATTTCTTAAACATGAATTATTTATAAACAGTGCTAATTTAAAATTATTTGGACTGATTTTATATTTTCTTGAATACCATAGGCAGAATAAGTTCAACAATACCGAAAAAAGGATGAATTTACATAATAAAAGCTACATTAGAAAATTCTTAAAACGAAATTTTTCCAACGAAAAACTTTAATAACATTTAATTGTGTGAATGCTGAAAATTTTCTGTTATATGCATCAGTTTTATGGTATCAGTTTTAAACCATTTAAAATAGTTGGCGGAATACAGACAACACATTTTTCTACTTATTAATTATAAAGAATATTTAGTTTTTGGAATGAAAACAAACTTTTTTATTCTGCATCTAATGCGAAAGCTGAGTTTCCTGGGTGGTCATCACTTGTCATCCCTTGTTATATTTCATAAACAAGTCTGTCAAATTCATGACATACTTTATAAATAAAACTTCATTGTTTTTATAATTTTACATAAGAATTCAGCTGTCAATTACTTATTTTACTAATATGCTAAATAAAAAAAAAGATCTTCGAATACTTGAAGCGCCATTAACGTTAAGCTACTTAAAACTTAATTGTTCATTTGAATATATCGTTAATAATTTAACAATTGAGTGTAAAAAAAGTAAATAAACGTAACATTAGTTTTACATAATAAACTTAGCAGCTAAAAGGCATTGTTAACATTTCAACACTATCGTGTTTTAAATAACGAAGTCTTTATATCATTACACCCGTTCTATAGATTTCGAATTTTTCAGGATATATTGGAATAAAATTAATGTAACAAGTTTAAATGTCTTAAATGATGTCATAAGCAGAAGAATATCTTGTAATATATAAAAAAGTATGAGAATAATGTGTCTCACACAAATTGACTACTGATAAATGAAAATTGAATTATCAGCTAATGTTTAAAATTTTTACTACTCATATCATAAGCACGATAATTTACTTTTAGATAAAGAGTATTCATTCAGCAGATGTTCACATTCTCAATCATGCAGCGTTTGAAAATAACAGGTGTGTGTGATCCTAATAAAATGCTTATATAAAGGCTTTTAAATTTCACTTTCGTCCCAGTATTGTGTAACAGAACTGAAAATGCGTGCGTTTTTTGCTTTCACCTTGTTTTGTGCTTTCGCGGCCTACGGCTCCTCAACTCCTTTTACTGATTGTGGGTCCCAAACCGGAAAAGTTTCTTCCGTAGAGGTTTCTAACTGTCCCGATGGACAAGATGTATGCATACTGAAGAAAGGTAGTCAGGCGGCTATTACAATCAAATTCACCTCTCAAGCTGACAGTAAGGAACTGAAAGCTGTGGTTCATGGGGTTGTCATGGATGTTCCCATACCGTTTCCCATACCCCAAGCGAATGCCTGCAAATCTGGTGTTACCTGTCCAGTTAAAAAAGGAGAGAGCCACACGTATACCAACAAATTTCCTGTTAGGAATTCCTATCCTGCTGTTTCAGTTGGTGTCAGATATGAACTCAAAGGAGATAGCAACTCTGATATGGTTTGTGTTCAAATTCCATGTAAAATTGAGTAACTTTCTCGAAATTGCAGAAAACTGAAATTAGCCACCAGAACATGTTTAAATAACTGAAGTTAGAGATAATGTAAATCCAAGGTGTTTTTGCAACAGTTGTCGTCCTTAAAAAGAAAATTATAGTGCACCAATAAATGTTACAATAATCATGGTTGATGAAATTAATTTATTTTTTCGCTTAAACTTCTACAGTATTATCTTAACAGTTTTTTATGTTTTAATAGGAAATAATTTGATTAACAGTCACCTGTTTTTGTGCCATATAAGCTTCTATTAGTAAACAAATAGTTTTTAAGTGTAGAAATATGGAGCAAAATCAACTAGATTGAATTAAATACAGTAAAGTTATATCCACAAAAATTTATATAATATACCAGCTTAATGTTTAACAGAAATGAAGATTTTCTGTGCATTAAAACATAGGCAATATTATTGCAGTACGAAAAAACCGTGGATGATAAGTTAATTGCTGCTTCATTCTTAATCTGGTTTCTGGGAGAATATTCTACAGGCTATCATTTTTTTTCAAAAGAAATAACATTGAAAAATATTTGTATCTGAAATGTCTATTTTTTTCAAATTTTTAAAAGTATTTCTTTTGTATCCGACTTATTCAAAGTAAGTTCACGAAAGATAATTTATTTCTTAAATATATGTATTTTACAAATTTTCAATTTTTTTCTGTAAATGAAATAGCATGAGATTTTTATTTTTAACATAATTTTTTTAAAATTTAATATTGGTTTTAAAAAATTATGAAAAGCATTGAAATTTTCTGGTTTACAAAAGTCATATTTACAGTTTCCTTTCTATAGAGATAATTTCTCTCATATGCCTAATTATTTATTGATGTATGTTTAATATGATAAAGTATGATTTAAAATGAAAGATCTTAGTTTATCTGAATAAGATTTCGAAACTTTAGATATTCTTCTTTGATTTAAAATTATTAATTATATCTATACCATCGCAAATTTCTTACATCAAATTATGTTTTAACTAAAAATGTACGCTTGCACAAAAAATTGCTTTTTAGTTAAAATACAAAATTTGGCGTACACATATTTTTTAATAAAGTGACGGTTTAATATGGTGGTGGTAAAGTTTTAGGATATCATAATTATGTGACCTTCTGGTAGTTGAGTATGAAAGTACAATAAGGTAGTAATAAAAAATAAGAATATGAAAGTTTTGAAATTCATAAAGATTCTTTTTTATATGATTGCAAACTTATGAAAATTATCGTAATTATTTACTAAATGTAATAATTAATAAAATTTTAATTCTACTGATTTTTTTCCGCAATGAAATTTTCAGGTAAATTATAAGAAATGTAATTTTGTTTTGAGGTGAATTATGTGTAACTATTCATTTTATTCTTAAACGTTATAAATATATCTTTTATATACGAGATTTTATATATTCTAAACAAAGATGATGACGGTGATTCCATGTAATATCCATTGATTTTCTAAAAATAGCGCTCAATTGAAATTAGCCATTAGAAAATTTTTAACTAAAGTTAGAAATAATGTAAATGCTAGATGTTTTTGTCAAAGATGACGTCCTTGAAAAATAGATTATAGTACATCAAAAGATTTTACAGTAATAATGATTGATGAAGCTAAATTATTCTTTTTCTTAAATTTCTACAGTATTCTCTTAACATGTGAAATACTTTTATTAATATTCACCTTTTTTGGTACATAAGCTTCTATTTGAAATTAGATATTTTTAAAGTTGAAAATTACAAAGCAAAATCAACTAGACTGAATTAAATACAAAGATTATATCCACAAAATTTTAAGCAACAGACTGAAGTAATGTTTAACATAAATAAGTACTTTCTCTTTATTACAACACAGACAACATTATTGCAGTACGACAAACGTGGATAAAAAATAAATTATTGTTTTATTCTTAATGTGTTTGTGAGAGAAAATACTACATTCTGTCTTTCTTTCGAAAGTAATAAAATTGAAGAATATTTACCTTTCAGAGGTTTATATATTTTTCAAATGCTTAAAGGTATTTCTTTTATATCATATTTGTTTAAAATAATTTCTAGAAAGATAATTCTTTTCTTAAATGTATGTATTCAACAATATTTTTATTTTTTCCATAAATGATATTACATGAGCTTTTTACTTAATATTGGTTTATCAAAAATTTATGAAAAGCAAAGCAATTATCAAATTTCACAAAATCTTGGTTAAAACTGCCTTTCAATAGAGATAATTTCTTTCATATTCTCAATTATTTACTGTTACATTTATAATATGATAAAATAATAAATTTTAATTCAAATAAATTAAATTGTAAAACTTTAGATATTTTTCGTTGATTTAAAATTATTAATTATATCTATAATGTTACAAAATGTTTACATCATATAATGTTTTAACGTACTTTTATGTAGAAAATTTCTTCTAGTTAAAATACAAAATTTGGCAAACATATATTTTTTAATATGGTGATTTTAAAATTTATAGACTTTCGTAATTATCTGACTTTTTGGTAGTTGAGTATAAAAGTACCTTCAGGAAACAATGAAAACTATCAATTTAAAACAGATAAAATTCATTAAGATTTTTTATTTTAAGATTGTAAAATTATGAAAATTATCATGTTTGTTTATCAACTATAATATTTAACAAACCAAAATTTTAAATTCTGCGCATTTTTTTTTAACCGACTTCAAGGAGAAGGTTATGATTTCGACCTGTATGTATTTGTTGTTCACTCATAACTTCCGTAAATATGAACCGATTTTGATAATTCTTTTTTTGTTTGAAAGTGTAAGATGCCCACATGGTCCCATTTCAATTTTATCGAATTCTTGCGATTAGAACTTTTTAAAAATAAAAACATTAAAATTCCAATTCTTTTTGAAGCAGTCATCCAATTAGAAGCGTTCATTTTTCAAATAATCACAGGCTTTCATGTCGAGCACACAAGTCAGATGTGTGTGTACAATAAATACTTAAAATTTCAGGCTATCACTCTTACATGGATACGAGATCTTTTTTATTAACAGACTTCAAGGAGTAGGTTATGATTTCGACATGTGTGTGTTTCACATTCACTTATAACTTCCTTAAATATGAACCGATTTTGATAATTCTTTTTCTGTTTGAAAGTGTAAGATGCCCAGGTGGTCCCATTTCAATTTCATTAAATTCTAATGATTAGAATTTTTTTAAATAAAAAAATATGAATTTGATAAAAAAAATGATGATTTGTCGCAAATCATCTCTCATTGTTGCAATTGTTTTCAAATCCTAAGCACATTAAAACTATACATTAATATGCGTTAGCGCCAAGTTGTCGCCAAGCTTGATTCTTTTTTGAAGTCGGTTAGTATTTTTTTTTTTTTTTAAAGCATAATTATTTTGCAATGAAATTTTCAGGCAAGTTGTAGAAAATATAACTTTTCTTTGCAGTAAATAATGTAGAAGTATTTCATTTTATCCAAACACATTATAAATGAATCGTTTATGTACGAGATTTTCTATATTCCAAACAAAGATTATGACAATGATCATAATGCTGGTTATAATGAATTGAGTTGAATGCAAGGTATATTTGAAAGTGAGAATTCTAAATCAAAATGATGTTTTAGAAATCAGTTATATCAAGTGAAACACACCCGTTAACACGTTCGCTGCCGCTTACGTGAAGATGTGATGATAGTTAATGCTGCACTGTAGAAGTGGGTTTTTCCTAGAAGACGATTTACTTCTTATAACAAAGAATCAGTGAAAGATTTTCCCGCGCCAGCGCGCGACTGGCTATCGGACATCACCCTACATCAAGCGCTAGCGCGTGAGTGGCAGCGAATGTTTTAATGTTCTTTTGATTCATGAATAATTATACAGCTTTGATTAAAAAATAAATTATTATTTGGGATTCTATGGAAAATATTTAAGTAATGTATTACGTCAAAAATTAGATTTGAATTTATATGATATTATCAACACAAACTGTTTACGCTCTTGTGTTTTTAATAGGCATCAATTATTTTTTTTAAGTATGAAACATGCATTTTACACATAAAATTGATTTTAAAACCCCCTGACTGCCCAGCCAAAGGGTAATATTGTAATGTTGTTTTCTCTATAATTTATTAAAATTTTTTTCGAAAAAAGATGTTTTTTCCAACATGATACAAAATATGTCATTAGTATCGGTGTATAATCTTTGATAGCATCAAAACTTAATTTTTCAGAACTGGGTTTTATTTGTGGAATTATACTAATTCAAATATTGCTTATGTTGCAGTGAAACCTGCAGCTTAGTGTGTGAAAAAATCAGCCGGCGGCAGTCAGGAGGTTATGGATTATTAAGAAATAATAATGTAGAATTTGTTATTTACATTTATTATAAATTTACAATGTTAGTTTCATATAACGTATACAATAACTAACATATTATTTAGAAATATGAAATAAAATCGTGACAATTTTATTTTTGAACAATTTAACACGCTTCAAAGTATAAAACGTAAACAAAATAATAATTGACTGTTGTTTATTTTAAAGGGCATAAATTCTTGGAGAAGAGCTTATATGGGGACGTCTATATAACTTGTATATATAATAATTAGACTATTATTTATTTTAAAGGACATAAATTCTTGAAAAGAACTTATATTGACGTCTATATAACTTGTCTATATAAAAATTAGACAATTTTTTATTTTAAAGGACATAAATTCTTGGAGAAGTTATATATGGACGTCTATATAAGATGTCTATGTAGTAATTAGGCTATTTTTTATTTTAAAGGGCATAAATTCTTGGAGAAGAACTTATATTGGGACTTCTAAATAACTTGTCTATATGATAAATCAAAATTTAGCTTTAGCATAATAAAGTAAAATGATTTTTTTATAAATTAGATATGTGCTACGAGAGTAGAGCCACAATAGTATTTAACTGGTTATATAAATTTTAAATTAAATTCTTTTAAATAAAATAATTGGGATTGTTTATGAAAAGTTGCTCAAATTGTATAAAAAGTCTGAATGGAAATTTCTATATCATGTAGAATAGAAAGTAAAAGTAAAAGTAAAAACAGTTAAAAAGAACACAATTTTATAAATATTTAATTTTTATTATCTTCATAGCAGCGCCTAATTTGACTGCTATAATTTATGCAATTCAAAACCATTTCCGCTCAAATAATTAAATTATGATCTAGCATTATTAAAAAGTAACCGTTTTGATTTAGCATTTTGAAGTCTCAGTTATTACAACGGCACATCACCCTCTGAACGGAAGGTATTTGGTATTTTCATGATTTTTTTAAACAAATATTTGGAAGATATGTATTTTAATATTTTCTATTGTGATTTTAAAATTATTCTTATTCAAAATTAAGGAACTATTGAAATATGCCTAATTCTACAAGTAGGCCAAGCAGTCAAAGATTTTTTCAGTAGTCTTTTTGTTTGCTAGGAGTTGTAATGAGGCTAAAATTATATTTTAGAACTAATTTTTTAAAACTTTAATCATTATTTGATAAAGATATATTGAACAATATTTAGCATTTTATTACACATTCGGTATTTATCGTTATTTGTTTAATACTTTGTAGTTATAATTGTTTATAATTAGTTAAAAAGGAGGGTAGGGGGGGGGGTTCTCTCGAACACTTTCAAAAATTATTTTTAAATTTTTTTTCATCTTTTTAATTATGTTTTCTGGAAATTTTTTGTGTGCCACCTAAGACGTAATAATCTATTTCGCTGATTACCCACAGTCTGATTCGCAATTTTTACATTCTCAGAAGAACAATAAAAAAGTTTAAATGTGTTTTTGTTGAAACAAATGTTTTTGCATGGGTGTATCTTCTCAAGACAATCCGCTCAAGGTATCCACTTTCCGTGTTTTGAAAACTAATTTTTTTAAAAGACTTTTCTATTTGGAGAACAAACGTTAAATGAAGAAAAAAGTTTTAGCATTTCAATTAAAAAAAAAATAGATAATGTGAAAAAGAGATAAATATTTACTTGAAAGTCGCAAAAGCTATAATTTTATGAAATTTTGATTTAAATTATCAATTTGAGGCTTAAAATGGAACTAATTCTATAATTATACAAACAATTATGTCCTGGCAATCTTATTGAAGATTGAAATTGGATAAGAAATATATTAAAAATAATAGTTAAAAATGTATGTCACTTAATTTAAAAGTTTGAATAATCAAATTTTTTTAATGATGTGTCAGACGTTTTAGATCACTCCGCAATGTCTCAGCAGCAATTTTAGAGAGGAGCGTGATATTCAGCAAAAAAAACTTACAAAATGATACTTAAAAACACATTCCAATGTTTTTTAAGTAATTGTTTCCCATTTTGTTTCCAGATAATCTTTCCACATTGATTATAAAACTGTTTATGGAAGTTTGGATGAATAATGCATGTATTATTGATTTTAGTTTAAGTTTTTTGTTAGACACCTTTCCAATATAAGGTATTTGTACCCTATATGGGCAGGGCTCTCAATATGGACACCTCTAATATTTTTAAAGAAGTAATATTTTGATCGAGAGTTGGCTCAACATTTACGCGAAGAAAAGCAGTTGAAAAGATAATTAAGGCTGGAAAGTGTAAAACAGCGCGCTGTTCGCCATTTAGGAGGAAACGTTGTTTCGAAATGTGCTGATCTCAATTACTTATAAGCTTAAATTCTTATTAGATATGGCAAAATTATATTAAATGTTGAAAAGTGGAGTATTTTAGAAAGCTAATAAAACATATTTTCGATTGCTATTGCATATTTTGCTTAAAATATTTTCCTTATTCATCTGTTACAAGATTTAGTAAAACTACGCCCGGTTCCCAATATGGACAGCTTATGTCTCCATCGACTACAACTGTAAGAAAGAAGAAAATTCAAAGTTGCCAAGCAATAAATTGAAAAGGCATCGAAGTGGTAAAATCTTTGCTCAACAACATGCCATTTGATCAAACTCCCAAAAACTTTCCTCCAAAAAACCCTTGCAGGAAAATAAAAAAACCCCTTTTCCCAGTAGGATATCTGTTGTCGAAATCGTAGGTAACAATGGTATGACTTCCTCAACAAAGGAGAGCTAGTACTGCTTATTTTGCAATATTGATGCTTTTTCAAACATGCGGCCATGCATCACATATGGCAGATATGTTCATGAGGATTATGTGGGACTTACTGCCCATGGTGAAAAAGTTTCTATTTGTCCGTGCTGTGAGGACTGAGTAATGACAGATGTAAATTTGCAGACAGATGCAATAAAGCTAAGCAAAACCAACAATATATTTTCATAATATTTACAAGTAACTAAGGGGCTTTGCATTGGTCTTCAAAGGGTAAAAACTGGGAATGACCCCCCCCCTTTTCTAAAATGCATGTTCTGAAGATATTTACTGTCTTTCCTCCTCCTCCGAATACTTTAAGATGCATTTTTTTATTCCCTCTCCTCTAAAATCCCTTGGAAAAGTGGCTCTTCCATACACATTGTGTAGAAAGTCAATAAGGAGACACCTGTCCATAATAGAAACAGGTAGTTCCTTATATGGACACTTTTAAACATTTTTTTTGTTTTTATCATTTAAATTAAACCAGAAAAATTACAAGGTCGCTAATTTTAATAATGATAGTCAATAGTCCAAGGATAGTGGTCGCATATTTTTGGAGTCCTATGACTTGTAGATGGGGTTGAAAAAAATACATTTTCCTTAGGGTGTCCATATTGGGTACTGGTACCTTATATGTATATATATATACAGGGTGATTCAAAAAAGATGGGGAAAATTTTAAGGGGTAATAGTATACATCAAGACAAACAATATTAAATAGGAAACCAAGGCTCCCAAGCGTTTTTCAAAGGAGATAGCCGCCATTAAAGTTTAGGGTCCAAAATTTCAAATAAACATAAAAAGCGGAAAAATTGGTCGATTGATTTGCGGTTTTCAAAAAAACTATTCTTTATGTTGGTATTTTCTTTAAAATAAATTATAATGATAAATTCCGAAAATGTCAATAGAAGGCGCTTTAGACTTTGGAGTAACGAACAACTGTTTTTTGCCGTTATTTTTTGCATCTCATTAAATGGTTTCGCAGGCTTAGACTTAAACTTAAATTTTGAGCTCAAAATTTGAATAGTTGGGAGTGGTTAAGTAGCACAAACTGAACTGTGTTCAGAGGTTCAAATTTCAAATGATTATAAAAAAAGGGAAAAATTTGTCGATTGATTTGCGGTTTTCACTAAATCTATTCTTTATGTCGGTATTTTATTAAAAATAAATCATAAAGCTAAATTTCAAAAATTGATGATAGAGGTTGCTTTAGACTTTGGAGTAACGAAAAACAATTTTTTACCGTTATTATTTGCATGTCTATAATTTTTCTTTTTTTTTTAATGCTTAGACATAACTTAAATTTTGCGCAAAACATATGAATCGTTTGGAGTGGTTAAGTAGAGCAAACTAAACTGTGTTTAATGGGGGTGGGGAAATTCAAATTTCAAGTTATCATAAAAAAACGGAAAAAATGATAGATTCGTTTACGGTCTTCACCAAAACTATTCTTTATGCCCGTATTTCCTTGAAAATAAATTTTAAAATTCCGTTAGAGGGCGCCTTAAACCTTAGAGTAACCAACAATTATTTTCAACTGGTATTTTTTGTATCTAATAAATGCTTGTAAGAGCTTATAGTTAAATTTTGAGCTCAAAATCTGAATCGTTGTGAATAATTATGTAGCACAAAATTGAGCTGTGTTCGAGGGGTGGGGAGAGTAACATTTAAACTCTTGAACACAGTTCAGTTTGTCCTTCTTATCCCCTCAAGTTCAAAATTTAAGTCTAAGCATTTGCAAGCATTTAATTAGATAGAAAAAATAACGTTTAAAAATAGTTGTTGGTTACTCTAAAACTAAGCGCACCCCCAAACAAAATAATAATAATAAAAAATTCTTTAAAATTTCTTTTTTAAGGAAATAGTGACATAAAGAATAGTTTTTGCGAAAACCGGAAACAAATCGACCAATTTTTCCGATTTTTATAATCATTTTAAATTTGAAACTCCCCACCCCCATTGAACACAGTTCAGCTTGGGCTACTTAACCACTCACAATGATTCAGATTTTCTGCGCAAAATTTAAGTTTATGTCTAAGCTTCTAAAAAAATTTAACGAGATGCAAATAATAACGGAAAAAATAGTTTTTCGTAACTCCAAAGTCTACAGCGCCCTCTATTGCCATTTTTTTAAATTTAGCTTTATAAAATATTTTCAATAAAATACCGACATAAAGAACAGCTTTAGTGAAAACCGCAAATCAATCGACCAATTTTCCGTTTTTTATAATTTGAAATTTGAACCCTCTGAACACAGTTCAGTTTGAGCTACTTAACCACTCCCAACTATTCAGATTTTGAGCTCAAAATTTAAGTTTAAGTCTAAGCTTGCGAAACCATTTAATGAGATGCAAAAAATAACGGCAAAAAACAGTTGTTCGTTACTGCAAAGTCTAAAGCGCCGTCTATCGACGTTTTTCGAAATTTACCTTTATAATTTATTTTCAAGAAAATACCAACATAAAGAATAGTTTTAGTGAAAACCGCAAATCAATCGACCAATTTTTCCGTTTTTTATGTTTATTTGAAATTTTGGACCCTAAAATTTAATGGCTGCTATCTCCTTTGGAAAACGCTTGGGACCCTTGGTTGCCTATTTAATATTGTTTGTCTTGATGTATACCATTACCCCTTAAAATTTTTCCCATCTTTTTTGAATCACCCTGTATATATATATATATATATATATATATATATATATATATATATATATTACAAATTTAAATTTTTTTTCGCCAAAACTAACCTTTATACTATCTTAATTTTCTTATAATAATATTCCGTACTTACTTCAAATTATTAAATTAAAATCTTCTTTCTAGATCTAATCTGTTAATCTGTGTGCAGACGATATAAATTCTTAATTTGCCTTAAAAAACATTATTCCAGTATGCGTAAATTTAAAAAGATGGCTCTAAATTAAAAATATTCTTAATTAAAACTTTATTTCTTAATATTCCAAATAAAACTGATTTCTTCTATGTTTTTATCAACCCTTTTTAAGAAATTCTTATTAAATTTATTCCAAAACCATACCTTTCAAAAAATATCATTATTTTATTTTATCTATTTATTTATTTTTCCGCCGTCAACGATAATGTGCATATTAATAAATTCATTTCTTTTCTTTTTCTCTTAAAATTAATCATGTATAAAAATCGTCTGCCTAAGATATTTAAAATTCGGAGTCAATTATAAATTGGTTAAATAATATATTTTTTTAAAATAAATTTATCGTCTGTTTAAAATAGCCTCGTAACTGGACAAGAATTCTGTTTACATAAAAGAATGATGGTTTGAGGTTACCGAATGTTCCAGAACTTTCTTTTCAGTTTAAAAGGGGGAAGTCTCGAGATGAAAGGAAGATTCTTCTGAAGATTTCTTGGGTTGCTTCTTCGATGAGGACAGCTCGCTGAAATAATGATGGAATTTTTGCAAAAAGGAGCTTTTCCTTCCTCATTATCACGAATTTAATAAATGAATTTACAGCAGCCCATGACTAATTATTGGATCTTCTACATTTATTTATTATTTTTGTTTTTTCCCTCGCTTGCCATGACTGCGTGTTTCTGTTTAACCAGTGGAAATAATTCGAGTTCTCATGAAATCGTCACAACTAATCGAAAAGTCGCACAGGATAGGTAATGCCTGTCCTAGTGCCTGTTTCGGATTTTGAAATGAATCTACTGAAGAAGTAAAATGCTATGTAAATGAATCTAATGAATCTACTGAAACGAAGTGATCACAAAAATATGAATCGCCGAAAATTTTTCCCACCATGGTTGAAAGTGTTATTAAGCAAGAATTGCCATTATCTTTTGATTCCTCGAGTGAATGTAACAGAGGAGATTTTAATGTTAAACAGCTTTCTGTCCGAGTGGTTTGAAAGATTTCTTCTAAATATCTCGTGAATTCCTGAGGCCTGATATTCCACCTTTTTGCTGTTTATGTGTAACTGATGACTCAAGATAATCATGGTCATAATGACAAGAAAAAAAAAAAAAAAAAAAAAAACTTTTAGAGACAACTGAACGCAGATTACTACTTACTTTCATAATTTTCGTTATTCCTGTCTCCCCTAGGATCAGCTTGAAAATTTCTCCTTATCCGTGAGTTATTTTTAGATGTATTTAATTATTATGTGTATCCTTTTTACTGTATTTGTGTAGATAGTTCTTTGTTTGTAAGGTTTATTTATTTGTTTGTTTATTTTTCTGTGAGCCTTATTTATTTATCTTTTTATCTAGTTATGAGTCTTATTATTATTATTACTATTATTATTATTACTTGTTGGAGTGAAAACATGCTTGTTCTTAAAAATTTAATTGAGGAGTATGATGTTCTAAGATATTTACTGTTACTTATTAAGATTATTATGATATTTTTATGCACGTTTAAAGATAAGTTCGTAATAATAATGAAGTATAAAAGAACTCAGAAGCTCAAGTTATTTTTTAAAAGGTACATTTTCTAATTTATTGATATTGTTTGTTATCAAGAACTATTCTCAGAATACAATATTTTCATGATAATGTTCCTACAACTAAACATTTGAGCTGAAAATTAAATTAACATTTATGTTTTTTCCTTTATTTGTTAGAATTTCTAGTGACAGTGAGCTTTGGTTCCCGGATTCTTATAATTTATTTAAATTCAGTAGGAATATGGAACTATGCAAGGCTGTTGCTAGAATTTTGACTGATAAATGTGATTAATTTTTTTTTTTTTTTTGTAAATTTTGTGGTTTTAAGTAAGGAATTACCTATAATTAAAATTTTTGAATCTGTTTATGATTTATAAAATAATAGAATTAAAAAATTGATCACAAGTTAAGGTATAACTATGATATTTACAATTTCTATTTTTATTAGATAAAATTTCTGGTTAAAGTTAGCAGCTAAATATAGTTATAATTTTCGCGATAATTTTGATTCAGATTTTTTTTTAAATGGTGGGTAATGGTTTTGTGTGAGGCAATTAAAATGTATACAACATCAGTAGACAAAGCCCTCAAAATTGCGAAAGCGCGAACTCATGAATTTCACCTTAAAAGTAAAAGACTCTATGATCGAAATTTTGTTGAATGCCCATTAAAAATACAAGACTCTGTAATTTATGAAGAATTTAAATACCCTAACACTCGAAAATTAGAACCTACTTTCTCTGGACCATATAAAATTATAAATAAACTTTCTGATGTAACTTATGAAATAGATAAATTTAATTATGAGACAGGACAGAATTCCGTTATTGTGCATGTTTCTAAATTAAGACCCTATTTTTCACCCGAAGATTTTAAACTGTTTCATGAGCAATCCAAAAAACAAACAAAACCTCAGATACAATCACTAGATCAAACTAAAGTCAAGACAATAGATTAAATTTACCATAAAAAAACCATAATTTTCAACATCAGCGGGTATGTTCTTGGAGCGCTACAAGAATATTACTTGTTTTTGGGAGTTTTTGGGATTAAATTGGGCTCCTTATGCAGGCATAAGGTGAACACTTTGATTGTAAAAGCTTTCAAATTGATGTTGATAAATTAATTTTAAGGGTGTTTAAGTCTAACTATATTTACTCATTTATTTGACATTAGTATTACTCTATTTATTCAGCAGATATTATATGATAATAGTTATAAAATCTAATGATTCTACTCAAACCTATAACATAATATGTGATTTTCAGTGATTGTGAAAACTACAGATTAAAAGTTTTTCAAAAAAGCACACTTTTTTTTTATTTCCATTTCTCAATTAAGAATGACACCTTTTATTCCTATTGTATTTTATTATTAAAGTTTATAAACCATGTGTGGATAAAACATTATTCTACATTTGGCATTGAAAACTTATAACCAAATTTGACAATTTTGTAAAAGAGTATCAGAGAGGAATTATTGTAAGGAAATACTGGTTGAGAGTCCATTTTCTAAGTAGTTAGATTTAATTTTATTTGGATTTTGGAATTATTATGATTTTTTTTATTTATACTTTCGGCTAGCAAAAAATACTTTCTTATGCTATTAGAAGATAAGAAAATTATTTAGTTGCTATGTAATTATTTTTATCCTCAACCAATATTTTCCCTATCAATAATAAACAAATAGTGATATTTTCTTTTGATTATACTCTTGTTTTACTATTATTATTATTATTATGATTTCTATGATGAAGTTTAGTATTAATTATACTCTTATTGAAAAATATTAGGATATGGAGTCTTATTATACTATTACTTATTATTGTTGACATTGTTATTATTTAAATTTTTCTATATTATTTATTATTGATATTGAGAGTGATGCTATTTATTATTGAAAAATTGATATATTATTGAAAGATGTTGGATCCAACATAACATAAAAAACAAAGCTTAAACTAGATTTGGAGATATTTAATTAAAGAGACTGTATTCACTGGACATTGAAAAAGACTCTTTTATATATTCTTGAAAGACTTTTTTCATTTAAAAAACTTATTTAAACTAAACTATGCATTAAGTCATTGTAGTTATTTAAACTTCCATGAGAACGAACTTTTATTGTTTTTATTATATTTTTATCTCTTGCTTATTAATATTCATAACTTATTTACTGTTATTATATGTATTATCTCCTATGCACTTACAAATGGTAAGTGATGTTGTAACATTATTGTATTTCTTTCAGGGAAATGCTCCTACCTAAATTTAATTCAGAATTATTTTCTCTTAACTATTTTATTTTAATTGCTAATATTTTTTATATATTGCGTTAATTTTCTTTTCTTCCATCTCTTGGCTTCCTGAGTTTGACAGTTTTATTCCAAAATTTAACTTTTCTAAATTATTATATTTCTGTTGTCTGAACTTGTAGTTTTATTTAACTATCAATTTCATACAAAGTCTTGGGGAGGGGGGATAATATTACAAATTTAAATTTTTTTTTCGCCAAAACTAACCTTTATACTATCTTAATTTTCTTATAATAATATTCCGTACTTACTTCAAATTATTAAATTAAAATCTTATTTCTAGATCTAATCTGTTAATCTGTGTGCAGACGATATAAATTCTTAATTTGCCTTAAAAAACATTATTCCAGTATGCGTAAATTTAAAAAGATGGCTCTAAATTAAAAATATTCTTAATTAAAACTTTATTTCTTAATATTCCAAATAAAACTGATTTCTTCTATGTTTTTATCAACCCTTTTTAAGAAATTCTTATTAAATTTATTCCAAAACCATACCTTTCAAAAAATATCATTATTTTATTTTATCTATTTATTTATTTTTCCGCCGTCAACGATAATGTGCATATTAATAAATTCATTTCTTTTCTTTTTCTCTTAAAATTAATCATGTATAAAAATCGTCTGCCTAAGATATTTAAAATTCGGAGTCAATTATAAATTGGTTAAATAATATTTTTTTTTAAATAAATTTATCGTCTGTTTAAAATAGCCTCGTAACTGGACAAGAATTCTGTTTACATAAAAGAATGATGGTTTGAGGTTACCGAATGTTCCAGAACTTTCTTTTCAGTTTAAAAGGGGGAAGTCTCGAGATGAAAGGAAGATTCTTCTGAAGATTTCTTGGGTTGCTTCTTCGATGAGGACAGCTCGCTGAAATAATGATGGAATTTTTGCAAAAAGGAGCTTTTCCTTCCTCATTATCACGAATTTAATAAATGAATTTACAGCAGCCCATGACTAATTATTGGATCTTCTACATTTATTTATTATTTTTGTTTTTTCCCTCGCTTGCCATGACTGCGTGTTTCTGTTTAACCAGTGGAAATAATTCGAGTTCTCCTGAAATCGTCACATATATATACATATATATTATTATTATTATTATTTGTCTTGCAGCGATTGGATTTCAATCTTTATGTGAAATATAGCACATTCCTTTCATATGTAAGCATATTTAGGGACTAAGGTATTTATAATGCTTCAATATATAGTGATTACGTATTGTTAGTTTAAAGGCATGAAAACGACAGGACTCTGTTACAATGATTGTCATTTTAGCAATTTATTTATCTAAAATGCACCGTGCACAAAAATCGTCATTTTTTATCGACTATATTATCAACTCTTTTATATTCCATGCAGTGTGCATAATTGTTCTTTTTTTTCTGTTATTCAGACAGGTGAAAATTGATAAATCTATTCCATTTTAAGAATCCATATCAGTTTTCATTCAATATTTCTATAAATATACAATTTAACGACAAAACGTACACACCGCAAAAATCATCATTTTTTATCGACAATCCATATTAATAGCAGAAATCTGGTTTTCAAATGCGTTATTCGTTTTCCAAATTGTGCAGTTTACACAGTCGTCTTTCACATTAGTAAACTACAAAGATTTGTTATAATGTTTTGAATGCGTTGGAAAGTGCTATTTTATGAAGTGCGCATGTTTTTTATTCTCTTTCTCTTTCTCTTTTTTTTAACCAGACAGGCAAAATCCGGTTAGTGTAATTTTAAGAATTCGCATGATTTATATATATATATATATATATTTTATAAAAGCGCAATTTCATACACTATTTTTTTTTGCGCTTTCCGTGAATTTTGAAATTTTATGGTTTGCACATGTACAGTTGAAAGTAAAATAAATTGGATGACAGTATTTTTCTTCTTCTATGTGAATTATATTTTAAACTAGTCGTTGGGGGCCACCGTAATACTTCCCCATCATATATATATACATATATAATATATGAAAATAAAACATTTGTAAACTATTTATAAAATGCATTGCAATTCCAAAACAAAATTTAAACGTACATTTAAATAATTTTATTATGCATAGTAATGCTCTATTAACGAGTTGCTGATGAATCTATTTCGACAAATTATACAACACGCCAACCTGCTCATGTGGTACTGAATTTCGAAAAAGAAACATCCTTATAACTTCAAAAATAATAATCTTATTAACTAACAGTTTATTGCGTCGGATTAAGCGTCTCATTTCCAATTAAAATTTATCTTTGAATTGAAATTTGAATCAAATAAGGTTAATGAAAAATCGAAGACTGTGGAAAACAGGATTACGGATATTTCGGCAACTAATAATTCGATCGGCTTCGTTCTTTGTGCAAAATTTGTGTTTTTTTATTGCCTTTTATAATCCCTCCTTAAAATAAAAAAATTCGAAAATTTTTATTTACCTTTCATCAGAACGAATTTTTCAAGAGTTCGAAAAAAATAGTTCCGGATAATCGAGGTTACTGATATTAAATAGGCTTCGTCCCATTCCTACATACTAAGTACATAAGAAATTTCAAGTCTCTATCACATCGTTTAAAGACAGACAGAGAGACGGACGACAATTTTTTTTTTCTAAAAATATGTTTTTCGTAATCTCCAGTGTTTAAAACGTGTAAATCCGTCAATTTTTTTTTTCGGTTTTCAAAACGATTGCAAGATTTACCCTATATTACGTATGATGGGTAAGTAAAAACAGAAAAAATGAAAAGGCAAAAAATGTAGATATTGGGAAGATCTTCAATTAAGTTTTAAAGAAATATTCTGAGAAAAAAAATGAAAAGAAAATAAATGTTTTAAATGTTTACGATTTTTTGCATGACTTTTCTGTATTTTTCGACAAATGTGTTTGAAATGGTAATACAATTTGAATGTAAATTCTTCAGTAATGCAAACATTTTCACAACTAAGTTTAAAAAAAAAAAAATCTAGACTTAACCTTAATTAATTTTAATACTAATTTATCTTTAGAAAATTTGATATGCAATACCATAACAAAGGGAATATTAAAAAATAAGTAATATATATTCTATCGACTAAAGAAAGTGTCAAATTTTTCATGATTTCCAGTCTTTCATAAAAATACCTAGAAACATTATCTACCAATTTCCTTTTCATATAAAATGTTAATCACTTCATGCGTATTCATGTCTCTCTTTCTGTTGAAATTTGACCTTGCATTACTCAACATCACGTGTCATTCATTTGTCAATCAAAGTATCACTCGAAACGAATTTTCCCTGCAGAACAAATCAGTTGCTACACTCCTGAATGACAGATAACATTGCTTACGTAAATAGGTTTTGATAAGCACTCTTTATTCCATTACTGCGTGTTGATTTCGACAGAGTAGTCGCATAACCACCAGTGTTCACCCGCTTGGCATAAAATTTACTTTTCGTACTTTTTATAAAAGAAGAAAAATGAAGCTTTTATTGTTGTTTTTCGCAATTTCTTCTGTTTTTACGCTTTTATCAGCAACTAAATTTACGGATTGCGGGTCAACTTCTGGCCAAGTGAGTTCTGTTGAAGTCACCGGATGTCCTGATTCCGAAGATGTCTGTCCTTTAAAAAAGGGCACCAAGGCTGGTATTACTATAAATTTCACCTCTAAAGCTGATACAAAATCTCTAAGGGCCGTTGTACATGGTGTCATCAAAAGTGTCCCGATTCCGTTTCCTTTACCGCAGTCAAATGCTTGTAAATCAGGAGTGACCTGTCCAGTCACAAATGGTAAAGCTTATACCTACGAGAACAACTTGAACATCAGAAATTCATATCCAGCTATTGGAGTTACGGTGAGGTGGGAACTTAGAGATGAAAATAATAATGACATGGTGTGTGTAGAAATTCCGTGTGAAATTCAATAGATATATGGAAGTTTTTCGTTAAGCAGTCATACTTCTGTTACCGATGTTTCAAGACTATAATGCTTTAATAGATTTTAAAGGACTACTTTAAAATATTCCTTGATAATAAGTTAATAGAACAGCAGTTTTTATTTTTTAAATGGCTATTTCAAATATGTTACGTAAAGTTTCTTTGAAAACCTAGCATACTTTGATAAAACAAATGAAAGAAAATATGAATATACATAAATGTATGCGTCACAATAATGTACTAACGTTTTTAGAAAAATCCGATAGTTAAGATCATATATACGAAATATATTGTAATTTTTGAAAATACTATATATGATTGTACTATGAGAGAGTATGTGTGGTATGAGATTGTACATGAGATATTTTTAGAATGTTTGTAATATGTTTTAAAAAGTTAATAAACATATATTTATTTTTAAATCTGTACTTAAATATATTTTTAAGAAATCAACAAATTTTATATTTATAAACGATATTTTAAAAGTAATTTTGGAGTACAAAATGGTAAGTAAAAATTATTATTTTTCCGCAGTTTGAATTTGATAGATGTGTGATAAATAATATGACAACTAAATTTCATGTTTTTTAAATATACATATATACTTATTTAAACATTTTATTGTTAAAATATATAAAAGTATTTAAATGTCTAATAATTTTTTTGATAATCAAGATAAGATATATGAAATATATTAGGATTCTTAGAAATACTAGATGCGAGTATGTGAGATATTCCGAAAACATTTCTCATACTTTTGAAATTGTTGTTAAAGATTTCTTTAAGACGTGCATTTAAATATATTTATAAAGATGTCATTTTTTACATTTATGAATTACATTTTAAAGTTAATTCTGCGAATCCAAGGAGTGAAAGTGAAAAATGTTTTTCTTTTTCCACAGTTTTCTTTTTTATTGGTGTAAGATAAATAACATGACACTTACAGGGTGTCCAGCAAATAATACCCTGATTTCAAAATTAAATATCTCAAAAACAAAGATCGATAGTAATATGTGGTAAACGGTTTTTTTTTCATTAAATAAGCTGTAAAAATCTTATACAAAAATTTTAAACAGTGAATATTTTGAAAAAACTGCTTTCTGATTGCATAGAATGCTTTGATTTGACTTTTTCTTGTTTTAGATTGCCTGCAGAGAAATAATGTTTTAGCTTACAGTGCAATATTTTAAAGATTTTTTGACGTAAATTTTTAGAATTTCGAAATTTCAAAAAATTAATTAAAAAAATATGAAATAAGGCACTTTAAGCCAAAAAACACATTCTCTGGCAGCAATCTAAAGCAAGAAAAATGTCAAATCAAAGCATTCTATGCAGTCAGAACGCAATTTTTTGAAAATATTCACTGTTTGAAATTTCTGTATAAGATTTTTACAGCTTACCTAATGAAAAAACCGTTTACCGGATATTACTATAGATCTTTGTTTTTGAGAAATTTAATTTTGAAATCAGGGTGTTATTTGCTGGACACCCTGTATGTTTCGTGTTGTTTTTTAAATATACATATATGTGTATAGAAATCCTTACTCAGGAAATTTACATAATTTTGCTAATGCTTGTTATCATTATAAAAAATTAAATTAACAAAAGAAATTATTGATAAAATGAGAACTATGAATCAATCTAGGGATCGGTAAGAAAATTTGAAATAAGAACATATATACATTTGTATATTTGATAGATACATTTGTACAGATGCAAAATAAACTAAAAATATTTTCGTTCTCTAAATTATTAAATTATATTCCTAAAAAATTACTTATGTAATAATATCAATTGAGTTTATAGATTATACTTTCATTAATTGTACACTGTGTAAAATAACAAATAAAATTTAAAATATTGAATATAATTATATTAATGCTCTTTTAATGCCAGATACGTAATTTTATACATTTTCGATGTTTTGGATCTATCATCTATTTGAATGTTTATTTTCTTTTTCTTTTTCTTTTTTTTTTTCTTTTCTTTTTTTTTTTTTTTTTACTACCTAATGTTTTCCAAGTATGCGATTGAATATTCAATTTTCAAAGAATGTTATCTGATTTTAAACAAATTGTAAGGGTACAATAAACAGTTAATGCCTTTTCCGAAAATTTGTAAAATTGCACATTTAAATTGCTGACATAACGGCGGCGATCTACTAAGTTCCATATTTTGATTACATACAAATGTCTCAAAATACTTAAAATAATAATAAAAAAAATACTTCATATTTTCAGAATAAAGTCAATTTTTTGAGGAGAAATGAACTTAAAAAATACTTCACATATACAAAATAATGAAAAGTGTTATTATGACTATATTTTGAATTACATATTATCAGTGTATCTTTTATTTTACTAATATAGTATTTAAATTATTCATTCATTATTTTCTAAGTATTTAGAAATTTTAAAAAAAGTAATGTCTTTCTTATATTAAAATAATAAATAAATCTTTGCATAAATTTGAATATAATCGACCAAACTTCCACATAATATTCTTTTAAAAATATTTTTACGTTTTTAAAATAAAAAGATTCTTCTTCAGTTGTTTCTAAAAACTTGATAAAAGACTAATTCTTAAAGGTGCATTTTCAACTTTCAAATGCTACCGTGACTCTTTCTAAATATATAATAAAATACATCTACATTAAATTTCAGCATTACAAGAGTTCCGAATTTCAACAGAAAATATTGGTATTTGTTTATAGTTTGAAAGGGGAAAGTGACAGATAAGTTATCTCCTGCTAAAGGTCAGTTATTTACTCCAGAATAAAGATTCTGCACATGTTACGTCAAAGGTTATATAAATATAGTAATATTGTTACAGATGTATACTCGTCAGCGTTGATTTTCTGCTTAAATTATTATTTCATTTGTCATTTATAAACATACTTTTATTACAAAGTTAACAATAATGTCACATCTGATATCGATTATTGGTTATAGATGATGGAGATTTGTTCCAAATTTCGATTAATTCTTAAATCGTTTCTGTTCCACAAAAAAAAAAAAAAAAAAAAAAAAAAAAATATATATATATATATGACGATTTTAGAAGCTAAGAGATACAAGTAACAGAAATTCGATTTGGAGTAAATTGAATTTAATGATGATTGATGTTAAATTTGAACATCGATAATAATTGACTCAATTGAAATGGGAAACTGTCGTTTGTTAATTATGTGGCAATTGATCTCTTATTTCAATAACGACAAAAAATATAGAGTAAAAATTTCTTTAAATTTATAATTAATCAGCATTGACTATTATTCGGCAAAAGTGGTTTATCTCTGGAATTAACTACATAATTAGAAAATCACTTATGTTTCTTTACCTGAAAAGAAAAAGCATCTGTTATCAAAGGTCATGTATTCATTTTTTTTCATTTTCGTCACTGATACCTTTTGGCTTTATAGGGTTCTCATATATATATATATATATATACATATTAAATAAATTCAATACTTGGGTAAGAAACTTATTTAAAATTATGAGAGAAAGAGTGTAAAGTATTCAAAAAATAGCAAGTCATATCTTTTAGCAGAATGCTTTTGAAATTACACTGAGAAAAACATATAGTTTCAGCATCTAGAATCTAAATTGTGGCTCTTGAAAAAATAGTTCCATGTCATCCTTATAAATTCTAGTTCCCTATGCCAGAGAGTTCTGGAGTTCCATATCAGAATTCAAGAGCGTTTTCTTATATTCTCGTTATCAAATCTATTTAAAAATCTCTGCAAATAGATGCGAACACAAGAGGTTTAATTTAGTAACTAGAATTCTAGTATATGAAACCATTCCCAAAATCAAGCGATAATTTCTCGTTACTGAAAAGATTAAATATCGTTTCATCACCTAGAAAATACTAGACTAGAAATGTCAGGTCATTGCGTCTATTCAACATAGTTGTTTAATCTATTCGCATAGTTCGGTCATCTGTAGTTATAGTTTGAGTGTTCAGAAAGTGACTGACTATTCATTCTAGTTGAAGGAGGTATATTTTTTTTCTCAGTGTATAATTTAAAAAATATTTTATAATTAATCTACAGTAATATGAAATACAAATTATTTTAAATCATATTTTTTAATTTTTTAATTATAATTCACGTTACTAGCAAGCCGTAGGACAAACAGAATGAACAATTATCCGGGTTTGGCACAACAAAAGAAATTAACGCTCCAAGTTTCAACCCTGGTAAGGATAATTTTCATTCTGTTGTTTCTATGCTTTGTTAGCAGTGTGAATTATAATTCACAAATGAAAAATTCTGATCTTCTCAGGATTAATTCATTGTGTAAAAATTGTACTATACAAATTAATTTATTTTATTAGTAAAACAATACAGGTAATAAAAATCTGATTTTAAAAATCAGATAATTTAAAAGGTAGGATTTTTAACTGATAAATTTGTACATTGTAGAGGACATATTATTTGTACATTGTAGAGGAATTTTCAAAAACTATAATATGGATAATTTTCCATTCTGTTGTTTCTATGCTATATTATCAGTGTGAATTATAATTAACAAATGAAAAATTCTGATTTACTGTTTATCAGGAGTAATTCATCGTGAAAAAATTGTACTAAACAAATTAATTTATTTTAATAGTAAAACAATACACGTAATAAAAAATCTGATTTTAAAAATCAGATATTTTAAAAGGTATGATTTTAACTGATAAATTCGTACATTTTAATGCATATATTATTATCATGATTTTTTTTTTTTTGCAAAAAACCTTTATAAAATTGAACTTAAAGCATTTTTCTAAAATTATTTTGCATTTATGACAACGAAAAATATCTTACATAAATGCACATTAAAAAAACAAACAATAGGTGATTTATTAATATCTAAATGTACTTATAGTTCATAATACCACAAATCGAAGAAAAAAAAATTATGCGTTAACAATACATATATAAAAAAGTATATTCAGTATGTGTACTTTGAAATTAAATATTCTCTTATTTCATAGATTCTAGAAAAGTGTTTTTGTGAGCTTTGGTACGTCGGCATTTTTGCATCACTCTGCATATTAAACAACTGACTGTATAAATAATAATAGAATCACTTCTCTAAAAAGTTGTTTTTTATAATAAATTTTCACGCAGTACCTAAATGAAAAATAAATTAAGATTCTATCTGAGCAAAACGTATAATTTTATGATTAACTATTTTAACAATAGCACAGTGCTTTCTCTTTAAACAAAATTTCAGTTTCTTCTTTTAATTAACTCTTTGAAATTGTAATTTTTTATTGTGAATTTTATAAATGAAATAAGTGAAAAGATTATATTCTAAATAAAAATAATGAAATACAAAATAATAATTATAATAATAAAAAAGCATGAAAGCAATATTTGTCGGTTTATTGCTTGCACCTGGGTTGCATAAAAATACAGGGTTTTCGATATCTCTATCAGAATCTTCTGATTTGGCAAAGAATTGAGAAAGTAAATTAAATAATGAATAAAAGTTATATGATACAATATAATGCGTAGAATACATTTAAGGGAGACCAAACTGGTCGCCAAGGGCGGCTAGTCTACTAAAATTACAGTAATCTTACAAACATTTGTATCTGGAACTTGAATTGTTGTTACATAAAAAGTTCTAGGTATCCTAGTTTCCTAATCAATTCTTGTTAATCTCACTATTTTTTAATTTTCAATGCAAATGTGCGTCATTTACATGATTTTTTTATTGTCATAATTTAAAAAGTTCTAAGAATCTCAGTTTTCTAAAAAAATTAGTTAGATTTTCTTAGATGTAATAAAAATATTTTCATCTAATTTAACTGCAATTTTTACGACAAAAACTTCTAGCAATATTGCCAGACGTTTTTGCCATAAATTTAACGGACTTTTTTTAGTGTGCTAAAGTATTATCTATGCATTGTAAAGCAATCGAAATAAAGCTTTTGAAAATAATCCAGTAAGATTACTGTAATCTTATAAATATTGTATCTGTATCTCAAGTTGTAGCTACATAAACGTTCTAAGCATCCCACACGTAAAAAAATCTGTAATCCTACAGATGTAAAGTTGCCAAAATCTGTATGGTTACTAACATTTTATCAGTACACTGTACATGAAAAAATAAAGTGTGGCACTCGGGGACTGCCGCGACAAAGCTATTGCGTAGCATTTTTATCAACTTATTTAGTTATAATTATTTATTTATTTTTTATTTATGCAGTTTTTTAAATATTCAATTTATCGGAATTAAATGTCCTGTAATTGTAAAGGTTTGGGTGTTTTATCTTATTATTATCATTATTATTTTCTAAGGTGTACGCTTTTTAGCATTAGATATTTATAATATAGTTTACTTACGAAAAAAGGAAGAGATAAATCGCAAACAAGATAAAAAACAAATTCTAATTCATAATTTTGATAAGTTAAAATTTTTATGTTCAAAATCTATTTATGTTCTTAAAATTGCTAACCACCCTCGTTGGTGTTTCACCCTCATGAATAGAGATAGCAGCATCCAACTAGTAAATATTTTGCAGTCGGAGTTTTTTGTTTTAGAATTATTTCAATTAGATTTTAAAATTGCTTGTATTTATTTAATTTGATTAGATTATTTTTTGTCTTTGATATTAATTCAAGTTTTTTTTCCATTTTCTTTGATATTAATTCAAGTTACACTTTTTGAGCGTGATGACCGATAAGAAAACAATTTTTTTTCTTTTATTGAATAAATGAGAAGTCTGCCGAACTGAAACACCGTTAGACGGAGTGTAAGGTTTTTTTTCTCGTTACGGAATTTCTAGATTCGGTCGCCGCGCTCAAATCCCGCGATAAAAGTTATGCAATAGCTTAAAAAATGTAAATCTACGAAACTAATTTTTATAAAGTTACAGAAATTTGTAACGTTATAAACGAGTCTACTAAAATGACAGTTATCTTACTAAAATTTTATCTGTAACCTGCGTTGCAGTTACAAGAAAAAATCTTGGAATCCCAGTTTTCTAAAATATGCTTAGTAACCTTACTGATTTATTGATCTTCAGTGTAAAACTGTATCTCCTACATTAATTTTTGCTGTCGCCGTTTCATAAAATGTTCTAGAAATCCCAGTTTCCTAGAAAACTTTTAGTAACTTCACAGATTTTTTTTTTTTACAGTGCAGTTTGTTAAAAATATCTTAGCATTCTTACAAATGTTTTAGTTTTCAGTGCTAAAGTATGTCTGCTTTACGAAATTTCGTTATTGTCGTTACAAAAAATGTTCTAGGCATCCAGATTTCCCAGAATATTCTTAGTTTTAAACTTTTTAGATTTCTTTTAGATCGCATATATAAATACGCCGTCAAGTTTTTTTTTATCTTATTTTATTCGTTAGTGTTATTATTTGCTTCATATAATGAACTCTGGTTGCGAAAACTGTACTAGTACAATAATCACTTTTCTCAAATCAAAATATCAATTTTTCGGATGCTGCCAATTCATACTAAACTATTTTGATATTCAGAGAACATGCTTAATAGACGAACATACAATATTAACAGCATTAACATCAATATGAAAATTAACATTATTTTGCTACATGCAAGCACAAAATCAGTTATGCACCTGAAAATATTTACTTGAGAATTGATAGAATGCAAAAAGTCATATTTTGATTTGAGAAAAGTGACTATTGAACTGTAAAAGCTACTTAGAAACGTTTCCGAAAAGGACGGGCAGCTAATAAAAATTAATTTTTATAAATTCTTCTTTAAATTTCGAAAACAAGTAGTTTTCTGGGATTTTTAAAGGTAAAAGAAAGATTTTCGAAACCTTAGGTATGTTAGAAGAGGTTATTGTATATTTTCGTTTTTGATTGCAGTACATTTTTATATATTCAGAAACATCTGACATTTTTTACAATGTAGCAATCCAAATAAAATAATAAGAGTTTGAAGAATATCTTACTGTCTGAAACATAACAAATGCTGTCGTTTTGGGTACTATTTATTCATATTCAAAAGACAATCGGCTAAGGAAGAGTTTTTGGAGATGTTTTTAAAATATTACATTCCAACAAGATTTAAACGATATTAAAATTTTTCAATACTTTTTGCGCTTTATTGTACATTAATATTTGTACTTCATTACCCTTTATTATTAATATTATTAAATGCCAAAACATTAATGAAATCATATATTAAATGCATGGACATTACTATAAGTAAACAGTAACTAAGGGTTTGTTAAAACAAAATAACACACATTTAAAAGACAAGCACTATTTATAGTACATTAGAACCAAAATGGTTAAGTTATTCAAGTATCTGCATAAAGTAATTTAGACAAATCTTTGTAATTTTTTAATATAATTTCCGCAATTAAATAGCTTAATTATATTATCCTTATGAGAAATATTATTTATTTTATATTAGTATTAATAACACATTTACATATTTACTATTTTATATTTCATTAGAATAAATATGTTACCGCATGATTTGCTATTACGCTTGATAGACAACCTAACTATTTGCCAAAACTATATAGTACCTTTTATAATGTTGAAGCCGTATCATTATTAAAATAATGTATGAGTAAAATGATAAAAAAATAATCGTAATATTTTAAATGAAATAATAATGTACTTGTTGAGTCGCTCTATAAAAGATATTTTATGTGAAATTGTTTAATGATTATAGCTGTTTTAACTAAACGAAATTAAGAAACTTAATAAATATTATTAATACTTGTAATCGAAAGAACTTATCTTTATATACTAATAAAAGAACAAATCGCTCTGTCTGTCTGTGTGTGTGTGTCTGCAACAGCTA
The DNA here is from genome assembly GCA_964019185.1 of Maratus speculifer. NCBI lineage: Eukaryota > Metazoa > Arthropoda > Arachnida > Araneae > Salticidae > Maratus > Maratus speculifer. The sequence continues at coordinate 115,831,447 of OZ025289.1, read as the reverse complement.
GCAAAATCTATGGGACGTACGAGGCTGAAATTTTTATGAGAGAAGCCCAATATCTCTCCTGATGCACCTGAAGCTCAGAATTTTAATATTTTGATTAATTTCAGATATATTAATTACGAAGTGGAACTCATATTCTTCAAAAAGTCATTTTTTTATGTTCCGGGAAAGAAATCGTTTGCTCATGCGCACAAACCCTTTTACGCACCTAAAAGAAAGAAGAAACATTTATTGGCTTTTATTTCTGTTTTTGGATCATTTTGTTTAAATCCAAATCAACCGAACTTCTCGGCGCAGTTAAACTTAACAGACATATTTCAAAAGATCATACTTTTAGTTCTCAAATGCTATAATCAATTCGAAATAATGTTGCAGTTAACGATTTAAAAAGAAATATTCACAAAGAGTCGTTTTTTCCAAAACCAATTTTTCCTTATGTCAATGCTCTTCCAGGGTGTAATTTTTAAAATGTAAGCAAACAAAATAAAAGATATTAAAATTGAAACTTTCTTCTAGCCGATGATGCAATTGGTTTTAAAATATTTGGATTTTAACTATTTGAAATACACTGGCAAACAAGGTCATTTTGCGACTCGCATAGAATATATTTTTTCTATGCTAAAATTATTTTAACGTACATATTTCAACTCAATCTTTTAAAATCTTCTCAATAGAACAAATGTATACGCCCTACAGAAAATTCGAAACGTTCGGACCGATAGAAATATTTTTTACAAAATAAAATGTACGAAAAATTTGATGAAATCAATAAAAACAGATCGTTTTCATTGCGGTTTTGCCTTAGCAAAGCGCAATCCTATAGGTACCGGCAAACAAAAAACATATTCTTAAAGCTTAAAAACATTCTTATAATGTATGATGCAATCGGTTTTTAAAATATAAGATTTAACCCTTTCAAATACACCGGCAAAATGAGGTCACTTTTCAACTCACAAATAAAGTATTTTTTCTACGCTAAAAGTATCTAAGCGTACATATTTCAGCACAATCTTTTAAAAGCATCCAAATAGACCAAATTTACACCCTCTTAAAAAATTTAAAACATACGGAGGAGTAGAAATATTTTTTACAAAATAAAAAGTGCGAAAATTTTGACGAAATCAATAAAAACCAGATCGTTTCATTGCGGTTTTGCCTTTGCATGGCGCAATTGTATACATCCTGAAAAATCGAAAATATTTTGTTAAAGCTAAAACACTTTTATAATTTATGGTGAAATTTGTTTAAATAAAATACAAGATTTAACACGTTCAAAGACTCCACAAACACGAATCACATCCAGGCTCATGGAGAAGTCATTTTTCCTAAAAGTAACTAAATGTCTGTATTTTAGCACAATCTTTTTAGAGGCTTTCAAAAATCCAGATTTACATTACTTACAAAAATTTTATAACTTTCGTATGGATGAAATTAATTTTTTACAAAATAAAATATGTGAATTTTTTTATGAATTCAGTAAAAACCTGAGTGTTCCGTCGCGGTTTCGTTCGCTTTCAGTAAGCATAGTTTCCAAATAATCAAATTACATAGAGAATAAAATACCAAACAGCATGTGGTTTAAATTCAATAACTTTTCGCGATTTTTCCATTTAAAAATATAATAAAATCATAGAAATTTGAGTGTAATTTAAGGATCATTTAGAAAACAAATAACACATCTGACACAAAATTGAAACTTTCTTCTAGCCGATGATGCAATTGGTTTTAAAATATTTGGATTTTAACTATTTGAAATACACTGGCAAACAAGGTCATTTTGCGACTCGCATAGAGGATATTTTTTCTATGCTAAAATTATTTTAACGTACATATTTCAACTCAATCTTTTAAAATCTTCTCAATAGAACAAATGCATACGCCCTACAGAAAATTCGAAACGTTCGGACCGATAGAAATATTTTTTACAAAATAAAATGTACGAAAAATTTGATGAAATCAATAAAAACAGATCGTTTTCATTGCGGTTTTGCCTTAGCAAAGCGCAATCCTATAGGTACCGGCAAACAAAAAACATATTCTTAAAGCTTAAAAACATTCTTATAATGTATGATGCAATCGGTTTTTAAAATATAAGATTTAACCCTTTCAAATACACCGGCAAAATGAGGTCACTTTTCAACTCACAAATAGAATATTTTTTCTACGCTAAAAGTATCTAAGCGTACATATTTCAGCACAATCTTTTAAAAGCATCCAAATAGACCAAATTTACATTCTTTTAAAAAAATTAAAACATACGGAGGAGTAGAAATTTTTTTTACAAAATAAAAAGTGCGAAAATTTTGACGAAATCAATAAAAACCAGATCGTTTCATTGCGGTTTTGCCTTTGCATGGCGCAATTGTATACATCCTGAAAAATTGAAAATATTTTGTTAAAGCTAAAACACTTTTATAATTTATGGTGAAATTTGTTTAAATAAAATACAAGATTTAATACGTTCAAAGACTCCACAAACACGAATCACATCCCGGCTCATGGAGAAGTCATTTTTCCTAAAAGTAACTAAATGTCTGTATTTTAGCACAATCTTTTTAGAGGCTTTCAAAAATCCAGATTTACATTACTTACAAAAATTCTGGAACTTTCGTATGGATGAAATTATTTTTTTACAAAATAAAATATGTGAATTTTTTTATGAATTCGTCGCGGTTTCGTTTGCTTTCAGTAAGCATAGTTTCCAAATAATCAAATTACATAGAGAATAAAATACCAAACAGCATGTGCTTTAAATTCAATAACTTTTCGCGATTTTTCCATTTAAAAATATAATAAAATCATAGAAATTTGAGTGTAATTTAAGGATCATTTAGAAAAGAAATAACACATCTGAAAATTGAATAACATCACGGGCCCGGTCAACGCTGGGCAGGTCAGCTAATAGTATTATATAATTGCACTATAAAGGCATTGAAGTTTTATTCTGTGCGTTTTTGTGTTAATGATTTAACACGATTAAACGAAGATCATTGAAGAAAATATATTAAATAAAAATTCAATTCTGTAATATTTTTATTCTATAATTGCATATTATAATACTAATTTATACCACTTTAATACAATGTCATTGTACAATACTATACTGAAAAATTATATTTTAACTTGATACTATAATGCTATGTTATAACAATGTTTTTCTATTCTATAATATTTTATTTCTACATTTTTAATGCCTTTCCTTTTTGCATATACGTGTATTTTAAATCCAATAAATTTCTTAAACTTTTTATAATGTTTCATTATTTTAATACTATCATAAATTTAAATAAAATATACATTAACAGATAAAAGTTTATTCACCTGACATTCTTTCGTACATGAAATATTGCACACAGAAACTTGATATTAAAACTTTGTTCTTATATTCAACTTTTCTGCGAAGTACACAATCATATATAAAAAGAAACTTTCATTCATTAGCGTCTTCAGTGAACTTCCTGGTAACTTAGCTTCTGTAAATGATAAAACATAATTAAAGGCATGATTAATTGAAGTGGACCATTATATATTCGCGAAATAACCATTGTTCAAACGAGATCGACCATCTGCGAAAATTGATAAGCTTTGAAATTAGATGCGGATGAAAGAGATACTTTGCATGTTACATCTTAATGAGAATGAATAATATAATGTCATTGCTCATTTTGACATATTCTGTTTTGCAAAGATTGCAATGTACTGGCTCAGTCATACTATAAAGGCAAATCTTCGTGATATAGTATAATGATTAAAGTTGTTTTAACTAAACAAAATTGCAAAACTGGATTTCAAGATGCGTATAAAGTTTCTTTTATGTTAAAATAACTGTTGTATCACATTGTTTTAATTTTAAAATTATTGTATATAATTAAGTTATGTTATCGAAAGAACTTTTAGTATTATATAAATGCAATATACATTGGAGTTTTATTATGTGTGTTTTTGTGTTAATTTTATGCAAAGTTCTGTGAAAAGAATATATTAACTATAAATTCAATTCTATAATATTTCTATTCTTTAATTCTATATTTATAATACTGTTTTATAACACTTTAATGCAATGTTATTGTACAATACTATACTAAGATATTATAATTTAACACTAGACTGTAGTTCTATGTTATAACAAACTTCTTCTATTTTATAATAATATAGTTTTACATTTTTAATGCCTTGACATTTATAATTACATTATACCTTTTCGCTTTACATACAATCATATTTTAAATGTTGTAATTTTTTTTAATGTTGCATTATTTCAATATTATCATAAATTTAAATAGAATGTACAATTACAGATAAAGCTTATTCAACTAACGTTCTTTCGTACATGCAATAATACATAAAGAGAGTTAAGATTTAAACTTCGTGTTGTACACAGTCATATAAATAAAAAAAAATCTTTGATTCATTAGCGTCTTCAATGAACTTCCTGGTAACTTAGCCTTCTGGAAATGATAAAACATAATTAAAGGCATGATTAATCGAAGTGGACCATTATATATTCGCGAAATAGACATTGTTCAAACGAGATCGAGCGTCTGAGAAAATCTGATAAGCTTTGAAATGAAATGCTGATGAGATAGATACTTTGCATGCTATATCTTAATGAGAATGAATGCTATAATATCATTGCTCAGTTTGATATTAACTAAAAATTCAATTCTGTAATATTTATATTCTTTAATTCTCTATTAAAATACTACCTTATAACACTTTAATACAATGTCATTGTACAATACTATACTGAACAAATATAATTTAACACTAAAATATGATTTTACATTATGTAAATGATTTTATGTTGTTTTCCTGTTCTATAGTACTATATTTTTACATTTTAATACCATTTCGCTTTACATACACGTTTATTTCAAATCTTATAAATTCCTTAAACTTTTTATAATGTTTCATTATTTTAATACTATCATAAATTTAAATAAAATGCAATATAGATATTATTTTGATTAATATAGATTAAAACTTCGTAGTTTATTCGAATTTCTGTGAAGTACACAAGCATACATAAAAAGAAACTTTCATTCATTAGCGTCTTCAATGAACTTCCTGATAACTTAGCCTTCTGGAAATGATAAAACATAATTAAAGGCATGATTAATTGAAGTGGACCATTGTATATTTGCGAAATAACCATTGTTCAAACGAGATCGACCGTCTGCGAAAATCTGATAAGCTTTGAAATTAAATGCGGAATTGAGAGATACTTCGCACTTTATATCCTAATGAGAATGGATGATATAATGTCATTGCTCAGTTTGGCACATTCCGTTTCGCAGAGCTAGCAGTGTTGTTTCGCAGTCACACTGTAAAGGCTAATTTACGTGATATAGTCTAATGATTAAAATTGTTTTAATTAAAGAAATTCCAAAACTAGATTTCAGGATGCATAAAAAGTTTTTTAATGTTAAAGTAACTGTTGTATCACACTCTTTTAATTTAAATATTAATTTATATATTTAAGATGTGTTATCGAAAGAACATTTAGTATTACAGTCGAACCCCGTTATAACGCACTTCAAGGGACCGAAGTTTTTGTTTGCTATATCCGGTGATTCGCTATATCCGACCGTTAAAAAATGTTAGAGTTTACAAAATATGTATATAATTACCTGATACTCATATGTTCAATAATCATGTATTAAGAAAAAAACGTAATTTCAGTTAGATATGGTTATTAATGAATTAATATTAAACTGGCACAATACTAAATAACTTAACTAAAAGGAAAACAAATAAACATACAGTAAAGCACCGATTATCTAAACATTCGAGACGAACCCTGCACTGTAAAAAAAAAATCTGTATAGGTACTAAACTTTATCTAGGAAACTGGGATTCCAAGAACTTTTCCTGTAACGGTAACAACAAAAACTCAAGTTTTAGAATCGGTTACATGGATTTTTCCTGTTATCGTTACATGAAAAGTTCTTGGAATTCCAGTTTCCTAGAAAATGTTTAGTACCTTTACAGATTTTTTTTTACAGTGTAGTTCGGATAAATGTTGGGATAAATGAGCAGACAATTTAAAGAATGATCCTGACTATACTAAAATCTTTACACTTTATCCAGACTTAGGATGAGTAACACTAATTATTGGAGCATTAAAAATCGTTTTATTTTTATTTTGTTTGTTTACTGTTTTTTCATTTAAATTTTCCTTTATTTTCATCATCTTTTGAACTACAGAGAGTATAATTTAAGGAAAAAATGCTTTCGATTATTGCTTTCTTAAAGATGTTTTTTTCTATGCTGTCATGTCTCGAATTATTTTTTTAAATACATTAGTTAAATAAATTAGCTTAAATGCGTTTCTGATATGTTATGACCAGAGTAATGGAAAATAACTGACGGGTGGGCGTGATCATACCTGCAGAATGGCTATCATAAAAGAGAAAGAATGGAGGTCTTACTACATTACAGTTAATTTGCATCATGTTTTATTAGCCGGCATGAATTTTCTTATAAAATTAGAGTGTCGAAATGAGTCGAAAACCATTTTTCGCATGAGCAGAAAAGAAAAAAAGAGCAAAAAAATCATGGTCGACTAGAAAAAAGTTCGTTATAATCGATTCTTAAGATTCCGGAGGTTCGCTATAAAAGGGTACAATAGCATTAAATACTATAGGAAAATGGAGGGACCAAAATTTTTGTTCGTTATATCCGGGAGTTCGTTATAAACCGGGTTCGCTATAACGGTGCTCGACTGTATTTATTTGCATTATAAAAACATTGGAATTTTATTATGCTCGTGTTTGTGTTAATGCTTTAATATGATTAAACAAACATCATTAATCTGACTGAAAATTCTGAAATCTGACTAAAAATCTGATTAATATTGCTGAAAATTTTCACATAACATTCTTTCGTACATGAAATATTACAGACCGAAACTTGAGATTAAAATGTCGTTGTTATATTCGATTTTTCTGCGAAGTACACAAGCATATACAAAAATAAACTTTCATTAACGTCTTCAATGAACTTCCTGGTAACTTAGCCTTCTGGAAATGATAACACATAATTAAAGGCATGATTAATGGAAATGGACCTTTATATATTCGCGAAATAACCATTGTTTAAACAAAATCGAGCGTCTGCGAAAATCTGATAAGCTTTGAAATTAAATGCAGATGAGATAGATATTTTGCATGTTATACCTTAATGAGAATGAATGATATAATGTCATTGCTCAGTTTGGCATATACCGTCTCGCAAAGGTAGCAATGTACTAGCTAAGTCACACCATAAAGGCTAATTTAGATGATATAGTCTAATGATTAAAGTTATTTTAATGAAACGAAATTGCAAAACTGGATTTAAAAAAATATATAAGATTTTTCTATGTTAAAATAATTGTTGTATTAGAAGTTAATTTATATTCAGAATTACTTAATCAGTTGTTTTTTTAATTAATTATTATATCATTGGTTGCATATATTTATTATTTTTTATATTTCTCTTTAAATTTAAAATACATATTAAGCCTTATACTTTAAAGAAAATTCGGATAAGATACTTTGTATGACTACCAGGTGTCCCAAAAATGACTGATGGATTTTAAAATTCAATAACTTGCAAACGGTGACAGCTATTTAAAAAATTTTTGCAGGAGGGTTATGTATAATGACAGGAGTTTTTTTACCGTAATTTTTTATTTTAGTTCGCATCTCAAACAATAGGTGGGGTGACGGCGATTGAAGGCCAAGTCGACGCTTCACTCAGCACTAATCACCTGGCCTTCAATCGCCGTCAGCGTTTGCAAATTATTGAATTTTAAAATCCATCAGTCATTTTTGGGACACCCGGTATATACTCGTATTGTCGTTCTCAGTTTGGCATATTCTATTCTACTTGTTGACCCACATTATCGAGTTTATTTTGAGTGGTATAGTTTAATGATGAACCATTTTACCGGAAGCAGGTATGAATTTATGTTCTTACCCACGACTCATCTCGGGTAAAATAAAATGGTTTTACTAATTGAAATTTCAAAACTAACAACAGGATGTTATAAAGTTTTTGACGTTAAAAGAACTATTGTATTAAGAGTGTCTGAATATTAGACAGGACTTTAAAAGGTTTACTTTGTGTTGTTCTTTATTGCGAAACCATGTTTTACACTTATTTAATAATTTTTATATTTTTCAAAAGAGATTGGCCGTCTGCGAAAATCCGATAAGCTTTAAATTAAATGCGGATAAGAGAGATACTTTGACGTTATATCTTAATGATTATGAATAATATAATGTCATTGCTCAGTTTGGCATATTCCGTTTCACAGAGCTAGCAGTGTACTAGCTGAGTCACAGTATACAGGCTAATTCTCGTGATATAGTCTAATGATTAAAGTCGTTTAAATTAAATGAAATTGCAAAACTGGATTTCAGGATACAAATAATGCTTTTATGTTAAAATAACTGTTTTATTAAGTGTCTCTTTTTATGCGGATAGACTAAATTTATTGTTTTTTAAATTAATAACTAGATCATTGGTTGCCTATATTTATTATTTTTATATTTCTCTTTAAATTCAAGATGTATATTATGTCTTATACTTTAAAGAAAATGCGGATGAGAGAGATACTTTATATGTTGTATCTCAACAGACTTAACTGATCAATATTAAAAAAAAAAAAATCTTACAAATAATGCGTATTTTTTTTCAAAAATCACATTTTTATGTCATTTTTAAACGAAATATATGAAAACAGATAATTACCGATTGAAGCAAAAGATTATTTATACATATATAAATTTGTTTATTTCAGCCTTACCTTAATCAAGAGGAGTATCTTTTACAGATTTTTTAATCTTTATCACCGGTTTTTTATAACAGAAATATTGTTTCATTGAAGCAGAAAAATGCTTCGATTAAATAAAATAAAATTTACAATAAAAATTTAATTGGCGAGAATAATAAATCATGATTTGCCTGTACGTGGTCCAGGTGAATCATGATATGCAAAAACACGTTACACTTATAATGTACGGGCAAATTACGGTAGTGGTTAATGCGAATGAATTACGTACTCTTGATGGCATATTCCGTTTTACTAGATGACCAACACTATAGAGGTTAATTTACGTGATATAGTTTAATGTTTAACTACTTCACCGGCGATAGGTATGGTTTATACTCTTATTCCTAACTTATCTCGGGACAAACAAAATACATTTAATTAAATGAAATTATAAAACTAAATTTTAGGCTTATGATCTAGGCATCATAAAGCTTGTGATGTTAAAATATCTATTGTATTAAGCACGTTTTTACATTAAACAGGGCTTTAAGGGATTTTTTATTAATTGCTAAATCATTTTTTGGATGCAATTATTATTTTTTATATTTTTTAAAGAAGATCAACCGTCTACGAAAATCTGATAAGCGCTTTAAAATTGAATGCGGATGACAGAGATACTTTGCATGTTGTAACATAAGGAGAATGATTGACATTGCTCAGTTTGGAATATTCCATAAAGCTGAGATAGTAGACTAACCTGAGTCATACTATAATAGCTAATTTAAGAGATATTATCTAATGATCAAAGTTGTTTAATCAAACGAAAAATCATGACTGGATTTTGGTATGTGCATAATTCTTTATTGCTAAAGTAACTACTGTATTAAAAATGTCTGTATATAGAATATGAATTTAAGAGGTTTTTTTTTTTTAATTACTAAATCATTGGTTGCATATATTTAATAATTTTTATATTTTTCAAACAAGATCGACTGTCTTTGAAAATCTGATAAGCTTTGAAATTAATTGGGGGTTAAAGAGATACGTTGCATGTTATATCTTAATGAGAATGTATGATATAATGTCATTGCTGAGTTCGCCATATTCCGTATCGCTAATATAGAAGTGTATAGCTGGTCACACTATAAAGGCGTATTTACGTGATATTGTCTAATGATCAAAGTTGTTTTATTTAAAAGAAATGCCAAAACTGGATTTCAAAATATATACAAAGTTTTTATGTTAAAATAGCTGTTGTATTAGCTGTCTCTTTATATTTAGAATGAATTAATCAGCAATTTTTTAATTAATTACTTATATAGACAATATTAAGTAATCGAAAATGAATTACTAGATCATAAATTGCATACATTTGTTATTTCTTATATTTCTCTTTAAATTAAAACACATATTATGTCTTACACTTTAAAGAAAATGCGGATACGAGACATTCTTTGTACGATGTATCTTAATCAGACTAAATTATGCATTCGTAATGTCGTCAATCTTTTTGTGTATTCCGTTTTGTTGAGTTAGTAGATTACTAGCTGAGCCACACTATAGTGGCTAATTAACTTTGTATAGGTTAATGATTAACAACTTCACCGGTAGCAGGTAATGTTTTAACCTGATGCAACCGATAAATCGCCAAATCTTACATCAGTTGAAATATTTCGCATTGAAGTATTTTTTAATCATTAAAATTTTTTTTTCATGTTTAAATATTTTCATTTCGTGCTATTGTCACTTATCAAAACCGTTTTATTTTTTTTTCTCTCTAATTAAATTATAATTTAAAATAATTATTAAAAAAGTAAAATTACTAAAAAAAAGTATAGTAATTTCAACTCTTTTAAAAATATTAATGGCCGCCAAAAATTAACGCAGCAAAAATAGTAATCTTGTGCCAAAATAACAGGATTTTCCAGCATAATCCAATTGCTAATTTATGTAGAAAGATGTATTATGTAAGAAAAATTGCCTTGGATCAATACCTATTTAACAGTATAAGTTCCATCAAAATCCCTGCAGTAGAGCTTGAGTAGTAAGCAGCCGGGACGAAATTTCTGTTTGTATTATATATATTTTAGTAGATATCTTTATTTTTATTTACAATAATAAAATCACAGTATTTATTAGAGAAGTTTAACTTACTTTACTCTTTTTTTCATTACCGTATATGCTCGTGAATAAGTTGATACACTAACTTTTGAAAGTAAATTCTGAAAAAAAAAAAAAAAAAAAAAAAAAAAACGTGTATATGTTGATCCTCTAACTTTTTATTTCAAATTTGCACAACATAAACAAATAGAAGTAACTTTCCAATGCAAAAAAGTAGTTATTATTATTAAGTCTAATATACAAACATGCTTAATAGAATAGTTATATTAACATCATGAGCCTAATGATGCCTAGATCACAAGCCTAAAATCTAGTTTTAAAAATTCATTTAATTAAATATATTTTATTTGCTCCAAGATAAGAGTATAATCTCATACCTGTTGCCGGTAAGGTGGTTAAACATTAACCTATATCACGTAAATTAACCTCTATAGTGTGGGCCATCTAGTAGAACGAAATATGACATTACCAGTATATAATTGATTCTCATTAACCACTTCCCTAGTTTACCCGTAGGGGAGAGTGGGGATACTTGAGCATAGGGGATACTTGAGCCACCCCTATTATCTCTACAGTTGATTAATTTTTCTTTCTAAAACTGCCAATATGATAACATATTTATAGTTCTGAACATGTAAAAAAGAAATCACACATCTTGGTACCATTTTGAAAGTATAGTGATTAATAGTTGTCTTTTCCCTATCTGAAAAAAATATTTGGGTGCATGGTTTTTTTGTTTTTTTGTAATCAAAGTTTTGTTTAAAGTTGCAACTATATACATACATTCAATAAGCATAATTTCAATTCTATTTTGAGTCTAAAATAGTTCTAATTACTGCATGCTTTATTTAGTAAAACTCTGGGAAACAAAAATAGTGATAGTGGGGATACTTGAGCCAATGAGAGTGGGGATACTTGAGCCATGTCTTAACCATCCTCACTAGAAATTAAACATGGGTGAAACAAACAAAAAATAAAATTCCATCCTTATATTCACTAATAGATATTTTTCTGGAGAAAAGGGAGAATAATTTTTCATTTTATTTTTTTTTCTTAAAAAAATAAAGACCTAAAAATGTTTAAAAATGCATATTTTTTAAATGAAAATGTCTATTTTATTTTTCGATTTGTTCGATTTGACAAACGACCAAAATTCGAACAAAATAGTCTGTCTAGATAAATGTAAACATAGTTTTCAATTTAATTTTCATTAAATGAAAATAACTTTTTAAAACGGTTTTACAGGCTATAATCTCTAATACTTTAATTAGTTAGGTCCAACATAATAAAATATTCATTTTTTAATATAACATATTAAGATTAGTATTTTATATTGAAATCGTAACCTCTGTTGCTGTAACTTTTTTTTTAACTAAGAAAATTGAAGAAAAATTGGTAAAAAGAGCGCACAAAAACAAGAAAAGCAACAAAAATCCCAGTTCAAACTTACCTACATGGAGCCAAAGAGGAAGACAAAATCTTTTCCTATGAAATCAAAAAAGTGTTTGAAATAGTAGAATGATACATCTGGCTTAAATTCCGACAGCTACTAAACTAAAAGCATGAGTTCGACAATATCATTAGAGGAAAATTCTGTCAATGATGGTGATGATGTGAAAGAAAACCTTCTATTGATGGTTGGTTACTAATAAAATATGCCAGAAAGAAAACTGTAAAAATATTTGTTGGATAAGTGCTTAATATTTTGAAAATGAAATTTGCAAGAAGAATTGCAGATTCCAAATTTAAATGGCTCTGAACTGAGGATGTTTCTACCGCCGTTATAACTGAGGTTCAAATTATCCTTCGACAACCAGTTTTAACGACAAAAAATGATCGTATTACTAGCTTTGTTTTCTTAATTGGTTTTGAAACACTTTACGTTTCATAATTTATCATTCTGTAAAATATTTGTGCAAAAATAAAGCGAAAAAAATTACTTTTTTAGGTATTTTTCCGTAGTGGCTCAAGTATCCCTTCACTATGGCTCAAGTATCCCCGCCATGGGGATATTTGAGCCATGATGTAAAACAAAAAATAAACATTTATTATGCATAGAAAAATAGTTCAAAATTTATTGAAAGTGGTTTTTAGTTGAAGGAAAAATATCAAATTTTCATTTTCAATATTTTATTTTATTCTAAAAAAATATAAAAAATTTTAAAAAAATAAAATTCAAAAAATGGCTCAAGTATCCCCATCTTCCCCTACACCATAAGTGTAACGTGTTTTTGCATATCACGATTTACCTGGACCACGTACTGGCACGTACTGATTTATTGTTCTCGCCGGTACATTTTTATTGTAAATTTTAAATTATTTAATCGAAGCATTTTTCTTTTTTTCAATGAGCCAAAATTTTCTGTTATAAAAAACCGGTGATAATGCAATAAAAATTCTGTAAACGATGCTTTTTCCGAATAACGTAAGGTTGAAATAAACAAATTTATATATATGCATAATTAATCTTTTGTTTTTATCAGTAATTATTTGTTTTCATATATTTCTTTTAAAAATGACATGAAAATGTGATTTTTGAATTAAAAAATAGGAATTATTTGAAAGATTTTTCCAAAAGTATTGATCAGATAAGTTATATACATATTTTATTATACATAAAGAGCCAAAATATTGCATTATGTGAAGTTTTTTTTTTAGTTTTTAATTTACTCGTGTATAAGTCGGTTCCCCAAATTTGCTTACTGAAAATTGTTAGAAATTCCTCCACTTATATACGAGTATATACGATAAATAATTTGCAATTTCCATAATTTGCATTATGACAATTAAACATTATAAGATTTGAACTCGATCTGAAAGACTCAGAATTTGAAAATATTCACGATCGTTTCTTAGTGTTTATAGATACCATTCCTTTGAATTCATTTAATTTAATTAAAACAAATTAGGGGAAAGTAAAACTCGCTATTTTCCGAAAGCACAGTATATTTATTTCATTTTGTAAAAAGAGTAGAGAAGAATATCAAAAAGGTACGGAAAATTCTATTATTTTCTGAAATGTTAAATTACTATTTTATGCTAACGACTTTACAGACTTTTGTTTCACATTTATCCATTACGCTTTTGTTAATGCACTATCACAATCGTCTAATTACTCTGACGAAATTTTCACGGAGAAAATTTCTTTCTTTCTTTCTTTAATTTTTCCCCGGTGTATTGGTAAATTGCTCAACATCACCAAAAACATAAAACTAAACAGAAATCTCTGACGTTAGATATATCATCTGAAAATTTCATGAATTTGCAAGTATACGTTTCGTGTTTGTTTGTTTGTAAATTAAAACACAAAAGTAATGTAACACTTTCCAGCGATCTTAAACAAATCATCCTGAAATTCAATTACATCAAGATAATAAATTGTCTTACATTTTCTATAAAAATGGCTTTTTACTTGGAAAAAAAAGTCTTCTCTTTTCCCTGTTGTATCATATAACAGGAAGTTGGAAAAGTTTTGCCTTAACATCATTTGCGAAGAGAGGAAATGCAATGTGATGATTTTTAATGTAAACAACTAATGATTTTAGTTATTTGAGCAAGGAATAACAAAGAATTAGAGCGTAATGAATGCAGGGATAGAATCTGGTCTGGAAGAATTCCGTGTGAATGAGCTGGGAATATGCTAAATGAAATACACTTAGAATTCATTATCAATACTTTTGAAAGTTTGACATGAGAAATTAGTTTATCACTGTAGTTTTCTTAATTAGTTTTGTGATGCTTCTATTCCGACATAACAATAAATTTTACAAATACAAACAAATGTCTTGCTTTAGGTTTGCTTATTCAATTAAGTAATCTTTAAGTTTTCGCTTCATAGCCTACTTTATAACAACGAGCCTGGTGAGTTTTATTATTTACTCAATAGACTTTCGGAGAATATGTTATTTAAAATTACTTGTAGTTTCGCATTTGTTGAAACAGAATTTAAAAAAAATTATTTTAGGTAGCTTTGAAAATATTAAAAAGGATTTTTCTTCGACTAATTATATGTATATCAGTAGATGCAAAATTAGTTTATGCCGTTTAAATTGTTTACAAAAATAATTAACGTAATTGATAAATTAAAAACTTGAAGCATTTTATTCATGGTGTAAAATGTTATATTATTCAATTTTCATTAATATATAGTATGACATTTTGAATGTGAAATGCATGTACTAGATAAAATTAGAAATGACACTCTGAAATTAAAATAAATCTTACACATGACACAATAGATTAAAATAGATTGCTTATGTTAAATTGCTAATAAAAGTACAAAAAATGCTTTTTTTTGAGCTAGTGATACACATTTCTGTCCTGTCTACGTTTGAAGACCAAAAAATTCGTGGGTGTAAAGTCCTCCATGTTACTTAAAAATGACACTGGTGGAAATTCCTTGCCAAATGAAGGCCTTGTCACTTGATGAAGGTTCGAAATTATGAGATCAACTTGAGTTGCAAAGTGCAAGTGCCAAACAAGATAAAAAATGTTATGCTACTGGTATATCAAAGTTTACAACTAAGCAATAGTCATTGCTGAAAAGATGAAAATCAAGGCTCTCATCGTGCTTATTGCCGCTATGTGGAGATTAGAACCTATGCCATTAAACTGGAGATATCCTGTAAGTAAGGGCATGGTCATCAGTTATAAATAAAAAAGGCCTAAATATAGTTTTTGACCATTTAATTTGTTTTCGACTTAATTCATAAGTTGAAATATCTGAAGTACTAGTATTTAGGATGGAAAATGTCACAATTTTCAGATTTATTAGTAATATAAATCTAATAAAACTTACTAATGTTGTTAAAATTAAAATAAAACTTACACATGAGATGATGGATTACTATAAATTATATTGCTTATTTCAAATTCCTTTAAAAGTACCAAAAATGATTTTTTTAACCTAAAAATTCGTGGGCGTAAATTTTTTAATGGTATTTATGAATTATACCTCTGGAGGTGCCTTGCCAAGTGAAGGCCTTGTCACTCGACAAAGGTTCTAAATTAGGAGATCAACTTAAGTTGCCAGGTGCAGGTACCAAACAAGATATAAATGTTACATTACTGCTACATAAAACTTCACAACTAAGCAGTAGCCATTGCAGCCCGCTACGCAAAGGTTAGACCCGATGCCAGATAATCAAATCAATTCAGCTGGGGCTACCCACCAAGTAAGGGTCTAGTAATCGGGTTAGAAAAAAGAAATCCTAAATATAGTGTCTGAATATTTAATTTGTTTAAAAACAGGTTGGACAAACTAGATATATATAAATTAGATTGCTTATTTCAGATGAATTTAAAAATATAAAAAATGCTTTTTCTTCAATTAGTGATTTTTATTTTTTTTACTGTTACTAAAGAAGCCTAAAAATAGTTTTTGACAGTTTAATTTGTTTATGAAAAGAATTAACGTTATTGTATGAGTCAAAAGTCTGAAGTAATTTATTTATGATTGAGACAATTACATTATTCTTGCTTATTGTTATATAATATGACATTCTAAAATTTAAATGTGCAGACAAGATAAGATTAGAAATGATTCCTTGAAATTAAAATATAGCTTACATGTGATAAGATGGATAACTATAAATAAGTCAACAAAATAACTTCAACAACTCATAAAAATATAAAAATCTGTTTGGAAAATTTCAAAACATTTTTTTCCACATTGCACTTACACAAATTATAAAATTACACTGAAATTGCAGCACTCAGCGCATTAAACCCGACCAGGTTTTCATTGGTAAAGGTTAAATATGAGAAATTTGGCATAATTTAATTGACATAAGCTTACTGAATTAAAAAATTTCAAGTAAAAAATCGTAAAACGGTTTTGATTTGTATTAAAACAATTATTTTAAATCAAAATTCTACTAACCATTTTATTTAAAATTTTAGTTTTTTAGGTGGCAATACTAAATTTTGAAACTATTTTTATTTCTTATTTTTCTCTTTATCTCCATAAAATGTAACAACTTTTCCACATAATTAGTGTTTTATTAGTATTAAAACAATTATTTAAGTCTAAAATCCTCTAATCAAAAAATTTTCAGTTTCAACCACTTGCGACAGCATTATAATTTAAAATTTATTCTTTTAATTGCATTTCTCTTAACTTCCATGCAATGGAACATCTTCTTCTCATAGGTAGATTTTGATTGTAATAACTTTTTTAACATAGAACAGCGATTTGCACTAATGTGTATATCAACAAGCGTCATAATGACGTCACCATTCGGGCTCCACTCCATGCTATTAAATTGTAGATGAGCGGCTATTACACGATAAGAAAATCGATCTTCACGAAGGGCAGTGATTCTCCTCTTGAAATCAAGGCCAACTAGATCTATAGGACCATCTATTTGAGATTAATGACGTTTCACGCCAGAGGATTCTGATACCTTGCCTAAGTTATTCTAACCAATCGTGCAAATCCTGAACCAAAACAATGACCATGTGCGGAGCCACGTGCACCGAACAGAAAACAGCTTACTCAATACTAATTTGGGCAGGGTTTGCGTCACGTGTCCTCACACGTGGTCCAATGAAATGGTTCAGGGTTTGAAGCTGAATCCAGTTTCACTTTTTTGGAGGTTTTTAGCGAAATGGGTTGGCCGGTAGTATATAGTCGGCCATGGTTGAAACCACTTTCGTCGAAAAGCATGGTTACATTTCACCTAACGATTACCACTAGCAGATTGCCACAGACATACATATTTCAACTTACTGATACAGCCCTCTATCTATACTGCTTCACCAGCTGTCCAGAGGGTGCTTCACAGAACACGAATACATATTGCCACTCAAATTAGAATCATATGAATAATACACTGTACTTTGCATTCTCGAAAAATTCTCAGCTCAATTGCATCATTCATTTATGATGTTGCAATTTTCACGAATATGAGTGTATAATAAAAATGCTTCATCTCCAAAAAATACATGTGTAAATGCATGATGCATTTACTGCTGTTAATAAACACTGCTATCAAACTTTTTTTCATAAATGTGTTTATTTTAATTTTATTTATAAATATCTGACAGCTCAATAATGCGAACATTTAGTGACTTGTAATGACTGTATATAAAAATATACAATTCTGGGTTACTTAATTATTTTTATATCTAAAGCACCGTTTCATACAAAATCGAAGATTACTTGTAATTGTTTCCCCTCCCCCCCCCTGCATTCTGTGCCTTTTTAAAAAGAATAATGTAAACACCGCAATAGATAATCCAGACTGATGGATTTCGATACTTGCTGTAAGTGGAATAATTGCTCACTTCATTAATGTAATCACTGAGGACTTATCGCTTAGTGATTATATTTATTTTACGTTCGATTAATGATTATGATGATCATCATAATCATTATTAAACCTTTTCTCATTGTGAAAATTTTTCTAATGGGAACCTGTATACACTTAAAATATTGAATGTAAATATCTATTATTTAGTTTAATACAGAGTAAATTAGATTGAAAGTGTGTATTAGAAAAAAATAAAAGAAAGAGTATGTCTGTGTGATTATTTCTGTTTGTACTGTAAAAAAATCTGTAAAATTACTAAAAGTTTTCTAGGAAAGTAGGATTCCTAGAACATGTCATGTAAAGGCAACAGCAAAAATTCATGTAACAGATACATATTTGCACTGAAAAAAATCTGTAAGGTTACTAAGTATTTTTTAAGTAACTGCAAACGCTATTACAGATAAAAGTTTTGTGAGATTACTGTATTTTTAGTAGACTCTTCTGTAAAGCTATAGATTGCTGTATTTTTACAAAACTAGTTTTGCAGATTCACTTATTTTGTTGTACAGTGTACAGGTAAAATTTTATTAAGCATACAGATCTCTCGAACTTTATGTCTGTAGAATTACAAACTTTTTTTTACAGTGTGCATCTATGGCTGGAAAAATCAACAGCAAGTAACTGTCTCAAAAATTCAAGATGATAGTTCCAGAGAGGTCCTAATGATGCTCAAGTTGAGTTTTTTATCTGCTATATTAGTTAAAAACAGCATCGAGCATTAACAAAAATACGTTTTAAATTCTCGAAATGGGACAGAGCCATCGTTCACGAGCGGTCTAGAATGAAGATCCGAAAGTTCAGAAACAAAACTCGTTGTGCTTCTTTGGAAGCACCATCGGCTAAACAACAATAATATTAATAATAAAAATTTAAATTACACAACTTTTTTTAACACAACGGCCAAATTTATTTTAAAATGTACCAATAATAACACTTAAAAAATTGGAACGTCATGGCGTCTGAAGTTTTTTAGTTTTTTTCGCCATCTTTCGCGTCTGCATCGCTTCAACCGTTCACGTTACATGAGAACAAGAAACACCATGTAATACTGACTTACTCACCTTTGTAACAATGCAAATTGTTCGACAAAATACGAATATTTACCTCATTAAAGATTTTGTCGAAACGACATTCTCAAATATTTTCACAGTCTGTCAGCATAGTTAAAATATCCACATCTGTTGCGATATAATATGAAAAAATACCAGAGAACATATCTATGTATATATATGTGTGTGTAAAATTCTGGTCGAAACCATATCATTTAGCAAGAATACTCCATCGAAGAATTAACAATCGTGTAACACAGAGTAAAAAAGCAACAAGATAATTCCCTTAGGGATGTCTCCCACTGAAATTAGATAGAAGCACCTTATACTTTTAAGCTGCTTTAATACACTTTCATATCACAACAAAACAGTTCCACTAATGGCAATTAAAATAAAAAATTGTATTACTATAAGGTACCAAAAAAAAAAAAAAAAAGATTTATGTAGACATCTGCACACAACGGCATCTCTCACCAGGTGACAAATGTGAAGAAATAGACGAACGACTCTGATTCCAAAGCCAATATAATCTTTCATATAAGTTATCAGCGGGATAGGGATTTCACGACAAACTCCTAATCTGGAAATTAAAATTTTGAAAATTTACTTTTAAATTTAAACCGCTGACACAAACCTCAAGTTAGTTCTCTCAGACGGTCGCGTATTATGCAAACGTATTCCTCATTCAAACAAAAACGAAGGAGTAGAATTCTGAGATTTTGAACATTACAGAGAATAACTAAAGAAGTATGATGCAACAGATACAATGAATTAAGTAATGGGATTTACTTTTTAAGAAAAGAATTGTTTCGTAAGACTAATGTTTTTTAGAATAAAATGAAATAAAAAGGGTTGATTGAAGGCATGGAATTAAAAATAATACATTAAAATATTATTAAAAGAAAGGAAAAAGTTCAATGTTAAAAGAATTTGGAAGTAATCAACTTAGGATTAAGGCGAATTTTTTTATTAAATTTATATAAAAATATATAAATATATATACATACATATATATATAACGATACTTATTTTCTGAATATTAGCCCGTTCAAAAGAATTATTTGACAAAAAAAGCTTTCAAGATATTTTTGCTTGTTGTTTCGATTGCCTATAATGGCTATAATGTTAGGCATTTTTTGTTTAAAAAAATAATAATAATACAGTAAGCTAACTTTTTAACATATATTTAGTGTAATTTTATTGAGTATAAATTTGGTTTAAAAATTATAAAATTTAAACGAAAATTAAACAGTATGTAAAAAGAAATTCACAGCGTTAACATGAAGTATTTCTATTTAAGCTTATACTATAAAGCCACTTTTTGTGCGAATATTTGAAAAAAATGTTTACATTAAATTTACAACTTAGCTGTTCTCCGGTAAAATTTTTGGTGTAAAATTAATCAGATTTGGATTTAAACAATTACTTTAAAAAAAAATCCATTGGATTTTGATTTGAAAATAAAAAGGCGAAGAAAATATTGCTTTTACTTTTAAATTTCAATATTTTAGCCAAGATTACACACAATGTTCGAAAACATATTTTTAAATTATTAAATTCCAAACTTTTTCAACAATAATAAGTATATTTAATATTACATGAAACTGACAAAAAAAACTGAAGAAGAACGCAACTTTCATGTCATTTTACAAATAATTATAAGTACCGAGCGTCAAAAAACTAACTGATGGATTTTAAAATTTAATAACTTTCAAGAGGTGAGAGATATTTAAAAAACTCTGTCAAGAGGGTTATGTATGATGTCAGGAGATTTTTACTCTGATTCGTGATTTTAGTTTGAATTTCAGACAATAGATGGCACTGGCAGCTTTTGACACTCTTTCCAGACCTGATTTTTGGTACTTCGGAATCTATTCATTACATTTAAATTTCAATTTTTTGCATGGGAGAAGAGAAAGGCCTAAAAATTGAGCTTGGTTTTAGGTTCATGTTTTAAACCCCATCTATTGCTTTTATTTATAACTAAAACTAGGAATCGCAGCACAAAAACCCCTGACATTATACATAACTCTACTGCAAGAGTTTTATTAATATCTGTCATAATTTACAAATTATTAAATTTTAAAATCCATCACTCAATCATTGGACACACGGTATTAATTATATGTAAAATAATTACATCCTAAAATATGTTAAATGGGATGTATACATTGCAAACACACAATGTTGCACAATTATACACATAAGAAATAACTTTTATATGAACTCCTTCAAGCAAGTTTGTGGATTTATATACATATTATTTCAACATTATTGTATGTATTTTAACATTTTTTTTTTAATGTTCTAATCGGATAAATATTTAACGCTGATTTCAGGTATATTTAAGTTTATATGCGAACACCGGCTACGCTGAACGGTTCAGCAAGAAGTCGAATAAATATTTCATTACAAAATATAAATAATGCGTCTCGACAGAATTAAAATAAACATGTAGCTAAATATTATCTTTTTCTTCTGACTAACCATATTTAAAGAAATTCTCAACTAAAGTTATCAAACAATTTTGCTTGCTTTCACTTTGTGAAAATGCTGTTACATAAAAAACATGCATATTTAAGCTTTTATTGCTTGCTTTCACCACTTTATTTGCGTAGATACTGTAATAAACGTCACCTATAAAACACAGTAAAATGCTTCTGGCACTCATAAAATAGAAATTTAATGTCTTTTAGCGGTCGCTACCCCGTTCTATTGCTATCCATTCACTGAATTAAATTCGAGTTCATATTCAATTCAGAAATACGCTATTGATTTTTTTTCATTGCATTTATTACACGGTAAAATTTATTTAAGTTCATAATGTAAAAGAAACTGTCACATGTATGCAGTACTAATGTATATTTATGTGCTCGGATGTTTAAGGATTTGATTTACGATTCTTTCACCTATACATTGAATGCCTGAAATTTTTATGGAGTGGGACAGTTCTTCTTTTGCAAAAATTGGGACAACTTTTATGCTTATAATATATGAGACTGTGGATTTACGGCTATACGAAAATAACAGAGCGTATTCATAATGCTTAACAAAAATATTTTATTTTCCTCTTTATAATTATTGGAGAGATTAGGAACGTATATAAATGTAAACTGCCTCTAGTAAATGGTAATAAAGATGCTTTATTCCCGTACTTATGTATGTTATTCAAATAAGTTATAAAAAATATTCAGCAACGTAGGATGTGATTAATATGTACGATTACCTTTTAGGGTGAATTTATGAGAAAAATTCATCCGGATTATATTTCTTTTACTTAAGATACAAATTATAATATTACTATGAATTCCTAATTATATTTTACCATACATCTTTGTACATAGTAAAATGCTTTGCGCAAATTAAAATGCTTTTACATATTAATGTATTATTCATCATATGGCAAGTTGTACAACAATTATTGATCATATGAAGGTATAATGGGGTTACTCACTATAACAGGTACACGTGTACTTCGAGCTATCAATCATAAATATGGAGATGAGAATTTGTATTAATATTTAGAACATTTACTTCTAAATAAAGTGTTTTGAAAAGTACAGAAAAAAATATTCACTTTAACGTATAACCCTATTTTTTAATATAAAACATCAAATATTTAAAAATCTAGACAGAAATCAGTTTTTTTTGTCTTGTAAAAATATCTCGTGATAGAAAATTAATCAAAAGTTCTTTTTTTTTTGCAAAATGTTTTCCAGTTTTGCAGTTAATTTAAATTAAATGAAAATGCGTGTTGTATAATATATTTTTTAAATATATAGGGTCATTATAGAGGAATATCCCAGGTTTAGAAAGCTATTAAAAGAAAAAAAAAAGATAGTAGAGACTTTTTAAAATAACATCAAAAATAAAATCAGCATACATAAAAAATAACAATAAAATAAGTTGAATATAAATCGACTTATTTTATTGTTACATCAAAAGTAAGTCGAAAGTTGAAATTCCACACAAATACACGTATTCGGTGTGAACCCATGCAGAAACACGAACGATATTGTGACTGTACGATATCTCATCCCACATTTTTCCCAGCAGGATCTGTTTTTCAATATGTATTTTTGTGGGATTCTCTAAAAGAAAATGCATTTCTTTGAACGTTATGAGCTTCCTTTGACGAATTTAGGACACGCATGATTTAAAATATCACAACGGTTATGCAAAAACTACATTGTATGGGATATAATCAGTGTTCTTGCTCACATTTGACAAACATTAGTAATTTGGCGAATTAAAAATAAAAAACATTCGCCAAATGAAAAAAAGTATTAGCAAAATAGATTTGCCGTGTAGCGCTAAAAAAATTATCTTTAATCCTTTAATGTATTCTTTTTTTTTCAATATGTTCTGAAATAAACTGAGTTTAGGATACTGAGTATACTTGAGCATAGGGGATACTTGAGCCACCCCTATTATCTCTACAGTTGATTAATTTTTCTTTCTAAAACTGCCAATATGATAACATATTTATAGTTCTGAACATGTAAAAAAGAAATCACACATCTTGGTACCATTTTGAAAGTATAGTGATTAATAGTTGTCTTTTCCCTATCTGAAAAAAAATATTTGGGTGCATGGTTTTTTTGTTTTTTTGTAATCAAAGTTTTGTTTAAAGTTGCAACTATATACATACATTCAATAAGCATAATTTCAATTGTATTTTGAGTCTAAAATAGTTCTAATTACTGCATGCTTTATTTAGTAAAACTCTGGGAAACAAAAATAGTGATAGTGGGGATACTTGAGCCAATGAGAGTGGGGATACTTGAGCCATGTCTTAACCATCCTCACTAGAAATTAAACATGGGTGAAACAAACAAAAAATAAAATTCCATCCTTATATTCACTAATAGATATTTTTCTGGAGAAAAGGGAGAATAATTTTTCATTTTATTTTTTTTTCTTAAAAAAATAAAGACCTAAAAATGTTTAAAAATGCATATTTTTTAAATGAAAATGTCTATTTTATTTTTCGATTTGTTCGATTTGACAAACGACCAAAATTCGAACAAAATAGTCTGTCTAGATAAATGTAAACATAGTTTTCAATTTAATTTTCATTAAATGAAAATAACTTTTTAAAACGGTTTTACAGGCTATAATCTCTAATACTTTAATTAGTTAGGTCCAACATAATAAAATATTTATTTTTTAATATAACATATTAAGATTAGTATTTTATATTGAAATCGTAACCTCTGTTGCTGTAACTTTTTTTTTAACTAAGAAAATTGAAGAAAAATTGGTAAAAAGAGCGCACAAAAACAAGAAAAGCAACAAAAATCCCAGTTCAAACTTACCTACATGGAGCCAAAGAGGAAGACAAAATCTTTTCCTGTGAAATCAAAAAAGTGTTTGAAATAGTAGAATGATACATCTGGCTTAAATTCCGACAGCTACTAAACTAAAAGCATGAGTTCGACAATATCATTAGAGGAAAATTCTGTCAATGATGGTGATGATGTGAAAGAAAACCTTCTATTGATGGTTGGTTACTAATAAAATATGCCAGAAAGAAAACTGTAAAAATATTTGTTGGATAAGTGCTTAATATTTTGAAAATGAAATTTGCAAGAAGAATTGCAGATTCCAAATTTAAATGGCTCTGAACTGAGGATGTTTCTACCGTCGTTATAACTGAGGTTCAAATTATCCTTCGACAACCAGTTTTAACGACAAAAAATGATCGTATTACTAGCTTTGTTTTCTTAATTGGTTTTGAAACACTTTACGTTTCATAATTTATCATTCTGTAAAATATTTGTGCAAAAATAAAGCGAAAAAAATTACTTTTGTAGGTATTTTTCCGTAGTGGCTCAAGTATCCCTTCACTATGGCTCAAGTATCCCCGCCATGGGGATACTTGAGCCATGATGTAAAACAAAAAATAAACATTTATTATGCATAGAAAAATAGTTCAAAATTTATTGAAAGTGGTTTTTAGTTGAAGGAAAAATATCAAATTTTCATTTTCAATATTTTATTTTATTCTAAAAAAATATAAAAAATTTAAAAAAAATAAAATTCAAAAAATGGCTCAAGTATCCCCATCTTCCCCTATACTAACATTATTGCATGTAAATAGTAGCAAAAGTATTTCTTTAAATAAAATAATGCCCCATTACAAGACAATTACAATAAATAGTGAATCAGAACCGAAAGAGTTAAATTTATTTACACTGTAAACTTATCACACCACTATTAAAATATTTATTACGTATTTAAATAGTGGAAATAGTTGAATGTTAGCACATTTTTAATTATTGACCGGTGTCTTTTAAAATAGGGAAATAGGAAGTAAAAGAAAAATTAATTAAAAGGTTGACAAAAAAATCTCGTCAAAATAGATGAATAATAGAATAATAATAATAATAATAATAATAATAATAATAATAATAATAATAACAATAGTAATAGTATTAAAATTGAAAACCTAGTCCACTAGGCCTAGAGGGGTAAGCAGAATTCAAAATTAAGTAATAATTTCACAAACACACACACACAAAAATGATTAGACTTTAACCGAATTTAACAAATTTCTCTGGCCGCTTTGGACACGATTTTAATTTCATTTTTCTTTAAGAGCTGTTTTTATCGGTATCCTGTTATGATGATTTTTACTTCAACCATTTTTTAAATAATTAATTTGTGTTTGCTATAAGATTTAGTCCTATAAAAATTTCTCAATATAAAAGTCGTAGATAATATTAAGAAGATAAATTATAAATTTAAACTCATTTGATATATTCTGAATTTACGAAATTAGGAATTTTTTCTTGTTCAATACACCCTTCCCCTTTTTTATTTTCTTTTTTAACTATTTAATTTTTTTTTTAATTTTCTTTACTGATTTTTGTTTTCCAGTAAATGTTGTCCTTATCAACAACTTGCAACTTAAAAGTTGTAGATAATATTAAGAAGATTTACAATAAACTTAATTGGATTTGATATCTTGTGAACTGACGGAGTTATGATTTTTTTTTATATCCTACCTTTTTTCCGCCAATTGAGCATATTTTTATTTTTTCAGGAATCTGTTACAAATAATTTTTTGGTTCTTTTTCTACAAGTAATAATAACTTTAAACTGATACGGTATTATTTATAATTAAAAAGTTATGTTTTATTTCCTTTTTCAGAAAACCTCACCATATTTCGACGCCTTAAACCAATTTCACTTATTTGCAATCCCTGCCGTGATATTAGCCATCTCAATGTTTTTGGTTATTTTAAAGACAATCCTTGCATAAATGCGATTTTTATCGGGTGGCCAAAATTTATTATATACATACATTTATGTATAGGGGGATCGTAAATTTCTTATTATAAAAAAATAATAATGAAGCATCTGGATAAAAAAACATTTTCTGCTTATTAATTGATCATTGTGTAATTAATATTATCATTTACAGCTACTAATGATTATTCATTTTTTTACAGGAGGCTGAAAATTGAAATAACCTGCAGCATGGAGAAGATAGCGGCTCACTGTTTCTGAATTTTCAAGGTTAAAGTGTCCAGCAAATTCATAATGATATGTTTTCTGTATGATGGAAGTGATAGTCCATCATATGGCATTGTTTTTAGAGGGAAAAGGAATTTTAAAACTGGCCTTATGTCTTTCCCAGAGGATTCAATATGTGGAAAACTGAACCGAAAAAATTAAGGACTTAATTCTATTAGTTAGAAGGGTAAATATCCAAATGATCACGGATGCGACTCATCTTAGTCACAGCAATATGTGGAAAACTATCCAGGAAGAACTACTTACGTCAGATATCTCAGCACGTGGAGTTTCCAGACTGTTCCCTTCACCCTCACCCGAATCTCGAATTGCAGTTGAGGAATTTAAGGGATGTGGCTTTGAAATTTTGCTATATCCGCTTGATTATACTCCAAGATTTTTTCTTCTTATTCCCAGAACTGAAAAAATCATAACGTAGTTGATTTGACATTACAAATGAGGTAGAACAGTGACTTTCGATGATTAGTTTCGAAAGATTAAAAAAACGTTGGGGATAATGTATAACTCTGGGTAATGACTATTTAGAGAAGCCTCAGAAAGCAAATAAATAAAATAAAATAAAATAACTTTCTACCTCACTTCTTTTCTACTGATAATTGAATAAACATATATAAACAATTTAGGTGCAAGTGATTTGGGTATTTCGGTTTAAACGCCATTATATAATATAACATAAGGAATTTTCCAGAAGTCGCATCATGGTAAAGATTGCAATAGTATTTCTTGTGACATCTTCCTAAAGTTGCTGATGGTGGTATTTGTGTCGATTAACTAAGTGTCAGAAGCATATTCGACTCCCATCCGTACATTATCCGTATCCAATATTGTGGCTGACTGATAATTTAAAAACAGACACGTTTTATCTTCATATCATGTAACGAGGCACTTAAAAAAACTCGAACTATCGAAGAAGTAAAAATATCAAAATGATTTAAATAATGTTTTCTGTTTTAATAAATCTCTGCCATCTTCATCTTGACTATTCAGCTTGACTATTTTTTTACGTCTAACAGAAAACAATCCAGCTATCAGAACTAGAGCAATATACCGACAAGTGGAATTTTGTTCTCTCCACCAGCTGGAGGATTCTTGTAGCAAACAAAATAAGATCGGGTCTAATCATAGGGTCTAATTATTAAACCTGAAGATAATCTATTCTGGAGATCATTTGTCACATGGTTTCTCCAACAAAGTGCTGCATGCGATTGGATTTGCTGCGTCCGTATTGTTCACGAATGAAGGATGCAACTGAGGAAGTTTTTAACCAATATAGCGTCTATGTTCGGAGTTTATAGAGACTCTAGGGTATATCTTATCTTCCTACCACATCCCTAACGTGGGATGTCATGACCGAACATCTTGACGAAACACACGTTTATTCCGTCTTTGCGCCGTTCCATGTGGTATCTCCTCGAAGGTGCTTTTGTACATTACGCGATTGAATTCTGCCGACACCTCGACTCAACCTTAGGGGAGCTGTGTATAGATCATGATGATGGTCTGGTTCATTGGCCTGTTGGATCACCGAAACCATCATGCATGGATTTTTTCTTCTATGGTCAAATAAAGAGTTTGGTGTACGAGACACCAATTGCTTTAGTCCAAAAGCTTGTCTCTTGAATATTTGTAACTATTGGGGAGATACAGTGCTCAGCAAAAGTTTAGACAATGATCGATTACGCTTCTATTTTCAGAAGTATGTACCAAATGTTTGTTATTCCTCTGTCATATATTACTTGTGACTTATCCTTTATTCACACATAATAAATTTTGAATTTTACCTTTTACATAAAAAAAAAAAAATTAACATTGTGGCAAAAGTATAGACAATTTGTGTATTTACAGAAAAATAACTACAAATTAAAATCGAGTTGCACCCGTATTTTTTGCAGTTAGTGCAAGAATGTGACTTTTCATCGAACAAACTAAATGCTGCGTCACTTGGGGGTCTATTTTGTTACAAACATGTTCAACAGCAGCTCGAACCTCATTAAAAGAAAATTATAGCAAAAAATTGTATAAACATTACGAAATATGATGTTAAAAAATTTTTGATTGGGTCCGGATCAGAACAACACGCCGACCAGTTGAGATCAATAGTATTTTTAAAGTTAAACGAAGTTCTTCTTTTGTATGAAACATGAATATATGCTAAAATCCATACTGTAGATCAGCAAAAGTTCTCTAAATGACTAAAAATTAATCTCCAACGTATATACGTAGTCTTGTGTTGCTTGGCAACCAATGAATAACTCCACAAATACACGAGCATAAAAGCTAAGTGAGGACCAAATTATTTAAAATTCACCTTCTTTTTGTCGACTTAATAAAGTCCCAGGATCTTTACTTAAGTCATTCCAATAGTTTGCCCACTTGTTTGGGCTATTCAAATTCCACTTTTTTCGTTATTGAATATCATAGCGTACCATTTGGGTCCATATGACGTATGTTTGCAAGTTAATTGAATTCTCATCAATTTATAGCGGTATTTTAAAGCCGATTGTTTTATTATTTTCATGTAAATTGATTTACCTGTTTCTTTAATTCAACTACGAATCATTTCCGTCGACACAGAAAGTCCTGACTAGCAATCATTACTTGTGTAAATGTCAGTTTCTGGATCCTTTTGTCTCATCACACAAGATCTTCCAGATTATGTTTTATTTTGAAGGAGTCATCCTTAGAATATACTTCATAGACAGACCACTTTGGACGATTCAATCCTGCTGAAATCTCTGCAACAGTCTTCCCTTTCCATTTCAACTTTCCTAATTCAATTACCTCATCTAAGCGAATAATTTCAGCTCACGGCATCTTCAATAACTGATGCTATATCGAGGTATAATTAAATACTTCAGACATGTGACATCATAACTTGGAAATTTGCATTTTTCCATGAACAGTTGGCTAAAAATGAAAAAAGTGTCTAAACTTTTGCAATATGCAAATTTTACTTTTTTCAGTTAAATTAAATATTATAATATATTATAACCATTATTTTTATTCTACATTGTATAAAATATATTTGAAAATAAACATGGCCATTTGTAAAACTCACGTGTCCGTATTTTTTATTTAAAGGTTAAAAAACACCAGTGTCTAAACTTTTGCTGAGCACTGTATGAGACACGCCAGGAATCTTCCAGAATGTAAAAATTGCATGCGGCGTCGCTTACAAACCTGCGCGATGCCTTCTGGCCATAATTCAAACAACATCTACAGCACAAACTTTCAATGAAGTGCTTCCTGTCCTTATCAATGTATTACTGTATTTGTTCTTTTTCTATGATTCTTTGAACAACAGTTCGCAACTTCGGTATCTTCTATACTGCACTTTTGTCTTTGTTCCCTTTACACCTCCTGTAAGTTTGTTGAACTGGTAATGAAACACAGCATATTTTCTTGATGTGAACGATTCCCGATATTCCGTTGAATATTTCGAAATGTATTTTTTCTGTTGTAACTAGATCAAAGGAAATCCAGGCACATAGTTGAAAATATGGATTTAAACGGTTCGAGAAATTTCGACACAGTTATCAATCCAATACATTGTAAAGAAAAAAAGATGTTGTAATTAATTAGTATTATAATCAAAATATGTTATCAATCCAAAATAAAAACGCATAGTTAGATAAATTGCATGATCCATCGGGCAAAATAATGAGCACACCATAAAATGTTAATAATGTAAGACATACTATAATATACTAAACTTTAAATAATAAACTGATTGGATGTTCCTTTTATAAGCAATACATTACTTTATTTAGGTCGTATTATTAATACGTGTATTAAAAATCTATGGTAAAATATCTTTAAAAATATACATTATATAACACTGTTTTTTTTAACAGGTTCAAGCCGGCGCCAATAGTAATCTATTTTCGTGTGAGACTATATTCGAATTCATATTTCGCTTCATGTGGCGGCTCTATACTTTATCTCATTCAGACATTGTATCTGATGACCCCCTCAATCTTATATTTATTAAACTAAATTCAAATATAACTATTTGAATGGTCCCATCGGTGATGCACGCCACCGTATAGGACAGTTGAGCATCATTTACTGGTCATGCACGCCGACGTGAACGTGTTAAAACTGCTCTGTCAGATATGAAACTTTTTGTTATAAAGTTCATGAAATCTTATGCAAATGAATGTAATTTGCATTTATTAGAGACATATTTATGACAAGCATTTTTAGTCTTTATATTTGGAATATTATTAATGCAGTTTTGGTTATAAAATAACAAACGGGGGGAGGCGTTCTGACATGATACACAATATGGGACAATCATGAGGCAGCAATTCGATCTGTGACTGTAGAATTCTTCTTTTATTACAATCTTATGATCTATATTTGTTCAATTTTTGTTGGTGATTTATAATCGACTTAAATGATCTGCTAATAAATTTATTTATCTGTTTATACAAGAACATGTAATGACCGAAATCATCGTATAAGCAACCATGTATTCGTTTTCTTCTATTTTATCATTTATATTTTATGATAATTAAAATATTACTAAATGCGAAAATAGAGGTTCTAAAATTTGTTTGGAAAATTTATAAGATTACTGCAACTAATGTTTTTGTCTTTGTAAAATTTATAAGATTACTGCAACTAATGTTTGTGTTAAGATATTTTTGTCTTTCCTTGAATCTAAATTCAAAAACTTTAAATTATTTATATATTTTCTGATTGTATAAGTGACAATGTCATATGTAACACCATTCTACATTAAAACTAAATCTTTGTGGAGAATGTAGTTCAAGTGTTGTACATAATTTTTTTAGTTATCTTTTACATTAAATTAACATTTAATAACTTAGCGGAAAAAGATACTGTATGTATTTTTCATATGTATTTTGGTAAACACGCGAATTTTTTCCAACATTTATTCCAAATGAAAAAATAATTATAATACATGTGGAATAGTACACGTGTGTCAAAATTGTGAAAGTCCACTTATTTCTTTAGTACTTATAACGACTTAAAAATTTGTTATATGCTTAAGTCTCAAATAATCTTCTTTCTTATATGATTTATTATTATTTTTAAAATATTATATACGTTAATCCTTAAGGGTTCTTACTACACAATTTTTAGATTCATTTTACTTTCTGCTTGACTTTACAAACTGGAGTAAAAATGAGTTAATCTAAAGCATTATATCTAATAAATTAATATTTTTCGGTTATTCAAATGCACATCAGCTGCTTGAGAATTGGCAAATTATCTGGATGCTAATTGTCAGTCACTGCATAAACAGCTGGTGCACAATTGAAATATGTAAATTCCAGAAAACATATAATTAAAACACTCCGTTTGCAGAAGATTGTCTTCAAATTCCCGTGAGACCTGCTAGTCATAGTCAAAAACGTAGCCATGATTTTTTTTTTTTTGAATTCATGTTTAACTCCATATTCTTTTCAAGGACAGAATGTTGTAAGCGCAACAAAAATAGTTTTTACAGTCTAATTTTCTTTCCCGTGGAATATTCTAAAATTCAAAATGAATTTCTTTTCCACAGTCAAAAACATGTATGTGAAATTTTGTTCGTTTCTATTCAAAATTTTAAACACTTTTTTATGGCTCAATGACGGAAATAGTACAACAAAGTACCTTTGATTGCCCCTTCAAGCGGAAAATTTCAAATTCAAAGAGGACCTATTGGCCATATCTAAAGAATATGCTCGTAAAATTGGGTTCAATTCTATGCATTACTTAATACAATTGACAATGATTAAAGCGGACATACATACATTGGAAACAATGAATTTTGTGTAAAATTTTTCTAGGGATCTCTGACCACTAAAATACAGTAATCTGTTGAAAAACATAAATTAAAAAAAATTCGATTACATTTTTTTTCTTTAAGAACGAAGAAAGTATTCTTCTAATCGAAGTTATTCCTCAATGAATGAAATGTGTTTCGATAAATAGTTTTCACTTAAGACCTATAACCGTCTTATATCAGTCCCCATTCTATGAAACTATAAAATTTCTATAAATAAAAAAATGAAAGAGTTGATAAATTTAAAAAATCAAAAAAGGCAGTTCGGATAGTATTTCATTTATTGCTTTCGTCCTATTTTAAAAAGAAAACAGCGTAAAAAATATATTATTTAATAATATGCGGGATTTTCAAGAGGAACATTGAATACATATTTTAAATATTAGTACACATATATTTTTCTAAGTATCCTCACACAAGATATTTTTGTCTAAGTATCTGATGACTTTCACTATTGAATTTTCTTTCTTTTTTTTGGTACAAATCAATAATTTTAATTTTTAAGAGTTTTAATTTTCATTAAAAAAAACAGTTATCCTGAAAGGATATACGAGGGGTGATCCAAAAAAAAAAATTACAAGGCAATGGAAAAAGTATTTATTAACAATAGAAACAAGATACAAATGGAAATCAAGAGACACATCTGGCCTTTACTTTTCCACATAGTCGCCAAACCTGTTTAGGCATTTGTCAGAACGTTCAACCAACTTATTTATCCCGTCTTGGTTGTAATCAGGGCCCTGCTCAATGAGCCATTTATTGGCAGTTGTTTTCACTGCATCGTCTAATTTGAACCGTGTTCCGGTTAAGTCTCGCTTCAACGCCGGAAAAAGGAAATAGTCACTTGGAGCCAAATTGAGGCTGTATGGGGCGTGATTCCAGACCTTCCACTTGAACCTTTGCAGCAATTCCTGAGTCTGGCGAGATGTATGGGGCCTGGCATTGTCATGCAGAAGAATGACTGTGAATTTCGGATGCGGCCACATTCTTGGCCCATAAGAATTGAATTACGGCTCGCACCTCAATGCGAGACCACTTTTCTAGACGTTGTGCCATTACTGTCGCTCTTAAGTGCCTGTGTACTGACGCTACTTACTGGTAGAACCGCTGTAGAACAACTGGCACCATCTGTCAACTACCCTGGATGGAAATATTCGCTCCACAATTATTATGTTTCAAATGCTTCTGCTTGTAAACTTTTTTTTGGATCAACCTACGTATAAGTTAGAAATATGAAAATGCGAGGGATTTATTAATGTAACATAAATCTCTTTGAATTGATTGCACTAATATTTTTAATTTATTTTTAATCTTTGATTTTTAAAAGTTCGTTCAATTTTGGTGCCCATAAAAAAGAAGAAAAACCTTGTTTTGAACACAAAGTGGTCATCTACTGTTTGAAGTTCGAACTGGAATTAGGAGTCATATCTCCTGACGTCATACATAACCCTCCTGCAAGAATTTTTTAAATATTTGTTACCGTTTGCAAGTCATTGAATTTTAACCCCTTCAGGGGCAGAAGAATTCCGCACGTAAAATGATGAAATAAGTGCCTGGCACCAGAATATTCAAACAGATTTCTTAGATAATACAGCTCATATTCAAAATATTAGAATAATTGAGAAAAAGTAATAAGAAAAAATTATTTGTCATTTATTTATTTTTTATACTAAGTAAATGCAATTAAATTTCTTATAAATTAAATCTGGAATGTTTAGATAAGATTTTAACATTTATAAAATATAAAATACAGCACAATAAATTAAGTATACAGCTTCCTTAAACACACCAGAATATTGGAATAAAATTTAGATTGGTTCAAAATATTAGAATATTTTATTTTACGCAACAATATTACCTTATGAATATAAAGTAAATGGTAGTTAATATTTTGTAGCATCCCCTTTAGCTTTCATAACAGCGTACAATCGATCTTGCATACTATATACAAGGTGTTTACAAACATTTCTATCAATATTAGCCCAAATAGACTTTATACGTGCCACTAACTCAGTTTTACTTGAAGGAGGATTTTCTTGAAGTTTTTTCTTCATTATACACCATAAGTTTTCGATGGGATTAAGATCTGGTGAATTTGGTGGCCAAGGAAGTACCTTAATGTTGCGTTGGCGGAACCAATTCTTAGTTGACACCGAGGTATGCGGGGACGCTAAATCTTGTTGAAAGATGAAATCATCTTCAAATAAATCTTCTGATGATGGAATCATGTAATATTCTAAAATTTCTTGATATATCAGAGAGTTAACCTTTTCGTAGACGATGCATAACTTTCCAGGTCCTTCTGCACTCATACAACCCCAAACCATGACACTAGCAGCAAATTTTACGGAACGTTTAAGGCATTCTTTATCAAATGCTTCTTGCTTCATTCTCCAAACTCGAATACCTTGATTACCATATGAAACACAAAACATACTTTCATCACTAAATGATATATTTTTCCAATCTTCATTGCTCCATAAACATCTTGATTTACACCAATTCAATCTTATACGCTTTTGTCTTGCAGTCATGAGAGGTTTTGTTTTCGGTACACGAGATTCAAATTTAAATTTATGGAGACGTCTTAATGTTGTCGATGTAGAAACTTCAACTCCTTTTTCTTTCCATTTTCGGTGCAAGAATCGTACATTTTTTAAAACGGTTTTTCTTAACTATACGCTTCAGTTTCCTGTCATCTCTAGCAGATGTTTTTGGTTTTCGGCCACCATTTCGGCGATTATTTTGAAATTTTCCAATTTTTGAATATTGTGTTAGTATTTTACTAACGCTCGATTGCGAACAATGTAAATAATTCGCTATAAAACATTGATTTTTACCGTGCCGATACAAATCAACCATACGAAGTTTCGTAGATTCAGGAATATCACTCACACGGCCTATTTTAAGACGAAAAAGAAACAAACTGCAAAAAAGAATACTGATTTTAAATAAAATAGTCTGAATTTAATCAATGATGCCACTAGTTAAGAATTGGTAATAATTAAAGGAGAATTAATGTGAAATATTCTAATATTTTGAACCACTTGAATAAATATTCTAATATTTTGACTTTTCAAAATAATTTTTTTTGCAATTAATCTTTTCAAAAATGATATTAATTTTAAGATAACAAGTAAGTTTAATCAACAATAAGTTCTTAATAAAAATATCGTTTGCATATTTTCATTAAAAGACATTAAATTACCAAACGATATTTTCAATTTCTAAAAAAAAGGTAATTATTCTAATATTTTGAATATGAGCTGTAAAAGCTTGCTATTTTGAACTTTCATTGAAAAATCAAAATTTTATTAAATGTCCTTGGTGCCATTTGTCAACTTTGGAATTAAAATTAAGTGGCTAGACACTCTAGCAACCGCCCTTGAAAAGGTTAAAATCCGACAGTCATTTTCGGGACACCAGGTATATATATGTATGTATATATACATACACATATATATGTGTACACACACACACACATATATATATAAGTAAACATTTTCCTGAAAGATGGTTTTAGGATCTGAAGGTCGTGATCGGCGAAAATTAAGCAAAATTTTCCGAAGTGTTTTTTAGACGGCTACAATAATCAACTTTTTATATTTTGAAATTAAAGTTACTTAAATGTTTCTACAATTTTGGGTATTACTGTAACATTGGTTGTACCAGACTAAAAGTTAATCGAACGGCGAGGAATTAAAAAACTTTTTTACTATGATATATATATACATATATATATATATATAGATATATTAATTAACAAAAAACAAAGTAAATTGAATTTCCAGTAAAATAAACAAACAAAAAAATCTAAACGTAGCTAATTATGAAATAACAAATATTCAATAATATAAAAGAAATTAAGTCTTCAGTATTTTCACTGCAAATTTATGTCAATAACAGCTGTTTTAAGTAGAATTTCGTAATTCTTGTTGCTTTCTTACTATTAATGATCTTAAAATATACTATTAGTTGAAGCAATTTAATGCAGTCAATCAGGGTAGCTTTGCGCCAAATCAGAGTAACTCATCTCTACATTTACAAAACTTTGATACATTTTGCCATGGTGGAAAATTGATGAATTATTTCCAGTGAGCTGTCAAACTCACACTAGTGCTGCTATCTATATTTTGAGACCAAAACTTTGCCGTTAATTCATGTGATCTAGCAGGTTTAACCCTTTATTTACCGACGGTACTTCTAAGCACCATTAAAATTGCTCATTATAAAATCCTTTTAATACGTCGATTAGTTGTAATACTGTTGAGAATGAGTTACAGATATATTACTTTATTTTGTTCCAAAGCATTATTGGTTACAAAAAACAAAAATATTTTTAAAAGGATGATTTCTTTTGCCTTTGTATCTTTTCTTTTCAGCTTTCTTGGCGCTGAGGGAAGAGGATAGGGATTGTTCAATTCGGAAATATTCCTATATTTATACTGCAAGAACATGATATTTGTACATTTTTTAATTCTGCAAAATACTAATAAAACAATTTTTAAAAAAATGAGTGGTGCTATAAATATTGCACAAAGTCCCTGTAAATTCAAATTTAAGTAATCCTTCTAAATCCTTCAATCCTTCTAAAATCCTTCAAAAATTTATTAAATGATTATGTAAATCTTTTAATTTAGTCTAAACAATTTGCGTAAAAATGCTTTAGAATGTAAAATTTTCATGAATTCATAATTCGGTAGATAGAGGGTAAATCGATTTCCTCGCTTGGCCCAAAGTTACCTGATAGGTCAAAGCTGATTTAGTGTACTTGATTTATTATCTTCTCAATTACCTTCTCTAACGGGGAGAATTGTTGGCCTTGTCCACTAAAAAAAAAAAGAAAAAAAAGGCATTGTCTAATTTTTACTATACTGCCGTTGCAATACGTCTTTAAGGTGCAACTTTTCAAGAGAAACTCCTGATTTTCTACTGTGAAAACACTTAAGAGCCATTATTTTGAAATTCAGACAAAGAAATGATGTTTTGGTAGTTGTGCTTTTTGATTTGCTTGATTTATTTATTTTGAAGTATATTATATTTGATGAATAATCTGTAATTTTGAAGCCCTGAAAAAATTTCCTCTTTTCTATAAAAAATGTCAAAGTTCAAGGTTGTGAATGCCATTTTTCGTGAAAAGGGAAATGCTGGTATATTTAGAGCACTATATCTCTCGCAAGCATCAACATTTCAAAATTCTTTCGGCATAAATTGTTAGTATAACCATACTTACTTATTAAAATTTATTTGTTTCCAGGGGGCATTTTTAATTTTTATTCTTATGTTGCCACAAATTACAATCAATATGACATTTTTGTCCTTTTTCCAAACTTAATATCTTATTTAAGCAATAGTACCCCAAACTTTTCTTATAGAATATGAAAGTGTACTACTAGGACAAGCAAAATAATGTAGTACTGTACACAGATATTGTTGTTGTTAGCAGATATAACCTGTTAAATACTCAAAATTTTCAAAATCTGCAACCTTTAAAGCAATGTTATTTCAAATAAGCGCAACAGTAAAATAAAACAAAATATGTCACGCAGTAGATGAATATATGTACATGGAAAAGCCTATCGCTTGACCTATCGCTTGAATCCCAAAGCTTCTCTCGAAAAATCTACTTTTCAAATCTGCATTAATATGTCTTTTGCTGTAACTTAATATTTTTTAAGAATAAAATGGTAATGAAATACCAAAAAGGAAGAAAATATACGTTACTTTCTTTTTAAACGGTATTATTTTTAGAAATGTATTGATCAGAATATAGCATTTTAAATAAAATATTTATAGAATACAAAATTTATTGCTTTTCCTTGGATTTAATGATTCTGTACATGAATTCATCTTAGATCATAAATTTTGTATGGCTTTAAGAAAGATATAAATTGCACTTTACATTCCACAAACTCATAAAATATCTATCGCGAATTTTTTACAAACATATTTCAGAATCAGCATTTGTATAAAAATAACATGCGCTTTTTTTTCTTGGAAAAAAAATAATAAGTAAGTTGAATTTTCTACTTATAGAAAGTCGTAAAATAAATGCAAACCCAGTAATCCTATAAAAAGTCTACTAACACAATCTCTTAAAAGTATTGAAATATAAAAGCTTTTGAATTTATTTTCCCACTCCCCTTTTGAAACAGATTAAAATTACACTATTCTGATACGCATAAAACGACAAGGCGATATTTCCGGTCTTAAAGCTCTTAGGTCTGTAGTAGAATCATCAGCAATATTACGTCACGCTGCAGTGGGCAGTTCCATGTCACTGATTTTTAAAGTCCACTCTCCCTCTCTTTCTAGCACCGTAAAAATAATGTTTTGAATCACACCATTAAATTTTGGCACCATTTATTTCCGACAAGATGCATAGTTTTTGTCCTCCATTGTATTAGTAGCATTTAATGTTGGACGGGGGAAAAATGGCAGTTTTTGTAATACAAATTTTACGAGTATAGTTTTAAAACTGGTCAATAGTAAATTATTTGAACAAATACGACTTAGGCATTCATTTTCTTTCTTTTTTCAATATATAAAAATAATTATTCAAAATTTTACATACATATGTTTTCTAGACTTATTTTTGGTTTGCAAAATAAAACATTTTTTTTCTCTCTTAAATAAGCGATGTATATTATTGTTAATTTTTTGGTCACATAATATGAATTGACCATTAAAGATTTAATGGTAGCTTTCGGTGAAAAGTTATGGCTTGTATGAAAAATTATGATTTTATGTTGAATGCCAAAAAATATGAACTACAGTCGAGTCTCAATATGGGTGATTCTCAAAATAGGGGACAATTTATGTCTTTCGGCATACAAAAAAAATTGAGAGGTTTTCTGTCATGTTTTTATATTTAGATATGTTTGTCTTAATATTATTAATTATTTGACACTCAAGAATTACTCACTTTTTAGTTAAAATCCCCTTAAAATAACAGAATAAAGATTCAAAATGTCATTAGCATGGATGTCCACAGCAGCTGTGCCTTGTGTATGCTAGCATTTTTCAAGAGTTAATATCATGTTTATAAAATAAACAAATGTTATTCTTTCTTTATATTAATCAAGGAGAGGATTTATCCAATAAATTTATTTTTAAAAATAAAATTATAGTACATAAAAAAAGAATTAAAGTTTGTCCTCCATATTCGATTTTCAAAACAAGGTCATACTAAAACAGCTGGTTATTAATCAAAATTTCATTTTCACATATGACAATAGTTTGAAAATATAAAGTTTCTCCATGGCAACAAGCAGCCATTTTATTCCATCCAGAAAATAGAAGCCTGTATTGTATTTTAAGAATAGAAGTTGAATATTAGGGGCGTACATCAATTGTATGTCATTAGAATGGATAATAATTATCATGTTTATTTTATAGTTAAAATTTTTATTTTATTTATTTGCATAGAACTTTTGTGTTTTAAAAAGCCCCAGAAAGGACTAATGCATTGTGATTATATTATGGCTCATAATCTTATTTAAATTTAAAATTTGTCATTAGCATGGACAGATATCAGTGTCATTAGCATGGTTTTTCTGTCCATGCTAAAGACTCCTATGTACATAAATGTAACCAGTGCTTATATTGTATGCTTTATAAAGTTTAATTTTACGTATAAATTTAGGTATTACATTTATTATCCCTAAAATATGCATTAAATCTGTAGGAAAATCACTAAGACAGCATCTTACATTGTTAGTGTCAGAATTTTGCTCATGTAACAAAGTTTGCTCTTTGGTAATGTTTTTATTCTCCTTATATGTAAAATTGAAACCATTTGCTGAAAAGGAAGGCTAATAAATACAGAAAATAGTATTTAAACAGGAAGAAAATAAAAATTTCATAATATATTTATTCCATGCAATTTGTTTTGTCATTAGCATGGCTCAAAAAATAATTTTTTTTTAAAGTTAATTTTTAAATATTTAGCTCTGCTGACTACATGGAAAGTATACCTAATACTATATTAACAACACCTATTTTTTTCAGAAATTTTGCTAACAGTAATTTTTTTAAGATTTCATTTTTGAAATCGTCCCCTATTTTGAGAATCACCCATGTTAATTATTAATGCACTCACTACACAAATTATTCCATATGCACTGGTTCTTTAAAAAACACTTTATTAAAGGAATGACACGCATTCGCAGCTCACTGCTGCGTTATCGTCTGCATTTATCTCAAACACAACTTTAGAAAAAAACAGAAAAAACACTTCACTTCTCTTCAGTTTCTCAACACTGACATTTTAATTTAGGTAGCACGGTATCGTCTGCCTACATGGAACATACCGGCCCCCATTGACATGTTTCACATTCAATAATAACTCTTTTTTTTTACTAAGTGCACTAATTACACAAATAAATACAAAAAGGTCACTATATATGTTACTTAAATATAAAATTGAAAGAAAAAACAATATAACACTCACACACATATATATATACACTTTTTTTTAAAGTACTATGGGTTTCAGGCATAGGTAAAATACATATTTTACTAATCGATCTTTTAAAAATTCCATTCTGAGTTTTTACCTGAACTACGCGAATTTTCTTATCATTACCATAATATACTTCAATAATTCTGCCTAAAGGCCACTTATTGCTTGGTATATTTTCCTCTACTAACAACACTAGATCTCCTATTTTTACATTATCCTTTTCAAATCTCCACTTACCCCTCTGTTGTAATTCATTTAAATAATCATGGTGCCATTTGCGCCAAAAAAGTTGTACAATTTTAGTTATACTTTGCCATTTTTTGAGGCGATTTTCTCTTATATTGGTTAAATCAGGCTCAATAATGACATTTAATGGTCTGTTTATAAGAAAATGAGCTGGAGTTAGGACTCCAAAATCATCTGCGTCATCTGATAATGGACTCAAAGGCCTCGAATTTAATATTCCCTCTATTTGTATCACTACTGTAAGAAATTCCTCATAAGTGAGATTAGCATCTCCCAGAATTCTCTTAAAATGAAATTTAAAGGATTTTATTGCGGCCTCCCAAAGACCCCCGAAATTGGGTGATCTGGGGGGAATAAATTTCCACTCAATGCCTTCACTAGACAAATATGCTGCTAATTTCTCATCAGGTTTTCATACTAATTCATAAAAGAAGTGTTTTATCTGCCCCAATAAAATTTTTTGCATTATCAGAATACAATTTGGCACATTTACCTCTGCGTGCTATGGATCTTTTCAGTGCCGCAATAAATGATTCGGAAGTTAAATCTGAAATAATTTCTATGTGTATAGCCTTAAATACAAAACAAACAAAAATACAGACATAATTTTTTTGTAAGATGGTCCTACGTGCATAACCAACTTTGATCATAAATGGCCCACACAGATCAACACCCGAAATATTAAAACAATAGTCTAATTGGACTCTATCCCTGGGCAAATCGCCCATCAATTGATTTGCAATAACTGGTTTAGCTTTAAAACATGGAATGCACTGATGAACCACCTTTCGACACATTGCACGACCATTTATTGGCCAAAATTTATTTCTTACTAAGGATAGTAAAGTTGACGCACCAACATGCAAATATTTCTTATGATAATAATTTATAACAATTACAGTAAATTTATTATTCTTTGGTAATATCACCGGGTGCTTTTTTGAAAAATTTAAATTACTATTATCTAACCTGCCACCAACCCTTAAAATTCCAAATTCATCTAAGTAAGGGTTGAGGCCTTTTAACTTGCTACTCGGACTTACCGATCCTTTAGTCTGAAGACTATGTATGTCGGTACTGAAGGCTTCATTTTGCACTAATTTAATTAAATATTTCTCTGCCAATTCCAATTCTGACGTACTCAATGGTCCAATGCTTTTATAAAGCGGGTTTCTTGCATTCATCACAAATCTGAAAATATAACTAAGAATACGCACAATCGTTAAATAATTATTACTAAGATTAATCAAGTTATATACAAAACAATTCTCGGTGATATTACAACTTATAACATTAAATTCATTCGAGGATTTAACATTAAATTTGAGCTCTTTATTGAACTCGTGATTTGTTTCTGGTATCATTATTGTACGTTGAGGATAATCACTGTTCTGAAGAAATGAAGGTCCCTTCCACCACAATTCACAGTTTACAAGTTTGTCAGGATCCATACCTCTGGAAAGTTAGTCAGCAGGATTTTCTTCTGAGCAAATATGATGCCACTGTTCAGCACTAGAGTTTTCTTGTATGTTAGCCACTCGATTTTGAACAAATTGCTTAAGGTCGATAGGTTCTTTTTGAATCCATGCTAGCACAATCATCGAATCTGACCAAAGAAAAACATTAGTCACTATTACTTTCATGGATGATAATACTCTGTTTACCAGTTTGGTTAGCAACACTGCTGCACATAACTCCAATCTTGGAATAGTTAGACTCTTTATCGGTGTAACTCGCGACTTGCTAGCGATTAAATTCATCATCACATTTCCTAAGGAATCACTGGATTTGCAATAAACTGCTGCCCCATAGCAACGTTCTGAGGCGTCAGCAAACCCGTGTATTTCTATAATTTCTGGGTTTTCAATTATAATACGCCTACAAATTTTTATATTATTTACACATTTAAATGACGTAAGAAATTGATGCCACTCATGAAACTCTGATTCAGGAAGCTCGTCATCCCAGTCAATATTGATTCTCCACAATTTTTGCATTAGTATTTTGGCTTTAGATATAACTGGACCAAGAAGTCCCAATGGATCAAAGAGTCTCGCGATTGTTGACAATACTTCTCGCTTTGTGTAGGAATTGCTCAGTTCCACCTTAACTCGAAAAGTGAAACAATCATCTCTTGGGTTCCACGAAACCCCTAACGTTTTAGTTTCAATTTCATTTTCAAATTTGTACCCTTCTTCATATGTCAGCGAAAGATTTTTATCACTTGTACACCACTTATGGAGTCTCATACCTGCTTTATGCATAATCGCTATGAGCTGCCGCTGCAACTCTTTGGCTTCTTCAAGCGTAGGTGCACCGCACAAAATATCATCCATGTAAATATTTTCTCGAAGAACCGATGCTGCCATCGGATAATTATCTCCTTCATCAATCGATAGCTGGTTGAGAGTTTTCATTGCTAAATAAGGCGCACTTACCGTACCGTATGTAACGGTCTGTAGTTCAAACATTTTAGGCTCTTCTTCGAAATTATCGTTCCACAAAATTCTCTGCAATGCGTGCTGACTAGGATCAATATTGATCATTCGATACATCATTTGAATATCCGCAGTCAGTGCATAAGTATGCTCGCGAAAACTAACCATTATCGTGAATAAACCATTCTGAATAACACCGCCATTATATTGCAGTGAATTAAGTGATGTGCCATTTGTTGTCGTGGCAGAACAGTTAAATACAACTCTCAGTTTTGTGGTGGACTTTTCTGGTCTAAAAATGCCATGATGTGGAGCATAATACACGACGTCAGGTTCTTTCACTTCTTTAACCTGTTTCATATGCCCCAACATTTCATATTCATTTAAAAAATCTTTATACAATTTGAAGTATTTCTTATCTTTTGATAAGCGAGTCCACAGCGATTTCAGTTTTTTAAGAGCAAGCTCCCTAGATTGGCCTAAACACGAAGGATTTTCCTTTAAAGGCATTTTCACCACGTATCTCTCTTCCTCATTTCTCCTATGCGTGCGCGCAAAATGTTGCTCACATATCTCAAATTCCTTACTTTTTGATAATTCTACTTCGACGTTTTCAACTTCCCAAAACTTTTTTAATGTTTGGTTTAAATCTTCCTCCCGAATTAGCCCACAATGAACTTTTACATCGCTTTCCTGCTCTATGCATCCACTAGCCACATACCTAAATACGGTATTTTGCAAAAGTAAATTTGAACTCTGAGAATATATTTGTCCCGGTCTTAATAACTCATAAAATATTTCTGTCCCCAACAACATATCAATTTTATCAGGGAAATTAAATCTATAATCTGCTAATATAGTTAAATCTTGTACTTCAACATTTATGTTAACCACTTGTTGCGGAATTAAATCTGTAATTTTCCTTACTACTAGCATAGTCAATTCTCTTTCAAAACTTTTATCTCTATTCGCGATTTTTGTATTTACGCAGCCTTTTATTGTCATAGAAGTGTCATCCAAACAAGAAATTAAAGTATTCGTTTTATTAATTCTAAGCTGCAATCGATTAGCACACTGTGAAGTAATCAAACATGCTTGTGAACCGACATCTAGTAAGCATCTAACTTCCTGCCATTCCGAGAACTTATCTTTAATGAGGATACGCGCCGTACTTAAT
The DNA here is from genome assembly GCA_964019185.1 of Maratus speculifer. Classification (NCBI taxonomy): domain Eukaryota; kingdom Metazoa; phylum Arthropoda; class Arachnida; order Araneae; family Salticidae; genus Maratus; species Maratus speculifer. The sequence continues at coordinate 115,786,539 of OZ025289.1, read as the reverse complement.
AAAACGGATTTTGTTTTATTTTTCACAAAACTAGAGGCGACAGTCTGACTCGGAGGGCAGGAAAGGATTTTCTCGGGTTGTGAATTTTTTTATTCCTGCAGCCGATTGAAACACATGACCAACATTTTTATTTTGATTATTTAATTCCTTTTCTTCTCTAGAAAAATGTATTAGCTCAGAATGCGGTAGGTTACATCTAGCACAATTTTTAGACTTACATTTCTGTGCGCAACAATTATAATTTAAACATTTGAAACATGCTTTATTTAATTTCACAACTTCTACTCTATCTTTAATGGACAGTTTTTGAATTGCGGACAAGAATGTAAACCGTGATATTCATTAGATTTACACAAGACACATTTGACATTTTTTGTTTCCGAAAAAAATATATTTGAAGCGCTCCTTTGAGGCCGATTTTGAAATTTATTTGTCGCTATACGTTTATTTTCATTTATCGTGTTTCTCGAATACACATTTGATTCACCTTTAGATTTATTTTTAATCGACAAAAAAATATCGCATTCTCTTCCTAGTTGCTGTGGTTTAAAATATGACTCTGATTGTTTAATTGCGATATGATTCATTAATTCGCGATCTAAAGAACTGAAAATTTTATCCGAAACAATCAGATCGCATAATGATTTAAAATCATTTACCTCACGCAAATTACAGTAATACTGAAAAATTGAACTCAGCCTAGCTGCAAATTGAACGTAACTTTCCGACGGTAATTTTTGCGCACTCTTGAAATTGTTTAAACATTCTTGTGCAGTAGGTTGAAATTCCCTTAACACTATATTTTTCAATTTATCATAACTAATCAACTCTTCCTCTGATAAATAGATCATTAAATTGCTCGCTTTTTCGCCGAGAATATTTAACAGAATTTCGGCCTTAAACTCTTCAGGTACATTTTTAATTCGAAACGCTATCTGAAGAGATTGAAAAAAAAGATTAAATGACTCAGCTCTCGTTGGTAAAGGAATAGTTAAAGTTTTAATACTTTTAATAAAACTTTCCAAGTTATTGTTCCCTATTTCCGTTTCCGATTTTTCTGTTACGGACGGCAAATTTTCCCGAGATTCTTTACGCAATTTGGCTATTTCTAATTCTTTCTCTAACTGAGCTAGTTTAATTTTTTCAAATTCCGAATTTTGGGATGGTTCTTTACGAATATTTGCTAATTCTAACTCTTTTTCTAATTGCGCTAATTTAATTTTTTCTAATTCTAATTTTATTTTCTCAGTTTCTGTTCGTGATTTATACTCCTCAACAACCGAATTAACGATGCTTTTTAATAACTGCTCATTTGAGTAATATTCACTATTCTCTATAATATTTATTAAATCAATAATTTTACTACTTTCAGGAGCAGTTAAACCCAATTCCTCAACTACAAGCTTAAGCTCGTGTTTATTTAGATTATCAATAACAGACATAATTAAATCAAAATAAACTAAAAAATTGCTCTTACCTTACTCAAATCGCTGCGAAATTCCGAGGAAGACTCATTATAATTCTTAAATTGATCATCTTAAACACAATATTTCACTTGTTCGAGCACGATATTATTCGAAGATTCTCATGTTGAACGTTGACAGATCTATAATAGAACTCTTCATATAACATCAGCACATAGTTCAAATTCCATGATTTTTCACTCTCATAAATAATTATTTTCACCTTACGGCTCGGCGGTCCATGTTAATTATTAATGCACTCACTACACAAATTAATCCATATGCACTGGTTCTTTAAAAAACACTTTATTAAAGGATTGACACTCATTCGCAGCTCACTGCTGCGTTATTGTCTGCATTTATCTCAAACACAACTTTAGAAAAAAAACAGAAAAAACACTTCACTTCTCTTCAGTTTCTCAACACTGACATTTGAATTTAGGTAGCATGGTATCGTCTGCCTACATGGAACAACCCATATAACGAAATTCAGCGTTCCAGTAAAAAATTCGTTATATAGAGAAATTCGATGTATAGAGAATGATGTTAAAAATTGTATTTAATTTGTGAAATTTGAACAAAAATTATTTTTGATCTTTTGAATTAAGGATTTGAAATTTTTAAAAGTAAGTATTAACCTAACATTTTACTTCTTAATTATTTAAGCTGTTTCAATAAAGAGAGCAGACATTTATTTGGAAGATTGATGAAAATCAAAAAAGAAAGACTTGCATTAATTTCAGACGAACAAATCTGGGATTTTTTGTTGTTTTGATTTTAAAGTTTTCAAGAAAAATGCTCAAACTTTAGCAAGGAACGAAAAATTGTAGTTAACATTTCCCACCATTTGAAGGCTTCTCTTATGTGCCTCTCATTGATTCCTCTCTTACATGTGTATCAATCCAATTAACGCTGTTTTGAGAAGGATGTGGAAGGTGGGATGAATTCGTTGGATTTAAAGAACAAGGAGAGAAGTAATATTTAAAAAAAAAACTCAGCACTGATGATAAATCAAAAATAAGTGATGGAAAATTGATTCCATATGATTTCGAAGCTTTTAAAAATTGAATAAATTAAGAATTTATGAAAAAATTCGTTATATGGAGATAGATATTTCGCTATATAGAGACTGTTTTTAATGTAATCGTGCGAAAAGGGGACCGTTTCTACTAAAAGTTCGTTATATAGAGAAATTCGATGTATGGAGTTTCGTTATAGAGAGACTCTACTGCATTTATTAAAAAAAGAACAAATACTAAACAAAATAGAAGTTGTTATCCGAGTTAAACTTTATTCATAAAATAAAAGATGATGTAAAATAAAGACATGAATAATATCTGTGGCTTTCGGTAATAACCAGGCAAGGTACATTTTTTAAAAAATTGAGATAATTTGGGAAAATGTAGTTTTAAAAGAGTACTTTCATCTGCCATAGTACTGAAAAATAAAAATCGAATACTTCCTGTATAGGGCGGTTATAAATTTTCATTTAAAAATTGAAAAAAGCAGTAATAATCTGGTAAGTGCATAAAGTAACGGTAATAACCAGATAATATTTCTATTTATTTCTTTAAATCTATAATTAAAGAGTCAAATCTCTAATGTCTTATCGTTAATATTATTATGTATTCCTAGGTGATAAGCTTGCTAAATCGTTCGTAATTTAAGTTAGTTTAACATGGGTTTAATTACTTTTGAGCAAAATATATTTTAAAAAATAAAATTAAATTAATTTCCAGTAGAGCACTGACACTTAATAAGTAAAAATTCATTAAAAATTTTCTAGTTCAAAACGTTTCTAACCAGGGTCGAACCAATCCACGTACTACGGTAATTTGTCGGAATTTCGCAGCTAAGAATGTACGTGCACAGAAAATCAGTTCAAAATTACCTTTTATACAAATAAAGAATTGTAAAGTATTTTTTCCATGTTTATTTTTCTCTTCATTTTCATATTTTAAAATGCTAAAACATAGTTTTTGTATGATTAAGAAAGATGTTTTTAATTCTTTTTTACCCATTACATATTATCCATGTGATAAAAATGTGAATAGAACTAGAATTATTCTTGTTAGTATATTTATAAATAAAAATCTATTAAGAATCATCATCATTTCTATAATTATAAAAATAACTTAAAAATGGCTTGTGTAACTGATAAATTTCGCTAAATAATTAAATTAACGTCAATAAACTATAAAAATTACATATCTCTGGCGGGAAACTGCAAGCAGCTAGTGGATTACATTTATTTTTAATAAATGTAATCCACTAGCTGCTTGTAACGGTAATAACCAGATAAAAGTTACATTTTTTAAAGTTACATTTTTTTTACATTTTACAGTTTTCAATTAATAAAAACCATTTTTATGTAAATATTTTTGTAAAAAAAATAGTTTTCTATATCCTAATTGAATGTAGAGAAAATTATTAAGTTCTAATCTATTTTATAAAAGTAATGATAAAAAGACATTTTTGAAAACTTTAAATGTTAATTATTCGAAATATTAAAAATGTGCCTTATCTGGTTGTTACTGGAAGCCACAGATATAAATATTACCGTTTCGGTTTTTTCTTGAATACTACCATCAAGAGAAAAAAATTCTAAAATAGAAATTCGGAGAAAACAATCAATTTGTAACAATTTAAAAAAAGAAAAAATACTGTTTGAATTTAATTTTTAAAGATGCAATATATTGATTGTTTCTTGCCATTTTTTTTTTAGAAAATTCTACTCCGGATGACGATTTAAAAAAATAAAACTAAATATTGAGATTTATTATATTCTTGTGTTTATTTTACTTCATCTTGTCATTCATGAATGATATATACGTTGAATAGCAATATACATTTTTCTTAGTATTCCTTTACGAAACTTTATAATTCTATAGAAAAAGTTTTATAGAATCCTATTGATATCCGCTTTATTTATAACGAGGTGGAACCCGTCGAAATTCGACAAAAGAAAATCTTTAAAAAAGAATTGTTTTATTTATTTATAATAAATTTGTAAAGTTAGTTATAGTAAAATATGCATCTTATATTGGTCAATCAAACTCTAAATTAAATATTATTCTAAGCTAAAATTAACAAAATACTATAAAACACAATTATTAAAATTATTAAACGAAATAAAACCGAAACTCACCGGATTTTAATTTCTATTTTTTTTTTCCAATTTTGAAAAAAAAAAATGGAGCTATTCTACCGCCACAATTACAAAATTGGTATTATTAAAAAATTAATGTCTCAAAAATAAATTGAGATACAGCTTTCAAACAAATTGCATTTAAAAGTACATTTTTTTCTCTATACGACGGTGTAAAAATTTAAAATGTACGATATTTAGAAGTGTAAAGTTTGCAGTATACCGAAAATTTTGAAAACCGAAATTGCAGAGGAAAGTGTTGCCATTCGCAAAATGGCGTATGCGTTACTAACAGATACGTTTGGCCTTTACAATATAGATAATAAAAAGAGAAGTTTGTGAGTGTGTCAGCGCTCTCCTGAATAGACCGCAGCACGTAGAATTACAAAATTTGGAGGGAAAGTACCTTTGTATACGAAATTTTGCAGATCGACGCTCGATTTTTGATTTTTTTGTTTAGATTATTTTTATTTAATTTTTTAGTCGATTTTTAGCGATTACTTTAAGATTATAAAGGTTATGTTCGACCTCATATTTATTATCGTTCATTTCGTAAGGAGGATAATAAAGGGGGCCAACGAAAATCAAATTAAAATAATAATATTTGCAATTATCCTGTGTATTAAAATGCACGAAATAATGTATCACTATAGTTACATATATGTGGATACTGTACAATATGTCCACTGATTTTTGTAAGAATAGCACGTAAATTATTTAAATAAATACATCCATTTTTTTTAAAGTTAAAAAAAAATTGCAACTTACAGCTTATATAATGTAAGGTTTTCAACAATATTTAATGCCAGTTTCATTAAAATTAGCAAATTGAAATCAATGTAATATAGTGCAAGATGAATATAAATATATTATATTATTTATGAAATATGAGTAATTGTATGAAATAATTTTTATCTGCGCATGCGTGAACGATAACAATAATCGTTATGCATAATTTAATAGTCAACTCTATGGAGCAACTCATAAAAAATCCATTCGAATATCGTAAAAATTTAGAAAGATATCTGTGTTAGGAGTGAGCTGATTTTTAATTCTCTTTATAAACAACTAAATGATAAGTGAATTTACACAAATTGTCAATTTTAATTTATTACTATTTTTTTTTAATTTTTTTATGGATGCTTTAGTTTTTCTTTGATAACTATCAGAATGAACATGTTCCAGGATGAAACGATGTATCAAAATCGAAGTTTTTGTTCCATATATTGTTATTCATATTTATGAAATATTACATTTTTCTAAATATAAGTTAATAAATAGTGATAATTCATGAAAAAATGTTTTATCATTCAGTTTCTTTTAGAGAGCAAAATGATAGCTCACTCTATCGACGATAACTTTCTGAATTTTGACTATATTTGACTGGATTTTATTTTATGAGTTGTTCCATGGACTTGACTATTAAATTATATATATATATATATATATATATATATATATATATATATATATATATATATATATATATATATATATATATATATATATAAGTTTGAAAAAAAAAAACACATTTTTAAGTGGAAATTTTTTTTTCAAATTCACTGAAACAAAATAAAAGTAAAATTGTTAAAAAAGTCATGCTCCAAGTTTGAACGATTTATCTTTATCATTTCTTGCATTAAAAATTTTAAATTTGGTGAAAAAAAATCATAATAAAACGCATTTTTGTAAGCAATCATTTGCATAGCGACCATTGCAAGAAAGCTAGATTTTGAAAACAAACCAAAACACAAAATTTTATATTTCCTGGTCCAAATAAAATATAAACCTAAATTAAATGTCATTACAAAATAAAAAAAAAATTAAAAAAAAAATTTAAATTTGAGGATTTTTGTGTCTAAGACCCTTTTCAAACTTACTAAAAAAATGTAATTTTAATATGCGCCACTTAAATAAATCATAGTTTCGAATTAAAAGTATATTATTGTAAAGTTTGATTGCAATGCCCAGAAACACTATAGACAGGATGGCCCTAAACTCACTGTACATAAGCTAGGGGTGATAGAACACATCAAGATGAATAATAGTAAATAGGAAACCAAGGATCCCAAACGTATTCCAAAGGAGACAGGCGCCAAAAAAGTTTAGAGTCCCAAATTGCAAATGATGATAAGAATGGGTAGATTTATTTGCGGTTTTCGCTAAAATCATTTTTTAAATTAGTATTTTCTTTTATAAAAAATTAAAGAGAAAATTATAAAAATGCCGGAAGAGGGCGCTCTAGACTTTGGAGTATCGGATAACTACTTTTACAGGGTTTTTTTTTAAACACTGTTAAATGTTTTCTAAAGCTTAAACTTTAACATAAATTTTGTGCGCACAAGTGAAATCATCGGGAGTGGATAAGTGGAGCAAATTTAATTGTGTTCAGGGGGTTGATTTTTAAACAATCTTATGTAATGATCAAAATAATAATAAAATAATAATGGAAATCAGGACAAACAGAGATAGAATGAAAAGAAACCAACAAAAGGAAGAAAAACACTTTATTCAATCAAATGAAAATAAACAACAGGAAGTGCTATCTCACAGGAATTGTTTAAAATTGCAGTATACAACACGGACGCAGGTTTGAAGCCGGCGATGGGTTCACCGCCGTACATTGACGAAAACACCAGGCATCTCTCTTATGGTGGCCGGAGCAACGGATATTCGGGCAACAAGGTCTTCAGCAGAATCTACGGGACCATCTTCGTATATCAGGCTCTTCGTATGACCACACAGAATAAATTGGGTGAACGGGACGCTCAGCTGATTGGATCGCCACGATCTATCCATCGCCCCGGATACATGATATGCAGTGCGTTATGCGCATCCAGGCTGTAATGGGCCAGTGCTCCGTCGTGTTAGAACCACATACGTCGTCTGATGGGTGCTGGAACGTGGTTGAATAGTTCTGGCAACACCTTTTGCAGAAATACAACGTATGAATTTTCACCCAGGCGCGTCTCGCAGAACTTGCCACACGGTATTACGGGAAACGTTCACTTCTTCGGACAATTTCCGCGTGCTAAATTCAGGCCTCTCGCCGATACGATCCAAAATGTTATCCGTAACGGATGGCGTTCTTACACTCTTGGAACGTCCGGTATCTTGCATGCAACTTGCAAAGGAACCTCTTTCGCACAGTTGTTGGTGCAGTCTTTGAAATATCCTCGCATCAGGAACACGTCTGGTTGGAAAACGCTTTTGGTACAATCTTTGAGCTTCTGTTTCATTGCCATGTGCAGCTCCGTATATGTAATGCATCTCGGCCTTCTTCTGGTCAGAGTACGAAACCACGTTATCGGCTATCCACAAAGCAAATGAAGACAGCAGCTGCGGACAGTTCCTAGTTTTACAACTATGCACTCGAATAAGTAACTTTTATGTTAGCGAAAATTTGCATACGCGTTCTTCTTCTTCCCCATGTCACATTTTCATATTCTTCTTCCAGAAACTTACAGCATAATGGTAACTATAGCCCTTGCATGTATGCACCTTAAATATGCTCCAACACGTTTGCGTTTGAATTCAAATCACGCATTACTTAGTGAATGTTGTTTGTTTTGATGTGTACTATCACCTCATAAAGTTTGCTTCATCACTTATTATTTTGCTAATTACATGTGATCGTTCAAAAATCGACACCCTGAACACAGTTAAATTTGCTCTACTTACCACTCTCGATGATTTCACTTGTGTACGCAAAATTTATGTTAAGGTCTAAGATTTAGAAAACATTTAACAGTGTTTCAAAAAAACGGTAAAAAGTAGTTATTTGGTACTGCAAAGTCTAGACTTCTACCGGCATTTTTATAACTTTCTTTTTAAAACTATTTTCAAGAAAATACTAATTTAAAGAATGATATTTTGCGAAATCTGCAATTAAATCGACCCATTTTTCTCTTTTTTATCATCACTTGCAATTTGGGACCCTAAAATTTGATGACGCTTGTCTCCGTTGGAATACTTTTGGAACCCTTGGTTTCTGATTTACTATTACTCGTCTTGATGTGTTTTCCCACCCCCCTAGCGTATGTACCATGAGTTTAGGGACACCCTGTATATATATATATATATATTTAATCGCTTATTGCAAGAAAAATACTGATGTTTTTAAATAGACTTTCATATAAGTGGTTAAGTAATTATCTTTGCAATAGTTTTATATGTAGAATTTTTTCCAAGGATAAAATCAAACGTGTGTATTCAAGATCAATATAAATTTAAAGTAAATAAATAAATGATCATACTTTGATTAATTCTTTTGCATATCGGATTCAAAATGGTTCACCATCTATGCTGTAAAATGTTAAATGACAAAATAAGTTTTGTGCTGCCTGCTTTTCTTTTATAGTATTTTCAGCTAATAAAATGGAAATCTCTATCTTAAGTCTTTTTTTTATCATAAAGAAATGCTAATTTTAGAATGGACTTTCTTATTTAAACTTCATTTTATCATTTACTTATGTTTTAATTATGTTATGCTTCTGTGTTCTCGTTTAGATAATGTACAATAATTACAATAGTAATTTTATTGAGAATCACTAGTCTAATATATTCCCGTTTATCACCACATAAAACTCTGATAAGTATTTCTGTTTTAATGAATCCCCGAATGCTGGTTCAGTTAATGATGAGTGTGGGTTGAGAAACCAAAATCGCCCACAATGGTACTATTAATGATACAGCCTGAAATTAGCGGCTTAAAAGATGACCATTCATTTGGAGAATAAATACTGTAGTTAATATCAAAATAAATATTAAATTAATATAATACGATTTTATGAAGACGTACTCCTCAATGATTTGAATTTAATAAATTAACTTTGTGTGCTATGTTATAATATTGATAAATTTCTTGTTTCATTTTTTGCAATAAGGCGTAAATAAAGAAAGCCTTCAATACTGTAAAGAGTTAAAAGACAAAAACTATGTACTTCTTTTATATTGTAGTATTTTCTGATAATAAAATAGAAATCTCTATCGTTAGTCCTTTTTTAGGCATAAAATTCTGTTATTCTTAAAATTGTTTTTCTCATTTAAACTTCATTTTATCATTTTCTTAGATTTTAATTATGTTATATTTTTGCTACCTCGTTTGGATAATGCACAATAATTACAATAGTAATTTTTATTGAAAACCACTAGTCTAATATATGCCAATTTATCATCCATAAAAGTCTGATAAGTATTTGTGTTGTAATGAATCCCCGAATGCTGGTTTCGTTAATGGTGCCTATGGGTTGAGAAACCGAAATCGCCCACAATGGTACTATTAATGATAGAGCCTGTAATTAGCGGCTTACAAGATGGCCATGTATTTGGAGAATAAATACTGTAGTTAATATCAAAATATTTATTATATAAATATAATACAGTTTTATAAAAAAAAGTGTTGCTTAATGAACTGGATTTAATAAATTAACCTTTCTATGCCAAGTTATAATATTTTTAAATATTTTATTCCATTTTTTGAATTCGGATAAAAAAAAAGGTACTCCATTGATGTTGTAAAAATTAAAAAGACAAAATCAGTTTCGTGCTTTTTACTTTTCTTTTGTATTATTTTAAGATAATAAAACAGAAATGTTTGTCATTATCCTTTTTTTAGCCATAAAGTTCTGTTAGTCTCAGAATGGTCTTTCTTATTTAAACTTCATTTTATCTTTTACTTATGTTTCAATTATGTTATGCTTCTGTTTTCTCGTTTATATAGTATATAACAATTACAACAGTAATTTTATTGAGAATCACTAGTCTGAAAAATATTTGTTTTTATGAAGGCTGCTGAATTTGGATTTAATAAATTAACCTTGGTATGCAAAGTTTTAATATTGATAAATTCCTTGTTTCGTTTTTTTGCACTGGGACGTTTAAATGTTCGACATCGGTGTTGTAAAGAGTTAAAAGACAAAATAAGCTTTATACAATTTAATTTTCTTTTGTAGTACTTTCAGATAATATAATAGAAATGTCAATCGTAAGCCTTTTTTTAACGATGAAGTTCCCTTATACTTAGAATCGTCTTTCTTCATTAAACTTCATTTTATCAGTTACTTATTTTTAATTATGTTATGCTTCTGTTTTCTCGTTTAGATAATATACAATAATTACAATAGTAATTTTATTGAGAATCACTAGTCTAATACATTCTCGTTTCTCACTACATAAAAGTCTGATACGTATTTCTGTTTTAATGAATCCCCAAATGCTGGTTCAATTAATGATGCGTTTGGGTTGAGAAACCGAAATCGCCCACAATGGTACTATTAATGATAGGGCCTGAAATTATCGGCATAAAGATGACCATGCATTTGGAGAATAAATACTGTAGTTAATATCAAAATAAAAATGAAATAAATATAATATCGGTAAAGTTAGTGTGCTTTTATTTTATATTCAGAAGCAACATTAATGATGCTATTTTTAAAAAATGATTGATAATTTTTAAAAAATGTCATAGATAACATACGAAGAAAGCTATCAAAACAACGCTTAATTCATCAATGAATATAATAAGAAAAACTCATATCTACTTATTTGAATATAATATACTTAATCAAATATGTATAGTGTAAATATTCATGTAAAATACCTATTTTAGATAAAAAATAGTTTTGCGTTTATTTAACATACATATATATTTAATTTATCATCATGTACAAAATAACGACATTTTTTACATTACGACATTATGACATTTACGACATTAACGACAAAAGAAATTACGCCATATTTAAAATGACCAAGTAATATTGCAAAATTTAAAATTAAAAAATATATTTCGAAGAGACATTAACTTCATATTTTGATATGTTCTTTTTAATTATTGTAGTGAATTCTAAGATGCTACAAATAATATTTCCTTTCTAAACAACAAAAATAATTTCTCGTAAATACTAAAAAGAGGAAGAAAAACCTGGTAAAATTACATCAGATTTAAACGATATATTTAAATGTTTTACTTTTTTATCTTATACCGCGGTTCTAAAATTGCCAGGAGAAAAAATCTCTGTGCATTTCACTAGTTAAATGATTTTGTTTAATTAAACAATTAAATATCCAGTAGATGTTTAACAAAAGCTGATTCGAGCTTAAAACTTTTCCCAATCAAAGGAAAATTAATGAAAATTCATTTACAGGGAGATCGCCACTTTATAAATTTTTAAGTTGTTGTTCATTATTTGGTAGAATTTTAAAAGTTGATCAAATTAGTGTGTTTTCAGAGTTGACAAGCGTAGCTCGAATCGAGCCCTCTAGTATAGTTAGAAATACCACACTTTTCTTTCTGCAGGATTATGCAAATTTTGCGTTGATTTTGTTTACCATTGTGTAAAATTATATTGTTTTCAGGTAACCATGTTTTTTCTACATCAATTCACTATTTTTCGAACATGTTTCACTACATAAATATTTTGTCTAAAATGTTACGAATTCGTGTGTTAAAGATTTACAGTTGTAAAGAAAATTCAATATTTCATGATTTATATTTAAACTAAAAGACTCAACGGTTGTTTTTAATCAACCATGGAGCGTTTTCGTGCACGAAAACTCCATTTTGATTTCGGATTACAGACATTTAATGGTGTAAATGATCCAAAATGATGTTCAGATATTTTCTAAAGTTAATGGTCTATTCTATAACAACCACTGGTTCCTGCCCGTAAGGGGCATAGTGACGTCACGGCGACGTCGTTTTGAAGTCATACTGTGACTTGTGATCATCGATTGTCGATGTGACGTCACGTGACATGTGAAGTCACAGTGTCTAAAATGTGAAGTCGTTATGGTCGTTTTAGAGCTCGTTTGTGACGTCACTTTGTAATGTCACGGTGTGACAAATTTGTGAAAAATTTGTCTTTTGTGCCTCCTTTGACCTTAGCATCTTGACGAAACTGTGACAAAAGCGACGTTGTGACAAAAGTGTTTTTTAAAGTAAATAATATGTTTTAAAGAATTTTTGTTTTTCTTAAAGATTTTTAAGAAAGTCACATTTCAGTCACAAAGTGTCGTCACTGAGTGGTGGCATTTTGGTCACAGATGTGATGTGACCACAGTGACGTCATTGTGACGTCACTGTGACTATGCATGCTATAAGGGTGGAACTGCCAGTAGAACGTCCCTAAAGTTTAAAATTGCAGCAATTGTCCTGTGTATGGCCTGTTGCATAAGGGTGAGCAAAAGTTCACATAGAAGGCGGCGTATCTAAACAGTGCCATCGACGTTTTGAACGATGAAACGTGTTTATCCGACGAAGAAACTCTGTCTTTATGTTCAATAGTTCAATCTGGATGTTGCTGGGATTAGTGTAGGACTATTTGGCGATGATGCTTGGTAAACAGGGGCACATGAGTGGGACGTTAGTCCCATAGTCTGAAATTCAACAGTGCCAGATGAACTGTATCCCCCGAAAGAATTGTACATGGACCTTTATTATCTAGGGTTGTAAATTGAACTAGTCTCTGCTGCCAATTTTGCATTGCCAAGTGGGGGAGTCTCTGATGTTCTTTTTATTTGATAACAGTCTGTCAAGTCATATGTTAATGGAAAACGCCTAAAAAACCAATTTGACTGCTAGGTTTACCAATGTGTTTTCTTGCAACAAAAAAATTGAAAAAATATTGGACTAGAAGCAGAAAAACGTAATGGTAAACCTACGAGTCAACCGCTTTTTTCAGATATTTTTTACCAAGCTATGACTAGGCAGACCGATTGATTATTAATATGCGAGTCGTGATTTACCTAATCCTACAATTCCACCTGGGATCAGTATGAAGTGATTATTTGTACTGCCGCCTCCACATCTAAAAGAAATATGTTTATAAAAAAATGGTAAAAGTTTGAAATTACATAAGATTTCGTATTTAAATATTTAAATTTCGGTTCAAAGTTTTTAATCATGTTTTACAAATTTCTGTAGCACAAAATGTTTGTAAATTTATTTTAATTGATGCATGATTCGAAGTTAGATAGCCTTGGAATCTACCAACTTATGTAAAAAACAAAAATTAAGTCACTTTATAAATCACTTTTCTCTGAAAGCAAAAGTTTTCATAACATTATAAAAAAACACTATTTCGACAGAAACCACACGCTGTGTTCACGGAAAGGTTCTCAACGCTTTAGTGAAATCTTGCATGTTAGTTAGGTATTAAGATTTTGAATTAATACAGGCTTACGGGTTTTCTGAAACACCCGCCTGTTGCATAAGTACCAATTAAGTGTTATGGCGGACTGACATGCGATTGTCTGAAATATGGTGAGAAATGTTTCCACGCACCCACATGTGAGAAATTAATAAAGGGCACTGGAAATAACGCTTTTACCGGGAAACGTATTACTTCAAGAGAAAGACTTCATTTTTATGGCATATTAGATTATAAAAGTAAATGGAAAATCATGCTGCATAAATACAGTTTCACGATAATTTATATATTTATATGTGTGATCGATAAATTTCATTTGCAAGCAACATACTGATATTAATACAAGCATATTTAAGTGGATATATGTAATAAGCATTGATGGAACCATATTGAAATAATAAATTTCGCTTACAGTTTTTCTCATTTTAATTCAGGAATTGTTTTATCATATAAAATATATCCATGATATACCAAACAGATGTTGGCTAATTGTTCAGATTAATGTTTAATAAAACATAAATTGAACAATTTATGTTTAGCTATAATTTAAAAGAGTTTCTTTGCTAAATGAAAAATCTTTTAAATATATAAAAAATTCACGCTTTGTACAAATATATTATTTCTAATTGATTAAAAAGGTATAATGAAGATATCAAAAACAGAAAAATAGTTTTATTTTGTTTCTATTTCAACTCATCACAAAGTTTTTTTTTTTTTTTTTTTTTTTTTTTAATGATTTTGTGATGAGTTGAAATATGTCAAGAAAACAAGCCACGATTTCTTAATTTATTATTTTTTATGAGATTACGGAGGCTATAGGTCTTATTAGAAATCATCAACTTTTTAAAAGTAGCATTTTTTTCGGATACTTCGTACTTTCATGTAATATGAAATTCAATTATAGAAATCGTTATGTACACATTTGAAATAATAAACTGACAGAGTGATACTCGTTAGCTTTTCAAATGATACTTTTGCATATTTTTAATGGATGTGCAGCGGCGTATGGGAAAACAAATTATCTGTATTTGCTGTTTATGCATCAAGTCTAAAATAAATTTATACCGTGGTTTTTAAAAATGATTATCAATTTTTTTCAATCAATAACTGGCCATATGAGCCTCTACAGGGTTTCCACATGAAACACGATTGATTTCAAAAGTTAATTATGTTGAAACTATGATTCCTAATGATTTGTAGTTTGCGGTGTCAAGAATAGGAACACAATAAGTTCACTTTATTGCAATTATGTTTTTCCAAAAAAGCTGATTTTAGATGCATACTTTATTGATCTGTCATGTAATGCCCTTCATTTATTGCAGGTATTGACTAATGAGTAGTGATGACTACAGCAGAAGACAGTATACATATCGAAACTGCTAAATTACCTCTGTTTTTAAAGACTATATAATTTCTGACCAATGAGAACGATCTGAAACATTTTATTTTTAACAGATTCTTTTAAAATAAAATAATAATAGATAACAAATAAAACAGTCTATTTTAACTGGAGCATTTTCATTGGTAGGAAAATAGATTGTCTTTTAAAACAGAGAAAATTTTTCATGATATGTTTAACAGTATCCATAGAGAAAAATGTAACTTTTCCCGACAAAAAAAGTTTGCAGGAAAATAAACTTGTTGAATCACAGATCAATAATTCATACAAAAAATTAACTGTTTCGAAAAAAAATGCTGTAAAATAAAAATTTTATATTGCTACTCATGATACCGGAAATCTATAAGTCATAATTTCCATCTAATTAACATTTGCAATCAGGGAATTTTCGTGAGAGTATTTTGTAGTTGCACATGCTAATGACACAGAGGTCCTAAATGTTTACAACGTCAATTAATTTTCTTAAAAAATATTGCACTAATTATAAAGTTCACATTCACCAAAGAAATTAAAATGCTCACAAAATGACAATTTTCTCTTAATTTGTACGTTAAAATATTTCAGTTATTTATCTTCGTCTTACAAAATGAGAGGTTCAAATATGACACATTGCAATTGAAGGGATTAATTATTCTCCTACATTAATTAAGTCCTTTTAAGTCAGTTCCAACCTGGATTAAATTGTAAATTAATTTAACACAAATAATAAATAATAACACAATATTTAATAAATTCAACAAAAATAATAAAATTAACACAATAGTAATATGTACGTACTTGAAAAGATCCATGCATCTTTGTATCCAGCGTATTTATACAATTTCCATATTTTTTTTGCATATAGCCAATTTTATACTATTCTCTTATTTCATTAATTCCGCAACAAATTATTCCTTAAAAAAGTTTTAAGTCTCATTCGTAATAACATGTTATGACTTATAGGTCATTGTGAAAAGTCATAGTTATAATTTATAGTTATATCTGATAGTAGTTATGAGTCATAAATGATAAGTCATAGCGTTAAGTCAGAGCTGGCAAAATATTAATTACTTTAATTACAGTAGTATGTTAGGATATTCACTTTAACAACATGAAGTTCTAATACTAAAATTTATATTTTTCTTCATATTCACTTTCAAATAATATTTAATCTCAAAAGAATTTCATTAATCTTATTTAGCTATAGGTTCATCAATATTTTTCAATAATATTGATAGTATTCAAATATCAGCAATATATTATCAAATCATTTCTTAAGTAATATTTCTCAAGTAATCTCTAATATCTCATCCATATGACCAATGAGTGAGGTATAAAAATATATCAAACAAAAAGGCATAAATAATTAAAAAATAAACGAATATGAATATCTGTGAAAAGAAACAATAATCAAAATTCAGCATAATTATTCAGCATAAGTATGCAATCATCTTGTCTTCAATCAAAAAATATAAACATAATTTGTTGCATAAAAATGGGACTTATAGCATTTTTTTTATTACTTTTTAATGGTTGAGAAATAATTTCAACTATTATTGTTAAAGCATTTTTTATCTATAAAATTTAATCTTAAACCTAAATTAAATTTAAATATAACACAGTTATATCAATTTATTACAATTTAATACAATTTAAATTATTATAATTATAATCCAATTCATTTCTAAATAACAGTGTGTTTTTGAAAGCAGCCGAAGAATATTACTGCTGCGGTTTTTGATTGGATTAACTTTTTTATGCAGGCATCGATTGGTTGCTTTAATTTATTCATTTTTTATATAATTCCGTGTTGGAACTGACACAAAAGAATTGAATTGCTAGTGTAAGTTGGTAAACTTTATTTTATAGAAATGAAATTTTTAACTGATTTTGAAAAGGGCAATTTTTAAAATTAGTTTCATTAACAAGTTTTCAAACTAAATTGTTCAGTTCACTTTTGAGATTTTTTACGTATTGGACCATTATTCTATATAATAAATATTTGAAAAATATTAATAAACTAAGCATGTTTTGTAAATAATATAGAAATAATGCTAAACGATTATGCTGATTTTTAAGGAATTATCTTTGTAATTTGTAAACAAGATTAATATCTTGTTATTGTATTTTTATGAATGATTTCACTAGTTCGCGTTATAATTTCTAAATTTAAATTTAACTGGACAAAAAAATAATAATTCTATTTAAATTTCGACTCCAAGAGACAATATCGTAATCCATGTCAATGAAATACTTCCCTTCTATGAAATTGTGGGTCATAAGACCTACTAGTTCATCCTTCTTTTTTGGGTGGAGAATGAGTAATAATAAAATTTTTCGCCTTAATCCTAAGCTAATTACTTCCAAATTCTCTTAATATTGAACTTTTCCCTTTCTTTTTATAGTTTAAAATATTATTTTTAATTCCGTACCTTTAATCAACCCTTTCTTATTTTATTTTATTCTAAATAAACATTAATTAAACCACAATTGGTGTGGAATAAAAAGAAATTTGGACTCCAAATATGAATATGAAAATTCTAGCGTAGGGAAATGCGAAAGGAAAAGTAAATTTACAGCAAGAACAGAAAGGAAACTTATTGAAATTGCTACAGATAACAAAAAAAAAACTGGTCATGAACTAAAAACAATTTTTCAAGTGTATGGATTAAATGCATGCGATTCTTCTATTCGTAGAAAGCTTATTTTAGCTGGACTCAGTGATGGTTATCCTTACAAAAAGCCTAAAATCACTTTGGTATGGCAAAGAAGAGACATTCTTGGACAAAGGTTGTACAACAACAATTCAGAAATGATTGACGCAAGGTGAGAAATATTAATTTTCCCAAAACTAATCAGTTGAACTTAAATTGTTCACTTATTTTCTTGAAATTATGTTTTTGGCATAATGACGAAAGATACAGAACTGTTTATACATTTTTGGATGAAGAAAATATAAAACCACTTCTATTGCCTGGAAACAGTTCAGATATGAATCCCATAGATCAGCGGTTCCCAAACAATAGGTCGCGACCCACTGGTGGGTCGCGGCGGCTATTTTAGATGGTCACAGAAACAATCGAGGTTTGTCACAAAAATATATTTTGTGTTTTATTTTTTTAAATATAAAACAATTTCAACAGCAAATTATATTTCAAGGGAAATATCTTAATTACCATACGAAGAAATATACGAACAGATTATCTAGACAATTCTAAATGAGCTTTGAATTTCTTGATGAAGTTCAACACAAGATACGCGTGTGAACAGGATTTTTGTAATTTGGCTGTTTTTGAAAAGCACGTATCGAAAAACGAGTGTGTTTAAAGTGAATTAAGTTTGAACTTAACAAGTTTTGACCCTGATACACATGCTTTCATCGGTAAACACCAGTGCCAGAAAACGCACTGATTGTAAAATTATATTTTGGTAGTAATTAAATGTAATTTTAATTATCTTTCTTGTTTGTGTATTGTGTTAATTTTTATTACACTTACGCATATTGGAATTACGAATTGTTCTTTTCGTTCATAGCGCATTTTTCATACGAAATTTGCCTTTTATGTAGAAATTTGCCTTTAGATAGCCGATAGCTTATACAGGTCATACAACATTTTCATATTGATATACATCATTATATTTATGTATGTCTCTAAAAAATATTTTCACTTAAAGGTGGGTCGCTTACCAATGGAGTTTGGGAATCGCTGCCATAGATATTCATTGGGTCATTGTAAAGGAAAAAATAAATAAATGCACCAACATAAACAAGAATGATCTAATAGAAAGAGTCTCCGTAATTTGGCGTCGTGACAACGAAATACAAATTAAGTGCCAAAAACTCATACGAAGTATGCTAAAACACATAGAGTTTTTAATAAAATTCAAGGAATTTTATACACTAAATATTAAGTGTATCAGTATTTTTTAGAAGATGTATTATTTCTAGATTCCAACAAGATTTTATTGCAAAATTCACAATTATTCTAATAATTTCCACATCTCTATAGATGTTATATTTTCAAAATATGTACGATGGTACCAAAAATTATTTGGAATAAAGCAGTACCGTACTGATAAAATTATTTTATGTAAACAGTAGCAAAAATTTAATTTTAATCTCAATGACTTTCTAAAAAAAATTTTTTTTTAATTGTGTTTTATTGTGTTAAATTGTGTTTTTAAATTTTTAACTTTGGAACACAGGACCACTGAAAGGCTGATAAAAATTTAGTAAGTATAAAAGCTCCACACCATTTTTTCATGAGAAGCGAGTGATAGAATGACATTAATTTTCAGTTTTATACAGGACAGGTCCAGCTCCATAATTCATCTCCTAACTCAATGGTCGGCTTTCTGCAGCAACTGCATCATATTTTAAATGTACATAAGTATCCTGAATTTTTCTTAATATTAGAAGCCTTTTTTTTAAATTTCTGTATATTTTTTTAAAATCAGATTTTGTTATTTCTACAGTTTTGGATATTTTTATGGTCAATACTTAACAAATTTTTCTTTTCTTTATTTTCTTTTTTTGATTTTACATTAAATATTATTTTAAAATAATATCAAATGAAATGTTAGTGAAGGTTAAGAAATATGAAAAAATGAGGACTTAATTTTTAGAACTCACGAAAAATCTCAGATTGCATCCATTGGTTTCATTGAAAACCAAGATTTTTCATTGTCTCAAATACACTATAAAACTGGATTTTTTAAACATCGGAATGTTTTATCAGAGCAAGTTCGCCAGTAGTATAGATTGCTAGAAAAAAACTCGATTTTTCCTCTTACTTTACAAGAGGAAAGTATTCGATTCATGAATTTTTTTATTTCCGATTTTCAACAGATTTTAGGGGAAGGCGATCCAAAAAAAAAAAAAAAATAAAATAAAATAAAATAAATAAATAAAAATAAAAAATTTCTGCATGTGAGTTTGTGATTATGTCTGTCTGCCTATCTGTCTGCCTGTATGTATGTGACACAAATTTTATGGGCACCCTATCTCAAGAGCTAATGCATGGAATTTAATGAATTTTAAAATTTGCTAGTCCCTGCTGTAAATTGGTGCTGATTAGTTTTTGGTGATAATCACCGAATAGGTGGGACTGCTATTCTGTTTTTTAACGATTTTCTGAATAGCTCTCTCTCAAAACTAATGAAGATGCAAAATTTCATATTCGGTTGACGTTTACTTTGACATAAATTGATAGTGATTAGGTTTTGGTGGAAATCATCCAATAGATCTGCTGTTATGCTGAATTTTGCTGGATTTAAAAGATTTCAGTAATAGTCATATCTTAGGAATTAATGGACGGAATTTAATATTTTTACATTCCTCATGATAAACATAGAATAACATTTGTTTTTGCCACAGTAATATGGAATTTCGAAGCTTAAACCTGTATGGAACAGAAGAAAGTTTTAACTTTGGCACATCCGAGTAGTTTAATTTTGGATAATGCGAGCTTTAAAACTCACGTCCTCTCATATATTTCAGTAAAATGTTTGGTAATTCCGTCGTATTTTTAAAAGACAATACAGTATGAAATTATCTAATCCATATTATTACCCATCTAATGGAAGAATCTGTATTTTTC
Source organism: Maratus speculifer (assembly GCA_964019185.1). Classification (NCBI taxonomy): domain Eukaryota; kingdom Metazoa; phylum Arthropoda; class Arachnida; order Araneae; family Salticidae; genus Maratus; species Maratus speculifer. Next base: position 115,765,798 of record OZ025289.1, on the reverse strand, counting down.
TATAAACTTTTCTCTGAATATTTGTGCAATTGTATTCATAGTCGAACCTCTGTATTCAATCCAGCAAAATACGTAATTAGTTATATGTATTATTGTGGAACTCTGTTGATGCAACTCACCACCTGGCCAACAAAATTCAGAATTTTATATTCATTAAGTGTCTAAAAGAGCACTCTCTAAGTTAACCATACTTCAATTTCACATTGTTTGTTGAGCGCTACATAACTTCCTTACAGATTTTTTTTAAATTTAAATCTATTTTTAGGTATATTGTCTCGTGGACACCGTACTCCTAGTGGGTGGATAAGTTAATAAACTAAATTGGAAAAAGTAATTATTATTATTATTTTAGAAGGTGATTACAGCTTTTCACAGTGATGCTAAAACATAATTGTTTAACTAGAAAAATTCAATTGTTAAACATTTTTTCTTATTCATAAAACATTTTGTGCATTTGACACTATTTTTTCATAAACAGTTGTGATTATTTGAACTCGTGGGGAAAACAATCAAAACTATATAAATATAAATATAAATATAAATATAAATATGCATGAAAAATCTTCTGGAAATAGTTTTCTTTTTTCCATAAAATAAACAATCGTCTGCCAACATATTAAATTCACACGAAAACATATTTTTTTAAATTCAAACTTAAACAAGTTTTATAACTAAAGATATATAACAAAACCAAATTTTTGTTCCTTGTAATTATTTAGATACGCTTGATACTTTTAATTCAGTACAATATAATTTATAAACCATATTCTCCCTTTAACCTCTTCATCCTGGAGTACCCATTTGAATATATTAAAGCTAAAGGCAAAATTACTCCTAAAAATTTATATTAAATGCATAAATTTCTGCTATCACTATTCAGATGCATCACAGTGTTCTATATTACCAATAGATGTGCTACACGTTTAAAGAAGGAGGAACCATGTGACTTTGAAAATGAGACATTTCCAAAATGGATGACATAAGCAATTTACCAACGACTTCACGTCAAAGTATGTGAATAATATAAATGCGTGAGTGAATTTAAAAAAAATATTGCATTTTTTTTTATAAATTATACTGTTTTAAGAATGATTTGGAGTTGTTTATAAATGTTGTTAATTTGTGCATGGATATTAAAAACATCTCTAAATATGTTGTACCCATTTGGGTACAATGGGTCTTTACTATACATTTCCAGCTAAAGAAACTAATTTTCTGTATAACTATTGTGTACACATGGTTATTAACAAATTTTTTTAGGAATGAATAAATTATTTGATTTAGTCTTACAAAACAATTTTAAAGGGCTTTTAAAATGATCTTTAAAATGCTTTTAAAATATGAAGTAATATATTGAATTTACTGCTTAATCATGTCATACCTTTTAGTAAGTTTAAAATTTTCTAACATGAATTTCTTATTATTTCTTATTTCTCTTCGAATTTGTCGTTAATATTTGTTCTAATTTCTTAACATTCTCTTTCACACCTTTCTTCTGAGTTTACTAGATCAGATAATAAAATTGTGGTGTTGAAATGAAAGGACAAGAAATATGTGCATATGATGTCCACCACATGTGCAAGTGAGTCCAGACATGTGAGTGCTGGTGTAAAGGTAAAAAAAGCCAAGGCTCCTGTAACTAGACCAGCTATAATAAGAATGTATAAAGCACATATGAATGGAATCAACCTAAAAGATAGGTTCATTGATGCGGACACGTAAATAACCAATTCGGATCACTTCTCACTTCCTCGAATTAGTTACAGTAAATAGTTGGGTTTTGTATATAAGAGATTATAGATTCTCCAATATTCCGAAAAGAGATCAAATGAGTTTACTCGAATTTGTCTTTACATTTCTGAAGTCCTTATAAAATGTGAAAAGGAAAAGTCTACTGTTGGAAGACCCCGAAAATCAGGGCAATCATACAATAAATCTACATCTTCTAAAAAAAGGGGGAAAATAACCATGTCTATTTCCAAAAATGAGGTTCGCTAAGATGTGTTCGGACATTGGCAGGAATCTATTGCTAGGGTACATCAATCTCGATGAGGTATAGAAGGATGCAAAGGAAAATCAAGAGTAAAATGTGTGAAATGTAATCTATTTCATTTTCTTCAGAATAATAACAATTTCAAAAAATTCTATAATAAAAGATATATTATTAGAAGATTATTATTACAAGGTATGTGTGATATTACAAGATATGTATAGAATATACGTATTGTATATATAGTATAGTAGCAATATATGTATTACAATTATTACAAGATATGTATAATATTTTGCTACAATATATAACTTTACGTAAAAAATCATTTAAGTTGTTTATATTGATATAATTTTTTAACAATAAATAGGTCCATTTACTGTAAAACTAAATTGGTCTTATTTATTTAAAGAATGACATTTTTATTCAGCTGTGATCTGATGTACCCGTATGGGTACATAAATTTTTACTATTTAAAAATTTTAAAAATAAAAAACCAATTTTATTTTCTCTTTTCAAAGCCTAAAAGCGCCATAATTTGCTAATAAAATAATTTTTCTATGCAGCAGACTTTTCTCGGAACTGAAGAGGTTAAATTGAGTTTTTGAAACTAGTTGAAGAATAAATCTCTATACAGAAGAAAATAATTAAAATTTTTTATTTAGTCTTCATATTTGAAAGTAAAACTCAAAAAGGTCCGATGTATTGCTCCTTCAAACATTTTACATAACACTAAAAAGAAAAATATCTCATAAAAAAAATTAAAAATAACACATAGTTCTACCTACAAGATAATTCAAATATGAAATTAAATGTTAATGAACACACATTGTGGTTTGTTCGAAATTATGATGAATTTTCAATGATTTACGTTTTTGCGCGCATAAATTGTGCACATTTTACTAAATATACTTTAAGTATATATTCTTCCTAAGCAATAAGTAGGGAAATTATTCACCTAATTCCCATTCTATCATGCAGTAATGAAGTACTTAACGTAGCTAAGAATCTCATTTAGCGTAATTACTCTTACAATAATTGTACCTCTTACTTCGTGAACAATGTTCCCTCTCAGTTTGGGATAGCGAGTTTAACAATGATTGTTTCCTCCGAGAAACAATATATAACTCCTCGTTCAGTAAAGCGAAGACAAATAGCCGAAATATTTTAAGGTACAAATAAAGAGAATATAGTCATTTTGTGAGCATTTTAATTTCCTTGCTGAATGTGATCTTAATAAATAATGAAATATTATTTTTTAAATAGTTAAAGCTGGTATGCATTGAATAGATGAAAAATTATGCACTTAACCCTTTTAGGGGTGTTGGTTCATTTTCAATCATTCATTTGGTAATGAAAGACAAATAGCTGAAATATTTTAACATACAAATAAAGAGAAAATATTTACTAGTGAGCATTTTAATTTCATTGCTGAATATAAACTTAATAAATTGTACAATATATATTTTTAGTTGAAGTTGGCATGCATTGAATAGAAGAAAAATATGTCCTAAACCGCTTTAGAGATGGTGGTTCATTTGTGGCGGTTCATCACTTAGTAAGATGAAGACAAATAGCTGAAATATTTTAATGTATAAATAAAGAGCCAACAGTCGTTTTGTACGCATTTTAATTTCGTTTCTGAATCTGAACTTAATACATCTTGCATTTTTTCCTTTAGAAAATTAACTGAAGTTGATGTGCATTGAATAGGAGATAAATTTTGCACTTAACCCCTTTAGTGACTGTGGTATATTGTCAAACTCCTCGTTTAGTAGATTTGAAGCTAAATACCTGAGAAATATTAATGAATAAGCAAAGCGAAAATAATACTTTTATGCATATTTCGATTTCATAGCTGAAAAAATACTACAATATCATTTTTAGTAAAATTAGTCCGTATATATTTAATAGAAGAAAAAATACGCACTTTTATCCTAATGGGAACGGTGGTTTTCGAACACATAGTTTAATAACGCAAAAATAAATATTTAAAATATTTAGGAATGAGGAAATAGTTGTTTTGTACGCATTTTAATTTCATTGCTGAATGCGAACTTAATATATCGTGCAATCTTTTTTAGAAAATTTACTGAAGTTTCTATACATCCATCGAATAGGAGAACAATTGTGCACTTAATCGTTTCAATGATGATGGTTTATTTTTAAACTCCTTTTTTTGTAACATACAAATAGCTAAAATATTTTAACGTACAAATAAAGATAAAATAGTCATTTTCAGAACATTTTAATTTCATTTTTGAATGTGAACTTAATAATTATTGTAATATTTTTTAGAAAATAATTTTTATAGACATTGACTAAGAGAAAAATTATGCAATTAACTCCTTTAAGAACAATGTTTCATTTTCGAACACATCATTTAATAACGCGAGGATAAATAGTTGAAATATTTTAACGTACAAAAAATAGCAAATATTTGTTTTGTACGTATTTTAATGTCATTTGTCAATGTGAATTTAATAAATCACGCAATATATTTTTTTAGAAATTAACCTGAACTTAGTATGTATCGAATAGGAGAAAAATTATGCCTTGTAACTCATATATTAATTTTCTACTTCTTTCTTTCACATTAAACTATTGTACATTACATTGTTCTTACATAATGTTTTTAAGTGCTGGTAGTAATCTAAAATATTTTTTTATACATTTGCAAAATATTTTTTTAGTTACATAAATAATAAAGAGAAGAGAAATGTGCATAGAACATAAACTTATTTCTTTGTTATTATTATAATTATTATTTTCTTCTTATTGAAAAAAAAAATAAAAAATAAATAAAAAGAGTAAATTTTGTAATGTCGAAATCCTTACCAAACACAAACTAATATATAACAGCGAAAATTTTGAGGGAAAGTCGGGAATTACAGTTGCAATATACTATTACTACAGTAAATATAACATTGACTAACTAAAGGCTGATTTTCAATTTGAAGTAATATTGGCAAACATACAGAAATATAAATGTAGAACGCTTAATAAATAAATAAATAAATAAATAAAATGAATATTAAAATTTTATGTCATATTATTTTAAATTATTATGTATAAATTCCTAGTTCTTTCGAAAATCTTTATTTTAACAGAACTTCAAAAAAGTTTTCGTGAAGATAAGAATTATCATTACAGAGATACGTCATACTACACGAGATCTTTCTTACGACGTATTCAGCCTATGAATTTTAAATTAAGCAAATGGGTGTCATTAGAAAAATCTAACGACACTTCTTCCTGAAAACCTATGAAGTTGATGGCAGAAAAGCAGCAGACGGCACTAATTAAAACAACAAGAATTGCAAGTTTTTGAAAATAGGAGAATTCTCTTTTATACATGGCATAAATTCTCAATTTCTATTAAGATTTCAAGTTATATTTTTTAATTTATTTTTTTTTTAATTTAAAGATACGTTTTTTAACGGTAGGTTAAGGCCTATAATGCATGATACTAACAATTACTTAGTAATTTACAGTTTTAAATCTTAAGGGATGCTTAATATCTCAAAACATAAGAAAACGAAACAAAACAAAATATTAGACTATCACAATTTGGCTGGAAATAACTAAAGTTTGATAAACAAATTAAACACTGATTGCATATTAATTGCATATTTAATAACATTAAATTTAACATTATTATTTCTAGAAACAAAAAGAAAAATAATTAGAATTTCCTTTTTATTTCCTAACATAAAACTATTGTTATTTATTTAAGTACAAGTAGTAATCTAAAATATTTTATCAGATTCGTAAATAATAAAGAGATGGAAAATGATGCTACACTGTTAAAAGTAATGGTGACACATTGCACGTTTTAAGGGGGAAAGGATTGTCTCACTGGTGACACTCCTAAAGGAGCCAAAATAGCACCTTTAGTTAGGGTGAAAAAATGGCACCCTTAATCCAGAGTGCCCAATGATAAAAAATTAAAAAATATACTAACTGATATTCGGCCCTCGATGGATTCGAACGCAGAACGTCTAATTACAAGCTCAGCGCCCTATCCACTCGGCCATCAAGCTCACTTTCAAAGTCTCCCTGGAATGTTCGTATGTCCTGAAATTCAAATGTTGCTTTATATAAAAAAGCTCGCCAAAAGTTAGCCATCCGAAGTTCTGAACAAAATTGGGATAGCGTATAGCGGTGATAGTCACCGTAGGAAAAAATTGCTGTGTTGATCCACCAGTGACAGCGAGTTGAAGTGCAAGGATACATGCTACAGAGCATGCGCAAATGACTAAGGGGTGAAAATCTTCCAACGATATGCATTGCGCGGCACCCGAATTAGCGTGAAACACCCAATGGCACCCCAAACACATTTTCAAGCCCGCTGGTGCCAAGTGATTTAAACTTTTCACCCCTGGGCGTCAAATGCAACCGGTTCGTCACCTTTATTTTTAACAATGTAGAACTTACCTTGTTTTTGTTTTATTATTTTTATTACTTTATTTTTCTTTTAAAAAAATACACAATGAATACTGCATAGTCGAGGTCCGTGCCAAACACCAAACTAATATACGATAACGAAAGTTTTGAAAGAATAAAGTGAATTACAGCTGCAGTATACTATTACAACAGAATAAATATCATTGACCAGTTAAAGGCTGCTTTTCAATATAAAATAATATTGGCAAATATGTACAACTATAACTTTAGATCCCTTAATAAATAAAAAAAATGAATTTTTAATTTTATGACCTATTATTTTAAATGATTTAATTTTTAACAGCTGATGTATAATGTCCTAGCTCTTTCGAAAATGTTTAATTTAACAGAACATCAAAAAAAGTTTTCGTGAAGATAAGAGTTCTTATTACTGAAATACATTTTACTTTACGAGAGTTTTCTTACGTTGTATTCAGCCTCTGAATTTTAGATTAATCAAATGGGTGTCCTTTGAAAAATCTAACGACACTCCTTCATCAAACCCTATCAAGTTGATGGCTGAATGGCTGGGAAAATTAGATAACACTAATTTAAACAACAAGAATTGCAAGTTTTTGAAAATGAGAGAATTTTGTATTTTATACTTAGTTATAAATTCTCAATTTCTATTAGTATCTACAAGAAATATCTTTTTAAATTATTGTTTATTTTTTTTAAATATAGTTTTCAGTGGTAGGTTAAAGCCAATTATGCATGATGCTGTCAATTGTTAAGTAAGTTGCAGTTTGAATTTTTAAGTGATGCTTAATATTTTAATAAAAAAATTAAAAAAGGAAAAATACATTAATTTAACATCACAGGATGGAAAATACTAAAATTCGTTAAACACATTAAACACTGAATGCAGATTTTAAAAAACACCATAAAAATTAATAATATTTTTAGAACAAAGGAAAATCATTTAAAATTTATTGTTTATTTTTAACATTAAACTATGGCATTATTTTTAAGTACTGTTAGTAATCTAAAATATTTTTGTATACATTTGCAAAATATTTTTTTTGGTTACATAAATAATAAATAGAAGAGAAATGTTGATCGAACATAACTTATTTCTTTGTTATTCTTATTAATCTTTTCTTGTTATTGAAAAAGAAAAATGATAAAAACAGTTAATTTTGCACAGTCGAAATCCTTGTCAAACACAAACTAATATGTGACATCGAAAATGTTGAGGGAATTACATCTATAATATACTATCACTACAGTAAAAATACCATTGACTAACTAAAGACTGACTTTCTAATTACAGTAATATTGGCAAACATGCAGATATATAACTCTAGAACGCCTAATAAATAAATAAATAAAGTGTATAATGAAATTTTATGTCTTAATATTTTAAATTATTATGTCTAAAGGCCATACTTTCAAAAAAGTTTTTTATAAAGATAAGAGTCGTCGTTACAGAAATACGTTTTACTATACGAGAGCTTTCTTGCAATGTATTCAGCCTCTGAATTTTAGATTAAGCAAATGGGTGTCATTATAAAAAATGTAACGACACTTCTTCTTGAAAATCCATCAAGTTCATGGCTGTGAAGTAGCAGATGGCACTAATTAAAACAAAAATAATTGCAAGTTCCTGAAAAGGAAATAATTTTATTTTATACTTAGTTTTAAACTCTCAATTTCATTTGGATATACAAGTAATTTTTAAATTATTTTTAAAAAATATATATTTTTTAATGGTAGTTTAAATCGAATTAGACATGATGATATCAATTATGAAGTAATTTGAAGTTGGGATTCTTGAGTGATGCTTGATATTTCAACAAACAAGGGAGGGAAAGGGAAAATTACATTAATGTAATACCACTGGCTGTAAGGTACTAAAGTTACTTAAATACATTAAACAATCATAGCAGATTTTTTAAAAAATCATTAAAATTCATATTTTTTTAAAGAAAAAAATAATTACAATTTATAATTTCTTTTTAACATTAAAGTGTGGTGGTTTTTAAAACTATTGGAAGTTATCTAAAATATACTGTATGCATATTTAAACTATTTTTTATTACTTAAATAATAAAAAGAAAGAAAAAGTTATGCGAACTTATATATTTCTTTATTGTTCTTATTACCTTATTATTCTTAACAAAAAACAGCGAATTTTCTATAGCCGTGAAGAATTCAATTGTTCGAAAGTTTATTTTATTAATATTTTACTCAACTCAAAATTAATTACTCATATCTGGTTTTAAACAGTTTATTCTCATGAGTAAACTCAACTCAGGTTCTTTCGAACATTAATAATTTCACAAAACACAACTCCAATAAAAACCGTAACATTTTTTCACATAACTCATTAAAAAACATTCTAATCAAACTCAAAACAAAAAGAATATTGTTTCACACAGCTTAGGTAAAAGCTGAAGAAATAAAAACAGATAATGTATTTATCACAAAAAATCGTTTGCACAGAAAACTTTTTACATTTTGAAATAATTAGGTATATCTTGGTTGCTAGGTGACAAAGTCAGTAGAAAATTAAGTAGCCTTTTATCAAACATACCGCCCCTCTTGAAACCTCTGAGGGGGGTTTCAAACTAAAACACTGCAATTACAACCATTGTAAAAAATATAAAGAACAATACAATTAAATACAATATAAATGAGTCACAGTTAAGTTAAATTTAAGCAAATATTTAAACAATTTTACATAATACATAATAAATAAAGAAATTTTACAATAATGTACACTTTCTTATAAAAACTGAATTACTTTTCAAGAGGTAATACAGCAATTTTGGATACTGCTCTTTTATAAATTCCATTTGGGGTTTTTATATTTACAACTCTTATTCTATTATCATTACCAAAAAATACTTCTACAATTCTCCCTAATAACCATTTAGACGCTGGAAGATCATCTTCCTTTATTACAACCATATCTCCTATTTTGAGGTTGTTTTTTGATATCATCCACTTATGCCTTTGCTGCAATGTACTTAAATAACTATTTTTGCACTTTTTCCAGATGGTCTGAACCATTTTAGTGGTCTTTTGCCATAAGTTTAGTCTATTATCTTCAATATTACTCAGGTCAGATTCAGCAATGGCATTAAGTGGGCGACCAATAAGAAAATGTCCCGGGGTCAAGACCTCCAAGTCATCAATATCTGTACTCAAGGGAGTAAGCGGGCGCGAATTTAAGATACCTTCAATTTGGACAATTATAGTTAACATTTCTTCATAAGTTAATTTAGAGTTGCCCACAACACGTTTAAAGTGATACTTGAAGGACTTGACTCCCGATTCCCATAAACCTCCAAAATTTGGAGCTTTAGGGGGAATAAATTCCCAAGCAATACCTTCAGATATCAAGTAATTAGTAAGGTTCTGGTCTGGTTTGTTTACCAATTCATGCAACCTTTTAAGCTCTACATTAGTCTTCACAAAATTGCCTGCATTATCACTGAAAATTTTTCGAGGTTTGCCTCGTCTGGCAAAAAACCTCTTTAATGTGGCAATAAAAGCCTCAGACGTTAAATCAGTAACTAATTCCAAATGCACTGCCTTTGTTACCATACAAATAAAAATACAAACATAAACTTTATGATAAATATCTTTACGTTGACCTCTATATCTAATCAAAAATGGACCACAGAAATCAGTTCCTGTGCAATTAAAAACAAAGTCTACATTTATTCTTTCTTTTGGGAGCTCGCCCATAATTTGCTCTAACAATTTAGGTTTGGCCCTAAAGCATGTAATACATTTATGTACAATTTTTCTGCAAATAGCCCTACCGTTTAAAGGCCAAAATTCTCTTCGAACACAATAAAGTAAATTTTGTGGTCCTATATGTAGATATTTTTTGTGATAAAACTCGATAATTAATTCTGTTAGTTTGTGTTTAGAGGGCAGTACAATTGGGTGTTTTGGGGCATAATTTACCGTGCTATTTTGGAGGCGACCTCCAACTCTGATTAAATTATTTTTATCCAAGAAAGGATTTAATGAAAGTAATCTACTATTTTTGGTAACTCCTTACCTTTAAATAACAATGTGAATTCAGAACTGAACTCTTTTTCTTGAACAGATTTTATGATAAACTGCTCAGCCTTCTTCAATTCAGCAGATGTTAGCTTACCTGAATACCTTTCTTTTGGCTTCTTGACATTCTGAATGAACCTGAAAACATAGCTAAGAATTCTTATTAATTTAGCATAATTATTACTCAATTGCAAAAAATAGTCAATAAAAAATGAACAGTCTGATATTAAAAGTGAAGTCTCTGAAAAAGTCTTTTTAAGTTCACTTCTGTATAGATCCTTATCATTTTGCTCAAGTTCGACAGTATTTAAAGAAGGTTCAGTTTGTTGTGTTAGAAATAGTGGACCCTTCCACCATAAGTTACTCTGGAGAAGTTTGTCTGGATCTACACCTCGTGAAACAAGATCAGCAGGATTATCAGAAGAAGCCACATGTCCCCAATGACTGATATCAGAAAGATTCTGAATCGTAGCCACACGTGATGACACAAAGGTTTTTAAGTCACACGGTTGTTTTCGAATCCAACATAATACAATAGTACTATCTGAATAATAGTAAACAGATTCTTTAGGAACTTTTAAGGTTTTGGCAACCTTATTCATCAATTTGGCTAATAAAACTGCACCACAGAGCTCCAAGCGAGGAATAGTGATTGTTTTGATTGGTGCAACTCGACTTTTACTGCAAAGCAACTGAGAAATTTGCTCTCCTGAAGAATTTGAAGACACAGCATACAATGCCACACCGTAGGCTTTCTCCGAAGCATCTGAAAAGCCACAAATTTAATTTGCACTGGATTATTTGTAAAAATGTATCTAACAGCACTTATATTATTGATGGCTCTTAATGATTCTAAAAACTGCAACCAATCATCAAGCTCAGCTGTAGGGAGATTTTCATCCCAATCAATTTGCAGTCTCCACAGTCTTTGTAGGAAAATTTTTGCTTTCGTCACAACTGGTCCAAGTAGACCCAAGGGGTCGAAAATGCGAGCAATATTTGACAGCACATTTCTTTTAGTTACCTTGGTTTGCTCACTGAATGATACACTAAAAGTAAAAGTATCATCATTGGCATTCCAGCAAAGTCCTAGTGCCTTAGTTTCACTCATATTTTCAAAAGTGTAATTCTCATTTTTGAAGGCTGGCTCCATTAATTCTGGATGGTTACTAAACCATTTATGTAAGTTCATGCCACACGTATTTAATAGTTGAATAAGCTCAATTTGCAGTCTCTTAGCCGATTTTAGGTCAGGTGCTCCAGCCAGGACATCGTCCATGTAAAAGTCTGATTGTACCACACCAGAAGCATACGGAAATTGAGATTCACCATCTATACCAAGCTGTTTAAGGCAGCGCATGGCTAAATGAGGGGCACTAGTTGTGCCATATGTGACTGTACATAGTCTGTAATATTTCATCTCACCATTTACAGAATCTTTCCAAACTATGCGCTGTAAATCACGTTGACTTTTATCGATAAGTATCATGCGATACATCATTTTTACATCTGCTGTAAATGCATAGCGGTGTGTACGAAATCTAAGTATTATGCTAAACAAATCATCTTGAATGACACCTCCATTCAGCTGTATGGAATTTAGGGATTCTCCTGATGAAGTTGCATGTGAAAAATTAAAGACAACTCTCAATTTTGTAGAACTTTTATCTGGGCGATAAACAGCATGATGAGGTAGATAATTCGCATGTATTGGCTCATCTGTTTTCTCTACTTCCTCCATATGGCCTAACTCTCTATACTCTGCCATAAATGCGCAATATAACTCTAAAAGATTTGGATTTTTGACTAGCCTATTCCAAAGTGAATTTAATCTATTTTCCGCAAATTGTTTTGATTCTCCCAAAGAACTAGGATCTTTTTTCAACGGCATTTGTACTATGAATTTGCCCGTTATATCTCTCTGATGTGTGTTTATAAAGTGGGTGTCGCATGCTAATTCTTCTGTATTTCTCAATGGTGTACTTTCTTCTACTCTTTCAATTTCCCAAAATTTTTTCATTTCGAAATTTAAATCTGTTTCAGTAATTAACCCACAATGTATTTGTTCCTGATCGTTACAATCGTAAACACTTCCACTTACTATGCAACCAAACACCGTATTTTGCAGTATTAATTTAGAATTTGGTAGCTTCATACGACCCACCTTTATCAATTCTAGAAATACTTCAGCTCCTAGCAAAAGATCTATTTTCCCTGGTCTATTAAATTCAGGATCGGCAAGAATAATAGACTCTGAGATTCCTAGCTCTGAAATATTAATATATTTCGAGGGCATAATTTGCGAAATCCTTGGTATGATAAGGAAATCTAACTCTCGGCTATAATCTCCCGAATTATTACTGATCAAGGCAGTAGTTTTATTTTTTACCGCTACAGAGGATCTACTTAAACACGATACCGAAATATTACTTTTTTCTTTTCGAATTCCTAATCTTTCAACTAACTGCAATGTTAAAAAATTGCTCATTGAACCATTGTCTAATAAAGCACGCACCGGAACTTTATTTCCGAATTTATCTCTCATATAAACAATAGCAGTGGAAAGAAGAACTGTTTTAACATTATTCGATCTCACATTTGAAGCACCAGTGAAATTTTGAATTTGGTTATTTAACTCAAATGGTATGGCGTCAACATTTAATGTTGGTTTACTTTCATTCGTCGACAATGCATTTGGCACTTCCTTATCACTATAATTTTTTGTGTTTCCCACCGCATTGGAATTTCTCTCACGCCTATCAAAACAAAGAAGTATATTGTGGCGTTTATGGCATTTTGAACACGAGAATGTTGAGTTACATTTTTTGACGCAGTGGAATTCTGAAAGACAGTTAAAGCACATATTGTTTTTTTTCACAAAATCTACTCTTTCCTGTACATTAAATTTTTGAAATTTGGGACATTTAAAAACACTGTGATTTTCCTGGTTACATACAACACATTTGCGCATATTTTTCTCATTTAAACTCGCAACCATGGATGTTACCTTTGAAAAGCTATGCTTTGTTTGGCTTTCGTTTTGAAAATTTCGCTTTGTATTTACTTGTTTGGACGCACTTAGTGTACGCGCGTGGTCTCTCAAGAATTCTAGCAATTCAGTTAAACTCGGTAAATTATCCCGCTTAAGATGTCTTTCCCACCACATTTTTGTATTTACATCTAATTTTTGAGCCAAAATATAAGCGAACATAGTAGTAGAAAACCCCTCAACTTTTTGTTCTAAAATCTCTAACGACCTAATACATTCATTTGTTATATCTATTAGATTTAATAATGCTGCTGGGGACTCATTCTGAATAACAGGAATATTTAAAAAACGTTTTAAATGCGCGTAAACTTGTTCTCTCGAATTTGAAAACCGTTCTTCCAAAAGCGACCATGCAACTTCATAATTAGAATCCACGATTGAAATAGATTGAATTATACGAAAGGCATCTCCTCTCAATGAAGACTTCAAATATTGTAATTTCATTGCCCCTGACAAATTAGAATTTTCATGTACAGTAACCTTAAATATATCTTTGAAAGAAAGCCACTCATGCAAATTACCCGTAAATACAGGAAGAGTTAACTTTGGCAATTTAATGTTATTATCAGCCTTTGTGGCGTTTTCTAAATTAACAGTTTGCACTTTCATTTTTGATAACTTTTTTGTAAGTTCAAATTCCATTATTTCTAAAATTTCATTAATTTCTTCGTTTTCCTTAATAAAATCCTCAATTTCATCTTCTTTACTTATCTTATAAATAGACTCAAATAACTCAGAAAAGTTTTTCTCTAATTTATTCCGTTTCTCCTTTATGAGAATTAATTCATTTAATTCTAGCTCAGTATTCGATAATTTTTCTTTTAATTTTGTCAAGTTTGTTTTGAAAATTTTCTTTTTTGCTTTTAATTCTTTCATACTCATTTTTAATGAATAAAAATTAAATGGGTGCACTTACTCCTCTTGGCTCTTTAAAAGATGAGTTCTAACATCGAAGAAATAGCAAAACAGCACAAAATATTCACCAGTTATCCTTCAATCATTGACGTAGAACAACTCGCTGATTTTTCTCCGTAGAGACGGACCATATGAAGAATTCAATTGTTCGAAAGTTTATTTTATTAATATTTTACTCAACTCAAAATTAATTACTCATATCTGGTTTTAAACAGTTTATTCTCATGAGTAAACTCAACTCAGGTTCTTTCGAACATTAATAATTTCACAAAACACAACTCCAATAAAAACCGTAACATTTTTTCACATAACTCATTAAAAAACATTCTAATCAAACTCAAAACAAAAAGAATATTGTTTCACACAGCTTAGGTAAAAGCTGAAGAAATAAAAACAGATAATGTATTTATCACAAAAAATCGTTTGCACAGAAAACTTTTTACATTTTGAAATAATTAGGTATATCTTGGTTGCTAGGTGACAAAGTCAGTAGAAAATTAAATAGCCTTTTATCAAACAAGCCGAGGTCCGTGGCAATCATCAAATCAATATATGATAACAAAAATTTTGAAGGAAAATTAAGAATTACAGTTATTACTAAAGTATAAACACCATGGAACAACGAATTAGCTGCTTTTACAACAATTACAAAAAATTAGCTGCTTTTTAAGATACAATAATATTGAATATAACTTTAAAGCGTTAAAAAATTAAATAAATAAAATTATTATTATTTTTTTAATTTTATGACTTATTATTTTAAATTATTTTATTTTTAAACGTTGATGTCTAAAGTTCTAGATCTTTTGAAAATGTTTAATTTAACAGAACATCAAAAACGTTTTCATAAAGATAAGAGTTATCATTACGGAAATATATCTTACTTTACGAGAGTTTTCTTACGATGCATTCAGCCTCTGAATTTTACACTAAGCAAATGAGTATCATTAGAAAAATCTAACGACACTTCTTCCTCAAAACCTATCAAGTGGATGGCTGGGAAGTAGCAGATGGCACTAATTAAAACAACGAGAATTGCAAGTTTTTGAAAAGGGGAGAAATTTCTTTTCTACTTGGTATAAAATCGTAATTTCTATTATTTCTTTATTTAATGATACAATTTTTAATGGTAGATTAAAGCCAATTTTACATGATGCTATCAGTTACTAAAGAATTTTCAGTTTGAAATTTTAAATGATACTTAATATCACAATGAAAAAGGCGAAAAAAAACTGGAAAAAATAATCATCTATAAGTCTACCACCACTGGATGAAAATTACTAAAAATTGTTAAACACTCATTACAGATTTTTAAAAAGATCATTAAAAAATATTTTTTTTAGAACAAAAAGATATTTAGAATTTAATATTTCTTTTTAACACTAATCTATGATAATACGTTTAAGTAGTGATATTAATTTAAAATATTTTTATAAACATTTTCAAAAAATTTTGTAGTTGCTTAAAAAAAAGAGAAGAAAAAGGTTGCTCGGTATTACCTTATTTCGTTATTAATCTTATTACCTTTTCTTTTTATAAAATAATAATAATAATAATAGACAGTGAATTTTGCATAATCGAGGTCCGTGTTAAACACCTAATTAATATATGGCAGTGAAAAGTTTAAGGGAAAATATGGAATTGCAGCTGCAATATACTATTACTGTAATACATATATTGCCAAACTAAACGGTTTATTTTTAAGACGCAATAGTATTGACAAACATGAACAGATATAACTTTAAAGCGCTTAATAAAAAAATGATTTTTTTAATTTTATGACTTATTTTTTGGAATTATTTTACACTTAATATTTGATAAGTAAAGTTCTAGCTCTTTCGACAATGTTTAATTCAACAGATATTCAAAAACGTTTTACTGAAGGTAAGAGTTATCATTGCAGAAATACGTCTTACTTCACGAGAATTTTCTTTCGTTGTATTCAGCCTCTGAATTTAAGATTAAGCAAATGGGTGCCATTAGAAAAAATCTAACGACACTTCTTCCTCAAAACCTATCAAGGTAAATGCTGTGAAGTAGCAGATAGCACTAATTAAAACAACAAGAATTGCACGTTTTTGAAAAGAAGAAATAAATTCGTTTTATACTTAGTTATAAATTCTCAATTTATTTTAGGATCTATAAGTATTTCTTTTTAATTATTCTTTTTAAAAATGCATATTTTTTAATGGTAGTTTAAAACCAGTTATATAGTGCAGATTTTTAAAAAAATCATTAAAATTAATAAATTTAATATAAAAAAAAATTAGTTACAATTCACTATTTTTTAACATTAAACTGTGAAAATTTTTAAAAGTATTGGTAGTTATCTAAAATATATTATACGGATATTTAAAATATTTTTTAGTTACTTAAACAATAAAAAAAGGAAAGTGTTACGCGAACTTATCTTATTTCTTTATTATTCTTTTAACCTTATAAAAAACAGCGAATTTTCCATACTATAGGTCTTTGCCAAACATCAAATCAATATATGATGACGAAAATCGGGAATTACAGTTATAATATACCATTACTATCATTGAACAAAGAATTAGCTGCTTTTTAATATTGGATATAACTTTAGAGCATTAAAAAACTAAATAAATAAAACTATTTTTTTTATTTTATGACTTACTATTTTTAATTATTTTACTTTTAATAGTTGATGTCTAAAGCCCTAGCTCATTCGACAATGTTTAATTTAACAAATATTCAAAAGAGTTTTCCTAAAGTTAAGAGTTATCATTACAGAAATATGTCTTACTTCACGAGAGTTTTCTTGAGTTATATTCAGCCTCTGAATTTTAGATTAAGCAAATGAGTATCATTAGAAAAATCTAACGACAATTCTTACTCAAAACCTATCAAGTTGATGGCTGTGAAGTAGCAGACGGCACTAATTAAAACAACAAGAATTGTAGGTTTATGAAAAGGAGAGAATTTTGTTTTATACTTAGTTAAAAATTCTCAATTTCTTTTAGGATCTACAAGTAATTTTTTAAAATATATTTTTTAATGGTAGTTTAAAACCAATTATACATGATGATATCAATTATTAAGTAATTTGCAGTTTAGATTCTTAAGTGATGCTTGATATTTCAACAAACAAGGGGGAGAAAAGGAAAAATACCTTAATCTAACACCACAGGCTGGAAAATATAAAAATTCGTTACATTAAACACTGATTGCAGATTTTTTAAATCCTCATAAAAATTAATAATATTTTTAGACCAGAAATAATCATTTAAAATCTATTGTTTCTTTTTAACGATAAAAATTATGGCAATATTTTTAAGTACTGGTAAAATCCAAAATATTTTTGTAAACGTTTGCAAAATATTTTTTTGAGTTACATAAATAATATAGAGAAGGAAAATGTTGATCGAACGTACCTTATTTTTTGTTGTTGTTGTTATTAATATTTTTTTATTAAAAAAAACAAAAAAAACATTGAATTTTGCACAGTCAAAGTCCTTTCCAAACACAAACTAATGAAGAAAGTTTTGAGGGAAAATCCGGAATTACAGCTGTAATATACTATTACTACAGTAAAAATTGACTAACTAAAGACTGATTTTCAAATTACAGTAATATTGGCAAACATGCAGAGATATAACTTCAGAACGCTTAATACATAAATCAATAAATAAATTGAATAATAAAATTTTATGTCTTATTATTTTAAATTATTATGTCTAAAGTCCTAGTTCTTTCAAAAATGTTTAATTTAACAGAACATCAAAAAAGTTTTCGTGAAGATAAGAGTTATTATTACAAAAATACGTCTTACTTCACGAGAGCTTTCTTACGATGTAGTCAGCCTCTGAATTTTAGATTAAGAAAATGGGCGTTATTAGCAAAATCTAACGACACTTCTTCCTGTAAACCTATTAAGTTGATAGCTGGGAAGCAGCAGAAGGCACTAATTAAAACAACAAGAATTGTCAGTTTTTGAAAATAAGAACAAATTCCTTTATACATGGTATAAATTCGCAATTTCTATTAAGATTTACAAGCAATATTTAAAAATTTTTTATTATTTTATTTAAAGATTCTTTTTTAATCGTAGGTTAAAGCCAATAATACATGATTCTATAAATTACTAAATAATTTGCAGTTTAAAATCTTAAATAATGCTTAGTATCACAATGAAAAAGTTGAAAAATTTACTATTTCTTTTTATATTAAGCTATGGTAATACATTTAAGTAGTGGTATTAATTTAAAATATTTTTACATATATTTTATAGATATTTTTAGTTAAATAATAATAAAAAAATGTTACTAGATCTTACCATATTTCTTTTTTATTCTTATTGCCTTTTCTTTTTATAAAATAATAATAATAATAATAATAAACTTTGCATAGTCGAGGTCCATGTTAAACACCAAATATATGATAACGAAAATTTTGAGGAAAATTGTGAATTGCAGCTACAGTATAGACCCTATTACTACAGTATAAATATTGCGCAACTTAATGGCTGATTTTCAAGATGCAATAATATTGGCAAACATGAACACCTATAACTTTACAGCGTTTAATAAAAAAATGAAATTTTAAATTTTATGGCTTGTTTTTTTTTTTTTATTATTTTACACTTAATATTTGATATGTAAAGCACTAGCTCTTTCAAAAACGTTTTATTTAACAAGAAAAAAAAAAGAAAAAAAATCGTAAAGATAAGAGTTATCATTACAGAAATACGTCTTACTTCACGAGAGATTTTTGCGTTACATTCAGCCTCTGAATTTTAGATTAAGCAAATGAGTGTCATTAGAAAAATCTAACGACAGTTCTTCCTCAAAACCTTTCAAGTTGATGGCTGGGAAGTAGAAGATGGCACTTAATGAAACAACAAGAATTGTAAGTTTTTAAGTATGAGAGATCTTTCTTTCACATTTGGTATAAATTTGCATTTCTATTAAGATTTACAAGTAATATTTTTAATTATATTTTTTTTTATTTAAAGATAAGTTTTTTAATGGTAGGTTAAAGCCAATAAGGCATGATGCTGACAATTGCTTTGTAATTTACAGTTTTAAATCTTAAGTGATGCTTAATATCTCAAAAAATAAGGAAAAAAAAACAGGAAAAAATATTAAACTCCCACAATTTGGCTGAAAATAATTAAAATTTGATAAACACACAAAACACTGATTGTATAGTTTTAATAACATTAAAATTAATAATTTTTTAGAAACAAAAAAAAATAATTATTAGAATTTCCTTTTTATTTTCTAACATAAAACTATGGTTATTTATTCAAGTACTAGTAGTAAACTGAAGTATTTTTGTATGTATTTCCAAAATATTTTTTTTCAGATTCGTAAATAATAAAGATATGGAAAATGATGCTCGTACTTACCTTTTTTTATTATTTTTATTACTTTCTTCTTCTTTAAAAAATAAATAAATAAATAAAAATACACAGTGAATTTTGCATGGTCAAGGTCCGCGCCAAACACCAAACAAATATATGATAACAAAAGTTTTGAGGGAAAATCGGAAATAGCGTTGCTTTTCACGATAATATTGGTAGATATGTACCGATATAACTTTGGAGCGCTTACTAAATAAGTAAAAAAAAAAATGAATTTTTGAATTTTATTACTTATTATTTTAAACTATTTCACTTTTTATACTTAATGTTTAAAGTCCTAGCTCTTTCGAAAATGTTTAATATAGCAGAACATCAAAAACGTTTCAATAAAGATAAGAGTTATCGTTAGAGAAATAGTCTTACTTCACGAGAATTTTCTTTCGTTGTATTCAGCCTCTGAATTTTAGATTACGCAAATGGGTATCATTAGAAAAAATCTAACGACACTTCTTCCTAAAACCTATCAAGTTGATGGCTGGGAAATAGCAGGTGGCACTAATTAAAACAACAAGAATGGCAGGTTTTTTTAAAAAAAGACTTTTCTTTTACGCTTGGTATAAGTTTGCAATTTCTATTAAGATGTACAAAAAATGTTTTATAATTATAATTTTTTTTATTGAAAGATACATTTTTTGACGGCATGTTAAAGCCAATAATACAGGATGTTAGCAATTTCTAAGCAATTTACAGTTTGAAATCTTAAGTGATGTTTAATATCTCAACAAATAAGAAAAAAGACAAGAAAAAATATTAATCTAGCACCAATGGCTGGAAATTTATAATTCTTGTCAAACACATTAAATGCCGATTAGATATTTTTAATAACAACATTAAAATTTGCAATATTTTTTCTAGAATAAACAATTAATTATAATTTTCTATTTATTTCTTAAAATAAAACTATGCTTGTATATTTAAGTACTGGTATTAATCTAAACTTTTTTTGCATACATTTTCAAAATACTTTTTCATTAACTTAAGTAAAACGCGACGAAAAATGATGCTCAAATTTCCTTATTTCTTTATTATTCTTATTTCTTTATTCTTCTTATTAAAAATATACACAGTGAATTTACTAATTTGCCAAACTAATATACAACAATAAAAGTTTTGAGGGAAATTCGGGAATTACAGCTACAGTACAATATTACTACAGAATAAATATCATTGACCAAGTTAAGGCTTCTTTTCAAGATACAATAATATTAGAATATATATACAGATATAACTTTTAAGCGCATAATAAATAAATAAATAAAACTTTTTTTTTAATTTTATGACTTATTATTTTAAATTATTTTACTTTTAACACTTGATGTTTAAAGCCCTAGCTCTTTCAAAAATGTTTAATTTAACGGAACACCAAAAAAGTTTTCATAAAGATAAGTGTTATCATTACAGAAATATGTCTTACTTCACGAAGGCTTTCTTGCGTTGTATTCAGCCTCTGAATTTTAGATTAAGCAAATGGGTATCATTAGAAAAATATAACGACACTTCTTCCTCAAAACCTATCAAGTTGATTGCTGTGAAGTAGCAGATGGCACTAATTAAAAAAAAATTGCAAGTTTTTTGAAAATGAGAGAAATTTCTTCTCTACTTGGTATAAATGCTCAATTGCTTTTAAGATTTACAAGTAATATTTTTGTAAATTATTATTTCTTTATTTAA
This sequence comes from Maratus speculifer, assembly GCA_964019185.1. Lineage (NCBI taxonomy): Eukaryota > Metazoa > Arthropoda > Arachnida > Araneae > Salticidae > Maratus > Maratus speculifer. The sequence continues at coordinate 115,744,321 of OZ025289.1, read as the reverse complement.
ATATACATTTTTTAATTGCAGGTTAAAGCCAATAATGCATGATGCTATCAATTACTAAGTAATTTGCAGTTTGAAATATTATATGATGTTTAATATCTTGACAAATATGGAAAACAAAAACAGGAAACATTAATTAATCTACCTTCAGTGGCTGGAAAGTATTTAAGTTTGTTAAACAAATTAAACAATCTTAGCAAATTTTAAATAACATAATTGAAATTAGCAATATTTTTTGAACGAAGAAAAAGTTATTATTTCTTTTTTACACTAAACTATGGAAATATTTAAGTCCTTTTAGTAATCTAAAATATTTTTGTATACATTTTCAAAATATTTTTTCAGTTACTTAAATAATAAAGAAAAAAATATCGCTTAAAATAAACTTATTTCATTTTTTTTCTAATTACCACATTCTACTTAGAAAAAAAGAAAAAAAACAGTGAATTTTGCATAGTTGTAGGATGTGTTAAACATTCAATTAATATATGATAACGAAAATTTTGAGAGAAAATCGGAAATTGCAGCTACAATATAAACATTATTGACCAACTAAATGGTTGACTTACAAGATACAATAATATTGGCAAACATGTAGTACAGGTATAACTTTACAGCGCTTAATAAATAAATAATAAAACGTATTTCTAAATATTATGACTTATTATTTTAAATTATTTATTTTATTTATAATAGTTGATATCTAAAGTCTTAGCTCCTTCGAAAAAGTTTAATTCAACAGAAATTTAAATCGTTTTCATAAAGATAAGAGTTATCGTTACAGAAATACGTCTTACTTAACGAGAGCTTTCTTACATTATATTGAACCTCTTAATTTTAGATTAAGCAAATGATTATCATTAGAAAAATCTAACGACACTTCTTCCAAAAATCTATCAAGTTGATGGTAGAAAAGTAGCAGATGGCATTAATTAAAACAACAAAAATTGCGAGTGTTTAAAGAATAGAGGGATTTCTTTTATGCTTCGTATATATTTGAAATTTCTATTGATATTTACAAGTAAAATTTTTTTTTGTTATTTTTTTCATTGTTTAAAGATAAATTTTTTAACGGTAGGTTAAAACCAATAATACAGGATAAATAAAAAAAATTGCAGTGTGAAATATGAAGGAGACACAGTACTTTGGAAACCAATTCTTCAATTTCGAATAAGATTACGTGGTGGAACATTACTTAATATTAAATATTAAATAAAATAAAAAAAATGTTTTGTAAAACAGCCTATTTTGTAAAAATTGAAATTTAAAATATAACTTAAAAAAAAAATCCATACTATTTTTATAGACATGAATATTTTGGCTTCTATATTTTTTTCCACATTTATTTGATTCTACTACATAAAATTGTCCTTGAATTTTACATGTATGGATCCATTGCTTATATGGGTTTTACATTTAATAAGAATTTTTTTTCTCTCGTGTATATAAAAAAGTGAAGGAAATTGAAGAAAATATCAATTTAAATGTTAAAAAAGACTATAAAATTGAATGTTAAATCCATACACAAAAATATTAAATGCCCCTTGGAGAGCAATTACAAAAATTTTCAAACCTCTACCTAAATACCCTAGTGTTTAATAAACAAGCAAGTTATAGAAATATGAATGTGGTGAAAAAACAGTTTAATGTTTTCTTTTCAATGGGTAATTGCGAGGATATGTTAACAAAATTTACACTATTACGCTATATAATTATCGTATAGGTGATTGTCATCAAAATATTCACATTTAAAGAAGTTTTCAATTAATATTAAAAAAAGAAAATCAATATTCTGCAAATTCATTGTACTGTATGATTCTGTATACCCCTCTAAATAAGGAAAAAAGGCAAGAAAAGAATATTAATCTGCCAGCTATGAGTGGAAAATACAAAAGTTTGCTAAATACATTAAATCCTGAATGTCACTAAATATCGCATTTATAACCACATTATTAGAATTAATATTAGTGGTAATCTTTGAAAAAATATTAAAAAATATTAATTTTTCAGCATACACCTATGGTCATTTTTTTAATTACTGGTAGTAATATGAAATATTTTTATATGCATTTTTAAAGATAATTTTTTGAGTACTTTAATACTAATGAGGGAAAATGTCTTTTCTCAGCTTACATTCTTTCCCGGAAATATGTGTTCATGCATATACAGTTTCAGTAAGAAAAATCTTGGTCCATAATCCCAATGTTGAATTTTTTTCTTCAGTTTTAAATAGAAAAGGCAAGTGAAAGTTCCTATCACGAATTGGTTACGTATAGTGATGGCTCTTGCAGAGCTTAACATTATTTAAATTTTAGCCCTGGTAGTGGTTTGAAATAAGGAGTTTTTAAATCATTTCAAAATAAATGTAAAAACAAAGTCACATAAACATCAGAATTGGAATGTTTATATTGTAAATTATCACGAATAAAATTCGTGAAAGAACATTTTAATGAGAAAGAATTTAATAAAAAATACATTTCCAAATACATAAGCTAAATAATTCTTTACAACATTTTTAATATTTATTTTAATTTCAAATTGTTGATTTAAAATAAATTTACATTTATGTGCACTGCTTAGGGCAAAAGAAGATTTGTGCGAAGGACTTTATAAGAATCTTTATACACACTTAGTCAAAAGTTATTCAACATTCGAAGGAAACTGATTTTTGGAATATTAAACTTTATTAAATTCAGTTTAAATTTTTCCGACATTTTAAATACATTGCGCTGAGAAATTGTCCATATTTTGGGTTGATACATAAGACTGCCATGTATAATGTACAGACATAAAATCAAAGTTACATAAACATCATTATTTGAATGTTTCATATATAAAATCCATGAAAGAGTATTTTAATGAGAAATAATTTAATTTAAAATGAATTTCCAGATACATAGACTTGTTAGCTCGTTACTAAATGCTTAATATTTCTTTTAATTTCAAATAGTTTGTTTAAATTAAATTTACATTTGGGTGCACTAGCTTCGAGCAAAGGGACAAAATATTTGTGCAAAAGACTTAATAAGAATATTTACACTTACTTAAGAGTTATTCGGCATTCGAATGAAATTGATTTTCGGAATATTGAATTCAGAGAAGTTCATTAAATTCAGCTTACAATTTTCCGAGATTTTAAATAATTGATGAGAAAGTGTGATATTTTCGGTTTATACATAATATTGTTATGATTATAGACATATAAAGAGAGTCGCATAAACATCAGAATTTTAAAGTTTCAATAATAAAACTGATAAAAGAGCATTTTAACCAATATCTTGCTACAAACAGAATATTTAAAGATATAAAAATCAATTGACAAGATAAAATGCATTTAAGAACAAACATAGATAAGTGTCGTACCGTAGTAGATATTCAGTCTTTAACAGCTTCCCCGATTTCTCTGTACTTCATACGGGCAACATATTTTTGCTAAGCACGATTTGTCCGAACCTCCATACTCCAATCTTGATTTATTATTCCCACTAAAAAATTTTTATGGTAAATTTTGTATTATTTAATCTGAGCCTTTTCCTGATTCTATAAGGCAAAAATTTCTGCTTTGAAAAACCGGTGATAAAAGTTTGAAAATTTTGTAAAAGACATGAAAAAATAGGCATAATTTAAAGATTTTTTTTTCAAAAATATTCATCAGTCATGTGGTTAATAACACAGTTATCTTTCAAATTAAAACATCGACACTCTAGAAAATATGCCTGCATATAATAATTGATATAAAATTTTTATTAGGTAATTAAAATAAAATAATTAAATTTACATTTATGTGCACTAGCTTTTGGCAAAAGTAGATTTGTGCGAAGGACTTAATAAGAATCTTTACACGCATCTACTTAATAGTTATTCAACATTCGAATGAAACTGATTTTCGAAATTTTAAATTCGAAGAAATTCATTGAATTCGGTTTTTAATTTTCCAAAATTTTAAATACAATGCGCTGAGAAATTATTCCATATCTTGGGTTTATACATAAAATTGTCATGCGTAATGTGCAGACATAAAAACAAAGTTGCATAAAGATCAAAATTTGAACGTTTCAATTGTAATGTTTCACTAATAAAATTCTCGAAAGAAAATTTTAATGAGAAATAATTTAATAAAAAGTAGATTTCCAGATACATAAGCTAAAAAATGTTAACTAAATTTTTAATATTTCTTTTAATTTCAAATTGTTTGCTTAAATTAAATTTACATTTGGGTGCACTAGCTTTATGCCAAAGGATATTTGCGCAAAAGACCTAATAATAATCTTTACAAACTCTTACCTAAAAGTTATTCGGTATTCGAACGAATTTGATTTTCTGAATATTCAATTCGGAGAAGTTCCTTAAATTCGGTTTAAAAATTTCTTAGATTTTAAATAATTGCTGAGATATTGTAATATTTTGGGTTTATATATATGAATGTTACGATTAGAGACATAAAAACAAAGTAAAACGCATAAATATCAGAATTTTAATGTTTTGAATAAAAGAATACGTGAAAGAGAATTTTAATGAGAAATAATTTTATAAAAAATGCATTTCCAGATACATAAACACATTCTTTACTAAATGTTTAATATTAATTATTTTTTTTAATTAAATTTACATTTGGGTGTAGTGACTTAGGGCAAAAGGAGATTTGTGCGAAAACTTAATACTAATCTTTACACAGATTTTCCCAATATTTATTCAACATTCGAATGAAACTGATTTTCGGAATATTAAGTTCGGAGAACTTTATGAAATTCAGTTTACATTTTTCCGACATTTGAAATACAATGCATTATAAAATTGTTCATTTTATGGGTTTATGCATAAGATTGTTATGTATAATGTGCAAACATAAAAACAAAGTCACAAAAACATCAGAATATGCGAAACTACTGGCAGCAAAGTAGCCGAACTTTTACCGTTCTGTTAGTAGATTTTCCGTTTTGGGAGATAAAATAAAGGAAAACTCCGTTTGAAGAAGCAGTAACTTTCTGTTACAAGGTTTGATTTTTATTGATAATAATTTAATGTAATTTTTTTAATTAATGAATCGATTAATCGTCAAAGGATTGGGAATTTCCAAGTGATTTTAAGCTGCTATATTACTTTACTTAGTTAATTATTTTATTTTGTATAATTTACTTCAAGCCCTCCTGAGGACCGAACTCAAGACCTTTCGATAGCGGATCAAATCCTTACTGACTGAACCAAAACTGTTGATCCCGGTTTGTACAAAGTGTGTTTTTTATGAGTTAGTGGAAAATTTTGTGCCTTTTAAAGATTTCTTTTCGGTAATTAAACGATTTATTTTATTTTATTTTAGACTGATGCATAATACTTATTATTTTTTAAATCAATTTTAAATATTTAATGAATTTAAATTTAAAAAAATACTGTTTAAAATCACTGTTTATATATATATATATATAATGAATGAATGAGAAAAAAAATTGTTCGTTTTTTTTACAAAAAATAATGATATACACAATTTTTTGAAATTGTCGTACACTATTTATTTATTTTTTCGGCTAATTAGTTAAAAGATTTTTTTAATAATATATAGGAGAAAAATAAACAGAAAACATGTAATTTAAAAGGGATTTTTTATCTTATCATTTTTTCATAGCGGCAGTGGGATTCGAACCGACAATCCGCGCTCACAGGCAATTAGCGGAGTGGTGCCATGACCACTCGGCAACGGAGCACTCCACATGATGGAGTGTCTCCGTTTTTTTTTCTATTTTCATCCGTTTCGTTATTTTCCGGAAATGTGGTGAAGTTTTCTGATTTTTAACGGAAAATGCCTTTTTGTTGTGAAAATGGACTTTTTCTGGGAAATTCAGGAAAAAAATATTCGTAAATTTCAGAATTTTTTGAACAGTGTAAATACGTAGTACCTACACTATAAAAAATTGTACAGATATATTTTATATAAAACCATATAAAACATTTTATGTAAAAGAAACATGATAAATTCATGTAACCTTTACTGTTACATGAATTTTTTTGTTAGCCGTTACATAAAATGTTCTAGGAATCACAGTTTCCTTGAAAAAGTTTTGTAACTTTACATATTTTTTGCTTGGTTTGTCTGTTCTGTCTGTTAGTATGCCAGCATATAAGAGCTCAAAGGCTACCCAAAGCTATGGTTTGAAATTTAAAATTATTGTATAATTTGTGGAGTCACTCCAAATTTCATGAAAGTAATTTAGTTACAGGGGTAATCAAAATTGTTCTGTTATATTATGCCTGTTGGGGAAAAATAGTTTTGGGTACGTTTTAATGATGTTAGAATATTTCAAGCAAAATTAAATTGATTATAAATTTATGAAGGGCACTAAAATATACATTCTGTAAAATGTGATGGGCAAAAAACAATTGTAATTAATTTACTGGTCACGCAAAAGTATTCCATTACAAAATGGTGTATGGGGAAACATTGCTTGGAACGTATTATAATTACGTTAAATTATGAGGTTTACCACAAGTTATTTCCTGTATAATACAAATCAGCTTTTATTTACAATGATTTTAAGTACTGTATTAAAAATTTTAAGTACTGTATTTCACCCGAAATGCCGTACGCTATTACACGAAGATCTGAATATAGATAAAACTTAAAGTTATATTACGAACGCACCATATTTGCTACGTTAGAAATGTAATTTCGTTAGTTATTGGCTGTTACAAATATAATTGTACCCATAATTTTAGTCTTGCAGCATGTTTTACGTCAACAAGTTAGATATAGTGTTGCAAAAAAGCTTTAGTAAAAGTTTACGTTTCCTTAAATTATATTTACTCTATGGATTGATTTAAATTTCAAAAATTTTTAAATATTTTTAATTAATTTCAGATATAAGGCTATATAACTAAAAGCAGTCTCATTATTTAGTTTGCACACCCAAGTTGATTAAAATGAAAGTTGCATACATAACAAATTAAAAAAAAAGCTCTTGAAACATATAACTTTTAATAGAACTTTTAAAATAAAAAAGTCATAGAAACTTCATATGTTATGTAAAATGAAGAAAAAATAGTTATTCACCAGCCTCTAGCCGACCGAAAAATTCTTAGAAACAAAAAGTATAGTGTGTATGTTTGAGTGTGTGATATAAAAAAAACAGTCTTATTTAAATAAAAATTCATTCTAAGTTAGGTGGTATATTCTTCAAATGTAAAATATTTTAACAATACACCATAAAAAAAAAAAAAATCTGTAATCCTACAGATGAAAATTTGCCAACATCTGCATGCATTCTAGCATTTTACTTGTGCACCTTACAAAGAAAGTTGTAAATCTGCAGAATTAATTTTTGTAAAGTAATAGAAATATGTCACTTTACAAAAGAATCTGCTAAAATTACAGTAACCTACCGAAAGTTTTATCTGCAACCATGAGTTGTAGTTACATAAAAAATTCTTAGAATCCCAGTTTCCAAAAAAATTCTTAGTAACCTTACAGAATTTTTGATTTTCAGCACAAATTTGCATCTGTTACCTGCACTTTTTTTGTTGCCGTTACACAAAAAGTTCTTGAAATTCCAGTTTCCTAAAAAATTTTTAGTAAATTTACAGATTTTTTTTACAGTGTACATAACATAGGGATTGAATAACACTTCATAGTGTTGTATTTCTTGTTAAATAGTATTCTTATATTCAGTCAATCAATAGTACGCAATAAAAATTACTAAAAGGAATGACTTAATTAGCTTGTATGTGCATGAAACTATCTTTAATCATTTTTGAAATACATGTATATTCAGGATGATTAATTCAGCCGAAATTTATGAATAAAATCTTCAACACAGTTTATCACAAAAAAAAAAATAATAATCTTATAACAGTTTTAAAATACATAAAATTATGCAACGTCTTTTCCTAAAAATTTTTGACGTATTTTACATAAAAATTAAACAAGCTTAACTTCAAATATTAAAGTTATCACGAAATCTTAAATGTATGAAAATATTAGTTAAAACTTAAAATTCTAATCAAAGTTTCATATCACTACTATAATATTTCAATAAATCTAAAAATCGATATTAAAACTTTGAAAATACCTTTATGAATTTTTATAAAATATTTGATATTATATTTTTTTCCTTCTGTCAACTACAAACTGTATTACTACTAGATATCTACCAACGAATTCTTTGTTATCATGCTTAAAAATTTAATTATGCAAATGGAAGTCGTTATAAAGTATAATAAGCGTTTGTTTAAGAATTTTCGCAAGGAAAGAAATGCGTAGCAACAGATGTTATTGGCAGCTAAAAATAAATAATGTACAGAGAATAAAGATTAAAACTTTTACATAAAGATAATGTAGAACCTTATTAAAATGATGATGGTATTAATAGTATTAAAAAAGATATTATCATATTTTGCTACTTTTAAAATTAGTCGTAAACTATGGCTATTTGAAGCAACAAAAGATAATTAATTTACGTGATATAAAAAGGTAAACGAAAAAAAAGATAGCGATACTGTTTTACGTTATTTTTTTTATATTTTGATTATGAAAAATAATAAATAAAAAGAATCGAATTATTAACATTTTCCAATAAAGTAAAATTTCTTAAATACTATAAAAAAGTATTTCGTCCTAAAATAATTAAGAAAAAATAAAGTTATATTATATAATGACATCATTAAAATAAATGTAAGTGTTTGTTAGCTTTTACACATTTTTACTCCTACAAAACTTTTCGTTGTTAACCGTACTGAAGGTTTAAAAAGAATTTTATAAAAAAATATAGTGCATCAGAATTTTTATTTAAAACTATTTAACTCATTCTTGTCTGGTTTATATATTTAATTTGTTTTTAAGAAATTTCTAATGCGAATACGTATTTTGATTGTACCTGTCAAATGTATTAGGCGCGTCTAGTAGACAGAGGATTGAATTAAGAAGGGACACAGGTGTATAGCAAGAACTAAATTTCCGCGTTTTTTCGCACTAGTATTATGTAATAGAAAAAAGCTGTTCTGTTAAACTGCAAAGAGTTCTAAATAAACAAAATAACATTATATCTAACAAAATAATGGTATGCAAAAACTGAGAAATCTCATCATTATTATATACTATAATGACAGAAACAAAACTGGCCATAAAGCGAAGAAAATTGTTAAATATTCGATGCATTCATATTAATAATAATAATAATAATAGCAGGAAATTTTTTGGATGTATAAGAAAGATTTACGAAAATCGATATTTTTTTGTAGTTATCGACTGTTCTGAAAATTTTTGCTTCATAAGAAAAAAAAAACATTTAGAAAAATATTATTTAGAAACTTCACTTTGCATTAGAATCGTAGTGTACGAAATCATTTAAAAAATAAATGGTCACATCTTCAGTCTCAATAAATATGAAAATATGATTATATAAGTTTAAAAAATCTATTGGTTTCTGAGATTTTACATTTTTATTATTTTATTTCTTCTGATTCTCTGCTGTTGTAAATGCTGTGCACAGAATGCAATATGTGGTCCACAAAAACAGCGGCCATTATTATATACTATGATGACAGAATCGCACTGAATTCAAAGATTTACAAAAAGGCCATAAAGCGAAAAAAATTGTTAAATGTTCGATGCTTTCATAGTAATATTAATAATAATAATAATAATAACAGAAAATTTGTCTGATGTATCAGAAATTTTTACGAAAATCCATATTATTTTGTAGATATCGACTGATCCTAAAATCTTTCCTTTATGTTAAAAAAAAATGGAAAAAGATTATTTAGAAACTTAATTTTGCATTAGGTTCGTAGTTTACGAAATCATTTGAAAAATAAATGGTCACATCTTCTGTCTCAATAAACTTTAGAAAATATGATTCTGTAAGTTTCGAAAATCTATTGGTTTCTGAGATTTCACATTTTTATAATTTTCTTTCTTCTGAAGATGTAGTAACTATTCTCTGTAGTAAAATGTAGTATACTCTGTAGTATCTGTAAGAGTAACCTAGTAGGTAAGTGCTAGGTTACAAAGATATTCCTTAAAATTTCCTTTCATATCTAAAAACGTTTCCGTATTTATTTGCAGTCTCAGAAGTGTATCTGTACATTATTCTGGTCAAAATTTTCAGGATTTTTTTTTTTCATGGTCAAACAAAAACTTTATGACTTTGTGGATTTTAGATTTTTTTAACAGATTATTCAAGCTTACGTGAAAAGTGGGAAGCTGTTTCATACTTTTAGATTAAATTCCTTAAGTACTCCGCTTTTAAAAACTGATTTAATTAGAAATTTCCAAATGCATAAAAATTGTTTGGATTTGGAAGAAAGGTATCGCAGAGTTCCCTAATATCATGCATGGTCACAGTGACGTCACTGTGAGTCACTTTGGTCACATCACATCTGTGACCAAAATGCCGCCACTCAGTGACGTCACATTGTGACTGAGATGTGAATTTCTTAAAAATATTTAGAAATTTATAAATATCCTTCAAAACATGTTATTTACTTTAAAAAACGTGTTTCTGGCAATTTAAGTATCGGCGATTTTGTCACAGTTTCGTCACAATGTTAATGTCAAATTAATCACAGATGGCACATTTTTCACAAATTTGTCACATTGTGACCACTTTGTGAAACGTCACAAAAGAGCTCTAAAACGGCCATAACGACTTCACATTTTAGTCCCTGTGACTTCACATCAACGTCACGTGACGTCAGATCGACAATCGATGGTCACAATATCACAATGTGACTCCACTACAACGTTGCAGTGACGTCACCATGCTCTAACGGGTTACAAAGCCTCCGATTTTTGAATTCCAGTATTATCTTTGAGAAAATGCTGTTGTTTGAAATCGAGAAAGTATTTCAATTAAATAAGGGAACATATCCTGCATTAAAATATTGGTAAGAGCTGCCAGATTTGACAGCTCTAGTATTGTTCATCAAATTGCGATGTGAATGAATCTTTCTGCTCCAAATATTTGTAAGCATTTTATATTGAAACAGATTTACTGCAATAATTCTGCCTCTAAATTTGGATATTCCTTCATTATCTTCATAAGTATTTTCATTAGATTTTTTTTTATTTGTTTTCAAAATGAAATATTCGCTTTAAAGAGACCTTCTGAAGGGTAATTTTATTTTGATTTCCTACAAATTTATTTATTAAACATGGCAAAATTTAAAATTTTACACAAGAAACAAGGAAATGTAATGTAAAATACATTTTTTTCAATACTGCATGCTAAATAATTTGTTATTTTATTGTTTTTAAAATGAATTTCAAGAAAGATTAAGACAAATATAGCTCTATGGCTTGCAGCCTGATTATGCACGATTTCACTTAAAACAACGTAAAATATTTAATGTATATCTCCAGCTAATGTTTTGCAACGAAATTAAAATTTTACTAAAAATAATAAATAAACAAAACTCAACATTAACACACATCTAATCGAACTACTTCTGGAATAATGAAAATCTAAAAGTCGGCTCTAATTAATGAAGCTTTTGTGTACTAACCCAATTAATTGACAAACATAAAAGTATTATTTTAATGAATTTTAAAACAGTAATTCAACAGATAATCGATATTATTTATACAAAAATGCTTTATCGTGTTGTAAAATGGCAATCTAAATAATATGTTAAAAGAAAAAAATAATTACAATTTTTATATTAAAATGATTATCACCTATGTTTGCACGCCAAGAAATATGTTATGTAACCTTGGACAGACGCTTGGACTCTCTGTTGTTAATATTGCAAAAAAAAAAAAAAAAAAAAAAAAAAAAAAAAAAAAACTTTAGTTCCCTAACGGTATATTTTGAATTCACGTTTAGAGAAAAAATAATGCTTATTTTATTTTTATCTCGGTTTCTTCCGGGTTTCTTTCTTTGATTTCGGCTATAAGAACCCTCATAGCATGCATGGTCGCAGTAACGTCACAATGACGTCACTTTGAGTCACTTTGGTTACATCACATCTGTGACCAAAATGCCACCACTCAGTAACGCCACATTGTGATTGAGATGTGACTTTCTTAAAAATCTTTAGAAAATTACAACTATTCTTCAAAACATGTTATTTACTTTAAAAAAAAACATGTTTCTGGCAATTTAACTATCGTCGCTAATGTCACAGTTTCGTCACAATGTTAATGTCAAAGTAGCCACAAATGACACATTTTTCACAAATTTGTCACACCGTGACTTCACAAAATGGTCACAATGTGACGTCACAAAAGAGCTCTAAAGCGGCCATAACGACTTCACATTTTAGTGGCTGTGACTTCACATCGACGTCACGTGATGCCACATCGACAATTGATGGTCACAAAGTCACAATGTGACTTCACAACGACGCCGCAGTGACGTCACCATGCCTTACGGGACTGTAGATATTTTTGCATTTTCATCAAAAAATTGAATGTTTCATTTTATTTTTAGTGAAATTTTATTTTTCGAAAATAGTTTATCATCATGATAAAAAAAAAGAAAAGAAAAGTGTGTTTTGCAGCATAATACTGACAGCTAGGATGTCAGTATTATGCTGTAATATTTATTGTAATAAACCGTAAATAAACAGTAAAAAGACCTTTGTGTAAATTAAATTATAAAAATAATTCATAAGTTACTAAGCGGTATATTACTGTTTATTGTACGGTTTATTATTGCTATTTAACAGTAAAATTGTTGATATTAAAGTATTAGCCAGTATTCTACTATAAAATCAATAGTTTATTTTTATGCTGTGTAAAATAATAATAATTGTTGCCTAAACACAAAGAATTTGTTCAAAGCGTTTACTTCTATTTCTGAAAGACAAAAAATCTTTGAATGATGAACTAATTTTCGAAAATATGATTCAAAACACAACTATGTAAATGATAATATTAAATACATGCCTTTGTTACAGCTTGATATTTTAACCCTCTAAGCTTTTGTCTCGTAATATTCCGTACACTAAGCTCCAGGTTTCATTGCAATATAAGCAATGTTTAAGATATTATAATTCTATAAATTTAATGAATTTTCAAAGTATTGAAGAATGATTAAGACTCTCAAGGATTACATCTATATTCCTAAATAAGATTTTTTATGTAATATTCAAAGAATCATATTTTATTTGCATTTAAAACAAAATGCAGAGAAAACAACATTACAATTTTACCCATTTGCAAGACGCTTGGAGGGTTAAATTGTTGAGATAAGTCCAGGATTCTATTTTCATATAATCTAGGGCCCGATGGGTATTTCATATCTTTATAAATCCGAGAAGTGAATTGTATATACAAATATTTTAAAATTTACAGAAAAAAAGTTAGAAAAGCATAATTAATAAAAGTTGTTAAATTTTTTTCTCTTGTATTTCTATCTTGCAATTAAATAAATATGAAATATAAAAGAAGATAAGAAATATAATATTTTTTATGAAATTTTAAAACTACAATAAAAAAGTAATATTTTTAAAGACCAAATGCTGCCATTCATTCTAAAACAAATATTTTAAGCAGTGTGTCTTAGGGTAACAACGCCAGGGTAGGTAATAATGAAGTGCTTTTATATTACATATAATTCATAAAGTATCCAATAAATTGCACCTGCGTGTTCTGTGCAGATGTCTCCGAGTCATCTAAATCTCAAACAACCTCTAAAAGTTAATTTATTCCACTTGTAGAAGTTGAACTGAAAAAAACGTAAGAGTCAACGCTCAATTTAAAATGTGAGACGTAAGTTCTGTGATCTTAAGACTATATATTTATTAGGAAATGCTTTGTTTATTAAATAAATTTTTAGTGTATTTCATGTGCTTTCAAAATGTTGTGGGATATTTTCGATTTGTTCACGAGGTAGCTTGTAATTTCTATTATATCTGGTGGCCATAATTAAACTGTCGGTACTCTGAGAATTCTGTAGCGCGATCTAATTTCGAGAATTGCACAAAATTTGTATGAAAAAAACGGTGGAAGAAGGATTCCGCGAAAAAATAGTTCCAAAGTCACCGGCAGGGGAATATGTGTGCATTCGAAAAAGAGAATTTCAAAAAATGAAGAACCATTACCGAAATAAAGTTACTGTTTATGTAACGAATTTAGCAATTTATTTCAAGCTCAATATGATAACAGTTTATAAAAAGCTAAAAATTTACATAAACACTGCTAAAGTTTCTTTATCTGCAATTTCACTTATAAAGTTTTAAAGAAAGTAACAGCAGAAGAAGCAGTTCTTTATTCAAATTACACTTTATACATTTAGGCCCAGTGCCAGCTTGTTCAGTTTAAAAGTTAATAAGTTACTGTTAGAAGCAATTTCATTGAAATTTATCTTTCATAATGTCTCCTTCTTTATTCAAGAGAGCTGTCCTGGTTAAATTATTTTACCTCAACCAGAGGGATGCGCCAGCCGCTCTTCGGGATTTTAGAAACTACGAAAAATGTGTAACGGTAACGGTCCTTTTTCAGCTAACGGTTTAAAAGCAATGGTTGAAAAATTTGAGAAACAAGTTCTCTAAATGTTTAGTCAGATAGAGAACGAAAATCAGTATCATAGGATACAATCGAAGAAGGAGCAACGGCAATTGTAACAGAGCACCAGACAATATTGCTACCACGTCCAGAGCTCGTAGGATATCTCGGTATCTGGAAATAACCTTATTGTACGGTATGGAAAATCCTAAGAATGATTATCCACTTCTATCCATATAAGATCAGTAGTGTACGGGAGTTACGTCATACTGATCATGATAAGCGATTGACTTTTACTCTCACCTTTCTCTATAAAATGTAGTTGCATGATGCTTGATCGTGGAAAATCTTATGGGGAGACGAGGCCCATTTTTACCTAAATGGAACTGTAAATACCTAGAACTGCCGAATTTGAGGTAATAAGACACCAATAGCATTCAAGGAAATCCCTTTGCATTCAAAAAAGATAATTGTTTGGTGTGGTTTCACAAAAGATATTACATGATCGTAGGTCCATTCTTCTATGAGAACACTACTGCGACAAGACCTGTAACATGTTCTGTTACCGGAGACAAATACCGCCAAATTCTAAACAACTTTGTTATTCCGGCACTTCAGCAGAAATAGCGCCTGGAGAAAATCATTTTAATGCAAAATGGAGCCCCTCCAGATATTTCTTTGCGGGTACAGCACATGCTACGTAAAAAATTCACAACAGAAAGACTCATTAGCAGCTGTTTTTCAACTGCATGACTATCTCGGTCCTCTGATCTTACAAACTGCGACTTTTTGCTATGGGGTTGTCGAAAGTCCAAGATCTATCACAGAGACTATCACCAGGACTCGGCTAGGTTGAGGTATAACATATCGCGAATTGTACTTGATATTCCTGCAGACATGTTATTCTCTGCTGTTGCAAATGGTGTGCACAGAATGCAATATGTGGTCCACAAAAACAGCGGACACATCGAACTTGAGTTGGATTGCTAAATAAACGGTAATTTTATTTCAGTTTTGATTCTTCTTTTTTGGAATTCTCTTTTTCAAATACACAGCGCCACATATTCCCCTGGTGGTGACTTTTGGAACAAAATTGTTTTTCGTGGAATCCTTCGTGCCCCGTCTTGTTTAATCTTCCTAAAAAATTTGGTCATATTCTCGCAATTAGATCGCGTTACAGAAAATTCTGAGTGCCGTCAGTTTAGTTCTGCCCACATTTACTACGAAATAAGTGTACAGGAAAATAACGTGATCCATTGGCATTATTACGCCGGTTGGTTCTTTTTAGTGCTGGATCTAATTTCGAAGAGAGTTTATTTTTATTTTATGAGTATATAGAGTATTATTGTAATTGTTGAAAATCGAAATGGTACAGCGAAATATGTGTACTCCAAATGTTGCTCATATTTTCCTGTCGGAAGAATAAAACATCAAATTTTTATTATTGCGTCCTGATATCCAATTAATGATAAGAAAGATAAATTTTTCATTTTCTAGGACCGTAGAGTTTGTATTATTAGAAGTTGATAATTTACTGCCATTATCCCATCTTATTTTATAGTTTTGTTTGCATGGTGTTGCTATTGCCAGAAAGCATTGGTGGAGAAATCACGCCACAGAATTTTGTGAATAAACATCTGCTAAAATATTCTTTCTTGTACAAATAGTTATTACGTTACTGTATTAAATCATATATTTGTCTAAATAAAATATCTAAAACTAAGCCTTGAAAATTGTTTGAACCTTAACATGGCGTTATTACCCCAGGGCCCCTTACATGATTATTACTTACATTTAAGTTTTAGTTTAGAGATTTTTTCATTGGTATTATGAATTTAAACTTTTTTTTAAAGTAAACTTAAAATATATTTAAATATTTAAGATCCGAAACATCTAATCATAAATTAAAATCCAAAATTAATCTCAAAATGGAAACTGTCATGTGACATAAAATCCCATCTTTAAAATAAAATTTTAAATTTAGAATTATTCGAATATTTCAATTAGTAATTTTGACTATGGTAATTTTTATATAAATTGTATAACTCTTTAAAAATACCACACTCACTGAAAATAAATCATGTACTTTGTCTTTAATAAATATCAATATTCTGCAATTGTTTTTTTTTTGTTTTTTTTGTCACATTATTATCAATTTTAGAACAATTATGACTGCCGAAAAGTGATTTAATGGAATTACGTATTTAAACATCTTCTTTATAATCGATTTAAAATGTATCAAAATTTTTATGATTTGCGTCATGGTTCACATTTCCTGTAAGACAAAATAAATTTTATGATGGCAAAGCTAAAGCCGACACAAAATATTGTTAGGCGAATTTACTGCAAGTACTAAAAACACTAAAAGAACTGTAAATAAGTGTAGTATTATTAATCATAATTAAATCTTTTAAAATACTATAACGTTATAAATCGCATAATTCTTACGATATTAACCAAACATCTCTTATAAACTCTCTTTTATCAAATATCGATAATTTTTACGTAATATCATTACACCATTTTTAAATAAGGAAAATTCTAAATGACTTTAACGGACTTAATTTCAGTAATAATGTTTGGCTAAACTCTTTTCTAATATATGAATAAAATATATCAAAATGTTTAATTTGTATAAAACTTTATCATTTTCATAAATTTGAAATGTATTTTTAAAAGTAAATGGTTAACATTACATTAAGTTAATACATTTAGTGCTAACGAAACCTGCACAAAAAGCTTGATAACTAAATTTTTTAACTGTGATATTTTTGAGTAAATTATATATATATATATATATATATATATATATATATATATATAATAACAATAAAATCTCTAACAGACTTTTAAAATCACAAATATATTTTCATTACATTATTAGATAATCAAATAAATATCGTACATATCTACGATTTAATGATTGGCATTACGTATTTAAGCGTTTTCTCAAAATTATGTAATTGGAATCTATCAAAAAGCTTAAGATGCGTAATACCATCACATTTTGTATAGTTCGAAAGATATTCTCAATAAGAAGGATTAGACCACATGAAATTCTAGTTTTCAAAGTTCGTGTTTATCTTTGTACTTTCTTCTATCTTTACAAGTATTGGTTTCACGAAAATTTTCGATATCCAGTTTTAGATGGATTTACACGTTTTAGAAGTTGGAGAATCCGAAAAACATGTTTTTACAAAATGTCTATCTGTGAATATGTGAATCTGTCTGTCTGTATGTGACAAAACTTTTGTGGGTGCTCTATCTGAAGAACCAGTATACGGAATTTCATAAAACTTTAGATTAAATTAGACTTTGATATAAACAAATCTGATTAGGTTTTGGTGAATATTGCTTTTCAGGTAGTGTTGCTATACTGCTTCATTTCAACAATAGTCATATCTCAAGAACTATTGTATGGATTTTCATAAAACTTTATATTTAGCTAGTACTTGGTGTAACATGCTGCTGATAATGTTTTGGTGCAAAACTTTCAATATTAAACGCTGTCATGGTGCATTATTCGTGATTATCGCAATAGAATACCTCAAGAACTGATGCACGGAATTTTCTAAAACTTCAGATTCAACTGAATCTGAAGTTCCCTGATATAGATAGTTTTGTTTAGTTTCTGATATAAATCATTACAACGATTACCCACAACTTTTTACGATTTTGAATGTATCTCAAGAACTTTGTATTAATTTTCATCAAACTACAGATTCAGACAGTTCTTCATAAAAATTGATCCTGCATAGTCTTTGGTGTACATCCCACAGCATGTGGCGCTTTTATGCAGATTTTTTTAAAGATTTTGCAATAGCTCTATCTAAAAACTAATCCATGGATTTTCACCAAACTTCAGATTCAATTATAAATTAACATAAGTTTTTGCTGACTAGATTTTGGTTTAAACCACCTAACCGGTGGCGCTGCTATGCTGCATTTGTCAGAGGTATTAGCATGCATATGATAGAAGAAAGTTTTGGGATTGCCACATCTGACTAGTTTAATTTACTGATCATGAAGATGTGTTTTGAAAAACCCGTTTTATGTTTTTTTTTTCTTAAAATTTATCAGTTGTATTCACCCAAATAAAGCAAACTCTCAAACCTAAAAATAAACACATTTAAATATACTTTTTCGTCACCAATTTAACGAAGGATGAATGTGTTGTGAATTAGAATTCTTCATATGCAGAGCATTATTTGTGTTCTTAATATTTTGCAAAACTGTTGCAGTAAAAAATGTGTCCTTAATATGCTGCAGAAGTGTTGCTATCTTAAAATGTGCTTGAAGAATAGTGCTGTGAACTGTGTTGAAATAATGTAGTAAATAGTGATGATGAAAATATATACTTACAAGAGTGTTATGCTGAACAACACTTTATCACTAAATTTAACAACGCATTGTTAACACCGCACAAAATATTTTCAATGCGCTTTCTATATGGTGCCTTTAAAATTTCAATTACACAATTTTAAAAATGAAGTAAGATACATTTTGCTTTAACCCTCTGACTGAAGAACAAAAGGGCAAAATTGTAATTTTTCCCCTGTAATTTATTTTAATTGTTAATAAAAGAGGGATTTTTTTTTATCATGGTGTAATTTTTTGTTATGTATATCCTTATAAGCCTTGAAAGCATCAATCATAAATTAATTTCTTAAAACTGGATTATATTTGTAGAATTATATTAATTTAAATAAAGCTTCAACTGCAGTGTAGCCTGCAGTCCAGTGAACGGATATATTCGGTCGCGGCAGTGGGATGGTTAAAGAAAAAAGAAAAACTTAGGAGATTACTGAGAGAGTTGACTAATTTTTGCCAATAATTAACAATAACTGCATGCTTGTAAAAATTAGGAAATGTTTCGTTTTAGGCATATTCTATAATCACATTATTAACAAAAATTTTTCACCAATCTTATTCCTGGCACAACACGTTAGCAAAACATTCACAACATAATCGAAAACGATTTTAATCAGAAGCACTGATCATTATGCCCAGTTATGATTGCAAAAGTATTTCACGAATTTGCAATGAAGTTATAAGACCTTTTCAGAATTTTACGGTAATTTTTAAACAAGAATTAAAAAGGGTTTTTTTTTCTTCGTGAATTCAACTATAATATTATTTCCGATTCCTTCACTACAAACTTCTCATTTGTGAGATGATACCAAAAAGCCTATTCAAAATATACTATTAAACGTGTTTAAAAAGCTAATTTTATAAATTTTCAAATTAAATTTTAACTAATTTTGTCATATTTATCAAAATTTTCCCGGTAAAACATTTTCTAGAACACGAAAAAATTTTAAAACTATGTTTCTGGAAAAAAATCAGTATTATTATTATTATTATTTAAATATTATTAATTATAGAACAATCCTATCTGTCACCTATTTAATCCACAACATTATGTATCTAAACACTTTCGCTAAAATATGATTAAAATATATCAAAATTGGGCCTAAGATTCGTAATACCTCCACATTCTCTGTAATTCGAAATAGATTCTCAAAGGGCAAAGCTTTAGACGACACGAAACTTTCTAAATTAGAAGCAAATTTCCGTGGCTTTAAATTTATTCTTGCATATGATAGCTCCAGGGCAATAACTTCCAGGATAACTTCCTGCATTTTACATTTAATTCCGGCGGAGAGGCGGTTTTCTTCGCCCAAAAGTTACTTCAACAATAACTTTCCGAAATTTCAAATTATATAATAAATTCAAGTGCCCTTCCTTGCGCAGTATGCAGAAATCTCTTGCGATAAATTAAAGTAAAACTAATTTCGGGAACTGTTCCTCCAAATCATTTGGATTTTACGGCACGGAATTCTAGCTGCAAAGTGTTTGCTGAAATTCTTAAAGAAACAATTTATTCATAATCCTAAACTAACGGTATAAACAATCGGAATTATTTTATTTCATCTATGTTTAGTTTTAAAAGGTTTTCTGAACAGAACTGCGTAAAAGTCTAGTGTAACAGTTGTTTCAATTTGCTAATTTAATAAGATTTTTAGATTAAAATGTTTTAAAATGTTGGATTTCAGAATTAATAGTTAAAATTTTGTAATGTGTTCATCAGATTTGATAGATAATCATTTTTAATTTATTTTAATTATTCTACTACGTATTTACAGTCTATATTTGAGTAATTTGTTAAAGATTCAAAGCTATAAAAATTATTTTTAAAACAAAGGTAAATGAAAATATAAGATTATTTGAAATTTGCAGAACATTCTCGCTTCAAACTGTTTACTGAAAGCCTTGTAGAATAAATTTATTAACAATACGTAACTTACTTATAAATAATTAGAATTATTTTAATTCATTTGGTTTTAAATTTAAAATATTTTTGAAACAGAATAGCGTAAAACACGAGTGTAGCAGTTGTTTTAATTTGCTAATTTAATAAGATTTTTAGATTAAAATATTTAAAATGATGGATTTCTCAATTAATCCCTAAAATTTTATAACGTGTTCAACAGATTTGATAAATAATCATTTTAAGTTTATTTTAATTATTCTGAAACGTATTTAAAGACTATATTCGAGTAATTTGTTAAAATCTTAAAGCTATAAAAATAATTTTTAAAACAAAGATAAATGAAAATATATGAGCAGTTGAAATTTACCGAACCTTTTCCCTACAAAGTATTTACTGAAAATCTTAAAGAATAAATTTATTAACAATGCGAAACTTACTTTATAAATAATTGGAATTATTTTAATTACCTAATTTTACATTTAAAAGATTTCTGAAACAGAAAGGCATGAATGGAAAATGTTATAACTGTTTTAATTTGTTAATTTAATAAGTCTTTTGCATGAAACTTCAAAATATTGCACTTTACAAATTATCACTAAAAATGGGGAACGCATTGTTCAGATTTCAAAAGTGCTTAATTATATAAAACTTTAATTATTTTTGACGTGCATCTGAAAATTACAATTGAGTAAAAGATTTGTAAGAATTGAAAAGGATGATAATATTGTGCGAAAAATAAGTAAATTAATATTAATATAAAATGTGGGTCCTAAGTTTGTGTAAACTTAAAAAAATCTTAATAAATGATTTAAACTGAAAAAAAATCAGCTTGTGCGATTATGATTAGATAGACATTGGATTTTTTTCACGTACAACAAAACATTATAAATATAACTGAAAGAAGATGCGCTCTCTTATTACTGCGGCTTTTTATACAAATCAAGCAGTCACAAACAGGCAAAAAAACCCAACTCACAATAACGTGAACACTGTATTTTATTTCTTAAATAAAAGATATGGATTATGACCATCACTAACAGATCTTAGGCAAGTCAAGCGCATCAGTTCGCCTCGTACAGCTTTGTGTAGCATATAGACATCTAATCCACCGAATGTCCATTGAAGTGCATCTTCCAGTTCATCAAAGTGGCTTGAAAATACCGCTACAGACAAAAAATTATATATTCCCAGTATCTTAAATTTCGCAGAGCCATGTCTTGAGGATAGTTTTCTCATTGCCACTCGCCATTGCCACAAATAATGACAAAATAATTCATTTGGTGAGTAAATGAACAACAAGACTCGCCAAACTGCGAGTACTTTTGTGTGGTTACAGTTGAGATTCTTATTTACGTCCCAGTGTTATTAATGTCACTTTTCATCTTCAGTCACACCGTGCAATTTCTATTGCCCTCTTTATAGAGATACTGACTCAATATAAGTTTAATTTAGCAACAGCCGAAAATCGCTATGATTATATAATAACTATTTCTCTGTTCTCAACTTATCCCCATCTATACACTTGTAAAATCACAAACAAAATCAATCGCATCAATCACCATATCGAGATGATATTTAGGTGAAATGCGGCGTTGAATTTGCCGTTTATGGTACTGTTCATTAGTTGTTTGCAATGTAACTGCTCAATCACTATTTTTTTTCTGTCGTCTACAGCCGAAAAGTCAGCAATTTTTGATGTAAATTTTCATATCAGTAAATTGAAAATAGCTGTTTTGATATTTATTTTGACCGCTAAATCAATGTTTCAAACATTGACACATTTAGGAGACATTTAGAATGTACTTATTTTTATTAGTTTCTGTAGCATACATTAGAATTTCTATTTTCTAAGCAATGACAAAAAATTATGTTATTTAGAACACATTGAAAAAAAATGGATTAAGGGCAGAGCTGTCAAATCTCCCGCTTTTTTATACTTGTATTTTAATGCAGAAAATGTCCTTTTATTGAATTGATAAATTTAGGTGATTTAAAAGAACAAAATTTTCTGTAAGATAAAAGAGCAAAAAGACGGAAACTTGTGTAAGGGATGAATTTTTTTTCAGTATTCAATCTATTTTCAAAAGTGCTTAATTATATAAAACTTTAATTATTTTTGACGTGCATCTGAAAATTACAATTGAGTAAAAGATTTGTAAGAATTGAAAAGGATGATAATATTATGCGAAAAATAAGTAAATTAATATTAATATAAAATGTGGGTCCTAAGTTTGTGTAAACTTAAAAAAATCTTAATAAATGATTTAAACTGAAAAAAATCAGCTTGTGCGATTATGATTAGATAGACATTGGATTTTTTTCAAACAAAATCAATCGCATCAATCACCATATCGAGATGATATTTAGGTGAAATGCGGCGTTGAATTTGCCGTTTATGGTACTGTTCATTAGTTGTTTGCAATGTAACTGCCCAATCACTATTTTTTTTCTGTCATCTACAGCCGAAAAGTCAGCAATTTTTGATGTAAATTTTCATATCAGTAAATTGAAAATAGCTGTTTTGATATTTATTTTGACCGCTAAATCAATGTTTCAAACATTGACACATTTAGGAGACATTTAGAATGTACTTATTTTCATTAGTTTCTGTAGCATACATTAGAATTTCTATTTTCTAAGCAATGACAAAAAATTATGTTATTTAGAACACATTGAAAAAAATGGATTAAGGGCAGAGCTGCCAAATCTCCCGCTTTTTTATACTTGTATTTTAATGCAGAAAATGTCCTTTTATTGAATTGATAAATTTAGGTGATTTAAAAGAACAAAATTTTCTGTAAGATAAAAGAGCAAAAAGACGGAAACTTCTGTAAGGGATGAATTTTTTTTTCAGTATTCAATCTATTTTACTAACATTTTTTTCACTTGGCTACTGTTTTTTATTTCTTTTTCCCCAAATCGCTAATGTTGGTCAAAAGCCAGCGAGAAACCTGCTTGAGGACCACTCAAACTCAAATCCTCAACTTGTACCTTAATTTCCAGTGAATTTGTCCAACAGGAACATCTTCACTTAACGTACAAAGTGGAGCGGTGCAGCTTCCTGCATCAAGAGGACTATAGATAAGTTGTATTTCCGTTATATCATGTATTTCTCTCAATGCAGGCACAACATGCACACGTAAAAAAGTAACATAATATTTTGCAATGACTGTCGATGTTTTCCAGCAGGATTCAAGACAAAGCTTTTAAAAATGCAGCAGCTTGGTAAGTACTATATGCCCCCTCTTCGTTACTTTAGGAATAATTTTTTATGCATGGTAAAAATTCATTGTCCTTTAAGTCAGATTCGCTCAAAGAAAGTTTTTTCCGAGCATTGCTACTTTTTTATGACTGTTTAAAAAGTTTGAACGAATTTATGAAGAGTATACACTCTGTTAAAACACATATGATTTCTTTCATGGTTACAATAATTGAAAAATTCCATTAAAGCAACTTCGTGTATCACATCTGCATATTTCCGACTTATATTTATTAATTTTTCCATTTTATTCAATTATTCACTTTGTGAGTTAGAATATTAACACGGAGTATATAACACGCATTCATGGATTTAAATTTCATAATTTATAACAGAGACTGATTAACATAGATAAAATTTTGTAACCTAGATTTCCGATGAGTAATTTTAAAGTAATATGTAACAGAAATTCTGCATTAAAAAAATCTAATTATTAGTATTCAAAACTAAATATAGTAGCTTGTTTCTGTCATAATCAGGATCTGATTTTAGTGGTTTTAAAGAAAAAGTAAGTTTTGTGATTAAGACCATTTTAGAGTAATCGAAAATATTTTATGTCTTATTCCATTTGAAGTTTAAAGA
The DNA here is from genome assembly GCA_964019185.1 of Maratus speculifer. Classification (NCBI taxonomy): domain Eukaryota; kingdom Metazoa; phylum Arthropoda; class Arachnida; order Araneae; family Salticidae; genus Maratus; species Maratus speculifer. Next base: position 115,719,775 of record OZ025289.1, on the reverse strand, counting down.
CACCAAAATAATAATAATAATATTAATTAAAACACAAATCTAAAAATAATTACATAGGATAATAATAAATAAATAGATAAATAAACAAAGAAAATAAACAAAAATACAGAGACCCTACACATATATATATACCGGGTGTCCAGTAAATAACTGACCCATTTTGAACTTAAATAACAAATAAACGGTTTGAGATAATAATGCGCGGTTTGTGGTATTGTTATTAGAAAATCAATAATTTTTTAAACATGTACTTTGTTAATATAGTTCAAATTTCGGGAAAAAATATCGCGCTGGCGGTAACAGGCTGTTTGAATACAGACATGACTCTAATTTTCATAAATATGAGATTTTCGGCTGAATCTGAATCTATATGTTGTCGAATCTGAATCTATATGTTGAATCGACTCTCGAATCAGCTTCAGAAATAGGGTACGTTGGTTGGAAAGTGATTTAAAATAATATTTGTGACTGAACCATCTGTATTATACTTCACCTCCTCAGTCTTGAGACTGAGATATTATTTTAAATATTATTATATTACATTAACAAAGTGCATATTTTAAAATTTATTTATATTCTAATAACAATACAGCAAGCCGCGCATTTTTATCTCAAACAGTTTTTTTGTTATTTACATTCAAAATGGGTCAGTCATTTACTGGACACCCGGTATATATATATATATATATATCATGCTTTAATTTATTGATGTTATTAGAATCACTTCAGAGCAATGATCCTAAACGTATTTACTATTATATTATCATTTAAAAATCATAAACGGCTCCATGGAAAAATCCTTTATAAACATACGTACCGTAAAATGGGGTGAATAGGAACAGCGGGGTGAATAGGAACGAAACTTCCCGGTCATACAAATAAATTCTTTATAAATATATGTGATGATATTTTTAGTTGCCAATTTTTTTATAAGAAGGTGAAAACATTAAGAGTTGGGAAATTCAGTTTTGACATGTTGTCACCACTATTGGGATATATAAAAAAATTTCAAGAGGATCCTCAAAAACCTCATTTTTTCAACTTCTTCAAAACTTTGTGTGTAACTACAGTACTTTTAGTATTCTAAACCTAAGAGAGGGGATTTTTAATTAAAGATAGACGTGTAAACGATATGCTGTATTAAATATCACTTATTTCTATACTACATAATGAAAAAAATGAAAAATGGGTTGTAACATCAGAGGTTTAAGATTTACGGGGTGAATCGGAACACGTTTTCTCTCTTGGTTTATTTTTCAATGCAGTAATAGTTTCATGTAATATATGAAAATATGTATGAATATCTATTGTAACAATATTATGTTTGTTCTAATTACTTGAAGAGTTTAAAGGTTTTAAGAAATTACTTGGTTAAACAAAGAAATCAACACATGGTCCAACAGACATGGAACACACAATAAGATAATTTAAAAATAGCAAATTAGTTATAAAAACTGCATAGAATTATTCTCTGACATCCACAACATTACACAAACATCTCAAAATGAAAAACCAATTAAAAAAGAGAGGTCTGCAAACAGTATACTAAGGGCTGGGGATGAGGGCGTATTAGTAGATCGTATTAATACATGCAGCAATTGGGGCTACTCAATAGATTCACTTACCCAATGACTACTAGTAAAGGATAACACAGAACAAGGCTTAATTTGTATTTAATTCTACATCCGCAATTCGAATATAATTTCTTAAAATAAATTTTAATTTTTCATGATTTCAAAGTTGTTTTCTAATTTTTTAAAAGGCATATCTTTACTTGTATATAAAATAAAGCTTTGGTTTCACAGTAACTACGTGTTCCTAGTCCTCCCTTATCATTATTACCTGTTTTTATTAACACTATTAAAGTTTGAATCGGAATAAATAAAGATTATAACATTTGTTCCGATTCACCACTATCTCCGGGGTGAATCGGAACACCATTAAAATAATAAATAATATATACATAAACAGTAAAAATGTTCCGTTTTTGCTTGAAAAGTAAAGAACAAAACAATACCGAAGTTTCTAGTAGAAAAATAAAAAATAAAAAAATCAGTTGTTGCTGTTTTTTAACGATAAAGTTGAAAAGTGTTCCGATTCACCCCATTTTACGGTATATAATCTGTATATATATACGAGTATGGGCATTTTTCAAACAGATAGTCGTTATACAGAAAATGTCCATATAGCAATGTACAGTTATAAAATCTTTCGTATGCATCGTAAGAAAACTTTTGATTACTATAAAAAATGCAAAAACCAAAAACAATATCCAAAAATGCTTATTATTCAGGAGCAAAAAGATTTCGAGAAATTTCTTTATAACGCATTTTAACAGTAAAATTTCGTACAAACTGTGACCTTTGATTTTATTTCATCAAGAGTAGTATTTTGTATTCTAGAGGTCATATTAAGTATTTAAACATTTAAAAAAAAAGGGAAATATATAAAGCGTTATTTTTTAAGGCTATTAGGACATATAGCAAGAATTTTATGTCTTAAGCATAACTGCATTCATATTTCAGATCCTCAACAGATGCATAGGAATCAGAAATGTAGAAAAATTTTTGGCACTTCCTTTATGTTCCCATAATTATTTTAATACAAATTAAAAGCGGAACATTTCTTATGCATTTTTGGATCATTTACATTAAATTTCAATTCCTTTAGAAGACTTCTAAGAGAAAACATAATTTTTAAGTGTAACCACTACTTTTTAATTTCATTCCTTTCATAGCGTTTTGACATATTTTTAGAATGTTAGCGCATACACAAAGAGTCGCAACTGTGAAAAGTTTTCTGACAATTGATTTAGTAGCTTCAAGTAATTGTGGTTTTAGAATGTTTTTCGCTCATTTCAGTATTTTAATTTAAAAGATTTTTAGAAGTTTTTCTGCACAACTATTCAAACCTTTTAAGTATCATCTAGATCAAATTTCATGTTTCTAAACTTTGCAAAACAAAATAGATCGTTAATTCAGAAAAGTCTTATTTAGCGCGTTACGCTTATATCCATTTCAGAAATCTTCTTAGCGTGCATCTATATCTTAAAAGAAAGTGACATGTCAAATTTTTAATTTTTAGTCCTGGCAGTGTCGCAAAATATGCAATTTTGAAACGTTTTGTTCTTTTGTGCAGTTTTAAATTGTGATTTTTTTTAACTATTTCGTACGAGAATTTAAGTCATAGAAATAACAGGGTTTTGCAAATTTAAAGTTTCTTTCTCTACTAATTCTAAATTAATCGCAATTTTTAAAATCCGAGAAGGCAGTCAAGTCTTAAAAGTATCATCAGCATCAAATTTCAGTTTTGTTTTCTTTTCCAATCAGTTTAACAGGAATCGTAAATATTTAAATTGCGTTTCCCCTTTAATCTTCCCACTGTTGTTACACCATCAAAAATTACATTATGTATTTGAACAGATATGAAAATCATTTTTCTGCCTTTAACTTTTAAATCAGATCTGCAATCCCAGTTATTATAACTACAAACAGGCATAAATGGAAGCGTTGTTTCTGTATAATAAAATTAAACGAGATAACTGCATTAATTTCAACACATATTCATCAATAAATGTTTAATACACAAGCTTGTTTGTCGTTAATCGAATGAAAATTTCTTCTTAACCAATGCCTATGTATTTTTTCTTTGCCTAGCATTTGCATGCTAATTCATAAGACTGCACTAGCTGTTTTTGTTTTAAATTAATTTAATTGATTAATGGACTAACAGACAACGCCCGCTACGGTAATCCTGTCTTTTAAAACGAATCTTGAATCAAACTTAATATATATATGAATAGGGAGTATTTTAAGGCAATATGGACTTTTAATTTAATATGGATTGTTTTTATTTATAATGTATTGGACAAAATTTATGTTGTCAAGAATCAACCATTTTAGTTGACCAATTTCAGTAAACTAGCCGCCCTTGGGGACCAGTTTGGTCTCCCTTAAATGTATTGTAAGCATAAAATCACATTTCTTTTATTCATAATGTATTTTAATTACTAATTTTTTTTCCAAATTAGAAAATTCTGCTAGAAAAATAGTCAAGGTAACGTATACGTACCACATTGACATGAATGGGACAAAATGGCAAATATACACTGGTGTCCAAAACAATTTGTATCATTTAGAAAAGGAAAAAAAGAGTAAATAAATATTCTGTTAATAAATAAAGAACAATAACCGGGTTACCATGTGAGGCATACACTGGTGTCCAAAAGTTAAGCATAATTGGTAATTAAGTAATTATTTTTAAGTAATGAAAGAAATATGAATCGGAATGTGCTGAAACTCCAGGTGTGTAAATAAAATAGTACGCGTCACATATTTTCGCGAAGAGTTTTCCCCGAAATCGAACGGGGGACCGTCAACAAATTGAAAAAGAACGAAGATCTTTTGGATAACCCTGTCAAAACTAATCTAGCAAAAGCGTTCAAACTGCACATTATGATTAATTGGCTTATTCTAATATTCTGTGTTAATTTTTACAAGGATAGCATGTATACTCGTAGAGAAATTAAGGTTTTTATAAAAACAGTCCTAAGTTTTTTGCTTATAATTTCAGAGTTCTTAATATAAAAAAATGTTCTTTTTTGAAAAAATGACAAACATCATTGTACACAATACCCTGTCATCAGAATTAAAAAATAATAAAAATTGTATGACAAATGAGCAGGTTTACTATATAATTTTTTACTGCGCATGCGTGAACGCTATTAAAATTTCATTTGCATATTATGTTAGATAAATGTATAGAGCAACTTTTGTGAAAGTCTCAAAAACATAACTTAAAAATTCTGAAAATTATCGTTGATGGAATGAGATCAAAATCCTTTATTCCCTAAATGAAGCAAAAAGATGAGGGGCTGTATCCATGTTCCATTGTTTAGTGCCTACACAATATTGCACGTACAACTATATTTAGATAAAATCCCTGATTTTTTTGTTTCCTTTAGGAATAACGGATTTTGAGTTGATTCTATAGGCGACCATTTTCAGAATTTTCAAGCTATGTTTTTGAAACTTTTACAGAAGTTGCTCTATACATTTAGCTAACACAATATGCAAATGACATTTTGATATCGTTGACGCATGCGCAATGAAAAATTATTTACTAAACATACTCATATTTCATACAATTTTTATTATTTTTAAATTCTGATGACAGGGTATTGTGTACAATGATGTTTGTCATGTTTTCAGAAAAGAACATTATTTTATAATAAGAACTCTGTAAATAAGAACTCTGCAAAAAACTTGGAAAAATTTAGGACTGTTTTTATAAAAACTTTAATTTCTCTACGAGTGTACATGCTATCCTTATAAAAATAAACACAGTACATTACAATAAGCCAATTAATCATAATGTGCAGTTTGAACACTTTTGCTATATTAGTTTTGACAGGGTTATCCAAAAGATCTTCGTTCTTTTTCAATTTGTTGACGGTCCCCTGTTTGATTTCGGGGAAAACTCTTCGTGAAAATATATGACGCGTACTATTTTGTTTACATACCTGGAGTTTCACCACATTTCGATTTATATTTCTTTCATTACTTAAAAATAATTACTTAATTACCAATTATGCTTAACTTTTGGACACAAGTGTATGCCTCACATGGTAACCCGGTTATTGTTCTTTATTTATTAACAGAATATTTATTTACTCTTTTTTTCCTTTTCTAAATGATACAAATTGTTTTGTTCTATAATTATTAACTAAGCTTTTTTTATTTACTATTGTTTCCTTTTTAAAATAATGTATATAAATAGTATTTGAAAACGAAACTTTCGCCAAATTAGCTTCGAAAAATAATCGAGAAAAATCTGATGCGTATATGTCATGTGTGCCAAGAAATCAAGAGCTCGGTATTTTTTTCTATCCTGGCGTAAGTGATAAATTGTCATATATTGTAGCCGTAGCATTTTTTCGATTTTTTTCTCGTTTTTCATTTTAAATATAATAATACAATCCATTCACTCATTTCATTTGTGATAAATAGCTTTTACTTGAAATTGAAACGTTTAAAATTCGTGACTTTTATTTTTTTAAGTAGAAAGAACAGAAAAAACAAAAGTAATGATATTTTGAAGATTTAGATTTGCAGCGAAAGAACAAAACTTAAATAAACCCAATTTAGCCCGGCCTAAATTATGCCAAAGGACTTCTACGAAATAACTAATAAGATGTGTTTTTTTTGGGCGTTGCCATTAGACAATTAACAAATAATGGCGATTTGTTCCATGTACGATAGCGAAATATATATATATATATATATAGATATTAACTAAGGAAATGAAGCCATTATGACAGCATAAATCAAAGTTTTTTTTTAGTCTTTTATTGGTTAGTCTCTGCACTACTAAAAGAGACACATTACACAAATTGCAGAGATTATCAGCGGCATTGAATAATGTTCAGGTGATTCATTTTCAGTTGTTAGTTTTTGAATTCTGGGATTTTTGGCTTTATAACAGTACAGTATAATTATGATAGTTTAAATGCTATATTTTCTTAAACGTAAGCTTAACATATGTTTTCATAGTTTGATTCCAGTTGAAAAATACAGTTGAAACTCTAACAGCGGTAAATAAGACTGTGGTATCTACCATAGGTAAGAATACAGTAACCTTTATAATCTATTATGAAATTATCTTTTAAAAGAAGCATTGTTTTACCTGAAATTTTTATATATAAGTAATCTTTAATAAACGGGTACACAAAGTTTAAAAGTTTCCCCTTAAAAGGCGTAGATCAATGCCATATACACCTTATCCTAGAAATTAATATTTTCTACCAAAATAGTAGGGTAGATGTGCCAGTAATGGGCCACCTTAAGGAATTTCTCTAAAAAATAATTTTTTATTAATAGTTATAATTATTGTATTCCAATTTTTTTCATATTAGATTAATCTTTCAACAATATTTAACTAATCCCACAGTTACATTTCCCAATAGAAATAAAAATTTCATTTTAAATAATAGAAATATGTCTAAACACCCAAATGCCCAGTAATGGGCCACCTATGTTCCAGTAATGGACCGCCTATGTTCCAGTAGCACCTATAATTGTTGTTCAGTCCGTCTGTCTGTCCATCTATCTGTCCGTTTGTCTGACAGTCTGTCTATCTGTCCGTTTGTCTGTCCGTCTGTCTGTCCACATATAACAATGGAAAACTAGCCAACCGAATAGTTTGAAATTTACAATACATAATTATTACATAATTTTGTCGAGTCATTTCAAATTTGATGAAAATCGGATGGATAGATCAATTACAGGGACATTCAAAAGGATTCCGTTACATTACGGTCAATAGGGAAAAAAGTTTTAAATGCATTTTAATCGTTTGAAATTTAAGACATATAATTATTGCGTAATTTGGTCGAGTCATTTCAAATGTTATGAAAATCGGATGCATAGATCAATTACAGGGACAATCAAAATGATTCCGTTACATTACGGTCAATGGGGAAGAAGTTTCAAATGCATTTTAATGATGTTACATTCATTCGAACATAATAGAATTGGCATGAATCTATGAAATATATACTAAAATATGCATTCTGTACAATCTGTGACGCAAAGAATTTTTATTATTAAATTACAGGGCTACACAAAAGTATTCCACTATATAATGCTATACGGGGAAACATGCTTTGGTACGTGTTTTAATTATATTCAACTATTTCACATTTTATGAATAAGATATACGTTGCTGAGGTGTAATAAGAATTACTATTCCTGTATATTTACAGAATTTCAACCAATAATACTGTATCCGAAGTACTATTTACTATAAAAGCAATATCTGAATATTTTTAAAACTTCGTTATCGTACGAACGCACCTCATTTGCTACGTTCACGTGCAATTTCCAACTTGTTCTTTTTATGTCTGCGTAAGTCGCATCTTCTTCTTCCTCAGAATCCACATTATCCTCTTGTATACAAAATTCGGCTTTTTTGAAGCAATTGTAAATTGTTTTTTCTTCAATTACCCCCATTGATCCCGCTCTTATATGTATAACTATTCAATTAACACTGTTTTGAGAAGGATGTTGAAAGGTGTGTGAAAGGAGGGGGTTGATGAATTTGTTGGACTTAAGGAATAAGAAAATTCAAGCAGAGGAGTAATATATAAAAAAAACTCAGCACTGAACGATAAATTAGGAATAAGGGATGGAAATTTGATTTCATGTGATTTCAAAGTATTTTTTTACAACTGAATAAAGAACATTTTATGAAAATCTTCGTTATATGGAGATAGATATTTCGCTATATAGAGACTGTTTTTAATGTAATCATGGGAAAAGGGGAACATTCCTACTAAAAATTCGTTATATAGAGAAATTCGATTTATGGAGTTTCGTTATAGAGAGACTTGACTGTATTTATAAAGAAATTGTCTTTATTAGATTCTAGTAAGTAAAATTTAAGTATTAAATTTGTTTATTTAGTTTTCAGTTAAATCAAAATATTTTATCACTACTGAAATTACACTTTTAGTATTGGTCACTTGGGTGGCCCATTACTGGCAAATCACGAAATAAGCAGTCCAGTAATGGACCACCCGTCCTAAAATCTTAAAAATAAATAAAATTTTGTAAATGGCGATTGGTATATTAAATTCAATGTTTTATATTGCTAACCAAACAAAAACATTCAATTTTTACGGAAAAATAAAAAAGATATAAAACTAAGTAAGTAAAGTCTGGTCTTAGCATGTTCATTAAGATTTTCAGTGAAAAACAGAAAAACTGTGAAACTTTATTTTCTGCTTCCTAATTGTTTTGACGAAAAGTGTAAAAAATTAATCCAGCTTATAAAGCATGCAAGGTAGAGTTCAGAAAAAAATAATAAAAGCATAACTATTATTTATTATTTTTTTATAAACCAAAAAGTGCGAGGTGGCCCACTACTGGAAGGTGGCCCATTACTGGCACATCTACCCTATTAAGTTTCCGGTTGAAATCGAAAGCTGCGTTTTATATATGTAGTTAGTTGATGATATGATTTCTTCATTTGGATTCATCAAGAAAATTTTGCAAAAATGAAGCTTTCAGATTTGTTTTTTAATGATTGGCAAGATATCCGATTACGGAAAATTAGTCAGTAATGTCATAAACAACTACCGTGATCTTCCTTAGTAATCGTGATCTAACGAAAACAAAAGATTATGCTGGAAGCTGAAAATCAAAGAGCTATATATAATAATAGACAGATGATCTAAGCTTTCATTGTGCTAATATTTTTTTTTTTCAAAATTCAAAAATTAATACAAACACTATTAATAAATCATTACATAATGATCAGTAAGAATAATCATTAATTTGGGATTCTTGAGATGATTAATTATTAGTTTAAAATTATGCAGGGTGATTCTAATTTTTTTGTACAATAAAAGAGGGGTGATAGTACACAGCAACACAAACAATATTAAATAGGAGACCAAGGGTCCCAAACGTTTTCCAAAATAGCTGCCATTAAAGTTTAGGGACCAAAATTTCAAATAAACATAAAAAACGGAAAAATCGGTCCATTGATTTGCGAATTTCACTAAAATTATTCTTTATGTCGGCATTTTCTTGAAATTAAATTATAAAGATAAATTTCAAAAATTGCCGATAGAGGGCGCTTTAGACTTTCGAGTAACGAACAACTATTTTTTGCATCTCATTAAATGTTTTCGTAAGCTTAGACTCAAACTTAAATTTTGAGCTCAAAATCTTTAGACTCAAAATCTGAAAAGTGGGGGGTGGTTAAGTAGCACAAATTGAACTGTGTTCAGAGGGTTCAAATTTCAAATGGTTATAAAAAACGGAAAAATTAGTTCATTAATTTGCGGTTTTAACTAAAATTATTCTTTATGTTGGTATTTTCTTAAAAAAAAAAAATTAAGATAAATTTCCAAAAATGTCGATAGAGGGCGTTTTAGACTTTGGAGTAAAGAGCAACTATTTTTTTTTTTCATCTCATTAAATTTTTTCCGAAGCTTAGATTTAAACTTAAATTTTGAGCTCAAAATCTGAATAGTAAGGAGTGGTTAAGTAGCACAAGCTGAACTGTGTTTAAGGGGGGGGAGGGGGAGAGCAGGTTCAAATTAAAAAAAATATAGAAAATGGAAAAAATTAATTGATTCGTTGCGGTTTAAAATAAAACTATTCTTTAAGTCAGTATCTTTTTTAAAATAAATTTTAAAGTTAAATTTCAAAAAGTTCCGTGATTAGGAGCCTTAAACTTCAGAGTAACCAACAATTAATTTTAATCATAATTTTTTGGTTCTAATTAAATGCTTGCAAAATCTTTCGGAAGCTTAGATTTAAACTTAAATTTTGAGCTGAAATTCTGAATTGCTGGGAGGGGTTAAGAAGCGCAAACTGAATTGTGTTCAGGAGATGAAATTCAACCCTCCCCCCTCCTCGAACACAATTCAATTTTTCGCTACTTAAACACTCCTAAAGTTTCAGAATTTGAGCCCAAAATTTAAGTCTATGAATTTGAAAGCATTTAATAAGATTAAAAAAATAACAGTTAAAAATAGTTGTGCGCTACTCCAAAGTCTAAGGCGTCCTCTATCGGCATTTTGTGAAATTTAGCTTTAAAATTTATTTTTAAAAAAATGCTGATTTAAAAATTCGTTTTAGCGAAAACCGCAAACGAATCAACCAATTTTTTCGTTTTTTATATAATTATTTGAAATTTGAACCCTTTGAACACAGTTCAGTTTTTCTACTTAACCACTCCCATCTATTCAGATTTTGAGGTCAAAATTTAAGTCTAAGCTTACGAAAGCATTTAATAAGGTGCAAGAACTAACGCCAAAAAAGAGTTGTGCGCTACTCCAAAGTCTAAGGCGTCCTCTATCGGCATTTTGTGAAATTTAGCTTTAAAATTTATTTTTAAAAAAATGCTGATTTAAAAATTCGTTTTAGCGAAAACCGCAAACGAATCAACCAATTTTTTCGTTTTTTATATAATTATTTGAAATTTGAACCCTTTGAACACAGTTCAGTTTTTCTACTTAACCACTCCCATCTATTCAGATTTTGAGGTCAAAATTTAAGTCTAAGCTTACGAAAGCATTTAATAAGGTGCAAGAACTAACGCCAAAAAAGAGTTGTGCGTACTCCAAAGTCTAAAGCGCCCTCTATCGGCATTTTTTATCTTTATCTTTATAATTTATTTTTACGAAAATACCTATATAAAGAGTACTTTTTGTGAAAACCACAAATCAATCGACCAATTTTTCCTTTTTAGCACTTTTCAAGAAAGTTGAAAAGTGCTTATGCATTCGGTTTGTCTGGCCGTTTGTCCGTCTGTCCGCGCTTTAACTCCCGTAAATATACTCAGAATGCTATGAAATTTTTATACGTTATTGAGGTTTACCCTAGCACGAACCCTATCGAAAATGAAGTATCTACCATGATTAGTTTATCTACAGGACAAATCAAAAGTTTCCTATATATTACGGCCTATGGGGAAAAATCGTTAATATACTCGGATTGCCATGAAACTTTAGGACGTTTTTGAGGTTTACCCTAGCACAAACCCTACTGAAAATGAAGTATCTACCATGATTAGTTTATCTACAGAGAGAATCAAAATTTTCCCATTACATTACGGCCTATGGGGGAAAATCGTTAATATACTCGGATTGCCATGAAATTTTAGGACGTTATTGACGTTTACCCTAGCACGAACCCTTTTGAAAATGAAGTTTCTATTATGATTAGTTTATCTACAGGGCGACTCAAAAGTCTTCCATTATATTACGGCCCATGGGGAAAAATCGTTAATATACTCGGATTGCCATGAAATTTTAGGACGTTATTGACGTTTACCCTAGAGCAAGTAATATCTAAAATGAAGTTTCTACCATGATTAGTTTATCTACAGGGTGAATCAAAACTTTCCTATTACATTACGGCCTATAGGGAAATATCGTTTCAAAGGAATTTTAAAGATGTTATACCCTGCCAAACATATTTAGATAGGCATTCTATAAAATATAAGGTGAAAATGTAGCTATTATTCATTTACAGGGCCACACAAAAGAATTCCATTATATAATGGTAAAAGGGGGAATTGTGTGCGACATATTTTAAATATATTAAGCTTTTTCATGTGTAATAAAATTATAGGGAAATATCGTTTCAAAGGAATTTTAAAGATGTTATACCCTGTCAAACATATTAAGATAGGCATTCTATAAAATATAAGATGAAAATGTAGCTATTATTCATTTACAGGGCCACACAAAAGAATTCCATTAGATAATGGTAAAAGGGGGAATTGTGTGTGACATATTTTAAATATATTAAGCTTTTTCATGTATAATAAAATTGATATATGTCACAGAAACTTAATATAAAATTTATACGCTTTTGCCTTGCATAATATGAAGTACATAGCATTTACAGGGCCATACAAAAGATTTCAAATAGTATATTCTTTCCGAAGTACCGTATATGTGTCAGATGATGGCTGATGGAGGGATGAAATGCATTTTAATTATGATATGCGCGTTTATATTTCGCTAAATATATGTACATTATATGGTATGTATAAATGTTATAGTTGATATACAGGGATACCCAAAAGAGCTCACCAACGTTACTGAATTTGAGCGTAAACTTTTTAAACGTGGTTCTTAAACAAGCTATGCATTTTTACGCTGATCTGCATTCAATTTACTGAGAAATGTTTGCAGAATATAGATAAAGGGATATACAGGGCCACGCAAAGAATTCGGTACATGGACGCCTATGAATGATGATTTATGAGAATGTGATTTCAGTTGTTTTAAAAGTGTTTTAGTTTACAATAAATTTTAGCCTAATACTGACGTGTAATAAAGGTACAATGTAAACTACAGGGCTGAACAAAATTATTTAAGTATGTTTCCGTCTAATAGTATGAATTGCTGAAAAAGAAATTTCAAGCTTTTGGGTATTTTCTTGCTAAGCTAAATTTTCCCATTATATGAACTGGCATATGAAATACATGGCTGTTCTAATGTACTGGAATACATATTTGGGTTTATTTGGTTATACACTATTATTTCCCTAAATAACAAAGTTTTGTTAAAGATTTCATTAAATGTTGGAAAGTGCTTCATAATCTATGCTTAACGCATGATTTTTCTTACTTGTTTTATAATCATTTGAAATTTGGACCGTCTGAACACAGCTCAATTTGTGCTAACCACTCCCAGCTATTCAGATTTTGAGCTCAAAATTTAAGTTTAAGCTTACGAAACCATTTAATGAGATGCAAAAAATCACGGCAAAAAATAGTTTTTCATTACTTCAAAGTCTAAAGCGCCCTCTATCGGCATTTTTCGAAATTTATCTTTATAATTTATTTTCAAGAAAATACCAACATAAAGAATAATTTTAGTGAAATCCGCAAATCAATCGACCGATTTTTCCGTTTTTCATGTTTATTTGAATTTTTGGTACCTAAACTTCAATGGCGGCTATCTCCTTTAGAAAACGTTTGGGACCCTTAATCCCTTTATTTAATACTGTTTGTCTTAATGTTATTGAATTTTAAAATCCATCAGTCATTTTTGGGACACCCGGTACTATCACCCCTCTTTTATTGTAAAAAAAAAATTAGAATCACCCTGTATATATATATACCGGGTGTCCAAAAAATGACTGATGGATTTTAAAATTCAATAACTTGCAAACGGTTACAGCTATTTAAAAGATTTTTGCAAGAGGGTTATGTATAATGTCAGGAGTATTTTTTACCGTAATTTTTTATTTTAGTTCGAATTGCAAACAATAGGTGGCACTGACGGCGATTGAAGGCCAGGTCGACGTTTCACTCAGCATTGATCACCTGGCCTTCAATCGCCATCAGCGCCACCTATTGTTTGAAGTTCAAACTAAAATAAAAAATTACGGTAAAAAAACTCATGATATTATACATAACCCTCCTGCAAAAATTATTTTAATAGCTGTCACCGTTTGCAAGTTATTGAATTTTAAAATCCATCAGTCATTTTTGGGACACCAGGTATATATATATACATATGTATATATTATTCTCACATAAATGAAAAAAATCCAATTATCAAAAACCATTATTCAATACATTCAAATCCTTTAATAACGGCCCTAGTTTTTCACTTTGTCGCCAGATTGTCCATTATTGCATATAGTGTACCCTTTTGAAAATTGGTTTATCGAAACACCATAAAATTAAGTATAGTTGCTAATTATGAAATAGGATTATCTTTTGTAATGGACAGTATTCCTATGATTCCACCATTTTAAAATCGCCGTTTTAAAATGGCGATTTTTATAGTCTCGAACCGACAAAAAATGTAAGGTTTATTTCTTTATCTTATACTATAATGCGAGCAAAAATTGTGTGTGTGTGTGTGTGTGTCTGTGTGTGGGTAAATTTTATCTCAAAAACGGCTCTAATGATTTTCGCAAAAATTTGGATTTTACCTTTTTCGGGCACGAGAAGACCATTGGGCTAGGTCACATGTTCGAGAAAATTCGATTATTGGGTCATTTTGGGTCATAATGGGTCAAGATCAAGCTATTTATATCTAAAGAACGGCTGGATCGATTTTAAGGAAATTTTCTATCCAATCGTTTTTTGGCACAACAAAACTATTGGGCTGAGTCACATGTTCCAAAAATTTCGATTAATGGGTCATTTTTGGTTCATTATGGGTCAAGCCATTTTTATCTAAAAAACGGCTCTAACGATTTTGACCAAATTTTATATTGTATCGTTTTGGATTACAAGAAGACCATTGGGTTAGGTAACATGTTCGAGAAAATTCGGTTAGTGGGTCATTTTTGGGGTCATTGTGGGTCATGCTATTTTTATCTAGAGATTTTCTCACGCAATTTTGACTAAAAATTGCATACTATGGTTTTTGGGCACGAGAAAAACATTGGGCTAGGTTACATGTTCGAGAAAAAAATTTAATGGGTCATATTGGGCCATTAAGAGTCTGGGTCAAGCTATTTATATTTAAAGAACGGCGTGATGGATTATAACGAAATTTTGTATGTAACAGTTTTTTGACATGAGAAAACTAATGGGCTAAATCACATGTTTGAGAGATTTCGACTATGAGAGTCATTTGTGGGTCATGATGGGTCATAATGGGTCATGGTCAAGCTATATCTAAAGAACAGGTGGATCGATTTTAATGAAATTTTGTATGCAAAATTTTTTTGGCACGATAAAATCATTGGACTAGGTTACATGTTCGAAAAATTTCGATTAATGGGTCATTTTGGATCATAAAGGGTCTGGGTCAAGCTATATATAATTAAAGAACGGCAGGATCAATTTTAACGAAATTCTGTATGTAACAATTTTTAGAAACGAAAAAACTAATGGACTAAGTCACATATTCGAGAGCTTTCGATTATAAGGGTCATTTGTGGGTCTTAATGGGTCAAGGTCAAGCTATATCTAAAGAATGGGTGGGTCTATTTTAACAAAATTTTGTATACAACATATTTTTGGCATGAGAAAATCATTGGGGTAGGTCACATGTTCGAGAAATTTCGAGTAGTGGGCCACTTTTGGTTCAATCTAATTTTATCTAGACAACGTTTCGCGCAATTTTGACTAAATTTTGTATTTTATCGTTTTCGGGCACAAGAAAAACCATTGGGTTATGACAGAATTTTAAGAAAATTCGATCAATGGGTCATTTTGGGGTATTAGGGTATATTCATAAGAGGTCAGGGTCAAACTAACTCTATCTAAAAAACGGCTAAATCGATTTTATCTAAATTTTGTATCTAATGTTTTTCGGCATGCTAAAACTAATGAGCTAGGCCACACGTTCGAGAGATTTCGCTTATAAGAGTCATTTGTTGGTCATGATGGGTCATGCTAATTTTATATAGAAAATGGTACTCACCATTTTGACTATACTTTGTATTATATCGTTTTTGAGCAAGAGAAAACCATTTGGCTTGGACACATGCTCGCGAAAATTCGATTAGTGGGTCATTTTGGATCTTAATGAGCTAGGGTCATTCTAATTATATATAACAACGACTCAATCAATTTTACCTAAATTTTGAAACAAAACGCTTTTGTCACGGGAAGACTATTGGGCTGAGTCGCATGTTAAACAAAATTATATTAGTGGATCATTTCGCTTCATTGCTGAATGCTGCCAAGCTAATTTTACCTAAAAAATGGCTTAAACGATTTTGATTCAATTTTATATTCTACTGTTTTTGATTACCTGAAGACGATTGAGCTATGTCACAAGCTTGATCAAATTTGATTAGTGGCTCATTTTGGGTAATACGGGTCAGGGTCACGAGAATATGGCAAAAGCCAATAACTTGGTGATATTTGACAAAATATTGGCGACATATGGCCAAAAATTCGACTATAAAAATTACGAAAATCAAAACACGTATTTGGAGCCAAATGAAAGAATGCCTCCAAATTTGGCTATATCTAGCAAAAAATATTGTCTTTCAGAATGTAAAGAATTTTTTTATACATTCTTAAGAGGATTCGAGATGCATGGTTAAACCAATCAGAGTCGAGCTAAAAAAGTGATTTAGATCGATGTCCTTTCGTTGTAAATTTTAAAATAAAGTAAAATTTATAAACATGCGCATAAAAACATAGTTTTCTTATTGATTGTTTTTCTAAATAATACTATTATAAACATGTTTTACAGTAATAATACAGAGTTAATGATACAGTGAAAATACTATATCGAGTTGAACACAAAGTTAATTTTGACCGAGCTAAGCTCGGTCTCCCCTGCTAGTCTTATACTATAATGCGAGCAAAAATTGTGTGTGTGTGTCTGTGTGGGTAAATTTTATCTCAAAAACGGCTCTAACGATTTTCGCAAAAATTTGGATTTTACCATTTTCGGGCACGAGAAGACCATTGGTCTAGGTCACATGTTCGAGAAAATTCGATTATTGGGTCATTTTGGGTCATAATGGGTCAGGATTAAGCTATTTATATCTAGAGAACGGCTGGATCGATTTTAAGAAAATTTTGTATCCAATCGTTTTTTGGCACGAGAAAACAATTGAAGTGGGTGACATGTTCGAAAAATTTTGATTAGTGGGTCATTTTTGGGTCATTGTGGGTCAAGCCATTTTTATTTAAAAAACGGCTCTAACGATTTCGACCAAATTTTATATTTTATCGTTTTGGATTACAATAAGACTATTGGATTAGGTAACATGTTCGAGAAAATTCGGTTAGTAGGTCATTTTTGGGGTCATTGTGGGTCATGCTATTTTTATCTAGACATTTTCTCACGCAATTTTGACTAAAAATTGCATTCTATGGTTTTCGGGCACGAGAAAAACATTGGGCTAGGTTACATGTTCGAAAAAAATTTAATGGGTCATATTGGGTCATTAAGTGTCTGGGTCAAGCTATTTATATTTAAAGAACCGCAGAATCAATTTCATCGAAATTTTGCCTGTGATAGTTTTTTGACACGAGAAAGCTAATGGGCTAAGTCACACGATAGAGAGATTCCGATTATAAGAGTCATTTGTGGGTCATGATGGGTCATAATGGGTCATGGTCAAGCTATAGCTAAAGAGCAGGTGGATCGATTTTAACGAAATTTTGTATTCAACACTTCTTTTGCACGAGAAAACTATTGGGCTAAGTCTCAGTTCGAGAAATTTCGATTACTGGGTCATTTTGGGTCATAAAAAGTCTGTGTCAAGCTATCTATATATAAAGTACGACAGTATCAAATTTAATGAAATTTTGTATGTAAGTTTTTTGACACGAGAAAATTAATGGGCTAGGTGACATGATCGAGAAATTTCGAGAAATTTCGAGAAATCTCACATGTTTGAGAGATTTCGATTATAAGAGTCATTTATGGGTCATGATGGGTCATAACGGGTCATGTCAAGCTATATTTAAAGAACATGTGGATCAGTTTTAACGAAATTTTGTATACAACATTTTTTGGTACGAGAAAATCATTGGGCTAGGTGACATGATCGAGAAATTTCGATTAATGGGTCATTTTGGGTCATAAAGGGTCTGGGTCAAGTTATTTATATTTAAAGAACGGCATGATCGAGTTTAACAAAATTTTGAGTGTAACAATATTTGTACACGAGAAAACTAATGGGCTAAGTCACATGTTCGAGAGATTTCGATTATAAGGGTCATTTGTGGGTCATGATGGGTCATGGTCAAGCTATATCTAAAGAACTGGTGAATCGATTTTAACGAAATTTTGTATAAAGCATGTTTTTGCCACGAGAAAATCATTGGGCTATGTCACATGTTCGAGAAATTTCGATCAGTGGGTCACTTTTGAGTTATTCTAATTTTATTTAGACAATGTCTCGCGCAAATTTGACTAAATTTTATATTCTATCGTTTTCGGACACAAGAAAATCATTGATTTAGGTCAGATGTTTGAGAAAACTCGATTAATGAGTCATTTTGGGTCATAATGGGTCAAGGTCAAGCTATTTATACCTAAAAATTGGCCAAATCGATTTTATCGAAATTTTGTATTTAACGTTTTTCGGCACGCAAAAATTAATGAACCAAATCACATATTCGAGAGATTTCGATATAACGGTCATTTGTGGGTCATGCTAATTTTATCTAGAAAATTGTTCTCACCATTTTGAGTATATTTTCTATTATATCGTTTTCGGGCAAAAGAAAACCATTGAGATAGGACACATGCACGTAACAATTCAATTAGTGGGTCGTTTTAGGTCTTAATGGGTTCGGGTCATTCTAATTATGTATAACAACGACTCAGTCAATTTTACCTAAATTTTGCAACGGAACGTCTTTTGTCACGAGAATACTATTGAGCTGAGTTGCATATTAAACAAAATTATATTAGTGGGTCATATCGCTTCATTGCTAAATGCTGTCAAGCTAATTTTACTTAAGAAAAGGCTTAAACGATTTTGATTCATTTTATACTCTACTGTTTTTGATTACCTGAAGACCATTGAGCTAAGTCGCATGTTTGATCACATGTGATTAGTGGATCATTTGGGTAATAAGGGTCAGGATCACGAGACTATGGCAAAAACCAATAAGATGGAGATATTTGACAAAATACTGGCGAAATTTGGCCGAAAAATCGACTATTAAGGTTACGAAACCAAAACACATATTTGGCGCTAAATGAAAGACTGTGTCCAAGTTTGGTTATATCTGGCAAAAAAAATGTCTTTCAGAATGTGAAGAAATTTCTTATACATTCGTAATAGTCTTCGAGATGCATAGTTAAACTAATCAGAGTCGAGCTAAAAAAGTGATTTGGATTGAAAATTTTAAAATAAAGTAAAATTTATGAACATGTGCATACAAACATACTTTTCTTATTGATTTTTTTGTAAATAATACTATTATTAATAACATGCTTTACAGTAATAATTCAGAGTGCATGATTCAGGGAAAATACTATATCGAGTTGAACACAAAGTTAATTTTGACCGAGTTGAGCTCGGTCACCCCTGCTAGTGGATTATTATCCGGAAAAAAATCGTAAATTACTAATGTAATTTTAAGTATAAACAAAATTTTCTGTAATCGTCTGCATGTTTTAATGTAAACAAGCAGTATTAGTGTTACGTCACAATTAGTAAAAATGACATTTTTAAAATTTCGAACTAAAAGAAAGAATAGGGGCCATAGGATTCACATAGAGAATTGTCTTCAAACATGCAAACTCCATGTTATAATAAAAGAGGGGGTTCATAGTAAGGAAGATTTGATATAAATCTTGCATTCACCTGCCAGAAAAAAGGAAGTATGTACGCAGTTATCCTAAAAACAAAAAAAGTTCAAAATACACAACAACGAAAAAAATAAATAAATAAAAAATAAATAAAAATAATAAGGGAAAAATATAATTCAACAAATTACAACGACTCTTTCGAAATAATATTTCCAAAGATTAAAATTTTAGACTTAGAAATAAATTCTATACTTAAAAGTAATGATAAACATCATTTGTATGATGATCAAAACGCGGTTTACGTTATAACAGTCATATATTAATATCTCTAGACCAAGCATAAAAAGCAGTAATTTATAGATATACAACCTTAACTGCTTAAAATGTGCATTTTTTTTTGGATAGAATTAATCAGACTGGCTTCTGAACTCCTTATATTACGTGCGACATGGATTAAGCATTAATATTCCTAGACCCATCATAGACAAAATTTAATTAAATTTCAGTTTTACAATTTTCAGAACTGCAAATTTTTAAACTTCTAAACATGGCTTTTTTAAAATTTTTACACCGTTGCGTAGAGAAAAAAAAAATGTAGTTTTAAATTAAATTTGTTTGAAATCTTTATTACAAAATGTTTTCAAATTATTATTATTTTTTAAAGTTTTTATTACTTTTTTTGTCATTGTGGCAACAATCAGAAAATGAAAAATAAGTTGCAGAATTCAAACATTAAAAACGTTCTGTCTGATATACTTTATATTTTCCACTTTTCTACCGAGGACAGCAATTATTTTCTAAATGATTAATAAGTAACATAAAAATTACCATGAAAAGTATTTTAATAATTCTCAATTACCCAAATCTCCGTAATATTTTTTCCAAGTTTCTTTAATATAATTATCCATCGGTACAATTTATACGCCTATTGGCGGGTACTCAATTTCGGAATATTAATCAAACAACTTGTAACCATCTTATGCTAGCTATCAAACAAATTTAACCTAAAGATCACTGCTTTTGGAGAAAGATATTCTATTTTTTCTAAAACTTTGTGCTTTTTCAGTGTGTGATTTCAATGGCGTTATCTTACGAGGGATGACAGGAATGAACTTCTCGGGAACCCAGCTGTCTTTAAAAAGAAGCCTTTTCACCCAAGAAGGATTTCAAAGTCACTGAAGTGAAAATGATGCAATTTTAAAAATTATCTTTCATTTTTAAACCTTTAAATACACGCTTTTTCTTTATATAAAGTGACATTATTTTAATCCGCTGATGAATTTCCCATTTACGATCCAGTCTTAAACAACATCTATAGAAAAGTATGTATATGACGTCACTATCGCATAATGATATACAAACCCAGCAAAAAGCGATGTCGTAATCTCGAAAAAGAAAAAAGTTATCTAATGAGACATATGCATGTCATTTCTTGTAATATGAGTATGGATACTTAAAATTAAATATAATTTATTACAGCTTCATGTTTAGTGAAAAATTATTCATTTACAATTTTTCAATATACTACGTATTTTAATTACAACGAGTCAAAACCCGTCAAATTCGACAAATGAAAAAGTTTAAAAAGAACCAATTGACTGAATTCAAAGAAAAAAATACAATTATGAAACAATATTTAATACAAGTCCATTTTTTCATATATCAGGCTTCGTCATCGCTAAGTTTCCTTTGTCCGCAGTAGGGGAGAGTGGGGATACTTGAGCATAGGGGATACTTGAGCCACCCCTATTATCTCTACAGTTGGTTAATTTTTCTTTCTAAAACTGCCAATATAATAACATATTTATAGTTCTGAACATGTAAAAAAGAAATCACACATCTTGGTACCATTTTGAAAATATAGTGATTAATAGTTGTCTTTTCCCTATCTGAAGTAAATATTTGGGTGCATGGCTTTTTTGTTTTTTTGTAATCAAAGTTTTGTTTAAAGTTGCAACTATATATATACATTCAATAAGCAAAATTTCAATTGTATTTTGAATCTAAAATAGTTCTAATAGCTGCATACTTTATTTAGTAAAACTCGGGGAAACAAAAATAGTGACAGTGGGGAAACTTGAGCCAATGAGAGTGGGGATACTTGAGCCATGTCTCAACCATCCCCACTAGAAATTAAACATGGGTGAAACAAACAAAAAATAAAATTCCATCCTTATATTCACTAATAGATATTTTTCTGGATAAAAGGGAGAATAATTTTTCTTTTTTTTTTTTCTTAAAAAAATAACGACCTAAAAATGTTTAAAAATGTATATTTTTTAAATGAAAATATCTATTTTATTTTTCATTTTGACTAACAAAATAGCATGTCTAGATAAATGTAAACATAGTTTTCAATTTAACTTTCATTAAATTAAAATAACTTTTTAAAACGGTTTTACAGGCTATAATCTCTAATACTTTAATTAGTTAGGTCCAACATATTAAAATATTTATTTTTTAATATAACATATTGAGATTAATATTTTATATTGAAATCGTAACCTCTGTTGCTGTAACTTTTTTTTAACTAAGAAAATTGAAGAAAAATTGGTAAAAAGAGTGCACAAAAACAAGCAAAGCAACAAAAATCCCAGTTCAAACTTACCTGCATGGAGCCAAAGAGGAAGACAAAATCTTTTCCTGTGAAATCAAAAAAGTGTTTGAAATAATAGAATGATACATCTGGCTTAAAATCCGACAGGTACTAAATTAAAAGCATGAGTTCGACAATATCATTAGAGGAAAATTCTGTCAATGATGTTGATGATGTGAAAAGAAAACCTTCTATTGATGGTTGGTTACTAATAAAATATGCCAGAAAGAAAACTGTAAAAATATTTGTTGGATAAGTGCTTAATATTTTGAAAATGAAATTTGCCCGAAGAATTGCAGATTCCAAATTTAAATGGCTCTGAACTGAGGATGTTTCTACCGTCGTTATAACTCAAGTTGAAATTATCTTCCGACAACCAGTTTTAACGACAAAAAAAAATCGTATTATTAGCTTTGTTTTCTCAATCGGTTTTGAATGACTTTACGTTTCATAATTTATCATTATGTAAAATGTTTGTGCAAAAATAAAGCAAAAAAAAATTACTTTTGAGGTATTTTTCCTTAGTGGCTCAAGTATCCCTTCACCATGGCTCAAGTATCCCCGCCATGGGGATACTTGAGCCACGATGCAAAACAAAAAATAAACATTTATTATGCATAGAAAAATAGTTCAAAATTAATTGAAAGTGGTTTTAGTTGAAGAAAAAATATCAAATTTTAATTTTCAATATTTCATTTTATTCTAAAAAAATATAAAAAATTTAAAAAAATTAAAATTCCAAAAATGGCTCAAGTATCCCCATCTTCCCCTACACATGGGCAAAAATGACATTATTTTTCCGTTTTGACGCCATCTAATGTAAGAAACTGAAATATTTTCCATTTTTTCTATGAATTTACTCATGGAATATTATCAGTAGTAAACACCAAGTGGGGTTATTTACCAGACAAAGTCATTTAATAAGTTGACAACTATCAGGAAAATTTCATCCTTAGACTTTCTACTAATTGTGAAGCCTATTATTACGAAAAGGTAGCCTTGATTTAATAAATATAGTTCTTAATTTCATGTTAATATTACCAGTTTCACTTCTGCATGTAAACACGAGGTCTTTACGCGAATTTCTAATAGTGTCGGCAAAATCCAGAAATTTACTTTTAGTTATATTTTTCACTTATATTACAGAAATGCTTTATGTAGCTTTAAATGTAATTATTTATATTTTAGTCCAAGAGCCGACAGCACAAAAAACTATGTCATCGAACATCAGAAAAACACCTTTATTTTATGCAAAAGTAGAAGTATGGAAATCCAGGGTTTCATGTCTACCGGAAGTGAATTGGTGCATAATTAAAAATTAATACCACTAGTGGTTCACTCGTAGGTTCATCATTGTCCTTCTCCTACAAACAAAGGTATAAAAACAGTTAAAATGGGGAGCAGGAAAACACAATATTTAACCTACTAGAGAACCACTAGTGGTATAAGTTTTTGGCTTATGCACCACTTTATTTCCGGCAGACATAGATCATTAAATTCCCCGATTACTACTCTTCCAAAAAATAAAGTTTCTTTCCCTTTTATTCATGACATAGGTTTTTGTGCTGTCGGCTCTTGCACTATCATTTAATATATAATATTCAAGACGAAATTTCTAGCTTGTTTTTATTGCATTTAAATCGTTTGCTCATCATGTATGAAAAAAAAATACCCGCATTATATATCTTTGCATGAATATAGAAAGGATATTAGAAATATAAAAAATAATATACTACCTCTGACAATAAAGTTCGGTGAATGGCCTTGTAACATTAATGTAGATGAAATATTAACAAAAGTTACCATACCATCCTTCGAAATAATCTCCTCCCATAACTATGCACCGCTTAGATCTGCTATACATGTCCCTGGAAAATTCGGAAGAAGTGTTCTTTTGGGATGAAGTTCAAAAGCTTCGTCAAATTTCGTTGGATGTCAGCAATAAGGTCAAATCTTTTTTATAGAGAGTTTGAGTCGTGAAAATAGGATAACGTGAAAATAGATATAAGAAGTTTGGAGGATTGAGATCTGGCAAATATGGTGGATGTTTAATTTGCACCACCTCTGATGAATTTCTTTTGGTATCTTGCAAATGGTATCTTGGTATTTTGTTTTTTCATTTTTATTTTCTCAGTTAAGAACCAACACACTGAACACTTTATAAATCACGTCTTACGCAGAACATAAACGACTTTCAACTGAACAACGGTGGGGGAAGATGATCAATACTTGCCTCTATGCAGGTGCAGAGTTTTGTTTCCCCGGTGTTGCTAGAGCGGGCGTTCTGAATTCATTCACCGAACTTTATTGTCAGAGGTAGTATGTTCTACGTTCATGTAGTGATGTAAGATTCTGTAGAAAACATAAAAATGCGACAATAACAAAAGGAAGATCAAAATAAGGTAGATACTGAATATCAAAAACAAAGAAAATACAAAAATGAGAAGTTTCTTAGCCATTATTATTAAAAGCCTTGTTATCGCAATCGTTTTAACATAATGCTTTATGGAAGTATCCTTCCTTGTATGTTAATCTATATCTGAAAAAAAAAGCGAAGAATAAAACTATATAAACTAGTTAAACTAAATAAACTATGGATTAGATAAATACAGATTTACTTTTTAATAACATAAAAATTTTAAATAATAAAAAAGTAATAATAATAGGGGCTACTCTGTTATCCCGTCGACCAATTTCGCCAAATTATGCAAATCGCCAAACTAATTGCCAAATTATACATATTGTCATATTTTTTATTTTAAATAACAAAAAGCAAATAATTACTGGAATATTAATAAAAATACAAATAAAAAGTCGAAATAAAAATCACTTAATGGCATTTTAAACACGTGAATCGTATTTAATTTATTGAATATGACATTCACGATCATATATTATTGGCATTTAATCTTATAGTTTGGCGATAATTTTTTGGTCGAAGAGACAACCTAATAGTACCTAATAATAATTATTAAAACAGCAAATACACTATAACAAAATTGTAATTTAACAAATTACAACGGCTATTTGGAAAATGATATTTTTAAAGACTAAAATTTTAAAGACTTATAAATAAATTCTATATTTAAAATAATAATAATAATAAGCATCATTTTTTTGGATGATCATTACAAGTCGCATATATTACGTACGCGTTGCATTAATCATTAATATTCCTAGACCAATGATAAAAAACAGTATTTTATAGATAGACAATTTTAATTGTTTAAAATGTTCTTTTTTATGTGATGAAGTTAGACTGTTTTCTAAACTCCTCATATTACATACGATATGGATTAAAGATTAATATTTCTGGACAAATCACAAAACAAATTTTAAATAAAATTTCAGTTTGATAAGTTTTTGGAACTGCAAATTTTTAAACTTTTAAACATCACACATTTTAAATTTCTATACTTTTGCGTAAAGAAAAAATCCACTTTTTAAAAAAATTTGTTTGAAATCTTTATCACAAATTGTTTTGAATTTATTTATTTTTTTAAAAGTTTTTGTTACTCTTTTTGTCATGGTGGCAATAGAAGGATTCGAATTTTGGACATTAAAGAGAGATCAATCAGAAAAAGAATTATAAAAAACAGAAGTATTCCAGTTTTGAACATTAAACATAGGCCAATCAGAAAACGAATAAAATAAAATAAAATTCGGAATTCAACCAATAAAAAGATTGAGGTACACTTTAGATTTCCCAATTCGCGTTTGTAATGACCGAAAGGTGGCGTTGTATAGACCTGATAATCGTTTGTTTACGTAGTGCTGTTTGTTCCATGCTGTAGCATAGCGAAACCCGTTTAAAGAACTATTTAAAGTGCAGTTTTTTATCTTTTTTTTTAATTATGGGCGATAAATTACAAATATCAACAATTTTAGAATTTCTAGATGCTGGAAAATCTAGTAATTCTTTAGAGAAGCTGAAGCAATTATTGATTCAAAGAGATTAGTAATGTGCGGCATTAAAGAATGCAAAGAAGAAGAAATAGAGGTTGTAGGCTCGTGTTACAAACAAGCCAAACAAAAGGAAATCCCCATATTATTTCAGGTTTGCTAGTAAAGGAAAACAAAAATTTGAAAATAAAAAATTTTTCTTGCTCTTGCAAAGCTGGAGCAAGCGATTCATGCAAACATTGTGTTGCTGTCATGTTATTTTGCCATGAGTAAGTCAAATGTACTTTTTTATATTATAGATCTAAACTTTGTGTATAAAATTTTAATTTTAGATAATTTTAATACAAAGAACCCAACGTTGCATGCGTTATAGAACTGTTTATTTATTTATCGGCCTTTTAAACACTGATTTCAGCGGAAAATGCTCACGGTATCAGTTCTATTTCGTTTCAGACTTTGTCCGCGAGAGGGCGTCTATTTCATATCAAACGCGAATTCTCTACCAAGAACAACAACTGTTTTTCAAATAGTTAATAAAATAAATAAAATAAATAAACCATGGATTAGATAAGCACAGTTTAATTTTTTTAAATTTGAAAATTTAAAATCTTTCTATAGTAAAAAAAACTAGCCTTAAAAGGAATGACTCCTAGAATGATGCTGATGTGTAAGATTTCCGGAAATAACGAATCCGGGCGGACCACTCCTTCCACGAGTCGAATAGACCAATCAGAAAAGGGCTCCGTCTATGCATCGCCGAATGGGTTACCATAAAGAGGAAAAGGTTACCATCACCAACAATCGCCAAGTTTGTCGCCAACTTTGAGATATATCGCCAAATTTGGCGACCAAAATTAGTCGCTAAAAGTGACGTCAACTTGGCGATAACTGTAATATTTCGCCAAATTTTTAATTTCTTTACAACACCAGTCGTGTGACACATGATTTGAAAGGTCTGCAACTGCTTATTCATATTATGGATGTCTTCTGTGTCACCCCCACACTCTGCTCCTCCCAGGGGAGGGCACATTTTTAATTTCTTTACAACAGAAGTCGTGTGCACATCATTTGAAAGTTCTGCAACTGCTTATTCATATTATGGATGTCTTCTGTGTCACCCCCACACTCTGCTCCCCCCCAGGGGGGCACATTTTTAATTTCTTTACAACACCAGTTGTGTGACACATCATTTGAAAGGTTTGCAGCTGCTTATTCATATTATGGATGTCTTGTGTGTCCACCCCCCGACTCTGCCCCCCAGGGGGGGCACATTTTTAATTTCTTTACAACACCAGTTGTTTGACACATCATTTGAGAGGTCTGCAACTGCTTATTCATATTATGGATGTCTTGTGTGTCACCCCTCCACTCTGCCCCCCCAGGGGGGCACATTTTTAATTTCTTTACAACACCAGTCGTGTGACACATCACTTGAAAGATATGCAACTGCTTATTCATATTATGGATGTCTTGTGTGTCACCCCCCCTCTGCCCCCCAGGGGGAGCACATTTTTAATTTTTTTACAACAACAATCGTGTGACACATCATTTGAAAAGTCTGCAATTGCTTATTCATACCATGGGGTATTGGAGAGCGCAGCAAGCAGGGGTAGTCTACAACTTGGAATCGCGAAGCGATTACACGGGGGGTTGGCGAGCGTAACGAGCAGGGGCGGAGCCCACCTAGTAATAAAAAAAATGTTTAGCAAAAACGCTTAAATAATTAATTTTATAGCTAAAGCAAACAAAGACAAACGTCTTGTTTCAATTATTTGGTAGGTTATATTTAAGTTTTTTCTATAATATTATTTAGATCAATGATTTGTACGTTTAGTAACCATTTCGAAAATAGTTGTCGTTTTCGATCTAGAATAATTATTGTGCATCCACATTTATTTCTTTTAATACTTGATCCAGGAATATTAATGTATAATCTATGGCGTTCGTAATGTATGAATCTGTTATTATTTAAGACACATTTTAATCATTAAAATAATGATGTTTTTACTGATTTTTTTTAACTCAGTGCAAAAAATTCAAACATTTTTCTGTGGGCAATAGATGTCTGCATTTTGTTTATTTTGTTAAACGAAATTATTTACGCTTAGACGAATTTTTATTTGAATAGGAAATGGAAATGTCTAATGTTTATAAAGAGGAAAGTAGACAAAAATGATCAGTTATGGATAAAAACTGAATCCAAAGAAACACATCGTATAAAAGATCGTATTTTAAAGTAAAAAATGAGGTATGGTTATAGATCCCAATGATTACGAGATGTGCGCTGATCACGAAATACGAAACAATCTAATGTTAAACATATTGATTGAAAAAGACGTTTTTTTAATTAATTTTATAGAATTTATTTATAAGTCTTAAATTTTAGTCTCTAAAAATCATTTTCTAAATGGTTGTTGTAATTTGTTAATTTTTTTAATTTTATTTTGCAGGATTTAGTAGCATTTTTGAAAATATATATGATTTTATAACATTTATTTGTATTTATGTATTTAAAGCCACCGCATCAGGGTCATTCCATGGTAATTTACGTTACATTTTTCAACTATTTTCTGCAATTTTAGTAATCTAACTCATACAAAATAAATATTTTAAATGTAAATTTGACATGGTAGTTAATTAAACTTATTCAAAACACAATTTAGATGGAAATTACCTAATTTTAATGTTATTTTTTAAATTTTGCTATTTTTATTTACTTTGGTAATTGCCGTTATTGAAAAAGGAATGTACGTTATCATATAAAGTGTAATTTCCAACCAGATTGACCCTTAGATAGGTTTCATTGACAAATCATGTTAATTTTACATTTGAATATTTTTTGGTGTTATATTACTAAAGTTACTGCAGTAAATTATTCTAAAAGTAACGTAAGTTACCATGGAATGACTCAGCAGAAATTGCGCTAATGCGCCAATAAAGCGCAATCTTGTTGTTCGCATGCGTACGCAGTTATCTTTTAGATGCCTTGTTGTTTGCTGGTTTTTGATGCCATTTTGTGTTTTTTATGCCTTTTTAGTGTTTTACTGCTTTAGTGCTTTTTTTGCTCATTTTTTGAAGTCATTTTTTTTATTCTTGTGCGAACAACAAGATTGCTCTTTAGTAGTCCATTATCACAAATTCTGCTTTGTGGCGTTAATACGTAAATACCCATTTATGTATAAGTCCTGCACACAGAACGCACTTTTATTTTGTAGCGTCTAGACCCCTCTTCAAACAACGGCTCTTATCACAAATGCACCCAAGAAATTCCTCATGCTGCCGATAATGGGGTTTAATAATTTGATATCTGCGTTAATAACAGCAGTTTTGCTCATTTTAGAAAATTCTTCCATGCGACTTTCGTGCATCGAGGAATTAAGTTTTCCGTTTTAGTGTTGTTAGTTAACGCGGGTTTGGCGAGTTTTGTACATTTTAGTGATTCCTGCACAGCGAGTTTCGTAAATCCAGTGGTTTTTTAGCATTTTCCAACAAAGTTGAAAAGTGCTTATGCATTCGGTTTGTCTGTCCGTCTGTCCGTCTGGCCGTCTGTCCGCGCTCTAACTCCCGGATTGCTATGAAATTTTTATACGTTATTGATGTTTACCCTAGCACGACACCTATTGAAAATAAAGTATCTACCATGATTAGTTTATCTACAGAGAGAATCAAAAGTTTCCCAATACATTACGGCCTATGGGGAAAAACCGTTAATATACTCGGATTGCCATGAAATTTTAGGCCGTTATTGACGTTTACCCTAGCACGAACGCTATTGAAAATGAAGTATCTACCATGATTAGTTTATCTACAGGGCGAATCAAAAGTTTTCCATTACATTACGGCCTATGGGGACAAATCGTTAATATACTCGGATTGTCATGTAATTTTAGGACGTTATTGACGTTTACCCTATCACGAACGCTATTGAAAATAAAGTTTCTACCATGATTAGTTTATCTACCGGGCGAATCAAAAGTTTTCCATTACATTACGGCCTATGGGGAAAAATCGTTAATATACTCGGATTGCCATGAAATTTTAGGACGTGATTGACGTTTACCCTAGCACGAACCCTATTGAAAATGAAGTTTCTACCATGATTAGTTTATCTACAGGGCGAATCAAAATTTCCCATTACATTACGGCCTATATGGAAAAATCGTTTCAAAGGAATTTTAAAGATGTTATACCCTGTCAAACATATTAAAATATGCAGTCTATAAAATATAAGGTGAAAATGTAGCTATTATTCATTTACATGGCCACACAAAAGAATTCCATTAGATAATGGTAAAAGGGGGAATTGTGTGTGACATATTTTAAATATATTAAGTTGTTTCATGTATAATAAAATTGATATATGTCACTGAAGGTTAGTATAAAATATACTCTACTGTCTTGCATAATATGAAGTACATAGCATTTACAGGGCCATACAAAAGATTTTAAATAGTTTAATTTTTCCGAAGTACCGTATATGTGACCGATGATGGCTGATGGAGGGATGAAATGCATTTTAATTATGATATGCGCGTTTATATTTCGCTAAACATATGCTACATTATATGGTGTGTATAAATGTTATAGTTGATATACAGGGTTACCCAAAAAAGCTCACCAACGTTACTGAATATGAGCGTAAATTATTTAAACGTGGTTGTTAAATAAGCTATGCATTTTTACGCTGAGCTTCATTCAATTTACTGAGAAATGTTTGCAGAATATAGGTAAAAGTATATACAGGGCCACGCAAAGAATTCGGTACATGGACGCCTATGAATGATAATTTATGAGAATGTGATTTCAGTTGTTTTAAAAGTGTTTTAGTTTACAACAAATTTTAGCCTAATGCTGACGTGTAATAAAGGTACAATGTAAACTACAGAGCTGAACAAAAGTATTCAAGTATGTTTCCATCTAATAGTATGAAATGCTGAAAAAGAAATATCAAGCTACTTGATATTTTCTTACTAAGCTAAATTTTCCCATTATATCAACTGACATATGAAATACAGAGCTGTTCAAAAGTACTGGAATACATATTTGGGTATATTTGGCTATACACTATTATTTCCCTAAATAACAAAGTTTTGTTAAAGATTTCATTGAGTGTTGGAAAGTGCTTTATAATCTATGCCTAACGCATGATTTTTCTTACTTGTTTCTTTTTTAATGGGAACGTAGCGCTCATACACGCGTTAGTGACTGCGGCGTTGACGAGTTTCGTACATCTTAGTGATTCCTGCACAGCGAGTTTCGTGGATCCAGTGATGTTTTTTTTAGTTTTAATCGGCGCGCAGCGTTCATATACGCGTAAATGATTGCGGCGTTGACGAGTTTCGTACATTTTAGTGATTGCTGCATAGTGAGTTTCGTGGATTGATTTATTTTCTTCTTCGTTTTAATGGGCGCACAGCGCTCATATATGAGTTAGTGATTGCGGCGTTGGCGAGTTTCCTGCATTTTAGTATTTTCTGCACAGCGAGATTCAGGGATCCATTGATGTTTGTTTGTTTGTTTGTCTGTCTGTCTGTCAGTTGGTTTGTTTGTCTATCTGTTTGTTTGTTGATTTGTTTGTTTATGTGTCTGTCTGTCTGTTTGTCGGTTTGATTGTCTGTTTCGTTGTTTGTCTATTTGTCGGTTTGTTTGTTCGACTGTCTGTTCGTTTGTTTTTGTCTGTCTGTTTGTTTGTTTTTGTCTGTCTGTCTGTTCGTTGGTTGGTTTGTTTGTTCGTTCGTTCGTTGGTTTTTTTTGTCGGTTTATTTGTTTTTCTTTATGTTTGTTTGTTTTTACGGATGTTTGTTTGTCGGCTTATTTGTTTGTCTGTTTGTTTGTTTGTCTGTTTGTCGGTTGTTTGTTTTTACGTCTGTTTGTTTGTTTGTCTATTTGTTTGTTTGTTTATTTGTTTTTTTTCGGTTTGTTTGTTTGTCGGTTTGTCTTTCTGTCTGTCTGTTTGTTTGTTTATTTATTTATGCATTTGTGGTATCGTCAAGAAACGACAAGAAACCTTATTTTTCTGTTTAACAAAGGAAAATTATCGGCAGCATGGGGAATTTCTAGGGTGCATTTGAGATAAGAGTCGTTGTGTTGGGGCGGGTTCTAGACGCTAGTTTTTTATTTTCGCCAGGACAATTAATTTAAAAAATGGGTGCATTATTCAACCTATAATAATTTTAATGTGTCACGTTTTAGCATTTTACATGCAGTCAACTTTTATAAAACATCTCAACTTTTTACGTATCAACAATAATTACTCTCATTTAAAAGTGTTTTAAAGAATTATTTTGTTTTGTTGATTTATGTGATAATTTTAATAAAAAAGTATACTAATTGTTTTAATAAGTTCGTTTATCGAAAAGGTCAGTATATATAACAACATTCTTAATATTATGTTAATTGATGAAAAAAGTAATTGAATCACAAGTTATTTTAATGTAACACTAAAGTAAATTAAATATGAAACTTCAAAATTTCACTTTTTCTGTTTACAAATGTATGGAATTTTCCTTATCTGTTTTTTTTCGAGAAATGTTCCTTTGTTTAATCGTACAATAAATGTCCGAAATCACTAAATAAAAAATTAATAAAAACCGATGTCGTATACGCATCCCGTTGGCGCTATGGGGATATAGAAAATGGGGATTTCAAGCCTCACATGATAACCCGGTTATTGTTGTTTAGTAATAAACTGTTTAGTTTCTTGGCAAAGATGTCTTATACGTACCACATTAGTGCGCTTTTTTGACGCCATTTTGGCGAAATCCTCGTGTTCAGATATCGCTTACATACTATATATATTTTTTAATTATTTTCTATTATTTCTGAAAATACAATAACATAAATAAACAAGTTGGAAATTGCACGTGAACGCAGCAAATGAGGTGCGTTCGTACGATAACGAAGTTTTAAAAATATTCAGATCTTGCTGATATAGTAGAGCGTACTTCGGATAGAGTATAGTAGTCGAAATCTTTGTGTTTCTGTAAATATGCAGAAAGTAATTTTTATTACACCTCAGCAACTCATATCTTATTCATAAAATGTGAAATAGTTGAATATAATTAAAACACGCCCCAAACAATGTTTCCCCGTGTAGCATTATGTAATGGAATACTTTTGTGTGACCCTGTAATTTAATAATAAAAATTCTTTGCATCACAGATTGTACAGAATGCATATTTTAGTATATATTTCATAGATTCATGCCAATTCTATTATGTTCGAATAAGTGTAACATCATAAAAATGCATTTGAAACTTTTTTGCCATTGACCGTAATGTAATGGAATGCCTTTGATTGTTCCTGTAAATGATCTATGCATCCGACTTTCATAACATTTGAAATGACTCGATAAAATTACGTAATAATTATATGTTTTAAATTTCAAACGATTAAATTGCATTTGTTTTTTTCCCCATTGACCGTAATGTAATGGAATGCCTTTGATTGTCCCTGTAAATGATCTATGCATCCGACTTTCATAACATTTGAAATGACTCGATAAAATTACGTAATAATTATATGTTTTAAATTTCAAACGATTAAAATGCATTTGTTTTTTTTCCCTTTGACCGTAATGTAATGGAATGCCTTTGATTGTCCCTGTAAATGATCTATGCATCCGACTTTCATAACATTTGAAATGACTCGATAAAATTACGTCATAATTATATGTTTTAAATTTCAAACGATTAAAATGCATTTGATTTTTTTTTCCCCATTGACCGTAATGTAACGGAATCCTTTTGATTGTCCCTGTAATTGATCTATGCATCCGATTTGCATAACATTTGAAATGACTCGACAAAATTACGCAATAATTATATGTTTTAAATTTCAAACGATTAAAATGCAGTTGAAACTTTTTTCCCCATTGACCGTAATGTAACGGAATCCTTTTGATTGTCCCTGTAATTGATCTATCCATCCGATTTTCATAAAATTTGAAATGACTCGACAAAATTATGGTATAATTATGTATTTTAAATTTCAAACGATTCGGTTGGGTAGTTTTTGCGTTGTTATATGCGGACGGACAGACAGACAGACAGACAGACGGACAGACAGACAGACAGACAGACGGACGGACAGACAGACAGACGGACGGACTGAGCGACAACAATAGGTGCTACGTATTTACATAATTACGAACGCACCTAAAAAAGTTTAAGTGATAACTATAGAACAAAATTATTTATATAATTAAAAAAATGATGGCAAATAAACAATTTATTAATAAATAAATAGTGATAACTGGTTACAATGTGAAGTAAAAAATCGCTATTCTGCTGCAATTGCCCCAATGTTGAGCATGTATGACATCTGTGCAATTAAAAAAAATTAGTGATATAAAGTGTATTGTTGGCACCAATGTCATATACTCACTACATTCGCAAGATATTTACCACCGTCAATTTGTCGAAAACTTTGTTTTTGAATATTGCTGTCTATGGTAATATTTACATTTTATTGTGATAATTATATTTATTATTATTTTTACTATTTATAAATGCTTACTTATTGCTTGATTTGTTTTACTTTTTCTATAAATTGTCGAAACAAAATAACTGGGTTACCATATAAGACGTAAAAATCGCCATTTTGTTGCAATTGTGCCATTGTGGTGCGTATATGACATCTATGCCAAAAAGCCATTTATAACTAGTATTTTAAAACAAAGTTTTCGCCAAATTGGCCGCAGAAAAAAATCGCACCAATGTGTTAATCTGTTATGAGGTCTGTGCTATTCTTATGATAACATTAACCTTTAAAAATTATTAGCTTAGTGTATATTTTTAGTGCCCGATCAACGAAATTCCTTTTTTTTTCACGCGATAAACCGAGAAAACATGCAAAATTTCCGTAGAAGATTAATTTAATTTGCAATTGATGATTTTTTTTGCTAGATTAACGTAATGTGAGATTTATTTATTTATTGTCTTACCAACACATTTTAGGATTTTCTCGTTCCAGGCCGACGAAATTCGTAAACTTTTTTGAATAATCAACAAAATTAGAGATTTTACTGCACCCGATCGACGAAGTTTGCTCTAACATTTCTTTACTTTTGATAAAAGAGTTAAGATTTACTATTATGTCAATATTTTCACGTTTCCTCATTCCTTTTATATAAACATATTAGCATGTAATATTCATATGTATTTATTAAATTCATTTTTCATTTTTTACTGACTTCAAGGAGGAGGTTATGATTTCGACCCGTATATATTTCTTGTTCACTCATAATTTCCCTAAACATGAACCGATTTTAATAATTCTTTTTGGTACTTACGTATTAACACCACCGCAGCAGAAATCGCGCTAATGAGCCAATACATAGCAATCGTGTTGTTCGCACGTGGATGCAGTTATGTTTTGAATTCCTTCTTGTTTTGTTGTTTGCTGATTTTTTATTCTATTTTTAGTGCTTTTTTAGTCCTTTAGTGCTTTTTTCTCATTTTTTGACGCCATTTTTTGTCCGCGTGCGAACAACAAAATTGTTTTTTTATTGGTGCATTAGCACAACTTCTGTTGCGGTGGCATTAATACGTAAGTACCTTCTTTTTTTCTTTGAAAATATAAAACACCCATGTGATCCCATTTTAATTTATTTGAATTCTCATGATTAGAACTTTTTTAAAATAAAAAATATGTGGATTTGATAAAAAAAAAAGATTTATCGCAAATTATCTTTCATTGTTGCAACCGTTTTCAAATCGTAAGTATACGTTTACAAATCATATTAAAACTATGCATTCATATGCTTTAGCGATAAGTTGTCGCCAAGCTTGATTCTATTTTTGAAGTCGGTTAGTATTTTTTCAAGTATATTTTATTATTTTAACAAAATGGATATGGCTTATACAGCTAAGAATATCGTATCTAAAATTCCCAATTTATCACTTACTTTAAAACATTAAAAAAACTAGTGAAAAATGCTCCAAGGAGCAGTGCAAAAGCAGAATATGATTTTAATTGAGCATTAAAAAGTAATGGACAAGTGCTTCTGTTAATTACTGAGCATGAGGAAGGATAAGGGATCCCTTCTTGGCTACAACTCACTTCAATGCCAACTTTGAAAAAATCATATTTGCGCTTTTTCCATACAAAAGAAATTTGCGGTTCTTTAGTAGAATTTTCCACCGTGCTTTAGATGTTAACCAGGGGTGTAGTCATAAAAATAACATAAGATATATGCTCTAAGCAGAGGGATATTCTAGAATGTGTATACTATAAGCTTTCTTGAAAAACAGAGGGTATATGGTGTTCTATTAAAAAGTCCAGAAGGTGTACGGCGTATAGCCTGTACTACATCTCTGATGTTAACTGCACTGTTCACTCTGCACTATACTACAAATCAATTTTCTGTGCAATTATACACTTAGGGTATGCTTGGTGGCAGTGCATGAATGTGATACCTGCAGGAACTAGGTATCTGGCATTATGTCGCCTTCCTTTACATTTTTGTCTAATTAAGCTGCACCTTTACTGGTTACGTCTTTACACTATATATTTTTATGGTAACTGCGACTGATTTGTTTTCACGGAAAAAGCGCAAATATGATTTTTTCAAAGTTGGCATTGAAGTGAGTTGTAGCCAAGAAGGGATCCCTTATCCTTCCTCATGCTCAGTAATTAACAGAAGCACTTGTCCATTACTTTTTAATGCTCAATTAAAATCATATTCTGCTTTTGCACTGCTCCTTGGAGCATTTTTCACTAGTCCTTCTATTTTTCCATATTCCATAGGGATACTGCACAACTTGTTTTGTATTTTATATATGGAAAACAAAATCTTATTTGTACACTATAAGTACTATACTTAACATATTCGATAGTAACCATGTTCTTGTGAACCTTAAAAATGCATGTAAATTTCATTACATTTAAAATTATGTAACATTATCAAAATACACCACAAATGATTTTTTCGCCGTATATTATAATGTAAAGTCTCCTTTTGAGAGCTCATGTGATTCAGCTATAATTGCTACCTGGTTCATTTTCAATGCCGCACATGCTATAGCAAATTTCAATAACGTATGTTATTTTCGTATGAATCCCACTATATTTACTCAAGTTGAAACACGGACAAACAGACGGCAGACCCCAGGCACTCGGCATCTGGTATACAGACAGGTTGAAGTCGTAAACACTTTTAGACCATGTTAGAAAGTGTCAAAAAGGGGGTAGTTTCCGTAAAACGAAAAAAAAAACAGAATTTTTGAAAATTTAAAAACTTATACTTTGTTTCAGATATGACGTTACATTGATATTTTTAAAATTCTTAATGGAAAGTATTCCTGTGACGTCACAATTGGTAAAAAGTTGAATTTTATAGCCTTGAACCGAAAGAAAGAAAAAGGTTCATTTTTATTACGGATTAATATCTGGAAAAACTACTAAAATATTCATATTCTTGTAAAGTGTGAAGTTATATTCTTGTGAAGTCTTCAAAGTGTAAAAGAAATTTTATATAATCGTCTGCGTGATATAAGACGAAAAACAGTATTCCTCTGACGTCACAATTGCTAAAATCGCGGTTTTTAGGCTAATGACAGACGACCGATTTTTTCGACGCTTTGGCTTTCGAGCGAAAAATAAACACCTGCGTTGCCTCATTCACACGGACGTGACCTTTCCGTCAAAATAAGCAGACGATATTGTCACTAGGCATAATAGAAATCTTTTGATTCGATGTTTATTAGATGGATCTTTTGAAGGAAATAAAATATTCTGTAATTTTTTATCAATTATTCAAGAAAATTGAAAAAATATATATACACAAACGGTACTGGATGCATTCTGTGAGAAGTGATAGATTATTTACCGGATCCAAAATTAAATTACAGGAAATATTCTTTAATACATCTGATGTCAAATGAAAAATACAGATGACTGCGAATATTATTAATGTTTATAATTGTTATTCAACTTTCATTTAGATAATATTTCTTATTATTATTAAATAAATTAAAAAAAAAAACTAAATTGATTAAAAAAATGTTGCTACAGTACATGGTAGCAAAACAAACATCTTAGTTCTATAAATGAAATGTAGGACCGAAAAATTTTCAAAGTGTGAAATTTTCGTTACATTAATCAAGAAGCATATGCTATCGTCCCATGAGCAAAAGGTAGATTCTTTTTCTCCTTTTAGGGCTGTACATCCATATAAAAGTTTGTCACTTTTTTTTGGTAATTTTGGACCCTCTCCCCTCTTACGATATTATATACTATCATTCCCCGAACACCCTCTCCCTCAGTAATGGTATCTTCAATAATGTGTAAAAATTTCTTTGATTTTTTGGATTGTTTTTCTTTTGTTTGGAATGATGGTTACACTTATTTTTCGCATAATTTACTGATTTAGATGTAGAGAAAGCTATAAAATGTCACTTTGTATATGAAATAACTGCATATCAAACAACACTTAAAATAAATAGTTAATATTTAAAAGTGTTTTAAAATAGCTTTAAAGCTTTTTGTTACATACCTTCAACAGTAATAGTGTCTTTTTAGGTGCGTTCGTAATTATATAATACGTAGCACCTATAGTGGTCGTTCAGTCCGTCCGTCTGTCCGTCCGTCCGT
The DNA here is from genome assembly GCA_964019185.1 of Maratus speculifer. NCBI lineage: Eukaryota > Metazoa > Arthropoda > Arachnida > Araneae > Salticidae > Maratus > Maratus speculifer. Next base: position 115,680,956 of record OZ025289.1, on the reverse strand, counting down.
CTGTCTGTCCGTCCGTCTGTCCGCATATAACAACGCAAAAACTACCCAACCAAATCGTTTGAAATTTAAAATACATAATTATTACATAATTTTGTCGAGGCATTTCAAATTTTATGAAACTCGGATGCATAGATCAATTACAGGGGCAACCAAAAGTATTCCATTACATTATGGTCAATGGGGAAAAAGTTTCAAATGCATTTTAATCGTTTGAAATTTAAAATACGCAATTATTACATAATTCTGTCGCGTTATTTCAAATTTTTTGATAATCGTGTGCATAGATCAATTACAGGGGCAATCAAAAATATTCAGTTACATTATGGTCAATGGGAAAAAGTTTCAAATATATTCTATACGTTTGAAATTTAAAATACATAATTATTACATAATTTTGTCGAGTTATTTTAAATTTTATGAAAATCGGATGCATAGATCAATTACAGGGACAATCAAAAGTATTCCGTTACATTACGGTCAATGGGAAAAAACGTTTCAAATGCATTTTAATCGTGTTACACTCATGCGAACTTAATAAAATTTATATGCAACTATAAAGTACGTATTATAATATACATACATAATTTGTGGTGCAAAGAACATTTGTTATTGATTTACAAGGCCACACAAAAATATTCCATTGCATAATGGTATAGGGAGAACATTGTTTGATGAGCGTTTTAATTGTAATTATTTACAATTTTAGGAGATTGCTATATGAGAGTGATATTTTTTTAAAATTATTTTAATGTACGAACGCACCTCATTTGCTACGCTTCACGTGCAATTTACAACTTGTTATAATTGTTCTCGGACAAGGTGGGGCAGGCAGAACTTCGAAAGGCGGACATAACAAAACAGACGGAGAAGTTTTTCTTTAACTTATAAACACAAGTATCGTTTAAAACATAACATCGTGTACAGTTTGTCGAACAGCGAATCAATATATGCATACACATATGACAGAATAATAGTAATGCTAAACGTTGGGGTATTCCATATTTTGCAATTACATAAATTTATAATCATTTAATTATTTTAATAACATTGCATTTGCATAAAAATAGACAACAGTTTAATAAAAAATAAAATACTATTTTGATGTGAAGACCAAGTTACAAATAAAAAAAGAATTCTTTTTTCTTATTGGGTCAAAAATGATAACGATATCAAAAGACAAACCAAAACCTGTTAGCCCTGTTTCTGTTGTTCTGTTCTGTTAGCACTGCTTCTGTGCTAGATTAAAGCGCATTTTAATCTAGCGAAAAAGTTTCACATTTTTTATTATTTTTCATTTTTAAAATACATTTAAAATTTAATAAATATAATTGTTATTAATGTAGTGTAAAGTTCATCAAGGATGATAAACATACAATATTAAAAACTAAAAACAAATTTCTTCCCATGGTATTTACGAAAACTGGTTGGATGTGCCAATCCCAAAACTTTCTTCTATCTCATACATGCATTTTAATATTTAAAAAAAAAGTTACTCATTTTAATGCTTTAATAATTTTAATTCAATACCCTACCAACTTTGATTTTCATCTTAAATTTCTGCTTCAATCAATTAATCGGAGTAAAAACGAATTCCCGTCTCTGCACGAGCCGATGGACAATAGAATGATAGGCAGATTTTTTTTTTTCAAATTCAGGGAGGACCTACTTGCCTTACCAAAAAAAAAAAAAAAATCACATACAAAATGTTTAGTTCACTTCTAGAACTAACTTCATACACAATATTGAAAATGGCATAAAATTCGGTATTGTAGCGCCCCGTTCCGGCGGATTTTTTTCAGATTCAGAGCGATCCAACTAGCCATAGCCATACACTTACACAAAAAATTTCTTTCAATTCGATGCATAACTTCATGTACTTTTGGTCGGTGCAATATTGAAAATGGCACAAAAATCGCGATTGCAGCGCCCCCTTCCGACGGATTTTTTTTTAAATTCAGGGAGGACCAACTAGCCATAGTCATACAGTTACACAAAAAATTTGGTTCAATTCGATACATAACTTCATATACTTTTGGTCGGTACAATATTGAAAATGGCACATAAATCTCGATTGCAGCACCCCCTACCAGCAGATTATTTTCAAATTCAGGGAGGACTAACTAGCCATAATCATACACATACACAAAAAATTTGGTTCAATTCGATGCATAACTTCATATACTTTTGGTCGGTACAATATTTAAAATGGCGCAAAAATTGCGATTGGAGCGCCCCCTTCCGGCGGATATTTTTCAAATTCAGGGAGGACCAACTAGCCATAGTCATACACATACACAAAAAATTTGGGTCAATTCGATGCATAACTCCATATACTTTTGGTCGGTACAATAGTGAAAATGGCACAAACATCGCAATTGCAGCGCCCCCTTTCGGCGGAATATTTCAAAACTGAAGGAGGACCTGTTTGCCACAGCCAAAAACACTAAAAAAAAATTTGGTTCAATTCTATGCATAACTTCATACACTTTTTGATGGTAGAATGGCGACATACAGACAGACACACGGACAGACAGACATTTTGTAAAAACAGGTTTTTTGAAATCTCTGACCCCTAAAACGTGTAAATCCGTCGAAAACCGGAAGTCGAAAAAAATTTCGATTACAATACTTTCTTCTATTGAAGATAGAAGAAAGTAGAAAGAAAAACGCTCAAAAATTATATATTGACAATTTTGAAAAGTGAAATATTTCCAAATTTGTCGCCATATGTAAATAGCCTTTTAACATTTTACTAGATTATATTAACTAAGTTGCCACTCAAAATTTAGCAAAAAAAAAAAAACTATGATAATAATCTATATATATATATATTACGCTATCGTATGAGACACAAAAATCGTGATTATTCGTTAATTGCTTAATGGCAACGTCCAAATTAAACCCATCTTATTGGTTACTGTGCAAAAGTCCTTTGTTAAGACTTAGGCTGTGGTAAATTAGATTTGTATATGTTTTGTTCCTTCGCTGCAATTATGAAGCTTCAAAATATCATTATTTTTATTTTTTCTGTTCTTTTTTACTTAAAAAAATAAATAAAAGTCATGAATTTTAAAGTTTTCAGTTTCAAATTAAAGTTATATATTGTAAATGAAATGAGTTTAATTAATATATTATTATATTATATAATATACGATATATTATTATATAATATAATACAATGTATAAATAATTAATGAAATACGAAAAAATGCCACGGGTACAATATTTGTCGATTTATTATCTGCGCCAGGCTAGCATAAAAATACTGAGCTCTTGATTTATCAGCACAGATGTCATATATGCAGCACATTGCGCGTTATTTTTCTGACGCCAATTTGACGAAAATTTCGTTTTCAAATACCAGCTACATACATATTTTTAACTAATTTCTATTATTTTAAAAAGGAAATAATAAATAATAATAATATAAAGTTTAGATAATAATAATAGAATAAAACAATTTGTATCATTTAAAAAAAGAAAATAAAAGTAAACAAGCAGTTTATTAATAAATAAATAACAATAGCTGGGTTACCGTCTGAGGCGCATATAATTGCTACTTTGTTGCAGTCGCGCCAGTGCATATGATATCTGTATCTATTTCTCAGGGCGGAATCTTCTAATTTGGCAAAAAAATTGAGCAATTTAAAATAAATTATGTATAAAAGCAATATGATTTAATGCTTAATATACATTTAAGGGAGACCAAACTGGTCGCCAAGAGCGGCTAGTAAAAAAAGAAAGAAGGGGAAAAAAGAAAAGGAAAAATCTATATTTACCAAACTTAAATATATTTGCTTCAAAAATATAAATGAAGCTTCTTAAAACTGGTACTTTCACAAAATTGTGTTCCATGAAAACATACTAATCATAAATTATTCTAATGTTGTTAGATTTAAAAATTTGTACTTTAAAAAGCAAACAAATTCCTCAGAAAGAAAAAAAAAATAGAAGAAGAATTTAAAGAAGTTATTATTGAAAAAATGCTTGTTTCGAATTAATATAAATAGGTTTCATATCGTTACAAAGTGTTACTTTTTACAAACATAAAATAAATCCCCCCAAAATATAATATTTCGCAAAAATACTTTTTGTTTTTCTCAAAATGCTTCCCTTCCCCCCAAAACCTGCATCGATTCTTGACTACGCTATCACAACAAAAGCTCGTGAATCTTGGAAAGAAAATAAAAAATCAGCGTTAAAAACAACTCTCGTCTGAACAAGATCTAATAAACAGAAGCCACCAGACACAAGCAGCTGGCCAACGGCTTGGGGGAAACGCGTGGCTTCGACGTGAGTCTTTGCGTATGTTTGAACGCAATAGTACCGCGTCGCCCGTCTGACAAGAAGAGGAGATAGTAATGCTCTCAATAGCGGGCGTCGTTTTGTCTGTTTTTGGAAATCGTCCGTGTGGCATTACCCTTAACCTCGAACCGAAAACAGAATAGGATCCATTTATTTATTTCATTTTCTTTTATCACGTGAAAATCTTTCAGTTGAAAATTAATTACAGAAGAGAAATAATTATTCCGGTTTTTTTATTTTTTGGCAACGAAAAAAGAAAGGTGATTAAATATTATGAAATTTTTTTCAATTTATTCTGTATGAAAAATAGTGAAATGTTGAATTATTAAGAAAAATATTTGAATAAAATAAATAAAAATTAGCCTATGTTCATTTCAGACCAATAATCTAACCATATACAAAAATTCAAAGACATTAATCCATCCGTTTTGAAGCCAAGTTCATTCCAATTTTCGGACACACTTTCACATTTATAATATATATAAGGATGATTGGAGTCGAATCGACTCCATCCGGGCGTTCTAGTGTTAAAAAATGACAAAAATCAGCATGTCAAAAATTTCAAAAAATTCATAATTCCTTAAAAAATTAAGTTAAAAATAAGAGAAAAAAAAGCATTCTGTATTTTTTTATGCTTAATCGAATGGTGTAACTGGTTTTTCTCTCCGATGATCACAAGTACCTTAGATTGATGACTGCCATTCTTTTATTTCATCTTGTAAAAAAACTGTTTAACGTAAAGCTATGAATTTTTGCAGGATTAATTAGCATCGCAAAATCTTTAAAATAAACTTTACCGCAACATTCTATCTGCAATAGAACGTTAGATATACCCATTTATGACCAAGTTTGGAAAATACGCAATTTCAGAAAAACCGCCCAGCGAAATAACGTTTTCTCGATGACTACCTCGGGATAAAAAGTTTGTCTTTTGTTTAAAAAAAAAATTAAGTTTTTATCTTTAGTAGTTTTCGAGAAAAGTGCTGGGACACAAAATTTTTGTCATATTTTCAGAATACTCTACAGTACACCTACAGTATGCCATAAAAAAAAAAAAAAATTGTGCTATGTTGTGCGTCTTGGTCAGACGAACATTAAAAAAAAAAAATCATCAAAATTGGATAAGTATTTAGTTAGTTATTGCAAAAAGAAAAATTGAAAAATCCGTGTGCACCATCGCTCAATCATATTATTGTAGCGCGCTGCCGCGCGCACAATGATAAAGGATTATCCCCAAAAGATTTTTACCCTATAAATGCACATAAATATAATCCCAACAGACATTTTATGATAACCAGAGAAAATTTATTATATGTTTCATGCTTCACCAAAAACCATTTTACTTTTTTCTTAGTTTTGATAAAAGTTTTATGATTTACTATTACCGTAATTTCGGGTGTATAAGCCGCGGATCAAACAATTCTTTTTGGACCCAGAAATTTTATTTAGTGAATGAAGACAAATATTTACGGCGATCTAATTAGTTATATTTGTTTTTTCAAAAATTCTGGGTCGAAAAAGAATTGTTTGATCTGCGGCTTATACACCCGAAATTACGGTATGTAAATATTTCCACGTTTTCCTATACCTCTTATAAAAACATATTAACATGTAACATTCATATATATTTATTAAATACATTTTTCATTTTTTTTGACAGTTGTATATGGCTGATACATCAAAGAACATCGTATCTAAAATTCCCAATTTATCACTTACTTCAAAACATGAAAAAAGAATAAAGGATTATCCTCAAAAGATTTTTTACCCTATAAATGCACATAAATATAATCCCAACAGAAAATTCATGATAGCCAATGACCAGTTTCATACAAGACATGGTCCAATATTGAAATTCTATGCACAGTTGGATGACAGAGGTGAAGATCCTAGAGAGCAGATGAAATTCAGAAACTGCCACATTTTGTATTTCGTTGAAGATGGAAAAATCAAAGTTTATGAACCTCATCAAAAGAACACTGGATTTGCACAGGGTATTATGATTAGTAAAAATCTAATTCCTAAAGAAGGCGGACGCTATTATAGTTTAGATGACTTAAATGTGGGAAATACTGTCACACTTTTTGGAAAAACTTTCAAAATATTAGACTGCGACCCATTCACAAAGAATTGTTTAATGGAAATGGGTTACAGAGTCGGAACACCTGAACCAGAAGTTATTGATCCTGTGTATGCTGATAGACGAGAAATGGATAAGCATCGAACAGTTATAACAAAGCATTGGCAATATGAAAAACGGAAGCCCTTTTTAAAATCCCATCCAAAAAAGCTGCATTTTTATGTAATCTATAACAATAGACCTTCACATTTCGATGAAATACGTTATGCATCAATGTACTATGACATTACGAATGACACCATAAAAATAATAGATGAAAAGAAATTATTGGACTATCACAAGCAGCTGTCTCTCGGAAATTACGATACTTGTTTAATCCTCAAACCAACAAAGGTTCCTAAAAGACATATACCTGTTAATCCTATAGGAAATGTATCCAGCCCTATTATTCTAAACCTCAATGCAACTACGAGATACATGAATGTCCAAACTCTTATGAGTACTCGGGCTGACGGAGCAAATAACCGAATAGACTTTCTGCGTGATTCAAATCCAAACGTTCATGAAGCGGAGGAAGAATATTATACAGCAGAAGATTTTGATCTAGGCAAAACTATAAATATTTTCGGTTTTGAAGTGTATATATATAACTGTGATGAATTTACAAAAGAATTTTATCGAAATGAATTTAATAGAGAGTTGATTCCTGTTCCTCTACCTGATCTTAAAGAAAATAGGTATTCGATACCAGTTCGCAAAGAAAACTTTGGAAATCCAGAAGATAGTTTACAAACGTGCAAAAAGTTGCCATCACTCAATACTTCAAAGCAATTGGAACAAATGTACAAAGCTTCTCATAAGATAGCTCATAAAGGATCACTTTCAGAAAACCTTCTCAATTATTATTTGAACTGTGGAATTGGAAGTAACAGTAACATTTTAACCTTTTTGTCGAAAGTTGTTACAAAAGATGTATTTCTGGAGGATCAGTATTTTGTAATTCGGTGGTACCTCGAAGATGACACCATAGATATCACTGGACTAGATTTGAATTTTACTTTAACGGGATCTAAAAAAGGAATGTATATGAAAAGACGAAAGCTGACAAAGCCCCATTCAGAACTGGAAAATGCTGGAACGTGTTATTATACCTCAAAAGATTTGTATGTTGGAAATGTAATTTATGCCATGAAGAAAGGATTCTTACTAGTAGATGCAGATGAATACACGTTAGATTACATGGAACGTCATTGCGATGCTTACCTTTATTCAAACATAAAACTTATCATGGACGAGTTATTTCCAATAATCAGAACAGACGCTTGCAAATTGAAATCAGCCTTTGAAAAAAGTGATTTAGAGAAATCTGGTTACATAAAATATAGCGATTTTAAAGCTATTCTGATGGACTTTATCAAACAAGTTACAAAGCCATTATTTAATGAGCAACAAATTAAAACTTTGGCTCGCTATTATGCGTATGACGAATATATTGGATTAAGAATCGAACAGTTGATATCGAAAATTCAGATGGAACTGAAGAAACAAAAATTTCAAGACTTTGAAAAATTGAAAATGTTATTTCGTATATTTGATTTGGATAACACTGAAAATAAAGGTTGTTTTAAGCCAGGTAGAATTTATGAAATATTAAGATCGTATCCTTTAGAAGTAGATAGAGATTTGCTGAAATCATTTGTTTTTAAGTTTCCTCAATGTAATGGATTTATAGCATATGATGAAATCGTGAAGTCATTAAATTACTTTGATAATCCAGCGGAACCACCAGATCTTACTCCGTATGCTATAAATATAAACTGGGAGAGAACAGAAACTGTGAAAAATATTAATAAAATATCATATCCGGCTTTTCTGAAAACACTAATGGAAGAAAAATGCCCAAATTGTTAATGATGTTTTATCCTTAAAGTTTAAAACCTGATTTTGTCTTTTTATTAGAAAAATCTTTTTTATCTAAATCTATCTTTAGAAATTCACGATTAATTAGCAGTCGATTTTTATGAATATCATTTAATTAAAAATGATGTTATGTTGTATAATTTATAATTACGTTTGTATTTATGAATTTATCAATTCTCTTTCAAAATAATCAAATTTTAAAAGAGGAAAAAAGTGATTATAATTTCAATATTTTCAGAAACAGCAAAATATAAAAAAATAATGTAAATTTCAATAAAAGAATTTAAATAATAATTTATTTGACGAAATTAAAAAATATATCATATAAGTAATTTTTTGCACTGATTGTAAAATAAATAATTAAATAAACAAATTTTATGACAAATAATGCGTTGAATATTTTTCAGGTTCATAATTATTTTTTTTTTCATGATTATGAATTTTGTTTTGAATATTTAAGGTGATTTATTCAATTTTTAAGTTATCTTCCCTAAAAAAAAGAATAATGCAAGTACGAAATATTTTCAACTTTTATCTTCCATTCTTTAATGTTTTAGACTTTTTGGAATTAGTGTTTTATTCAAACAATCACATTCTATTAAAACTTAACTTTCATCAGACAATTAGATTTAGGGCATAGAATACAAAAGCCAGACGTGATGTCTGTTTTAAAATTCTAAAAAGAACTAAAAGAACTAATTAACGCTGTCACCGCTGTATTAAATGACTTTTTGTGAACTAAGATATTTTTTGCTAATATTAACAAACCGTCTGTGCACAAAAATCTAAAAATTAACAGTATTATTGAGGAGTACATGATGAATAAGATGAAGCAGACAGTGTTAAAAACTAAGAACTATTTAAAGAGATAATTAATGTTATAGTTGGTCAAAACTGCTCCATTAAAAAAGTTGTATAAGAGAAAAAGTTTTACTTATGAATTTCATTATTTCTGTAGGGATATACATTAAAAGCCCCTGATTTACAGAATGCATTTTTTAACTATTTGGAAACTGGTTGCTGTTTTCGGTTAAGAATGGGCCTTGTGGTGTCTGCATTTATTCTCTTTTTTTATATATTTTTTAACATCCATGATCCTTTAGTTTTTTTCCTTTTAATGTCCCTGATGCTTTAGATTTTCTTCTGCTATTGCGGCTCTCTAGCGGAAGCCAGGTTCAAAGATCCAGCGTATACGTCCCAAATAGGCATTAAAATTCTAAATAACATATGTACAACATTTATTCATTCATATGACAGTCCGTGTTATTAAATGCAATGATTATTACTGGAGGTGGCCCAAACAAACCATTGAAACATTTATCCCTGCCCCTCCATTTTGGATGATTTTAGGTCTTATTTTAACCTTTACACCGCTGCAAGCTGTCCGTTCACTAAGCTGCAGGTTTCACAGAAATATAAGCATTATTTAAATTAATATAATTCTACAAATATAATACATATTTAAAATATATTGTTATGATTAATATTCTTAACTTTTATAATCCGATACGTAATTAAAATTTCCATGTCATGTTGTGAAAATCATCTTTCTTTAGAGATTTAAAAATTATGAAGAAAATTTTTTTAATTTTGCTCTTATTCTTGAAGGTCAGGTGGTTAAATACAGATAAAATAATAGAAATATGCATACACTGTAAGAAAAAAAATCCGTTAAATTTATGACAAAAACTGCTGTCAGCAATGTTGTCATTAGATTTTTCGTAAAAATTGCAGTAAAATTAGATGAAATTTTTTTATACTGCAAATTTTACAGCAAAAATTGCTGGGAACATTGCTGCCTTTTGCCTTAAATTTAACATTTTTTTTTACAGTGCAGAAATTCTATAATTCCGCCACTTTATCTCCCACCGTTTGAGCAAGGAGCTAGAAAAATACCTTCATAAGAAAAATTTCAACATTCAACGCCGCATAAAGATCATTTGTTTCAGCTTACGTCAGAATAATCTCTTATTTTAAGTAATATCTTACTGCTAAAAGAAATGCGAATACCTTAAAATGTGTATGAATATGCATGTTGTGTAGCAAAATTGTGGTAATTATTCTTTTAAAGTTCAAACTTTTTCAAAAAAAAAATGAATGTTTTTAGCTATTGAAATGTATTTTATGGTCACCCAGAATAAGTAGAAAGTTGAAATTCTACATCAGAAACATCTGTATCAGGGCTGCCACAGGCGAATATTTTTTAATTGTTACTGACATCACTTTCTTAAAACATAAATCCTTAATAAAAAGTTTGACAACATTTTCAAGAAAAATATAATTCAAAATTTATACTAGAAAAATAGCGGTGCTAACGGTATATAAAAGTAGTCGCCTGTGCCAGCCCTGCTGTAAGGTAAGATATCTAGTGAAATGTGCATCATAGCGCCATATATGAAGAAAGATTACTGTGGAATACAAAATTAGCAAAGTTAAAAAGCACCAAATATTGTATGTAAGCAGCAAACCGGTTTCGGTAGCATTTAGCGTTCTGTCGTCAGTGCTAGCTGAGATAGAAATCTGCTCATATACATAGCAGAGATGGAGGATTGAAGGCAACCAATAGGATGGCAGAGGACTGCAAGTAAAGACCGATCGGAGAGGGCATGTAGAAAGTGACCGGAGGGGAGAGAAAAAGGTAAAAAAGGAGCAGGAAAATAATAATAACTTGTAAATCTGTGGATCAGGAGCATCAACGTCAGCTTTGTTCATATTTTTTTAAAACACACTTCGGGTAATATTCAACTTCCTGGAAACTGCAATTTAAAATTTTCAAATTGCGTAATTATTTATAAGAATAGAATAAGAATTAGAAGTTTTCAGCCATCAAAAGCAGTAAATTAAAAATTTAGTTATGTTAGGATATTCTGAAATTTTCATGATCTATTATTTTTGTTTTCTTTATTATAACATAGTAGATTTCTTCAGGGGGGCTCCGCCCCCTGAACCCCCGGAGCCTCACTTAATTTAAATTTGTCACTTTCTAATAATTGTGCTAATGGTTATTGTATATCTTGCATTTCTTTATACATTTTGATTTATAACAATAAGTAACAGTTTGGGCAAATATTTTTCATTATCTTCATTCTTCTACATGCCTGCCAACCACAAACACCTAAACCTGATGCATCAGGAACTTTTGTAAGTGTAAACTCAGTAATCTAGAGTTTTACATTTTTGTTTCCGGAAAAAAGAAAAAAAAAGTTTTGATTGCATTTTGCTGCAGTAATAGCGGGACAGACAGACATACAGAAGAAGAGACTGAGATATGAAAAACAATAAATTTCGTGTCTCCAAAGTAAGCCTTCACTGAAGTTTCTACAATGACGTCATTATTCATGAGTTATTGATATTCATGTTTCTTGTATTTTTAACGACTACTATAAAATACCTGTTTTTGTTCAACTATGACGTCATATTTTACTAAGTGAAATATTTATTAAAAATATAATTCTTTTATATTTCTTTTACTTCAAATTATGTCCCCCATTATTGTCAGAAAAATTCTTATTAACGAAACGAACATCCATGTTTAATATTTAACAAAATGTACTATATCTATAGTTATTTTAATTCTGACGTCATATTTTTTTTTCATAGTTTAATTTTTCGAATGGAAATTGCTCAATTGAAAATTATTGCTGTTGAAAAATTATTATTTCAAATTTTGATTTTTTTTTTGGCAACGATAAAGGAAATTGGTTAAATTTTATCTAAAAATCCCTATTGATTCTGTATGAAAAAGAAGGAAATTTTGAATTATTAAGGAAAATATTTGAATAAAATTAATAAAACATAGCCTATGTTTTTTTTTTCTGGGCTATGCTATATTTATACGCAAAGATACAAAGACATTAATTAATTCATAAATTTTGATGTTGACTTCATTTAAATTTTGTACACGCTTTCAAATTTATAACATTATAAGGATAAGGATTAAGATGAATGTTGCTTAGCAACCATTAAAAGAAAATAAAGAAAATGAAATAAATGAAATAAATACATTTCAAATAAGTAAATCGCTAAAACAAATTAGTTTATATTATTGAAACACATTTATAAAAAATCTCCAAAATTTACAGTAATAATTTTAAAAATCTGACAAATGCGTTAACAAAATTTCAAAATAATACGAATAATTTAACTGGTAAATTTTAGTATTCGTTTATCATTGATTTCCATTAATCAAATGTGTCATTTTCTCTCAGGGGGAAAAAATGAAAATCATTGGATTTGTCATAGAAAAGCATTATTGCGGGAAATAAAATATTCTATATCTTCGGAACGAATGAATCAAATCTAACAAAAAACTATACAGCTTAATCCCAGTGTCTCACTAACATACCCACTTAATTTCAAGCCAATCGAATGCTTTTTACGTCAGTTATCGCGGAACAGACAGACAGACTGACAGACTGACAGACAGACAGACAGACAGAATCCAAAAATTTCATGTCTCCAAAGTAAGCCTTCACTGACGTTTCGGCAAAAAGCATTAAGAAACAAAGGTTTTAATGTAATATTTCCAGCAATTCGAAAGAGGGGGGATAGCAAATTCACAACTGACAATTTTGTCAAAATTTTTATAAATGTGAAACGCTTCAAGAAAGTTAAGTTCATGAATAGAGGTAGGTTTTGAAATTATTTTCGCTGAACCGAAACCGAAAGTATACTTCATCTCCTAGCAACGTTTAGCAATAGAGGATTTATTGATTTCTTGTTTCTTAATTGCCGAAACGTCAGTTGAAGGCTTACTTTGGAGACACGAAATTTTTTGGATTCTGTCTGTCTGTCTGTCAGTCTGTCAGTCTGTCAGTCTGTTCCACGATAACTTCCGTAAAAAGCATTCGATTGGCTTGAAATTAAGTGGGTATGTTAGTGAGACACTGGGATTAAACTGTATAGTTTTTTGTTAGATTTCATTCATTCGTTCGGAAGATATAGAATATTTTATTTCGCGCAATAATGTTTTTCTGTGGCTAATCCAATGATTTTCATTTTTTTCCCCTGAGAGAAAATGACATATTTGATTAATGGAATTCAATGATAAATGAATACTAAAATTTACCAGTTAAATTATTCGTATTATTTTGAAATTTTGTCAACGCATTTGTCAGATTTTTAAAATTATTACTGTAAATTTTGGAGATTTTTTATAAATGTGTTCCAATAATATAGACTAATTTGTTTTAGAGATTTACTTATTTGAAATGTATTTATTTCATTTTCTTTATTTTCTTCTAATGGTTGCTAAGCAGCCATTCATCTTAATCCTTATCCTTATAATGCTATAAATTTGAAAGCGTGTGAAAAATTTAAATGAAGTCAACATCAAAACTTATGAATTAATTAATTTCTTTGTATCTTTGCGTATAAATATAGCATAGCCCAGAAAAAAACCATAGGCTATGTTTTATTAATTTTATTCAAATATTTTCCTTAATAATTCAAAATTTCCTTATTTTCATACAGAATCAATAGGGATTTTTTAAATAAAATTTATGCAATTTCCTTTATTGTTGCCAAAAAAAATCAAAACTTGGAATAATAATTTTTCAACTGCAATAAGTTTCAATTGAGCAATTTCCATTCGAAAAATTAAACTATGAAAAAAAAATAAATATGACGTCAGAATTAAAATAACTATAGATATAGTACTTTTTATTAAATATTAAACACGGATATTCGTTTCGTTAATAGGAATTTTTCTGACAAAACTGGGGACATAATTAGAAGTAAAAGAAATAAACAAGAATTATATTTTTAATAAATATTTCACTTAGTAAAATATGACGTCATAGTTGAACAAAAACAGGTATTTTATAGTAGTCGTTAAAAATACAAGAAACATGAATATCAATAACTCATGAATAATGACGTCATTGCCGAAACTTCAGTGAAGGCTTACTTTGGAAACACGGAATTTATTTTTTTCGTATGTCAGTCTCTACTTCTGTATGTCTGTCTGTCCCGCTATAACTGCAGCAAAATGCAATAAAAAAAAATTTTTTTTCGGAAACAAAATTGTAAAACTCTAGATTACTGAGTTAAAAATTACAAAACTTCCTGATACATCAGGTTTAGGTGTTTGTAGCTGGCAGGCATGTAGAAGTATGAAGATAAAGAAAAATATTTGCCCAAACTGTTACTTATTCTCATAAATCAAAATGTATAAAGAAATGCAAAATATACAATAATCATTAGCACAATTATTAGAAAGTGACAAATTTAAATTAAGTGAGGCTCGGGGGGTTCAGGGGGGCGGAGCCCCTCTGAAGAAATTTACTATGTTATAATAAAGAAAACAAAAATAATAGATCATGAAAATTTCAGAATATCCTAACATAACTAAATTTTTAATTTACCGCTTTTGATGGCTGAAAATTTCTAATTCCTATTTTATTCTTATAAATAATTACGCAATTTGAAAATTATAAATTACAGTTTCCAGGGAGTTGAATATTACCCAAAATGTGTTTTAAAAAAAATATGAACAAAGCTGACGTTGAGGCTCCTGATCTGCAGATTTACTAGTATAATTTTTATGTTCATTGATACGTTTTTTAAAAATGCGTGTGGTTTGTTCAATGTAGGAAAGACCGCACTGACAATTAATACTGTAAATTCCCCATGAATTAGATAAATCTATAGGATCTTTGACTTTGGAGAGGGTGAGTTTATTAATAGGTGCAAAAATTATTTTGAAGTCACGTTGTTTGAGAATTTTAGCAATGGTAAAGTTTGTTTTAGGAAAGAAGGGTAACACAATGCTGATATTGGATAGAGTAGAAGACTGCGGTGAGTTTGAGGAACGAGGATATCGCAGTTTGAATAGGGCAGCATCAATTATAGAAGGATTGTAACCCCTATCAATACATGCTGCTTATATACAATATTTGGTGCTTTTTAACCATGCTAGTTTTGTATTCCATTGCATTGCACCAAGCTCTATCTGAATACTAAAGGAAAGATTACTATTTAAAAAATTCAGCCTATTTTACCGTGCTACTATACCAATCAGTGAATTCATTTGCAACAATGATAATGTATTTTTGATTTTCTAATGTTCACATAATTCCAAAGATTTTATTTGTATTTGAAGAAAAATTGTTGTATATGTATGTAGGTTGTATTTTTTAAAACATTTTTAAAAAAGTTACAGAAATAGGGTATTTATTGAATTTAAAAGAACTTTTCATCACACATAGTAAGTGCTTGCCTAATTTTGCTATAAATTGTTCAAATCTCAATTACTAATCTCGACCTTCTAAAAGAAAGTGTTTAACAAAAAAATTTTCATCTTTAATAATAATATTATTATAGTATTGAAATTTAAACAAATGTAACTTCGATGCATCAAATTCTAAATATAAGCGAAAATTCTATCGAAAATTGATTAATCTAAGCCAACCGACAAAAGTAGTTGAAGATTATTTTAATGTGTCCAAATCACATTAACTAGTTTACAAACTGGACATAAATAACAGTCAGAGCAGATGTCAAAGAAAATGACTCGCAACATATAACATCTTAATTTAGGACTTAAAGACGAGGAAAAGCATTTCCATTAACCCGTTTAATGTAATTTAGGGGTTTAAACAATGCCCAAAGTAGTTTAACGAGTTGTTATGTATCGCAGGAACATAAAGAATAATTTATCCTCGTAACTCAATACAGTTTAGCTTATACAGGGTATTTCGCTACCAGACCGACAAACTTTGAGGGATGATAGTACACATGAAGACAAACATTATTAAATAGGAAACCATGGGGCGCAAACGTCTTCTGTAGGAGCTAGGGGCCATTAAAGTTTAGGGTCCAAAACTTCAAACTATGATAGAAAACGGAAAAAAGGATCGATTCGTTTGCGGTTTTCACTAAAATCATTCTTTATATTACGATTTCTTTAGAAAAAAAATTTTAAACGTTACTTTCAAAAATTATCGATAGAAGGCGCTTTAGACATTAAAGTAACGAACAACTACTTTTTACCGTTATTTTCTGCATGGGGTTGAAATTTTTCCAAAGTTTAGACTTTAACTTAAATTTTAAGTCCAAAATCGGAAACATTGGGGTCGGGTAACTAGCGAAAATTGAACTGTGAACAGACGGGGAGATTTTAAGCGCTCATAAAGATTGGACAAACTAATCGATTTTGTTGCGGTTTGTGTAAGTCATTTCCTTGGTAATTATTTTATTCAAAATGACGTACAGCTTTGGTGTCCTCATTTTTTGATAGAGGGCGCTTTCGACACATCTCCGACATTTCAATAGCATTACTTCTGGGTGTTTTACTACCAGACCAACTTACTTCCAGGAAGTGTTAGGGACACAAAGATGACTCAGAATCATATAGGAATGTAACGTTTGAAATGCCTTTTTTGCGATTTATGGTTAAAGGAAGCAGAGAAGATAGCAACAGAAACAGCTGAGAAAGAGCAACACGTTAATGTGACAGAAAACAGTTTATTTAAAGGCTTTACTACAAAATGTGTTCGAAATTACGACCAGAAGTAGTCCGGCAAGTTTGACAGCAACGGTAGATGGCGCTGCGGTTTCCTTGCAGTAGATGGCGGTAATGCGTGGGATCAGCGATCAATTTGAAGTGATCATTCACGAACCGGCTCCAAAGGTAGCAGAATTAAGCATTTGAAAAATGAACAGCCCAATTGGGCTCCTTCACATTATATCTATGCCATTTGCCGACACTTCAAAGTAACATAAAACGGTGGATAGGTCGTGATGGCTTGCCAGATCGCCGGACCTATCATGTATTGACTTCTTCTGCTGGTGTCAAATGAAAAGTTGGGTGTATGAGACTCCCGTACCATCAGTTAAAGACCTCGCATCTGGTATTTCTGTAGCTTGCCATAAAGCTATCAGAGATGCCAGGAATCTTTCAAAGCGTGGGGAATTTTATGCAACGCACTGTCAAGCATGTCGAACTACTTCTGGTCGTAATTTCGAACCCTACTGCTGTAAAAAAATTAAATAAACTGCTTTCTGTCACATTAACGTGTTGCTCTTTCTCTGCTGTTTCTATTGCCTTTTTTTCTCTGCTTACTTTAACCGTAAAAGCATTTTCAACTTTACATTCCTATGTCATTCCGAATCGTCTTTGCACCCCTAACACTTCCTGGAAGTATGTTGGTCTGATAGTAAAACACCCAGGACTAATGCCACTGAAATGTCGGAGATGTGTCGGAAGCGCCCTCTATTGAAAAATCGGGACACCAAAGCTGTAGGTCGTTTTGAATAAAATAATTACCAAGGGAATGCTCTACGCGCAAACCACAACAAACTCGATTAGTTTGTCCAATGTTTATTTGCGCTTAAAATCTCCCCCTCTGTTCACAGTTCAATTTTCGCTAGTTACCCGACCCCAATGTTTCCGATTTTGGACTTAAAATTTAAGTTAAAGTCTAAACTTTGGAAAAATTTCAACCCCATGCAGAAAATAACGGTAAAAAGTAGTTGTTCGTTACTTTAAAATCTAAAGCGCCCTCTATCGATAATTTTCGAAAGTAACCTCTAAATTTTTTTTGTAAAGAAATCGTAATATAAAGAATTATTTTAGTGAAAACCGCAAACGAATCAAACCTTTTTTCCGTTTTCTATCATCGTTTGAAGTTTTAGACCCTAAACTTTAATGGCCCCTAGCTCCTACAGGAGACGTTTGCGCCCCATGGTTTCCGATTTAATAATGTTTGTCTTCATGTGTACTATCACCCCTCAAAGTTTGTCGGTTTGGTAGCGAAACACCCTGTATATTCATCGGGAAATAGAAGGTAAGTCGTATTCATTTGTTTTAGTTTACGTCAAAAAAATCTCGTGTTTTAAGTAGTCTTCTTATTACTAAAAGAAATGCAAATATCTTAAAATCTGCACGAATATGCATTTTGTACATCAAAATTGCATATTGAAATTTCCTCTTAATTGATTTTTAACATTTTAAATATTTTCATCAAGAAAAAAAATGAATGATTTTAGCTATTTAAATGCACCTTAGGATCACCCAAAGTACGTGAAAAGTAGAAATTCTACATTAGAGACATCTGTAGTAAATGTAAGATTATTAGCGAAACGTTTACTGTAGCGCCATATATAAAGAAATATTCATCTGGTAAAAATTTAGCCTACTTTTCCATCCTTCCATATTAATCATTGGATTCATTTGCAACAAAGACAACATATTTTTGATATTCTAATAGTAATGAACTTTTAATAATTTTATACGAATTCGACAAAAAAATTGCAGTATTTATATGTGGATGGTTTTTTAAAGAATTTAAAAAAATAAGAAATTAAGTATTTATTGAATTTAAAATATATTTAAAGCAACGCACATAGCAAGTGCTTTTTAATTTCGCTACAAATTGTTCAAATATCTAATATTGATCAATATCTGCAAAGAGAAAGTGTTTAACAAAAATATTTCACCTTTAAAACTATTGTTATTAAAGTTTTGAAATTTAAACAAATGTAATCTCGATGCATAAAATTCTAAATAATGTGGTCTGGGGTGATAACGCCAGGCGGGGTAATAACGAAAAGTACTAATATTTTGCATAATTATGAAATAATCTGGTAAATGACACCCATGTGCTCTGCGCAGAAGGGTTTTGAGTCATATAAATCTCAAAAAACAGTATCAAGTTAATTTGTTTCATTTTTAGGTCTTATTGTTTTTACAAGCAACTAAAATTAACGCTTGATCTAAAATTTGCGAGATACGTTTTGTGATGTGAAGACTATTTTTTTTATCCGGAAATACTTTGTTAATTACATAAATTTGTAGTACATTTCATGGACTTTCAAAATGTTGTTGAAGATTTTGGATATCTTCTCGAGATAATTTTTAATTTAAAATGTACAGCGCAATAACTATAACGGGGTAATAACGCCAATCCTTGGCATTAATACCCCGGTTGATTCCCTACAGTGGCCGAACTACATCCTAAATACTGATTCAAATAAACACAGTTAAAACTGTGCAATGTTTCTAATAATTCTATTTAAGCGGTCCTTTTTAAGCAAAAAGAAGCTCACGATCTGATATTCTTTTGCCTCATCCTCCCCCCCACATACCACACCTTTATTTTTCTTACACTTTCACAAAAAATTGAACATTTTCAATAACTTAGAATGCAATTTGTCAATTTCTAAGTTTGTAGAGTTTGTACTTTTAGAATTGGGCAATCTGCGTGCTTATTTCATAGTTTTGTTTGCATGGCGTTATTACCCATATAGGTGGGTAATAACGCCAAATAGCATTGGTCAAGAAAACACGCCATTACATTTTATGAATACATATCTGTTAAATTATTTTTTTTATATAGATAGTCAATGAGTTGCTGTATCAAATCATGTATTTGTTTGAAAAATAAAAACTAAAACGGAGCCGTGAAAATTGGTAGAACCTTAACGTGGCGTTATTACCCCAGGGTACCTTATAAGCGAAAATTCCATCGGAAATTTATTAATCTCAACATTTTGACAATTGTAGTAGAAGATTATTTTAATGTACTCAAATCAGACTAACTAATTTACAAACTGGACATAAATATCAGTCAGCGCAGCTGTCAAAGAAAATGACTTCCAACATATAACATTCTAATTTAGGACTTAAAGACGAGGAAAATCATTTCCATTAAACCGTTGAATGTAATTTAGGGGTTTAAATAAGGCCCAAAGTAGTTTAACGAGTTGTTATGTATCGCAGGAACATAAAAACTGATTTATCCTCGTAACGCTACAAAGTTCAGCTTATATATTCATTCGGAAATACACATGTTAGGAAATAGAAGGTAAGTCGATTTCATTTGTTTTAGTTTACATCAGAACAATCTCGTCTTTTAAGTAGTCTTTTTACCGCTAAAAGAATTGCGAATATCATAAAATCTGCACGAATATGCATTTTGTGCAGCAAAACTGTATACATTGAAATTTCCTCGTAATTGATTTTTTTAATTTCAAATATTTTCATAAAGAAAATAAAAAAAACCATGAATGATTTTGGCTATTTAAATGCATCTTAGGATCACTTAAATACGGGAAAAATAGAGATTCTACATTAGAGACATCTGTAGTAAATGTAAGATTATGAGCGAAACGTTTGATATTCTAATAGTAATGAACTTCCAATGATTTTATATGAAATTCCACGAAAAAAACTACAGTATTTATATATAGATGGTTTTTTAAAGAATTAAAAAAATCAAGAAATAATGTATTTATTGAATTTAAAATATATTTAAAGCATCACACATAGCAAGTGCTTTCTAATTTCGCTATAAATTGTTCAAATATCTAATCCTAATCAAGATCTCCAAAAAGAAAGTGTTTAACAAAAATATTTCACCTTTAAAACTATTGTAATTAAAGTTTTAAAATTTAAACATGTGTAACCTCGATGCATCAAATTCTAAATATAAGTGAAAATTCTACCGGAAACTTTTTAAACTCAACATTCTGACAAATGAAGACTATTTTACTGTATCCAAATCAAACTAACTAGTTTACAAAGAGTACATAAATATCAATATGTTCACCTGTCAAACAAAATGACTTGCAACATATAGCATTCTAATTTAGGACTTAAAGACTAGGAAAAGCATTTCCATTAACCCGTTGAATGTAATTTAGTGATTTAAATAAGGCCGAAAGTAGTTTAAGGAGTTGTTATGTATCACTGGAACATAAAGACTGATTTATCCTCGTAACTCTACAAAGTTTAGCTTATATATTCATTCCAAAATACAAATGCTAGGAAATTGAAGTTAAGTCGTAATAATTGCAAATTCTGTAAAAGGAAAATGTAAATCGTGAACTATACTTGCTAAATGATTTATAACTCAATCTAATAATCAAAGGTATTTAGGTCTAGCAGAAGAAATTTAGATTGAGAAGTAGGTATTCTAAATTTTGTTTGTTGACTAATTTATTAATACATTTTTTTAAAAAGTTGCATGTAGGAGATAAAATAATCATTACAAATGTTAAATAATGTTTTTTAGATATTGATTAAACATGCGAATTAAGTGTAATATATAATTACTTTTAAAAATGTGGGAAAACATAAGAAAATAAATGAGTAATTTTACAAATTAAAAAAATAAAATATATGTTAAACAATTGACTACTTATTCTCCGTGAAATGATTTTACAAATCTTAAGCCCTTCGATCCTTGGGTGCCCATTTGGTGACTTCTGTTCTTTTCCTAATAAAAACTATATTGTCTGACTTTTTGTTTACATTTTTACACCACTTATTAATAGTTTAATGTTTTTTGCGTTAAAAGTAAACGACTAAATGTCTGCATGATAGCTGAATCTCTCATAAATAAATTTTATTTTTTCTCAGTTTGCATAATGCCTAAAAATTCGCAAAATACAGTATGACCAAAAAAATGATAAATTTTCTTAAGTATTTAAATTAAAACATTTAAAATACTTTTTTGAGAATTTGTGAATTATTTACTTGTTTAAAGCTCTTATTTTTGTGATTACATTAATTGAGGTTAATGGTTATTGCATTAATGTTTTAAGAGGGTTTATAATTTTAGATTCATGATCAATTTCAGAAAGCATGTTTTTTCTGTCACTTACAATGTCATTTTGTTTGAAAAAAAAAACAATGAATAAACATTTGTATTATTATTATTATCTATGAACTGAAGAGGTTAAAATTGACGGAGTTGTATTTTGAGACGCATTAGTAGCATCTGCTACAATTCGAATAAAAGATAATACATTTTAAATTAAAGTTTTAAAAGAATTAAATAAATGACTAATAAATAATTGCATGTTTTTTAAGTCCTCACATTGGGACCAGGAAAATAACCCGGATGATGATGTAAAGTCTGTGGGAGCGTTCTTTTCAAATATCTCGCTCAAAATTTATTTTTTTTTTCCTGATTGTTTTGCACAAGATAGCTGAGGACAATACAACAACGGCCTGGTTTTTACTTTTTAAGTTTTGTTTTTAGGTTTAAAAAAATAATACTTAACTTTCCAAACCGGTTTAAACCGGTTCTGAAATAGAAACTATCATAATATAAAAAATATATAAGCAAAATCAAAAAAGTAAAAACTATGCCAGTTGTGGATTATTCTCAGCTATCTTGTGCAAAAAAATCATGTAAAAATATTAAAATGTGTACGAGATATTTGAAAAGAACGCTTCATAGACTTTACATTATCATCCGAGTCTTTTTCTATGCCTAGTGTTGCGCCTTTAAAGTATTTGTTTTCAATACCCTTTTTTAGACACTTATATGTCCCACTTAATTCACATGCTTAATCAATGTCTGAAAAAATATTACTGGAAATTTATTATGATTTTTTTTAATACATGCTTCTTTAAAATATAAATGCAATAATACATTAGTCAATAAATAAATCGGAACACGAACTTCTCAATCTAAATATCTTCTGATAGAACTAAATACCTCTGACATTAGACTGAAATATAATTTATATAATGCAAGAGTAAATCATGATTTACAATTTCATTCTACAGAATTTCCAATTACTATGACTTTTCTTCTCTTTCCTAACATGTATTTGTGAATAAATATATAGGTTAAACTTTGAAGAGCTACGAGAATAAATCAATGTTTATATTCCTGCAATAGATAACATGTCGTTAAACTACTTTTGGTCTATTTAAACCACTAAATTACATTCAAAGAGTTAATAGGAATGCTTTTCCTCGCCTTTAAGTCCTAAATTAGAATGCTACATGTTGCAAGTCATTTTGTTTGACAGGTGCACAGACTGATATTTATGTATAATTCGTAAACTAATTAGTTTGATATAATATAAAACATCTATTTAAAATATCAAATTAATTTTAATTGATATAAGTGATTTATTAAAGTAAAATAATATGGCATATAATACCTTTTAGTTTTCAATGTTTCGTTGCTCTGACGGCAACTTTTTCAAAAACAATAAATGATAAAAGAAATGTTTCGCTAAAATAGCTTCAAATTAAAAACAAACAGAAAAAATCATAAATCACGTGAACTTGAGCATAGGGAAATAAACTGAAAAAAATAAAGATGAAATTTTTATTCATTTTTTTCCTAAAGGTATTATTTGCCATATTATGTTATTTTAATAAATTACTTATAGAAATTAAAAATAATTTGATAGTTAGTTTGATTCAGGCACATTAAAATTATCGTTAACTACATTTATCAGATGGCTGAAATTAATCAACTTTCGATGGAATTTTTACATATGTTTCGAATTTGATACGACGAGATCCCACTGGTTTCATTTTGAAAATTATAATAGTTTTAAAGAGAAACATTCTTATTAAATTCTTTCGTTCATAATATCTAGAACGGGAATTGAGATTTGAACAATTCGTAGTAATACCAGACAAGCATCCACCGTGTGTGATTAAAAATTCTTTTAAATGTATAGAAATATTCTTTTTCTGTAACTTTTTATAAAAGGGTTTAAAAATACCAATGACATATACATAGTACAATCTTTGAATTTATATAAATCTGAATAATATTCATAAAATATTTAAATGTATGTTAAATTACAGTAGAAATTTGACTAATCTAATGCAAGTTACAAATATAGTTGAAGGTTATTTTTAAGAATGTAAATTAAACGATGGTGTTACTCTAAATTACACTTACATTTTAGTGTTATTAGATCATTACCAATCATCTCGCCTGATATCGGTTTAAACGACGATGGAAATCATACCTATTTACCGAAAAATTGTACCTTACTCTTTAAAATAAGAGTTAAAGTAGTTTAATGAGTTGTTATTTATCAGGAAAACATAATATTAGCTCAAATTTGAAAGCCTATAATGTGCAAACCAGACATTCATTGGAAAATACATGTTTCGAAATTGAAAGGTACGCCGTGGTAATTGCGAATTCCGTAGCAGGAAATTGGAAATCACAAACTAGGTCTTAAATGATTTAAATCATGTATAACTACAGTGAATGAATAGGCTTAGTCATGATAATTATGAGATACGTTTTTCAGATCATTACAAACATATTTTTCGATGTTTTTTAGAAATCATTTATGCGTATTTTTCTTTTATTGTATCATTAAAATTGTGAACTGTGAACAATATAGAATCATTACGATTTAAATTAGACTAAAAAACAAAACAAACTTGTAAGTAATGCGCATAGATGTAAATAGATTAATGCTTTAGATTACATTAATATGCAAATTACGTTACTAAATTATATATGATATTTTTATAATTTGAATAATAATTAAGTGTTAAAGAAAATAGCAGAAAATCACGTGAATAGGTCCATAAAATTTGAATACAGATCAAGATATTCAGTTATTTGATTCACAAAATCCATTAATTGTGAAAAAGAAAAATGAATTTGGTTAATGACTACATTTTATAGAAATGAGTAGAAAGTTTTAAAAGTAATCTAAGTATGCGTAAACATAGGAATATATGTGCTTGTAAAATCTCAACACTTATACAAGTTTGGCATATGCCTGATAATTAATCAGCCAACATAATACACTGTTAAAAATAAAGGTGACAAACCAGTTGCATTTGGCGCCCAGGGGTGAAAAGGTGTTATCATTTGACACCCGCGGGCTTGAAAATGTGTTTGGGGTGTCGTTAGATTCTTCGCTGGGTGATTCACGCTAATTAGTGTGCCGCGCAATGCATACCGTTGGAAGAAATTCACCCCATAGTCATTTGCGCATGCACTCTGACGTGCGTCTTTCCCTTTAAACATAGTCACTGGTGGATCAAAAAATAAATTTCTCCCTACGAAGACTATCAATGCGCAACGTTATCCCAATTTCGTTTAGAACTTCGAATGGCTAACTTCTGGCGAGCTTTTTGTACAAAGCAACCTTTCAATTTCAGGATATTTGGACATTTCAGGGAGACTTTGAAGGTGAGATTGATGCCGAACGATTAGAGTGTTCAGCTTGCAATCAGACGTTGTGCGTTCGAATCTTTCGCGGGCCAAAATTCAGTTTATAATTTCTTTTTATTATTGGGTACTCTGGATTAGGGGTGTCATCTTTTCACCTTAATTAAGCGTGCCATTCTGGCTCCCCTAGATGTGCAATCAGTGAGAAAATCCTTTCACCCGTAAAAGGTGCAATGTGTCACCTGTAGTTTTAACAGTGTATTTTTGAATAATCAGAACGTATATTTAAAGTTATATCAAGAAAGGCTTTCAAAAAATTTTGTCGTGTATCAATAATTTTCTGAGCGAAGCAAAGCCTAATACACAGCCCATTATTACTTACTGGACCTAAATAGCTAAGAACTATATTAAAAACTTTCGTCAAATTTTTCCGAAAAAGCCCCAAAAATATTTTTCTGCTTTCATTTCTTCTTGTACCAGAAGGTATCTACGAGGATAACCTACAGAATGCACCTACTATGAAACATAAGTTCCAAATCGTTTTAAAATGATATTAAAAATTCTTTAAAAAACAATTTATTTACATACGTTACAGAATTTATTGTGTCTCTTTATCCTCGTCTGGATATTTTCTCAGAAAACAAGTTAGAGAATAAAATTTAGTGGTCCAGCAATAGGCCACTGCCATTAAAGGGATTAAAAGTAAATGAATATAATAGTAATAAAGTGCTGAAAAAATTATTGGCTATTTATCACCTGCTCTCGGCTAACATAAAACTACAAATAATGCAAAAGTACACGGTATGCGAAATGAAACAATTATGTTATAAACCCTCTTCTTACAAAAAATACTAATGACATCATTGTTATAAGTGCATGAAATTTATAATAACGGCTTGTAATGAATTGAGTTTAAGAAAACAACTGCACAGTCAGTACAAGCATTCAGGGTAACTTTGATAAACATTTTCTCTTAACTTTGATAAACATTTTATATGCCACACTCTTATTTTAAAAATATTCTTGAAACTAAGTCCATAAAAGAGAAGATAAGTTATCCTGAATTATTGTATGACTATCCAAAATTAAAGAATATTAATGATAAAAGCAGTAAAAAATTAAATTGCGTCAAATTTGTGTTTTTTTACGTATTTAAATATATATATGTTGCTTCCAAAACCCGAAATTGGCCAATTCTAGAACTGGCCGGCCAATACCCGAATTGGCCAGCAACTTAAAAAAATGACTGGCCAATTCGCGAACTGGCCAGATGCGATTGGCCAATTTGCGAAGTAGACATAGGCACTCGGCTTAATCCTTTCTAACATAGTTGAAAGTGTATATGAATTCAAATAGTCTAGCCGTCATCCTGTCCGTAACTCTAGTAAAGGTTTCGGTTAACTTATAATTGTCATCTTATTTGGTTTATCAATTAATTTCGATATTGAAAGGGAATTGTGTACTATTTTGGTTAATTAAGTTGGGTACACAAAAATATTTCTTTTCAATATAATCAATGGGAATCTTTTTTGCCGTGCATTTTAATGTTACATTATCTTAATTACAAAAAAAATTGGTATCTATGCATCATAGTTCGGGTGTTGGCCAAGGCTTCCCGGCCAGTTCGCGAATTGGCTGGCCAAAACCCGAAATACGCTATTCATTTCCTGTATTTCGGGTTTTGGCCAGGAAGCTTGGCCAGTTCGGGTATTGGCCGGCCAGTTCGAGAATTGGCCAGGCTCCGGGTATTGGCCGCAACATATATATATATAAATAAATACACAGAATTTGTCAAATTAAAAAAGTGCATGGCGAAATATGGTAATAAGGGGCTGCCCATAAATTATGTCACAATTTGTCTCATTATTTTTACCCCTCCCCCCTTTTGTCACAAAGTGTCACACTTTACGGTACATCCTCCCCCCACTTGTCACATGTCACCCTATACTACACATACTACATACATTTGCCGTTCAGAAACAAAGCACTATGTTGCAGATCATATTTCAAATTTTATTTTTAAACCTTATCTGTGTGTTTTAAGGTCTTTTGTGAAGTCCTTAAAAGAAAGTCCTCCAAATTTTGCTTATTTCTTCACTTCATTTCAATCTTTAAAAGGAATCATTTCAATCTACTTTGCTTACTTTCAATCTAATTTGCTGCAGCTCCCATAGGGGAGCTAAAGCAGAGTGAAAAATTCTAGTATAGCTAACTTTTCCTCGCCATTTTTTTTCGCTATTTCAGTTTTCCAGTTTTTCCCATAGGATAGTTCTGAAGGGGAAGCGGCTGTTGGCGTTTCTCATTTTTTGATGTAACATGTCTATTGAAATATTATGCTCTATACATTATAATTCTAGCATAAAATAATTTGTCCCGTCATTCTGGATCATGTTATGGACCCATACTGGGTTAAAATTAAATTTTCTCAAACGTTTTCGTAATTGTTCAAGTTTTCATTTCTGTCGGCACTCCCGGAGTGCCACTATTTTTTTTCTATCAATGAATCAGTATTTATATGTAAACTAGTATATAACTCCCGTCAAAAATTACGGAATTTTGACCTGCATTTTATTTTCGTAAGACTTCGTACAAACAAACAGAATGAAGATTTTATTATTAAAGAATTTGTATTGTAGAAAAACATGTTTTAAAAATAGCAATACAAATGATTTTTTTTTTTACTTGATATTAAATTTCTGAAATAGCTCAACAATTGGGCAAAACATACAGCAGTATTTATCACAACAATGAAAATAATTAGCAAAGTAAAACACATTTTCTGAAAATTTCACTAAACATTAAAATTAAATATTGATTTTTTTTAAAATTTTAAAATGCACTATTTTACAAAAAGCAATGATTCCGCAGTAATTTTAGCCATATATATAAGAAGGATATGAAATAGATAATCGATTAATAAAGCTTTATACTTTATTTTTAAATATGGATTTGGCACATCTAGTAGCAGTTAGTATAAACTAACAACAACAACATACAAAAAAAAAAAAAAAAAAAAAAAAAAAAATTTTGGAAACAAATTTAAAAAAAAATCTTTTTGGAAAATTTGTAGTTATTTATAGAAAATATCGAACCAAGATGGATTGATTTAGAGCAAAATCTATTTTTAAAAACTCTATGTGACTTTAAAAATTCATTCCTTATTAATGAAAACCAAAATCGTTATTATTAATTCCTTCGTAAAATTTTAATTTTATTACGCCAATTTTTAAAAGCTTAGCTTATATCCACTTGAAATAGGCTTACATTGTAAACGAACTTTACATTTCTTATGAAATTTAATTAAAATATAAGTAATATACAGTCATGTATAACTTATACTAATTACAACAAAGCAGGTATTTTTTTCATTTTTAGCATAGTAATTTTTGAATATAATAACTTTGAAAAGTAAGAAAAGTTATACTTTAATAATAGAATGTGGAAAAATAATTTTCAATCTCGTTAATGCAGTTATTATAGTATCTCATATATCCATTACAGCTTGAGGAAAAAAAATATTTTTTTTATAATAGAAAACAAAATTTGAAAAATTAAGTTCATAAATGTTGACATCTTAAAATAATAATAATAATAATAATAAAACGAAATTAAATTATATCTAAGAAATCATACGAAAATTATTCTATTTATTTATAGCTTGGTATTTTAAAATTATATTGCCGAAACGTTCAAGAGAAATCTCTTACACATTATTACATCTTGCAATTTTTATTTATTACTGTTAGTATTATTATTTTACTATAAATCCAATGGAAAAAATTATCCATTTGCATTGATGCTGATAGATGGCAGCACAATAAAAGCTGAAGTCCGTCCACAGTGCATAAATCCATCAAAAAACCATTGACTTGAAAAACCATTGAGTTTTTTTTTGTTGTAAACTTACTGCCTATAATAAATGTAAGCGAAAGTGAAAAATATAATTTAAAATGTATTTAAATGTTTTAATATGATTTTGCGAATACTTTAAAATCATAATTAGATATTTTTATTGTTATTATTATTTTAATGAATCACTAAGAGTCATTCATTTCTTTTTTATTTTGTTTATAATAGCGTATGTTTAAATTGGAACTTAATGTATTGCAATTGGATATGATATACATGTTTTATAGGGAAATTTGCCCAACAAACATTATTTCAAGCAGAAGAAATTATCATTTAGCTGTCATTTGATAACATATGTTTTCCATTGGGCATAACATGGCGTTTAGCAACTGCGGATTCCTACAGCAGAATGGTATGCACTGGAAGCGTTCTACACACTTCTCTCCAAACGCATTTTATTATAAGTAGATGTTTCACTTATATTTTAATATCCTTAATCCATATTCCATGCATTGGAGACTTTGAAAGATGTTATACAGTAATATTTCAATTAATCCCTTAAAATCTGATAAATTATTTAAACGGCAATAACTCAGCGAGTTTTGAAGATATGAAGATGCAATTTTTTGTATCTAATTCGGGACTGAATAAGGAAAGTTGTCTTAACTAGAATTTTTGTCATACGGGGGCCGTATAAAAATTTAATTTTCATATTTTTTTCAAATAGACCCCTCATGGAGTTGCAACTTACCTTATAAAAAAAACTCATGCCTTTTTTATGAATTTTCGCAATTGAAAGTATGGGTCTAGGGACAATATTTAAAGAGGTAGCCTATTGTTTCGATATTTATGACTCATCCTGTATACGTGCCACGTGTATGTATATATATAATTTGAATGATTTATGAATGTATTAAATCTGGCAATAATTTAAAATAATATGATTTTCTAAAATACTAGCTGACTCTACCCCTTACGAGCTGCATTCGTCAACCCCCTTTCAGACACTTCAAACTTTATAAACACGCTAATTTGACCACCTTTTAAAAGACTGCAAAACAGTAAACTACTTTTTTAAAGATGAAGCCAAGTCAAACAGGTTTCCATTGATTTTCCTTTGATTGTAGAATTTAAGGTCAAATCACTGCTCTTAAACATCTATTGGTCATTTAGGGGATTGATTAAACAATATATATATGTAATAAAAATTCGACGAAAATGCTATGTTCCATAAACTCTAGGAATCTGCAGCAGCACGAGGAGAGCAGTTGCTCCGGCAGTTGGCGAGCAGTGCAAGAGTTTCATTGGGGTATTTCCCCATTATATAAAAAAAAAACACCATCAGTCTTCAATTTCTTTATTTTTGAATTCATAAAATCAATAAGCTATTCCCCGCAGTCACCTAGACACTGTCATCAGAATTTCCAAATCGTCGTGATTAAGCTGCATCCCAAAATATTAGAAATTTTCGGCGAAACAGAAACAGCATCCGAGGATTTAAAAAGTTAATTGCATTCTGAAGCTCCTTAAAAACCAAATGAGAACTAAACATTTTCACGACAAACTAGCCCCTCCTACTCCGCGTCAATCATTTTAAAAATCAAATTAGGATTAACTCGAGTTTACACGTCAAAAAATGATCACCTCTGATTGGTCTTAGCAGGCGTGGCCTCGAGTAGGGATTACCTAACGCCTCGCAAATAGAATAGCCTTTTAACATCTTTGCGCATTAACACAGATCACGTGATCAACAAAAAATAAAATTAAAATCCCGAGAATATTCCAGAAAGTAAAAAGGTTACGAAATACTTTCCGCCTTTTTTTAAGAAACAAGCAATAGATTATTAATAAGTTAAATAAAAAAAGAAAAAGGACTTTAGCTGTTAAAAGATTAATATATTACGAAACTAAGATTAAAAATATGTTCCACAATTTTCGAATTAAAAACTTAGAGAGAGAAAAATGGCGCAATTTTTTTTTTATTACACACATATATATATATATATATATATATATATATATATATATATATATATATATATATATATATATATATATATATATGAGAGTACATATGAGAATACATATGAAAATTTAAAGAAATAAGTAAAAGTATTGATGATATATTTGCATGTCATGGGTATTTTGGTTTTGATTTTACTTCATGGTCACAAACATATCCTTTTCAAAAGGTAAACGATAATGCAAATATTACAAATACAACATTCAATGTATTTCTCTCAAAAATGGAGATTATATTTTTCCGCTTGAATTTGAATTTACATTTGTTGAAATCAAATGTGTTTTGCTATTCAGTTCCTTAACTGAGGAAGTGAGTTCCTAAATTTATACAAATCTAGAAAATAGTAACATTTTTAAGTTTATTTTACGAAAAAAAATATTACTAGAAATCTTTCTCTCCTCTAAAAGCCGTTGGGTGTTTTAGTTTAAAATTTGCTTACATAAAATGCTTCTCATTATGTGTACAATATTTAAAATTTAAAGTACTAATGTTTGACTTTTTTCATTTATATCATAAAATATTAATAAATTATTTCAAAGAAAGTTGAAAACAGTGTTTTAAGTACAAAAATCGTTTATTTGAATATGCTACATAAATAGAAGATTTTGTTTTATCTATGTTTATTTATTTCAGACTGAGAAAAAAATTATTGAAAAACTTGAATTTCCGGAATGTTTCCATTATTTATGTTCCATATACGAAAAAGAACTTAGTACTCAGCTATTTAATTTTTTTTATCATGTATATCAAAAATTTCAAGGATTTCATGAATAATTTTAACAATTGTTGAGTAAACTATGTTAGCTCCAGTATTAAATAAAGCATTGAAAAATTAGATGACATATCCTGCGTATTCAGCGAAAAGTTGAGGAGAGGATTGCTGATAAAGATGAAACAACAAATAAAATATTGTAGCTCTAGGCGCTTGAATAACAAGAAACCTTTTTTCACGAAAAGTAGATACGTGTTCTTTACTGTTTTATATATTTCAAATACGCTTGGAGAGAAAATAGAATTTTGTACAACTCGAAAAAATTTTGCTCATTTCGCACCTTTATATTCCAAAAACTTTTCCATGGAAAAATTCAGATCTATTTCTCAACTGAATTACGAAGTTTAAAAGAGATATAAAATGAAATAAATGAAAAGTTTTAAAGTATTGATGATATTTACATGATAAATATATTTTTCTGTGTTTTTAATTTTTTTCTATTTCACTCCCATAAAATAAACTTTCAAAATATAAATAATTTTGCAAGATTTAAAACATCAACGTTTTAAGTAGGTCGACCAGGAAAATTAATATACGTTAATAAATTAAATTCAAATCTATGGAACTCAAAATTTATTGTTACGTTCCGTGCACTGTAAAAAAAATCTCTAAAGTTACAAAAAATTTTTCTAGTAGACCCTTATTCCAAAAATATTTCATGTAACGGTAAAAGCAAAAACTCATGTAACCTTACTCAGTTACATGAAAGTTTGCTGTTATCGTTATATGAAAAGTTCTTGGAATACAAGTTCACTAGTAAAAATTTATTAACGTTACAGTTTTTTTACAGGTTGTAGTCTTTAATTTCTAGAGCTGTAGACAAAATGAAATGAAGTTACGAAAATCTAAGAAGATAAAGTTATAAGACTAACACTTTTAAACTTCATTATGCGTTTAACTTATGAATTTGTTAATAAACAACACATGTTATTATGTATGTAAATTTAGAGTCTCTTTCGTATCACAAACAGCCGTTATCTTGAAAGGAAAGAATTCCGACATAGAAAATCACGACATGTGTTTAAGCCTTGTCGAAAAAAATCTTGACCCTTCTGTGACAGCGTTTCTGTCACATATTATCTTGTCTTCTCCCCTTTTTAGAAAATGAACAAGTAAAATCAAAACTTCAAAATTTTAACTGGAAATTACCTCCCCCCCCCCTTAAATAAATACTTAAAGTTAATATTCTTGCATTTAAGGTTTTAATGCTGTACTTTGTTATTTTTCCTCTTATAACTTTGCATGTGAAATTAATTCTTTTACAAACCCTCTTTCATATGATAAAAAAACACCATTTCATTCCCACTCTTTGTTTTGGATTTTTATCACTTTGAGAAAGATCTGTTAATTCTTTTCTCGTCGCAATAAAAGTTAACCGAATGTCAGTCTTCCTTAGATCTGCACATTTCTGCATTTTTCCCATGTTAAATAGATCCAGCTGTGGTTTATAATAAGTTTATCCGTTAACATTCTCATGCACTCAGCTAATCTTTAAAATCTCCCAGATGTCATGAATCATTCGGCATGTAATTCTTTCAGTATCTGGAAGCACACGTGCGTATGCAATCGACACTCCTTAAAAACCACAGGACTTTGATATTACACCAACCCTAGCATTCTCGGTTACTAAGCATTTTTAACGGATTCGCATAACCTTGACGCTGTACATCTTCCCTGCTGCAGTCTCACTTCTACTCGGACCTTCAGCCATGTAACACCACGTTAAAGGGGCGCTGTGCCCCTCTCCGGCTAATGCCGTGCCTGTGAGCAGACGATGTGATTTCCCGTATTGCTAGCGACTTAGCATTGTAAACATTCCATCGTTCATCTTCTAAATAAACATCTTATTCTGTCTGCAATTATGTTGGAGTTTATTTCTCTGCGCTCTCGATCTCTTCCTGGGTAGTTTTTACGATCACCTTCACACCTTCATCGTCAAAATCCCTACCATGCCTATATCCCGTCAACACAAGGTCTAATTCTAAACGCTAGATCTAAAAACGGTTTTAATTTGGCTTCGTTAAATTATGTAATATAACTCCGTCTGTAGATGTACGGTATATACTACCAGGTGTACAGAACATAAAACAAATAACTCAAAATATTTGAAGCAACATTTTAACCCTTTAACCGTTTGTTCCGGCTTATTCCGTATTTCACCTTCTTACGCTGAATCGTTTGCTACGGCTTTTCTCGTAAGGGATTTCATGTCAACGAAATGTTTGTTCCGGCTTTTTCCGTACACTGGTTTTTGTTCGTGAAACGTTATGCCCGGCTTTTGCTTTCTCTTCTTTCTCCTCTTATAAACTGGTTGATTGACGTGTGGGCGCGTCCAAGTATGAGTGGTTCTGACTATAATCCTTTTGTGCTCCCTTAAAGAAGTTATTTCACCGTGAAGATGCATTAATCTTCACTAAAATACCACCTACTTTCACTGATATATATATTTTTTTTTATTAATCATACAGTGAGTGATCCTGTTTGAAATAATCCTAAAATATTGGTATAATAATTGTAGCTTTTTCATATGGCGGGAATACAAGAGAAAATTATAAGCAAGAAATTATCATATAAGTGTATAAAAAATCTTATGTAATTGCGAAATTAATTTTACATGTTAATATTCACTTTCATACTATATATATAAGTATCATTTAATAATGGGATTTTTTATTATACTTAATTTCAAACTATGTATGATTATGATATTGCTATTTTAATATCATTTATAATTTTTATATTGCATAAAGCATGTTAGAAAAAAAATCAATGTATGCACACCCAAAGAATAGAATTTTTCCAGCATGTAATTATTTGTTACTATATTTCATCTTAATATGAATTTTTATGAGGTGTTAGCAGGATATATCTTTCTTTCTCTTTTGTAATAATGCTGAGATTATTCTAAATGCATAGATTTGTTTAATACTGCAATTTTACTCACGGCATTCCCTTAGTTTTAAGAAAAACATCGTCGGAGGCTAACATCCAAATATTTAAAGCATTTGTATATCCCCTCCCCCCTTCAATAAAATAAGACTGGTGTAATAAAATTTTATAAATTTTATTTGTATGCTCTGAAATTGTATAAAAATAACAATAATAATAAAAATCGGGTGTTTTTAGTTCCATTGCACATACATTCTATTATTTGACTTATTGCAAACTGAAACATCCGTGCAAAGAAAATTTAAAAAAATAAAATAATTAAGCAATTTGTATTATTTTATATGTTTACTATAAAATAGGATATTTCTTTTCAGAGTTATTTTAGAATGATAAGAAATCTCTATAAATTATAAAAATTTGAGAAATAATTGAAAAATCGTGTTATTATTCCGTTTGAAAGTTGGTATAATTCTAAAAAACTTAAAAGTAATAATAATTAGATTAAGTTTAGTGTTTGTTCAGATAAATTTCATAAGCTAATTCTAATGAGGATGTATTTTTTATTCAGTTTAAATTCTGGTATAAAACAAAGAAAATGAAATGTAAAATATAAAACTTGTATTACAAAAAAAAAAAAAAAAAAAAAAAAAAAGGAAAGAAAAAGGTCCCTTGATAGTTTAGTATTCTAAACATAATTTTCATTATTTTATGCACGGGGAAAAGTGCATTTTAAACAGAGTTAATTTGCATTTTTTGTTATTACTATTCGATATTTTCAAAGCATGTTGTACTTAATATGTTTCAATTAGTATCTTTAATTTCATGGATTCCTTAATTTCTCCGTTATTTATCTATTTATTTATTTATTGATTCGTTTTTTTCTGAGATTGGAAAAGAGTATTAATAAATTAAAGAGACTATTACGAAATAAAAATCAAACAGTTACTGTATAACAAGTAACAAACTTTTTAATAACATTTATAAGTGTATGTTTAACATTACCATTAAGGGTACATGGGAATCTCGTAAAGTAAAATGAAGCAGTTCTTGTGAAATACTTAACATCAACATCATGCATTTGCTTAAAAATTTTAAACTTTATTAATAATTAAACTTTTTTTAAAGTAAATATACACATTATAGCTCATATACAAATCAAACGAAATTAATTTCATGCATAAATTTACTTTTCAGAATAATTTAACTTATTGCGTATTTTTTGAACAATATATCTGTTCGGTACATTTAAAAAGAAAAAAAAGAAAAAACATTTGAATCTATCACTTTAAAATTTCTTGTGGTGTCAGAAACATGCTTTTTGAGAATTATAAGAAGCAATTTTCATTTTGGCTTAAAATAAATAAAAATAAAAATATTTCATTAAAAAAAAAAAAAAAAAAAAAAAAAAAAAAAAAAAAATGAGAATGCAATTTTGTACTTAAAAAACACTTAGGTATAATGTTAGATATTTTCAAACTAACAAGATAGTTACATAATTTTTAAAGAACTTTAATTGTTTACCTAAAACAGATTTTTTAAAAAATAAACCAAAGCATTAAAAAAGAAAAATATATATGTATATGTATATGCATACACACATCTGCCAGTGCTTAAAATATATAATTTTAAAACGATTCTATCACCATGATCTTTTAAGTCATAATTATTTGGCACAATAAACTTTTATCTCAGATTTTAGGCCGATAATTCAAAAATAACCATTTTATATTTCATGTGCCCTTAACTAAATGGTATAACAAACGATCAGATAATTTTTTTTCTTTTTCGATATTTTGAATTCATATGAAAATATGATAATTCATATTTTGACATTGATTCATATGAACTCATATGATAAATATCGAGCATATATATGTTAATATACACTTGCGCATTTCAAAAATCCTTATATTGCATGAAAAGTTATATTTTGGATTGTATCTTTGAAATTACATTTACATCGAGTGAAAAAAAAAAAAAAAAAAAAAAAAAAAAGTTAATATAAATCACAATATTTCGCATAAAATTAAACTTACGTAAATTACTTCTTTTTTTTTTTTTTTTTTTTTTTTTTTTTGTATGGCAAAGGATCTGTTTCAAAAATTTTCAAAAGTCCTTAACCCCCTGACCGCCGAGCAAAAGGGCAAAAATGTAATGTTGTTTTATTTTTAATTTATTTTAAATGTTAATAAAAGTGGGATTTTTTAACATGGTATGATCTTATCTGCTTATAAGCCTTGAAAGTATCAATCATAACTTAATTTCTTAAAAGTGGATTATATAAAAGTCACTGTCTTAACTACAAGCTATCCATATAACTTGTTAACCCTTTCCGGTATGGTCAAATCCTGTTACTAAAATGAGAAATTATCGACTATCACCGGAATTTACAAACGACTTTTTTAGAAATTAAGAATCTCTTAATTTAGGATTTCATTGCAAAAGCAAAATTTTATTAAAACATTATTGGCGCCGTTCGCAAATTTGGAATTAAAAATAGGTATCCCGGACTGGGCATAGTGTGCCGGAAAGGGTTAAAAGAATCGTACAAATATCTTAGTAGTGCTTTTGCTTTACTTGAAACATAAAATAGATTTTCTATATAAATATAAATATTTCAAAATAAGTACTTTGATAACTATGTCAGTTTTTTGTTGAATGAAATATTTATACATAAAGTTTTATTTTCACATACTTAAAAAAAATATTTTTATCAGTGTTGCCATTTTTTCGGTTTACCTAACAATACACAGTTTATAAACTTTTTTGTGTGAAGGGACGAGGGAAAATATCTAATTTTTAGGTATATTTCGCATGAAATGCTACCTATTGCGGTCGCTCCTATGTTGGAATTTCTGAAAAATTTTTACAGATCTACACCGATCATGATCCCTAGACCCCAAAGCTACCATAAGTAAAAAACTTATATAGATACGATAAGTTCTATAATTCTACTGAAATATCCTCCAAACTAATACATAAAATCTCGTTCAAGTTCGTTAATGGGCAAAATCGGACCAAGGGGTTCGAAAAGGAAAATTTTTGTTAAAAAAAAAAAAAAAAAAAAAAAAAAAAAAAAACATAAATTCTTAATGAAAATAGATATCGAATCAGTTTAAAATGTATATTAATTCTAAAAAAAATGGTCCAAAAGTTTATGCATGACAGATTTTTGATAAAATTAAAAATGGGCTCAAGCGGCGCAAAAAATAAGGTTTTTGGGAGAAAAAACTCAGAATTTCGTCAATTCTTCAGATAAAAATCAAATATCAAATCCAATTAAATTTTTTATATAAGTTCTT
This sequence comes from Maratus speculifer, assembly GCA_964019185.1. Classification (NCBI taxonomy): domain Eukaryota; kingdom Metazoa; phylum Arthropoda; class Arachnida; order Araneae; family Salticidae; genus Maratus; species Maratus speculifer. Next base: position 115,642,915 of record OZ025289.1, on the reverse strand, counting down.
AATATTATATAAAACTTTTGTATTTACAAGTTCTTGATAAGAACAACTCTCATTGCAATAAATAAATAAATAAATAAATAAATAAAAACGAAAACAAAAAGGAGGGGGGTGAAGAAAAAAAATCTAACTGTGTCAATTCTTAAGATATCAAAACCAATTAAATTTATTTTACATCTTCTCAATAACTTCTACAACTTTCACACAGAAGGGTTTTTAAAACCAATCATTATAGCAAAATAAAATTAAAAAAAATGGGAGTGGAAAAAAAAAAATCTCAAATCCAAACAGCCTTTATTCTGACTCATTTTTAAATTCATTTTTGAATTTAAACGGACACATTTTTCATTTTAAATGCATCCTAATGACAAGTTTTCTTATTTGGAAATTATGTAATGTGATATATTGGCCAGTTTTTCGATAAAGGCAGAATATAGTTGTGATGAAAAAATGCTTTGAAAATGGGGCATTTTGAACAGAATTTCCCAAAACGATTGTAATTGAAAAATTGAGAAACTATTCAAAGGACAAAATTGCTTATTTTCCGACTCATTTTTAAATCCACTTTTGATTTTAAATGCGTCCAAATGACAGGTTCTTTTTTTTTTCTTTGGGAACTATTTAATGTGACTTACTGGGCAGTTTTTTGATATATGCAGAATATATTTTTAAAAAATGCTATCAAAGTGGGCATTTTTAGCATAATTTTCCAAAGCGAAAGTGATTGAATAATTGAAGATTTATTCAAATAACAAATTGCTTATTTTCTGACTCATTTTTAAATATAATTTTGCTCTTAAACGCCTTTATTTGACAGTTTCTCTTATTTAGGAAATATATAATGTGTCGTAATGGTCGATTTTTTCATACTGTTAGAATATATTTGAAAAAATGCTGTCAAAGTGGGCATTTTGAACCAAATTTCTGTTAAGATGATTCAGATAAAAACAGTTCTTATAGAAAAATTAAGTTAAAAATTCTTCAAAAGCGACCAAATAAAATTGTTAAACTGGATTTATGACTAATCATATATTATTTTTAGTTGTTGAAATGCGCACTTAACTTCCAAATCTACCTCCGCCTATAGGCCAAACCAACAGGGATTTTCTTTTAAATTTAAATACTTTGTGACAAATTCCATCTACTTCTTAGATCTGTTGGTACTACTTTTTCTGACTAACATTTTTTGCTTTATTTAATCACTGATATTCTGATGGCAAATAAGGTAAAAAATGTTTTGAATGTTCAAAATGTTTTGAAAAAGCGAAGAGTTTGGCTGGATTACGAATGATTTAAGCCAATATTATCTTTCATAAATTCTTAAATCGAGGGCCAAATTTTTATATAAATGCTAAAATTAAAAAATAAAATACATAAAATTAGCAATTCTTTGATATATTTAAGACTTTTGTATCGAAATCTAAATGATTATTTCATACTATAACATATACAATACTTATCATATATTAGATTTATGAAATTGAATAAATAATCTGTAACGGAAAAAAAAATATATAAATTCATAAATCTTTTTTTTTTCCATGTTTCACCCTTAATCATAAAAATATATTTTAAAACTAAAACTTAGTTTATGCTATTTATAAACATATAAAATGCTATAATTTGAGTAAATAAATATTTTTTTCAAATAAAAAATAAATGAGATTTACAATTAAACAAATATTGAAATTTCTAACTTCTCGCGAAAAGATATTTAAATTTTAATGAAAGAGTTATTTTAAAATGATCCATTTGTTTACTTCTATCGATTCCAAATACTATATAATTTATTTCAATGAATTTTGTAAAGATTTCTTTATACACACAATTAATGAAAGATTAAATCATTAGCAAAAATGTTATATGCAATTTCATTTCTGCAAATAAAAAATGTGAAAACTTAAGATAAAATACTTGCTATATTTTTAATACACAAATAAAATTACGTAATTATTTTGTGAACGCAAAAACCACTCATGTATAATTCAAAGTACTTTCTGAATCTGTAAGTCTAAATCAATATACAAACACAGCTGCAATAGAAAACATATTTCCTAGTTTTTTAGTCTCAAGTCTCAAGTCTCGAGAGTAAATTTGACACTCTCAGTGCAATACACTAATCCTTCTACTTACAGACAGTCACTGTATTTTCACCCTCCTTCCAAACAAAGCAAGCTAGCTATGCACGGAAGTTTGTCTGGGGGGGAAAAAAATTGCTTTGAAAATGCGCGAGATACTTGGTCATCTGGGAGCAGGTTTCAGTGAAAGAAACTGCGAATATTTACAAGAATGTTTATCGGGAAGAAAAATGAAAAACCTTAAGGCAGTGAAAGGGTTAAAGCTTTAAGAACTTACAATTGATCAACGACAAGAAATATCTAAATTACTCTACAACTGGCAAACGGACAATTTTCAAACAAAAGTATAACTGTGTATTCCAAAAAAGCGCCAGAATTTTTCTTTACAAAATCCCAACAATATATATATTGACAAAAGTACAATAGCCTATGTCTACCAAAGCCAACAACATTAATTCATCACTTTTAATAAAAACACAACTACCACAATTTTAATATTGAAAAATATGAAAATGAAGAAGACATTCGTATTAAAAGTTTTTGAAAATACTATTTTAAAATTATTTCAGAATATATAAGTATTATTTATGCAAGTCATAACTCAAACATTCAATATTTTTAAAAGATCTTTCTAAAAATGTAACGTTTATGCAGTTTTATTAAAAAAAATAAAATTAAAAAAAAATTGTTAAAAATGGCAGTCAGCGGATTATATCTGAATTCAGTATAGACGTGTCACATTATCTTTGCTGATTTGGAGAAGACATTGAATGTTGTCTGCTAGAGTAGCTGGTACATAAATGGTTCTACGAGGGCTGCTTCCATTATCATATTTGAGTACAAAGTGTTATGACTTTATGTTAACATTATTTTCTTTGAAGTCTTTCTCTATTCTATGTCCATGCTTATTCGATCTTGTTACGATAATTTTAACACGCTTAAGCACACCGCTCTATCCTAAAATCTCTTAATGATGTGACGGAATGCATTTATTTTACTTGCTATATTTAATATTTTACTACGAGCGTCGTATGCAAACACTTTTGTTTTGATATATATTGTATATTTCTATGAATTTCATAAAATATATCACCAAAAAAGTGTTTCATGATTGCGCTCATATAAATAATTGAATTAAAATTGAATGAAATCGAGTGATTTTTTTCCAAACCTATCAAAAATACGAACTTTGGGCTTCTGTAAGAAATATAAGAACGAACAAAACACAAAAACTGTTGTTGAAATCGTATAGAATAAACCTTCTAATAATAAAAAGTGAAATAATTAAGCCAGACTAATAGAATCAAATGAATTACAGACTTTTCCATGGGCCAACGGCTTATGGATCATGATTCTATATTCAAACAGATAGGACTCTATTATAAATCATTTAATCCCCATTTTAATTAAAAATGAAATTGAATAAAAATTTCTCAGATATAGATATGTTGCCTTCAATTATGATGGCTTATTTTGTCTCCCAAATTAGAAGATACTTCGCGAAATATCACTAAACTTGGCAAAAATGGGAGACAGGCGTATATGACAATATAGGTTTAAGAATATGAGAGAAGTAATGATGGTTACAACAAATAAAGTAAATTTTGAGATAAGCGACATTCTCTAAAGATTATAAATTGAATTTAATATGAAAAATCTGTCCCTATAGAGGTTCTAATTTTTATATCATAATTATTTTTTAAGAAACAGGCAAAAAAAAGGTTCAGTAATTCTTTTACCATGGCAGGCTTCTACATGTAAATACACTTTTTATTTAAAAAGATTTGAATGTTTGTCTTAACCTGAAAAAATTAAGATAACGGCATCTTGAAACAACATGGTAGACGAAACTGGCCAATGAATTACTCGAGACTTTTGTAAATCCTATACACATGCTCACTCACAACGAATTTGGTCGATAAATGCGAGTGTAATAGCATGACAAATATAAAATATATACATGTGAAAATTTCTTATTTTATATCGTGATATATACATGGTGTCCAAGTACTTCATGTACAAACATGGAGAAGTGGTAGATAACATCGTTAATAATCGTAATTGAACAGGAAAGCATGGGTGGGAACGCCATCCTCAAGTTATAAAGAAAGACAAAAATATGGCATTGCTACATAGTAAAAAGTGTTTAAAGCACTTTATAGAAAAAAGAGAGAGAGCAATATATGACTTACAAGCATCACAGGATCTGATCAAAATTTCGCCCATGAGCATCGGTATTGTCACAAATTAAAAATCATGTATAACACTTTATTACACAGAAAAGAGAACAATATGATATACAAGCAGGAGATGTTCAAAATTTCACCCATTGGCATGGATACATTCATGACACTTATGCGACAAGAATTAACGAACATTTACAAAGATTCTAATTGTTACATTTATAGTAACCGCAGAGAGTGAGATTCATGCATCAAAATCCATTTCAGAATTTATAGATGCATCGCAACCAATGCTCTTCATTTTACGCCTGTAAAAATAATCAAGAAGAGATAAATCAGGTGATCTGTGGCCCATGTAACGGGACCGCTATGCCAAGTCCAAATGTGCGCTTCAAATTGGCACTTAAGTCCCTTGCTCAATCAGATGGCGACTCATCAATTCGAAACCGCATTCCGATTCACACTCGTTCAGGATATCGTTAAGAATTTGCAGAGGAAAATTCTGAATAAAAATGAGATATTTACGAGTGATTAGATGAGAGGGCAAGTTGTATGACACCTGTAACTATCCATTACGATGCTAGTCAACATATTAATACAGAAGCATTGTTGTACAGCTCGTGATCAAATCTTTGCAATCAGAATACAATCTTTTCTAAATATTCATTGCTCGTAACTTCTGTATAACATTTTTACACCTTACCTTATAAACTAACTGTTTACCACATAATCATATTAAGACTCTTTGGTCCACTCGTAACATGCAAACAAATATTTGCATCTTTTCAAAAACAAGACTTTAGTAATTCACCAATAACTAATGGAATCAATTTCTCTTAGCCATTCCTATTTTTTTATAATAAAATGGCGAATCAGTTTTGGATTTTTTTTTTCAAAACTATATATATATATATTTTTAAAGCAACAATTTTATCCATTAAAACACTAAAGAATAGTTTGTCCTTAACAAAATGAAAACAGCACCATCGCTGACATAGTTATATGTCTATATTCTGAAAAATAAAAAGCTATTATCGCCAAGAAAATGTTTTGTGATCGAGAGTTCTTTCTTCATTAATATTAAAAAACTACTGCATACGAAATAATAAAAATGCGCAGCATTACAGAGAAGTTTTTCGATAAATTCCCTGATACAGACAGTTTTAACCCGAATTATATTTTAAGATACAATTAATGTTAAATTTAGTAAAAATCGTTCCATTAAAAATGTGCTTTCGAGCAAATACTATAGATTGGAATTTAATCATCTTTTCTAAGTATAAAACATTTGAAGTCCCCGGAGTGCAGACGGCATTTATTTCTTTAATTTGTCTATTTTTTTTACTTCCATTTTAAATTAACATTTTCAGCATTTCGAAAGGTATTTTTTACACATTTTAGAAAAAGGTATTATTGTAAATTGTTGCCAACTGTAAAAAACAGAGCAAGAAATAATATTTCATCCTTATTAAAAAACTTGTTTACGCCTGACTATAATGAAAAGAAATAAAATACTTTCAAATTAAAAGTAAGTGATTATTATGCATTAAAAGCAAGAAAATGTTTAATATTAAGGAACAAAGATTATATTTACATGCGAGTTTTAAAATGAAAGGAAATTAAATTCATTAATATCACTTAAAAGTCATAAGTAAAGGAAGTTACATCCTACTTGAAATGTCCAATTAATAATTTTGCCAAACAGTTTAAATTAAACAATATGTTTACACTAGACATTTATTTTATATTTCTTGATTATCTTTCAAACTATTGTTGCCAAATCAAAGCAATGTAGAAAACATATTTTCTTTTTACCAACAGAAATATTTTTATGCGAATATTAAAAAGATAAAGAAAAGATTTAATATGCTTTACAAAACAGATTTAATATGCTTTAAAAGCAGTAAATACAAGAAATTGCGTCATATTTAAAATGAAAAAAAAAAAGTACATGAATATAAAAAAGAAAGGAAACGTTGATGAAGGTTACGTCAGATTTAAAACAACACATTAAAAATGCCTTTTTTTAATTTTTTTATAGCGTTGTTAAAAAGTACCGAGGACACATATTATGTTTTCAAACAGTCTGTTAACTATCTTATATGATCAACGAAGTAAACAACCATAGGACATTTTATCAGCATGGGTTTGGTCTCAATATTCCCCACTCAAAGGGAAGTTAATGAAAACTCGTTTTCAAGAAGATCTCCATTTTTTAATTATTATTATGATTAAATTGGCGTTAATCTTTTTAAAGCCGATCAAATACGCGTGTTTTTAGAGTCTGCGGTGTCTCAACGTTATTGGCGAACATAGCACGTAGCGTGCAGAGCCTCATAGTTCTTAATAAAAATCCTGCTGGAAATCCCTCTTGGGAAGGAAAACGTGTAGAGGATTGGATTTATCTTACTAAAAAAGAGACGATATCTCCCTATAGCCCTAACCGTACATCCAACTATATATAACTAGTAGACATTAGAAACAGACCATATAGGCGCTGTACTTAAACATATATTACATATTCAGTTTTTACCTGGATTTACAAAAATTTATCTTATAAACGGGTGGACCTTAGGAGTTTGATTTTGATTTCTTAGCTTTCATCTATGGGGATTAAGTTTGTCGGGATATTGACTGTCTGAATTTTGATGGTCAAGATTACGCTTCAATGACAAATCCCTTAAATCGAAAATCGAAAATCCATACAAACAATTGATAGATATACACATATATATATATATACACTGGTGTCCAAAATTTAAGCATAATTGGTAATTAAGTAATTATTTTTAAGTTATGAAAGAAATATGAATCGGAATGTGCTGAAACTCCAGGTGTGTAAACAAAATAGTCCGCGTCACATATTTTCGCGAAGAGTTTTCCCCGAAATCGAACAGGGGACCGTCAACAAATTGAAAAACAACGAAGATCTTTTGGATAACCCTGTGAAAACTAATGTAGTAAAAGCGTTCAAACTGCACATTATGATTAATTGGCTTATTGTAATGTACTGTGTTAATTTTTACAAGGATAGCATGTATACTCGTAGAGAAATTATGGTTTTTATAAAAACAGTCCTAAATTTTTCCAAGTTTTTTGCTTATAATTTGCAGAGTTCTTATTATAAAATAATGTTCTTTTCTGAAAATATGATAAACATCATTGTACACAATACCCTGTCATCAGAATTTAAAAATAATAAAAATTGTATGAAAAATGAGTATGTTTAGTAAATAATTTTTCATTGCGCATGCGTCAACGATATCAAAATGTCATTTGCATATTGTGTTAGCTAAATGTACAGAGCAACTTCTGTAAAAGTTTCAAAAACATAGCTTGAAAATTCTGAAAATGGGAGCCTATAGAATTCAACTCAAAATCCGTTATTCCTAAAGGAAGCAAAAAAATCAGGGGTTTTACCTAAATATAGTTGTACGTGCAATATTGTGTAGGCACTAAACAATGGAATATGGATACAGCCCCTCATCTGTTTGCTTCATTTAGGGAATAAAGGATTTTGATCTCATTCTATCAACGATAATTTTCAGAATTTTTAAGCTATGTTTTTGAGACTTTCACAAAAGCTGCTCTATACATTTAACTAACATAATATGCAAATGAAATTTTAATAGCGTTCACGCATTAGCAGTAAATAATTATTTAGTAAACCTGCTCATTTGTCATACAATTTTTATTATTTTTTAATTCTGATGACAGGGTATTGTGTACAATGATGTTTGTCATTTTTTCAAAAAATAACACTATTTTATATTAAGAACTCTGCAAATTATAAGCAAAAAACTTAGGACTGTTTTTATAAAAACCTCGATTTCTCTACGAGTATACATGCTATCCTTGTAAAAATTAACACAGTACATTACAATAAGCCAATTAATCATAATGTGCAATTTGAACGCTTTTGCTACATTAGTTTTGACAGGGTTATCCAAAAGATCTTCGTTCTTTTTCAGTTTGTTGACGGTCCCTTGTTCGATTTCGGGGAAAACTCTTCGCGAAAATATGTGACGCGTACTATTTTGTTTACACACCTGGAGTTTCAGCACATTCCGATTCATATTTCTTTCATTACTTAAAAATAATTACTTAATTACCAATCATGCTTAAATTTTGGACACCAGTGTATATATATATATGGGTGATTCTCAAAATAGGGGACAATTTTAAAAATGAAATCTTAAAAAAAAATTACTGTTAGCAAAATTTCTGAAAAAAAATAGGTGTTGTTAATATAGTATTAGATATAATTTACGTGTAGTCAGCAGAGCTAAATATTTAAAAATTAACTTTAAAAAAATAATTAGTATTTTTTGAGCCATGCTAATGACAAAACAAATTGCATGGAATAAATATATTAAGAAATTTTTATTTTCTTCCTGTTTAAATATTTTTTCTATATTTCTTAGCCTTCCTTTTCAGCAAATGGTTTCCATTTTTACATATATACATATAAGGAGATTAAAAACATTACCAAAGAGCAAGCTTTGTTTACATGAGCTACATTCTGACACTAACAATGTAAGAAGCTGTTTTAGTGATTTTCTGACAGATTTAATGCATATTTTAGGGATAATAAATGTAATACCTAAATTTATATGTAAAATTAAACTTTATAAAAGGTACAATATAAGCAATGGTTACATTTATGCACATAGGAGTCTTTAGCATGGACAGGAGTCTTTAGCATGACAAATTTTAATTTAAATAAGATTATGAGCCATAATATAATAACAATGCAATAGTCCTTTCTGGGGCTTTTTAAAACACAAAAGTCCTATGCAAATACGTAAAATAAAAATTTTTATTATAAAATAAACATGAAAATTATTATCCATTCTAATGACATACAATTGATGTACGCCCCTAATAATCAACTTCTATTCTTAAAATACAATACATGCTTCTATTTTCAGGCTGTGATAAAATGGCTACTTGTTGCCAAGGAGAAACTTTATATTTTCAAACTATTGTCATATGTGAAAATGAAATTTTGCTTAATAACCAGCTGTTATAGTATGACCTTGGTTTGAAAATAGAATATGGAGGACAAACTTTAATTCTTTTTTTATATACTATAATTTTATTTTTAAAAAGAAATTTATTGGATAAATCCTCTCCTTGATTAATTTAAAGAAAGAATAACATTTGTTTTATTTTATAAACATGATATTAACTCTTGAAAAAGCTAGTTTATACAAGGCACAGCTGCTGTGGACATCCATGCTAATGACATTTTGAACATTTATTCTGTTATTTTAAGGTGTTTTTAACTAAAAAGTGAGTAATTCTTAAGTGCAAATAGTGAATAATATTAAGACAAACATATCTAAATATAAAAATATGACAGAATACCTCTCAATTTTGTTTGCTTGCCGAAAGACATAAATTGTCCCCTATTTTGAGAATCACCCATATATATATAGATATAGATATAAGATATTACTTACTAAGGAAATTTAATAATATTCTAGAATAAGGATTAAGGTTAGAAAGTTATTTATTTAAGTGTAAATATATAATTCACAAGTAATATTTTACCTTATCTTCATTGACTTGCTTATCAGCGCGTATAATATCGGAGTAAATGACATTTTGAGTACATATATTACTTAAATTTCATTTATTTAAAAAGTATCTATTTTACTCAGTCTAAATATTTCAAAACTTTGAATCAAATATTTCAAATTCTTTGAGGAATTTTTGAATATTTTTTTACAGTAGCTGAATAATCTATGTTGATTCGAGCGTAAAATAAAGCAAGTAAAATTTAGATGACAAATCCCATGCATTCAGGGGAAAAGCAAAGTTGTTGCTGTTAAAGATGAAACGATAAACATGACATCTTCTCGCTATAAGATTAAAAAATAAAAGAAAGAAAAATCTACTTCTCGAAAACTGAATACGTGCTCTTTACAGTTTTATATCTTTGAAATCCGCCTAAAGAGATGATAGAATTTCGTCAAACTTGAAAGCAAAACTTGTTTCGCTCCTCTGTATTCGAAAATATTTCCTTTGAGAAATACAGAATATATTATCTTGAACCTGATTAAGTAGAAAGTTTTGCAAAATGAAATGTTAAATATTTAGAAGTATTTTTGATTGTTGTATGACAGATGTGTCTTCTTTTTCGTCTTTTGTTTCTTATTATGCCATCTTTAAAAAAATAAATATATTATTTTACGTAGTATAGAAAAAAAGCTAAAGCTTTGTGTGAATTCAATTCATATTTACGAATTCACTTTCAATTCGTTAGCTCATTCATTGATAAAGAAATTAATAGAGGTAAAGAAAAATACAATTTTTCATAAAGTTTAAAAAAGCATATGAAATTATAAAAAAATATATTTAGGCTTAGAAATATAACCTGATATTAGTTTTTTTTAATTTGAAATTTAGAAGAAAATAAAATCCTAAGAAAAATTTTATTATCACTGTACGATACAAAAAAGCCATACGTGCGCATTGATTTAACACCTGCTCATGTATCTAACATAAAATCATAAAAACGGACTGAAAGAAAATCAATAGATACCATATTCATACATGTAAATTAGTTTTAACTTAAATAGCATCTGCATTTTAGATATTTAATAAAAATTATTAAATATTTATACACAGATTTTATTTTATCTTCCATTTTAAAATCTTCATAATAATTATTTTTTACAAAAATATTTATTATGAATTATCATGCTGCTCCACACTTGGGAATATAGTGAAATCTGGCGTGGATCAACTTAAAAATTTCATGTAAAGTTAATTTGAATCTTTAGAAAAGGATTTATATAACCAAACTTAAACATACCTGATTGAAATCAGAAATTTTTTTTTGAAAAGAATCCGAAACGAAACAACAACAACAAAAAATATGTCATTCATATATTTGACGCTTTAAGGAGAAACCCGAAATATCTTCACTGGTTCCCCTTTTTAAACACACAGTCGTGGAAAGCGAGGGAAAAAACAAAATAAATAAGTAAATGTAGAAGATTCATTACATTACACATTGGCTACTGCAACTTAGTTTATTCAACTATAGTCATATTGAGAGGGAAATGCTCCCTTTGCAAGCCATCTTCAACCGAATCATCGAAAAGAATTTCCATCATTACTTCTGCAAGCCGTCTAACGGACTTATCGAAGAAAAAACAAGGAATCTCTATCGTCACCTTCCTGCTCCCTTCTTAGATCTAAAAACAAACTTCTAGAAAAATCTATACTCTCTAACCATCATTTTCCCATGTAAACATAATTTATGCCCAGCGTCGAGATTTTTATTTCATTCAGACGATGGTTTTTATTTAAAAAAATATTATTTAACTAATTTATAATCGACTCAGAATTTCGAATATCCTGCAGACGATATTTTAAGAGAAAAATGAAAAGAAACGAATTTATTTATATGCACAAATATCAAACGTAGAAGGAGAGGGAAAAAAATAAATAAAAATAATGATATTTTTTGAAAGGTATAGTTTTGGAATAAATTTAATAAGACTTTCTTAAAAAGGGTTGATAAAAAACAGAGAAAAATGAGTTTTATTTAAAGTATTAAGAAATAAAGTTTAATTAAGAATATTTTTAATTTAGAGCCATCTTTTTAAATTTACGCATATTGGAATAAATGTTTTTTCAGGTGAATTAAGAATTTATATCATGTCCATAAAGATTAATAGATTAGATCTAATAACAGGATTTTAATTTAATAAGTTGAACTAAGTACGGAATATTGTTAAAAGGAAATAATATTTATCCTTTTTGGAATAAAGAATTACTATTAGACATTCATTTATACATTCTTTTACATCTGACAGATTATCGATGTTTTTACTGTGAAAATTGAGTGACAACTGAGTGTCAAATTGACGAATTTAAGAAAAATGGAATATTACGTCATAACTTTTATCTAGCAAGATTTCCATGAGAAAACTGAAATTAAAACAAATAGTTTGAAAAATATTTTTTAAAAGCAAATATTGCGTCACATTGGAAATATAATTGACGAAAAGCACGTAAATATAACGTCATGTGAGTTTGTAAAATGTATTGAAACTTAATAATAACTAGATTAGGATAATAATGGCACATTTTAACATTTTGAAGTTTAACATTATGTTTTCGTCATTTTTGAATCTATCCCGTATATATATATATATATATCCCGTTTATATTAGAATTTTCAAAAAAAGTTTAAGTCCCTAGAGCTTGGATGAAATTGGGTGTTTATCTCTAATCTTGATTTAGTTTCTGTTGGTGAAATTTATACCAAACTTCGAAATCTACTTCTGCCTGTAGGTTTAGCCGGCAGGGATTTTTTAATTTTTTTATCAGAAAATGACATCGATAAAGAAAGACAAACCTTATTTCTTTCCGTTATTTTCAACAATGGAATATTTAAACTCTCAGTTTTATCCCTATGGGAAAATTAAAAGCCTACATTTCATGGTGTTACGATTGACAAATATTTTTGATTTTCAATACCCGCCGAGATTTTGGTATTATCAACGTCCAGCTCATTTTTGTGTCTATGCAATAAATATTTTGGACTCTTCGTTACAAATGTGTAATCTTTGCATGGAAACCGGAACTGTGCCCCGACAATAATTTCTGTGACGCCGATTTTTTTGCTCCGTTATAAATCATGTGGTCGTTTGAATTCCGTCCATTTACCTAAATGTAAGTGAGTTTATTTTATCTTTATCTTTTTGAAGAATTCGTAATAAATCATTTAGTATCATTATAGAAATTTATCGTTTTCATTTAAATATATCATTCTGACTCGTGAAGCATTTCATTTAGCGTCTTAATTTATCAACGGCATGAAAAAAATATTAAATTGCAACAGCTTTTTGAAAAAATATGTGCTTTTAAAAGCCAGTTTCTGTTAAATTTTAAGGATATTTTTTTAAAATTTATATTATAAATGATATCAATAAATAAAAACAAACCTTGCACAGTTAAAAATTTTGCTGTACGTGAACCAAATTTCGGTGTTCAGTAGCTTCCACCATAAGATGGTGAAATCTCGCACCAACATTTGGAGCTTTCAATTTCAACCTCGTTCCAACAATTGGAACTATTCTTCATCAGCAGCTCCAAATATTCGTTCAAGAATTCACCATCTTACAGTGGCAGCTATTGAGCAGCAAAATTTGGTTCAAACTAGCACAAGATTTTAAAGAGTGTATTATTTGTCCTCTTTTTCCAGCAATAGAAGATCACTTATCTCACAATTTTATCTTTATGGGGAAATTAAAATTCGACCTTTCAGTGTGTTAGGATTGGCGAATATTTTTAATCTTCAGTACCCGCCTAGATTTTGGCACTACCGACATCCAGCTCATTTTTGTGTCGACCCGAGAAATATTTTGGAGGCTATCATGTTCAAAAAAGTTTATTTTTTGAAGTGAAGCCGGAGCTGTGCTTCGACAATAATTTTCATAATCCCGATTGTCTTGCTTATTGATAGTTTGTCTGGTCGTTTGTATTGTTTCCACATTTATCTAGTTTTATATGAGTATCCTTTATTTTCCATTGTCGATATTGCCTATATTGACTTTTGAAAGTTGTTCGACACTTTAAAATTTACCTCTAGTATATTTTAGCATTACATGTATTCATTTTTTATAGTTGTTCGTTTAGTGATATGCTAATAAATTAATATTTATTTTTTTTTGTTTAATTTCAATATTTAATTCTTTGTATACGACCCCTAAAAGCATATTAACATATTTAGATGAAATAATCCTTTTTGAAGATAACCCTGATTTGGAACTACCGCTTTTAAGGTGGTTTTGCCGGAAAAAAAAAGATTACACCTTTACTTCGATCTCCAATTACTTTATTTAATTTTTTAACTGATCCCTCAATGAAACCCACATATCTCAAATTTTGAAATTTAATAAGATAGTCATTTTTTGTCGTACAAAAAACAAACTTTCTGTATAATGTCTTTTATCATATGTGTAAGCTTTTACTAAATATAATTACCGGGATTGGGGTCCCGTATAATAAGTTAGTTTTTTAATTTTTAAACAAATGAATTTTTATTTTTTATTTTACCAAGAGTCTCTGCCCTCTACGATCTATGCTCTTCAACCCCCGTTCTGCCTCTAGAAATAAGTTAATTTGATCGTCCTTAAAAAAATTACGAAAAATTAAATTATAATTTAAAAAAAAGCAGCAATCGCCATTTAAACGGATAGTCATTCTTTTCAACTTTACGGAGGGCGTTTAAGGTCGAATGAGCTGCTGTTAATGGTTATTTTCACATTTGATTAAATAAGGTTACTTAAAAATTTTAGAATCAGCTAATATAAAATGAACTTAGAGAAAAGAGTCTTAGCTTCCCGTTATTTTTTAACAATGTTATAAGGTAATGGTTTTAAATAAGTGATTCTTAAATGTAACGTTTTCAATGGACGTAATTTTAAGCGAAATTTTTATCCATTTTGAAAATGGTTGTTGCTTTCGGCTACAGATATCTGAGGCATGTCTGAATCCTTGTGATGTCCATGTTTTACTCATTTCCTGATTCCCAATTTCCAGTTCAACGCCAAGAAATGGAATACGTCTGTTGCCACGCTGACAAATAAAGTATTAAAAACTGCCAAAAAATTAATAACTCAAAAACAAATTGAGATACAGCTTTCGAAAAAATTGCATTTAAAAGTAATTTTTTTTTCTATGTAAGACGGTGTAAAATTTTAAAATGTGCGATGTTTACAATATTACAAATTTGCTGTACCGATAATTGTAAACTGAAATTTCATTTCAAATTTATTTATGATTGATCAAAGAATTTTAATGTTTAATCCGTGGCGTACGTAATATAGATCTCTGTTATTACTTAAGCTACATTTGATCATCATAAAAATGACGTTTTTATTGCTGATTTCTTTTTTAAATGTAGAATTGTTTTGTAAGTCTGAAATTTTAGTCTATAGAAATATTATTTTCCAAATGATAGTTATAATTTTTATAAATTGCATTTTTTTCTATGATTGTGTTGGAAACATACAAAAGATTAAAAATGGTTTATTCATCAGTTTTATCTTACTTTTTATAATATTCGTAAACATTTTTATCATTAAAAAAGTAATATTGTTATTTGACCTGTCTTATTTTGTTTTTTTTTTAATCTGACGTAATTTTCTCTATTTATATATTTAACCCATATTAATGAAATTAGTATTTCACATTTTTTTTCTTTTAAAAGTGACGTGTAAGTATAGTTTTTATGAACAATTTTAAATATTTTCATGCTTTTAATACGTAATATTTATTTATATTTAACTTGAACATTTTTTTCTATTTAAAATAGTCACGTTTAAATATTTTTTTTTTAAATTTCCATGGAACTTTTACTCTGTGCGCTGTTTTAATAATTGGCAACAATTTAAAATCATCTTATTTTCTAAAATATGTAAAAAATATCACTCGAAATGCGTAATATTTTAATTTAAAATCAAAATAAATCCTCATAAAATGAGTCAGATAAAAAAAAATGCAGTTTGCACACCGGAACTTCTAATGTATAAAATGATCTAAAAATGATTAATTTCCAATTTTGTTTTCATGTGGTCTTTGCCTCCGCATTTGTGTAAACTACAGCTATGCTCTGTTTCGACATTTTGTGTTAATATAATGTTTTTTCTACTTTCTAGTAGTTCTTGAGCTACAATTATACTAATTTCAGCTTTTTTAATTTTCTCTATTTTCTAAATTTAATTTAATTATTCTGTTTAATTTAATTTTTTTATTTTCCTCTGCATATCCAGTTTAATTTTATTTTTTCTATCTTAAATTACTTTATAGATTTTTAATCTTAATTCAATATTATTTTTTTTAATTTGTGTAGTATTTACTACAACTTTAACTTTCTTTTCCAATGGTTAAATATTTTGCAAGACATTTGACATTTACACTGGGCTTAAAGTTGTCTATAACTAGGTAGCCCTTGTTTAGTTCTGATTCTCTAAAATTCTTTTAATGGAACGATTTTGATCAACTTTAACATTAAATATCTGTTAAAATAATTATTCAATATAAAAAGTATCATCACCAATGTATTTATCAAACTTTTCTCTGTAATATTACATTTTTTTTCATGCAACAGCTGTCTTAATATTAATGAAGAAAAACCTACGGTTACAAAAATATCTTTGTCAGGGACGGTGACAGTGTCTGTTACTTTTTTTCCGCAATATAGAGAAACAATGCCACAGCACAAATATTTAACTGATTTGAAACTTTTTGTAATTGGAGATGTACGTCGATAAACAACGGTTGAGAAATTAAATGTCTGCGATAGTTAACATACTGCACCCTGGGTATAACAGGAAATCCTTCGAATAATAACAATGGAATTATTTAGAAATGCACTTCGATTTTATAAAGATCAATTTTCAATTGTTTTTGGGAGAATTAAATATGATTAATTTCCTTTTAAATAACTGCTTTGCGAATGAGCTTTAATTTAGCATTCGTATAATTTCAGCATCTAAAAATCTGTTCAAAAAAACTTTTCTGTTACAAAAGTTTTTTTATTGAGTGTGTTTTAAATATTAATTTCGTATATATATACATACATATATATATATATATATGTATATATATATATATATATTATTATGCCTCATTATGCAAAATAGTTTTTGAGCAAAATCTAAAAAAAACCTCTGAATTCTGATCTGTACTGAAATAATCAAGGGGATACAGTATCTTTAAATTGGTCAAAATATTGATTTTCTTTTATATATATATATATAAACTGAAAGCGTCTTTCATTGTGAACATTTTGACACCACATTTTAAGCTTTATGTCTATCATATAGCGAGATATTTTAAATTTTGTTAATCGATATAGCGCAATAACCTAAGCAAATGAAAACTTCTGTGCTAATATTTCTGTGCGTGGATTTAATATTAAAATTTATAGTTAATTAAAAATATATTTAAATTGAGAGTTTTTTAATTTTTTTAAAATTTTTTTCATGTACACGAGAGGGAAAAAAGTGATATTTATTGTAAAATCCCATACATCTAAAAATCCATGCATAGTTTTATGTAGTACATTCTAATGAAAGAGGAAAAATGAAACAAAAATATTCATTAGATTAATTTTAAACACGATTATTCAATCGGTAGATTAATTATAGCAGATATAAATTTTCCAGTTTTCAATTTTGGGTGAAAAAAGTCCGAGCCAGGATTCGTACCAGGGATGTATTGGCTGCAGACGTACGTGTTTAAAATTAATCTAATGTAATTTAGTATGCAGCGATTTTTTGCAGTTCTATGTATTGACCTTCGATTTATTCTGTTGAGCTGATCCAGAGTATCAGACCAGATAAAGTGATCGTTGGGGCCAATTGGGTGAAATAGTCCTCCAATGTTCGTTTTCGGGATGGCTCACTTGGTAGAGCATTGTTGGCTTCAGCCAATACATCCCTGGTACGAATCCTGGCCCGGACTTTTATCACCCAAAATTGAAAAATGGAAAATTTACATCTGTTATAAGAAAATTCATGTTTGCAAAAGTAGTAGAGATTTTTAAAAAGTTATTTTTTCAATTAAATTTTAGAAAAACGGGCTGTTCTACAAGACCTTTTATTTATTTATGTATTTATTTATTTTTGATTTTTAGTACTAAGCATTGTGTCACGCATACATATATTACAATGTTACGTATTTATTCTCTTCAGACCTGAGCGTAAAATAACTCTACAAATATATATTTATTGCTTTTGCCATAATAGACATGACACCATAGAAGACAGAAAGAGTCATTTTTCTGAAATCAGTACTTTAGGGGACTGGTAATTTAGGTTTACAAATATGGATATAAAAGTACTAATCCCCTTAAAACATTAGTTTAACTATCAGTAATTTAAATTTACGCAATAACAACATTAAGATCTTTAAACAACTAAATGAGCATGAAATCCTCATTTTTTTTATTTTATTTTAAAGCATTCAAGTTAAATAATCATGATTATTTCTTACTTTCTTAACCACAATGTCTTGAAGGTATTTCCGAATCTCGGATGAAAATAATATTTATTTTATGAATTAATATTCATCAGTGCTGATATTTTTTGGCTTTGTTTTAGAGCAAAAAACATTCAGCTGTATTGAAGTAAAGCAAAAGCGCGAAAAATTCGAACAGTTTAGTTTTTATGAGGAAAAGAATGGAGGTACACATTTGTGTATCTCAGGTGTTAAGAGGTTAAAAATGGAGATGGTTTCAAACATACTGCGTTCCCTTAAAAACGTATTTATCATGTTGAATGCTAGACAGAAATCTGCATAATTTTTAAGTTGTTTGACAGAATGACTTCGGTTTTGGTATACGAAGGACTATGGTACACGAAAACTACCAAAGAATGAAAATAAAAATGTCAAAACAAGATATCAATATTAAAGATTATAAAGTTAGATACAGTATAATTACATAGATGACTTCCGGTGTATTACATGAGTAGCAAGCAAAAATTCAATGTATAACAATACAGCATCATTCAGCATGCCAGAATTAGAAATCAAGATTTACGAAAATAAATGGAATATCGAAGTAAAATAAAAATAACATGCATAATATAATATAATACGTGAAAAATTGAATGTTGGTGTTTCACAGACCGCGAAATTTAAGTAAAATAATTTTATTTGTTTAGAAAATCATAAAAAATACTTCTGGTGTTTAAAGTGAAATATATATTAATATATAATTTACTAAAAATATTTTTAAATTTTAGCTACTTTGCAATATTATTTGTCAATTTAAATATGACGTAATTACTTTTACTTGCTGCTTTTAACCCATTCATATTAATGAATTTATTACCATGTGTAGTCGTAGAGAATTTAAGGTTTTTATAAAATCGGTCCCAAATGTTTTTGCTTATAATTTGCAGAATTCTTAATAAAAAACAATTTTCTTTACATAAAATACGGCAAACCACATTTCGGAGTTTCGGAATAATACCTCATATATATTTTTGGCTATTTAACAAAACGCCTAAAATCGCAAGTGTCAAGATTTTTATTTATTTTTTTTTCTGTGGCTGTAGTTTTATATATTCTTAACCATTTCAGATCGAATTGTTTTTTTCCATTTTGACGAAAAAAAAATAGATTTTTCTTTAAAACATTAATTGTAGCTATCTAAATAAGCTTACTGAAGTTTAAAGATAACCTCATTGTCTGTAATGTAATGAATATATTTATTTTATGTACTATTCAATTCATATTTATATTATAATATTATAAAGCAGAGTTGTTAAAGACGTTTTGAAAATGAAGTATTACAACGAGATTTGAGAAGCTATTAAAGCTTCACACTAGGCACAGTAAAAAGACCCGGATGATAATTCTAAGCCTATGGGGGCGTTCTTTTCAAATATCTCGCTGAAATTTTAATATTCTTACATGATTTTTTTGCATAGGATAGCTAAAGACGATCCACAATCGGACTAGTTTTTACTTTTTTTCAGTTTTGGTTTCAGATTTAAAAAAAAATAATTTTAACTTTCAAAACCGGTTTAAACCGGTTCAGAAATCGAAACTATCATAATCTAGAAAATATATAAGCAAAATCGAAAAAGTGAAAACCAGGCCGGTTGTAGATCATCTTCAACAATCCTATGCAAAAAAATCATGTAAAAATATTAAAATTTGAGCGAGATATTTGAAAGGAATGTCCCATAGAATTTACATTATCATCCGGGTAATTTCCTGTGCCTAGTGTTGCTCCTTAAAACTCTCTAATACTTTTTGCATTTTATCACATATGATTGGGTCAGAAAAATAATTATAATATTTTTTTTTAATATTTTTTAAATTTCAAGAGTGAAATATTTGTATAAAATAAATGAATCGCCAATGGCGCTAAGAAAATTAAATACATTTTCATTACTTTTATTATTATTATTGGTACTACTCTGTTATCCCGTCGACCAATTTCGCCAAATCATACAAATCGCCAAACTAATAGCCAAATAATGCATATTGACATAATTTTTATTTTAAATAGCGAAAAAACAAATAATTAGTAGAATATTAATGAAAATATTAATAAAAAGTCAAAATAAAAATCACTTAATGACATTTTAAACACATAAATCGTACTTAATGACATTGAATGTGACATTCATGATCATCCCTTATTAGCATTTAATTTTATAGTTTGGCGATAATTTTTTGGTCGGCGGTATAATCTAGTAGTACCTTATTATTATTATTATCATGAAATGCAAAACATAAATGAAGTCATAATTAGAAAGGCACAGCCACATACTATTATTTCTATCTGTCGAAAGTAGCTAAGCAATTGCTTAGCCAAAATGATACTCGACAAAAAGACATGTACTATTAAATACTACACTAGAATAAAACGGGTTAAGAGTAGTAATGTATGTTTTTTATTACCTATCCAAGAATAACTTCAATCTGTCCCTTTTGTTCCAAAATCATAGTCTCTAATTTTAATAGGTGTCATTACCAAGCAGTTTATTGCAGAAATACATATTCAATAATTTAACTTTGCAAGATCAATTATCCAGAAAGTGTAGGATTGCTTCGAAATAAGTATCCCATAAACTTTCAATTGTAATAATTTAGTGTTAAAATAGGCTTATCGTTAAAAATGTCATTACCATGGCCATTATTAAGATACATTTCATTTATGATTTGAGGGACATAGCAATAACAATTTTGTACGTTTAAAAGAAACCATTGGTATTTTTTAGTAAAAAATCTCATTATTTTAAAAACTTTTGCAATTTGAGCTAAAAAATAAGAAATTGAAATAGTAGAATTTAATAATTTAATCAATTTTTTAAGCCTAATTTTCCTTTTATCTCAGAATGAGCCATATACTGAATAAAGTATTTTATAAAGTTTTAATGGCTATAATATATGTATTTTTAATATATGTATATTTTAAATTAAGAAAGAAAGTTTAATGCCACTTTGCTTGTTCTAAGCGTTATTCTATTTCTAAAAAATTACACACGCATGTGAAAAATAATAAAATAAAATTTCTATAACTTTAATATAACGAGATGGAACCCGTCGAAATTCGACAAAAGAAAATCTTTAAGAAGGAACTATTTTATTGATGCATAATAAATCTACAAAATTAGTTACAATAAAAAAAATGCATCTTTTATTTTTCAATCTAACTCTCAAACAAATATTATTTTAAGCTGATATTAACAAAATACAATTTCTATAAAACTCAGTTGTCCAAATTATTAAAATTAAACTTTAATTGCATACGTAATTAGTAAATTATAATAAAGATCAGTTACTATGATGAAGTTATTAATTGAGGCTCTTATATTTGATATAAATGCGAATGAAAAAAAAGCCAAACTGACACAATCACAGACGATATACTTGACATAATATACGAATTTTAATTTATATATATATATATGAGGACCCCAGAAGCCAAGGGGTATAAGTGACGAAATTGAAAAAAATAAACTAAATACACAGACGACCTAAAAATATGCTTTTTTCATATCAGGTAAAGCAATATAAGTGATTTTCTTATTATTTGCTGAGTTATAGAGGCAAACCACTTTTTTCGAAAAACAAACAATATTGATTAATTATACATTTAAAGAAAATTTTACTTTATTTTTTAAAAGTTATTGAAATAAGAGTTCAAACACCAAAATGCAACAAGCAGAAATTCCCTATTTCAATCCACTCAATTGTTATTGATGTTCCATTTTAACATCAATTATCTTTAAACTCAATTTACTCCAAATCGAAATTTTGTCACTTGTACTCCTTGGCTTCTGGAGTCCTTATATATTTTCAATTTTAAGAGAAAATGGAGTAATTTTGTTGCCACAATTACAAAATTGGTACAAAAAACTGTAAAAAAAATTAATAACTCAAAAATAAATTGAGATATAGCTTTTAAACAAATTGCATTTAAAAGTTTATTTTTTCCCTATACAGCGGTGCAATGATTGAAAATGTGCGATGTTTAAAGTTTAAAAATTTGTAGAAACGAAAACTGCAAAAGCGAAATTTCGCCGTAAAGTGTTGTCATTCGTAAAATTCGTATGCGTTACGCACAGATATGTTTGGCCTTCATAATATAGATACGTTTTGTACGTAAATTGACCATTTTTTATTTTTTTTTAAAATAAATAACGTTATTTTAATGTAAATTTATACGGCTCAGATAATATGTAAAACTCAAAAAATTTCTTCTGGCAAATTTCAGATAGCAGATAGAAATAAATTTAATATCAATTATAATAGTATTAAATTAACCATTATTCTCTAACGTTATTTTAATTTATCTCTTTAGTTTAAACGGATTATTTCTGCAAAAACAAAATAGGAATCTAAAATACAAAACATACAATACGCATGTCATGAAATTAAACTTATTAAAGCTATTTACTGCTATTCTAAATCTAATTCTATATGCAAACTTACTTTTTTGACTCTTTAGTTAATATGAAAAAAACACGTTAAGTTTCATTTGAGGAAATCATGAATTTTGGAATGAAAATTCATTCTATCGAGCATTATAACGTAAGTATGTTTCATAAGTCTACATTTTTTTTTATTATTATATTGTTCACTAGATCTTAAATTCATTTTATTTCCACTTTTTGGTTTCTATACATTATTTTTACAAAGCAAAACTAAAAGGTAGAAAACAACAAGAACAAAATGCCTGTAATGAAATTAATGCTTTGTAATTTAACTTAAAAAAAAATTTTGTAAAAATTTCCAATTTTTCATTTACTAAAGCCATTTTGATGCGTTTTAGCGAATGTGTAAAATCAGATAAAATTTGATTTCAGCAAGTGAAAAGGAATTTTCAGGGCAGAAATCGGTTTATTGAGCATTCCTCCATAAGGTACAGCGGAATGCGTATTTTATTCCGAGTGTAACAGCAGGTGCGATAAATGGCTATGCGTTCATCATTTGTGGCAAGGAAACGCGAGGTTTGCAAGTTTGGATCGTGATGTACCGGGTGATCCAGAAGTTTCGGGAGTTTTGAAATGCTAATAATTAGTAAAGTATAAACAATAGAAAGATGCGGTTTTCACAGATATTCTTAGAAACTTGTGGGATTTTGTTTTTTAATAAGAAAAGAAATGTTATATTAGTTACACTTTTTTCCAATAGGTGGCGCTGAACTGGATAGTATGATATTGCTATGATATAATACAGCTCATTAAAAATAAAGAATCAGTGTCCAAGGGTTAAAAATTTTCTGTATGACGCCCATAATTTATAAGTACAGCCATCATACGATGCAAAACAGCCTGGACAGCATTAAAAAGCAATTCAGGGGATATCTTTGAAACGCTCTAGTGTAGTATCTTTCAGCTGAGTCAATGACATAGGCCAATCTCTGTACACATGAGACTTCAAGTAGCTCCACAACCAAAAGTCAGAAGGGGTATGATCTGGAGATCGTGGAGGCCATTCGTGTCAAAAATTGCGACTCAGAACACGGTATCTCCAAATATAGTCCTCAGGATCGTCGTGACAGGAGAAATGATGTGGGAAGGATCTTCCAATGAGCTTGTTTCCTCAAACCTTTTTATCATAGTCTTCAGGTTTGTTATGTCATCGGTCCTTTTCCGGTTTTTCATTCCACGCATTGCACTATAAGAATGCAATGATAAACTTGACGATTCATCCTTTTTGTAAAACTGCATAACTAACAAAACTTTTTTATGCAAAGAAAGCATTTTTTAACTTAGCAGTTACACATCAAATTTTGTATCGAAATTTCTTTTAAATGCAATTTCCTTAACCTTCGAAAAAGAGTTTGAACATTAAGGACGCTTAAAAAGAAATCTTATCAATAATCTCAGAAAGATGTAGTGCAATGAATTCATCTGCTTATATAACGCATGGTAATGAAACTTTCGATGTCGTATACTAGAGCCACTTGTTGCTAAAAATGTTAACTATTTATTTAAAAATAAATTCATCATAAACAAAAATCCCACGCTTTTCTGAGTATGTATCTGAAAACCGCATCTTATTATTGCATATAGTTTTCTAATTATTAACATTTCAAAACTCCTGAAACTTCTGGATCACCCGGTACTTTGACAGATGGCATAGTAATTTTAACTCCCTCCCGTCACGTAAAGGTCTTGTTAGGTAACGCTGCTGGCTACATTGATGTTTCTGTCTAAAATTTAAACTTTGAATTCCTCTTTCTGTGTTTGTTTTCCAGACACATACTTTTTTCTGGGAATTCTTTCCGTTTTTATCTGTTATTTTGGTTTATTTATACATATATATATATACACACATTTATTTTTATTAAAGATGAGTTATTATGGAAATTTATAGTTATGAAATGCATTCGAATAAGTACCATATATGAATAAGTAAATGTTATATATAAAAAAAGTATGTGAATAGAAAAATAAAAATACCATAAATCATACCAGAACACCATAAATCATTATTTAATGGAATTATTATTTGTATGGAATATTGAAATATGAAATGGAATGTTAGTAATTCAATATTGGTAGAAAAAAAATTCCTTAAATCTGCGTAAATTTCAGGGTTTTAATCTGTATCAGTTAGTATCTTATTAAAATATAAAAAAGCATTAAATTTGCAAATTAATGTTAAAGAAGTGTTCTTGGAATTGAAATATGCATTTGGAAGGTTTGTGGGATGTATTAGAATAGCCTGCAGCTCGTTGGCATTTTTTGCGCTGCCCGAGGCACATAATCATTAAATCCATATTTATACAATTAATTGAGATGCACATAAAATTGTATTTATGATTTTCAGCGTCTTTTTGTATATTTTCGTGAAAAATAATTATGTATAAAAGACTATAATTTATTATAAGAGACTATAAAGCTTATAAGTGAAAATAATACAAGAGCCGTTTCCTTAGCCGAAAGTTATTTTTTTATGTAGCCGTATTTGTCTTACAGTTATGTACACATTTCTTAATTTAGAAAAAGTGAAATATCATTTCGATTTAATTTTGCACTGTATATTTCTACAGTTATTATTTTTTTCCTTGAGAAAAAAATGGATTTATTAGAAAAAATCTACTTGGAAATGTTGCATTTTTATAAATATATGTCTAATAAATATATTGTATAGCTAACACTATTTTGTAGGATTGAATTTTTGGTCGCGGAAAAAAATTGGCACCGAAAATATTTTACAGTTCTACATTCAAACAGAGAAATTTATTATTTGGAAAGAACAGTCTTAAAGTTTTTGGTGATTTTTTTCCGTGACAAATTTTCTACTTCTAGATTATTATCTCTATTAAATACAAATTTAAACTGAAATTATAAGGTACCCTGGGGTAATAACGCCAGGCGGGGTAATAACGCCAAGTGCTTATAATTTGCATAATTATGAAATAATCAGGTAAATGACACCCACGTACTCTGCGCAGAAGGGTTTTGAATAATATAAATCGCATAAAACAGCTTCAAGTTAATTTGTTTCATTTTTAGGTCTTATTGTTTTTACAAACAACTAAAATTAACGCTTGATCTAAAATTTG
This sequence comes from Maratus speculifer, assembly GCA_964019185.1. Lineage (NCBI taxonomy): Eukaryota > Metazoa > Arthropoda > Arachnida > Araneae > Salticidae > Maratus > Maratus speculifer. Next base: position 115,617,086 of record OZ025289.1, on the reverse strand, counting down.
CGTGATACGTTTTGTGATGTGAAGACTATCTTTTTATCCGGAAATACTTTGTTAATTACATAAATTTGAAGTGCATTTCATGTACTTTTAAAATGTTGTTGAAGATTTTGGATATCTTCTCGAGATAATTTGTAATTTAAAATGTACTGCGCAATAACTATACCGGGGTAATAACGCCAATCCTTGACATTAATACCCCGGCTGATTTCCTACAATGGCCGAGCTCATCCTAAATACTGATTCAAATAAACACAGTTAAAACTGTGCAATGTTTCTCATATTTCTATTTAAGCGGTATTTTTTAAGCAAAAAGAAGCTCACGGTCTCATATTCTTTTGCCTCATCCCCCCTCCCACACCACACCTTTATTTTTCTTACACTTTCACAAAAAATTGAACATTTTCAATAGCTTAGAATGCAATTTGTCAATTTCTAAGTTTGGAGAGATTGTATTTTTAGAATTGGGCTATCTACATGCAATTATTCCATCTTATTTCATAGTTTTGTTTGCTTGGCGTTATTACCCACCTATATGGGTAATAACGCCAAATAGCATTGGTCAAGAAAAAACGCCATTGCATTTTATGAATACATATCTGTTAAATTATTTTATTTTATATAGATAGTCAATGAGTTGCTGTATCAGATCCTATATTTGTTTTAAAAATACAATCTAAAACTAAGCCGTGAAAATTAGTAAAACCTTAACGTGGCGTTATTACCCCAGGGTACCTTACAAGTTACTATACAAGTTTACTATACAAGTCTGTAAAGTTGATCGGTATTGCCCCCTTCCGTAACACCGTAAATGTGAATACGGTATTAATATCCGTACCACATTTTTGTTACATGTCCGGGATTATTTAGTCCAACATGTCACTAATCAGCTACTTTAATTGCGACGAGTACAAGGTAAGGGAGACCCTAACACATTGTCCTTCACGTTTTAGCCAGAAGAAAAAAATCGCATGACATCAAATCTGCGGATCTGGATGGCTTTTTTTTTCTTTCTAACCGATGGCCAGGCCCCTACCTGCCGAGTTATCTCAGCTTAAAGGGTTAGATACCTGGTATCGGGGCGGTCGACCGCCTAATTGCCGCGTAGCGGCAATAAACCTGATTTCTTTGCTACGCATGCCATCATTTCTGCAGTACTTGCTTGTCGTTGAGCATACTTTGTTTCGCCTGTTAATTAATGGTACATCCTGTTGTTTGAACTGTAATTGGCTTCGCAAGATGGTCTCGTAATTTAGAGCCTTGATCAGATGACGAGACCTTCATCTGGCAAGGCACCTCCAGAGGTATAATTCACAGGTAACTTGGAGGATTTTGCACCCACGACGGATTTTACATGCACCAGGTGCCATTAGCGTACATGATGTAATTTTTGCCGGCAAAGTGGCGAACCACTAAGACAAGTACCCGGGTCGGCTCTTTAGGTTAAGTGCTTTGTGGGGATCTGGGTGGCTTAAAAATGTAATGGTTTATCAATTGACCATGCTCCATTAATTCATGAAGGCGAACATCAACTCTACTGACTTTTGTTAATAATAGCAGAATATTGTTGCCAAATGAATCTTCGATAGTTGTATATTCATACTATGTTTTCTTTTCCTAAATATATACATTGCCGCAATTTAATATAAACTTTTTTCATTCATTTTGAATTAATCTATGCTTAATTGGTATTTTTCATATGTACTTTTTACATTTCTAAAAAAGTTATTTTTGAAAATTGGCCCGAAGTCGTCGTATTCAAAACCTTAATATTTGCTTTAATAAGAGAAATAAGGTGTAATTTGTAGCTTAAAATGAACAATCATATATACACAATAAGCAGAATATTCAACAAAATCGCATTCAATAAAATATAAGTTTTCAAGTATCACTATATTAAAAAAAATAATACTGTATTTGGGTGCGAATAGATGTCTAACAAAGATTTTTATTTCCACTGTCCTCGTACAGGTCAAATCAACGCTGCCTGTTGATAACAAAGAATAATTATCATCTACACATTTTCCTGCCTTACAATTTTATTAGATTTTTTATAACCACAGCATAACATCCATAAGCATGAGAAAGCCAATGCATATGTCAAATACATCTAATCTGCTTTATTTTTTGTCAAAAGCGACGTGTTTCTCAATTATCAAATTTCTAGTGAAATTTCAAATCTAAGTTAAAATATAGCAAACATGTTTAAACATAAAAATGTGTTGATAATATATATTTTACTTTGTGGTAACAAACATTTCTTTACATAGATATTTAATCAATATTTTAAAAATTATCCATTATACATATGTAAATCATTTTCAGGAATACTGTCGATTTCCACTTTAAAAATAAAAAAATAATACTGAAAGACAAAATTCCATTAAAATTTTTCATTTTTATTTGCGGTGATAAATTTGAAATTTAATTTTAAATAGGTGTTATCATAGTAATCAGAAGATTTACAAACTCATATCATTGCAAAATATCACATTTTATAATGAAAATTTCGGGAAAAAATTTCAAAAATATACAGTGTGAGTCATAAATATCGAAACAATAGGCTATCTCCTCAAATATTGCCCCTAGACCCATATTTCCAATCGCAAAAATTCATAAAAAAAGGTGAAATTTCTGATAAGATAACTTGCAACTCCATGGGGGGGTTTATTTGAAAAAATACGAAAGCTAAATTTTTATACGGCACCCTTAGTTCAAAATTCCCAGTTAGGAAATTATTCCTTATCCATTCCTAAATTGAACAAAACAAATTTCATCTCCGTATCTAAAAATCCCACAGAGATATTAAATCCCAAAATCCTCAAAAATTCCTGACTTACACCACTTTTCCCTGCTTCTAAACTGTGCTTTCTTCTCTGTGATTCAACGCTTGTTAGGGAACATTCACAAATTGCAAATTGATAAAAATTGGTTTAAGATAGCGCTTTTTCTTTGGACATAAAATAGCAGCGTATAGTTTTTACGAAAAATTGGTATACCAGACGTCTGCCCGGGTCAAAATATCTAGCTCCAGTCTCAAACCGACCCATAGGAGGAAAGTTCGGCATGGCCTGAAAAAATGTCAACATCATAATCCGGACCGGTCTGGAAAATAGTTTAAATCATAGCCCGGTTCAGTCGCAAATTTCTACATAGTTTTCTAATTCGGCGTGGGAAAAAAAATGTTTCACATGAAGGAGTTCTGACCAAAAAATTCTTTTATAGTTTTTCGTTTTTTATATTTATACTTTTATTATTAAAGAAGCGCCAAAGGCTGTAATATATTTATTTTATCAACGAATCTCTATTTATATGTAAATGTTTCACTTATATTTTAATATCGTTAATCCATATCCCATGCGTTCGAGACTCTGAAAAATGTTATACACTAAAACTTTTTAAGACGGAATCACATAGGAAAGAAAAAATACGTTATAGACAGATGCTCTCCCTAGAAGATGTAATTGGAGCTTATTTTCTTTTCAGGTACAATTGCATTTATTTTGCATGGATCAACATATTTTCCGTTTAAGACAGAATTCCGTCATAGGCAGATTTTTTTTCACTGGTTTTATTGTATTTATTTTTTTTAGCCTTTGAATAATCTATTTAAAAAAATTAATTTTAAAGTTTTTTTTTTGTTTTTTTTTTTTTTGTAAAATAAAGATTTTAAAATCTATATGTTTTTCGTAAAAAATTCGATTGAGCCGAATTTTATTTATTTTATGCACGGATTAATCAGTCAGAGACAGTGATTTTAATACAGGTTTTGTCGAGACCGGGTTAGAAAATTTCATCCAGAGTGCACCTAAGTTGAAGGAAGTAGTCCCCTCCTTTATGAAAAGTACGCTAGGCTCCACCTGGCGGGTCTTCCGAAAAAAGTAAAATCTCGGTCCTGGCCCTACATGGGCCCAGAATACAGATTTTTTAACATCCTCTGGAAGACGATAAAAAGTCTGAAGTTCTCAGAGGTAAATTTAAAAAGAAAAAAAAAGACTTAATCAGCATCTTAGAAAAAGGATTTTTTTAAATAACTGACGGACATTTAAACAATACACTTCGTTTTTCTGCATAATGAATTTTTTATCCTCTATTTCTTGTCTTTAAATTATTAAATGTTAAGAATTTTTAAAAGAAAAAGGAACTTAAAACACGTCATTTTTGATTTTTTTACATTAGTTTTGTTTCGGCAAATTTGAAAAAATGTTTACTTTTGAAAAAATGTTTGTTTTTGAAAATATGATTTTTTTTTAAAGTTATATTATTTTTTCAATAAATATTTTTAATATTTTTAAAATTAATATAAAGAAAACCTTGGAACAAAACTAAAATCAGATTTTCATCTTTAATTAAATGGAAAGATATTGAAATCCGATAAATAATGTTACGAGTTATAACGATTTTTGATTGTCCCATATGAACCAGTACTAACCACATGAAACTTTTATAAATTGTATGAGAAATTTTAGAATATGACTTTCTTAGCAAATTATAATGCTAACCATCACAAAAAAAGAAAAAAATCAAAATTCTAACTCAAGAAATATATTTTTTATGCGTTTTCTAGGACTGTTAAACTAACATTGTTTTTTGAATTGCACGCTTTTCAATTTGTGTCTAATCCCATAAAACCTGATGAATTTTTTAAACGGCTGTAACTTTGCGAATTTTGGCGATATGAAGATGCAACTTTTTGTGTCTTATTAAGTACTGAATAAGGAAAGTTTTCCTAATTGGAATTTTTGTCCTACGGGGGCCGTATAAAAATTTAATTTTCGTAACTTTTCAACTAGACCCCCCCCCCCCATGGAGTCGCAATTTATCTTATCAAAAATTTCACATTTTTTTATGAATTTTTGCAATTGGAAGTATGGGCCTAAGGGCAATATTTAAGGAGATAGCCTATTGTTTCGATATTTATGACTCACCCTGTATATAAGGAGAAAGTACTAAATGCATACGAGGATAAAAATAAAGTGAGTAAAGATCATATGCTTGTTTCTTCCAAACTTTATGTAACAAGAAAAAGATATCCATACTTTTATTTCCATAAAACACCATTTTATGATATTAAAACTTCGGCAACTCTTACCATTCATAGAAAGTTAGCCAAATTACTAAAACATTTTTAGTTTTACTATCGAAGCGGTTGTTCGTTTAGCAGAATAAAAGCTATAAGGAGTAAAAGCTATTCGAAACACCTGCTGTGAAGAAACAAACATAAAAGTCGATAATAAAGAAAAAATCGATTTCAGCATGATATATTATGTTTGTCATCCTATAGAATTTAGTGCGGAAATATTATTATTCTATATTAATATCTGACCCGCCCGGCGTTGCCCGGGCCCGTTATAATACCCTTAAACAATGCTCAGTTTTTTCTGATTATATACCTTTTGAAAATATTTTAAATAAACCTAATTTCGTGGATCTTATTGATATCCGCAGCGTTCCCAACGATCCACTTTTCGAACGAACCTAGGATCTGGTCCCCACAGCTAAAGTAACATGCACTGGAAGTAACAATCAAGCTTATGATATTCGGAAAAAAAGAATACACCAATAATGTTCAAAAATGTTAGTTGCTGAAGTTTAAGAGAAAGTTTCATAATACAAAAAGGAGCCGAATTGTCATCTAAGTTGATTGAACTGAATCCCATTAAAATTATATCATTAGAGCCGAAGTAAAGAATGCTTCCTCAAGCGGTTGCAGGTGCTCACTCCTGTAATTTTTACAAATTACTTTAAACATTAACAAGATATATAGTAGGTTAATGAAAATTTTTATATAAATTTACTTTTAATTTTACGCGTTATGATTTACAGATATAGTGAGTAAATGCAAGTTTTTGGCCAAAAAGGATTTTAACCCTCTAGATCCCAAATTGCCCGAGATATTTGAGATATTTTAATTCGTATATCTTAATTCCCACCAGAAAATTAAAACAGCAATATTTGCTTTAATTGATAACAGATTATTCCGTATTTAAATAAAACGAAATTAGCTATTGATTTTTTTTTTCTGGTATAAAATCCGATTTTCTGAACTACATAATTTCTAGAACGTGTTCTATCATGGGATTTAAAGCGTTAATGTTCGAAACATGGGTAGTTGCAGTAAGAAAAAAGACCAGGTCCTTGGGGACAGGATCTTAGGTGGAATATAATAGGATGTTTTAAAGTATCTAGAGGACGCTAAATCTATATTGCAGAAAATTGAAATATATTCGGATCACGCCTCAAAAAGCTGCAAAATATTCCCAAAGAAGGTGATTAATGTTCAAAATTGGTGGCAGCTAAAGTATGAGAAATATTTCTGTCGTTCATGCAGTAGCTGCAGAACTTAAAATCTGTTAGGAAAAAAAGCTAGTGAATCAGATCATTTTTAATGGAGCTGTGACAAAGGACTTAAGGGGGCCAGCTGATAGTTAAGGATAGGGTCCTAACATGACAACATATTAAATGGTTTTAGTTCTTAGCAATTCAGATCTTCTATTAGTAAAATCTAGGCACAGGTTTGAATTAATCATTAGAATTAATTTTAAAAAAATCCCTGTCGGCTTGGCCTAGAGATGGAAGTAGATTTCGAAAAGTGCTCATTTCAACAACAAAAAATAAAATTTTATTAGAGATAAACTCAGTTTAACAACTTTATTTAGCCGCTTTTGAAAAACTTTTAATTTCATTTTTCTGTAAGAACTGGTTTTATCAGAATCATCGTTAGCAAATTTCTGCTCAAATGCCCATTTTGACAACATATTTTTAAACATATTCTGACTTTATTGAAAAATTGGACAATAGAACAGATGACATAGTTCCGAAATGAGAAAAAAACTCTCAATTCAATGCGTTTCAGAGTAAAATTGAATTTAAAAATCAGTCATAAAGTAACCAACTTATACATCCTCAATTCTTTAATCATGATCGCTTCGGGATATTTTGTGTGAAGTGCCCAATATGACAGATTTTTTAAAAATATATTCAGCCTTTATCAAAGAACTGACCAATTCAGCACATTATACAGTTCCTAAATAAGAGGAACAGTAAATTAGATGCGTTTGAGAGCAAAAATGGATTTAAAAATGAGTCAGAAAAAACGCAGTTTGTTATTTGAATACTTCCTCAATTTTTCACTCACGATTGCTTCAGGATATTCTGCTCAAAATTGCTATTTTCAAAGCATTTTTTTAAAAAATATTCTATCTTTATCAAAAAACTGACTAATTCAACACATTATACAGTTCCTAAATAAGAGGACCTGTAAATTAGATGCGTTTGAGAGAAAAAATGGATTTAAAAATGAGTAAAAAAATACGCAGTTTATTATTTGAATACTTCTTTAATTTTTCGCTCACAATCGCTTCAGGATATTCTTCTCAAAATGGCTATTTTCAAAGCATTTTTTAAAAATATATTCTATTTTTAACAAAAAACTGTCAATTACGTCACATTATACAGTTTTTATATAAGGGAACCTGTCAATTGTACCCGTTTGAGGGCAAAAATGGATTTTAAAAGGAGCCAGAAAGTAAGCAGTTACTTGTTATAATACTTCCTCAATTTTAGGTAGATTTCGTATGAAATACTACCTATTGCAATCGCACCAGTTTATCTATCTATCTATCTATCTATCTATCTATCTATCTATCTATCTATCTATCTATCTATATATATCTCACTTTTTTATGGACACGATAGCTTCTATAATTCTTCACCAATCTCCACCAAACTGGTACATAAAATCAATAGGGTTAAAATCTCAGATAAGTTCGTTAATGGGCAAAATCGGACCAAGGGGGTCGGAATAGGGGGCGTTTTTCTGAAAACCGAAAAAACGCCATAACTTCTTAATTAAAGTAGATATCGAATCGGTTTAAAGTTTATATTACTTCTTAAAAAAGGGCCAAAAGTTTATGCATGACAGATTTTTGATAAATTTAGAAGTGGGCTCAAGGGGCGAAAAAAACAGGGTTTTGAGAGAAAAAAATTCTTAACTTCGTCAATTTTCAAGATATCAAGTCCAACTAAATTTTTTATAAATGTTCTTAAAATTATCTAAAACTTTTGTATTTACAAGTTTTTGATAGGACCAACATTTACCGATAAAAAAAAATTAAAAACGAAAAGAAAAAGGGCGGTGAAAAAAGAGAAAAATCCATAACTCCATCAATTTTTAACATATCAAATCTGATTAAATTTATTTTACATCTTCTCAAAAATATCTACAACTTTTATATTGACAAGTTTTTCATAGGACCAATTCGTATAGCAAAAAGAAATTAAACAAAAATAGGAGTTGGAGAAAAAACCTCAAATCCAAACTGCTTATATTCTGACTCATTTTTAAATTCATTTTTGATTTTAAACGTATCCAAATGGTAGTTCCTCTTATTTAGAAACTGTATAAAGTAACGCATTGGTCGATTTTCTGATAAAGATAGAATATATTTCAAAAAAGGCTAAAAGGCTACCAAAAAGGGTATTTTGAACAGTATTTCCCAAAGCCATCGGGACTAAAAATTTAAGGAAGTGTTCAAATAAGAAATTGCGTGTTTTTATGACTCGTTTTTAAATCAATTTTTGCTCTCAAACGCATCCAATTTACAGATCCTCTTATTTAGGAACTATATAATGTGATGCATTGATCGATATTTTGATAAAGACAGAATATATTTTGAAAAAGGCTACCAAAAAGGGTATTTTGAACAGAATTTCCCGAAGTCTTCGCGATTTGAAAATTTAAGGAAGTTTTCACGTAGCAAATTGCGTTTTTTATGACTCGTTTTAAAATCCATTTTCGCTCTCAAACGCATCCAATTTACAGATCCTCTTATTTAGGAACTATATACTGTGAATCATTGGCCAATTTTTTGATAAAGATAGAATATATTTTTTAAAATGCTGTCAAAGTGAGTATTTCGCACAAAATTTTCCGAAGCAATCATGATTAAAGAATTAAGGATGTATTCAAACAACAAATCGGTTATTTTATGACTCATTTTTAAATTCAATTTTTTTCTCAAATGCATTCAACTGACAGTTTTTTGCTATTTAGGAACTGTATAATGTACTGTTTTGGTCGATTTTTTAATAAATTCAGAATTTATTTCAAAATATGTTGTCAAAATGGGCATTTGAGCTGAATTTTTCTTAAGATGATTCTGATAAAACCAGTTTTTGGAGAAAAATGAAATTAAATTTTTTCATAAAAGGCCAAATGAAGTTATTAAACTGGGTTTATCTCTAATCATATATATATATATATATATATTGTTGTTAAAATGAGCACTCTTCAAAATCTACCTCCTCCTATAGGCCCAGCCGACAGGGATTTTTTTAATTACGATCGCTTCAGGAAATTCTGCTCAAAAAGGCTATTTTCAAAGCATTTTTTTATTATATTCTATCTTTATCTAAAAACTGGCTAATTCACATTATATAGTTCCCAAATAATAGACCTTGTCATTTGGATGTGTTTAAAATCAAAAATCAATTAAAAAATGATATATAAGCAATTTTGATTTCAAATTTTTCTTGAACTCCTATTTTTGTTTAGTTTATTTAACTATAAGGATTGGTCCTATAAAAAACTTGTCAAAGTAAAAGTTAAAGCTATTATTGAGAAGATGTAAAATAAATTTAATCGGATTTGATAACGTAAGAATTGTCGAAGTTACGGATTTTATTCTTTTTCCACCCCCTTTTTCTCGTTTTTATTTTTTTCCATTAAGAATTGGTCCTATCAAAAACTTGTCAGTACAAAAGATTTAGATAATATTAAGAACATTCCTAAAAATTTATTTCGACTTACATCTATAAAATTGACGAAGTTATAATTTTTTTTCTCCCAAAAACCCCATTTCTTTCGCCCATTGAGCCCATTTTAAATTATATCAAATATCTATCATGCATAAACTTTTTTCCCATTTTTTAGAAGTAATATAAATTTTAAACTGAATCAATATCTATTTTCGTTAATAAGTTTTGGTTGTTTTTCTGTTTTCACAAAAAAACACCATATTTCCATCCCAATTGGTCCGATTTTGCCCATTAACGAACTTAACCAAGATTTATGCCTCTTGATTTTATGTAAAAATTTGAAGGACAACTGAGCAGAATTATGGAAGTTATCGTGTCCAGAAGGAAGTGATATATATATATATATATATATATATATATATATATATATATATATATATATATATATATATATGAGGGTGGTTCAATAAGTACCCGTGTTTGAAGACGAAGGACGTTTCTCAGGGAAGTTGCTGTTATCATCGTGTGCTGCCATCTATAAAACGACATCTATAAAAATTTCAGACTGATTGATAGGTTAGTTTGGATTTGGCAGCCATTCGAGTAAGACGAGTTTCGTGATTTTCGCTAAGATGGATATCGTTCGGTAATTCGCTTTTTGTTTTTGGATGGGAAAAAATGCGAGGAGATAAAAGCAAAGTTGGATGCTTTTTATGGGGACACGTCGCCATCTATGACCACAGTTAGATATTGGTTCAACGAAATTAAACGTGGGCGAACTTCCGTTTTCGATGATGAGCGACCAGATGTGGTTACCGAGGAAATCATTGAAAAAGTCCATTACATGATTCTCGCTGATCGACGAACGAAGGTGCACGAAGTAGCAGAGGCCGTAGGCGTGTCAACCGGAACGGCAATTCATATTTTGAATGACAAGCTGGGGATGAAAAAATTTTCGGCCCGATGGGTGCCGCGTTCACGATAACGCACCAGCACATTCATCTGGAGTTGTCGCCGCCAAACTGCATGAATTGCTTTATGAATTGCTGCTGCACCCCCATATTCACCCGATCTGGTACCCTGCGACTTTTTCTTGTTCCCTAACATGCAGAAATGGCTCGCGGGAAAAAAAATTTAGCTCAAACGAGGAAGTCAGAGGCGTATTTTGCAGAGTTCGACAAATCCTATTTTTTGGAGGGGTTAGAAAAATGGCCGGAACGTTGGGCGAAGTGTATCTATCTAAAAGGGACTATGTTAAAAAATAAAAAAAAAATTTAAAAAAAACGGTGTCTTCATTTCTAACACGGGTACTTATTGAACCGCCCTCGTATATATATATATATATATATATGTATGTATGTATATATATATGTATATATGTATGTATGTTTGTGTGTATATTTTTTTACTGATGGTAGATTTAGAAGAATAAATCTTGCATGCCTTGCGCGCACGATTTTTCAAATTTGAATTGCTGAAACAAACCAAGATTTTTTTTTCTGAGTAGAGAAATAATGTGTTTTCAAAATGACCTACGATGAAAAAAATAAAACTTATAGTTCCCGAGAAAAAAATTATTTTTCAAAGAAATTCGAAATATCGAGATTTTTTTTACAAAAAAGTAGTCGTAAATTCTAATCTTCTAATTTGAGGAACATAATAGTAGGTCATTTTGTGCGTGTGTACGTTTAACATATTCAGCGAAAATTTTGTCACATTCTACGCAACCGTTTTTGAGAAATCGTGCGCGCAATGAACAAAATTGCTGTTTTGAGAAAATTGACGTTAAAGTTTAAATTTACCATTGGTCGTATAGGAAAAACGCAAAGTTTTTTAGACATAACTCTTTTTCTAATGCGAATTTTTGAATGCGGTTTGTTTTTAAATGTTTCTAAAGAATCACATTTAATTATAAGCTATTTTTTAAAAAATCGATTTTTGGATTCTTTAAAAGGTACCTGACCCCTTAAAATAATTAAAGCATAAGAATTGGAGTAAATGCTTTATAAAAGGCCCCAGGATCCCAATAAAAACATAAGGGTGTAGGTCCTGGAAGAAGAGTTTAAAACACAACTTTAAAATTATGCATTGAGAAGATGAAAAAATGAGGGGGTAAAATAGGCATGGTGAACAAAACTTGTAAGGGTCCCAAACCTCGCAATACAGTAACATAGCCCTAGGGTCTTAAGTGGTATGTGGGAATAGCTAAATGAAAAAAAAAGAGTTCCAAAAATGAAGATTGGATTAAGAGGGTTCAGTTTAATGACAATTTATGGTACAAAAACTTCAAGGGCCATGTACCGGGCACGTAAGAGCTAAGAACTTATTTTGCATGCAGTTGGATATAAAATATTTTTTGTAGTTATTAAAGTAATCGGAGGACATTAAAACTGTGTTAAAGAAAATTGCAAGCAATCCAAATCCATTTTAAAGAAGCTGTACCAAGGGCCCCAAGAGCATGATTAATATTCAAAATTAGTAATAACTAAACGCTGATTTTTTTTTTTTTTTTTTTTTTTTTTTGTAGTAGTAGCAGTAGTATCTGAAGGTATTAAGAAGTCGTTTAAAAACAAACAAAAAAAGGCTGTAAATTGGACCATTTTTAAGAAATTTATGGTAAAGGCTCCAAATGGGGCAAACTGACAATTAAAAAGGGGGGACCTAACTGTGATAGCGATTTTGTCCGCATCGGTGTTTCTTTATGAGTAACGGGTTCGAGAAAAATTAGTCGTTGGGGGGAGGGTCACCGTAATACTTACCCATTATGAAAATAAAATGCATGTAAACTATTTATAAAATGCATCGCAAGTCCAAAATAAAATTTAAACACATATTTAAATAGTTTTAATATACATAGTAATGTTTTATTAATGAATTGTTCATGAACCAATTTCGACAAATTATATAAAACGCCAAAATGCTCAAGTAGTACCAGATTGCGTAAAAGAAACATCCTTATAACTCCAAAAATAATAATCATATTAACTACAAATTTACTGCGTTGGATTACCTGTCTTATTTCCAACTAAAATATGTCTTTGAATTGAAATTTGAATAAAATACGGGGTCATGAAAAATCGAAGAATGTGAAAAACAGGATTACACATATCTCGAAAACTAATAATCCGATCGACTTCGTCCTTTATTCAAAATTTGTGTTATTTTATTGCGTCCACCTCTTAAAATAAAATATTTCGAAAGTTTTAATATACCTTTCATCAGAAAGAAATTAACGAGACCCCCAAAAAATAGTTCCGGATAATCGAGGTTATTGATATAAAATAGGCTTCGTCCCATTCTTACATACAAAGTACATACAAAGTTTCAAGTCTCTATCTCAATTTGTTCAGGAGATAGAAAGGTTACAGACAAACAGACATACAGACGGACGGACGGTTATTATATATATATATATATGTGTGTGTGTGTGTGTGTGGTTTTTTTTGTCGGGGCTGTTTGAATCTCCAGTATCTGAAACGTGTAAATCAGTCAAAATTTTTTTTTCAATTTTCAAAACGATTGCAATACTTACCCTATACTACGTATGATGGCTAAGTATTAAGAAGGCAAAAAATCTCCAATGTGACAGAGATCACTCTTGAATAAACACTTATTTTATTGAAGTTCTCCAGGTTCTATAAAAAGAGGGAGTTAGCCGGTGGTAGGGCTCCGCCGACCCCAGAAACGTAGAAAAATCATGTTACATTTTCACATCCAACGATGAGAGACGAATGATGACAAATACATTTTTTGAAGGCCCAAGTTTTGGCGAATCGCATTGGTTTTATCGCCAATAACGAACACCGGATGAACACTTTCGATGATAGAAGGCATGTATTTGACTTCCGTTACATAGACATACAATGACAGTGGTCAAAGTGTAAAATTTGAAATAATTAATGCCGATCGATAAAAGTGTGATTATGGTGCAGAAAACCACAAAAATGAATTCCTTACAGGGGGTTGCCAAAAGTCCCACAGGATGAGTAGAGAAAAGGAACATTAATAAAAATAAAATAAGAAAAATAACATAATACATCTGGTTTTTAAGGAAGTAGTGTTTAAAATATAAATCAATTCTGCCTAGAAACTAGCCTTTATCAAAGGTTGTTGCTTGGGAGTAAAATACATACAGTTACATGAAAGAAACGAAACTACGTTGTGGTTTTAGAGAATCACTTTTAGAGATAACTGAAATCATAGTTTAAAAGAAAATGGCTGTTACCAAATGTCTAGAATTAATTGGATTAAAAAATAGCTTATTAAATAAAGTTACGAATTTAGAGAATATTGTAATTTTAAAAAAGGTTGAGTGGAGGATACTAATATTAAGTAATATGTAAAGGGAAGCGTCTTTACACTAACAGGAAAGCATCTTAAATTGTCTTAGCACTTAGCGCTTTAAATCTAAAATTAGTCAAAATTAAGCATACGGTATAGACTAGTTATTTGAATAATATATTTTTAAAAATGCACAAATCGATTAGGTGCTTAAAAAAGGACCCTAGGAACTGAATAAATATATGAGGGTGCTCCTAGAAGAAGAGTGCAAGACTCAACTTTAAAAATTTTGCTCTGAGAAGGTGGAAATTTAGGCAGTGAAATATGTTTGTCTCACAAAATGCTTAGGGTCCCTGGACTAAGCCTTATGCTTCCCTAGAGGGCCACGGTGCCTTATATGGAATTCCAAAACATTAAAACATATAAATGAATAAATAATTCTAAATATGAAGATCGTTTAGAAGGAAGCAATTTATTAAAAATATATTATACAAAATCTTCAAGGGGCTGTTAGCCGGGCCCCAAGGACACAAGAATTTTTATTTTTCGTGTAATTTAGTATAAAAATATTATTTGTAGTAATTAAAATAATAGGAAGATGCAAAAAAATATGTTAAAATAAAATTGAAAGCAATTTTGATAATTTTTAAAGAAGCTGCACCAAGGGCCCCAAGAAAAAGATTAATACTCAAAATTAGTTGTAGGTGAAGTCTGATAAATTTTCTGTCGTCCATGTAGTAGCTGAAAGACCTAAAAAGTTCTTTAAAAAAAGCAGTGAATCGGACCATTTTTAAGGGATCTATAGTAGAGGGCGTGAGATGAGCCAACTGACATTTAATTCCAATACCTCAACATGAAAACATGTTAAATTGTCTTAAATATTTAGTGTTTTAAATCTTTAATTAGCCAAAATTAAGCATAAAGCATGAATTATTCGTTCTAATAATATTTTAAAAAATTTACCAATTATTTGCGTAAATGTTTAAAAAAGGCTGTAAGGCCCGAATAAAAATATCAGGGTGTTGGTCTTTGGAGAAGAGTCCACGACTCAACTTTAAAATTTTGCACTGAGATGGTGATAAATATAGGAAGTGAAAAAATGTTTGGCACACAAAAAGTTCAAGGGACCTTGGCAGGGCTCTATGATTTAATACTTAAAACATTACAACGTATAATAAGTATTCTTAATGAATCTTACTTCAGACAGTGATGGTTAAAAAATATGCATTGGGAATTACTGTGATTTGTTCATTTATCTAGACGGAATATTTTGCTTGCCTAAGCTTTAGTTAAAAAGGGCCTTTTAAGTAACGTGTTCAGTTTAAAATAATATTAAAAGTAAAATAGCATTTAAAGCCAAATTTTTTATAGTTACTAATGACACTTGTTTTTAGGGTTTTACTAATTTAAAAGATGCCACATATAGTCATTAACCCTCTCGCTGACAAGCGGGTGTTAACACGTTCACTAAGCTCCATGTTTCAACACAAATATTATTTAAAATAATATAATTACATTGATTTAATGCATTTTAATACAACGATTAATGATTAATATTATCAGAAATCACATTCATGATCCTCATTAAGTGTTTCGATATAACGCTGAAAGAACCATCCTCTTTTCGCATTAAAAAAAAATAATTTAACAAATTACAACGACTATTTGGAAAATAATATTGTCAAAGACTAAAATTTTAAAGAATTATAAATAAATTATATATTTAAATTAATAATAAGAATAAACATTATTTTAAGGATGATTATAACGAGTCATACATTACGTACGCCGTGCATTAAACATTAATAATCCTACACTAATGATAAAAAACAGTAGTTTATAGACAGATAAGTTTAAATATTTAACATGTTTATTTTTATTGGATGAAGTTAATCAGGCTGACATTTGAACGCCTTATATTACGTACGACATGGATTAAACATTTAAATTCCTGGACCCATCACAAACAAATTTTAAATGAAATTTCAGTTTTACAATTTTTGGAACTGGAAATTTTTTTAACTTCGGAAATATTTTTAACTTCTAAACAACTCGCATTTTAAATTTTTACACCTTTTCATACAGAAAAAAATGCACTTTTTATTGAAATTTGTTTGAAATCTCTATCACAATTTGTTTTCAAATTATTAATTTAAAAAAAATTATTATTCTTTTTTACATTGTGGCAACAGAATTATCCGTGTTTGGACATTATTCTTGGACTAATCAGAAAAGGAATAAAATGAAATAAGTTGCGAAATTCATTTAATAGAAAGATTCAGGTATACTTCAGATTTCTCAATTCTCTAAAGAGGACAACAACTACTTTCCAAATAATTAAAAATTAGAATCCCACCCCTCTGATGGACAGTCAGAAGGTTTTTAAGACTTAGAGTGATGATTTTACCATTCCTTTCCCTACACTTTTTAGGAAATAAATAGCTTGTGTAAGATGTTTTGCAAAAATTAGCATCTGTGGTGCTGATGATCGGCGGTTATTATTGTATGTATGGGCTCGATAAAATGTTAGGTAAAAAAAAAAAAAAAAAAAAAAAAAAAAAAAAAAAAAAAAAAAAAACTACGTAACGCAAAAATAACAGTGCCGGCAGTCGAACTCCTAAATAGATGATAATAACAGATTTACATTTTCATTTCAATGATTAAGTGCAAATTGAATCAAAATAAATTTTTTGAAGCCTCGAGTATTCGCAAGCCCATATACACTGGTGTGCAAAATTTAAGGACGAGTCCCAAAATGCCAATTTTCAAGGGATTTTCAAGCGATAATTTTCACGCGAATATTCAAAACGATGTAACAATAATTACTAAACCTGCATAACAGCTAGTCCATATAACATCTCATTCAGGTCGCACATTATCACAAGAGTCAGTGTCACTACGGCGAAACAAAAAATAGAAAATTCCATACATCTCTTTTATAAATCTCAAATGACTACTATATGTGATTCCTTTTCCTATATGTGATCTGACAGGTCATTGTGACTGCTGCTTTGTGGCAAGTGACCAGGTGACTTTACAATGTCGTTTCATTGAGAATCTCATGAGATCTCTCATCTGGAGACTAAATTTCAAAGTCAATGTGAACGTTGCATCATGATAAATTACCAAATAATGACTTATTAAAGTTACATGGTGACTTTTCACCACTTTTCGCAGAAGTTACTTCACAGTAGGGTCTCTGTCACCATTTGACAAAGTCTTGTGACAGAAAGTCACCATGTGACTTTAATGTGGCATTATTTGCTGATTTAACATAATGCAACATTCACAATGACTTTGAAATTGAGTTTCCAAATGACAATCACATGAGAATCTCAATAAAACTACATTGTAAAGTAACCTGGTGACTCGACACAAAGCAGCAGTCGCAGTGACCTGTCAGTGGAGTCACATAGCAGTCATTTAAGGCTCATAAAAGAGACGTATGGCATTTCCTATTTTTTGTTTTGCCGTAGTGACTGTGACTCTTGTGACAATGTCTGACCTGAATGAGATGTTATATGGGCTAGCTGTTATGCGGGGATATTATTTATTCGAATTATGTTACTTTCTTTTGAATATTCGCTTAAAAATTATCGCTTAAAAATCCCTTGAAAATTGGCATTTGGGGACTCGTCCTTAAATTTTACACACCAGTGTACATAAGAATAGCTAATAACGAACTTTCAGACAAAAATTGCGATGGTAAAAGGCATGTGTTTGATTTCCCTTAATAATAACTCAATGTGGGGAGTCAAAGGGCACATTATGAAATAATCAACACTAAATGATAAAAGCATAAAAATGGGTATCTAAACGACAAGGACTGAATTCACTACAAGGGGTTGCCAAAAATCCACACAGGATAAGAAATACCAGAAAAGGAACATTAATAAAAGAAAGTAAAAGTTAATAAGGAAAGTATTCACAATGAAAATAGCTTGGACCATTGAAGAATAAAAGCATCTGATTCTAAAAATGTAGCGATACAAAGGTTGTAACGGTTGGGTGCTCGTGCTGGAAGTTAAATGCAGACATACTCAGGAATTAAGATAAAAACACAGTTTGTTAAAAACTATAAGGGCTCAAGGGAAGTGGAGCAAGTCTAAATTTTCATAACTGAGAATACTACTAAAGGATTGAACTCATACTCACAGCTCCGGAAACTAGCTCAATCGGGGCAACTCTGATTACTTCTCAGCTATCCTTCAGCTAAGCTGCTAAATAAAATCTAATTAGACAGCCCGTGGCTCTAGATATCCTTTATTCAACTTTGGATAATCAAATGTAATTACTATTAAATGTCTTACCACCGGCCCACTTCTCTAGTCGAATACCAAAACTCACTCACAACTCACTGGAGGCTCGATGCTACTTTCAATCTGCTAGATACCAGCAGGAAACACACTTCGCTGACTAATATCGCTAGAACACTCTGCTGGCTATCGCCAGAGACACCACTGCTAGCTGACTAATGCTCTGCTGGCTATCGCCAGAGACGCACTGCACACACTCAAACTCCAAGCTTTTATATGCTGCAAACTGAGATACTTCTAATTTACATAATACTACTAACCGCGAGCCTAACTGCAGAATCCGAAAGAGACACACACACTCTAGAAAGTTAAAGTAAAGAGAGGATAGATGTCGCTTTTACGCTTACACATGTTAAATTATTGACGTCACGACCTCAGAAATACTAAAGTGCCTTTATGACAAACGTCACTCCCTCACAAAGTGATTCAATTCTGCATAGTAACAGGACCTAGCTATCGGAATAAAATCTAGAAGCTTTTTCTAAGAAGAAAAATGCTTATTACATCTATATTGAGGCAGCGCGTTGTGGTTTAAATAATTATAGGCACTACTAGGTTATTCCGTCGACCAAAAATTATTGCCAAACTATAAGATTAAATGCTAATAAGAGATGATCGTGAATGTCACATTCAATGACATTAAATATGACACGCGTGTTTAAAACGTCATTAAGTGATTTTTATTTCGACTTTTCATTTGTATTTATATTAATATTCTACTAATTATTTGTTTTTTTCATTATTTAAAATAAAAATTATGTCAATATGTATAGTTTGGCTATTAGCTTGGCGATTTGTACAATTTGGCGAAATTGGTCGACGAGATAACAGTAGTACCTAATTATATATAGGGAAACATTGCAATCTTAATTTAAAATGAGCGAGCATTACAAATTGAATGGGATTAAAAATTAAAATTATGAATTTTGAAAATGATGTAATTTTAAAACGGGAAAAGGTAAAAACTTTGCAGTATCAACAAAAAAATGTATGTCAGAGTAATACGACAAATTGTATAAATTATTACTTTAAATAAAAAATGCTAATATTAAGTTTTGTAATATATACATCTATTAAAGTTTCAACACAAGGATTATATTTCATACTTCTTTCAGACTTACTTTTAACGAAACGATTAAGATACAAAATCAAATGCGTATTCTTTAAAATTTTCAGTACGAAACTTTTAATGGAAAATCTTAAACACCTAAATATTTTTCGAAAAAAAATGTGTAAGGGTTTCTTAGAACAATGTTTATTTCACTCACTTTCGTGGAATCCTTTAAAATACGGAGAAAAATTTACAGTTTTATTACGTGCTATGCAGTATTAAAGAAGTTATACCTCACTGTTGTATTTTCTAGAAAATTTATGCGCTTTGTTTGAGGTAGAGTTATTTGAGCTAAGCACGCTATTTTTCTATTTATATTTGGCTTCAAGTTTTAAAAGCGTATTTCCCTGAGTAGTATTCACATGAAAATATGCATATAAAGTTTTAAAGAAAGATATAATACCCAAGATAAAATTTAAAATGTACTTTGAGTTCCAATGTTTTTGTTTTTCTTTCCATAGAAAACAGTGTTTCTTATTTTGTTGTTTGGAGGTAATATGAGTTTGACGAAATTTAATTGAAAAAAAAAAAGTCATACGGAGAAACTCTAAAATTTCTTGTTTCGGTAAGTAAACAGAATGAAAAATTCTTTATGTTGTACAATGCGAAAGAATTTCCCTTTTTCTTAAATAAAATATTTTCGATTCTCGAATAAATTTTCAAATGTTTCTCTAAAGGTATTTTAAACTTAAAAGAAGATGCCTTTCGTATTTTTTATGCTCTTTGTAAATACTAGAATTCTTAAAATAAGGAAGAGGATATTTGTTAAAAAAATCAACAACTTACAAAGGTCCATACGAACAAGAAATTTTTACACTTATTAATATAACTAAATCAAAATAAAATAGTGAAAAGTATTGGAAATATACTAAAAGTTAGAAATTAAAAAAGTAATTCTAGTTTAACATCAGAAGCTTATAATGCAGTAATTTCATAGATTCAGAAAAAAAATCAGTACTAAACATATAACATTGTATTAGTATATATATTATGCTATTAGTACACATAATATGCTATTAGTATAATACTGTATTAATCTTTATAATGTAGAATTTAATGTACATAACATTTAGTTGTATCAGCTATGTAATGTGATTTCATAGTTATTTATGCGTGCTACTGCTTGGCCAGGTGTTTAAAAAACTTTAGAATGTTCATTTTAAATTTCCCGAATACCAATTTTTTTTTTATTATTATTATTTCAAACTTACATAAAATGAAACCTTTGGTTCAATCGAAAACAACAAAGAGCAGAAGCTTCGTTAGAAGAAAGATAACTTTAAAAAGACAGACAATTGTATTTTATATGCAAGTTTTTTTTTTAAATCACGTAACTACAACTTCCCTATAATCTGAGGTTACAAATAAATTAAGCTGTGAATGGTGTTTTTGAACGAAATTTTATTATCCTGTGTAAATAATAATATAAAATATATTTACTTAGAATAAAATTTTCTAACTGTATGATTACAACACTTCTTGGAATCTTGCTTTTTAAGTCGACGTTTTTTCTCAATACAGTCGACTCTCATTAATTCGAACTCGTCGGGACCACAAGAAATGTTCGAATTATCTGAAGTTCGAATTATGAAAAGCATGAGATGAAAACATGGTTAAAATGATACTATTACAAAGGAATTAATGTTATAATGTTTTATTTATTTATTTCGTCTGTTATCATTAGAATATGAGTTAATATTAAATTAAAATATATTAATACATAAACTAATTATATATTAACTATATGTTCCGAACCTTGCAAAAGCATTTGCAGCATCAATAAAAAATGTTTGTCAGTGTAATATCACAATTGTATAAATTATTACTTAAAATAAATAATGTGAATATTAAGTTTTGTAATATATACATCTATTAAAGTTTCAACACAAGGTGTATATTTCATACTTCTTTCAGACTTACTTTTAACGAAACGATTAAGATACAAAATCAACTGCGTATTCTTTAAAATTTTCAGTACGAAACTTTTAATGGAAAATCTTAAACACCTAAATATTTTTCGAAAAAATTGTATAAGGGTTATTTAGAACGATGTTTATTTCCCTCACTTTCGTGGAATCCTTTAAAATACGGAGAAAAATTTACAGTCTTATTACGTGCTATGCAGTATTAAAGAAGTTATACCTCACTGTTGTATTTTCTAGAAAATTTATGCGCTTTGTTTGAGGTAAAGTTATTTGAGCTAAGCACGCTATTTTTCTATTTATATTTGGCTTCAAGTTTTAAAAGCGTATTTCCCTGAGTAGTATTCACATGAAAATATGCATATAAAGTTTTAAAGAAAGATATAATACCCAAGATAAAATTTAAAATGTACTTTGAGTTGCGATGTTTTTCTTTTTCTTTCCATGGAAAACAGTGTTTCTTATTTTGTTGTTTGGAGGTAATATGAGTTTGACGAAATTTAATTGAAAAAAAAAGTCATACAAAGAAACTGAAAAAATTTCTTGTTTAGGTAAGTAAACGGAATGAAAAATTCTTTATGTTGTAAAATGCGAAAGAATTTCCCTTTTTCTTAAATGGAATATTTTCGATTCTGGAACAAATTTTCAAATATTTCTCTAAAGGTATTCTGAACTTAAAAGGAGATGCTTTTCGAATTTTTTATGCACTTTGTAAATACTAGAAATTTTAAAATAAGGAAGAAGATGTTTGCTAAAAAAATTAACGAACTTATAAACATGCATACAAACAAGAAATTTTGACACTTGTTAATATAACTGAATCAAAATAAAATAGTGAAAATTATTGGAAATATACTAAAAGTTATAAGTTTAAAAAGTAAATAAATGAGGAATTTATATGGTGCAATTGTTAACTTAAAACGTCTTGATTTTTTTATTATTTTTTTTAAAGCTTAGGCATTCTAGTTTAACATCAGAAGCTTATAATGCAGTAATTTTGTAAATTCAGAAAAAAAATCAATACTATACATATAACATAGTATTAGTCTATATATTATGCCATTAGTATACATAATATGCTATTAGTATAATACGTTATAATCTTTATAATGTAGAAATTAATGTACATAACATTTATTTCTATCAGCTATGTAATGTGATTTCATAGTTATTTATGCGTGCTATGGTTTGGCCAGGTGTTTAAAAAAACTTTAGAATGTTCATTTTAAATTTCCCGAATACCAATTTATTTTTTATTATTATTATTTCCAACTTACATAAAATCAAACCTTTGGTTCAATCGAAAACAACAAAGAGCAGAAGCTTCGTTAGGAGAAAGATAACATAAAAAAATTAGAATTGTATTTTATATGCAAGTTTTTTAAATCACGTAACTACAACTTCCCTATATTCTGAGGTTACAAATAAATTAAGCTATGTATGGTGTTTTTGAACGACATTTTATTATCCTGTGTGAATAATAATATAAAATATATTTACTTAGAATAAAATTTTCTAACTGTATGATTACAACACTTCTTGGAATCTTGCTTTTTAAGTCGACGTTTTTTCTCAATAGTGTCGACTCTCGTTAATTCGAACTCGTCGGGACCGCAAGAAATTTTTCGAATTATCTGAAGTTCGAATTATGAAAAGCATGAGATGAAAACATGTTTAAAATGGTACTATTACAAAGGAATTAATGTTATAATTTTTTTATTTATTTCGTCTGTTATCATTAGAATATGAGTTAATATTAAATTAAAATATATAAATACATAAACTAATTATATATTAACTATATGTTCCGAGCCTTGCAAAAGCCTTTGCAGCATCAATAAAAAATGTTTTTCAGTGTAATATGACAATTGTATAAATTATTACTTTAAATAAATAATGCGAATATTAAGTTTTGTAATATATACATCTATTAAAGTTTCAACACAAGGAGTATATTTCACACTTCTTTCAGACTTACTTTTAACGAAACGATTAAGATACAAAATTAAATGCGTATTCTTTAAAATTTTTAGTAAGAAACTTTTAATGGAAAATCTTAAACACCTAAATATTTTTCGAAAAAAAAATGTGTAAGGGTTTTTTAGAACAATGTTTATTTCTCCCACTTTCGTGGAATCCTTTAGAATACGGAGAAAAATTTACAGTTTTATTACGTGCTATGCAGTATTAAAGAAGTTATACCTCACTGTTATATTTTCTAGAAAATTTATGCGCTTTGTTTGAGGTAGAGTTATTTGAGCTAAGCACGCTATTTTTCTATTTATATTTGGCTTCAAGTTTTAAAAGCGTATTTCCCTGAGTAGTATTCACATGAAAATATGCATATAAAGTTTTAAAGAAAGATGTAATACCCAAGATAAAATTTAAAATGTACTTTGAGTTGTGATGTTTTTCTTTTTCTTTCCATGGAAAACAGTGTTTCTTATTTTGTTGTTTGAAGGTAATATGAGTTTGACTAAATTTAATTGAAAAAAAAAAGTCATACGAAGAAACTCTAAAATTTCTTGTTTAGATAAGTAAACAGAATGAAAAATTCTTTATGTTGTACAATGCGAAAGAATTTCTTTTTTTCTTAAATAGAATATTTTCAATTCTGGAATAAATTTTCAAATATTTCTCTAAAGGTATTCTAAACTTAAAAGGAGATGCTTTTCGTATTTTTTATGTTCTTTGTAAATACTAGAATTCTTAAAATAAGGAGGAGGATATTTGTTAAAAAAATTAACAACTTACAAACATCCATACGAACAAGAAATTTTTACACTTGTTAATATAACTAAATCAAAATAAAATAGTGAAAATTATTGGAAATATACTAAAAGTTAGAAGTTAAAAAAAATAATTCTAGTTTAACATCAGAAGCTTATAATGCAGTAATTTCATAGATTCAGAAAAAAATCAGTACTATACATATAACATAGCATTAGTCTATATATTATGCTATTAGTACACATAATATGTTATTAGTATAATACTGTATTAATCTTTATAATGTAGAAATTAATGTACATAACATTTATTTGTATCAGCTATGTAATGTTATTTCATAGTTACTTATGCGTGCTACTGCCTTTCCAGGTGTTTAAAAAAACTTTAGAATGTTCATTTTAAATTTTCCGAATATCAATTTATTTTTTATTATAATTATTTCAAACTTACATAAAATCAAACCTTTGGTTCAATCGAAAACAGCAAAGAGCAGAAGCTTCGTTAGGAGAAAGATAACATAAAAAAACTAAAATTGCATTTTATATGCAAGTTCTTTTTAAATCATGTAACTACAACCTCTCTATATTCTGAGGTTACAAATAAATTAAGCTGTCTATGGTGATTTTGAACGAAATTTTATTATCCTGTGTAAATAAAAATATAAAACTTATTTACGAAGAATAACATTTTTTAAACTGTATGATTACAACACTTCTTTGAATCCTGATTTTTAAGTCGACGTTTTTTCTCTATACAGTCGATTCTCGTTAATTCGAACTCGTCGGGGCCAGAACAAACGTTCGAATTATTCGAAGTTCGGATTATGGAAAGCATGAGATGAAAAAATGGTTAAAATGGTACTATTACAAAGGAATTAATGTTATAATGTTTTTTTTTTAATTTTATTTCGCCTGTTATCATTAGAATATGAGTTAATATTGAAACTAATTCAGGGATTAGAAAGAAGCATAAGGTAAGAAAAATTTTGACATGTCACTAATAAACAGACGGAGCATTAAGAAAATGTATATAAAAAACATGGGAATATATGCATACTCGTTCGGAACAATTTTCACAAAATCGAAGATAGAAAGTTATTCAAAGGATTTGAAGTCCGTAAGAAAGAAAGGAAAAATGAAAAATAGAAATTCTCATTAGTTCGAATTAAGCGACGATTCGATTTATCCGATTTCGAATTAACGAGAGCCGAATGTATCTGAATAAATCTCACTTGGATGCACATTCTTCTTCAATTTTAGAAAGGTACTGTGTACTTTCACCTTTTTTCAAATTCGAGCTGACCTTGTAAATTTAGTTTTCTCTTTATTTCTGATTCTACATTTTTTTTTTTCAATTGTCACAATTTTACGTATTCTTATAAACACTGATATATGTGAACACCAGATAATTATTTGGAATCCGAACAATCATATTTGGATTTTGTTTACAACAGTCAGCAACAAAAAGTTTGTATTTATGTCGGCCAATTATCTACACTATGGGATATAGGCCCTATGGGACGGGATGCCCTCTGTGAGGGGGGGGTCTTTCTAAGGGAACTTAACCAGTATTTATTCAAGGTTCAAAGAAAATCACGGAAAACTCCGAACGGTTAGGCCGACGGGCGCAATTGGGTTCGAACCAAGCACCTACCGTCTACCAGTTTGGAGGTCAGAACCTCGCAACCCCTGGTGGGGCTAGCAAAAAGTTTAACAATGATTTTGATAGTCGATATTTAATGATTTGAAAATTCACTATATTTGACCTTGACATTGAACAGTACATTATCGTATCATGCAGTGATGATTACATATTTTCTTCATATATTGACACGAACATGTAACAGTTCATATATAATAATATTGAAAGAAAATTCTGTGTAGATATTAGTATAATTGTTGGTTATGTTCTGAAAAGATCATTTTATGTAAAGTTAATAAATTAAGTAGGGTGATAAGTCTACGTAGGTACTTTTGCATCTCAAATGCCGACTCTTCATTTTTTTATTAGATTTCTAAATCAGTTTTTAGTTCGTTAATTAGGGATTTTTCTACACAATTAAAAAATTACTCCGATTTCAATTTTCAGCTTAATATTATAATTTTTTTTCCCGATTTAATAATCTTTATTTCATAAAAGTCATGTACTAATTAATCCAGACATTAATTTAAAACTCCTTAAATGTCGCATAAAAATCATGGTTTTTTACCAAAACGGCAAAAAATTATGCACCTTCTGGGTATGTTTTTTAAGTTAAAATGATTGATAATAGCAATTTTCACTTATTGGCTAAAATTAAAAAAATTAATCCTCATACCGATTAGAAAATTTCAGAGAAAATGTAGAAATTTTATTCCATTCGAATATGGAAAAAAAAAAACAAGCTATGATTCTTCTTAATTTCTGATAAAAACTAAAGACAACAGCACAAGTAAACGAACAGGACAGGCATTCAATATAAATTTAAATAAAAGAGATCCGTTTCAGCAGAAAAGCGGCACTGCTCTCTAATGTGTGATATGAACTATTTTTATTATTAAATTTTGCCAAATACTAAAAACACATATATTTTATGAAATTAATAGGAAATTATTTATGTATTCTGTGGCAAATATATATTCTCACGAGTTAAGAGTTTCATAACGCTTTGTCCTTCTTTATTTCAATTTAAAAATATTTTTGTAAAAATAGACTTTAGTACTACTATATTCGAACATTAATAACACATTCGTTTCTCAAGTTCTAAAGGTCAACTTAAACGGAAATTCAATCATTCAAGTTTGCTTACATTTTCATATAGTTATTATCGTCACCGTCTACCGTACGGCACGCACTGTTATACCGAGTTCTATGGAGTCAGTTCATACAGAGTTTCGCTCATACAAGTTGGTATTCGATTACCTCACAGTTTTTAGTGTTATTTTCCAATGCCAAAAGATGAATATTTATCTCATGTTTTACGGACCCTATTTCCATAAGATTTAACTCATTGTACTTGTTTTTCGATTTCCATGCAGTCTTAATTCCAATTTCTTCCACCAGGAAGTACAATCTTATTTCAAATACAGTGTTTAGTTCTAGCTACCATTGGCAGTGGTCGCAGTTTTATTCGTGCTCTGTTGGGCCGATTTACCTATGATTTCCCTCATTCACCTTGGTTTTCGATTGCCTCACAGTATTAGTTCATATTCAACCACCAGAGGCTGTGTTTTGAATTTGAGTTCTATGGGATCTGTTTAAGTGAATTTTGACTCTCTCAACTTCTATTCAGGTTGTCACAGTTTTTAGTTTTATCTACCACCAGCACTCATTGCCTTTTTTATCGAGTTCTATGGGCCAGTTTCATCAGAGTTTGGCTCATTCAACTTGATTTCGATTATCTTATATTTTTTTATTCCATATTACATCGCCAAGGAACATTTTTATCTAGCGTTTTATGTGCCCGATTTCAACGAGGTGTATATAGCCCAAGATATTTAAGGAGCGAAAATAACAGTTTAGGATCACATTTATTTAAATACAACATGTTCTAAATTTTATCAGGGACTACAAAATTTTCCTTTGCCCAATGTGCAAAAAGTCATTTTTTTCAACAAGCAACAGAGTAAATATGCTCCTCTTAGTTTCTCTTTTACCACTGTAAACACACCGGGACTGATTTCACATATATATTCTCATATCACCTATGTTTAAGGAATTTGGTTCAAATGCTCTTTTTTTAAAATAACACAAAGTAAAAAAAAAAATTTCCCATTCATTTTTTGTACAGTAGGATTATCTTTGAAAAGATAATATTGTGAAATAATACATAATAATACTGCAAAATTTATAAATGTTTAAAATGTGTCTAATTACTTACAAATATTTAAAGAAAATCAAATACAACAAAAAGCAAATCCTTAGTGTAAAAATGCATACATTTTTGAGCGTCAAAATGCAATGAACAGTGACAAGTTTTTTGTTATACATCTTCGTCATTTTCTCTTACATAATTTAAAAATAAATTAATTTAAATCTAATAATTTCCTTTAAACTGAGTTCTTGTGTTACAATTTTGATTTTTTGAGTGAGGTTTAAGTGATTTTTTGTTATGGGGAAGGAAAATCTATAAGGAAGCAGAAACAGCTCTAAATTTGAAGCAAAGAGTGAAGTCATTACGCAAAGAAGTAGACGAAATTTCTAAAAAGAACCAGAATATATAAAACAAGTTAATTAAAAATACAGTATGGGAGTTGAAAAGTTTTCAGTGGTCAGGAAGACGAAAAAATTAATCAATATGAAAAAGCTGTGAAAGAAAATATAACGGATCCATATTTGGTTGCTGTCAAACGGTCTCAAAATATGAGACAATAAGCAGGAAAGACATAGTGACTAGAAGTACGAAATAAAAGCTCTCTACAAAATAAGTTTATTCCAAAGGATACATGGCGAGAAAGTATATTTGAAGAAATAACAAAAGCGTTTAAAATGACTAGAAAATATGAAATAAGTAGAATTTTCAAAAAATAAACGACATTTTAAGTCATTAATGTAAAAAATAAAAAAAAAATAAAAAAAAAATAAAAAAAAAAACTGAAAACATTTTTTTTTTTTTTTTTTTTTTTTTTTTTTATGATGAACTTAGTTATTGATGAGAATTTCGGAACACGAAGTCTCGATTTTAATCTTGGACGTGATGCAGCAACAGATTCCAGAAATCTAATTTCCATTCAATAAACTAAGTATTAAATGGATTAATGAACTGTCTTGAGGAATATTGCTGTGTGTTAATCTTTGAGAAGGGGGCTTTTTAGAAAATTGTGTTTTCCAAGTAACAATGGTTTTACACATTCATCTCCAAAATGAATAGAATGCTATTATATCGAGCATTTAATAGCTATGATGATCCTCGACAGTACCCAGGCATCAACCGTTTTGATCATTTCTGGCAGCTAAGTTGAAAAAATGTGCACCAGAAATAGACTTCAAATGAAGAAGTGTTGAAGGACATTTTAAAATAAGAATGGCGTAAAATCTTATCTGGCTTAATTAAAAATCTGATGAATACATAAGCAAAATGTTAAAAAATGTCAAATGCGCATGAAAGCGGAACAAAAGTTATATGATCAGAACAATTAAGTATAATAATATTTTTATAGCAATTTTCTGTTTACTTTCTTCTCATGCGGATTTAATTTGGTTAAAATTTAATCATTTATGTAGAATTTTCTTTTGGATTAATGATTAAAAGCGTTATATTCTTGCTAAAAAAATGCTTAATTAAGCCTTTTATTTTATATCGTAAAAGACGCATTTGCAATAAAACATTTAATGTGTAAAAAATGCTTATTTTTTATGTTCACTGTTACCAATAAAAACTTTTAGAACTAACAAATGCAAAGTATACTAGTGGTAAATTTAAAAATCCATTTTAGATTTTAGGATCTTCAATTTGCCCTATTCTTTCGTGAAGGAACATCTTTAAGTGCTTTTTAGGCCACTTTTTGTGTGGAATTTTCTTTTGGATTAATGTAATTAAGTAAAATTTCGAATTACAGGGCCTCCTTAGGAACATAGAACACATTGCATCAAGTGCATTTCTTGCATATTATTATTATCTGATAGCCTTTTGAAAATGAGAATCAGAATATACATAACAAATTAACACCTTTTAAAATATACTAATTTTAATTGCTGAAAGGTGTAAATTAAAACTTTAAAAGCAGTAAAAATAAATTTATTCGATTATTTACATGTTTCAATTCTACCTGAGTCGTTTTTAAAACAAGCAAATAAAAATATTTTAGAATTGCACTGTTTATGAAACGACATCACTACTTTTTTCACGCATATTTTCATATTATTCATAAAAAAATGCGCATAATATAAAAGAGTTCATGAAAAATTGAATTAAAATGTTTCAAAGACCGTATAATTTTATAAAATAGAAAAATATGAATAATCCGATTTTTTCTGTTTTTAAAATTTAAATGTACATCTTTTAGCAAATATATTTAATATAGAGAATCAGTGCGCTTAATTATTTAAATTAGTCTAATAAATTTAATTTAAGTTTTATATAAATCTTAAAAGTTTGCATTATTAAAAATAACAAATAATAGTAATTTTTCATTTTTATTTTTATTTATTTATTTATATATTTATTTGTAAATTTTCAAGTGCTTTTTATAGATTAAAGATTCTCCTTTTTTTAGTCAATATAATTAAAATTTATTGTTTTAAATGATTTTTCTTTATAGTGTTCTCAATTGATGTCTTTTAAAAGCTGAACTATTTTTATTTCTAAACATTTATATTATTAGAAATTCTCTCTGTGAAGACTTGAAACTAAATGAAAATCAGACATTAAGAAATTAGCGGATTTTGCATACATAAGATTTAACTTTTTTGCCAAAAGAGAACTAAAATAAAAACTATATCATGGATTTCCATATATATAATAATATATATACATATTATGAGAACTGAAAAAAAAAGAACTTTCAGCAATTGTCTTTAAAGTATTACATTTTCTCCACAGATAAGTAAAGAAATATCTATGTTCTGATCTTTCATTAATCATTCTCAAATTTAAACTTTTTAAATTAGAAATCTGAAACATGAATTAATAATTTTACAAACGGTTCAATTTATAGCCTGACATTTAATTTTTCTCTTCTAAAATTTCTTTTAATTTTCAAAAACCACAAAATGAAAAATAAAAATACAAAAATACATAATTCTTTGGTTGCTTTTAAACCTGCCAAATACTTATTAGTATGCTTCCAAATATATTTACGAATTTTTTGTAAATATTAGTTTTTGTTACATTGTCTCTGTTATCAGGCAAACATGTCTATTATTTTTCAGTGAATGTCTAAGGCAGTTTGGCGAAATATTATAGTTATCGCTAAGTTGGTGTCACTTTTGACGACTAATATTGTTCGCCAAGTTGGCGACAAACTTGGCGATTGTTGGCGATGGTAACCCTTCCCTCTCTATGGAAACCCCCCTTATAGATATACTGATACATTGAATGTTATTCCGTTGTTTTCTGGATTTTTCTAGAAGCTTGTAGAAATTTCCAGTGCATGCCGCGAGCCTATATATAGGAGAGCGATGCGAGCTGGTTGTGGTTATTATTTATCAGTAAGTCATTGAATGAGCTACTAGACGATTATTTAAGCAAGTTTGCTTGATATATTGTGATTTATCTACATTGTTTTGAATTTGATATAATGTTGAGACGTTGTGTAAACAGTCTCTGTGACATATATCTGTACTTGAACATTGAATTTGCACAGTTATTTCTCAAAATATGGTGATATTTGTGAGTTTTGAAGACTGTATAGATGTTAAGTTTTATAAATAAATTATTTTCCGTTTTTTTTTTTTTTTTTTTTTTTTTTTTTTTTTTTTTTTTTTAAGAGACTATATTTTGAACTTGACCTTTCGTTTTTTGGCGATTTATCGTCGGTTGGCGATGAAAAGCAATTAATTTTTTTTTTTTTTTTTTTTTTTTATATGTCAAATGCATTTTAAAGGGAAAAAGTTTCATGTTCAACGTATTTAGATACATTAAATATCTTTGGTTTTGTCAACTTTAAATTGTTTTATGAATAATTTCGTAATATTGGTATTTATATGTATTTATATTCAAATTTAACCATCAAAATTTGAGATTTAAAACTAAATTCAAATTCAAATTAATTAAAATTGTTTCAAGTTCAAAGTTCAGTTGAGCATTGTAAATACGATTTTGTTGCTATGGAAACATCTGGCTTTTTTGTTGAATCCGCTTAAATGTATGAAAAAAAATTAATGAATAAGAATTTTTCATCTATGAAAATAACTTTCCCATATGTAAATTAAATAACTACAGCAACAAATAATATATATATATGTATGTAATTTAATATATATGTATATATATATATATATATATATATATATATATATGTATATATATATGTATATAATATATTAAACTCTCTCATTGTATGTGTTTAAATTCATTAAATACAATTTACATGGATTCTAAAAATCCAAAAGTTTTCAGTTACATTAAAATCGTTTGCTTTTGGTGGGGAAAAGTGCTGCCCGTCAGCCAAATATTAATAAAAAGTATTCAATTTTATTACATGTTTTTTTTATATTTCGCCGCTAATTTTCACTGTTCCTTTATTACCTACATGAATAGTTTAATTATTATTTTTTTTTTCAAAAAAAATCTGAGTATGCCCATTATGGAGACCTTCCTTGCAAGTTATCATGATAATTCTTTAAACATACTAATTACAATAAAGGTGCTCAATATATATATATATATATATATATATATACTTTTTTAAGGGGATTTTTAAAAAAAATAGTGTAAATTTCCATTAATCATTCTTATAATTTAACTTTCCTCCAAAGGAAAATTAATGAAATTTCTAGGTTCTGAACTGACATTAATCTTATTCAAAATTAAATTTAAAGTAAAAGGCTGAAATATGAAATTATATAAAAAAGGTAATTCAGTTTGCAACAGGCCATTTTCTAAAAGTTTTTTTTTAATATAATGTTTTATTTAGATTATAAAAAATACCAAATAAAAAAAATCATTTTTTGGTTGCCTTTAAACCTATCAATTACTTATTAGTATACGCCCAAAATATATGCAGTTATAATTATAACGCTTTGAAGAAATAAGTTACATTAAAGGTACTCAAAATTTATTTATTTATATATGTATGTATATTTTTCAGAGAATTTTTAAAAACTAGTGTAAATTCCCATTAATCATTTTTAAAATGTAACTTTCCCCCCAAAATAATTACTGAAATATCTAGGTTCTGAACTTACATCAATCTTATTCAAAATTAAATTTAAACTAAAAGGCTGTAACATGAAATTATAAAAAGTAGTTTAATTTATAACATGACATTTTTAAAAAGTTTTTCTTCCCTAAAGTTTGATTCAAATTCTAAAAAAATATCAAATAAAAAAATAAATAAAAATAATTTCTTGGTTGCTTTTAAACCTATCAAATACTTATTAGTATGCACTCAAAATATATCCAGTCATCATTATAACTCTTTGAACAAATGAATTACATTAAGTCACTACATACATTCAATCTAAGTTACATTTTCATGGTCCATTTATTCGGATATTCTACGTACACGTATAATAATTAAGTATACAGCTACAGTGTGCAGAGGGTATGTTCTAAAAGCCTGTCATTTTCGCCTGTCCATTTAAGTTGCATTAAGTAATATTGATGTGACACCAAATAACACGGGAGTTACATCTCTAACCACTATATGAAAATGTACTGCAGGCTGTAATATTTAGAAACGATGTCGAGCATGCAAAGCGTGTTAAAAGTTACAAATTGAGGGAAATTAGACAGATGTTCACTATGTTCCACTGCATGATTAAATGATGCTAATGCAAACCTTACATCCCTAATGCAATAATGTGTTTAAATGAAAATCCATTTCATAAGTTTGATAAGTAGTAAAATTTAAGTGAAATGATATCAAAATAGTTTTAAATCTATTATAAATGAATTTATTATTATTATTATTTATGTTATGAAATATAAACAGAACAATACACTGATCATTCAAGAAAAACAGTTCTATATAATTTTTTTTTTCAAAATTTCTGATTGGACAAGTCTGCTATAACTGTTTAAATTTCAAATTTCTTTATTCATTTTTATTTTTATTTCCATTTTTTATTTTTCGGTAAAATTAAAAGTGGATTTAAAAGATTTAAAAGGCAGTCATATCAGTGCACATTGTTGCACCATAAATGATAAAAATATAACGATGGCTTTAACCATTTACGGTAGGACGCGTTAACTCCTTGATCCACCACAAGGTCATACTCTTTTTCACAAACATAAATTACATTAACACGTATTTATAAACTAGTCGTTGGGAGCCACCGTAATACTTACCCATCATGGATATGCATAATATAATATATGAAAATAAAATGTGTGTAAACCATTTATAAAATATAGTGTAATTTCAGAACTAAATTTAAACATATATTTAAATTTTTTAATATACACAGTAATGCTATATTAACGAATTGTTGATAAACTAATATCGAAAATTTATATAAAACACCAAACTACTCAAGTAGTACCGAATTGCGTAAAAGAAACATCTTTATAAATCCAAAAATAATAATTATATTAACTAACAGTTTTCTGCGTCAGATTACGCGTCTCATATCCAATTAAAATAAATCTTAATGATTCTTACATTTAAAAATAAAACAATTTCGTTTGCTTTAACTAATTCCCTAAGATATTTATTTCACTCATACAAATATTAAATTAATTTTTAAATACACCAGCATAATACAATTACAAATAATAAATAAATATCATAAAAATAAATAATAATACGCTAATTAATAATACACAATTAAAAAAATAAAATAAAAATACATCAAAATGCCAATTTTTACATAAATTAATTCTCATCAACGACAAACTCGTCCCTTAACGAAATGCTCTCCAGTTATTACCCCATAAAATCCAAACCACTGCGACGCTCGATGGAAAAGTGGTTAAAACACTCACTTTCTGTTCTTATGGTCCTCAGGTCGATCGCAATGTCTTCCTACGCGAATTACTCTTTTTAAAATTTTAACAAATATAATTACAAGAGGAATCATAGATGGCGCTACCAAACGCTGGAATTTTTTTTTCATTTTATGCTGGTGTCGGGTTACCGGACCGGCTGTGGGCCTACCTGTCGGGCGACACTC
Source organism: Maratus speculifer (assembly GCA_964019185.1). NCBI lineage: Eukaryota > Metazoa > Arthropoda > Arachnida > Araneae > Salticidae > Maratus > Maratus speculifer. The sequence continues at coordinate 115,582,215 of OZ025289.1, read as the reverse complement.
GCCCGGCGCGGCGTTTCGATAAATGAACGGAACCGATACGGCGGACGGTATCGTGCCGAAACCGTTTGTAACAGCAAAGCGACTGTGGACCAATTGTTTACCGATAGCTCTGTGTGTTGCTGGGTTGGTAATGTTAAAAATAAATTGTTCAGTGTTACTTCAAAGGGGTTATAAATATTACAATGCTATTATCGATATTACTATTTTATGGGTAAATGCTTTATAAAAAATATATTAATTAAAAACATATCACATGAAATTAATGAAATAATTAAAACATAAGAAATTAATTTTAAATTACATTTTTTCCGTTTATTCTTCTCTTATTTCGTATTTAAAAAATCTTTTAACAAATTAGTCCCCCTCAAAAAAGGGGGGGGGTTGCGAGAATTAAAAAATAATCTATTACATTATTTTTGTAAAAAATAAATAGAAAAAAATTTCACTTATTCATTAAAAAAAAGGGGGAATTTTAAACAACTTTTTAACCCTTGGCATTCCGTTGTCTCCGCTGCGGAGAAGTCATCTTTCCTTGCAAAATTCGCTTTTGTCATCAGCAATAAAGGAAAATAAAATTTGCCTTATTAGTCAGAACATTTTTGAAATTGTGTACTTGAAGGAAACTTCTTTTTAAAAAGTGGTGCTGGCCAAATAAATTTGTGTAAGAGACGCCGGAGTCCGAAAGTAATGTTAACTGATTTGCAGTGTACTTAACCTCTTCAGACCTGAGCATAAAATAACCCTACATATATATTTATTGCTTTTGCATAATCGAAATGACACTACAGTTGACAGAAAGAGCCATTTTTATGAAATAGGTACTTTAGGGGACTGGTAATTTAGGTTTTAAAATATGTATGTAAAAGTATTAATCCCCCTTAAAACATCAGTTTAACTATCAGTAGTATAAATTTACGCACTAACAATATTAAGGTCTTTAAACAAGTAAATGATCAGCAAATCCTTAAAATTTTCTATTGTAAAACATATAAGTTAAATAATCTTGAATATTTCGTACTTTCTTGTCCACAATGTCTTGAACGTATTTTCGAAACTCGGATGAAAATAAAATTAATTTTATGAGGTAATATTCATCAGTGCTGGTATTTATTGGTTTTGTTTTAAAGCAAAACACATTCAGCTGTATAGAAGTAAAGTAAAAATGCAAAAAAATCGAACAATTTAGTTTTTATGAGAGAAAAAGTGGAGGTACACATTTGTGTACCTCAGGTCTGATCAGGTTAAACTATAGCCTGCCGCAAAAGTTTAAGCACACTGCAAATCTCGTTAAAAATAATTGAAGAAGAAAATATTTTATGCTAATTTACAATAAATACTCGACATTTAATCAAAATAAAATAAAATTAGCCATTTTGAGAAATTAAAATAAAAAAATATGTTTATTTTTATTTAATTTTTCTTTTTTCTTGAAGAAACGCTGTCTCAAAAGTTTAAGCACTTTATGCAAATTTTTTTTAGAAACAAGGCATTGGCCATGCTAAATGACGTTAAATAACATTATATTGCACTTTTATAAAAGTATAAAATGTGCAGAAAGTATTTCCTCTCATTTTAAAAATGCCGAAGGATAAAGAGTTCACAAAATGTGAAATTTTAAAAGTCTTAAAACTGAAATTGCAGAATAAAACTGTTTCTGAAATTGCAAAAGTTTTAAATCGATCAAAGCGAGGTATATATCAAGTACTCTCTAGAAATGATAATTTTAAGAAAAACCAAGACGTGGACGACCACGCATGACGACTGTTCAGACTTATTCGAGAATACGGAGATCAGTATCTAGACAAAATATGTCCATACGGCAAATTAAAAATAATATTAGTGTACAGGAGACCAAAGACACTGCATATAGATATATAAAATAGTGACATTACACCATACGAAAGAAAATTTCTCGCAAACCGTCTCTCAAATTACATCACAAACAGACAGGAATGAACTGGGCTAAAAAACACATATCCTTCGGAGACAAATAGCTTACTGTTTTATTCAGCGATGAGAAAAAAGTGCAATTTAGATGGCCCTGATGGTTAAAATGCTTATTGACATGATTTACAAAAGGAACCAAGGGCATTTCTGTTTTGGTTTGGGGGGCATTTGGATTCAACGGTAAAACCTCTCTGGCTTTTCTAAAAGGAAGACAAGATTAAAAAAAGTATCAAGAGATACTAAACCAACATTTGCTTCCATTCGGTGACATTTTGGAAGGTCCTGAATTGACTTCTCAACAAGACAATACCTCAATCGACGCATCACATTCTAAAATATTTTGGGTTTCTCAGAAAAATGTAAAAGTTCTTGACTGCCCAGTTTTAAATCCAGACTTAAATCCGGTTGATAATGTCTAGGGTATTTTAACCTGTCAGGTTTACGGCAATGGGAAGCAGTATCACTGTATTGAAGAACTACAAGAGACCATTGAGAAAGTGTGGTATTCTTTGCCACCAGAAACCCTGCAAAAACTAATAATTTCGATGGACGCACGTTTATTTGAATTAATCCAAAATTATGGAAAAATAATATTTTAGTAAAAGTTCTGTAAAAATTATAAAACTGGTTCTTTTTGACATTGTGCATATACTTTTGAAACAGTTTATTTATAAAAAAAAATTATATTTTTTAAAATTGTGTAATTTTTTTTTCTATTTTTGATATCATTTATTTTAATAATGTTGCGGAATCTGCAAATAAAAAAATGTTATTCATTCTAACTTTTTATAATTCTTTAAAAATAGACATTTTATGCTCGTGCTGAAACTTTTGAGATAGACTTTAGTTCAAAAACTGAAATTGATTAAAAAAAAAAAATAAGTATTATGCATCAGTCTAAAATAAAATAAAATAAACGTTTACGCATATTTTTACGGATATATTTTAAAGGAAATCTTTGAAAAGCACAACAGATTTTCCCACTAACTCATAAAATTGTATAAAAAGGCATCAGAGGTTTTGGCTCAGTCAGTATGGACTTATTCCGTTTTAACAAGTTTCGAGTTCGATCTTTAGGACGGCATAAATTAAGTTATACAAGTAAATTTAATTAAATAATATAGCAGCTCAAAATCACTCGGAATATTCAAATTCTTTGACGATTGATCGATTCATGAATTTAAAAAATTAAATAAAATTATTATCATTAAAAATCAAACCTTGTGACGAAAAGTTACGGCTTCTTCAAACGGAGTTTTCCTTTCTTTTATTTCCCAAAACGGAAAAAATAATGACGGTACGGTAAATGTTTGGCAACTTTGCCACCTGCAGTTTTACCGTGAATTCACTTTTTTTTCTTTCTTTTTTTAACAGTGTAGAAACACAATTTAAAAAGGCTTTAACAGCAAGCCTTTTTTGGAACGTAACATTTTTAGCCATGCAACAAACCATGTTATTCAAGTGGTAGTGGCATCGTCATAAATTATAATCTTTGTAGGATCAGAGATTGTCATGTTTTATTTGCAATCATTACATTTATAATCGATTTATTATATCTTAAAAGTTCATAGAAATCGTAATTTAGAATTTTTTAAAGTGCTTTTCGCTTCTTCCTTTCGTTTCACACCGTTTAAAATTCGAATTGACTGTTGTCTGTTCTTAGAGGAGATTTATATTTCATAAGTAACAAAAATACCATATTTAAAATCTCTACCCTCTTTAATATCACAGCAATCGTAATTATCGTTTTTTTTTGGTCTTGCATCACCTTTGGGGTTGTGGCACCGACATAAGATATAGCCTATGTTTGAACAAGGGCGAACAGACATCTCTATTTTGGTGCCATTACTTTTGAAATCGGTTCGGTAGTTTCAGAGATAACCTTAAATAGATAACAAACTTTACCTCTTTATAATATCGATATGCTCACTTTTTAATTTTACTATATATCAGTTAAAGTATTGACTCAAATTAATTTAACGTAAAATTTTTTTATGTACTAGTGATTTCTTGTAGTATCCCAATTTCATTTTGAAATGCTCTGAAATGAGACAATACCTTTAACCGTAATAAAAAACTAGTCGTTGGGGGCCACCGTAATACTTGCCCATCATGAATATCCATAATATAATACTATATGAAAATAAAACATGTGTAAACTATTTATAAAGTGCATCGCAATTCCAAAACAAAATGTATACGTATATTTAAATATTGTTCATATACATAGTACTAGTACTGCTTTACTAATGAATTGCTGAAGAACTAATTTCGACAAATTATATAAAAATACCAAATTACTCAGGTAGTACCGAACTGCGCAAAAGAAACATCCTTATAACTCCAAAAATAATAATCATATTAATTAACAGTTTACTGAGTTAGATTAAGCGTCTCATTTCCAAATAAAATATATCTCGGAATTGAAATTTGAATGAAAAACATGGTCATGAAAAATCGAAGATTGTAAGAAACATCCTTATAACTCCAAAAATAATAATCATATTAATTAACAGTTTACTGAGTTAGATTAAGCGTCTCATTTCCAAATAAAATATATCTCGGAATTGAAATTTGAATGAAAAACATGGTCATGAAAAATCGAAGAATGTGAAAAACAAGATTACAAATATCTAGGTGACTAGTAACCCGATCGACTTCGTTATTTATGCAAAATATGTGTTATTTTATTGCCTTTTACTTCTACTCTTTAAAAGAAAAAAAATCGAAAAATTTTATATGCCTTTCATCAGAACGAATTTTTTGAGAGTCCGAAAAAATAGTTCCGGACAATCGAGGTTACTGATATTAAGTAGGCTTCTTTCAACTTTTACATACTAAATACATACCAAATTTCAAGTCTCTATCTCAATTTGTTCGTGAGATAGAGCGTTTACTGACGCACACACAGACAGACAAACGGACGGCAAGTTTTTTTCTTTTTTTTTTTTTCTAAAAATATGTTTTTCGGAATCTCCACTATCTGAAACGAGTAAATCCGTCAATAAAAAATTTTCGATTTTCAAAACGATTGCAAGACTTACCCTATACTACGTATGATGGGTAAGTAATACATTTTCAATTCCTGTTTAATACATAGATTTTACTTTTCTCTTATATACGTTCATTTGCATTTCAAATACACATGTTTAGTATCCCCCAACCACAATAATTAGAATAAAAATTCAATTTGAATGCATTGCCATCACCATTTTTGTTGTAAAATGCTTTTCGACTATAGCATCCTTTACAAATTATCAACATTTTTCAAAGTGCTATTTATGTGTATACTTTCAAAGCTGTTAAAATATTTCTTTGAATTATTTGATGCATTTATGAAGATGATTTTTCACCCTTTGATTTTTTTTAAAAGTAAAATTACTTGGCGCCAGTATATTCCAGTAATTGAACTTTAAAATATTCTTAAAGTTTCCTGTGGCATATTTAAATAATACATTGCATTTATGCATTATTTATGCGGCATAAATTATTTCTTTATAATGATAGTTTCGTTTTTGTGTCAAAGAAAGTGGGGTTATAAAATATTTGCTCTTTCAACAAATGGACGTTATTTTTAAATTTGAAGCTTTGAATATTATTATTATTATTTTTAGTGAAATTAACATATATTTCCAACATGTAATTTTTGGCAATTTTATAGTTAAATAAAAAAAAAAATACATTTTTAATATTTTTATTTACTTTTATTTCTTTAAATATATCCATGTGTGTATTGCAGTAGTGATTACATCTAACTATTATTTTGCGCTTTCAGATTTCATAGATTATTTCTTTTTCACTATACTTTGAATGGATAAAACTTATTAAATTTTTCATTAATGTATCTCTTTATAATATAAATGTAAAATATTTTTTCACGCTAGATAATAATTAATACATTTAAAATACGAATGAAATTATTGTAAAATGTAAGGTTTTTTTAGTAGGGGGGAAGGGGAATTATTTTTAACAAATATGGAATTTGCACCTCTGTTTAATAATGCTGGAACGTATGAAACGAAATATTACATAATAGTTCTTTAAATAATGAATTTTTCGTATCACATGAGACCGACAGATGGCGACAAATGTCCATGCATTTACTAAATAACAAAGTAAATAAATAGTACGAGATCCTTCGAAAATGGAATCGAAAACAATTGTGAAATTATGTTACACACTTTTGGCCAATACAACAACTTTCTGTTTATGGCAGAATTTTTTTATTTACAGGTTGCGTTTAAAACGATTGTTCTTCTTAATTAAAAATATTCATTTTACTAAATGAAACTTTGATAAATTAATATATACTCATTGTAAAATCATTAATCCTATTGCACAAATTATGTTTTAATTTTGGAAATTAATAAATAAATAAGAATGTATTTTTAGACCTAAATGTTTTAAAACCTTATTTATAGTATGTAAAAATAAATAACTAAGTAAATCTACTAAGAAGAAAAAATGCCTGAGAAGTCTTTTTGCAAGTCCCTGGTGATTCCGTTTTAAGAGGATCTACTGTATATGCAAGGCATATTTACAGAATTTTTAAAATCTTTTTTTTTTTAATCACAATTTTTCTTTTCTTTTGTGCGTGAGTATGGAGGAAATGAAAATTATATACAGTTCAAATGAATACATAGGTTTATTTTTTATGTTTATTGGATTCAAGTCAATCATTTTGTTTGTTGTAAGTTTCTTTTGTTTTTTTTAAGATTTAAAGAATTCAGACCCCTTCAAGAAAAAATGCTTCCTAAAAAATAAAGCAATATGTTATTCCATGCTAATTTTGAAAAATGCTAAAAATGCTGAAAATGCTGAATATATATATATTCTTGTTGTTTTGGTCTGCAGGCTTAGGTAAGTTCAATGCTCAATTCAACAACAAAAAAATAGAACATGATTAGAGATAAACCCAGTTTAACAACTTTATTTGGCTGCTTTTAAAGAATTTTTAATTTCGTTTTTTTCGAACAGCTAGTTTTATTAGAATCGGCTCGAGTGCCCAATTTGACAGTATTTTTCGAAATATATGCTAGTTTTCTGAAAAAAGAATCCCTGTCGGCTTGGCCTATCGGCGTAGGTAGATTTCGAAGAGTTTTCTTTCAACAACAAAAAATAAAATATTATTAAAGATAAACCCAGATTAACTACTTTATTTGGCCGCTTTTTAAAAGAAATTAATTTCATTTTTCTGTAAGAACGGATTTTTTCAAAATACTCTTAAACGAAATTCGGCTCAAATGCCCATTTTGAAAACATATTTTGAATATATATTCTGATTTTATTAAAAAATCGACCAATACGCACATTATATAATTCTTAAATAACAAGAAAAAAAAACTGTCAATTGAATGTGTTTGAGAGCAAAATTGAATTTAAAAATGAGTCATAAAATAACCAATTAGTTATTTGAATACATCCACAATTCTTTAAACAAGATCACTTTGGGAAATTTTGTGCGAAGTGTCCAATTTGACAGCTTTTTTAAAAATATATACATGTCTTTATCAAAAAAATGACCAATACGGCCCATTACACAGTTCTTAAATAACAAATAACTGTCAATTGAATGCGTTTGAGAGCAAAATTGAATTTAAAAATGAGTCATAAAATAACCAATTTGTTATTTGAATACATCCTCAATTCTTTATCATAATCGCTTTGGATTTTTTTTTTTTTTTTTTTTTTTTTTTTTTTTGCGAAGTGCCTACTTTGACAGCTTTTTTAAAAATTATATTTAGCCTCTATCAAAAAATTGATGAATACGCACATTATATAGTTTCTAAATAACAAAAAATTGTCAATTGAATGCATTTGAGAGCAAAAATGGGTTTAAAAATGAGTCATAAAATAACCAATTTGTTATTTGAATTCATCCTCAATTCTTAAATCATGATAGCTTTGGGAAATTTTGTGCGAAGTGCCCATTTTGGCAGCCTTTTTTGAAATATATTCTGCCTTTATCAAAAATCTGACCAATCCGTCTCACTATATAGTTCCTAAATAAGAGGAACTGTAAATTGAATGCGTTTGTGAACAAAATTGGATTTAAAAATGACTCAGAAAAAACGCAATTCGTTATACTTCCTCAATTTTTCAATCACTATTACTTCGTGAAATTCTGTTCAAAATACCCTTTTTGGCAGCCTTTTTTGAACTATATTCTGCCTATATCAAAACACTGGCCAATATATTACATTATATATTTTCTAAATAAGAGGATTTGCCATTTGGATGCGTTTAAAATGAAAAATGAATTTAAAAATGAGTCAGAATATGAGCAGTTTGGATTTGAGGTTTTTTTCTCTAACTCCTATTTTTGATTAATTGATTTTTGATATAAGAATTGGTCCTATGAAAAACTTGTTAAAATAAAAGTTGTAGATATTATTGAGAAGATGTAAAATAAATTTAATTAGATTTGATTGCTTAAGAATTGAGTAAGTTATGGATTTTTTTCTTTTTCCTCCCCCCCTTTTTCTTTTCGTTTTTAATTTTTTTCATCGGTAAAAATTGGTCCTATCAAAAAATTGTAAGTACAAAAGTTTTAGATAATGTTGAGTACATTTGTAAAAAATTTAGTCGGATTTTATATCTTGAGAATTGACGAAGTTGTGATTTTTTTCTCCCAAAAACCCTTTTTTTCGCCCCTTGAACCCACTTTTAACTTTATCAGAAATCTGTCAAGCATAAACTTTTAGCCCATTTTTTAGAAGTAATATAAACTTTAAACGGATTCGATTTCTATTTTAATTAGGAAGTTATCGCGTTTTTTCGGTTTTCACAAAAACCCTCCCTATTTTCACCCCCTTGGTCCGATTTTGCCCAATAACGAACTCGACCGAGATTTTATGCCTCTTGATTTTATGTAAAAATTTGAAGAAAATCGGAGTATAATTATGGAAGTTATCGTGTCTAGAAGAAAGTGAAATATATATATAGATAGATAGATAGCGAGAGAGATAGATGTATATATATAAACTTTTTTACTGATGGTAGTTTTGGGGTCTAGGAGTCATGATCGGAGTAGATCTGCAAAAAATTTTCAGAAATTCCAACATGGGAGAGAATGCAATAGCTAGTATTTCATACGAAATCTACCTAACAATAGGTAGTATTTCATACGAAATCTACCTAATATTTCATACGAAATCTACCTAAAAAAGACCAATACGGCACTTTATATAGTTCTTAAATAAGAGAAACTGCCAATTGAATGCGTTTGAGAGCAAACGATATTTAAAAATGTGCCATAAAATAAGCAATTTGTTATATGAATACATCCTCAATTCTTCAATCACGATCGCTTTGGGAAATTCTGTTCAAAATGTCCATATTGAAAGAATTTTTGAAATATATTCTGCCTTTATCTCAAATCTGATTAATACAGCTCATTATACAATTCCTAAATAATGAAATCTATAAATTGGATGCATTTGAGAACAAAAATGGATTTAAAAAAGAACCCGAAAATAAGCAATTTGTTATTTGAATACTTCAAGTTTTCAATCACGGTCGCTTCAAGAAATTCTGTTCAAATTGCCCCAATTAATTTCATTTTTTTGAAATATATTCTACTTTTATAAAAAAAAAAACTGACCAAAACGTTAAATTATATAGTTCCTAAAGAAGAGAACCGCCCAATTGGATGTGTTTGAGAGCAAAATGTATTTAAAAATGAGTCAGAATATAAGCAATTTGGATTTGAGTGCACTTTTATACGATTTTTCCTTCAACTATTTTGTTGTTTAATTTGTTTTTGCTATAAGTATTGATCCTATAAAAAGATTGTCAGTATAAAAGTTTTAAATATTATTGAGAAGATGTATAATAAATTTAATCGGGTTTGATATCTTAAGAACTGATGAAATTATGGAATTTTCTCTTTTTTCAACCCTTTTTTTCGTTTTTATTTTATTTATTTATTTATTTATTTATTTATTTTTTTTGCGACAAGAGTTGTTCCTATTGAAAATTTGTCAGTACAAAAGTTTTAGATAATATTGAGTAAATTTATAATAAATTTAATTGGATTTGATATTTTGAGAATTCACGATGTAATGAATTTTTTCTTCCCTTTTTTCGTCCCTTTTGCCCATTTTTAATTTTATCAAAAATTCCTTATGCATAAACTTTTGAACTATTTCTTAGACGAATTATAAACTTACAATTGATTTGATTTCTATTTAACTAAGAAGGTATGATTTTTTTCCGATTTCACAAAAACCCTCCATATTTCCACCCTCTTGTTTCAATTTTGAGCATTAATGAACTTGACTGATATTTTTTGACCCTTGATTTTATGTATCAGTTTGGAAGATATATCAGAAGAATTATAGAAGATATCGTCTCCATAAAAAAGTGATTGATAATGTGTTATTGTATTTGAAATATATTTTTAGTTATTATTAATTATTGATGTAAAAACAAAAGAAAACAAATGACTTAAAATGGTGAATTGAAAAAAATATCTATCAAGCAAAGTTCAAAATATAAATGCACCTTTATGCATATTGTTGTTGATTTTTGCAGTGAAAACAGCAATTTCTTAAGAATGAACTTTAATTTATCATATTCTGAACAATGACTTAAACGAAAACTTATAAAAGTAAAGCCTGTCAATTAAAAATACCAAATAGAAAATTCTGCTAGGCAAAATGTAAAATCCAATTAATAATTTATGCATATCAAATCAATTTATATATCAATAAAAACAACATATTCGAAAAGTAATTTGATTTATACCTTCTACATCTTTTGGCATGAAAACACTTACGCTGCTAAGAATGTTTTCTCTTCTATCTCATTGTTTAGAAAACTTGTATTGTCACTATGACCCTTTCGCCCATAGACGAAATAACTCCATGTTCCACGTATCCATACAATAGAGGCGAAGGAAGTAAAATTTTATGCAGGATTTAACTGAAATTTTCATTTGCGTGCGAATAAGCTCTTAGCTTTTGAGCTAATTTAATTTTCCGATACGGTTCGTAGGTCATTTAGTGTTTTAAGCTACTGCTTTAAAGGACGATGCAGTAAATCCCTTTAAATTAAATGAAAATCCAATACAACTGCATTTACAATATATTTAGTCGATTATTTAAAAGTGAGTAATAAAATAAAAAAATGTTGCATTGGCATGTTCTTCTTAGGTGTACTAGGCACTATTTAAGGACCGTTTTGAATTAAGTTACATCTTCCATAATAAGATATTATTTTTAACACTTTCTACCAAAGTTGAAAAAAGGTTTATGCTTTCGGAATGTCTGTCCGTCTGTCCGCGTTCTAACTCTCATAAATATACTCGGATTGCATGAAATTTTTGGATGTTATTGACGTTATCCCTAACACGAACCCTAATATGTTTTTCTTCATTTTATCAATCTTAAGTTTTATCTTAATCCTAACTTTTATTTTTTGAATATTTTTAAGTTTTAAATTTTTTAATTTAAAAGAATTTTCTATTTTACATTTTTATTTTTAATTATGTAATTTATCTATACTTATACCTTTTTTCCCCAATGGCTTTTAACAACGTATAATATTTGAATTAATCAGAGTGGATGTTAAGTTGTCTGTAATTAGGTAAATCTTGAAAGCTGCTCTACTGTTCAGCGCTGAAAAACTGCTTTTTCTTATATGGAAATAAAATTTTCTAAGAGAAATCAACATTACAATAACATAATTGCTTGCCCCTCAATACGTTGAAGATGTTTGACAATAATGTCAGTTTTCTTAAAAAAAAAATACTTGTAAATGTGCAAAGCATTAGAAAGACGTAAAATAAACTAAAACAAGAAATAAAAAAAATCATGCGTCAAGCATAGAATATGAAGCACTTTCCAATACACTCAGAATAATGTAATAAAACTGCACCATTTGAAAAAAATATATATTATGTCGCATTTCACCATATGGAAATGTATAGTGCATTTAAAAACCGAATTTCAGCTGTTCCCATCTACAATAGGAAATCTATTGGAATTTTTTAACGGCCCTGTATATGATACTGAGATTTGTATCAATTAACAACATGCATTCCAAGACTTATTTTAATTAAGAAACACATAGATTTCAGTTGAAATTTTCCCTTCAACAATATCCTTTAATAAGTAGAATGGTATGCGAACACTTTTCTGCTACCCTGTATATGAGATGTAGAATTTATATATAAAGACAAATATGCAAAAAAAAACTTTTAATTTAAAAGCTTATACTGAATTTTAAAACGTACTCTATAGGAATTATTATGCAGAGACAGTGATGTAACAGATCTCTTTTGAGTGTCCCTGTAAATTAATAAAAAATGCTATGGATGCTCTGTTTTAACGCGAACGTAGTGAATTCAGTCATTTTTAAGAGTTTCAATATATAGAAAATAGCCTAATGTCATTTAAATACTCTCCAAACTATGTTTCTCCCTATACCGTAATGTAATCGAATTCTTTCCATTGTCCCTATAAATGAACCATCAATCGTATATACTTCATATGCAATACCGAACATACTTTAATGACATTAAATAAGCTTTATCAATTTCATGGAAATCCGAGTATATTTACGGGAGTTAGAGCGTGAACAGACGGGCAGACGGATCGACAAACCGAATGAATAAACACTTTTAAACTTTTTAAGAAAGTGCTAAAAATTATGAAAAATATCATAAAAGAAACTATCTAACTCTATCAAAAATAGCATTTGATCAATAAAATCTGTCATAGAAAATTCAAAATTCGATTCACTGTATTATGCATTTCTCCATCGACATGTTTATTGAATACTATCAATAATTTGAAATGTTCTTTTCACTCTGTCTTACTCTGTTTTATTTATATAAAAACACGTATATTTTTAACAGACTTCAAGAAGTAGGTTATGATTTCGACTTGTATGTATTTCTTGTTCACTCATAAATTTGAAAGTATAAGATACCCATGTGGTCCCATTTTAATTTCATTAAATTCTGATGATTAGAATTTTTTTAGGCAAAAAATGTAAATTTGATATAAAAAAAATAATGATTTGGCGCAAACAATCTTTTATTGTCGCAATCGTTTTCAAATCATAAGCATAATAAAACTATGCATTCATATGCGTTAGCGCCAAGTTGTCGCCAAGCTTGATTTTTTTTTTTTTTTTTTGAACTCAGTGTCTTTTTAAATCATATTTTATAATGAATGTTCTGCGTTGGTTTTCTTCCTTGATCTCCTTATTTAACCGAATTGCAATGTCAGTACACCTTTAAAATTCCATATACTTTAATGGGGAATTTCATTTGCACGCGTATATGCTCTTCGCTTGTAGCTAACCTAAATTTCTGATACAGAATATATGTTGTTTACTATTTTAATCTAATTTGAAAGATGCTCTAAATGGTTTTAAGTCTGATGAAAATCCAAGACAGCAGCATTAACTATTTCAGGACGAGAGTCTTTTACATTTACATTTTAATTTTTTGGTGCAAGTTTTTCAATATTGTTAAGTTTTATTTCCTTTGTGATTATGAATTCCTATGAGAATTCGACATTAGAGAAACACAGTTGTTTGCCAATCATAGGGTTAAAGAGATTTAACAACAAGGTCAGTTTAGTTGAAAAAAAAACTGAAAGTGTGGAAAGCATTAGCAACATGTAAATAAATCAAAATGATATATGGAAAATATCTTTAAAAAACTAATCTCTATCAAAAATTGTACTTGATAAATAAAATCTGCCATAGAAAATTCAAAATTTGATCACTGTATTATGCATTTCGACGTCGGCATGTTTATTGAATACTATCAATAATTTGAAATCTTCTTTTCACTATATCTTTTTATTCGGTTTTATTAGTATGAAAACACATATATTTTAACAAATATTCTGTGTTGAATTTCTTCCTTGATCTTCTTATTTAGCCGAATTGCAGTGTCAGTACACCTTTAAAATCACATATACTTTAACGGGAAATTTCATTTGCGCGCGTATATGCTCTCAGCTTCTAGGTAATCTGATTTTCTGATACAGAATATACGTTATTTACTGTTTTAATCTAATTTGAATGATGCAGTGAATGCTTTTAAGTTTGATGAAAATCCAAGACAGCAGCATAAATTCTTTCCGGACGAGAGTCTAAATTTTCTTTTTAATTTTTGACGCAAATTTTTGTATATTATTGATTTTATTCTTGGTATATATATATATTACTACTTTTTGGCTAAAATTAAATATTTTATAACTTCAAAATTCTTTACTGGATTACTTCTGTCCAAATGAAAAGATTTTGTGAAACTTAAGGGGGCTCAGGGTTTGATCGACACGGAAAATCATGAAAACAGAGCTCTCGCTTAGAGTCCATATAAAAGCAGAAGTATTCAATGTAATTAATTTAAACATTCTGATATTTTAAAAGTATGTTTGTAGTCTTATAAAATTATAAATTGGAGTACTTCAATGTAATATAATAAGAAATATTTCAAAATTTATGTAACACGATTTTCGAAAAAAACATTATGTGCTATATCACCAACAACAAGATATCTTAACGTTGAATTGACATAAGAACCTAATTTTTGCTTTAAAATGATCCGGAAATTTTACTCTGTAGAATGATTTAAGGATATAACTATCACTCAAAAACAACATTATTAAAAAAACTCTCAAATTTGAAAACTTAAAAAACTCCTAAAAAATACAACTTTTTTTTCATTAAAAATATTCAAAATATTAAGCTATCTAAACTATATTAATTCATTCTATAGATAATGATGTTATATGCAAGCAAAAAAAAAAAAAAAAAAAACATTCCATCGAATAGTTTTTTTTTTTTTAATTTTGTGTTAGTTATCAAAAATAAAGTTTTGAGAAAACGCGACTTAAAGTTGGAATTATATGGGTGCGGCTTTGAAAGTGTTGATACATAAATTCTTATAACTCCGTTAAAACTGCAAATATTTTTATGCGATTTTTTGCCTTGAGTTCAAAATTAATTATATAATCAAACTAGATCATAAAAAAATCGATTTTTTGAAAAGTTTTCAACCCCTGAGTCCCCTTAAAAGGTCCTTATCGGCGCTGCTTGTCACAAAGGGATTAATAATATCAGTTGGAATTTGTTAAGAGAATAGTAACATATAATGTTTTAAATAGTTATTTATTAGCTGATTTAACGTTTTAAATTAAATTTAATAAGAAAGTTGTTATATTTTATAACATTTATGAAAAATATATTTAATTGAGAAATACAATAAAACTTAAATAAAATAATAATAAAAAGAATCTACACTGATTATTCAGAAATCAAAATTTCAATCTATGTATTAACGTTATGTAATATAAATTATTCGATTTTAGTGAAGTTTTTTCTTTGCCTTTTATAACTAGAGCTCTTGTTTAGTTATAGAAATTTAATTAGGAATTAGAGCTTCGAAATGGACGAAAAATCTGCAGTCTAAAAATCAGCAGATTTTGTTCAATTTAATTATGATTCTGTTGAAGAGTTTTGAAGCCTTTTTTCAAAACGTGAAGCGGGCAGCGAGGTTTGGTCTTTAGGGGCGAACTCAATCTTTATCAAAAAGATGTTTTATCTAACAATAATGAACTTCTAACATATTAATATGTTACAGTTCACAATATTATATACTATAATTAAGGCAGATATTTGTTTAACAATTTATTACAGTGCGGTCAGCATGTTGGTTGTGTTTATGACGGCCAATTATCATCACGTGGGATATAGGCCCTAAGAGGGGGGTGCCTTCTGTGTGACTTTCTAAGGAGCACATAAATGGCATAAAACCCGTATTTACGCAAGGAAATTCAAGGTTTGAAGAAAACCACATTATTGCAGTGAGGAGTTTATGTTAGAGTCCTAGTAATTTTGTAGCTTTTATAATCCTAGCTTAAAATATATGTGTGTTTCTAAATCCCGAAAAAGTACGCACCGAATGAGGCTAACTCACTTCCTTCACTTCTGGTTCCAGAGGAAGGTTAACTTTACCTCCGATCAATTTCCGAGAATAAGCCCTTTTGATAACTTGAGTGAACTATTTTCCTCTAGATCATTTTGAATCCGGCTCTCAATCAGAGATCTTAAGTTTAACTCTATTTTCACCAAAGCTGTGCGTTTCCTCCGCATCCATCATACCGACCTTTGTTCTTTCTTAGCCACTTATAATCCAAGAGCCTACTGCACAAAACCCTAAGTCCTACTTAATTTGTACAAAGTGATGTAAGGGAACAAAATCTATGAATATTGGAATCGATAATTGAAATCCGCCGGGTAGATTCAAAATATAATGTATTATATAGTATGAATACCACCACCAAATGAATGGAATAACCTATTTAAAATGATTTCGTTGTCGCTGCTATTTGGATATGAAAACACATATGTTAAAATGAGTATGTATTATACTATTTCCTCCGTTAGCTCTTTATTTAATCAATTTTTAGTGTCATTATGTGTTTAAAAGCCCGCATGTTTTAACAGGGAAATTTCATTTATGCGCTTATATTCTCTAAGCTTCGAACTAATCTAATTTTCTGATACGTCATTTAATGTTTTATCCTACTTCAAAAGAAGCAATAAACTCTTAAATAGAAAGGAGGTCTAATACAATTACATTTACAACATATTTAAGAGGTTTTTGTTTAAATGTAATAACGTAAAATGTTTTAATATTTATTTAGAAAATGATTCTAGATTTTGAATTAAAATTAATAAATTTGAAGATCTTTTTTCTAATCATTAGCATGTGATTTTTATTTAAAAAAAATTAATTTTCAAAAAACGACATTTTTTTTTATATATACATTTTTGATTGCCATAAGATTAAAAGAAAGATTGACTTACAATTTGTAGCTAGAAATTTTACTAAAATCTATGGTAGTTATTAAATATCAAATAAATAAATTGATTAATTAAAATAAATCCATGAAAATTATGTTTCAATTAACTATTACCCTAATAAATTGATGTAAACTAAATAAGTAAAAAATATCAAAAATTACTTTTTATAAATAAAATTTGTTAGACTAAATTTAAATTTCAATACAAAAAAAAAAAAAGCATATCACCATCAATCTGTATGTTGAATGCATCAACGTATTCGAAATGCACTTCTAATTAAGTCTATACTACATTTTTCCTTGAATGCGCCTATACTTTAAAGAAAATACTGTATAATATTCCTTCTTTTAGTTTTTTACTTAATTACTTTCTAATGTCAACATGACTTTGAATTTTCAAATGTTTTAACGTAAATCTCACTTCCACTCATACAGGCTTTTAGCTTTCAACTAATCAAATTTTCTCATGCAATATATGTGTTATTTAATACTTTAAAATACTTCAAAGAACGGTGTTAATCATTTTAAGTGTGATTCAAATCCAAGACTTTGCATTTACAGTATATTTAATTTGGTTTCGTTCGAAGAATGTTAATTTATAATATCTTAAATAATTATTTATGAAAGCGTGGATGTTTTCAATAAAATTTATTAAACGGAAGTCTAAATAGATGTGTCTTAGGCAGTGTACACCGGGCATGCTACTCATACTCCAGTAAATATTAAATATACAATTTAAAAAAACTTTCATGTCTTGTGTTAAAAGAGACATTCCATTCTGCTGTGTAAACTCCAAAATCAGTGTGATTTTGTATTTTAAAATGACTATCAACTAAACAAATCTGGAGATAGAAGTCCCACTAAACCTTCGACAGCTTACAATCAGCTTATTACATACGCTCCGATAAGATTTGATCTATCATGTTTTAATAAGAATTATTAAAAAATCACAATGCTGATTAAAAAAATTTATACATTTAACATGGCACTTACAGGGTGTCCCAAAAATGACTGATGGGCTTTAAAATTCAATAACTTGCAATTACTTTCAATAACTTGCAATACCGTAATTTTTTAGTTCGAATTTCAAACAATAGGTGGCGCTGACGGCGATTGAAAGCCAGGTCGACGCTTTACTCAGCACTGATCACCTGGCCTTCAATCACCGTCAGCGCCACCTATTGTTTGAAATTCGAACTAAAATAAAAAAATACGGTAAAAAAAACTCCTGACATTATACATAACTCTCCTGCAAAAATTTTTTAAATAGCTGTCACCGTTTGCAAGTTATTGAATTTAAAAATCCATCAGTCATTTTTGGGACACCCGGTATATATACATTTACTAATTTAAAAACAGATGTAAACAGTTCGATACACGCTTTTAAATGAAAAAAGTTACAGCCTAACAGTAACGTTAAAAAAATCTAATTTTGTAAAACTTGCAACCATTTATTTTATTTTAAATATTTTGTAATACGTAAATATGTAAATGATAAAACTAGAGATATTTAAACGGTGTTATTCATAAAATAATCTTAAAATAAAATAAAAATATTTTAAGTAAAATTTATTTTACCTAAAATATTTTTGTAATACGCATTAAAATTTAAAATAGAGATATTTAAACATTGTTATTTTGCCAAAAGATAGCAGTATCAATGGATTTCTTTAACATGCAAATTTTGCCTGGACTGTAATATTTTAAGTGTTAAATCATTTATAATTTTTTTAAAATTATTTACAGAATCCTTTAAATATTGAATTAATGTTTATTAGTAATTCATACATTAATATACCGACTTGTGTTCAAAGCATGAAATGTGTGTTCAAAATTATACATATAAATAGACAAATGTTTAAATTGACATATTTAAACATTGTTATTTTGCCAAAAAATAGCAGTATCAATGGATTTCTTTAACATGCAATTTTTGCCTGAACTGTAATATTTTATGTGTTAAATCATTTATATATTTTTAAAAAAATTATTTACAGAATCCTTTAAATATTGAATTAATGTTTATTAGTAATTTATACATTAATATAGCGACGTTTGTTCAAAGCATGAAATGTGTGTTCAAAATTATTCGTTTTAATGTCTTTCAATCAGTGTCAAAGTTCATACTAATATTTCAAATAAAATGATTTAATTATTATATTTTATATTAAATTCTATTTTGAACGATCAAAAGTAAGTTATTGAAATAGCATGTAGTTTGGTAAAATAAAAAGAAATACAGCGACCGATATTTCAATATAAAATACTCGCCCAAGAAAGAAAAAAAAAGTAATTTCAGAAAATGTGAAAAATACTGCTCGAAAAGCGATACGGTGAAAAAAGTTTTGCCCAATTGATATTTACATCTTTGAAATTTCAGTAAAGCTTTGAAACTTACATCTTTCATTCGAACATGTCCGAAAATTGAGTCGAACATAAGAAAAAAAATTGCTGATGAATCAGAAAACTTTTATTTTGCATCATTGGTGGTAGATGCTGTTTCCTAAATATCAGCATCTTTACGAATAGAATGTAGTATTACAAAAAGGTAAAAAAAGAAAAAGAAAAATATATTGAATGAGACGAAACTAGAAAGCCATTTCACTATCTTCGCCCTATTGGTTGGGATTCCATGGAATAGCGGATAAGAAATAAAGAAAATGAAGCCATTTGAGAGAGCATATACGCTTGATCGATTATAGAATTTCATTCATATTTCGATTTTTTAGACTTTTATATGTCATTAGATACAGAGGTATAAAAGAAGGCTTAGATGAAGAGCAAAATGTCCGTGCAAGTCAAGTAATGAAAAGAAGGACCTGTTTTTTTCTTCTACTTCAAAACGGTTTTGAGATCTCAGAAATTATTAAAGGAAAGAAAAGCTTTCATTGATATAAAAAAAAAAAAAAAAAAAAAAAAAAAAAAAAAAAAACATGAAAAGTTTAATTTTTTTCAAAATGATTTGTTAATTAGTTTTTCAAAGAAATAACTCATTAGTAAAATAGCATGGTCATAGATAAAATCTTATTACAATTTTGGAAGGTGTTATATACCTTTTTAGGTCGCCATATGTGTCGTTTATTCATATTTCGATTTTCAGACTTTTATATATTATTAGATACAGATGTACTGATTTTTTTTCTGCTTTTCAAATCGTTCTTCATGTTCTCTCAAATGTTTTATAAGAAAAGAAAAACTTTAAATACAAAAACCTGAAAAGTTCAATAAAATGTTTTAAAAAAATATATTTTTTAATAATATGATAATTAGTTTCTCGTAAATAATTCATTTGGAAAAAAAAAATGGAATAAATGTATGTTGTTTTTTATTGTTTTTTTTTATATAAACTTAAGGGTTCTTTATGTTTTAATAATATTATTACTAGGTTCGTTCGTAATTCATTAAATGTGTAGCGTCTATAGTCGTCATCTTATCCATTCGCCTGTCTGTCGGTCTTCCCGCACATAACTGCTTAAAAAATTGTCAACAGAATAATTTGGTATTTGATATATATGTTACAGGCCAAACCTGATTTTAGGCCAAACTAGATTGGCCTAGGCCAAAACAGTCTATCCTAACGCCCATCGGATAAACTAGCTTTTCCTAGGCCAAACCGGTCTATCCTAATGCCCATCGGACAAACTAGTTTTTCCTAGGCCAAACTAGTCTATCTTAAGACCCATAGGACAAACTAGATTTTCCTAGGCCAAACTAGTTTGGCCTAACCCTGTTAGGATAAAGTAGTTTAGACTGCTGTTTATTGGTCTGAACTAGTTTATCCTAGGCCAATTCAATTTGGCCTGATTTTATTGAATTCAATGATCACCTCAACACCAATATTATTGTTTGTCCTAGGTTGATCTAGTTTATCCTAGGCCAATGTAGTTTTACGTGTTTTTAGCTCACAGGCGTGAAAGCCAGAGAAATAATGGGCTTACAGGTTCTGTATATGCATGTACACATGTATGTACGTACGTATGTACGTAATGCGATAACTCTTGATAGAGATATCCGATTTGCTTCAAATTTTGGATGTACGTTCATTCTGATAGAGTATTTTAGAGTCTGATTAATTTTGGAAATTCACTGGATAAGAATAAAGGGGGGCGAACGGGAAGCTAATCTCCCTACGTTAATTTAGAGAAATGGATTTATCATGCAGAATTATCAGTTTCCATTTAAAATTTTAGATATAGTATCATTGTGACAAGGCGCCTCTGTGATTAGTTGTGGATGTTTATTGTCTAAATCTAAAAAAAGGGCAAAGTAGGTAACACAACATAATTTAGATAAATGGTTTTTGACGCAGAATTGATGAATTTGATTCAACTTTTTTAATGTAGATTCTTTCTGATAAAACGATTCTCTGAATAGTTTTGGTGATTTAATGGTTAAGTATGTAGGGAGAAATGAAGGATTACCCTCTTACCTAGGAAAAACTACTTTATTCTATGGACATTTAGATAAACAAGTTTGGCGTAGGAAAAACTAGTTTATCCAATTGGCGTTAGGATAAAATAATTTGGCTTAGTCTAATCTAATTTGGCTCGGAATTGGGTTTGGCCAGTAGAAAACATGTCTTTCACAAGAATAAGCATAAATGTGTGTAAACAGTCATTGCTTATAACATCAATACAGAAATTTAACATCTCCACCGTAGAGACATGATGCATTGGACATGATGTTTGCTTTTTTTCTGCAGCCTCATGCCAACTGAGATCAGACTTGCATTTATTATTATTAGTAGTAGTGTTATTATTGCATATTCGAGCCAGATCGGAACTGAACATAATTTGGAATCGAACAGCGTTTTCAATTTTTGAGAAATTAATTACCTGTCGACATATAAGCTATTCTTGTCCCGGCGTCAAGTTTTTCTTTTCCGTAAAGTCGTAAGCGGAAATTAGATTCAAAATGTGGTTTTAATAGTATTTTTTCAAAGGTACAGCGTTTTTATATAAAAAAAAATGGTTAACGCCATTCGATTACACATTTTCGGACTGAGAATGCCTGTTAATCTTATGCATTTTCTAAAATAAATTATTTCTTAAATGTGTTAGGATGTAGCTCTTTTGAATTTCAGAAAAGCCTTAAGGAATGATAGTGAAACATATTCACAAATCTAATTTTACTGAACAGATTCAAAAGTTAAGATGTTTATAACTCTCCTTTTTTTCTTTATTCTAAACTACATTAATTATTTAATGAATCTCTATTTGTATATTGAAAGGTTTAAAAATCTAAATAATCAATAATACATTGTGTATTTACTGTTCTGTGAACGCATCGTAATTTAAAAATACATTGTAAATTTATCCAATAAATATGTATGCAGTATTTTTTAAAGGAATCCTAATTGTATGTTAAGTAAAATCTCAATTTTTTGAAGAAACTGAGTAGGGCCAGATTGAGCCGGACTGAGTCTCTTTTCACTGATTTTTGTACAGGCAGTTCTCGGGCTGAATTTTTAATTTTTACACCGGGTCACGGCCAAATATCTTTCCTTCGGGAAAGGCGGGGCCCGGGCCTCGAAATCCCAGCCTGTGCAAACCTCTGACAGTATTCTACAACCCTTCGAATAAAATACATTATATAAGGGTGATGACAAAACCACTTTGCACAAGGTTAGCTATGGATCAGTAGTCGGGATCAATATTAAAAATAATATTGCCCAATTAAATTGATGGCTTTGCATTCACAGGCTGTTTACACTAATTGTGTATTACGGACTTATTTTTTTTAAGAATAACACCCTCGAAAAATGAAGTAAGTTGGATTACTTTTTCCCATTTCTCCCAATTATACTTAACCATTGAACCCCCAAAACTAATAACACATACGCTTTATAAAATTAAACAATTATCCCAAATTTGAAGCAAATCAGATAATTCTGCTCAAAAAACCATTCATCTGATTTAAGGAGGGTAATCCCCTATTCCTCCCTTTATACTTAATCATTAAACCCTGAAAACCAATTCACCGATTCGCCTTATAAAGAAAAAACTATATTCTAAATTTACGGCAAATCGGATAAATCTGCATAAAAACCCATTTATCTAATTTAAGGAAGGCGATAAAATGTCCACTACCATATTATACTTAACCAACAGAAAAAACCCAAATTAATTAAAGAAGCACCTGATCAAATGAATTCATGTCCAAAATTTTAAGCAAATTGGATAATTCTGTATTAAAACCAATTTATCTAATTTAAGGAAGGAAATAAATTGTAAGTTTCCCCTTTATATTTAACCGAAGAACCACCAAAATTAATCAGTAAAGCGCTTTATTAGAAAGAACAAATCCAAGATTTGCAGCAAAATGGTTAATTCTGCATGAAAAACCCATTTGCCATAATTAGGCGGGATCCCCTGTTCTTCCCGTTGTTCTTATTCAATTAACCCTTAAAACTAAGCGCTTTACCAGAATGAATTTATTTCTAAAATTTGAAACAAATCAGTAAATTCTGCGTGAAAAAAGCATTTACATAAATTATGAGGCGTTACCCCTATTCCTCCCACCCTTTATGCTTAAACAATAACCCCACAACTAATCATGGAGGGGCCTCAACAGAATGCTCCTATATCTAAAATTTGAATAAAATATGCTAAAATGCATGGAAACCCATTTATTTGAATGAAGGGAAGGGGGGAATCAGCCTTTCGTTCTCCACCCCCCCCTTATTCTTCTCCAATGACCTCCCAAAATTAATCAGAAAAGCTCCTCATAAGAATAAATCTACATTGAAAGTTTGATGCAAATCGAGTATTTCTATCAAGAATTATTGCATTACGTACTTACTTAGATACAGAGCCTACGGGCGCATTAGTTCTCAGGCTTTGATAGCCTGATGAGATAAAAACCCGTCAAATGCATTATTTCTATCTAGAATTATAGCGTTAGGCACAGACGTACATACGTGCGGACCTACATACATACAGTACCTGTGAGCCCATTATTTCTCTGACTTTGATGCCCGTGAGCTAAAAACACGTAAAACTGCAATGGCCTAGGATAAACTAGATCAGCCTAGGACAAACAAGAATGTTGGCGTTGAGGCGTTTATTGAATTCAATAAAATCCCGCCAAATTGAATTGGCCTAGGATAAACTAGTTCAGACCAATAAACACCAGTCTAAACTAGTTTATCCTATAAGAGTTAGGCCAAACTAGTTTGGCCTCGGAAAATCTAGTTTGTCCTATGTGCCTTAGGATAGACTAGTTTGGCCTAGGAAAAACTAGTTTATCCGATGGACGTTAGGATAGACCGGTTTGGCCTAGGCCAATCTAGTTTGGCCTAAAATCGAGTTTGGCCTGTAACATATATAACCGTTGCAGAATTTCGTCGAGTAATATAAAATTTATGAAAACCGAAGGAAAACTTAAAAAGACGTTGAAAATAGTTTTCTTTATTCTTTTAAATCATATCATAGGTACTTAATTCAATTTTACTGCATGATAGGTATTGAATATAGGCTGCTATGATAATCATGATGTCATATATGTTGTTCCCTCGTATTTAGATTTTTGGACTTTTATATGTCAGTAGATACAGAGGTATAAAGAAGGTTTAGATGAAAGGCAAAATGTCCATACAAGTCAAGTTATGAAATAAAGGATTTTTCTTTTCCTGCTTCAAATATTTTTTTTAGATTGTCTCAGAAATTGTTAAAGGAAAGAAAACATTTCAACATGAAATCTTAAAGCGTTCAATGGAAATATTTAAAAAAATATTTTTCTAATGATTTGATAATTATATTCTTGGAAATAACTCATTTGTAAAATAAACAAAATAGAAAAGCTAATGTATTTCTTATTTATTCACTTCTTTTCTTATTTTTTTATATAAATTTAAGGATAATTTTTGCTTTACTAATAATATTATTAGATTTGTTCGTAATTTGTTAAATACGTAACACCCGTAGTCGTCCTCTGATCCATTCGTTTGCCTATTCGTCTTCCAGCATATAACAGCTCAAAAATTACCAACAGAAAAAATTTAAATTATATATATGTAATTGTTGCAGACTTTCGTCGCGTTATTTGAAATTTTATGATAACTGAATAAGAATTTAAAGGCTTTAAAAATAGTTTTCTTCATTCTTTTAAATCATATTACAGATAATTAATTTAATGATAATCCCATGAATGAAAATAATGAATTATTCCATTCTTGGTTTTCATGGCAATTACGTCGCACGGAACGTTGTCGTGCAACAATATCACTCGTTTGTATCTCGTGTCTGATTCTGGCCGTTGTTCGAGTAAGGTATGATTTTAATTAATTAGTTGTTGTCGGTAGAGATGCCCATTGTTAATTTCGCCTGGTTTCAGACACTCATAGCACATAATTTCTTTCTGGTCCCATCAAACACTGGGTATTGTCTCTTTCTGAAGAGATTTCGTCTTGCCTATGGTGCTTCACCAGGTGGAAAGACATGATTTTTTTCATTTGGGATGCTTGAAATATATCCATTTTTTTATTGCTAATAACAACTCCATGCCAGAAACTCTTTCTTTTGTGCCGCAAAACCAAAATTTCGATAGAGGCAGTTAGATTTTTCATCTGTCTCCTAGTCAACTCCCGCGGCACCCATTTTCCTTCCTTTTGAATATTTTCCATGACATATAAGGGTTTGAAAATATTTTGACGGATCATGGATAATACCTCTCCAAATTAATTTTGCGTTTTTGTTGTCATCTTCCTCCAATAACCCACTTGAAGATCTTGTTTTGGTTTACTGGGGAAATCGCCACTCCTATTATTTCACTGTGTATGTCTTCACTGGTATTTTCCGATGGTGCATGTTCGCTGTAAGCCTCCTTACCAAACGAAGTCCTTCAGCTGCAATTTTTTCAGATTAAAGCAAAAAAGTAAAACTTCTTGCAAATGCTATTGATTTGGCACAAAACTCGACATCTTCGTTGTTCGAAAAAATATTTTTGCGTTGCAATATGTATTGGTATTACGATATTTTTCTGTTAACAGATGTCCAAACAATTAAAATAAAAAAGAATATTGCCCAGTTAAACTGATGGCACTGAGCTCATAGTTGTATATTACAATCTTATATTTTCAAAGAAAAACATTAAAAAACACCCTTTAAAAACATTAAGGTGGGAAAGTGCCCCCCCCCATTTTCAAACTTTATACGACTTTAATTAATGAATCTCCAAACTAATGAGGGATATGCTTTATCATAAAATAAACCTATATACAAAATTTGACGCAAAGCGGAAAATGCTGCATAAAAACCCATTTACATAATTTAAGGAGTTATTTCCATCCTTTATACTTAAACATTAAACCTCCAAAACTATTCAGAGATTTGTGTAATCAGAAGAACCTACATCTAAAATTTGTTGCAAATAGGATATCTCTGCATAAAAACAGATTTATCTGATTTAAGGAGGGGCTAATCGGCCCTACCCCCCCCCTTTATACTTAACAAAAGAACCTCAAAACTAATCAGGGAAGCATCGTATCACTATGAACCAGTATCCGAAAATTGAAACAAATCTGTTAATACTGCAAGAAAAATCATTTTCCTAAATTAAGAGGAGTAGTCCGCCCGATCCCCCCCCCCTTTATACTTTTCCATTGCATCAACAAATCAGGGAAGCACCTTATCAGAATGAACTTACATCCAAAATTTGAAGCAGATCGGTAAATTCTGCGTGAAAAACCCTCTATCATAAATTAAAGAGGGAATTAATCCCCCATTTCATCATCTTTTTACTTATGCAATGAATATCCAGTATTAATCACAAAGGCACCTCATCAGAATGGTCCTAAATCTAAAATTTGAACCAAATCTATTAATTGTTCATGAAAAACTCATTTATTTAACAAAAGGATGGGAGGGGGGGGTTAGCCCTCATTATCCTCTTAGATTTATCCAATGCACACCCAATATTAATTACAGAGGCGCCTTATCAGAATGATCGAATAACTATAATTTTAATGACTTCCGATAATTATGCATGAAAAACGTATTCATCTGAATTAAGGAAGGAATTAGCCAACAGTCCTCCTCATCAGAATGATCCTATGCCTAAAATTTGAATAAAATTTGATAATTCTGCATGAAAAACCCATTCATTATAATTAAAAGAAGTGGCATTAGCACCCATTCCCCTTCTTATACTTATTGAATGAACTGGAAAAACTAATCAGGAAAGCGCCTCATCAGAATATATCCAAAATTTTAAATAAATCGGATATTTTTACCATGAGTTATCAGGTTACATACATACATACAGAACGGACAGGCACATAAGCTCTCAGGCTTTGATTGCCTATGAGCTAAAAACGTAACTTCCGCCGTACATGTCGTCTACATGTGTCGTTAACGCATTCATGTGTGAAACCTAGAAACTTAGTTTCGAATATAGTAATAAAAAGAACGGCCGATTTTTTCCTCCTTAGAATCATTTTTCAGATTCATTCAGAAGTTATTAAACAAAAGAAAACTTCCACCAAGAAGTAAACATGAAATGTTCAACGTAAAAGTTGTAAAAAATAATTTTTCAATAATTTGATAATTATTTTTAGGGAAATAACTTATTAGGAAAATGACAATACGAATAAGTCTCATTACAACTTTGAAAATGGGTATATAAAATATAAATAATTTTAGGCGCGTTATGAAAGAAAAGCGTATCTTTTACAGTCACTGTCTATCCGCATATAACACATAAAAAGTTCCCAATTGAACGTTTTTTTTAAAAATTTAATATATATAACCGTTCCAAATTTTTTTTGAGTCCTTTCAAATGATATGAAAACTTAAAAAGATATTAAGGAAATTTTTATCCATTCTTTTAAATCCTATCATAAATAATTAATTCAATGTTATTCCGTAATGTCTAATGATTTGGTGCCTAGTACTTGACAGTTTATTTCTTTTTAAACCTTCTATTATTTAACAAGGTATTTAAGTACTGAAAATAGTTTCTATATTAAATGGAGACAAGCATGCATTTTTTTCTTTTAAAAAATTACAGTTTTAAAGATTTAAGTTCTTTTTTATATACTAAAGTTTAGTAACTTAAAATACGCCTAACACTCAATAAAAATAAATTTCGCTGCATTTCTTCTTCTTTTATTACTATTACAAAATAATTACTGTGTAAGTTAAATAACACACTCCTTTATAAATTGATTCTAATGAGTTTCTTTGTTTTCAAATACGGAGAAAGATATAAACTGGATTGATTGTAGATTAAAATTCTATTCTGAAATCAAACTGCGATTAGATTAAAAGGAGAAAAAAAGGAAGATAATGGAAACTTATAAATAGGAGAATAAAGAAAGAAAGAAAAGGGAATGAAAACTTAACAAATAGGAGAGTAATCTTTTTTTCTGCTAAATAACAATGGACATTAAGGCAAGAATGAGTTTCTTTTATTTCGTGTTACCTACTTCAAAGTTTTACAGAAACTCATTAAATGTACCTAGGAATACTGATGCAGTTCTTTCGAAAGGTAGAGTTAAATGAAAAAGCGAAAAAAAAGTAAAATATAAAGTTTATCTTGTACTTTGAGAGCTATTAGGAAGTTATAGATTATTTTGAACAAGAAAGTTTCTTTATTTTTTTTAACAGTTTAATATTTGTTCTTAGGTATTTAATTCTGTAAAAACTTTGGATATTTGCTAGATATTTTTTAGAAAATCGTAAAATTTTCTGGAGGACAAAACTTAATTTTAGGATAAAATATTTTTTTTATATTCAAAAACATATAAAAAAGTTACTCTCTGACAATATTTGAACTGTGGTTATTTTTAATATTTCGAAATGCTGCTTTTTTAACAACCATAAATAATACTTATTTCCCTTTTTACAAAATAATAAAAAGTTACTAATTCATTTGAAAGTATTAAACTTTTAATACATAAGTCAACGTAGTGAAAAATGATTTCGACTTGAATCAATGTCACTGGCGTTGCGTTCCAGTGTTTTACCACTGATTTCCCTTCACGTTATCCAACAGGGCACATCTCACTCGTTTAAGCTGAGAAAGCTGCGCTAACATCAGAAGATGTAATATTTTGTGTCAGTATTTTATTATTACCCTCGCATGGTATCAAACAGGGCACATATAATTCCTTTAAGTTGAGAAAGCTGTGCTACCATGGCCAGATGCAATATTTCACGTCAGTATTTCATCATGTTCCCCGCATGATATTCAACAGGGCACCTATCACTCTTAAAAGTTGAAAAAGTAGCATTTTCATGACAAGGTGCAATGTTTCACGTCAGTATTTCATTATGCTCCCCTTATAATACCCAACAGGACGCTCATCATTCCTATAAGTTGAGAAAGCTGTGTTTTAATGACGAGATGCAATATTTCACGTCAGTATTTCATCATGTTATCTGCATAGTATCCAACAAGGCACCTGCACTCCTTTACGTTGAGAAAACTGTGTTTCCATGACAAGATCCAATATTTCACGTCAGTATTTCATCATGTTCCCCGCATGATATCCAACAGGATGCCTATTACGCTTTTAAGTTGAGAAAGCTATATTTCCATGACAAGATGCAATATTTCATTTCAATATATCATTATGCTCCCCTTATGATACCGAAAAGTGATCCCTATCACACCTATAAGTTTAGAAAGCTTCGCTTTCGTCACAAGATGCAATATTTCACATCAGTATTTCATCATGTTTCCCGCATGATATCCAACAGGGCCCCTATCACTCTTGTAAGTAAAGAAAACTCTGTTTCCATGACAAGATGCAATACTTCACGTTAGTATTTCATCATATGCCCCACATGATATCCAACAGGGCGGCTATCACTTCTATAAGTTGATATCTGCGCTTCCGTCACAAGATGCAATATTTCATGTCAGTATTTCATCATGTTTCTCGCATGATATCCAACAGGGCCTCTATCACCCTTGTAAGTGGAGAAATCTCTGTTTCCATGACAAGATATAACACTTCACATTAGTGTTTAATCATATTCTCCGCATGATATCCAACAGGGCGGCTATCATTTCTATAAGTTGATATATGCGCTTCCGTCACAAGATGCAATATTTCATGTCAGTATTTCATCATGTTCCTCGCATGATATCCAACAGGGCGCTTATCACTCCTTTAAGTTCAGAAAGCTGTGTTTCCATGACAAGATGCAATATTTCACGTTGGTATTTCATTATACCCCCTTATGATATGTAGCAAGGTACTTCTCACTCTTATTAAATGAAAAAATTGCGCTTCAACATTTCATCAACCACAACTACTGTGGCACATTTTCTACAAACTATACACACAATAAATGTTAGATTGATATTCATGCCGTAAAAGTATTTTGGAACTGTATTATGCTAACATTATGTACAAAATGGGGAGATATCTTTTGTCTTTTAATCTGACTTAGCTTGATATTTATGCCGTAGAAGTATTTTGAAACCCTATTATTTTTACCAAAAAATGAGAAAGTAATTTTTGCCTTTTCATCAATTGCTTGATATTCATGCCTTAGAAGTATTTTGGAACTGTATTACGTTAAGAATATATAAAATGAGGACATATCTTTTGCCTTTTATCTGACTTAGCTTAAAATTAATGACGTAAAAGTATTTTGGAGCTGTATTATGTTAACATCTTTAACGAAATGAGAAAGTATCTTTTGTTTTTTCATATGACTTTTGAGATTTGCTTTTTTTAAAATGATTATCTAGTTATGCACAATCTGCTATATATATCATATATAGTAATAAATATTTACGGTCAAAGCTATAAACATACTACGCAGTACTTTATGTTAAAGAAGTATATTTAATGCAGTATCTGATGAGCACGAATTGAAAATTTGAATGTAAAATAATCGCTGTTTGCGAAAGGAGATATGTATAAAACATTAGGTTGTTTGCCTTAGATTTATTTGTTTATATTTAATTAATTCATAGTTACTTAATCGCATAAATGAGCTTTAGATGATAAGATTAATCGGTGAATTTTTATTCTTTGAAGTCGCTCTCTGCTCAAAATCTACTGATGATATAAAAAACATTCTGACAAATAGTGAACTAATGATTTTAGGAATTTAGATTTGAATTCTTAAAATATAGTGAGGAAATTTAAAAATATAGTGAGAAATATGTACTCTTATACTAAAAAAAATCTTTTTAAATCGAAAGAAAAAACTGTTTAATTTTACTCAAGTAGAAAAACATTTAATTAACAAAACTTATCTGTTAATTTTCGTCAAAACAATTTTTTCTGAACAAACAAGATTTTTTTATGAAAAACCACAAAATCAAACGTTTGTTACATAAAAAAATGCTTTTATTTCAAACAGTTTTTATGTAAAAACTACAGGTTTTTTTTTTTTTTTTTTTTTTACAGTGTATTAGTTTGTGAAAACATTTATTGCTCCTTAAATTGGTTGTTTGAAGTAAGAATTTTATGGAATTTAATTTTAGAATAAAAAATTTCACTCTAATATTCTCTGACTTTGGAATATCATCTATAAAAAATTTCCGATGATCTTTTAATTCCAATTGGTTTGATTATGCTGCATTTTATGTGATGAATTCTACATATAGAAAATAGAGAGAGCAATTATTCACCTTTATACACCTGTACATAAAAGCCTTTAAAAGCCTTTAAAAGCCTTATCTAAGAACAAAATTTTCACACTTTTGGATTTTTAATTACCGATATTTTCACTCAGATATTTTTGCTTGCTTAATCTCTGAAACACTGCATTTAAAAAAAAGACAAAAATGCCTAATTAAAAAGAGTGTTAGTCGAAAACCAGAAGTTTTGGCAGCTCCGACAACTGTAATATATAATTTATATCAGTGATTATTTTTAAATTTCAACAGCACTGTTGGAATATTATGAAACATATATACATTTGCATACGCATTGAAAATCATCACAAAAAAAGATATTAATTTTAACCATTGATTATTATAGGAAATAAATATGTCAAATTTTATAGCATATTATTAATTTTAATTCTTAAAATTTTACGCAAATAAACTCAGCACTCCTTAGAAAATTCATTATTTCAGAAATTAAATTTGAAAATTAAAAAAAATAATGCAAAAGAAAAATTATTCCAATAACTGTATCACTGGTAAAAACATAAGAGATTTCCTATAAATTATATATTTTTTCGTAGATGATTTAATAAAAAGAGTTATATATTTTTTTTCAATGCATACAACTTTTCATAATAGATTTTAAAACAAAAATCCTTTAAATGTCTGCTATTACTTTTTATAAGGAAATCGGAAATAAGCGAAGGAAAAAATTAACCATTAGCTTGCTTTGTCACACAATGAATAGAAAAAAGATATAATCATTTTTATGTTATTAGTTTTCTAATGATTACATAAAAAATCATACTTCTATGTATGTAGTTTCAGATTTTTCGAGCGAGGAATTGGTATGTTAAACTAAACCTTTTAAAAATGCATCACTATTTATTCAGCAAATTTAATAAATTAAAAAAAAAGTTTTAGAAGCAGTTAAAACGGAAGAATTTAAATGCTTATTTTTATCAATGGAATTAATTAATTTCTTATAATACATTTCCCGCAATGTCCTACATTTAAAAAAAAAAAAAGTTTTAAATTCAACACTCTTAAATTCATACCTGTATTTTTGTTTCGAGTGTCTAAAAATAATACTAAAGAAAAAAAAAATACTTTGAAACACTCTATGTTTTAATCTTTGAAATTTCATGCAAAAATTTCAAACAGAAAAAAAAATTGTTTTAAATTCAACACTTTCAAAAATTAATAGACTTAAATAATTTGTTAAGTTAATATATAATTAATGAAATCATTAACATTCCGGTTTTACTAACAAGGAAACCTCTTTTGGTATTGCCCGTATTTTACATCGAGATAAGATGTTTTTTTTTAGCTCAATTCATAAAAGTTAGAGAACCAATAAAAATTCTCTGTTAAAATCATGTTTTACATATTTTTTTATATTTATTATTTTTTTTAAATTCTTATCTCTTTATTTCACGACAAAAATGAGTTAAGTCGTCAAACAGGGCGTTACGAATTTTTTGCATAAAAAAACTATTCAATGACAAATCACTTCAACAATTGAGTTTACGTTTAAATCGCTTTTATGCTTAAAAATTAAACAAAAAAGTTCCAGAAAGTTGCTACTTATTGAACAGGGAGATTTTTTTAGGACCACCTTAAACTGGACGTGAAACTCTTGTCAACATCTGGAAACCACATGTTGACAAGGTGAGTCTTGAGGGACTATCCACTTAATGAAAAAAGTAAAAGTTTACGAGAAATTGTGTGGTTTTCTGAGGAGTAATCGATCATTCTGTAAATGAGCTATTTCCGTTGACAAAATTCAAATCGTTGAAAAAGTAATAGAGCAACAAAATGACGTTGTTCTTGCTTTTTCAAATTCTGAAGAAGCGGGGTATTTTCCACTCGTCAACCTGTCAAAGTTAATAGTCTTTGGCTCTTATTCCACTAAATCGTTCGGATTGCCTTAAAATACTACTTTTAAAAATATGGCAACAATTCCCCTTCAAAAATGTGAATATAACGTCGTAATTTTTCAAAATCAAATTTGGAGGAAATTTTAAACTTTGTATTTATTATTAAGAGAATCATATTTTTAAATAATTTTCTTTAAAAACCCCAAAAAACTATGCGGAAAGTCCGATAACAGGTCTCAAAAATAGTATTTTGAAAAAGTTATGCTGCTACTAACTAAAATGTGAATATAACGGCGTAATTTTTCAAAATCAAATTTATAGGGTTATGGAGGAAATTTTAATTTTTTTCAATGTTTTATATTTATTATTAAGTAAATTATATTTTTAAATAATTTTCTTAAAAAAAAAAAAAAAAAAAAAAAAAAAAAAAAAAAAAAAAAAAAAAACTACGTGAAAATTTCGATAACAGGCCTCAAAAATGCTATTTTCAAAACGTTATGCTGCTACTAAAAAGAAAAAAAAAAGGACTAACAGATTTTTTTTATTATTATTATCAAACTTCCTAATATAGGGCTTTAAAATGCACCAAGTCTCCTTGCTAGGTGTGACCAAACACCTAAAATGGTTCCCTCGTAAGTTTAAAATCGGAAGAGACTTCTCCGCTGACTATCATTTTATTGAAGTAAAATATAGAAAAATAAATAAAAGATTACAATCAATTGAATGTTTCCTTTTTTATTAACATTTATTCCTCATTTACTTACATCACAATAGTTTAATTTCTAATGTATACAGTGTAAAAAATATTTTATTCAAAAAATATCTTGAAGTATACATTTTCATATATGAAGCATGATGAACAGACATTAAGCAAAATGATAGTTGTTTTTCCCCTATATCTATTTTCGTTTCTTATTTCAACATCTAAAGTTATATATTTCCCAAAAGAAATTTTATGAAAAATAAATACTTTAAAAATTTATTATTATATGATCATGAAACGAAAGTGAATGTAGGGGAAAAGCAAGTATTATTTTGCTCAATATCTGTTCATCATGCTTCATATATAAAAATGTATATTTCAATATATTTTTTGAATAAAATATTTTTTACACTATATACATTAGAAGTTAAACTATTATGATACAAGTAAATAAAGAATAAGTTTTAATAAAAAAGAAACATTCAATTGATTGTAATATTTTATTTATTTTTCATTAATTTACTGTGTAACAGAACCGCTTCCCACGCCATCTGATTACATAAATATATTGGTGTAGTAAAAATATAACTTTTACTGCAAAATTTCATCTTTCCCAAGTTAATAACTTGTATTTTAATCTAAAAAATATAAAAATTCACTATTTACTCATAATATCTGGTAAACGTCATCACGGAAATTTAAACACATGGGCGCACACCATGTGGATAGCAATGTTATTTTCAAGTAGTTGTTGTTACCTTATTTAATGTCAGAATTTAAATTTTAACTAAGGCAAAAAATATTGCTGTAGAATATTGAAAAATGTGTGGCCCAGTTCTGAAAAGAGTTTAGTTGGAGCGTGATATTTACACACACATATAACAAAAAAACATAATGCTGTTTTAGTTGGAGTTAAAACGGAAGAAATTCCATCCATATTTAAAAAAATAATATCCTTTAAATAATATCTTCTATCTGATTTTTTTTGAGAATTTATTTTGCAATTATATAAATCGATGTGGTTGCGATCTTCAGCTTTTAAAACTGCTTTTTAGGTGCGTTCGTAATTATGTAAATACGTAGCACCTATTGTTGTCGCTCAGTCCGTCCGTCTGTCTGTCTGTCCGTCTGTGTGTCTGTCTGTCCGTCTGTCTGTCTGTCTGTCTGTCCGTCCGCATATAACAACGCAAAAACTACCCAACCGAATCGTTTGAAATTTAAAATACATAATTATTACATAATTTTGTCGAGTCATTTCAAATTTTATGAAAATCGGATGGATAGATCAATTACAAGGACAATCAAAAGGATTCCGTTACATTACGGTCAATGGGGAAAAAAGTTTCAAATGCATTTTAATCGTTTGAAATTTAAAACGTATGTTTATTATATAATTTTGTCGAGTCATTTCAAATTTTATGAAAATCGTATGGATAGATCAATTACAGGGACAATCAAAAGGATTCCGTTACATTACGGTCAATAGAGAAAAAAGTTTCAAATGCATTTTAATCGTTTGAAACTTAAAACGTAATTACATAATTTTGTCGAGTCATTTCAAATGTTATGAAAATCGGATACATTGATCAATTACAAGGACAATCAAAAGTATGCCGTTACATTACGGTCAATGGGGAAAAAAGTTTCAAATGCATTTTAATGGTGTTACACTCATTTGAATATAACAGAATTGACATGAATCTATGAAATATGTACTAAAAATACATTTTGTACAATCTGTGATGCAAAGAATATTTATTATTAAATTACAGGGCCACACAAATGTATTCCACTAAATAATGTTATACGGGGAAACATTGTTTAGGGAGTGTTTTAATTATATTAAACTACTTCACATTTTATGAATAAGATATACGTTAATAAAGTACAATAAAAATTTCTCCCTGCATATTTACAGGAACACAAAGATTTCGACCACTATACTGTATCCAAAGTACGCTCTACTATATCCGCAAGATCTGAATATTTTAAAACTTCGTTATCAACGAACGCACCTCATTTGCTACGCTTTACGTGCAATTTCCAACTTGTTTACTAATAAAATGGACTTTATCCATTATTTTTCTTTTAACTATTTGGAAAAAAATACTTGTTGTTCTCGATAGAGAATTGGGAAATCTAAATTATATCTGAATCTTTTTTTTTTTTTTTTTTTTTTTTTTTTTTTTTTTTTTTTGGTTGAATTCCGCAATTTATCTAATTTTTTTCATTTCCTGATTGGTCCAAGTTTAATGTCAAAAAATGGGATACTTTTGTTGCAACGATGACAAAAAGAGTAATTAAAACTTTTTTAAAAATTAATAATTTAACAACAAATTGTAATAGAGATTTCAAACAAATTTCATTAAAAAATGCATTTATTTTTTTACGCAACGGTGTAAGAATTTAAAATGTGCGATATTTTAAAGTTGAAAAATTTGCAGATCCGAAATTGTAAAACTGAAACTTCACTTAAAATTAGTTCGTGATGGGACCAGGAATATTAATGTTTAATCCATGTCGTACGTAATATGAGGCGTTCAGAAGTCAGTCTGATTAAATCCATGAAATAAAAACAGACATTTTAAATAGTTAAATTTTTCTATCTTTAATCTACAGTTTTTTTTTAATCATTGGTCTAAGAATGCTAATGTTTAATACATGGCGTACGTAATACATGACGTTATAATCATCCTAAAAATGATGTTCATTATTTAAATATAGAATTTATTTAAAATTTCAAAAGTCTTTAAAATTTGAGTCTTTAAAAATATTTTCCAAATTAATGTTGTAATTCGTTAAATTACAATTTTGTTATTTTTATTTTTACTTTTTTTTTTTTTTTCATTTAGCACATTGTTTTCGGGAAAAAAATATAGCTTTCGTTTTAATATGACATATATAGTAAATATAGTAAATATATAAAATTATGATAATATGTATAAATATATAACATTCATTTATGGATGTGAATAATATGTGTTTATATACCGGGTGTCCCAAAAATGACTGATGGATTTTAAAATTCAATAACTTTCAAACGGTGACAGCTATTTAAAAAAATGTTGCAGGAGAGTTATGTATAATATCAGGAGTTTTTTTAGCGTAATTTTTTATTTTATTTCGAATATCAAACAACAGGTGGCGCTGACGGCGGTTGAAGGCCAGGTCGATCACTCAGCACTGATCACCTGGCCTTCAATTGCCGTCAGCGCCACCTATTGTTTAAAATTCGAACTAAAATAAAAAATTACACTAAAAAGAACTCCTGACATTATACATAACGCTTCTGAAAATTTTTTTTAATAGCTGTCACCGTTTGCAAGTTATTGACTTTTAAAATCCATCAGTCATTTTTGGGACACCCGGTATGTACATAATTTACAAAATTACGTATTACAAATTACAGAATACCGAGAGGAATGTTTGATAAAAAATAACAGTTTTTAAATTGGATATTTATTTTAAGAGATATTTAATGTAAAATTTGGTAAAAATCGTTCCATTAAAAAAATTTCATAAAAGTAAAAAAAATTATACATAGGAATTGAATCGTTTTTGGATTATTTTATACATTGGAAGTTCTCGATGTGCCGACTGCATTATTATTATTATTATTTTTATTGTTATTATTGCTATTATTATTATTATTATTGTTATTATTATTGTTATTTGACTCAGTTTATAAGAATTTATTTATATTTTAAATTGAAATTTTCAACAATTCGAGAGATATATTTTTTTTAATTTTAGAAAAGAAAATTATTTTAAATTGTTGGCAACGATTAAAAAAGCGCAAAGTATAAAAGTTTTTCAAATTAAAAAAAAATATATATATATATTGGCACGCGACTATCATAAGCAGAAAAGACTTTCAAATTAAAATTAAATGAATAAGTTGAAAAAAAATATTGAAACTTTAGACAAAAGCTATATTTATACGTGAATTTTAAAACAAAAAGAAATTTGTAAAATAATACATTCATAAATATGTTTTAAAAGTCCTAGATAAAAAAAATACGTTAAATGAAAAAAAAAAGATATTGCAAATAATAATATTTCATTTCTAACAATAAATACATTTTGGCGTTAGTATTATAAAAATAAAAAAAATGTTAGCGAAAATTGCAATTGAAATCAGAATAAAAACATTTCATTTAATAATCAATTATTTAAAACATTACCTTATAGCAATGTTAAAAAATACCGGGAAGCTAAGAGCTGTTGTCTATTTTCATTTTGTATTAGCTGATTTTGAAATGTTAAAATAATCTTATTCAATTAAACGCGAAAAGAGCTATCAACAGCAGCTCTTTCGAACTTAAACACCCTCCGTAAAACGGAAAAGAATTAAAACCGATTTATAGAGCGATCGCCGTTGGTTTTTTTTTCTTTTATTATAATTCACTCTTCCAGAAATGCTTAAAATTAGATCAAATTAACTGATACTTATAGGCGGGACTGTGGTTGACGACGATCGTAATTATATAAACATAGTATATATATATATATATATATATATATATATATATATATATATATATATATATATTAAGTAGAGACGTTTATTAAATAAATATACGTTTATAAATTTTTTAAAAATCATGTCTATCCTCAATCTCAAGAAACCCGATAAGATGGTAAAATGGCTTTTTGTCGCTATTTTTTTAATTTTCTTTTTTTATTGTAAGAGAAATAGGATATGAAACTCTTCCCATATTTTTAAAATTAACGTTCTAAAAAATTCATAGCTATTTACTGGTGAAATTATGAATTTAAAAAAACAAAATAATTACTTTTTCTTTAATAGCAGTCGTAAAAAATGTCAGAATTTCCACCTGATTACATTAAATATTATGTCAATATCTTTTGACACATAAAAGTAATCAAAGTTTTTCCTCTCGCAAATCATTCTTTCCCATAGGAGATACAATAGGCAATGAACTAAAAACTCCCTCGCCCCATATAAATTTATGAGCAACATATAATTCAGAAGGAAGGAACGATTGGTACATCTGACGGTACATTGCCATTTGGTTATTTTTATTGGTGGGATCAATCAGTTTTCTTTTCACGATATTTGTATTTTATTTGATGATATCATTTTTTCATGGAAAGAATTAAACCGATTCTTATTTTTACTCATGAGGATAGTAGCTTAAAAGATATAAACGAAATTTTCGTTTAAGTAATTTATGATTTTTTAAAATATTATTAGTAGAATAAGGACTACTGAATGTGACTAATATATGTCTGAAGATCGAAATTTTTGTTTGATATATTATAAAATTCAGTTAATGTTCTTAACAGGTTAACATAAAAGATATTAATCATTTAGAATTATATGACTGAACATACACTGGTGTGCAAAAATTAAGTACGAGTCCCAAAAGACAAGTTTCAAGGGATTTTAAAGCGATAATTTTTACGTGAATATTCAAAAGGAAGTAATATAATTCGAATAATTACAATCCCTGCAATACAGCTAGTCCATATAACATCTCATTCAGGTCACACATGGTCACAAGAGTCACAGTCACTATGGCTAAACAAAAATAGGAATTTCCATATGTGTCATTTATGAGTCTCAAACGGCTACTATATGTGACTCCACTGGCAGGTCGCTGCGACTGCTGCTTTGTGTCAAGTCACCAGGTGATTTTACAATGTCGTTTTATTCAGACTCTCATGTGACTGTCATTTGGAGACTCAATTTCAAAGTCATGATGAATGTTTCATTATGATAAATCACCAAATACTGTCACATTAAAGTCACATTAGTGACTTTCTGTCTCAAAACTTTGCCAAATGCTGACAGAGACCCTACTGTGAAGTAACCACTATAAAAAGTAGTGAAAAGTCACCATGTGACTTTAATGGGACATTATTCAGTAATTTATCATAATGCAACGTTCACAATGACTTTGAAATTGAATCTCGAGACGAGAGGTCACACGAGAGTCTCAATGAAACGACACTGTAAAGTCACATGGTGACTTGCCCCAAAGCAGCAGTCACAATGACTTGTCAGTGGAGTCACATATAGTAGTCATTTGAGACTCATAAATGAGACGTATGGAATTCCCTATTTTTGTGTCGCCGTAGTGACTGTGACTCTTGTGACCATGTGTGACCTGAATAACATGTTATATGGACTAGCTGTTATGCAGGGATAGTAATTATTCGAATTATATTACTTACTTTTGAATATTCGCGTGAAAATTATCGCTTTAAAATCCCTTGAAAACTGGCATTTTGGGACTCGTCCTTAAATTCTGCACACCAGTGTACAATTTTACTTTTGAGATAATTTATGAAATTTTATTCTAATATTAGTAGGTCAACTTAAAAGTAGCTGTTTAATTTTATCACACAGATCCGAAGGTTGAAGTTATTGCTTAAAGAACGCATAAATTTTTTTTAATAAAATTGACTTGAAAAAGATTAATTTATTCGACAACATATTAGATCGGGATCATAAGTATATATTGGAGGCATTAACTATTTAAAAAAAATAATTCATTTCTTTTCTTTAATAGTAGTCGTAAAAATGGGTGAATTTCTCCCCGATTGCATTAAATATTATGTCAATATCTTCTGACACATAAAAGTAATAAGAGTTTTTCTCTCACAAATCATTCTTTCCCATAGGAGATACAATAGTCAATGAACTAAGAACTCCCTCGCCCATATAAATTTATGAGCAACATATAATTGAGAAGAGAGGAACAACTGGTACATCTGACGATACATTGCCATTTGGTTATTTTTATTGGTGGGATCAATTAGTTTTCTTTTCACGATATGGGTACTTTATTTGATGATATCTTTTTTTCATGGAAAGAATTACACTGATTCTTATTTTTACTCATGGGGATAGTTGCTTAAAAGATAAAAATGAAATTTTCGTTTAAGTAATATATGAAATTATTTTTAATATTATTAGTAAAATAAGGGCTGTTAAATATGATTAATATATGTCTAAAGATCGAATTTTTTGTTTGATATATTATAAAACTCAGTTAATGTTATTAATAGGTTAACACAAAAGATATTATTCATTTAAAATTATATGACTGAATACAGAATTTTACTTTTGAGATAATTCATGAAATTTTATTCTAATATTAATAGGTCAACTTAAAAGAAGCTGTTTAGTTTTACTACGTAGGTCCGATGGTTGAAGTTATTGTTTAAAGAACGCATAAAACTTTGTTAATAAAATTAACATCAAAAAGATTATTCAGTTCAACAGTATATTAAATTGGGATCATAACTATTTATTGTTTGCATTAACTATTTAAAAAAAAAACATCATTTCTTTTCTTTAATAGCAGTCGTAAAAATGAGTGAATTTCTTCACGATTACATTAAATATTATGTCAATATCTTCTGACACATAAAAGTAATCAGAGTTTTTCTCTCACAAATCATTCTTTCCCATAGGATATACAATAGTCAATGAACTAAGAACTCCCTCGCCCCATATAAATTTATGAGCAACATATAATTGAGAAGGGAGGAACGACTGGTACATCTGACGGTACATTGCCATTTGGTTATTTTTTTGGTGGGATCAATTAGTTTTCTTTTCACGATATGGGTACTTTATTTGATGATATCATTTTTTCACGAAAAGAATTATTACGATTATTACTTTTACTTGTGAGGATAGTGACTTAAAAGATATAAACAAAAATTGTATTTAGAAATATCATAAAATTTAGTTAATGTTATTAAGAGGTTAACACAAAATTTATTATTCAGATAGATACATATTACTGAATATAAAGTTTTATTTTTAGATAAATCATGAAATTTAATTGTAATATTAATAGGGCAATTTAAGCTATTTAATTTGACCTCATAGGTTTGGCGATTGAAGTTATTTTTTAAAGAACACATAAAACTTCTTTAATATCTTTAATAAAATTAACTTGAGAATAGTTAATCAGTTTAACAGCATATTAGATCGGGAGAGGGCACCACAATCACATCGTCAAATTCACTGCTAAAATCTTAGAATTGATTAAAACTCGATACACATATTAAATCGGACTATATAGTTATATCATGGTGGAAAACACCTGAAAATCTAATTTTAATACTTGATTTGCAGGTTTACAGTTGCATTTTCTTGCTCCCAATCTTCCATGTTTCATAATTGTGGGTTCAAGAAAACACACTGATAAACCTTCGAGTGAACTGTTAAAACCGTTTTTTTAGGTTTTTTTTTACCAAGATATGACTTGATCAACCAATTGCGTGTTAGTATGCGAATTGGGTTTTAACTAATTATGAAATTTTAGCCGTGAACTCGATAAGGTGATTGTCTGTGCTGCGCTTCATTGTCTATATATTTCAAGATTTTTTATGTAGATAATTTATAAAATTTCATTAATATTATACTAACAAAAATTAATATACTACTTAGAAGAAGTTACCAAATTCGAATATATATGTGAAAATGAAAATCTTTGTCTAATTAATTTATAAAGTTTTATTTTTGTTAAAATATATAACATCAAATCGAAAACATTCATTAATATTGCATGCTTGCTTATATTTTTTATTACCCTTCTATTAATCTATTAATTTATACATATATATCATCACTCATTCGATGCGTAGATTCTTGAAATGTTATCCAAGTACTGAAGTAGGTGTTCAATCGAATGCAGGGTGATTCCTTTTTAATAATGTATTAGCTCAAATTCACAAATACCGACATCTTTACCAGTCATTGTTGCAAGTCGAGGAGTTGTTAAAACAATAAAGGAATTCACAGATTTGGAGTTTATCCATTGTTAAAAAATGCATCTGTTTAGCTTTAATGTTTTACTGACAACAAATTAACTTGAACACTTCCCACATAAATACTGGAGCTCAATCTTATTCATAGTGGATGTTAAAGGAAATTTAGAAGGAAACAAACTGACTTCATAAAAGAACCTCAAGCAGCTGAGATATCAACAAGATGAAAAAATCGCACAAATTCTCTAATAGTCCAAGAGCCGATCGCACAAAAGCCTAAGTTATGGAGCACAAGAAAAATCCTTTATGTTATGGAAGAATAGTAATCGAGGAACTTAATGATCCATGTCTGCCAGAAGCGAAGTGATGCATAATCCAAAAATTGATACCACTAGTGGTTGACTCGTAGGCTCAGCATTGTGGTTTCCTGTACCCGGTTTTCCGAGTTTTCATACTTTTGATTGTACGGCAGACACAATGCTAAACCTGCGAGTGAACCACTAGTGGTATCAATTTGTGGCTTATGCACCACTTCACTTCCGGTAGACATGGATGATTAGATTCCTCTGTTACTACTGTTCCATAA
This sequence comes from Maratus speculifer, assembly GCA_964019185.1. NCBI lineage: Eukaryota > Metazoa > Arthropoda > Arachnida > Araneae > Salticidae > Maratus > Maratus speculifer. The sequence goes on along the minus strand of OZ025289.1, from coordinate 115,538,940 downwards.
AATAAAGAATTTTTTATTGTGCTCGATGGCTTAGGGTTTTGTGCAGACGGCTCTTGGACTATAAAATCTGCGTTTTCGCTGAATGCTCTTGCTTTTTGATATACTCGCAAGGAAACAATTCATGGCGTCGCGCGTTTTTGATTGATAAAGGAACACGAACGTCACGTAAAAAGGCCCAATTAAAGTAACGCAGTGGAACAGGTCGAAATTCGACGGAAGAAATTTTTTAAGAAGGAACTGCTTCATTGATTTGTAATAAATCAATAAAATTCGTTACATAAAAAATGCATTTTTTATTGGTCAGTCTAGCACTGAAACGAATATTATTTTAAGCTAAAATTAACAAAATACTATTTCTATATAACTCAGTTGCTCAAATTATTAAAATAAAAGTTTTATTGCATAAGTAATCAGTAAAATATAATAAAGTTTAATTATTATGACGAAGTATCAATTGGGGCTCTTATGTTTGGTATAAATGCGAATGAAAAAAAAGTACATATATACTCCAAATTGACACGGTCACAGACGATATATTTGACATAGTATGCGCATTTTAATTTTTATTTTTCCCGCCAATTGTAAGAGAAAATAGAGTGATTCTGTTGCCACAGTTACAAAATTGGTTCTAAAAACTATAATAAAATTAATAACTCAAAAATAAATTGAGATACATCTTTCAAACAAAATGCATTTAAAAGTACAATTTTTTCTCTATACAGCGGTGTAAAAATTTAAAATGTGCAGTGTTTAGAAATGTGAAATTTGCAGCAGCGAAAATTGCAAAACCGAAAATGCATGGGAAAGTGTTGCCATTTGCAAACTGACGTATGCGTTACGCACAGATATGTTTGGCCTTTAAAATATAGATTCTACAAAGAGTCCTACCAGAAACGCGAATGAGCTAAAAAATGAAGAGTAAATAAAAAATCGCAGGAAAAACTTTGGAATAAAAATGAGTAAAAAAAAATGCATCTTAATAAAACATTTGATTTCACAATAAATAATAGAATGTAATCAAAAATTATGTGGAAAATAAGAAATCAACTAAAAGGTTTATGTTTAAGGAAAATGAGTAAGATAATAATTAATTTAAGGAGAATTCAATAAAATTAATTATAGATATTAGTAAAAAATAGAAAACTAATAAATATGCCAGTAATTTAGCTTGATAAAAAAGTAAAATCAGATGTCGCGAAGGAAAAGTTTATAATATAACACACACACACACACACAGGTTGGTCTACCCTGTAAAGCGAGGAACCGTGTTTACACAATACGTTCTGAGTAACCTTAGAAATTGTGGTCAAAACCCTAAAAATGCAATTTACTGTTACGTATTCACATTAATAAAAGCTATAACTATATTAAAAATTATATTTTTCTTGTAACATTATTTTTTATTAAATAAAACAGCAGGAGATGTTTTGCATGTATATCGAGTAACTGGTTCAGCTTACACACATGGCGTTGTGAGTAACATAGCCTCGAACTAAGATAATAAAAATTGTTACTCAGAAGAACGGTAATTTTTACCTGCTGTGTTTAGTGTTGATTGCTACAATGGACTAATAATAATGGATAATTCTCTTCCTCGTCACTATAAAATTTAAGACAAAAGAAAAAAAAAGTTTATATGAATCTAGGAAAAAAAGTTATCGGAAAAAAGTGACATAAACTACGAAAGCGGAAAAAAGTGACACGGAAAAAAGTTACCGAAAAAAGTGACAAGGAAAAAAAGTTACAGGAAAAAAAGTGACAAGGAATTGATTTTGGAGACTTATTATTGATTTTGGGGATTCATTGGTTAAGTATGAAAGGGGGATCGGGGGCAGACTCATAATTTAGGTAAATGGGTTTTTCATGCTGAATTAACTGTTTTGGTTCAATTTTTGCAAGGAAGTTCATATTGAAAAGACGCTTGCCTGATTTGTTTTGGGAAAAGATGATTACCTTCCTCCTACCCGCCCTAATTTGATAGATGGGTTTTTATGAAGAATTATCCATCGTGTGTCAAATTTTGGATATAGGTTCTTTCTGAAAAAGGCTTATCTATAGTAATATAGTATAATGCCTGAAAAGGTTTGGAAGTTTAATGATTAAGCATAGAGCGGTAACGGGGAAATAAACTCTCTTAAATTAAATTAATAGATTTTTACGTAGAATTATCCGATTTGTTTGGAATTTTGGACATAAGTTCATTATGATAAGACGTATCTCTGATTAGCTATGGGGTTCTTTTGCTTATTGATAAAAGAAGGGGAGGGCAATTATCTCGCCTCAAACTAGATAAATCGTTTTTTATGCAGAATTATCGGATGTATTTCAAATTTTAATTGAAATTCCTTTCGGATAAGGTGAATCCCTGAATAGTTTTAAGGGTTTAACAGCTAAGTATAGAAGAGGAATAGAATATAGCCCCCGTCTTTAAATTGAATAAATTGTTTTTTACGCAGAATTATTGGATTTGCTTCATATTTTGGAATATAGGTTCATTATGATAAGGCGTATCCTTGATTAGATATGGGGTTCTTTGCTAATTAAAAAAGGGGTCGGGTGATTTCCCCCCCCCTTTAAATTAGATAAATTGTTTTTTATGCGCACTTATCCGATGTATTTCATATTTATATACAAGTCCTTTCTTATAAAGTGAATCGCGGAATAGTTTTAAAGGTTTAATTGCTAAGTATAGAGGGGGGAGGGGAACGCGGGATAACCCCTTTCAATTACATAAATGGCTTTTTACACAGAATTATCCGATTTGCTTCAATTTTGGATGTGGGTTCATTCTGATAAAGCGTATCTCTGATTAGTTATGATGTTACTTAGCTAATTAAAAAGGGGGACGGGCGATTATTCCCCCTCCTAAATGAGATAAATTGTTCTTATGATGCATTTCAAATTTTGGGTACAGGTTCTTTCTGATAAAGTGAATCCCTGAATAGTTTTAAGGGTTTATGGCTAAGTATAGAGGGGGGTGGAACGAAGGATACCCCCCTTAAATTAATTAAATGGCTTTTTATGCAGAATTATCCGATTTGCTTCAAATTTTGGATATAGGTTCATTATGATAAGGTGAATCCCTGATTAGTTGTGGGTTATCGACCGCCCCCCCCTCTCTATACTTAGCCATTATACCCTTAAAACAATTTAGGAATTCACTTTATCAGAAAGAATCTATATCCAAAAGTTGAAATAAATCGGATAATTGTGCAAAAAATGTTGCGCAATTTATATTATTTAATGAGCGGGGACAATCCCTCGCTATCCCTTTTTAATTAGCAAAGAACAACATAACTAATCAGGGATATGCCTTATTATAATGAATCTACATCCAAAATTTGGAGCAAATAGGATAATTTTGCATAAAAAACGATTTATCTGGTTTGAGGCGAGATAATTGACCCCCCCCCCTTTATTAATAAGCAAAAGAACCCCATAACTAGTGAGAGATAGGTCTTATCATAATGAGTTTATGTCCAAAATTTCAAGTAAATCGGATAATTGTGCGTGAAAAACCATTAATTTAATTTAAGAGAGGTTATTCCCACGTTCCCCTCTATGCTTAACTATTAAACTCTCAAATCTCTTCAGGTATTATATACAATATATATATAAGCCTTATCAGAAAGAACCTATGTTCAAAATTTGACACACGTTGGATAATTCTAAATAAAAATCCATTTTTCTAATTTAGGGTGAATTGGGTGGGGAGAGGGGGTAATCATCCCTTCCCAAAACTAATCAGGCAAGCGTGTTTTCAGTATGAGCGTATACCTAAAAATTGAACCAAAACAGTTAATTCAGCATGAAAAACCCATTTACCTAAATTATGAGCCTCCCCCCGATCCCCCTTTCATACTTAACCAATGAATTCCCAAAATCAATAATACAAATCCCTAAAATCATTTCCTTGTCACTTTTTTTCCTGTAACTTTTTTTCCTTGTCACTTTTTTCCGTGTCACTTTTCTCCCGCTTTTGTAGTTTATGTCACTTTTTTCTGATAACTTTTTTTCCGGTCACATTTTTTTCCGTTTACCCGTTTGAATATATATATATATATATATATATATATATATATATATATATATATATATATATATATATATATATATATATATATTCGCACAAAATTGCAATATCCGTCTTTGTTTGAATTCAGCGAGAGTTGAGGAAATGTTCATTTTCTGTTGTTCTAGACCTTTGCTCAACAATGCGATTCATATATAATAAAAAAATATTTTAAAAACAATATAATACTATGTTTTTATAATAAAATTTTAATTAACTCATTATTCTAATGATATAGCTTGTCTTTTGCATAGGTAGATGGGAGATACTGGAAACAGAGAATGGATAGGGGACCATATTCTTTTCCTAAATGTTTAAAAATATCGCAATTTTGGTCACTATTAACTAATTTTAATCATTTATACCTTTTAAAGAGAATTCTGATTACACTCATTAGAAGGTAAACAGCAGGCACCTCGCAGCTCTGCCTCGCATGCCCCTGCATCAGTCGGGCATTGCTGAAGATAGCTCACGAGGATACAAAAATTTAGAACTCAAAATAACGATAGTCTCAAAATAATTATTTCTCTTCTGAGCTTTAGAAATGGATTGAAGGGAATAATAATTTTAAAGCACCAAGACACTGGAAGTTTACTGGTTGATCCAATAACAGTAGGAACTTTGCTCATATCATTATATGTCTTCTTTCCGTAGAATGTGGACTATAAAAGTAAAAATTGATAATATTAATTGCTAAAAATTGTTTCATAAAGGACTTTTTTTCGCTTATTGAGCAAAAGATTGGTTGTATTTACTAATTATGACGATCAATTTTCAACTCGAGGAAGAGGGGGAGCGCCCTCCTGAGAGAACTTAACCCCCATTTACGCATGGAAATTCAAAGTTTGAAGAAAACCACGAAAATCTCCGAACGACTAGGCCGACGGGCGCGACTGGGTTCGAAACCAGCACCTTCCGTCTTTACCATTTTCGAAGGCTGAACCACTGGAATGAGCTAAAGGCTATAACAAAATATGCACTAAATTCATTAAATGCAAATGATATTTAGTTGCAAAGAAAAAGAAAAGAAAAACTTTTTTTTGAAAAAAAAAAAAAAAAATCAAACAATCTGGATCTTGTAAAACAATTACTCTCAAAGAAACTAGCATAGCAATGCAAGAAATTACTATCGATTAAAAGCATGTTATTCTTTTCGATTAATAAAATTTATTTGTCATAAGAGTACATGTTCTTTTCGTGACAGATTTTTCTTTCTTTTTTCTTTTCTTTTCTTTTTTTTTTTAATTATAACAAAATTACGATTTCTAAAAGTTAATTATGTAAATGAATGTTAGTATAATGAAATGATTTTTAATACCATTTATTCATTTCTAAAAATTTTATTAAAATATCATTAAAAAATCCATTAAATTTTACGATTTAATTGAATCTAATGAATATTTATCATTACGATTTCTAATTCTTAAACTTTATTAAAATTAATTATATTTTATAGTATTTTTTATGCTTTTCATATGTTTATAATTCAAAATATTAAACATTTTGCGACAACTCTATTGAAATGGAAAATTGCTGGTAGCAAATTTAAATTTCATTATAAACGTCCACTATTATAGTATAATTTAAAAAAATCCAAATACTTTAAGTGTTCAAAAAAAAAAAAAAAAAAAAAAAAAAGTTTGAAGTTTATATCAGAATAGACTATATATATATATCTCTATAAATAAAAGGAATTCTGAGGATAATTAATTAATTGAGGCACAGGGGAAAGCAAATCTTGGCAATGCGCCAACTCGGTCCAGAGGAAGCAAATCTTGGCAATGCGCCAACTCGGTCCAGAGGAAGCAAATCTTGGCAATGCGCCAACTCGGTCCAGAGGTATAAAAGCAAGATAGAAAAAAACGCGCAGGTCTGTGCATTCAAGTACAACCACCCATATGTATATGCTGAAAGTTTGTTCTGACGCTCACCCGACGCACGTGGAGTGCCGATGGTCCGGGGAGAGTCACCGGGGGATCCGTCGCCAGCTGAGAGAGAAGCGTAGAGTCACCGGGGGATCCGTCGCCAGCTGAGAGAGAAGCGTACCATACACATAAATTATTAAATAAACTTTCAAATTAAGCCCGGCGAAGCGGGCTGCGTATGCTAGTTTTTAATAAAATCTATTTTACTGTAATAATAAAAAAAATATTAATATCAAAATAAAGTTTGAATTAAAAAATATTTATTTGTATGAAAAAAAAAATTCTGTAAAAAGTATAGAATACCAATTAAATTAAAAAGAAATTAAACGAAAGTTAGTTTTAAAGTTTTTATTAGTAAAGTAACATTAACAAAGCTTTTATTATGTAAGCAAATACATAATTTAAGGTAAAATTATAATAAATTTTACCAAAATAACTGAAGGATGCTAGTATATTGTTTGTTTTGAAATACAAAGTTTAAATTTCAAATCATTTAAAATTTGTTTTGCGTAATTATAGTTCAGTTGAACTACTTGTATGATATTAAAACAGCTGACATGTTTTAATATGACAAATTAAAGAAAATTTTGCAGAATTCCTGACTGAAGTAAAAAGGTTTCATTGTACGTAAAATTTAAATATATATTTTAAAAATAAATATGATAGAATTTATAAACAATGCATAAGGGATCATTAATTTAAATTATTATGTAAATTTAAAATTTACATATAAACTGAAACATAATCTTTTGATTTAAAAAGTATTTAAGCTAATGGAATTTTTACTGGCGCTATTTGATCATCCAACTAAAAAAAAAGTTACTTAGATTGCTTATTGTGATCTACACATATTGCATGCGTGTGTGGAAATCGTTCTTTTCCATATGTTTCAAAACAGAAAAGAGCCGAAATCAGCTTTACAAATACAAGTTTCTCACCCATGTATTGACATCAAAAAGCATTTGCGACACAAAAGCTTTCTACTGCACTGCCCAACCTACTGGACAAAGGGGTGACGTCACTAAAAAAAGGGGTGAGAAATATCTTCCCTGGGGTTTTTAGTGAACAAGCTCTTATTGAAAGGAATTTCTCTGTTCCGAACTTTTTTGAGGGAGGAAACTGAATTTAGTTTTTCCGCAAAATGCTTTTCCACCTTCAACAGCTCGAATTTTTCTGATACAATTTCAGACACATTTTTCAAAGTAGAAACATGAAACTTGCTGAGAGTATTTTTGAAGAGACGTATGAGGTGCCATGTGATGTCATTTTGTGCTCAGTTCATTAGAATTTGATTTATAAACAATTATCTTCTCAGCATGACTCATTTTTTCGCCCACAGATCTTCCGCTTAAGAAAAATCTATTCAAAATGCCGTTTTTGATTGCCTTTTTGCAATGTTTTTTGCATTTATCCAAGAATCGACAATTACGGCACCTTGAGTACTTTCTGAATAAGACAATTTCCAAGTTTGATGCATATGAGGGCAAAAATGAATTTAAAAATAAATCGAAAAATAAGCAGATTGAATCGAAAAATAAGCAAATTGAATCGAAATACACCCTTAAAGGGTTAAAGTCTGAAATAAAATACTATAGTCTTTTATACTAAACTAGATGAATCACAGAAAAAATCTCCCCGGAAAAAATCACCCCGGTAAAAATCTCCCCGCTAAAAATCTCCCCCGGAAAAAATCTCCCCGGAAAAAATCTCCCCACAAAGAAAGGTAACCGAAAAATAAGGCTTTTTTAAATTAAGATTGAAAAAGCCCACACATATGAATAACAAAGATTTGATGACTTTGATTATGGCAATTATAATTTCAAGTCAATCACGTGCTAATCACGTGTATTTGTACTGGAAACAATTATGGCATTATATGCATATTGTTAGAATTTATGCATATTGAATTAATAGTAAAACCTCCATATGAAATAAGGTCCTACTTCCATGATTATCGCAAGGGCAAACGAGGAAGCTGCCCCAGCTACCCAAACTCAAATTTTGGATTTTTTTTTTAAATTATTATTATTATTATTAATGCAAATTGTAGCTACAAAGACAGTTTGGATGACCTCATTTGAGTCTTCACTTCAGATATTGAATATTGTTATTCAGTCTTTGATAACTCATTACTTATTAGGATACAAACCTACATTTCATTTCGTATCATTTTTAAATTCGATTTTTATTTGTGTAATATGTAATAGAAATGAACAAGGAAAAAACTCTTAAACAGTGAAACTTTTTTTTTTTAATCGGGTCGCACAAAATAAGAGGATAGGGGTAAACAGAAATATGAATGTTAAGACTGATTTAGATACAAAAGGACAAATCTATGACATAAGTTTTAATTTGTTTTTGTTCGGAAATTCATGAAACTAGCAGGTATTGATGTTCAGAAACTAAATCTAATTACTAACTCGTGTTTTTTTTTTTTTTTTTTTTTTTTTTTTTTTTTTTTTTTTTTTTTTTTTAACCCGATAGATTTTTTACAAAATAATATCAAAAGGGGCGTTTTGAATTAAATTTCCTCGCGTAAGATGATTAATCACACAAACAGGGGTAAAAACGTGTTTGTCACGTGATCAAAATCTCTTATATCTCAATCTTTTTCGTTATCTATCTTTTGAGGTGAGGGAGGGGTTGATTTTAGGGGAGGTAGCAAAAAAATATGTGATAAAATCTAGAGATGTTTGGGAAAGTCGGATTTTCTGTGTGTGAAAGGAGGGGGGGGGGAGGGCTAATTTAAAAGAAAATGTAATTTATTGATTTTTTCACCTCTCTTCATCAACAGCTTACATATATAAGTAAAGTTGCTTCTGTCTTCATATATATTTTTTGAATTAATAATAATTAAATTTAAATTTTTAATTATTTTTTTAATTTTTAATTTACACAAATTTTATGCGCGCAAAATAAAACAATAATAAATGCGTTCATCTGGGGGAAAAAATCGAATTCGTAAAGGCTGTGACGTTTCTTCGATAAAATGGTAAACGGAAAAAAAGTGACCGGGAAAAAAGTTATCGGAAAAAATGTGACCTAAACTACAAAAGCGGAAAAAAGTGACACGGAAAAAAAAGTGACGCGGAAAAAAAGTGACAAGGAAAAAGTTACCGGAAAAAAGTAACAAGGAATTGATTTTGGGGATTTATTATTGATTTTGGGGATTCATTGGTTAAGTATGAAAGGGGGATCGGGGGAGGGGCTCATAGTTTAGGTAAATGGGTTTTTCATGCTGAATTAACTGTTTTGGTTCAATTTTTAGGTGCGTTCGTAATTATGTAATACGTAGCACCTATAGTGGTCGTTCAGTCCGTCCGTCTGTCCGTCCGTCCGTCTGTCCGCATATAACAACGGAAAAACTAACCAATCGAATCATTTGAAATTTAAAATACATAATTATTACATAATTTTGTCGCTTCATTTCAAATTTTATGAAAATCGGATGCATAGATCAATTACAGGGATGATCAAAATTATTCCATTACATTATGGTCAATGGGGAAAAAGGTTTCAAATGCATTTTAATCGTTTGAAATTTAAAATACGCAATTATTACATAATTCTGTCGAGTTATTTCAAATTTTTTGATAATCGTGTGCATAGATCAATTACAGGGGCAATCAAAAGTATTCAATTACATTATGGTCAATGGGGAAAAAGTTTCAAATATATTCTATACGTTTGAATTTTAAAATACATAACTATTACATAATTTTGTCGAGTCATTTCAAATTTTATGAAAATCGGATTCATTGATCAATTACAGGGGCAATCAAAAGTATTCCATTACATTACGGTCAATGGGGAAAAAAGTTTCAAATGCATTTTAATCGTTTGAAATTTAAAATACGCAATTATTACACAATTCTGTCGAGTTATTTCAAATTTTTTGATAATCGTGTGCATAGATTAATTACAGGGGCAATCAAAAGTATTCAATTACATTATGGTCAATGGGGAAAAAGTTTCAAATATATTCTATACGTTTGAAATTTAAAATACATAACTATTACATAATTTTGTCGAGTTATTTCAAATTTTATGAAAATCGGATGCATAGATCAATTACAGGGACAATCAAAAGTATTCCGTTACTTTACGGTCAATGGGAAAAAAATGTTTCAAGTGGGAAAAATGTTCAAGCATCTTAATCGTGTTACACTCATGGGAACTTAATAACATTTATATACAACTATAAAGTACATACTATAATATACACCTTACATAATTTGTGGTGCAAAGAACATTTGTTATTGATTTACAAGGCCACACAAAAGTATTCCATTACATAATGGTATAGGGAGAACATTGTTTGATGAGCGTTTTAATTGTAATTCACTATTTGCAATTTTATGAGATTGATATATGAAAGTAATATTTTTAAAAATTTGTTATCGTACGAACGCACCTAATTTGCTACGCTTCACGTGCAATTTCCAACTTGTTGGATATACGTTCATCCTGAAAAGATGCTTGCCTGATTAGTATTGGGAAGGGACGATTACCCCCCCCCCCATCCGTCCTCAATTATATGAATGGGTTTTAACGCAGAATTTTTCAACGTGTGTCAAATTTGCATATAGGATCTTTTCGATAAGGCTTATGTATAGTATAAAATGCCTGAAGAGATTCTAGGAGTTTAAGGGTTAAGTATAGAGGGGGAACGGGGGATAACCTTTCTTAAATTAAATTAATGGCTTTTTACGCATAATTATCCGATTTGCTTAAAATTTTGGACATAAGTTCTTTATGATAAGACGTATCTTAGATTTGTTATGGGTTTTTCTGCTTATTATAAAGGGGGGGACGAGCAATTATCTCCCCCTCAAACTAGATAAATAAGTTTTTATGCAGAATTATCCCATGTATTTCAATTTTAAATATAGGTTCTTTCTGGTAAGGTGAATTCCGGAATAGTTTTAAGGATTTAACGGCTAAGTATAAAGGGAGATGGAGGAAATCCCTCTTAAATTAAATAAATGGCTTTTTATGCAGAATTATCCGATTTGCTTCGAATTTTGGACATGGGTTCATTATGATAAGACGTATTTCTGATTAGTTATGGGGTTCTATTGGTAATTAAAAAGGAGGGCGGGTGATTACTATACCCACCTTAAATTAGATTTTAAAAAATTATGCACACTTATCCGATGTATTTCAAATTTTGGATATAGGATCTTTCTCATAAAATGAATTCCTGAGTAGTTTCATGGGTTTAATGGCTATGTATAGAAGGGGAACGGGGGATAAACCCCCTTAAATTAAATAAATGGCTTTTTACGCAGAATCATCCGATTAGCTTCAAATTTTGGATGTATATTCATTATAAGAAGGCGAATCTCTGATTAATTATGGAGTTCTTTTGATATTTAAATAGGGGAAGGGGGCGATTAATCCTCCACTCTTTAAATAATTTTTTTCTCTTTCACAACTATTCAACGGATTTCAAATTTTGGATATAGGTTCTTCCTGATAAAGTGAATCCCTGAATAGTTTTAAGGGTTTAATGGCTAAGTATAGAGCGATGAACGGGGGATAACCCACAATTAATCAGGACTTCGCCTTTTCATGATGAACGCCCAATCAAAATTTGAATCAAATCAGATAATTCTGCGTAAAAAGCCATTTATTAATTTAAGGGGGGGGGTATCATCCGTTCCCCCAGTGTTTACTTAGCCATTAAACCTTTAAAATTATTCCGGGATTCACTTTATGAGAAAGAACATATATCCAAAATATGAAATATATCGGATAAGTGAGCATAAAAAAATTTATCTAATTTAAGGGGGGGGGGGATAATCACCCACCCCAATTTTTAATTGGCAAAATAACCTCATATGTAATCAGGGATACGCCTTATCATAATGGTTCTATAATCCAAAGTTTGAAGCAAATCTGATAATTCTGCATAAAAAGCCATTTATTTAATTTAAGAGGGGTTTCCTCCATCTCCCCTTTATACTTAGCCATTAAATCCTTAAAACTATTCCGGAATTCACCTTACCAGAAAGAACCTATATTTAAATATGAAATACATGGGATAATTCTGCATAAAAAATTATTTATCTAGTTTGAGGGGGAGATAATTGCTCGTCCCCCCCCCCCTTTATAATAAGCAGAAGAACCCCATAACTAATCAGAGATACGTCTTATCATAATGAACCTATGTCCAAAATTCTAAGCAAATCGGATAATTATGCGTAAAAAGTTATTAATTTAATTTTAGAAAGGTTATCCCCCGTTCCCTCTCTATACTTAACCATTAGAATTCCTAAATCTCTTCAGGCATTATATGCTATATATAAGCCTCATCGAAAAGAACCTATATGCAAATTTGACACACGTTGGACAATTCTGCATAAAACCCATTCATCAAATTGAGGACGGATGGGGGAGGGGGGGGGGGTAATTGTACCTTCCCAAAGCTAATCAGGCAAGCGTCTTTTCAGGATGAACGTATACCCAAAAATTGAACCAAAACAGTTAATTCAGCATGAAAAACCCATTTACCTAAACTATGAGCCCCCCTCCCCGATCCCCCTTTCATAATTAAGCAATGAATCCCCAAAATCAATAATAAATCCCCAAAATCAATTCTTTGTCACTTTTTTCCCGGTAACTTTTTTTCCTTGTCACTTTTTTCCGCGTCACTTTTTTCCGCGTCACTTTTTTCCGCTTTAGTAGTTTAGGTCACTTTTTTTCCGGTCACTTTTTTTCCTAGATTCCTGATAGCTATAAGTCCCCAATGATTCAGAAACTATTTTAAAATAATTTGCAGCAATAATTTAATTCAGAATATATTTAAAATTAGATTTTCAGAGGGCAATCTATCTTCAAAAGTTAGCGTTTGCCCTTGCGATAGTCATGGAACTAGGACCTTTTTCATATGGAGGTTTTACTGCCGTAATTGTTTCCAGTACAAATACACGTGATTAGCACATGATTTACTTGAAATTATAATTGCCATAATCAAAGTCATCAAATCTTTGTTATTCATATGTGTGGGCTTTTTCAATCTTAATTAAAAAAAAAGCCTTATTTTTCGGTTACCTTTCTTTGTGGGGAGATTTTTTCCGGGGGAGATTTTTACCTGGGAGATTTTTACCGGGGTGATTTTTTCCGTGATTCATTTAGAAACGAAAATGAAAAGACATCATTTATATTTCGCCTATTTTAGAAAGCACATTTAGATAAATATACAGCATATCTGACTTTCTTTATACTTCATTTTTACTATTTCACTAATAAATTTAAAAACAAATTCGGATTGACTTTTTTTTTGTCATTGAAAAAGTAAAAATGAATAATAAAGAGTTCAATAATTTTCAGTAGATGTACATACTGTGTGCCTCCCCCCTTTTTTTTACGTTCCAAATTTATTTGTGTATTCTTCATATATTATAAAAATTGTGTTTAATTTTTCATTAGATTTAATTTGTGTTTTACCAACGTACTTTACATTACAAGTATATTCAAAACTTTAAAACTGGTAATTTAATAACAACTCTGATTTATTTAAGAATTTTAAACTTATTAAACTGATATAATCATTTTCTAATTATTATAATAATGTATGCGAATATGTATTGATATGCGATAATAAAGTGAAGTTGGAAAATAAACGGAAGAAAATAATTTTTTCCATAAAATGATTAAATGAATGGAAAATGAATTGAACTTTATAAACATGAATATTTTGAAAATAAAAATAAAAATAAAAATACATATCAATGCAGAAATATACAAAAACTAATTATTTCACATTATGTTATTATTTTCCTCTTTCTAATTAATTAAATAACTAATCAGTATTTTCAATTGAATATTCCTTGCTTAGTTTGCATTCTCATGAACTTTCTGTATAATGACTTAATGTATCCTGTATTTTCCATTAATAAAAACCAAATGAAAAAGAAACAATTTTTGAAATACACAGAGATAGCAAAGAGAATTTAGTTGTAAAATTCCAAAAATTTGCCTTCTTATTGTGTTGTCCGGAAATGTCAACCCCATCCATCAAAGAACCACACCTCCTGTCTCCGAACCCCAACTTACGGGTGAACGGAAATCTTTCCAGCTAGACGGGGCGAGCTATTACGGGACTCGGGGCATTGGGAGGTTTCGGCTATTATGGGATTCAAACATCAAAGAGTTAATACTTGTAAATATCGTACATTTTCAATTTTTATACGATCGTATAGAGAAAAAATTTACTTTTAAATGCAATTGGTTTGAAAGCTGTAACTCAATTTATATTTGAGAAATTGATTTTTTTGTAGTATTTAGCACCAATTTTGTTATTGTGGCAACAATAGTATTCCATTTCTTTTAAAAGTAAAAGCAATGGAGTAATTAGAAAACAACAAAAAACACAAACTGATGATATTAAAATTAATATTTTAATTAAAATAATAATCTTTTTCAAAATTCTATGATTTGCTGTGTGACAACAAGTATTCAGCTATAAGTACACAAAATTTGAACTCTCTAGCATATGTAGTTTTCGTGTACCGACTGTGTGACGGACAGACAGACAGACAACGGACAGAGACGAATAGGGTTTCGTCAGATGAACGAAACCCTAAAAATGAAGCAAAAGTATATGATGATTTGTTGAAATGATGGACATTTTGTCAAAAATCACTTTTTAAACTAAATTTACTTTAAGCGATAAATAATTTTATGCCCTTTCATAATTTGGTGAACGAGGAGAATAATCGCCTCCAGACTGGAATTTTAGGACAAACAACTACAGACTCACTGTCGTTCAAGACATGTTATTCATTTTTTATGCAGAAAAAATTAAACATGTAATTGAAAATAAGTAAAAATAATATAAAAATACGCAGGTGATATCTCTTTTCTTTTGTCATTAAAAGGTAATAAAAGTCACGGAAGAATTAGACAGTTCCCTTAAGAGCCCTTCACGCACATTCATTTATGAAAATCCTTAAAAAAAAAATTCTTCTTAATATCTCGTTTGCAATTCCGTATTTTTAAATGATTTATTTATTTATTTATTTGTATTTGATGGCCAGCCAAGATTAATCTCCAAAGAAGCTGTCTTTTTTTAAATATTCGACTTTTTTTCAGAATTTTTTCTGTCAAATTTTCAAAACCGGCTCCGAAAGTGTTAGTATCAAAAGAGAAAAAAAAAATCATAAGCAAAATAGGAAAAATAAAAAATTGCTTATCTATTGCAGAACCCCAGCCATAAATGCCAAAAATGAATAATAATAATAATAATAATAATAATAATAATAGTAATAGTAATAATAATAATAATAATAATAATAATAATAATAATAATAATAATAATAATAATAATATTGAAACGCAAACAATATATTTAAAAAAATCTTCATGAGGATTAGCTGTTTCAAGTGCGTGTTTTCGCATGAATTAAGTACATGAGAGTAAATTAGGAGAACAGATACTGGTAAAATGGAAATTTTTATGGAAAGCAGTAACAATAAGCATGCAAAGGACCTCCGTAAGAATGGTGAAAATTTGCTGAGAGTAGGAAAAAAGTGAAACTATAATTGCTGAAATATAGAAATGCTTGTAGCAAAGAAATAACGCAACAACTTTTTCCAAGTAAAGAGTTTACAATTTTTGTCTACATTGTTGCCGAAAGTTAATCAGCGAACAGACTTTGAAATGGCAACATTGGCATTAAAAAAATATCTGGAGTGATGCAAATATGCAATTTTACTAGGCGCTTGAACTTTCTAAGTAATAATATAAGTATATTATGTCGAAAATGATTCGATATTTTTACTATAGTTTATCATCTTATTTAATTCAATATTTTCTCTTTAATTCAGAAATATTATTTTCTTTTCTACTTCAACACTAAAAGAAACGTGTATGGTAAAAATTACTTGATAACAGAGTTAAAAAAGGACCCTTCATTCAATTGAAAACACCAGATATATAACATTAAACCAATGGGCAGGTTGTTTTCAGATTTCTCGTTTAAATTTAAATATTTTCAAAGAATTTCTTTTGCATAGGACACCTGAAGTCAATATTCAATGTGATTATTTTTTACTTTTTCGATGTAGATTGCAATTTTTTTTTTTTTTTTTTTTTTTTTTACATTGCTAAAAAAATTTTCTCTAGTTTGAAACAAATTTTCGTGTTTGCCACCATAACATGGTGAAATCTCGTACCAAAATTTGGAGATTCCTATTTCAACCACGTAGAAGAAGAAAAGAAAAAAATAAAATTCACCTTTTTTTAATAGAAAGATATTTAAAGAAAATTAAGTTAGTGTAGTGTAGTGTATTTTTGTCGGCCGATTATCTACGCCGTGGGATATAGGCCCTATGGGGTGGGTTGCCCTCCGTGGGGGTGAAAATTAAGTTAGAATTATTTGTTTAAAATATTTTCTTTGGGAGACCTAACTTTTTTTCCATGGAAGGGGAGGGGGCTAAGCTTTAAATGGTGTACTGATGTTAAGAAATATACAGACTTACATAATTTAAAGTTAAAATTTTGAAAAAACCCATTTGGATTTTTTCAGAAAAAAGGCCACTTGAGTTTTTTGGGATGGGAAAAATCGCAAAAATTCTGCCTTAAGTTAAACATGCTAATTTTATACACTTCAATTCAAAAATCAAACACAGTTTTTTTTTATTTTTTTTTTTCTTATTTTTTTTTTAAATTAGGAAATTTATAATAATATTTTTGAAAATTTTTGAATAATATGCTACAAGACTATTAAATGTAAAATTAGATTGTCATAGAAGTCAGTGGCATTCGTAAATTTTGATCACAAATGAAAATACACTTTTACTAGCTTTGTAGCTTAATAAACCCCTAAATGATTACGTAATTTGCTCCAAACCAGATCATATTTAGAAAAATATTGTTTAATTGAAGCAGAAATAGTTTGTACTGAATGTAAAAAACGGAAAAAATTGACAAAATCCACAGGGAAACTTATCTTTTACATTCTTTTTTTGTTATAATTTGTTATTGGTTGAAAATTACTGCATAACACTTTTATTGAACATACATTGAAGCAGGATAACAAATGGGACGATTAATCTTAAAAGCTATAACAATGCAAGCAAATAGAATGGGATTCAACTTTCAAAGGCTATCTTTAAGTATACATTAAGATTTAAAGCACTAGGATGCATTTTAAAGTACAGTAATGAAAATCTTTCTTCTTTACAACCTCATCTCTGTTTTTTTTATAAATGCTTTGCAATTCCTTTAAATCTGATTCTTTTGAAATATATTTAAATTGGCATTTATCTTTGCATTCTCATACCTTATATTAAATAATGACACAGTTGTGAAAAACCTAAAAATTTGAAAAAAAACAAAAATGGGTTTTTGTTGGGTTTTTTCAAGTGGATCCACTTGGGAGAACCCTGGGCTTATCAAGTAATATACACATTAACATAATGTGTTTAAACATAACGGAACTCAAAGGTATTCATAATTAGTAAGGCAGTATATAATAAAAAATCTAAATGTTTGATTTTCATTGTTTAATGTATGAACAAACAATAATTAATAAATAGGCATAACTAATGTTTTTTATTAATTACAATAGAAAGGAACAATTTTATGTCAGTTTTAGGTATTAATTATTAATACTTTATATTAATTGTGTTTAGATGTACACAAAAGGAATACTTTTTTCCGTTTTTAGGTGCGTTCGTAATTATATAAATACGTAGCACCTATTGTTGTCGCTCAGTCCGTCCGTCTGTCTGTCCGTCTGTCCGCATATAACAACTCAAAAACTACCCAACCGAATCGTTTGAAATTTAAAATACATAATTATTACATAATTTTGTCGAGTCATTTCAATTTTTATGAAAATCGGATGGATAGATCAATTACAGGGACAATCAAAAGGATTCCGTTACATTACAGACAATGGGGAAAAAAGTTTCAAATGCATTTTAATCGTTTGAAATTTAAATCATATATTTATTACATAATTTTGTCGAGTCATTTCAAATGTTATGAAAATCGAATGCATAGATCAATTACAGGAACAATCAAAAGTATTCCGTTACATTACAGTCAATGGGAAAAAAGTTTCAAATGCATTTTAATCGTTTGAAATTTAAATCGTATATTTATTAGATAATTTTGTCGAGTCATTTCAAATGTTATGAAAATCGAATGCATAGATCAATTACATGGAGAATCAAAAGTATTCCGCTACATTACGGTCAATGGGGAAAAAAGTTTCAAATGCATTTTAATCGTTTGAAATTTAAATCATATATTTATTACACAATTTTGTCGAGTCATTTCAAATGTTATGAAAATCGAATGCATAGATCAATTACAGGGACAATCAAAAGCATTCCGTTACGTTACGATCAATGCGAAAAAAATTTTCAAATGCATTTTAATGGTGTTAAACTCATTTGAACATAATAGAATTAGCATGAATCTTTGAAGTATGTACTAAAATATACATTCTGTACAATCTGTGATGCAAAGAATATTCATTATTAAATTACAAGGCCACACAAATGTATTACACTAAATCATGTTATACGGGAAAACATTGTTTGGGGCGTGTTTTAATTATATTAAACTACTTCGAATTTTTTGAATAAGATATACGTTAATAAAGTATAATAAATTTACTTCCTGCATATTTACAGGAACATAAAGATTTCGACCACTGTACTATATCAAAGTACTATATCATCAAGATCTGAATATTTTTAAAACTTCGTTATCGTACGAACGCACCTCATTTGCTACGCTTCACGTGCAATTTCCAACTTGTTAGTATTTATGACAATTTTTATTTATCCAATTTAGAACAATAAAACAGACATGATGTCATTTCAGCATTACAATATATATATATATATATGTAAATATTTTTACAAATAAAACCAAAGTAACTCGGATATAATGTTGAATATTGTGTTATTTAAATTTTATCTAAACAAAAACACATTTCAGAACCCCCCCCCTTTTTTTTACTAGTTAGTGAAAAATAATTGTATAAAAATTTTATTTATGAACGGCTTTACTTTGAAGACTTCTTTCTCCTCTTTTTAGGTAGATTTTGAATGAAATAATGCCTTTTGCGATCGCTCTCATGCTGGAATTTCTGAACCTTTTGCAGGTCTACACCAGTAATTACCCTCAGACCCTAAAACTATCATTAATAAAAAAGTTTATATATATATTTATATATACATACAGACAGGGTGTTTTTTTTTTTTTTTAACTGACGTTATTTAGAGCTCTCTGTAACTAATTCTAATAACCGGAACGGCTTTAAAATTTATATGGGGATTATTAAGAACAAGGAAAAAGAGATTCTATGAAAAAAAAAAAAAAAAAAAAAAAAAAAAAAAAAAAAATTAGTTCCAATCACCAATAAGGGCTATATAATAAAACATTTGAATTTAAAAGAAAAATAAAAATTAAAAAAATGAATACAGTTTGAATTTGCATAACCAATATATATATATATATATACACACACATATATATCACTCTTTTATGGGCTCGATAACTTCTATAATTCTGCTCAGATATAAAGTTTATATTAGCGAAGAAGTTTATGCATGACAGACATATGATGAATTTAAAAATGAGCGAAAAAAATTGTGTTTTTGGAAGAAAAAAATTCATAACTTCAAGTCAATTCTCAAGATATCCAATCCAAATAATTTTCTTTATAAATTTACGTAATATTATCTAAAACTTTTGTACTGCTATATTTTTTATGCCAACACTTACTGATACGAAAAAAAAAAAAATAAATACAATAAATAAATAAATATAAAAATAAAAGTAAAAACGAAAGAAAATAGTGGGGTGTGAAAAAATATCCATTACTTCGTCACAGCTCACAGGCTAGTACAGCCTCAGAGCTTATGTGCCCGCCCGTTCTGTATATATGTACGTGCGTAACGCGATAACTCATGATAAAAATATCCGATTCACTTGAAATTTTTATGTATGCATATTCTGAAAAGGCGCTTTCCTGATTAGTTTTTGGAGTTCATTCGATATATATAACAGGGGGAACGGGGGCTAATGCCCCTCCCCTTAGCTTATAAGAATGTTTTTTTTATGCAGAATGATCAGTTTTCGTTCAAAATTCAGATGGAGGATCATTCTGATGATGTACTCCCGTGATTAGTATTAGGTGTTCATTGGATAAGTATAAAAGGGGGGGAACGGGGGGTTCATGCCCCTCCTCTAAATTGATATAAATGGGTTTTTCATGCAGAATTATCATTTTTTTTCCAAATTCTTATATGATAAATCATATCTGTGATTAGTTTAATGGGTTCAATGATTAAGTATAAAAAGGGGAAGTGGAGGGAGCTGTCCCCCCAGTAATTTTTTTTTTTTTTTTAATGGAATTAACCCTTGAAAATATAAGGCTATAATATACAATTAGTATGCTTAGCCTGTGAGCTCAATGCCATCAGTTTTACTGGGCAATATTCTTTTTATTAAGCTATTAAATCAGATTATATTTATTTTACATCTTAATAATATCTACAGCTTTTGCAATGACAAGTTTTTTATAGGACCAATCCTTATAGCTAAAATAAATTTAACAAAAATAGTAGTTGAAGAAAAAAATCTCAAATCAATTACGCTTATATAATGACTCATTTTATAATTTATTTTTGAATTTAAACGCATCAAATGCAATCTAATGACAAATATTCTAATTTGGGAGCTATTGAATGAGACGACACTTTTACTTTTTGCCTGAAAGAAACGCAAATCGGGAGCTAATAACCATTGAAATGAGTTTAAGTTAAAAGATAATAAAAATGAATAGCCTTATTATTATTTAATAAAATTATCTTAATTTTCGCAAAATTGTATTATTATATAATCTATTTATTAAATTGTATTATTATTAAAATTATCAGTGGTTAGCTTTATTTTCCATTAATGCGAATTCATTAATTTAATAATTTTTTTAATTAAAAATAGTGAAATATAAACGCTATATAACAAAAATAACCTGAATATAGTGAACATGACAGACACACATTTTTTGTTAAGGACTAGATAAAGCTTTTGAGCGTTATTATTATTATTAATGTTATTATTATTATTATTATTATTGTTATTATTTTGTTAATTTAAACACAGCAGTGATGTGAATACCGTCCACTGGTCAGCAGTTATTTAGACATCTGTGGGTGCTCTGCTTGAAGAAAAGGAAAAACATTAATTTAAATAGTTTCATGCTCAATAAATTAATTTAAATGGTTCAGAAATAGTTCCAGTTTCATTTTGCAATATGAAAATAAAAGCAAACGTGGCCGTCTTCTAGAGTGAAATTGGTTACAGGATCACTTCACAAAAAGCGCATTTGGACATGGGAAAATCACATGTAATAAATATGAAAAAAAAATAAATAAATAAAAAGGTTAGAAGTAAACCGAATGAAAAGATAGGCAAAAAAAGAAAAAAAAATAGAAAATGGATTGTAAAAACGTGAACTGATGCAATTTGTGTTTTCTATGAGAGCGCTTTTTCTTCGGAAATGTGGTGGTGGAAATTCTGGATTCAATGTTAAAAATAAAATATGTAACTTGAACGACTGCATCGACCATAAACATGATTATTATGCTTGGTTTTTTTTTCAAATGAAATCAGTGTCATTTCACACCGCAACCTTATTTTTTCCCGTTAAAAACAATTCAAGAAACATAATATAGAAAAAAGATTGTCAAATGTAAAAAAAAAAAAAAAAAAAAAAAAAAAAAAAAAAAAAAAAAAAAAACTTTCGTAAGGGTGAATTAAATATTAAAAAAACATTAAAAATACATTTCTTTTAATTTTAGGTACTATATTTTCAGAGATATAGACGAAAATTAAGTGCGGAAATATGCCCCCCCCCTTTTTCTAAATCAGCTGAAACTAAAATAATGAAGAAATTTGAGGTTCTAGACTCTAATTAATGTGTTCCAGAAAAACTATAGCGATTACCCTAGAATACATAGATTGAGAAAACCGCATTTTTTCGTTATACACAAATTTCGATTTGCGGTCATTCAGCAAAGATTATCAGGAGCGCTGGTATAATATGGTATAAAATTGAAAGTGTGTCTTGTTTAGAAACTTAAAAATTTGAAATAGCAAAAACTGCAAAACCGAAATTCCATTTCAAATTTCAAAGTGCTTCATTCATAAAATGATGTATGCGTTACGCACATAAACGTTTAGCCTTTATAATATAGATTGTAAGAGTTTTCCTCGAAATTTATAAACTTACAAACACAAAACGCCAAAGCATGTTATTTACAGATATGATATTTAATTGGCTTAAATTTTAGTAACTTTTCAATCATTTTTTAGATTGAATTACATGCTGAATTATAAGCGCTTGTTGTTTGATGAAAATTTATAGCATTATAACATCTGAAAATTCAGTTTAGAGCACTTTATAGAAATTTAGTTCAAATTCTAAATGCTTTTAAACAGCATTTTGTGAAAGACTGCTTTTAATGAAAACTGGAAATATCCTTCGATTTCATACTTTCTAAATATCAGTATATGTCATTCTCATGCAATAGCCATGCAAGTACAAACAAATATGAATTCTGGAGAGAAACCAGTTTGGGTGTGAAGTCAATCTTAAGGCTGCTCTCAAATTTAAAGAAGCTTTTTTCTAACACATTTTTTTTCAATAAAAACAGAAAAACGCTTTTTATCAATAAGTTACAATAAAAAAAAAAAAAAAAAAAAAAAAAAAAAAAATACAATGGTGTGTGTTAATTAATCTATGGAATATCTTGAAAGAGTTAACAATATTTGGGGCACCGGTTCCATTTAAAATGGAAATTCTCTGCAAAAATTGTAATCCACTACTTGAGAAATTATGATTCATTTTATTTATTTATTTATTTTATATGTATATACTGAGTATCTTGTAAGATGTAGTACGAATGCAGACCAGATGTTTATAAGTACTGTGACTATTATCGCTAAGAGTTACCATGCTTCTATTTGCACACAGAAGAGTTTGTGGGTAAAAAATCATTAAAATATTCCTCAATGTAATGACATATTACTACCCCTCGAGCACAGATCATAGAGATATGGTCGAAGCTGTAAGCGCAGTTTATGATCTCCTCCTACCGTAGGCGCACTTTTTGTGCACCAGTACATCAAGTATCTATCTTTTACCCCATAATTTTTTCAAGAATGGGGTAGCTGCGACATGTATCAGGAGAATCTGAACCATCTAAATCCAGTTACTCCCAAAATTATAAATAATTTTTATGAGTTTCTCTTACTACGGAAATTAATTAATTTCTTTTTTTTCCCCTTCAAATAATGAAAATTATATAATTCCGTTAAAAGTCGCATAAAAAAAAAAAAAAAAAAAAAAAAAAAAATGTTGGGGATAGCAAACCAAATTTCTGAACTCATATTGCGAAAGTTTGAAATTTTACGATAGAGATGGAGAGACATACATAAAACAAAGTGATATTATTAGTAAATTATCGAAACCAGTGAAAAATAGTTCTGTTTAATATTAAAAAACAGTAATATTTTTCAAATATTTATTGAAAAATCGTGTTTCTTTTTCTATAGAAAACCCATTTAACTTTTATACTTAGTACTTAAAGAAAAGTACATAAGTACTTATTTAATTATTAAGCTCATTGTATAAATAAATCTAATAATTTCATATCATGTGCTTTCTGACATTTTTTATATGAAAATATCATATGGTCTATCATTAATGCTCTCATTTTACATTTAAGAGAAATTAATGTTATTATTAATACAATTATGTTCTTAAAGTACCATAAAAAATATCAATCCATAATACGATATCAGTTAAAAATTTATCTACAAGTGTTCCTTTAATTCACATTTATTCTTATAATTTTGATTTAAAAAAATATTCAAGTTAGTGGCTGCAGACCACGCTGCGATTTTACGCAATACTCAATTCTTGTAAGCGACCCCCCCCCCCCTTTCAGTTTTTACCATAATAGCTCTGTGTTTTTATTATTAGATAAAATATTGTACGATCCAGTAACTTAGCTTGTAGTGTCTACAGATGGACAGAAGAACGCATTATCGAGTAACTGAGATAGTTGAGTGTAGAAATTGGTAATATACCATACCAATGAGTAACATAAATGTGTACGAATGGACAGAAAATGGCATTATCGAATAACTGAGATAATTGTGTGTAGGAACTGGTGAAATACATTATCATTGAGTAACTATATTGTTGTGCATACAGGCAGAATATTGCATTATCGAGTAACTGATATATTTGTGTTGTAGGAACTGGTGAAATACATTACCATTGAGTAATCTATATTGCTGTGCATTCAGGCTGTTGATTGCATTATCGAGTAACTTAGAAAACTGTGTAAAGAGTTAAAAAATATATAGCGAGTCTTCGAGTAACTCTACTCAGTAATCAAAGAAAGAAAACATTTTTAATTGATATTTATGTGTAGATGATCAAAGTGATATTTTTTAGAGTCAAGTATGTCATGCATTATTTTTTATGCTTTCATTTCACAGTAAAAGTGATATGAAATGGTAATTTGAGTTTATTTCAAAATTGATCTAAAAGGCGATTCTTTTAATATGTTAAATGAAGGCTTCTTTTAATTGGAAATATTTTGACACCGAATTTTTACTCATACGGAATGCAATACAATATCGCGAGATATTGTATATTTTGTAAATACGCCCGGTGCAATTACCCATGTAAATTAAAGCTTTTATTGACTTTTTTCCATGGTAATACTTTCGTCACTTTACTGTTTTTGAAAATGCTAATTTTATTTATTTTTTATTTATTTATTTATTTATTTTTGTGTTTGAGATAGAGATTTAAACACTTCTAATAAATCTGCGCATGGGATAAGCCCTCGGGCTTTTTATTAAGTATATAAAGATGCGTTATTTTCATAGTTTTTCACTTTATAATTCAGTAAAAAATGTTATATGAAATGTAATATTATATGAATCTAAAAACCGACGAGCAGTCTCGTGTAATACATATTTTAAAAGCTCAAAGGGAAAAAAAAAGCCAAAATATTAGTGTATAAAAATGTAGTGGGAATTATTTATAAATGCAATTTTTTAAAACATTTTCACAATTTTAATTAATAATGTAGTTTGTTTGTTTATTTTATTGATTCACTGTTAACTGAACATTAAAAGTAGCCAGTTCACCGTTTAATCTATATTTTCAAAAATAAACAAAATTATTGAAAAGATACACTGTCTTCTGAAGAGATATTAATGTTATCGCTATTATTTTTATTTTCTTAATTACACTACCAACAAATATCAATATATATTTCACATTAACTCCAGCTTTTAAATTTTGATAAAATTATTAATCGTAAAAAGTAACAGACAATCCAACAATTTGATAAAATGCTTGTCGAAATTCTTGTAAATAATCCAACCTTCCCGACATCTTTTTACGGTAATACCTTTGTATTTTTATAACTAGGTCAATTATTGTATTATCGAGTAATTAAAATTCTTGTGTGGGCTGAACATAGCTTTATCGAGTAACGGAGACAGTGTGTAGGAATTGACAAAATACCGCATCGCCGAGTAACTTATATTTCCTTATACATACGGGTAGAATATTGCACAATCGAGTAACCAATAATGCTGTGTATACATACGGGCTAAAATTCGCACGATCGAGTAACTTATATTGTTGTGTATATATGGTAGAAGATTGCATGATCGAGTAACTGAAGTGGCTGTGTAGAATATGACAAAATACCGCATCTTCGAGTAACCTTAGCTTACTTGGTAGAAAGCCATTGCATCTGTAAAAGTTTTGGGGTTCGAGGCTATCAAAATACACTCCATAAGATGGCGCTGAAACCAGTGGCAAATAAAATGTTACACACGGTGTGTATTCATGACAGCAATAAATCGCTTCTCCGAGTAACCTCAAAAAACGGCAGATTTAGCATCCTGGTTATTGAAAACGCGTAATTCAGGTCTCAGACACTCCGAGTAACCTCCAAAAGTTACTCGAAGCGTCTGAGGTTACTCACTCTGTTGGTGTTTAAACCGACGAAGTTACTCATTTTACAGGGTAGACCAACGCACACACACACACACACACACACACATATATATATATATATATATATATATATATATATATATATATATATATATATATATATATAATCCAATAAACATTTATTCTTCAAATAGCAACACGTTTAGTTAAATAACTGCAGTGCTTAAATCTCAAGTAAACAAACTGATTCATCAACAAAAATACTGCACTGTAGAATTTGAAATATTACATTAAAAGGTTTCCCTTTGCGCTTGCAGAGTGTTCGGCTTTCCTTCATTTCCAAGTATAATAGTGGCTTGTGATAACTTCATTATCCATTCCAGATTTGCAGCCGGCAGCAGAATGTCAGTGTTTCGAATAAAATAATTGGCCTAGAACTATTCAGCATCAAACAAAAGCAGAAAACTTTAAAGTAATACAAATACTGCTTACAGTCGTAGGAATGATGCGCAAAGCGAATTTAGTTTGATTTAAAACACGGATGGAAAGTTTCCTATCTGGTATTTCATTTGCAAAATTACTAATGGTACTTTGTTTCCCTGTGAACGTTTTTCGGGAAATCTGAAGCTTTGATTACTTGTTTTTTTATGTTTTATAATGACTGAAAAGGCCAATAAAAATATTTTATTGGTACAAACAATCTATGTATTTTTTAATATCTACTATTTTAAGCGTTTTTGCACGTAAATTTATTTTAATAATTTTTTTTATTTTAATATCTACTATTTTATTTACTTTACTCAAATTACATACATGTATCAATGCAGAGGTTTTAACACTATATTTCTAATTTCTTGGACAAAAATTGGATGTTTTTTTCCAATCGGAAGCGGGGGGCAAAGGGGGTGGTCGCCCCAGAAACTGACATAGAGGGGCCCCCAAATTTATACTCCCATCTTCGTTTGTTTCTTCTTTTTTGTAAATATATATTTAAACATACTGGGATATTTTTCTGAAAAAAACATCCATTCTGAAAGTACAATCCCGTAAGACATGGTGATGTCACTGCGACGTCGTTGTGAAATCACATTGTGACTTTGTGAGCATAGATTGTCGATGTGAAGTCACATTGACTAAAATGAGAAGTTGTTATGGCCGTTTTAGAGCTCGTTTGTGAAGTCACATTGTGACTACATTGTGAAGTCACGGTGTGACAAATTTGTGAAAAATGTGTCATTTGTGACTACTTTGACATAACCATTGTGACGAATCTGTGACAAAAGCGACGATATTTAAATACCCAGAAACATAATTTTAAAAGTAAAATAACATGTTTGCAGAATATTTGTAATTTTGTAAAGATTTTTAAGAAAGTCACATCTCAGTCACAATGTGACGTCACTTAGTAGTGGTATTTTGGTCAAAAATGTGATGTGACCAAAGTGACTCACAGTGACGTCATTGTGACGTCACGTGACCATGCATGATATGAGAGATGTGATACATTTTTCCACGTGTATTTTCCAGATCCCTTTTTAAAAAATATAAATACAATGTTCTTTAATATTATTTAGTTGTTAAAATTAAATATTTAACGTTTTATAATAGACGCCAGTCATGTATTCCTGTAATTTATTTGTGTTTTTAGAATTTTCAGTTATGTGACGTCTGTTACATAGAGGAATGGTGCGTGTGGGGGGGGTGGGGGGTGGAGAGGCAAATTGAATGTTCTCTTCGCACGCCGCTGATTGGAATATTTGAAACTTCATATGAAGGGGCATGTGTCCCACGCACTTTCTGTAGGACATTTATTTTTCTCACGGACAGTTTACTCGAAATTTTTTGAAGAATTTTCTGAAAGATTTTGCTTAAAATAGCAATATGTGACTCTTTTAATCCTTAACAGACCAATGCTGCCATGTAAGCGCCATTGAAATTCTTAGCCAAGTTTATCCCTTTGATATCACTTATGTTAAAGAAGTAATTTTACTTGTATGTTGAAAATATCCGGGCAAGATAAAATTACTCAAAAATTACTTTTAGTCTATACTGATGTTGATAGAATTTAAAAGTAAAATCATGTGTTTAAAGCTATCATTTGTTAAGGGATAATAATTATCTGTTTTTTAAAAAATCACTAGACCGAAAAGCATTTCTAAAAGGTATATATATATTTTTTCAAAGCGACTGCTTTTACCAATTTTTCACTTTATCATGTATTTTAACTTGATTGTTTATCTAAAACTGCAAATTTGCAAATTCTTAGCCAAGTTTATCTCTTTGATATCACTTATGTTATATGTTGTATCACTTATCTTGTATGTTGAAAACAGCCGGGCAAGATTAATTTACTCAAAAATTTCTTTTAGACTATACTGGTTCTGACAGAATTTAAAAGTAAAATCATGTTAAAAAGTTAATTAAATCCAATTGATTTTTTAAATCATCAGATTTTAAATCATTCACCTTTTATATAAACATTTTAATAAAAATTTTAATTTTATTTAAGAAAGGTGTTATAATAAAAATATAAACGAATCTGATATTAAATTTGGACGTACTAACACTGCCTTATGAAGAACATATTTTAATGAGGAGATAAAAATATTGTTTAGTGAAAGTAAATTATGTTTCATATCAAATTGTAGTCGTAAATCTTTTATAAGAAAGTCCATTGAAATTTATACGCGCAAAAATCTGGTTTGCAATGATACCGTTTCTTTTATTATTCCTAAGTTAGGGTTAGAATAAATGAATAAATTCCTCGTGAGAGCTTGAATGGGAAGAACCATGTTGGAATTTCTTTTAGATCATGGTCTATTTTTAATTTAATATTTTTACAATAGAGCGCGTGTTTTTTGGTGTTTTTTATATCTCATTGTCGCGTGTCATTTATATTGACCGTGAATTATTTTGAAATTTTATTTTTATTTATATTTTAGATCATGGTCTATATTTTAATTTAATTTTTACAATAGCGCGCGTGTTTTTTGTGCTTTTTGTTATTTATATCTCATTGTCGCGTGTCATTTGTATTTACCGTGAAATATTTTAAAATTTTACTTTATTTATATTATGATTATAGAACTTATTTGACGGTTCCGAAACATGTCAATGTATTTTATTTTTATTATAACACCTTTCTTAAGTAAAATTAAAATTTTTATTAAAATGTAAAATCATGTTTTTAAAACTATCATTTGTTAAGGGATAATAATTATTACTAAGTGATTAAATTATCACTAGACCGAAAAACATTTCTAAAAAGTTTAAAGCGACTGCTTTAATCATTTTTTATATTTTGTTATTTATTTTAACCTGATCTTTTATGTAAAATTGCAAATTTGTAATCGATTGTTAATTCACCACCTACTATAATTGAATTGTGAAAAATAAATACAAAGGTGTGTTCCGATGACGATGCAGTGTTTCAATGTTTTTTTTTTAATTTATTTATTTATAAATTAAGAGATTCATTTTCTTGTATTTAGTATTTAGTTCTCCACAGAAGATGAATCGCTAAATAATCTTTATGAATGAAATTACCAAGAAATATAACATATATTTATGTATAAATGAATGAGTTTGTATTGTTAACTATGCACTCTATTATTAGGTGCGTTCGTAATTATGCAAATACATAGCACTTATAGCACCGTTCTCGTTCAGTTCGTCCGTCTGTCCGTTTGTCTGTTTGTCCGTTCGCCCGCATATAACAACGCAAAAACTACCGAACCGAATCGTTTGAAATTTAAAATGTATATTTATTGCATAATTTTGTCAAGTAATTTAAAGTTTTATGGGAATCGGATGCATAGATTAACTACAGAACTACAGTAACAATCAAAAGTATTCCGTTACATCACGGTCAATGAGGGGAAAGTTTCAAATTCATTTTAATGGTGTTACACTCATTCGAACATAATAAAATTGATATACATCTATTAAGTACATATTATAATATACATTTTGCATAATCTGTGGTGTAAAGAACATTTTCTATTGATTTAAAAGGCCGCACAAAAGTATTCCATTACATAATGAGTATAGGGAGAACATTGTTTTATGCGCATTTTAATTGTAATTAACTATTTTCTATTTTATGAGATTGATACATGAGAGTAATATTTTTAAAACTTTGTTATCGTACGAACGTACCTGATTTGCTACACTCCACGAGCAATTTCCAACTTGTTTATTTAAACTTGATCTTTTATGAAAAGATGCATTTTTGTAATTAATTTGTAACTCCCTGACTTGAATTATAAACAAATACGTATAAAAATGTGTTCGGATGACAAACAAACATTTCAATAATTTTCTATCTTAATTATAAATTAAGAAATTTATTTTTATGCATAAAACTGTTAACCGTTCACAGATGATGTATCGCCAAACATTCTTTACGAAGAAAAATGCTAAACAATGCAACTTTTTTTTTCAAACGAGTGTTTTGTAAATTATTACACTATAACACTTATTTCAACTTGATTTTTATGTGTAAAATGTGCAATTTCGTAATCGATTTTTAACTCGGTGCCTACTATACTTTCATTCGTAAACAATTCGATAAAAGCGTACAAAGATGTGTTCCGACGACAATACAACATTTCAATATCTTTTTTATTTAATTATATATTAAGAAATTCATTTTCAAGCATTAAGCGGTTAGCCGGATGATGATTCGACAAATATTTTTTACCAAATAAAATGCCTAAGAATATTACTTTCTTTCTTTTTTAAATGAGTATCTTTTCTTAATTATTACAATCTCTTATTTATTTCAATTTGATCTTTGTATGTAAAGATGAAATTTTGTAATCGACATTTAACTCACTGCCTGCTATACTTGAATTGCGAAAAATATGTACAAAGAATAATAATAAAAAAAAATTAATATTTTTTCAACTCAATTATAAATTAAGAAATTTGTTACTTGCATTTAGCCGTCAGCCCTCCACAGACAATAAACCACCAAATATTTTTTTTTGTTGAAAAATACAAAATAAAATGAATAATAAGAATAGGAATAAGAATAAGAATAAGATTAACATTTTTTACATATACATAACAGAACAACGGATTTTGATCTCATTCTATTGACCACATTTTTCAAATTTTTGAAGCTATGCTTTTGATTCTTTCACAAATGTTTCTCTATACATTTATCTAACACATTATGCACATTTTATTTTTATTCCATTCATGGATGCGCATTGAAATATGATTTATTATTAATTAGTATACCTGCTTACTTTACATGCAAATTTTATTATTTTTTCTTCTGATTACAGGATACTATGTAGAATTTCTTTTGACATATTTTCTGAGAATAAATTTTTTATATTAAGAACTCAGCAAATTATATGCAAAAATCTTCGCAAAATTTGGGACTGTTATTATAAAAACCTTATTTGTTTCTTTAAGTATATATACTATTTTCATAAAAATGAGCACAGTATAAAACAATGAACCTTTAAATCACAATCTGTTCTTTGAACATAATCTATACTGGGGCTGGAGATGCTGGGACCGATCACAGATCTAAATATTAATACTAGTCTTGTTTTTATTTTTTATGTTTGTGTGTTAAATTTTATTCTTTTTCTCCTCCTTTTTTTGACCCATGCCATCTCTGAATAATCTTATATGAATTATTATGGACCTATTATGATGCATGAGAGAATCCTTTTAAAGCTTAATCCGACCGGTCTTATTCAGGAAAACTTCGACTGGTGAGAGGTACTAGGTTTAGGCTTCTAAATTTATTCTTCGGATATTAGTAAATATTTTATTTCTAATTTGATTTTTTTTTTTGAATTTTAAATTTAAGTTTTCTTTTGGGCTAAAAATTTAGGTTCATTTTCTAGTCCCCCCCCCCTTTTGTGCTACTCGAAGGGTTTATATAGTTATTTTTTTTTACTGGTATGTTTCAATGGCTCTTAGGCAAAATATCTTCGAAGTTCAAGTTCATCATTATACAGGACACTTGGTTAAAAAAAAAAGTAGTAATAAGAAAAAAGCGTAAAGAGTTTCAGCTATCATGTTTACTACCCAAAATGATTAGATTTCATATATATCTTATTTGTAAAAAAATAAAATAAATGTGAATATATATGTTTTTAACATTTATGCTGACGAGAATTTAAAAAATATCAGTTAATTAGAAAATACATCATTGTTAAAATTTCTGTAGTCTAATTCCTACATTTTACAGAATTTGTTATTAGAAGAGTTGAAAAATATTAAAATTATTTTAGATTTTACATTTTATAAAATCACTATTGTTGGCATAAGTATTAAATATAGTACTAGAAATACTTTTTTATTCATTTGTCTTTCGCACTGTTTTAAATTATTGACAAAATTAGCGTTTATTCTAAGCAACCAAATTTATTTCAAAATATTTAATGAAAGTGTTTACTTGTATTTTACTTAATACTTTAAAAGACATTTAAGAAATTGCAGCACTGACAAAATTTCCGGACGTAATCCTTTATATGAAAAGACATTTAGGAAAATTGCAAGCCGTAAAATCAGAGGTATAGCAATGCATAATTTCCCTTTGGAAAATTTCTGTCAATCCTACATTTGCACCTGCATACCAATCACTTCATCTATGCATCTGAAACTACGTTCAGGGGCAATAATCGCTATGCACTTTTGGACCCATTTGTTCAGCCAATTAATGTTATTTTTTCTACTTTGCGGAAACAGTTTAATAAAACAGGATTGGGTCGAAGCACAAGCTGTTCTTAGGTATTAACAGAAACTTTAGCTACTGTCCCACCATCCCCTTTATAAACACTGGGTTAGCTTAATTCCAGAGGGGCTATCATAGGAACGCAGTCACCCTTTACGATTATTTTTATGGACATCTCTAATTAATTTTCAGTTTTATGACGTTGTTACTCGACAGAGAATTCAGAGTCGTGCCCGACATGGTAGCAATACTTGTAACTTTTACTGTGGTATTTAACAACGACAAATTCTATTTCTTTGTCTCCAAATGGAAATATTCACTAAAATTTTCAGGTTTTATTTTTTATAATTGTAATAAACATTTTCAATATGTCCATAAATGTTTTGCAATTTTTACTTATTTTACTACTTTTCTTCATAAATATATTTATTCCATTCAGTTGCATGTTTTTTTTTTATGAATAAAATAAAGTGAAAAAAAATGAATAGCAGCAACAACTGTTTTATCTTATAAAAATAGCGAATTTTCAAAAAAAAAAATATTTTCTTAATTAAATCTAAGCTAATTAGTTTTACAGGATATAGTATTTTGTTGAATTTATTTTTATAAATATAAATAATTTTTTCGACAAAAAAAATGTGCAAAAATTTTGTAGAATAATCTAATATTCATAAATAACTATATTTCTCTTATAAAATTTTTGTGAAAATAAAATAATCCATAGAAATAGGATTTCTGTATGATATAAAATGTAATTTTAGAAAGCATTTTCCTTCTTTTAACATTCTCCGTAAACGTTACCGCTTTATTTTCAATTAATATTAGGAAACAATTCATAAAATTTCATATTTTTGTTGACAATTAGTTAAAACATCAGTTTTAGTACTTAAATCATTTTTAAATATGATAAATAAAATAAACCGAAATACCTTTTATTAATATAACTATTGATATTTCCATCTTTATTTCTTAAACATGTTTTTAAAACTTATTCAAAATAAAGAGCGCAGCCTTTATAAAAACATAAATTCGAAAAATCTTATATATATAGATATTTAAATGTAAACATTTATGTTGGCAAAAAAAATCTAATCTTTTAATTATAAAATGCGCCATTGTAGAAAATTCTATA
This sequence comes from Maratus speculifer, assembly GCA_964019185.1. Classification (NCBI taxonomy): domain Eukaryota; kingdom Metazoa; phylum Arthropoda; class Arachnida; order Araneae; family Salticidae; genus Maratus; species Maratus speculifer. The sequence goes on along the minus strand of OZ025289.1, from coordinate 115,505,082 downwards.
ATCTAATTACTGCGTTTACCATAGTTCAGTCTTGAAGAATTAAAAACATATTAAAATTGCTTTAAAAAAACTCTAATACAACAACGATTACTAGCACAAGTATTAAAGATAGCATTCTTAATTTCTTAGTCTTTTGCAATATTTTAAATGATTGTCAAAATTTACGTTTATTCTAATCTAGAAAGTTTATTTCAAAATATTTAATAGAAATTTTTATTTGTATTTTACATACGTTTACATTATAAAATTACGCAGTTTTCAAAATTTCTGGAAGTTACCTTTTATGTGTAAACACATTTATGAAAATTGCAAGCCGTAAAATCATAGATATAAGCAATGCATTGCGGAATTTCCTTTCCAAAATTTCTGTCAATCTTTAAACTACACTGCATACCAATCTCTTCATCTATGTATCCACTATGCATCTGTAATTATGTTTAGCGTCAAGAATCGTTATTCACATTTGGACACATCTGTTCAGCCAATTAATGTTATTTTTCTACTTTCCGAAAACAATGCAATAAAACAGGATTCGGTGGATGCACAGGCTGTTTTTGGTGTTAATGTAAACTTTAGCTAATGTCCCGGCCATTCCCTTTATAAAAATTCGGTTAGCTTAATTCCAGAGGGGCTATCATAGGAACGCAGTCACCCTTTACGATCATTTTTATGGACATCTCTAATTAATCTTCATTTGTACGACGTTGTTACTCGACTAGCATTGAAAGTACTGCCTGACATGGTAGCACTATCTGCGGTCTTTACTGTGGTGTTTAATGACGTCAGATTCTGATTCTTTGTCACCAAATGGAAATATGCACAAAAATTTTCAGCTTTTTTTTTCAGAATCATAATAAACATTTTCAATTTGTTTAGCTTATACAAAAGTTTTGCACTTGTTATTTATTTTACAACTTTATTGATTAATAAAGATCTCTATAGAGTCACATATTTTTTTTTATTCAGTTATATCCAGAAATACGTATATTTTTTTTAAATGTAAACATTTATGCTGAAATGAGAAAAAAATCTCAATATTTTAATTACAAAATATACCATTATCCAAAACTCTACAGCTTAATTACTTCATTTTGCAGAATTTGTTGTTTGGAGAGATAAAAGATATTAAAATTACTTCTAATATTACGTTTATTGAATCAACGATTTTTAGCATAAGTCTTAAATATAGTACTATAAATGTTTCTTTATTCATTTATTTTCTGCACTTTTTTACTTTATTGAAAAAAATTACGTTTATTCTAATCAACGACGTTTATTTCAAAATGTTTAATAAAAAATTTTATTTCTATTTTGTATAATTCTACAAATAACATTCAAAAAATTACAGAGCTGTCAAAATTTCTGGAAGTTTTCTTTTATGTGTCAACACATTTATGAATAGTGCAAGCCGTAAAATCATAGATATAGCAATGCGTTGCGTAATACCCTTACAGAAATGTCTCTCAATCTTTAAATTACAAATCTATACCAATCGCTTCATCTATGTATCCACTATGTACCTGTAACTAAGTTGCGCGTCAAGAATCGTTATTCACATTTGGACACATCTGTTCAGCCAATTAATGTTCTTTTTCTACTTTGGGGAAACAATTCAATGAAAAAGATTGGGTGAAGGCAAAGGAAACTTTAGCTACTGTTCCGTCACCCCCTTTATAAACAATCGGATAGCATAATTTCAGAGGGGATATCATAGGAACGCAGTCACCCTTTACGATCATTTTTATGGACATGTGTAATTAATCTTCAGTTTTATGACGTTGTTACTCGACAAAGAATTCAGAGGAGTGCTCGACATGGTACCACAACTTGTATCTTTTACTATGATATTTAACAATGACAAAATTATTTTTCCTTGTTTACAAATGAAATGTGCATTAAAATTTTAATTTTTTATTTTTCAGAATCGTAATAAACATTTTTAATAAGATCGGCTTACATAAAAGATTTGTACTTATTACATATTTTACAACTTTTGTTTTGTTTAACAAAGATCTCTATTCAGTCACATGTTTTTTTAATTCAATAATATAAAGTTAAAATTTACGGTTGTTCCAATCTACGCAGTGACATTCAAAATATTTAATGAAAAATTTCATATGTATTTACATAATTCTACAAATGGCATTTAAGATATTACAGAGCTGTAAAAATTTACGAATTATTCTTTTTTATTGAAAACACATTTATGAAAAGTACAAGCCTATACTTATTTTACAACTTTTTTTTGTTTAATAAAGATCTTTATTCAGCCACATGTTTTTTAGTTCAATAATATAGAGTGAAAAAAAAGACGTGGAAAAATATGTAATATAAATGTTTGTTTATGCCTTTGTCCTCTACAATATTTTATATTGTTGACAGAGCTTTTATTTCAATCAACAAAGTTTATTTAAAAATATTTAACGAAATGATTTGTATTTAACATAATTGTACAAATGATTTTAAAGAAATTACTGAACTGTCAAAATTTCCGGAAATTTTCTTTTATATAAATAGACATTTATGAAAATTGCAAGCCGTAAAATCATAGATATAGCAATGCATAGTTTTTCTTTGCAAAAATTTCTATCAATTATACAATTACACCTGCATACCAGTGGCTTCATCTATGTAAAAAAAATCTCAATATTTTAATTACAAAGTATACCTTTATCGAAAACTGTATTATAACCTAATTACTGCATTTTACAGAATTTGTGGTTTGGAGAGTTAAAAGATATTAAAATTGGTTCTGATATTAAGTTTAATAAATCAATGATTCTTAGCATAAAAATAAAAATGTAGCTTAAATATAGTTCTATAATTTTTTCTTTATTAATTTCTTATCTGCACTGTTTTACATTATTGAAAAAAATTACTTTTATTCTAATCAACGACGTTTATTTCAAAATGTTTAATGAAAATTTTTATTTGCATTTTGTATAATTCTACAAATAACATTTAAGAAATTACAGAGATGTTAAAATTTCCGGAAGTTATCTTTTATGTATAAACATATCTATGAAAATTGCAACCGTAAAGTCATAGATATAGCAACGCATTGCGTAATTCCCCTTCAGAAATTTTTGTCAATCTTTAAATTACACCTGCATACTAATCGCTTCATATATGTATCTACTATATGCATCTGTAACCAAGTTTTGATTCAAGAATCATTATTCACATTTGGACACATTTCTTCAGCCAATTAATGTTCCTTTTTCTACTTTGCGGAAACAATGCAATAAAACAGGATTGGATGGAGGCACTGGCTGTTTTTAAGTGTTAACGGAAACTTTAGGTACTGTCCCGGCCATTCCCTTTATAAATACTCAGTTAGCTTAATTCCATGGGGGCTGTCATAGGAACGCACTTATCCTCTACTATCATTTTTATGAACATCTCTAATTAATCTTCAGTTTTATGACGTTGTTACTCGACAGAGTATTGAGAAGAGTGCCCGGCATGATAACACTATCTGTAGTTTTTACTGTGGTGTTTAATAACGTCGAAGTCTGTTTATTTGTCTACAAATGGAAATATACACTAAAATTTTCCGTTTTTAATTTTCCAGAACCATAATAAACATTTTCTATATCTTCAGCTTATTTAAATTTTTGTACATCAGACTTATTTTACAACATTTTTTTGTTGTTTAATGAAGATCTCTATACAGACACATGTTTTTTAATTCAATAATATAAGGTGAAAAAAAGACTTGAAAAATATTAAAGATAGTACTATAAATGATTGTTTATCCTTTTGTCCTCCGCAATATTTTACATTACTGACAGAGCTTTTATTTCAATCAACAAAGTTTATTTAAAAATATTTAATAAAAATTTTGATTTGTATTTAACGTAATAGTGCAAATGGCTTTAAAGTAAATAGAGACCAGTCAAGATTTTGGAAGTTCTCTTTTATATGAAAATTGCAAGCTGTAACATCATAGGTATAACAATGCATGGCTTTCCTTTTCGAAAATTTCTGTCAATTATACAATTACAGCTGCATACCAGAGGCTTCATCTATGTATCCACTAAGCATATGTAACTAAGTTAAGCGGCATGGATCTTTATTCACTTTTAGACCCATCTGTTCAGCCAATCAATGTTTTTTATTCTATTCTCAGTAAACTGTGAAATAAAACAGGATTGGGTGTAGGCACATGCTGTTCTTAGGTATTAACGGAAACTTTAGCTACTGTGCCTCCATCCCCTTTATAAACACTCGGTTATCTTAATTTGAGATGGACTATCACAGGAACGCAGTTGCCATTTACGATCATTTTAATGGACATCTGTAATTAATCTTCAGTTTTATGACGTTGTTACTCGACAGAGTATTGAGAGGAGTGCCTGACATATGGTACCACTATCTGTAGCTCTTAATGTGGTGTTTAACAACGACAAATTCAGTTTCTTTGTCTTCAAATGGAAATATTCACTAAAATTTTCAATTTTTTGTTTTACAGAATCGTAATAAACATTTTTAATATAATCAGATCACATAAAAACTTTGTACTTATTACAAATTTTACAACTTTTCTTTGGTTTAACAAAGATATCTATTCAGTCACATGGTTTTTATTTAAATAATATAAATTTAAAATATACGGTTATTCTAATCTACGCAGTTTCTTTCAAAATATTTAATGAAAAAATTGATTTGTATTTACATAATTATACAAATGGTATTTAAGAAATTTCAGAGCTTTCAAAATTTACGAATATTCTATTTTATATGAAAACACATTTATAAGAAATACAAGCACTAACATCATAAGTGTAGCAATGTATTGCATAATTTCCTTTCAAAAATTTCTGTCAATTTTTAATTTACACCCGCATACCAATCGTTTCATCTATGCATCGGTAGCTAAGGTTAGCGGAAAGAATCTTTAATCACATTTGATTCAATCTGTTCAACCAATTAATGTTATTTTTCTACTTCGCGGAAACAGTGCAATAAAACAGGCTTGGATGTCGGCACAAGCTGTTCTTAGGTATTAACCCTCTAAGCGTCTGGAAAGTATTATTCCGTATACTAATTCCGTAAAAATATTAAAATTTGAACGAGATATTTGAAAAGAACGCCCACATAGACATTACATTAGCGTTCGGCTTTTACCGCGTGACTAGTGTACGCTGTTAATTTCAGAGAGGTTATCATAGGAATGCAGTTACCCTTTACGATCATTTTTATGCACAACTTTAATTGATCTTCAGTATTATGACGTTTTTATTTGACAGAGCATTGAGAGGAGTGCCTGGCACGTTAGCATTATTTATATCTTGTACTGTGGTGTTTAAAATCCGCAAATTCTGTTTCTTTGTTTCCAAATGGAAATATTCATTAAAGTTTTCAGTTTTTATTTTTTCAGAATCCTAATAAACATTTTTAATTTTTTAAGCTTATACAAAATTTTTATACTTATTATTTATTTTACAACGGTTTTTTGTTTAATAAAGATCTCTATCAGTCATATGTTTTTTATTCAGTAACATAAAGTGATAAAAGAAAACTGAATAACAGCAACAACTGTTTTATCTTATAGAAATGGTGAATACTCAATATCAAATTTTTATTTTCCGAAATCTAACTAAGCTAATTAGTTTTAACGAATATAGTATTTCAATGAATTTATTTTTTTAACATGAAAAATTGAATCAAGAAAAAAGCACTAGAGTGTAAGAATATAATTAATTTAATATTCGCAAATAACTAATTTCTCTTAGCAGATTTTTGTGAAAATAAAATTATCCATAGTAATAGGATTTCTGTATGATCCAAAACTTAATTTTCCAAAGCCTTTCTTTCTTTCTTTCTTTTTTTAAAGATTCTCCGAAATAATTACTGATTTATTTTATAATTAATATGAGAAAACGATTCCGAAAATTACATATTTTCGTTTATATATTTAATCACAACAGCAATTTTTGTGCATAAACAATTTTTATATACGATAAAAAAAATAGAGTGAAATATCTTTTATTAATTTAACTATTGATATTTCGATCGTGAAATTCTTAAACATGTTTTTGAAAGGTATTAAAAAAAAGTGTTTAGCATTTGTAAAAACATAGATAAAGAAATACGTATATATATTTTTAAATATATAATAATATGTATTTTTTGAATGCAAAAATTTATGTTGACGAGAGAAAAAATCCAATCTCTTAATTACAAAATACACCATTGTCGAAAACTCTACCGACTAATTACTGCATTTTGCTGAGTTGATTAATTTGAGAAATAACAATATATGAAAATTACTTTCAATTTTACATCTAATAAAACAATGATTATTAGAAAAAGTATTAAATAAAGTATTATAAGTGTTTCTTTATTATTTAGTCTTCCGCACTATTTTACAAAATTGAGAAAGTTTACGTTTATTCTAACATATGAAATTTATTTCAAAATATTTGATGAAAATTTTTATTTGTATTTTACATAATACTACAGATGACAATAAGGATTCGCAGAGCTGACAAAATTTCCGGACGATCTCTTTTATATAAAAAGACATTTAAGAAAAGTGAAAGCCGTAAAGTCAGAGGTATAGCAATGCATAATTTCCCTTTTAAAAATTTCTGTCAATTTTACAATTACACCTGCATACCAATCACTTCATGTATGCATCTGAAACTAAGTTTAGGGGCAAGAATCGTTATTCACTTTTAGACTCATCTGTTCAGCCAATTAACCTTTTTTCTACTTAGCCGAAATAGTGCAATAAAACAGGATTGGGCGGAAGCAGAAGCTGTTCTTAGGTATTAACGGGAACTTTAGCTACTGTCCCGCCACCCCTTTATAAACACTCGTTTAGCTTAATTCCAGTGGGGCTATCATAGGAACGCAGCCATCCTTTACGATAATTTTTATGTATATCTCTAATTAATCTGCAGTTTTATGACGTTGTTACTCGACAGAGAATTAAGAGGCCTGCCCGACATGGTAGCACTACTTGTAAACTTTTACTGTAGTGTTTAACAACGACAGATTCAGTTTCTTTGTTTCCAAACAGAAATATGCGCTGAAATTTTCAGGTTTTATTTTCCATAATCGTAATAAAAATTTTCAATATGTTCAGCTTGCATAAATTTTTCGCACTTCTCACTTATTTTACAACTTTTTTTTTTTCATAAAAATGTTCATTCTATTCAGTTGCATTGTTATTTTTTTTTTATTATTATTATTTTTATCAATAAAATAAAGTGAAAAAAAAATGAATAGCTGCAACAACTCTTTTATCTTATGAAAATAGATATATAGCAATACATTGCATAATTTTCTTTCGAAAACTTCTTCAATCCTTTAATTACACCTGTATACCAATCGCTTCACCTATGCATCCACTATGCATCTGTAACTAAGGTTAGCGGAAAGAATCTTTAATCATTTTTGATCCCATCTGTTCATCGAATTAATGTTATATTTCTACTTTGCGGAAACAGTGCAATAAAACAGGATTGGACGGAGACACAAGCTTTTCTTAGGTATTAACGGAAACTTTAGCTACTGTCCCGCCATCCCCTTCATAAACACTCGGTTAGCTTCTAGAGGGGCCATCATAGAAACGCAGTCACCTTTTACGATCATTTTTTATGGACACCTCTAATTAATCTTTAGTTTTATGACGTTGTTACCCGACTAGCATTGAGAGGAGTGCCTCACATGGTAGCACTATCTGTGGCTCTTACTCTGGTGTTTAACAACCACAAATTCTATTTTTTTTTCTCCAAATTCAAATATTCGCTATAATTTTCAATTTTTTGTTTTTCAGAATCGTAATAAATTTTTCAGTATCTTCATCTTATATAAAATTTTGTACTTCATACTTATTCTACAACTTTTTTTTATATAAAGATCTCTATTCAGCCACATATTTTTTAATTCAATAATATAAAGTGAAAAAAAAGTAAAAAAAAAAAAAAAAAAAAAATGATCTGAAAAAGCACTAAAAATAGTACTATAAATGTTTGTTTATCGATTTCTCCTCCGCAATAGTTTACATTACTATGAAAACTTTTATTTCAATCAACAAAGTTTATTTAAAAACCTTAAATGAAATTTTTGATTTGTATTTTACACAATAGTACAAATGGCTTTAAATAAATTACAAAGCTGTCAAAATTTCGGAAGTTCTCTTTTATATGAAAAGACATTTATGAAAATTGCAAGCCGTAACATCACGTGTGTAACAATGCATATTTTTCCTTTTCGAAACTTTCTGTCAATTATACAATTACACCTGCGTACCAGTGGCTTCATCTATGTATCCACTATACATCTGTAACTAAGTTTAACGGCATGGATCTTTATTCACTTTTAGACTCATCTGTTCAGTCAATCAATGTTCTTCTTTCTATTTTGGCGGAAAAAGTGCGATAAAACAGGATTGGCGTAGGCACATGCTGTTCTTGGGTATTAACGGAAGCTTTAGCTACTATGACGCCATCCCGTTTATAAACAATCGGTTATCTTAATTTAAGATGGGCTATCACAGGAACGCAGTCACCTTTACGATAATTTTTGTAGACATCTCTATTTAATCTTCAGTTTTATGTGTTGTTACTCGACAGTGCATTGAGGGGGCTGCCTGACATGGTAACACTATCTGTAGCTATTACTGTGAAGTTTAACAGCGAGAAATTCTGTTTCCTTTTCACCAATTGGCAATATGCACTAAATGGAAATATGCTTTTTATTTTTCAGAATCTTAATAAACATTTTCAACATGTTCAGTTTTTATAAATTTATATTTTTGTACTTGTTACTTATTTTACAACTTTTTTTTTATTTATTAAAGATCTCTATTAAGTTCTATGTTTTTCAATTGAAAAACATAAAATGAAAAAAAAACTGTAACGGCGACAAATGAGTTATCTTATAAAAAACGGTGAATCTTAAACCATAAAACGTTCATTTTCTAATATCTATATAAGCTAATTAGATTAAATTTTATAAGATTTTATTCAATTTGTTCTTTTTAATACAAAATAATATTTACAAAAAAATCACCAAAGTGTAAAAAAAGAATGAACCTAATATTCACAAATGAACTATCTCTTTTATCAGTTTTCTGAGAAAATAAAATAATCCATAGTAATAGGATCTCTATATTATATAAAATGCAATTCTAAAAAAAAAAAAAAAAAAAAAAAAAAAAAAAAAAAAAAAAAATTCTCAAAAAAATTCGTAATAATTAACGTTTTATTTTATAATTAATACTAGAAAACAATTCGTAAAACTACAAATTTTCGCTGTTATATTTAGTTACAACAGCAGTTTCGGCGCATAAAATATATTTTTCAAAATAATAAACAAAATTAACGTTTTCACAAGAAACAGATGAGTTTATAAAATGGAATTAATCTAAATTTCAGGAATAACTAATCTATATCTTATCAGCTTTTTGAGAAAATAAAATAATCCATAGAAATAGGTTTTCTGTATGATATAAAATTTAAATTTTCAAAGGTTTTTTAATTTTTTAAAATACTCCGAAATAATTCTATGTATTTTATAATTAATGCTAGAAAGCAATTCCTGAAATTACATATTTTGTAGACATTTAGTTAAGACATAAGTTTTAGTACTTAAGTTATTTTTAAATATGATAAACAAACTAGGCAAAAATATATTTTAATATTTAACTACTGATGTTTCCATCGTTACTTCTTAAACATTTCTTTAAAAGTTTTTTAAAACAAAGCTTTCAAAACAGCAGTTTTTAAAACACAAATCCAGAAATACGTATATGTTTTTTAAATGTAAACATTTATGCTGATTGGAGAAAAAAATCTCAATATTTTAATTACAGAATATACCATTATCCAAAACTCCACAGCCTAATTACTGCATTTTGCAGAATTTGTTGTTTCGAGAGATAAAAGATATTAAAATTACTTCTAATATTACGTTTTATGAATCAACGATTCTTAGCATAAGTCTTAAATATAGTACGATAAATGGTTTTTTATTCATTTATTTTCTGCACTTTTTTACATTATTGAAAAAAATTCGTTTATTCTAATCAACGATGTTTATTTCAAAATGTTTAATAAAAAAATTATTTGTATTTTGTATAATTCTACAAATAACATTCAAAAAATTACAGAGCTGTCAAAATTTCTGGAAGTTTTCTTTTATGTGTCAACACATTTATGAAAAATGCAAGCCATAAAATCATAGATATAGCAATGCGTTGCGTAATACCCTTACAGAAATTTCTCTCAATCTTTAAATTACAAATCTATACCAATCGCTTCATCTATGTATCCTCTATGTACCTGTAACTAAGTTGCGCGTCAAGAATCGTTATTCACATTTGGACACATCTGTTCAGCCAATTAATGTTCTTTTTCTACTTTGGGGAAACAATTCAATGAAAAAGATTGGGTGAAGGCAAAGGAAACTTTAGCTACTGTTCCGTCACCCCCTTTATAAACAATCGGATAGCATAATTCCAGAGGGGCTACCATAGGAACGCAGTCACCCTTTACTATCATTTTTATGGACATCTCTAATTAATCTTCAGTTTTATGACGTTGTTACTCGACAGTGCATAGAAAGGTGTGCCTGACAAGGTAGCATTATCTGTAGCTCTTACTGTGGTGTTTAACAACGACAATTTTTTTGTTTTGTTTCCAAATAGAAATATGCGTTAAAATTTTCAGGTTTTATTTTCCATAATCGTAATAAACATTTTCAACATGTTCAGCTTATATAAATGTCTTGCAATTTTTACTTATTTTACAACATTTTTTTGCATAAAGATGTTTATTTTAGTCAGTTGCATGCTTTTAATTGAATAAAATAAAGTCAAAAAAGAAAAAAATGAATAGCAGCAACAACTGTTTTATATTATAAAAATAGTGAATCTTCAAAAAAAAAAAAAAAAAAAAAAAAAAAAAAAAATTAGTTTTGCAAATCTATCTAAACTAATTATCTTTACAGGATATAGTGTTTTATTGAATTGAATTTTTATAAATATAAAGATTTTTTTTCGACAGAAAAAGTGTAAAAAGTTTTTAGAATAATCTAATATTCACAAATAACTATATCTCTCTTATTAAAGGTTAAATAAAATAATCCATAGTAATAGGATTTCTGTATGATATAAAATATAATTTTCTGAAGCTTTTTCTTTCTTTTAACATTCTCAGTAAAAATTATGGCTTTAATTTCAATTAATATTAGTAAATAATTCATAAAGTTTCATATTTTTATCAAAAATCCAATCTACACCATTGTCGAAAATTCTATAGTCTAATTACTGCGTTTAGCAGAGTTCATTCCCCTAGAATTAAAAGTATATTAAAATTGCTTTTAAAATTACGTCTTATACAACATCGTCTTCTAGCACAAGTTTTAAAAACAGAATTAAAAATGTTTCTTTATTTCTTAAACTTCTGCAATATTTTACAACATTGGCAAAATTTACGTTTATTCTAATCTAAAAAGTTTATTTCAAAATATTTAATGAAAATTTTTATTTGTGTTTTACGTGCGTGTACATTTAAGAAATTACACAGCTTTCAAATTTTCCGGACGTTCTCTTTTATGTGAAAATTCATTTAGGAAAAATGCAAGCTGTAAAATTATAGGTATTGCGATGCATAATTCTCTTTTGGAAAATTTCTGTCATTCCTTCAAATACACGTGCATACTAATCGCTTCATCTATGTATCCACTTTGAATCTGTAACTATGTTTAGCGTCAAGAATTGTTATATACTTTAGGGTTCAGCCAATCAATGTTCTTTTTTTTACTTTGCAGAAACAGTGCAATAAAGCAGTATTGGTTGGAGGCACAGACAGTTCTTTGGTGTTAACGGAAACTATAGTTACTGTCCCACCATCCCCTTTATAAATACTTGGTTAACTTAATTCCAGATGGGTTATCATAGGAACGCAGTCACCCTTTACGATCATTTTTATGGACATCTCTAATTAATCTTCAGTTGTATGACGTTGTTACTCGACAGAGTATTCAGAGGAGTGCCTGGCATGGTAACACTATCTGTAGTTTTTAATGGGGTGTTTAATATCGTCGACTTCTGTTTCTTTGTCTCGAAATGTAAATGTGCACTAAAATTTTAAATTTCTATTTTTCAGAATCGTAATAAACCTTTTTAATATGTTCAGCTTACATAAAAGTTTTGTACTTATTACTTAATTTACATTTTTTTTAATAAAGATCTCTGTCAGTCACATGTTTTTTAATTAAATAATATAAAGTTAAAATTTACGGTTATTCTAACATACGCAATTTCTTTCAAAATATTTAATGAAAAATTTTCATTTGTATTTAGATAATTTTACAAATGACATTTAAGAAATTGCAGAGCTGACAAAATTTTCGGACATTCCCTTTTATATGAAAAAATTGTAAGCCGTAAAATCAGAGGTATAGCAATGAAAAATTTCCCTTTGGAAAATTTCTGTCAATCCTATAATTACACCTGCATACCAATCACTTCATCTATGCATCTGGAACTAAGTTTAGGGGCAAGAATAGTTATTCACTTTTGGACCCATCTGTTCAGCCAGTTAATGTTCTTTTTCCTACATTGTGGAAACAGTGCAATAAAACAGGATTAGGTGGAGGCGCAAGCTGTTTTTAGTTATTATAGGAAATTTTAGCTATTGTTCCGCCATTCCCTTTATAAACACTCGGTTAGCTTAATTACAGAGGGGCTATCACTGGAACGCAGTCACCCTTTACGATCATTTTTATGGCCATCTCTAATTAATCTTCAGTTTTATGACGTTGTTACTCGGCTAGCATTGAGAGGTGTGCCTTACATAGTAGCACTTTCTGTAGCTCTTACTGTAGTGTTTAATGATAGATTCAGTTACTTTGTTTCGAAACAGATATATGCGCTGAAATTTTCAGGATTTTTTTTCCATATTTGTAATAAACATTTTCAATATGTTCAGCTTATATAAATGTTTTGCACTTATTACTTATTTTACAATTTTTTCTATTTTCATAAAGATGTTTATTCTAATCAGGTGCATGTTTTTTAATTTAATAAAATAAAGGGAAAAAAGAAAAAATGAAAAGTAGCAACAGCCGTTTTATCTAATAAAAATTGTGAATCTTCATCATAAAATTTTTATTTTCGCAAATCTATCTAAGCTAATTAGTTTTACTGGATATGGTATTTTATTGAATTTATTTTTATAAATATAAATAATTTTTTCGACAAAAAAATGTGCAAAAATTTTGTAGAATAATCTAATATTCATAAATAGCTATATCTCTCTTATCAAATTTTGGTGAAAATAAAATAATCCATAGTAATATGATTTCTGTATGATATAAAATGTAATTTTAGAAAGCATTTTCCTTCTTTTAACATTCTCCGTAAACGTTACCGCTTTATTTTCAATTAATATTAGGAAACAATTCATAAAATTTCATATTTTTGTTGACAATTAGTTAAAATATCAGTTTTAGCACTTAAATCATTTTTAAATATAATAAACAAAATAGGTCGAAATACCTTTTATTAATATAACTATTGATATTTCCATCTTTATTTCTTAAACATGTTTTTAAAACTTATTCAAAATAAAGTGCGCAGCCTTTATAAAAACATAAATTCGAAAATTCTTATATATATACATATTTAAATGTAAACATTTATGCTGACGGGAGAAAAAATCCAATCTTTTAGTTACAAAATACACCATTGTCGAAAATTCTATAATCTAATTATTGCGTTTAGCAGAGTTCATTCTTGGAGAATTAAAAAGATATTAAAATTTCTTTTAAAAATACGTCTAATACAACAACGATTATTTGCACAAGTATTAAATATAGTATTAAATATATTTCTTTATTTCTTAGTCTTCTGCAATGTTTTACATTATTGCAAAAATTACGTTTATTCTATTCGACGAAGTTTGTCTCAAAATATTTAATGAAAAATGTTATTTGTATTTTACATACATTTACATTTAAGAGATTAGACAGTTTTCAAAATTTCCGGGCGTTCTCTTTTTTGTGAAAATGCATTTATGAAAAGTGTAAGGTGTAAAATCATAGATATTGCAACGCATTGTTTCCTTTTGGAAAATTTCTGTCATTCCTTCAAATACACCTGCATACCAATGGCCTTCATCTATGTATCCACTTTGCATCTGTGACTATGTTTAGCGTCAAGAATCGTTATATACTTTTAGGGCCCATCTGTTCAGCCAATTAAGTTTTAAGTCTTTATTTTTCAGAATCGTAATAAAAATTATTTTTTGTTCAGATTACATAAAAGTTTTGTACTTATTGCTTATTTTACAACTTTTTTTTAAATAAAGATTTCTATTCAGTTGCATGTTTTTGAATTCAATAATATAAAGTTAAAATTTACGGTTATTTTAATCTACGCAGTTTCTTTCAAAATATTTAATGGCTTTTTTTGTATTTACTTAATTCGACAAATAGAATTTAAAGAATTACAGAGATGTCAAAATTTACGAATATTCTATTTTATGTGAAAACACATTTATAGAACGTGCAATTTCTAAAATTCTAGATATATAGCAATGCATTGCATAATGTTCTTTCGAAAACTTCTGCAATCCTTTTATTAAACATGTATACCAATCGCTTTACCTATGCATCCAATATGCATTGTAAAAAAGGTTAGCGGAAAGAATCGTTAACCATTTTTGATCCCATCTGTTCATCCAATTAATGTTCTTTTTCTACTTAGCGAAAACAGTGCAATAAAACAGGATTGGGTGAAGGCGCAGGCTGCTCTTTGGTATTAACGGAAACTAGCTATTGTCTCGCCATCCTCTTTATAAACACTCGGTTAGCTTAATTCCAGAAGGCCTATCATAGGAACGCAGTCATCCTTTACGATCGTTTTTATGGACATCTCTAATTAATCTTCACTTTTATGACGTTATTACTCGACTAGCATTAAGAGAAGTGCCTGATATGGTAGCAAAATCTGTAGCTCTTAGAGTGGTGTTTAACAACGACAAACTCAGATTCTTTGTCTCCAAATTGAAATATTCATTAAAATTTTCCATTTTTTTCATAATCATAATAATTTTTTTCAATATCTTAAGCTTTTATAATTTTTTTTTTTACTTCAGACTTATTTTACAATTTTTTTTGTTTAATATTGATCTCTATTCAGACACATGTTTTTTAATTCAATAATATAAAGTGAAAAAAAAAAAGACCTGAAAAATAAAACATTAAGAATAGTACTATAAATGTTTGTTTATTCTTTTGTCCACCACAATATTTTACATTACTGACAGAGCTTCTATTTCAATCAACAGAATTTATTTAAAAATATTTAACGAAATGATTGGTATTTAACATAATAGTACAAACGGCTTTAAAGTAATTACAGGGCTGTCAAAATTTTCGGAAGCTCTCATTTTTAGACATTTATGATAGACACATCAATAGACATTTATGAAAATTACAAGCCATAAAATCAAAGGTGCATGGTTTTTCTTTTCAAAACTTTCTATCAATTATACAATCACACCTGCATACCAGTGACTTCATCTGTGTATCCACTATGCATCTATAACTAAGGTAAGCGGCATGGATGTGTATTTACTAGACCCATCTGTTCAGCCAATTAATGTTCTTTTTCAACTTAGCGGAAACAGTGCAATAAAACAGGATTGGGTGGAGGCACAAGCTGCTCTTAGGTATTAATGGAAACTTTAGATACTGTCCCGGTCATTCCCTTTATAAACACTCGGTTAGCTTAATTCCAGAGGGACTATCATAGGAACGCAGTCACCCTTTACGATCATTCTTATGGACATCTCTAATTAATCTTCAGTTGTACGACGTTGTTACTCGACTAGCATTGAAAGTAGTGCCTGACATGGTAGCACTATCTGTAGTTTTTACTGTGGTGCTTAATAACGTCAGATTCTGATTCTTTGTCTGCAAATGGAAATATGCACTAAAATTTTCTGTTTTTATTTTTCAGAATCATAATAAACATTTTCAATTTGTTTAGCTTATACAAATGTTTTGCACCTTTTATTTATTTTACAACTTTTTTTATTAATAAAGATCTATATACAGTCACATATTTTTTTTTAATTCAGTTATATAAAATGGCAGAAATCTAAAAAAAATAATAATAGCAACAACAACAGTGTTATCTTATCATAAAAATAGTGAATCTTCCACATAAAATTTTTATTTTCTCATATCTTTCTAAGCTAATTAGCTTTAAAGAATATAGTACTTTATTGAATTTATTCTTTTTAATGCAAAATAATGTTTGCAGAAAAAAAAATCCACTAAAGTGTAAAAGAAAAGGATTAATCTAATATTCTCAAAAAAACTATCACTTTTATCAGTTTTCCGTGAAAATAAAATAATCCATAGTAATAGGATTTCTGTATTATATAAAATGTAATAAAAAAACCACACACATACATTTTTCTTAACAATGAACGCTTTATTTTATAATAAACATAATAAAACAATCCGTAAAACTACACATTTTCTCTGTTATACTTAGGTACAACAGTGGTTTTAGCACGTTTTTTTTTAAAGAATAAAAAAAAAAATTAACGTTTTTAGAAAAAAATACCTGAATTTAAAAAAAGTGGAATTAATCTAATATTCACGAATAACTAATCTGTCTTATCAGCTTTTGGTGAAAATTTAGTAATCCATATTAATAGGATTTCTGATGATATAAAATGTAATTATCCAAAGATCTTTCTTTAAAAAAATTCTGTTTAATAATTAATGATTTATTTTACAATTAATATTATAAAACAATTCCTAATATTACATATTTTCATTGATATACTTTGTTATAGCAACAGTTTTAGCATGTAAATTATTTTTATAAATGAAAAAAAAAAGTTTTTAGATAAAAACACCTGAGTTTAAAAAATATAATTAATCTAATATCCAGTAATGACTTATGTCCCTTATAAGCTTTTTGAGAAAATGAAATAACCAATAGTAATTGGATTTATGTATGATATAAAATGTAATTTTCTAAAGCTTTCCCTTTAAAAAGAAATAAAAAACCTTTTTGCTTAATAATAAAAGATTTTTTACAATTAATATTATGAAACAATTCCTAAAATTATATATTTTCGTTGGTATATTTAGTTACAGCAACAGTTTTAGCATGTAAAAACTGCTTTAGAATGCAAAATTAACGTTTCCAAAAAAAACCGTATACCACTTTTATAAAATATAAAATATTTTAATATAATTAAAACATGCCCCAAACAATGCTTCCCCGTATAGCTTTATGTAGTGGAATATTTTTGTGTGGCTCTGTAATTTAATAATAAATATTCTTTGTATGACAGATTGTAAAGAATGTATATTTCATTATATACATGCTTCATAGGTTCATGTCAATTTTATTATGTTCCAATGAATGTAACTATATTAAGATGCATTTGAAGCTTTTTCCCATTGACCGTAATGTAATGGAATATTTCTGACTGTCCCTGTCATTGATCGATACACCATTTTTTGTTTTCCAGAATCGTAATACATTTTTCAAAACAAATTTTTTAATAAACAAATTTAACGTTTCCAGAGGAAATAGCTGAGTTAAAAAAATGGAATTAATCTAATATTCAGTTATAACTAATCTCTCCAATCAGTTTTTTGAGAAAATAAAATAATCTATAGTAATAGGATTTCTATATGATATAAAATGTAATTTTCTAAAGCTTTTTCTTTTCTTTTTTTTAAAGTTCTCCTAATTAATTAACACTTTATTTTACAATTAATTTTAGTAAACAATTCCTAAAATTCCTTATTTTCGTAGTTATATTTAGATACAACAACAGTATTAGCAAGTAAATTATTTTTAAAAACGATAAATAAAATTAATGTCTGCAGAAAAACACACCGCTGTTTATAAAATGGAATCAATCTAAAATTCACAAATAACTAATCTATCTTATTAGCTTTTTCAGAAAATAAAATAATCCATATTAATAGGATTTCTGTATGATACAAAATTTAAATTTCCAAAGTTTTTTCTTTTCTTAACATTCTCCAAAATAATTACGCTTTATTATATATTTAATGTTAGAAACAAAATTCCTAAAATTGCATATTATTATACATATACACATTAAATATACATATTATTACATATATACATTATATTTGGATACAACAACATCATTAGCAAATAAATTATTTTTAAAAACGATAAATAAAATTAATGTTTCCATTAAAACACACCACTGTTTATAAAATGGAATCAATCTAAAATTCACGAATAACTAATCTATTTTATTAGCTTTTTGAGAGAATAAAATAATCCATAGCAATAGGATATCTGTACGATATAAAATGTAAATTTCCAAAGTTTTTTCTTTTTTTAACATTCTCCGAAATAATTACGCTTTATTTTATAATTATTGTTTGAAAACAATTCCTACAATTACATATTCTGTTGACATTTAGTTGAAACATCAGTTTTAGTGCTTAATTTATTTTTAAATATGATAAACAAACTAGGCAAAAATATATTTTATTATTTTAATTACTGATATTTCCATCGTTTCTTCTTAAACATGTATTTAAATGTTATTCAAACGAAAGTTTTCAGCATTTATAAAAACGCACATCCAGAAATATGTATATGTTTTTTTAAATGTAAACATTTATGCTGACGGGAGAAAAAAATATCAATATTTTAATTACAAAATATACCATTATCGAAAATTGTATTATAGCCTAATTACTGCATTTTACAGAATTTGTGGTTTGGAGAGTTAAAAGATATTAAAATTAGTTCTAATATTAAGTTTAATAAATCAACGATTCTTAGCATAAGTCTTAAATATATTTTTATAAATGTTTCTTTATTCATTTATTTTCTGCGCTGTTTTACATTCTTGAAAAAAAAATCGTTTGTTCTAATCAATGACGTTTATTTCAAAATGTTTAATGAAAATTTTCATTTGCATTTTGCATAATTCTACAAAAATTATTTAAGAAAATACAGAGCTGTCAAAATTTCCGGAAGTTATCTTTTATATTTAAACACATTTATGAAAAGTGCAGCAGTAAAATCATAGATACAGCAATACATTGCATAAATCCCTTTCAGAATTTTCTGTCAATCTTTAAATTGCAAATGCATACCAATAGCTTCATCTACGTATCCACTATGCATCTGTAACTAAATTTAGCGTTAAGAATCGTTCTTCACATTTGGACACATCTGTTCAGCCAATTAATGTTCTTTTTCTACTTTGTGGAAACAATGCAATAAAACAGGATTGGGCGGAGGAACAGGCTGTTTTAGGTACTAACGGAAACTTTAGCTACTGTCCCGGCCATTCCCTTTATAAACATTCGGTTAGCTTAATTCCAGAGGGGCTATCATAGGAACGCAGTTAACCTTTACGATCATTTTTATGGACATCTCTAATTAATCTTCAGTTTCATGACGTTGTTACGCGACACAGTATTGAGAGTATTGCCTGGCATGGTAACACTATCTGTAATTTTTACAACGGTGTTTAATAACGTCAAATTCTGGTTCTTTGTCTCCAAATGGAAATATGCACTAAAATTTTCAGTTTTCATTTTTCAGAATCATAATAAACATTTTCAATGTGTTTAGCTTACACAAAAGTTTTGAGCTTATTACTTATTTTACAACTTTATTTGTTTAACAAAGTTGTCTATACAGTCATATAATTTTTAATTCAATTATATAAAGTGGAAGAAATCTGAAAAGGAAAAAAATGAATACAATAACAACAGTGTTATCTTATCATAAAAATTGTGAATGTTCCACATAAAAGTTTTATTTTCTCAAATCTATTTAAGCTTATTAGCTTTAAAGAATATAGTATTTTATTGAATTTATTCTTTTTAATGCAAAATAATGTTTACAGAAAAAAAAAACTTTAAAATGTAAAAAAAAAAAAAAAAAAAAAAAAAAAAAAAAAAAAAAAAAAAAAAAAAGGAATTAATTTAATATTTACAAAGAAACTATCTGACTTCTGAGAAATCTGACTTCTGACTATCAGTTTTCTGAGAAAATAAAATAATCCATAGTAATAGGATTTCTGTATTATATAAAATGTAATAAAACACATACACACACACACACACATTTTTCTTAACCAATGAACGTTTTATTTTATAATTAACATTACAAAACAATCCGTAAAACTACACATTTTCTCTGTTATACGTAGTTACAACAGCAGTTTTAGCACGTATTTTTTTAAAATAATAAACAAAATTAATATTTTTAGAACAAAACACCTAAATTTTAAAAAGTGGAATTAATCTAATATTCACGAATAACTAATCTGTATTATCAGCTTTTGATGAAAATTAAGTAATCCATATTAATAGGATTTCTGATGATATAAAATGTATTTAGCCAAAGATATTTCTTTAAAAAAATTCTGCTTGATAATTAATGATTTATTTTACAATTAATATTATAAAACAATTCCTAATATTATATATTTTCATTGATATACTTTGTTATAGCAACAGTTATAGCATGTAAATTAATTTTATAAATGATAAATAAAAAAAAAATGTTTTTAGATAAAAACACCTGAGTGTAAAATATGTAATTAATCTAATAACCAGTAATGACTAATCTCCCTTATAAGCTCTTTTAGTAAATAAAATAACCAATAGTAATTGGATTTATGTATGACATAAAATGTAATTTTCTAGAGCTTTCATTATTAAAAGGAATAATAAAACCTTTTTGCTTAATAGTAAAAGATTTTTTTACAATTAATATTATGAAACAATTCCTAAAATTATATATTTTCTTTGGTATATTTAGTTACAACAACAGTTTTAGCATGGAAAAACTGCTCTAGCATGCAAAAATAACGTTTCCAAAAAATAACGTATACCATTTTTTTTAAAATGTAAAATATTTTAATATAATTAAAACATGCCCCAAACAATGCTTTCCCGTATAGCTTTATGTAGTGGAATATTTTTGTGTGGCCCTGTAATTTAATAATAAATATTCTTTGTATGACAGATTCTACAGAATGTATATTTTATTTTATACATGCTTCATAGGTTCATGTCGATTTTATTATGTTCCAATGAATGTAACACCATTAAAATGCATTTGAAATTTATTCCCATTGACCGTAATGTAATGGAATATTTCTGATTGTCCCTGTCATTGATCGATGCAACATTTTTTGTGTTTCAGAATCGTAATACATTTTTCAAAACAAATGTTTCAATAAACAAATTTAAGGTTTCCAGAGGAAACAGCTGAGTTTAAAAAAAAAATGGAATTAAACTAATATTCAGTAATAACTAATCTCTCCCATCAGTTTTTTGAGAAAATAAAATAATCTATAGTAATAGGATTTCTGTATGATATAAAATGTAAGTTTCTAAAGCTTTTTCTTTTACTTTAAGTTCTCCTAATTAATTAACACTTTATTTTACAATTAATATTAGTATACAATTCCTAAAATTCCATATTTTCGTAGTTATATTTAGATACAATAACAGCATTAGCAAGTGAATTACTTTTTAAAAAATGACAAATAAAATTAATGTCTGCAGAAAAACACACCACTGTTTATAAAATGGAATCAATCTAAAATTCACGAATAACTAATCTATCTTATTAGCTTTTTCAGAAAATAAAATAATCCATAGTAATAGGATTTCTGGATGATACAAAATTTAAATTTCCAAAGTTTTTTCTTTTTTTTTTTTAACATTCTCCAAAATAATTACGCTTTATTTTATATTCAATGTTAGAAAAAAAATTTCTGAAATTGCATATTATTATACATATACACATTACATATACACAATATTACATATATACATTATATTTGGATTCAACAACACAATTAGCAAATAAATTATTTTGAAAAACGATAAACAAAATTAATGTTTCCAGTAAAACACACCGCTGTTTATAAAAAGGAATTAATCTAAAATTCACGAATAACTAATTTATCTTATTAGCATTTTGAGAGAATAAAATAATCCAGAGCAATAGGATTTCTGTACGATATAAAATGTAAATTTCCAAATCTTTTTCTTTTTTTAACATTCTCCGAAATAATTAAGCTTTATTTTATAATTAATGTTTGAAAACAATTCCTAAAATTACATATTCAGTTGATATTTAGTTAAAAAACCAGTTTTAGTGCTTAATTTATTTTTAAATATGATAAACAAACTAGGCAAAAATATATTTCATTATTTTAACTACTGATATTTCCATCCTTTCTTCTTAAACATGTATTTAAATGTTATTCAAAAGAAAGTTTGCAGCATTTATAATAACACAGATCCAGAAATATATTTTTTTAAATGTAAACATTTATGCTAAATGGAGAAAAAAATCTCAATATTTTAATTAAAAAATATACCATTATCAAAAATTGTATTATAGCCTAATTATTGCATTTTACAGAATTTGTGGTTTGGAGAGTTAAAATATATTAAAATTAGTTCTAATATTAAGTTTAATAAATCAACGGTTCTTAGCATAAGTCTTAAATATAGTTCTATAAATGTTTATTTATTCATTTATTTTCTGCGCTGCTTTACATTCTTAAAAAAAAATACGTTTATTCTAATCAATAACGTTTATTTCAAAATGTTTAATGAAAATTTTCATTTGTATTTTGCATAATTCTACAAATAATATTTAAGAAATTACAGAGCTGTCAAAATTTCCGGAAGTTATCTTTTATATGTAAACACATTTATGAAAAGTGCAGCCTTAAAATCATAGATATAGCAATACATTGCATGAATCCCTTTCAGAATTTCCTGTCAATCTTTAAATTACAAATGCATACCAATAGCTTCATCTACGTATGCACTATGCATCTGTAACTAAATTTAGCGTTAAGAATCGTTATTCACATTTGGACACATCTGTTCAGCCAATTAAAGTTCTTTTTCTACTTTGTGGAAACAATGAAATAAAACAGGATTGGGCGGAGGAACAGGCTGTTTTAGGTATTAACGGAAACTTTAGCTACTGTCCCGGCCATTTCCTTTATAAACATTTGGTTAGCTTATTTCCTGAGGGGTTATCATAGGAACGCAGTTAACCTTTACGATCATTTTTATGGACATCTCTAATCAATCTTCAGTTTTATGACGTTGTTACTCGACGCACTATTGAGAGGAGTGCCTGGCATGGTAACACTATCTGTAGTTTTTACAATGGTGTTTAATAACGTCAAATTCTGATTATTTGTCTCCAAATGGAAATATGCACTAAAATTTTGAGTTTTTTTTTTTCAGAATCATAATAAACATTTTCAATATGTTTAGCTTATACAAAAGTTTTGCACTTATTGCTTATTTTACAACTTAGTTGTCTATACAGTCATATAATTTTTAATTCAATTATATAAAGTGGAAGAAATCTGAAAAGAAAAAAAAAATGAGTACAACAACAACAGTGTTATCTTATCATAAAAATAATGAATGTTCCACATAAAAGTCTTATTTTCTGAAATTTATTCAAGGTAATTAGCTTTAAAGAATATAGTATTTTATTGAATTTATTCTTTTTAATGCAGAATAATGTTTACAGAAAAAAACTTTAAAGTGTAAAAAAAAAAAAAAAAAAAAAAAAAAAAAAAGAATTAATCTAATATTCACAAAGAAACTATCTCAATTATCAGTTTTCTGAGAAAATAAAATAATCCTGAGTAATAGTATTGCTATATCATATGAAATGTAATCTTACAAAAGAATTTTCTTTAAAAAAATCGTAATAATGAACATTTAGCAATAATTTATAATTTCGTAATAATTTATAATTAACATTATAAAACAATCCCTAAAACTACACATTTTCTCTGTTATATTAAGTTACAACAGCAGTTTTAGAACTTTTTTTTTCTTATTTTTTTTTTTTTTTTTTTTTTTTTTTTTAATAAACAAAATTAACGTTTCCAGAAAAAAGACTTGAGTTTAAAAAATTGAATTAATCTAATATTCACGAATAACTAATCTGTATTATCAGCTTTTGGTGAAAATTAAGTAATCCATATTAATAGGATTTCTGATGATATAAAATGTAATTATCCAAAGATCTTTCTTTAAAAAAAAATTCTGCTTAGTAATTAATGATTTATTTTATAATTAATATTATAAAACAATTCCTAATATTATATATTTTCATTGATATACTTTGTTAAAGCAACAGTTTTAGCATGTAAATTAATTTTATAAATGATAGATAAAGAAAAATATTTTTAGATAAAAACACCTGAGTTTAAAAAATGTAATTAATCTAATAACCAATAATGACTAATCTCTCTTATAGGCTTTTTGAGAAAATAAAATAACCCATAGTAATGGGATTTATGTATGATATAAAATGTAATTTTCTAAAGCTTTTTCTAAAAAATTGCTTAATAATAAACATTTTTTTTTTTTTACAATTAATATTATGAAACAATTTCTAAAATTACATATTTTCGTTGGTATATTTAGTTACAACAAAAGATTTAGCATGTAAAAACTGCTTTAACATGCAAAATTAACGTTTCCAGAAAAAACACCTGAGTTTAAAAAATGGAATTAATCTAATATTCACGAATAATTAATCTCTCTTATCAGCTTTTGGTGAAAATAAAGTAATCCATAGTAATAGGATTTCTGATGATATAAAATGTAATTATCCAAAGTTTTATTTTTTAATTCTGCTTAATAATTAATTATTTATTTTACAATTAATATTATAAAACAATTCCTAATATTAGATATTTACATTGATATACTTTATTACATCAATAATTTTAGCATGTACATTATTTTTTTTATGTTAAACAAAATTAATGTTTCCAGAAAAAACACCCCAATTTAAAAAGTAAAATTAATCTAATATTCACGATTAACTAATCTCTCTCATGAGCTTTTGTGAAAATAATATAATCGATAGAAATAGGATTTTTAATGATGATTTGTAATTTTCCAAACCTTTTACTTTTATTAAACATTGTCTTTAATAACTAACGCTTTATTTTACAATTAATATTAGAAAACAATTCCTAAAATTGTATATTCTCGTTGATATATTTAGATACAACAACGTTTTTAGCATGTAAATTATTCTTTAAAAGGATACACAAAATTAATGTTTCCAGAAAAAACACCCCATTTTAAAAGAAGTTGGAAATTGCATGTGAAGCGTAGCAAATGAGGTGTGTTCGTACGATAACGAAGTTTTAAAAATATTCAAATCTTGCTGATAATAGTCGACAATATTTCGGATACAGTAATGTGGTCGAAACCTTTGTGTTTCTGTAAATATACAAGAAGTAATTTTTATTACACCTGAGTAACGTATATCTATATTATAAAAGCGAAACGTATCTGTGTGTAACACATACGTGATTTTGTGAATGGCAACACTTTCCCCTGTAATTTCGGCTTTGCTTTTTTCGTTACTACAAAAGTTTACACTACTGTACATCGCACATTTTAAATTTTCACACCGTTAGATACAGAAAAAAATGTACTTTCAAATGCAATTTGCTTGAAAGCTGTATCTCAATTTCTTTTTGAGACATAATTTTTTTTTTATAATTTTTAGTACCAATTTTGTAATTGTGGCAACAGAATCACTCCATTTTCTCTTAAAATTGAAAAAAAAAATTAGAAATTAAAATGTGCAACACTTTTCCATGAAATTTTGTTTTGCAATTTTCGCTATTGCAAATTTTACATATCTAAACATGATACATTTTTAATTTTTACATTGTCGTATAGAGAAAAAAATTTACTTTCAAATGCAATTTGTTTCAAAGAGGTATCTCAATTAAATTTTGTGACGTTATTTTTTTTAGTACCAATTTTAGAATTGTAGAAACAAAAACACTCCATTTTCTCAAAATGAAGAAAAAAAATAAAATGCGTATACTATTTTTAAAATATCGTCTGTTATAAAATCCGGTGAATCATTGTTTTATTTCGTTTAACAATTTGGATAATTAAGTTTTACAGTATTTTGTTAATTTTAGCTTAAAATAATATTTGTTTAAGAGTTAGAATGAGCAACATAAGATGCATTTTTTGCTGAAGCTAATTTTGCAGATTTATTATAAATCAATGAAACAGTTATTTTTTAAAGATTTTCTTTCGTCGAATTTCGACGGGTTCCACCTTGTCATATTTATAAAATGTAAAATACTTTAATATAATTAAAACACGCTCCAAACAATGTTTCCCCGTATAGCGTTATATAGTGGAATACTTTTGTGTGGCCCTGTAATTTAATAATAAATAATCTTTGTATGAGAGATTGTACAGGATGTATATTTTTTTATTAAAAAGATACTTCATAGGTTCATGTCAATTTTCTTATGTTCGAATGAATGTAACACCATTAAATCCACTTGAAACTTTTTCCCATTGACCGTAATGTAATGGAATATTTTTGATTGTCCCTTTAATTGATCGATGCATCCGATTTTCATAAAAATTGAAATGACTCGACAAAATTATGTAGTAATTATATGTTTTAAATTTCAAACAATTAAAATGCACTTGAAATTCTTTCCCCCCATTGACAGTAATGTAACGAAATCTTTTTATTGTGCCTGTAATTGATTTATGCATCCGATTTTCATAAAATTTGAAATGATTCGACCAATTTATGTAATAATTGTGTATTTTAAATTTAAAACGATTCAGTTTGGTAGTTTTTGCGTTGTTATATGCGGACAGGTAGAAGAAGGACGGACGGACTGAACGGCAACTATAGGTGCTACGTTTTCACGTAATTACGAACGCACCTAAAAACGGGATTAATGTAGCATTCACGAATAAAGAAGTACGCGCAAGATACTGACAGACGCACATTATCGAAAACACCAGACATTTTCCACATATTTCCAGCAACAACAGCAATTCTGGTGACTGGATCCAAATCAATGGAGTATCAATGGGCTTCAATGGGATATTCGTTAATTGGGCTTTTCATATGGCTCCATAGAGAAAAGTCCAAACCACTGAGCTCGACAATAATACGGAGAGCTAACTCCCTATTCTGATACATTGAATCCAGCGGTCCGCACATGATCACAATGACAAAGATTTTCCGACGAAAACCTTTGGCAAAACATAGATTTTCTCCCATAGGATATTATGGGATAGATATTTTTAAATTAAATTTTCTTTTAAAATTAAGACGAAACTGCTATAAGTTTTACTGATATATATTTTTTATTAAAAAACTGTTGATTTTACTTAAATTTATCGCAAATTTTTAATCTGATATTAGTTTAAACGGAAACTTTAGTGCAATTCAACAAAAATTTAAAAATCATTTGTTAAATATTGCTTATAAAAATATTAAAAAGGTATAGAAACAACCAAAAATATTAAAAAGTTTTAAAAAATTCTTGTAATAGTAAGG
This sequence comes from Maratus speculifer, assembly GCA_964019185.1. Classification (NCBI taxonomy): domain Eukaryota; kingdom Metazoa; phylum Arthropoda; class Arachnida; order Araneae; family Salticidae; genus Maratus; species Maratus speculifer. The sequence continues at coordinate 115,477,661 of OZ025289.1, read as the reverse complement.
AAAAAAGAGGACTCATCACTTGCGCGCATTGAAAAGTGTGATACAGTCCCGGCAGAAAGTGGATGGGTGAATAGGCTCAGTGGTCCAAACACGAGATATCCGTGGCCGAGCTGTCGGATCATTTCCAACAATCCATTGCCCTAGGTCACTGGAAAACTACCTTTTAACTTCTCACCGCTTGCGTTCCGACCATACATTCTGTGACAAAATTTCCTCCTGTAGTAATGTTATATTACCCCGCAAAGTTTTGCTCACTTTTTCTGATGCATCCTGTATGACGTTGTTCAACAATTTGTGAAAAGTAAAAATTAAAAAAATAACACTGCACAAGTTTCTGTAGAATTAGAAAAAAAAACAGCTTTTAAATCACATGAGCTTTTTTTTTCGAGAAAATGAAATTATTTTAAACAAAAACGTTAGAAATTTTATTAAATATTTTCTAAATTTCGAATTTTCTAGCAGAATATGTTTTTTCAATAATACATTAAATAAAAAAAAAGTTTTAGAACAAATAAAATAAATTTAATTGATTATACTAAAAAAAATTAAATTTTCTGAAGATTAAAAAAAATATTTTGATCATTTTATTTAACAATCACTAAATTATAATTAAAATCCCCAAATAATATTTAAAATCAAAATAATGAAATTGTGCAAAATCAAAGATTACTATTCAACCTTAAATATGAAATTTTCATTTTTTTAACTAATGAAGAATATATACACAACGAAAAAATTTAAATTTTAGACGATTGTTTAATGCAACCAACTTCCATCTGCACGTGATACAATCAAATTTAAAAAGAAAAGAATGCATTTTATGATACATAAATATGTTAAAATGAAAGTTTATTTTTAAAACTACTTCAGTTATGGATAATTTATTTAAAATTCAACATCATATGAAAAATAAATGACGAAGATAATGATAATATACAAATATTACCATCGATATTAGTTAAAAAAAAGCAGTATTCTCTAAATTTAATTATTTTTATTTGAATATTTGTAACAAACATTATTAATATTTAGAAAAATAGTCTCTAATATAATCTTCTTAGAGCTACAAAATCTACATTAGAAATTAAAGGACCAAAAATGGCTTTTTTATAAGATTTTTTCTTTCATTCAAAACTAATTAAGGAAGAACAAAAAAAAAAATATCAGAACATTATGTTAAATATTATAAATTTTACATTTAGAAATTTAATTGAAAATGTAACGTAAACCCCTTACACTTGCAGATAATTAAAATATATATATATATATATCTATACATACTATTCGTGTTTTGAAAATAAAATACATCTTAAAAAGTAAATATATATCTAAGCAAATAAATAAATGTAATTTAAATACATAAAAGAAAACATGATGGGGCTTTTAGAAACGTAATTATTCTCTCTTTCTCTCTCTCTCTATATATATATATATATGTATATATATATATATACATACATATTATATATATATATATATATATATATATACATATTATATATATATATATATATATATATATATATATATATATATACATTAAGGGTGCCATATTATAATATGTAAAAATTTGCTGTAATAGCTTGTTCGAAAGCTTTTAATTTAAATATGTGCCTTTCAAAAGTCTAATATTAAGGAAATAGCACCCATTTAAAATTTATATAACGCTATACCTTCCATAATTTAATATTATAGAAATATCTTCTTTTTAATTGCTAATTCAATTATTTCTTTCGAGTTGCCACCAACTAAAAGACAGTTCAACAATTTAAAAACGAAATGATAACGCGTGTTCTTTTTTATAGATCGATAAAAATTCTGATTCTCGTGATAGATTTTTGAATTTCTGAAATTGACATCATTCGAAAAAGAAAATACATATTTTTCACAAACATATATATAAACTGTAAGTAAATATGTGTTAAAAAACATCGCACCTTTATTTGAGTGTTTTCGACGTCAAAACAGCTACTACAATACAGATATTTCAATTAAAAAGGGATAATTTAGAAAAAAAAATTCTTCTATATTTATAAAAATATTTTGAAAATGAAGCTATAAAAATCTGTGTAGATGCTTATGCTCATAAGAAAATCTGCGTAGATACCGAGAAACTGCCGAGGGACTACCATCTGGGAGTGGGCGGTTCTGTCACCAAATGTCGTCAACATTTTTTGCCAACTTGGCGATGTATCGCCAAATCTGGCGTCCAAAATTACTCGCCAACTTGGCGTTATTTCCGGTACTTCGTCAAACTAATATGTCTAAAAATAACTAATACTAATAATAGTTTAAATTTGTTAGTTGAAGGTGATTGATAAAGTTCCTAAAAGGATCTGAAAAAGCTATGAAATCATATAAAAAACTGGTGGAACCAGATAGAAAAGTAGAGCTCGATCTAAAAAAATGTTACAGTAAAAATTGGGAAATATTTTCAATCTAAAAATGTGCGTAGAAAAGAAATGTAATCAGGTGATCTGTAAAGTTCATTAAATAACCCAAATTTTTGTTAGCTGAAAATGTGGACTGAGCTTTACTGGTGCCTTATATTCAGAATTATACTGTTATCCACTCAAAATGATTACCGAGGAAAGTAGTCAACAGAATGTATTGTTATATTGTTTCAAATCTGGTAAGCTCCACAACGCTAAATGAATATAAAACCATGAAGTAATAATTAAAGTATAACATTAATCTAATCAGGTTGTTGAGGAATTGTAGATAAATATGTCTGAATACAAATATTTAGTATATGGTTGAATCGTATGTGTTCAAGGTTTTAAGTTTACTTGGAGCATTGATTTTCCACTTATCAAAACCCCTGGTATAGAATTATGTCCACACATTGTACTGAATGAACCGTTCTCATATTTCATCACATCAGCCTGTAACATATAGTTATAAACCCAAATTTATAAACTGGTTATGGATGATTGAAATATTGAGTGAGTTAAAACTGTCTCTTTTTTCTTGATTTATTTTAAGGCACCATTAAAATAGTCCTCATTTTCAGCTAACAAAAATTTGGGTTCATGAGCTTTAATAATCATCTGTTTAATTTCTTTTCTACGCACATTTTTAGATTGAAAATATTTCCCAATTTTTACTGTAACATTTTTTTAGATCGAGCTCTACTTTTCTCTCTAGCTCCAGCAGTTTTTAATATAAATGTATTGAATTATGCTGTATATTCTAGTTATCTACTGTGTTATCTGTGAAATAAATATGATGGACCTTTCAGAAACGTAATTTTGTAATTTATTTATCATCATTATTTTAATTAAGGCTGATAGAGGATTCTTAAAATACAATAAAAATATTTAAGCAAGAGAAAATTTTCCAATCATAATCCCCTTACACCAACAGATTACATTATTAATCTTATTCCGCATAAGGTTATAAAAGTTGTGCTGACATTCCTCGTTTTATTGTTCGTTCTCGCAAACTTCGGGCTGTTCATTTTCCTCTGATGTAATAAAAGTTCCGAACCTCTGAATTCTCACTTTTAATCTTCTTCACGGATGACGTCTTAATAATGACAATAACAATAAAAACAACCACAATAATAATAATAATAATAATAACAGCAACAGAAATAATAATAATAATAACAATAACAGAAACAGTATAAATAAATAAATTTAGTTGAAATAAAAAAGCTTTTTAGAAGTATCTAAATAAAAAATTAAATGCGGTTGAATTGCATTAAAGTCTTATTTAAATACCTAAATAAATAAATAAATGCACTGAACTATGCAGGTTAATCTAGATATGTGATGTGTTGTCTGTGAATTAAATATGATGGACCGATCAGAAACATAATTTTACTATTTATTTATTTATTATTATTATTTTAATTAAGTGTGTTAAAGGATTTATAAAATAATATAGAAATTGTTTCAGCATGAGAAAATTTCCCTAACATAATCCCCTTACACCAACAGATTACATTATTAATCTTATTCCGCATAAGGTTATAAAAGGTATGCTTCCATTCTCCATTTTATTATTCCGCAAACTCCGGGCTGTTCATTTTCCTGTGATGTAATAAAAGTTCCGAACCTCCGAATTCTCACTTTTAATCTCCTTCACGGATGACGTCATCTTACGTGACGTTTTACTGCTCCAACCTGCTGGTTGAGTGCGTTTACTACTCGCAGAGCGGGGAAACATGCATATGTTTTAGGTGCAGTAAAATACATGCGTAACTGAGGCGGATATAGCAGTTTTATATCTACTTATGATTCATCAAAGCTGAAAGAAAAATATTCCTAGCATTATGAGAAACGGGTAATATGTAATAAATGCAACGTTTTATTTTATTTTTACTTTAAATATATCCGAGATAAATTATGTACTGAGAGACAAGGAAATTTATTTGACAAGTTTCTGTTGGTTGTATAGATGCAATATTAATAATCTGAAAATTATACGTTTGTATTCTTTTAATAAATTATGTTGGTAATATCCATTTCATCCGTGTAATATTAATAATATGATGCAGCTGTTATCTGATTTCACAATGTAATTAATTAATTTTACAAGAAATACTCATGAATACATGATTTCAAAATAGGCAAAACTTAGGAAAAGCATACATAAAATAAATGGTCAGCGGTATTTTTTTAAAAAAATAGTTGATTAAAAATACATTCGTTTTTAACATAAAAACTGTTATTTTGATTTTGAAAGATCACTCGCAAATTATATGCTGTATTATTAAAATTTGGATATACTGCAGTTTATGCAATTATAATCAAATGTATCATTTTGAAGAATAAATGAAAAATGGCTAGTTTTGGTATTGGCCGTTAGAAGATTTTAATTCATTTTACATGTCTTCCAAACTCAAGTTTTAAGTCAAATACGAATAATTTGAAAAAAATATTTAACAAAATATTTTCTTTTTCCATGTGTTTCTTAATCATTTTTCATTGTTTATTAATATCTCAAGTTTTGTTTTATTTGGAAAACCCGGAATATTAGCAATTATTTTATTATAATAGAAAATTTATATATTTTTTAATCGAATTATATCAAAAGATTTATTAAATATCAAAGTTCAACTGGGGAACAATTGAACAACAAGTACAAGTAGCACTTGATAAAAACAAAGTGGTAAACAAGAAACATTTCGTTAAAAAAAATTTCCCAGTTCATGTCATACATATATAACTGGAAAAAAAAAAATTAAGTGATAGTATAACTAAGTGATAGTAAAAAAAAACTAGTGATTTTTAAGAACTATTTATTTTAAGAGAAATTTAATCATCATGCATGAACCATAACATACCTCTCAGCCAATTGCAGTAGACTGAAATTTTCACATAATTGTGCATTCTAATTTTTATTATATGAGATGTAGGAATTATTTCTTTATATATATTATAAAGGCCAAACGTATCTGTGCGTAACGCTTACGTCATTTTGCAAATGGCAACATTTTCCCTGCAATTTCGCTACTGGATTGCTTTGCAATTTTTGCTACTGGAAATTTTACATTTCTAACCATCGCACATTTAAAATTTTTATACCGTCGTATGGAGAAAAAAATTTACTTTAAAATGCAATTTGTTTGAAAGCTGTATCTCATTTTCTTTTTGAGATATTAATTTTTTTAGGGCTTTTAGTACCAATTTTGTGAATGTGGCAACAGCACCACTCCATTTTATCTTAAAATTCAAAAAAGAAAAAAAAAGTAGAAATTAAAATCCGCAACAGTTTCCCATGCAATTTCGGTTTTGAAATTTTCGGTACTGCAAATTTTACACTTCTAAAAAACGTACATTTTAAATATTTACATCGTCGTATAGAAAAAAAAAATATACTTTTAAATGCAATTAGTTTCAAAGCTGTATCTCAATTTATTTTTGAGACATTAATTTTTTTATAGTTTTTAGTACCAATTTTGTAATTTTGGCAACAGAATCAATCCATTTTCTCTTAAAATTAAAAGAAAAAGTTAAAACGCATATGCTATTTTAAAAGTATTGTCTGTTTAAAAAGACCGGTGTATTTCGGTTTTATTTTGTTTAATAATTTGAATAATTGGGTTTTATAGTATTTTGTTAATTTTAGGTTAAAATAATATTTGTTTGAGAGGTAGATTGAACTATATATGACGTATTTTTTACTGTAACTAATTATGTAGATTTATTATAAATTAATGAAATAGTTACTTCTTAAAGATTTTCTTTCATCGAATTTCGACGGGTACCACCTCATAACATGGAATCGCTTGATAATAAGATAGTAACTTCAATTATCGATAATTTTTGCAAAAAAAGTCGAATTCAATTATTTCAGGTTGTATATGTATTTTTTAATTCCAATGCTACGAATAAGCAAAATAAGACGGTAACTGAAATTCCCAATCTGTTAATTTGCATTTAGATATATTCATTTTATTTTAAAAGTTGTTCAAATATACATCCAAGAAGTTTAATGAACAGCTAACTATTTTATTATTATTTATGAGATATCCTGGGGGTAATAATGCCACGTTAAGGTTCTATCAATCTTCTTGGTTCAGTTTTTGATTGCTTTTCAAACAAATATGTTATGTGTTACAGCAGTTTATTGATTATATATTTAAGAAAAAATGTTTTAGCCGATATGTATTTATAGAATTTAATAGCTAGATTTCTTGTCCAATGCCATTTATCATTACTGCTTGGCTATAGAGAAAATAACTCCATCCAAATAATATTATAAAATAAGATGGCATATTGAACTGCAAACTACCTAATTTTAAGATACAAACTCTACAACCCTAATTATTGGCGAATTTCTCTTACTTAATATTAGTTACAACTTCGACTGTAGGTTCCCACAGAAAAGATTCAATGGAAGAAATAACGCCAGCGGATGACGTTATTATCTCGGCATATTTATTACACAGCATAAAATAGAAAGTACGCCTTGATTATACTTTACAATTACAATTTAAGTTTTAAACTACGAATTACACCGCAAACACATGCAAAATCCTCCATAACATTTTGAAAGTAAATGAAATACAATACAGTCTTATATAATGAACAAAGTATTTCCTAATGAATGTGTAGTCTTCTCATCATAAAACATACCTCGCAAATGACTAATCGAGCGTTGACTCTTATGTGCTTTTTCAGTGATAAGATCTACAAATTGAACAAATTAGCTTTTAGCGATTTTTTAAAAATCAGATACTCAGATCTCTTCCGTGCAGAACCCGTAAGTGCCTTCTCTCAGATTCCTTCATACATATGCGTAAAATTAGCATTTGTCGTTATTAGCCACACTGGCATTATTACCCAAGGACACCTTAATAACAATCTTGTGTGTCGCTTTAGTTGTTAAAAATGTATCATTCATGGAAAATATATTGATATGATACTTGTATTTTCATGTTAGTTTTGAAGTTACTGAACATAATGAATAAGATATTCATTTCACAAAATCTGTGATAGTTGTTAGTAATTTCTTTTTCACATGAAACGCAGAAAACGGCTGAGAGTTTTGTAGTAAGAAGTAGCTATAATTTTTTTTTTGAATGCGTTATTGTAACCGCTATTTAAAATACGCTATTTTCAACCATGGCCAACTAGATATATGACAGCCTGCGCATTTCACTAAAAACCGCCGAAAAAGTTAAGCTGGACTCAGTTTCAAACCCTGAATCATCTTATTGGATCGCATGGCGCAAGCCCTGCACAAATTAGCATTGAATAAGCTGATTTCTGTTCTATGCACATGGTTTTGGTTCAGGGTTTGCACGATTGGTCAGAATAACTTGGGCAAGGTATCAGAGCCTTCTGGCGAGAAGCTTCATACATTAATCTCAAATGGATGGGCCGTATAGATCTACTTGGGAATGGTGTCAACTAAGCAAGTAAAGTAAAACAAAAATTTTTCGTTGTTGCATGTGTACGTTCATAATCCTCTAAACTCGTACGTCTAGTCTGACTATTCATACTTTTTGCATGCATAATTTGTTTTTGGCACCAGTAATAAACGAAAATGAAATACGCCTCTTTCAATTAGAGCATTTTTGAAGCTGCGTAATTGAAAGTAACCTTGAAAAATCTGAGTCTGCTGGAACGCTCTATGCACATTTTTTTTTTAAAGAAATTTTCTTTTATTAACATTAATTGTTATTAATTTTCAATATGTTAATTAGTAGTTTCACTTATTATTAATGCCGTCAATATTGTATAGTGAGCACCATGACTCTGGACGCTCGTGGAGCAATTCTTAGTTAATTAACTTAATTAAAATTGCTAAAATAGATAATTCTGCGTTGTGTACTTTTCGAAGCACGAGCTGTCGTATTCGTCATGCAGGGATTAGGTAATCAAGAAAATATTTTCGATTAATTAATTAGTTGGCCAAATATTTCACAACCTATCCTGCAAAGCAAGTTTAGTCATTATAATAAGACAAAGAATTAAACTTACTAAATATATAAGGCAAAAATTAATATTACATAAAATTTTATTTACATTTCCTATTTACAAGATCTTAAGATAGAATGAATGCAAAATGCAAACAAAAATTATTTACTGGGCTCTTGGCTAAATATAATTCATATTAGAACATGGATACACATATAGAACAGTACCATTTTCACTCCAAATGTTTATGTCTCATAAAGCTGACGGAACTTTGAAACAAAATGGTTTATACCTTTGATCCTCATTGTCCGCGGCTTTCAGCTTTTTGTTTCAATGCCATAGTAGAAGCAACATCTTCGGAGAGGCTGTATGGGATTTCAGGACCCTTCTTTTTCGTACTTCTCTGGTGGAGTCTTTTCGAGAGAGAGAGAGCACAGAACTAAAAAATATATTTCTCTCTCCATCCAAGGAGAGAAAAAAAAGACTTTTCGTTGTGATTTGCTGCACGCATCTATCCCCTTTTCCCCATCTACAGCAGCCCTTGCCCCTTGACCTCCGCTGCACCTCTTGAGGATATTTCCTACTTTCTTTACCCAGTCCTCATGGAATTTCACAGTTCCACCTTAGACTGAAAACATTTTATTTTTTTGTTTTTGTCAAGACGACACCACATTGCAGTTCTTCGTCACTTTGACTGTCTTAAAAGCGAAAGGTGGGAATTGTATTGTATACTTTCCACCAGAGTCCGACCGTATAAAATTTGTGTAAGACACGACGGAGTCAAAAGGGTTAATACTTTCAACAATCACTAATGAATTTTAATAAATTTTTACTATAGTTCGAGTCCAACAGAATAAAGAAGTCTTTCAAGATATAATGGTTCGTCGGAACATGAATCCTTTTATCCAAAATATCGTTAAGTACTATATGTATTAGCCTTCGCCTCGCTCAGACAGCAAAAGTACTTATTAAAACAAAAAAATATCCAATTAAAAGACATTAATAATACTCCAGACCTGAAAGTGACGTGACTGAACTCAATATATTATATTATTTAAATAAGTGGAATAATCTGTAAAACTGTAACGTAATAATCTACTCTAATTAAATCGCAAAATGAATGTAAAACTTTGATGTATTTCCAGCTTTTAAAACATCTCATTTCTTTTCTAATCTAAAGAAAAAGTACGAAAGAGGAGGAAATGGGCCAATAAAGATTATATCCGAAATATTTTTCTTCGTTTTTCCCTGAAAGTGCTCAGTGTATGTCATTGTTGCACAGTAGCAGTTTTACGATCATTTTTATAGATTCAGTTAATGAGTTTTATTTTTACGACGGTATCATTTCTGCAATTCGTGCAATATGCCTTTGGGTGACAAAATTCTGTCTCCTCATTTTGATTGAGTTTTGCCCAACAAAGCAAAGATTAGTGAAAATTTTAGAGACCTCGAATGCGCATAAAAGCGAATTACCAAGAACATGTTATGAGGATATTCAAGCGTGGAAGAAAACACATTGTTATTTTATTTATTTATTTCTTTTTCAATAACCATAAAAAATAACAAAGTTTTTTTATTCTTTTTTTCTTTTACGACTGAACAAAATTTTTATTTATATGCTAACATTTTCATTTCTAATGTGAAAAAAAAAATAATAGTGGAGAAAATGATATGAAATGTCTATTGCATGTCGTGTTAAATTTATAAAAATCCTTTATTTTCACAGATCTCTCAGAAAATGAGGAAAAATTAGATTTGCGATCTGATAATGAATAGTAAATTTTTTCAAATTAACGATCAAAATGGCAATTTGAGTAAAGTAAAATCAATAGTAATCTATAAATTTTATGTAAACAACCGTTGCGTACATTACTATATTTTAAATAAATATTGCTAGAGGTATTTAAAAAAATATTCACCGAAAAATAAGTGCTGTTATGTATTTACTAAAAATTCTTAATGTAATCTAGAATATAATACTTGATTCCAATAAATATATAATTTTACTTAAGTAAAGGTAAAACGGTAAAATAATAATCTACTCTAATTAAATCGTAAAATAAATGTAAAACTTTGATGCATTTTCAGCCTTTAAAACCATCTCGTTTCTTTTCTAATCTAAAGAAAAAGTTCGAAAGAGGGGAAATGCACCAATAAAGATTATATCCGAAATATTTCTCTTCGTTTTTCCGTGAAAGTGCTCAGTTTATTTAAGGGACGGTTTTCGAATGCCATTGTTGCACAGTAGCAGTTTTACGATCATTTTTATAGATTCAGTTAATGAGTTTTATTTTTACGACGGTATCATTTCTGCAATTCTTGCGATATGCCTTTGGGTGACAAAATTCTGTCCCCTCACTTTGATTGAGTTTTCCTCAATAAAGCAAAGATTAGTGAAAGTTTTAAAGACCTCGAATGCGCATAAAAATGAATTACCAAGAACATGTTATGAGAAAATTCAAACATGGATGAATATACACTATCATTTTTCTTATTTTGTATTAATTTTTTGTTTATTTCACAGTAGTCGTCACAAATAACAATTTTTTTTCTTTCTGCGATTGAATAAAATTATGATTTATATGATAATATTTTAACTTTTAACTTGAAAATATATATATATATAAATAATGATTTGAAATACCCTTATACATGTCATGTAAAATTTGTGAAAAGCCTTTATTTTCATACTTTCTTTGAAAATGAGCAAAATTTGGATTTGCGAAACGATAATGAATAGTTAATTTTTCTAATTAGTGATCTAAATGACAAATGTGAATAATATAAAATTTAATGTAATGTATTCTCTTTGCAGTTATTACTTTAAAGTCAATGGACAGGCGACTAAACAATATAAAAAAAATTTAAAATGTTGACATTCATCGCATGAAAATGAATTTGTAAGTGCTTATGATGAGAAAAATTAAAGCTTCGAAAAACTATAACATTCATGTTAGAATATTTATGTTGTTATTGTTAATAATTTGAAGTGAAAGGTGATAACAACTATATATACTTTTTCCTAATGTTTTAATACAAATCTTTGTGTATATTATATTTGACTTTAAATGAAGTCAGAAATACAAAAGTATTTTACATTTTTTATATATTGAATTGCACTGGTATCCAATAATGCTTACGTGTTAAGTAATTTTTAAATATATAGTACTTTCTTTGTCTTTCTCTATGTAATAATAAACAGTTTTTGTCATTTATCTTAATTAGTTATTTACAAATTCGTATATCATTTAAATTCTCCTGTGTCTTTTAAAAATATTTTGACATTTATTGTATTTTAATCCTGTATCTTTAATGAACACATTCTTTATTTTCTTATACTAAAAACCTTAATCTGTTAAAAGCAAAACTTTCCCTAAACATTATTAATTTATTTAATTCTTTTATTTGATCCATAATATTTTTTATTGACATTTTAAAATATTATTTCATATCCCATGACCTTTTGTGGAACGACGTACCAACTGTATTTCGCAATATATTCTCCGATAGACTTTTAGAACTCTTTTTATCTCCATTTCCCGCTTTAGATTTCGCATTGGTAAGTTACTCATTTTCTCAAAAGATTGTTATTTGCCCTGAACTTCGTTGTGAGATCTATATTCATGCACCCTTTGAATAAAACGATTTGCACTGGTTTGAATTTGAAAATTCCATGTTTCTTGCGTTGCTTCAAGAATCCGTGTCACCTGGATATAGATTTTTTTGTCGACAATTGTTCTTCTCTAGTATGCTACATTTTGTCCTGTTTGCTCTTATAGATTAAGACTCAGATATGAGTGAAAAACTAGTGGAACGGCTTCTATGCTCTTGACTGCATATAAAGTGATTGGAGTAATACATTGCTCCTTTATTTAATGGGAATCTCCTCATTGAATTTGAATCCATTATTTCCACTCTGAATTTATGCGTTCGATTTAAACGGTTAATAAAACACATTCATAACATTTCGTGACACATTATTTTACGAGTTGTCCATCTTATTTTACCTTATCTACTTTTACACGGAGGTTGTTTCTACGAAAGTTCAATGCGTTTTGGACTGATGTGGAGGAATTAATATATGAGTCCAACATGATTGATGTATGTGATTCAAATCATTATATATATATATATATATATATATATATACATATAGATAGATAGATAGATAAGGTGTTTCAAAAATGACCGGTATATTTGAAAAATCAATAAAAATTAAACGGGCAGCGATAGAAATACAACGTTTGTTGCAATGTGCTTGGGAGAACAGTAAATTTTGAGGCAGATAAACTTTCGAAATTAGTTAAAGTTTTTAACAACAGATGGCGCTGTAGCCGATTTTATTGCTGCGCATGGTGGATATGTGGAATATATAGTATTTTAGAGTTTTCAGACTGCAGTGCCATCTGGTGTTGAAAATTTTGACTAATTTCGTAACCTTGTCTGATTGATTTACGGTTGATGAATGATTGGGTACGACTGATACGGTTGTTAAATGAAGATTTACGGTTGTCCCAAGCATATTGCAACAAACGGTGTATTTCTATCGCTGCCCGTTTAGTTTTTATTGATTTTTCAAATATAACGGTCATTTTTTAAACACCCTGTATATGTGTGTGCGTGCGTGTAATTTATATACATGGGGGTATCACAAAGTTTCATTTACAGGCGACTATTTTTTTAATGCTACTTCGCATCCCTTTTTAAAAATAAAAATCTTTGACGTACGCATTTGCGAGAGATATAATCTGCAAATTTATTTTTATTTATTTTACTTTATTTTTTCTTTAATTTATTTAAATAATAGTGCGAATAGAATGTAAACATACTCGTCTGTAATTGAAACATTACGATATTCCACGTATAAATACAGGGTGTTTCAAAATGACCGATATATTTGAAACATCAATAAAAATTAAACAGGCAGCGATAGAAATACAATGTTTGTTGCAATATGCTTGGGACAACAGTAAATTTTGAGGCAGATAAACGTTCGAAATTAGTTAAATTTTTTAACAACAGATGGCGCTGCAGGCGATTTTATTGCTGTTATATTATTGCTGCCCATAGTGGATATGTGGAAAATATCGTATTTTAGATTTTTTCAGACTGCAGCGCCATCTGTTGTTGAAAATTGTAACTAATTTCGTAACCTTGTCTGCCTGAAAATTTACTACTGTCCCAAGCATATTGCAACAAACGGTGTATGTCTATCGCTGCCTGTTTAGTTTTTATTGTTTTCTCAAATATACCGGTCATTTTTGAAATACCCTGTATGTCTGCGTGTGTGTACTTTTTAGGAATTCATATTTACTTCATAATTCCTTCACATTTTATGATATTTTGTAATTTTTCAAAAAAAAACTTGTTGTTGCTATTTTATATTTAATGATCAGAAATTATTTGAAGTATAGGACATTTAAATAAATATAAAAAAATAGTTTGCATTTAAAATAGCCGAGATGTCAACAAAAGTCTGTAAGCAAATGCATAGTATACGGAGTTTTAAAACCATCACATTGCACTAAAATTCTTACTTAGATTGTGTATTCGTCTAGATTCTTTTGCATTAGTCGAATATGAGACTTTTAATGGTATTTTATTATGTAATGTTTTTCTCATTCAACCTGTTTCAAACTAAAATGGATGTATTTTTTATATTTAATCTATTATTTAAGGGTGTATTCGAAAAAACACTTTTCCATCTTCAACAGCTCGAAATTTTCCGATACAATTTCAGACACATGCTTAAAAATAGAAACGTGAAACTTGCTGAAGGGATTTTTGAAGAGACGTATAAGGTGCCGTGTGATGTCTTTTTGAGCTCAATTCATTAGAATTTGATTTATAAGCAATTATCTTCTCAGTATGACCCTTTTTTTCGTTCCCAGATCTCCCGCTGAGGAAAAATCGGTTCAAAATTCCGTTTTATGTTACTTTTTTGCAATATTTTCTGTATTTATCAAAGAATCGACAATCACGGCACTTTGTGTACTTTCTGAATAAGATATTTTGCTAGTTTGATGGATTTGAGAGCAAGAATGAATTTAAAAACAAATCTTAAAATAAGCAGTTTGAATTGAAATACAACCTTTAAATATCGTATTTTAATAATGACCTTTATTTAAAAATCCCTATTCTTGAAAAACTATGACACATCACATGCAAAGATAATTTTTTTTTGTTTATTCTAAGAAGTTTCTACATTCTTTCAAGCAGTACCTAAGGTACTTTTTAAATTGATGTGAATGTTTATCTTCAAGATTGGCTTTTATATTATTTGTCTTTCTTGTTCTTGTTTAATAGATTAGTAGACCTCGCACAAAGATACCTCTATGTAATGGATAAAGTTTCAACATTGCACTGATATTTTGAGTTGAACCTTTTCCCTCTTTTTTTTAAATTACTGCTTTAATAAGTAATATGGCCAGCAACTTTTCTTGATTGTATCATTACATCTCCCATTCTCTGCCTGTTAAGAACCAAACTTGGAACAAAATGTTTACGTGTTATCTAGACAAACACCACAAAATGCCACTGATGTTTCCTGTAATAGGTAAATCTCCTTCGCAGTTTTAGGTAAATGTTTTATAGTACCGCTGATGTTTTTCTCTGAATTGTATAATTTTCGATCGATATGAAAAGCAATTTTTTGTTTTATTGCGTTCTATAACTTGCATAATATTCTTTTCTTTTCAAATTTTATTTGTTTATTTATTTTTTAAATAAACTGTTTTATGAAATTGATATCTTTTGTAAAACATATATTCATCACTGACCTATATCATTTCTGTAATTTATGATTATATTTAGTATCATGCGATCCTGTAATCTAACTTACAACTATAAACAATACTACTATAACTATAAATATGTCTCCAAAGTAAGCCTTCACTGATGTTTGGACAACAAAAACATAGTTTACATTTAAAAAGAAGGAATGACAACAAAAGCCTGTAATCAAATCATAGTTCAAATTAATGCAGAGTTTTAAAATCAGCAGAATGCACTATAATACTCATTCAGATTGTTCATTGTTTTACATTATTTTCATTAATTAAATAAGAGACTTTTTAGTATTTTATATTATGTAACGTTTTTCTCATTCTACGAATTTCAAATTAAAACCCATGTATTATTTGTATAGTTAGCCCTCCTAAGTTGTTCGTCTGTTTAGACTCTAAAGGAAAATTCAGAGTTTTTAAGCTTGCGGCTTTTTGCACACCACTATTATTATGGATAAATCATTTTTCTGTTAAATAGCTCAAATTATATATTTAATCTTGCAATTAAGTAAAAAAAAAATTCCGAATTAAAATATTGATAGGAATCTTGGAAGCGTAGAATATTTGAAAGTATGTGCTGTGAAAATGGACACCGTATAAAGGTTAATCTGAAACGTATTTTAATAGTGACTTTCCTTCAAAAATCACTATTCTTGAAAAATTATAACACATCACTTCCAAAGCCTGATATTTTTTATATTTTCTCTAAGAATTTTCTACATTCTTTCAAACTTTACATGAGATACTATCTAAATTGATGTGAAATGTTTAACTTCAACATTGGCTTTTATATTATTTGTCTTTCTTGTTATTCTTTAATAGAATAGTAGACCTCGCATGAAGATATCTCGATGTAATGGTTAAAGTTTCAACAATGCACTGAAATTTTGACTTGCACTTTTCTCCTTTTTTTTGGAAAATACTACTTTAGGAAGTGATATAGACAGCAGCTTTTCTTGATTGTGCAATTACATTTCCCATTCTCAGCCTGTTAAGTGTCAAACTTACAACAAAATTTGTACGTGTTATCTAGAAAAACACCACAAATGCCACTGATCTTTCCCGTAATAGGTAAATCTCCTTCGTAGTCTTAGGTAAATGTTTAGCAGTACAGCTGACATTTTTTGCTCAATTGTATTGTTTTCGATTAATTTAAAAACAAATTAGTGTTTTATTTCATCTTTTTATTAGAATACATTTCTTTTCTTTTTTTTAATCTGTTTATGTATTTCTTAAGTAAACTATTTTAAGAAAGTAATGTATTTTTTAAAATGTATACTCTTCACTGATCTATATAATTGCTGCAATTTTTTACTATATTTATTATCATGTGATATTGTAACGCCTTTTAAACATGCATCTATAAGCAAATGCAGTTATGTATATGTAATGAGTTTTCTAAATGTCCGGAACTGCCGATTTTTTTTTATCAAGATAGGTTGTAAAGTTCTATTTTAAAATAAATATGTGAACATATTTTCTAAAATCTGTTACTATATCGTCATCTGAGGTACTAATAGCCGTTTTTTTTATAATGACTTTTTGGCATATGATTCTGCCTGCTTTCATTATTCGTTCCGATTATTTTGCAATAGTTATACACTGTTAAAAATAAATCTGTGAATTTACGGTGAAACTACTGGCAGCAAAGTAGCCGAACTTTTACCGTTCCGTTAGTAGACTTTTCGTTGTGGGACATACAAGAAAGGAAACCTCCGTTTGAACAAGCAGTAACTTTCTCTTACAAAGTTTAATTTTTAATAATAATAATTTAATATAATTTTTAAAATTAATGAATCGATTAATCGTCAAAGAATTCGAAATTACCGAACCGAGTGACTTTAAGCTGCTACGTTATTTTATTTAATTATTATTCATTACAAAAAAAGATATAGACAATTTTTTGAAATTGTTATACACTATTTATTCTTTTATTTTTTGGCTAATTAATGAAAGGATTTTTTAATAAGAAATAAGAGAAAAATAAACAGAAAAAATGCAATTTAAAAGGGGCATTTTATGTTTTCATTATTCCATAGCGCCAGTGGGACTCGAACTCACAATCTGCGGTCGCAGGTGATTAGCGTTGTGGTGCTTTCACCACTCGGCCATGGAGGTCCCCTCCCCACACAACGGAGTACCTCTGTTTTTTGTTTCTATTTCCATCTGTTTCCTTATTTTCAGGAAATATGGTAGAAAAATTTGTGATTTGTAGCGGAAAATGCCCTTTTGTTTTGAAAAGGGACCTTTTTGTAAGAAATTCAAGCAAAAAAATGTTCGTGAATTTCAGATTATTTTTTTTTTTTAACAGTGTATGAGATTTTTTAATAGCACTTTATTATGTTTTCTCATTTTCTCAATATTAAATTAAATCGCGTACATAGTTTCCTAGGGTATATCAATTTTTTATTCAATATTTCAAAATCTACCTATACGGAAAAGTTGTTCTGTTGTTTGGAGATTTAAAGAAAAATGATGAAAAAATTAATTTTAAATTCTAATATTGCCCGGAATGGGGTTGAAAATTCGAAAAATTTGAAAAAAAGCCCTATTTTGGCTAGATTAGTTTTAAAGCAAAATAAGTGTTTTTATATTAATCAAAACATAGCTACGCATAAAATATATTCTATTGAATGGAAATTAAGATAAAAGTAATAAAAAATAATTCTAAAATTTAATATTGCCGCAAGGCGGTTGAATATTACTTATTTGTGTATTTTACGGTGAAAAGTCAAAGTGATTTTTATTAAGTAAAACATACATTTCAGTATTTTTTTATTATATTTTGCAATGAGAAGATACTTAAATAGTCAAGTGGAAGCCCTAAGCTTCTTATTTAACAAATTTGTTTTATTAATCAAGAAAATTCTAAAAAATCGTCTAAATTACAACGGGAGATAATTGCGTTTGGTGTTAAAATTTGGCATGAAGTTTTCATGATTGGATCCAATTTCGTATAAACCGCGTGGTGCTCTATTTGGTTTACAAATAGCAGAATATGCTTCTGTGACTGTTTTGAATATCCGTTCTATAATATGAGTGTGGTATGGAAACAATTTGAGAGTAGGTAGTAATGCAACCGGAATGATTGCTGAATTTACTATTGCTTCTAAAATCATGCCGTCTCTTAATCGTTCAGTTAGTGAAGGCTCCGTGACAGCACTGATTCAAATCAACATAATCCGTTACATTAAGATCAAAAGATGGAAAATTGAAAATATGGATATTATTCATTCGAATAGTTGGGATTGCCGTAGACCGTTTTCACTTCACGAGCTTTTAGAATTCTTCGAAAGACCATTTGGCTCATATGGATTCTGTCGTCTGATAATATCCATATCAGGATATTTATAGGATGACCAAAAAACCCATTTCTTTCTGATAACAGGATCTATGACGTTCTACAGATCACGCGACGTATAACTCTAAAGAAGATTGATTGATACAAACGTTGTGGACCATAGAATACTGTTGGTTTCGTTCCGACCTCGAACCACATTGGCGCATAGACTTTTCAATGAACGTCGTTTATGTTACTAAAACCTCAGATGGATTTTCACAAACTATATAGAGTTTGAGAATTCTGTTTGCGGCTGAAAACCACCTCGAGTCGTAAACATTTCCAGGGTTTTTCTTCATTAGACTTTCGCAGCAATTTCCACTGTTGATAGCTTCACAAATTACAGTTAAGTACAGTTTATCAGTACTTAACCCGTAAGCACACTCAATGGGTATTTTTGACCCGACGCTCCCTATCATGCTCATGATTTTCATGAATTTCGCAATACTTGCACCTGCTACTTCCTGTACCTTACTGGCTGCTCTAGCAGGAGGGGATCCTGGGAACATAAACTTGAAACTCGAGATTTTTTATAGTGGCTAGTGTGAATGGGTCAATTTTACCCAACATACAAAATATACAAAATAACAAGATATACAATTTTTTATTCAAAATATTGCTTGTAATGCTATTTAAACATCTCTTTTCAAGAAAAAAATCTTTAAAAATATGTATTAAATGTGCAAGCGCTTCAAAACGATAGAAAACGAATGAATGCCGAAAAAAGATTAAAAATTAAAAATAAGTTTTTTTTTGGCTTTGAAATTTGATTTTTAAAACAAATAATATATTTTGTTACTTAAAAAATGATCCGAATAATACTTTTGACTTTATTTATTTTATTTATAATGTCCATATTTTACCGAGAAGTTCCCGAAATGTTAGGATCATATTGACCCAGTGCGTGTGGTTGCGTCATAGAAATGGGTGCGTGTGCTGAAGGGTCAAGTCTTTCTTGTTACTCACTTCACATAGGGTACATTCTATTAATATGAATGAAACTATAGGTAGTTCTTTAATAGCCAAAAATGTTCCCATTTAACCAGTGAAGTTTCTGGGTTCAATCGTGGTACCATCTACGTGCGCGAAAAGATGACATAGTGGAAGCACATTGGCGTATAACACACAAACCAATGTAATGGACTCTTCGGGACCAATTCCATATTTCGAATAACACCTTCTTCGAAAACTAGTGATGACTGATGTTCCTTCATAACCTATGGCATCCAACTTTGTTACATCTATATAACTGCCAGCACATGACAAAAAAAATATGATGTGTTTTACAATGATTTGCGCTCTTCCGGAATTTACAGATATCTGGGGAAGATTTCATGACGTAGTGCTATCTAATTATGCAGGTGTGATCTATAAAGCGGGAGACGAAAAAAGTGGAGTATCCATTTTTTTATGAAAATTTAACCCCTTGCAGCATTTTTGATTTCGAAAATTATTTTTTAAATTATTTTTTCTTAATCTCCATCTAGTATAACATGTTTTCAGCATAGGTAGCTTTTTGATTAATATTAAAGCAATTGTTTTGAATCAAAATCCAACTAACCAAAAATAAGTTTTTTCCCCTTCTTTTTCAAAATTTCAGTATTTTTGCGACAGTATTAAATTTTGAAATTATTTTTGTTTGTTATTTTTCTCTTAATCTCCGTAGAGTAAAATATCATTTCTCTATAAGTAGTGTTTTATTATTTTTAAAGCAATTATTTTAAGTCAAAAATCATCTAACCAAAATTAGGTCTTCTAATACTTTTTCAAAGATTCAGTCTGCTTGCGGCACCATGAAAATTTAAAATGCATTCT
This sequence comes from Maratus speculifer, assembly GCA_964019185.1. NCBI lineage: Eukaryota > Metazoa > Arthropoda > Arachnida > Araneae > Salticidae > Maratus > Maratus speculifer. Next base: position 115,457,346 of record OZ025289.1, on the reverse strand, counting down.
TTTAATTAGGTTTCTCTTAATTTCTATGCAATACAAAATCTTTCTGCATAAGTAGGTTTTGATTTTAAAAACTTTATTTTTTTTAACATAGAACAGCGGTTTACCCTATTGTTTATATTTAATTTATCTTTCTAAAATCGTATTTTAATAATGATCTTCAATCAAAAATCACTTTACATGAAAAACTATGACACATCACATGCAAAATCTGATATATTTTTCTATTTCCTCTAAGAAGTTTGTACATTCTTTCAAACATTACCTAAGGTACATTCTAAATTGATGTGAAATGTTTAACTTCAACATAGTCTTTTATATTATTTGTCTTTCTTGTCACTCTTTAATAGAATAGTAGATCTCGCACAAAGATATCTCGACGTAATGGGTAAAGTTTCAACATTGCACTGAAACTTTGAGTTGCACTTTTTTCTTTTTTCGGAAATGGCTGCTTTAGGGAGTGATGTGGCCAGCAACTTTTCTTGATTGTGCCATTACATTTCACATTCTCTGCCTGTTAAGAGTCAAACTTACAAGAAAATTTGTACGTGTTATTTACACAAACACCACAAATTGCAACTGTTGTTTCCCGTAATAGGTAAATCTCCTGCGCAGTTTTAGGTAAACATTTTGCAGTACCGCTGATGTTTTTCTCTGAATTGTACAGTTTTCGATCGCTTTAAAAACAGATTTGTGTTTTATTATATTCTTTCACTATAATAGTATTATTTTCATTCTTTTTTTTTATTTTTTAATTTTTTAAATAATCTATTTTATGTAAGTGAGTTATTTTGTAAAATATATATTTTTTACTAACCTATATAATTGCTGTAATTTTTGGCTATATTTATTATCAAACGACACTGTAGTACCTTTCAAAGACTCATATATAAACGATTTCATACATGCTTATATTACGAGATAGTGCCAAAATGTTTTATTTTTTATCAAGATAGTATGCATCATATTAATAATGATCTTTATTTGAAAATCACTTTCTTGAAAATCTATGACACATCACATGCAAAGTCTGATATTTCCTATATTTTCTCCAAAAATTTTCTTCATTCTTTTAAACATTACCTGAGGTACTTTCTAAATTGATGCGCAATGTTTATTTTCAACATTGACCTTTATATCTCTTATCTTTCTTGTCATTCTTTAATAGAATAGTAGATCTCGCACAAATAAGCAGGGGTTCAGAAAATGTTTTTACTCCCTACATTTCGCCCAATCCACATGAAAATTTCCCCAAAATTTTATCGTATATTATAAATAAATGCTGTGTATTACCATAGGTATAGAAAATTTATTTTTTTTCCAATGTTTCTGAACTTATGTGCCAGTATAACAGCAAAGTGATTCTAAATGTAAAAAATTATTCTGAAGTTCACAGCGAATTTCCTTAAAGTTTACAGCAATATAGAGGAGGTTGGGGAGCGGGGAGGCACACTTAGCGATTTTTCACGGCTCTTTGACAAAAATTGCATTTTTTAGCGATCTTCAGATGAAATTTGCGGTTATTTCGTGATCGTTTCACTATTTTTGTGGTTATTTCGTCTTTTTGAAGAAATTAGTAGTTCTTTCGAGATCGTTTGACAGAACTTGGGGTTTTCCTGTGTTCTTTTGACGATCTTGTGGCGACTGTGCAACATGCGGTTATTTTACCAATTTAGCCAAAGTTTGTGGTTGTTCCATGATCTTTTGCCAAAATATGCTGTTTGGCGATCTTTTTGACAAAATGTACTCCTTTTTTTGGAATATTTTGACGAAATATGTTTATTTTGGGATCTTTTGACAAAATCCGCTGATTTTTCGCAATCTTTTTAATGAAATTTGCTATTTCGTGATTTTTTAATAGATCTTTCAACAAAATTTGCGTCCATTCTGCTATCTTTTGATGAAATTTGGGGTTGTTTCACGATGTTCTTACGAAATTTGCGATCTTGTAAAGAAATTAGTGGTTATTTCGCAACTCTTCTTTGACAAAATTTGCGGTTGCTTTGCTATCTTTTTAGAAAATTTACCGTTCTTTCCGGATTTTTTTTACGAAATTTGTGATTTTTAATTTTTTAAGGTATTTGTGATTATTTCGCCTTTTTCACAAAATTCGTGATTGTTTCGTGATCTTTAACAAAATTTGCTGTTATTTTGCGATTTTTTCATGAAATTGGCGATTTTTAGAGATCTTTTGGCGAAATTTGTATTCTGTTGACAAAATTTCTATTCATTTTTGTGATTATTTTGCGAATTTTTAAAAAACTTTCCATTCATAATTTCGTGATTTTTTTTCGCAAAACTTGCGGTTATTTCACAATTTTTTTTTACAAAATTTGCAGTTATTTCACAGTTTAACTAAATTTGGGCCATTACTATTTACTATTTTGCCATTTCTTTACAAATTCCTGACCATTTCCTTTTCTTTTGACGATGTTTGCAGTTATTTATTTCCCGATTTTTTAACGAGTTTTGTAGCTTTTTCGCAATCTTTTGATGAAATGGGCGGTATTTTGCGATATTTTGACGAAATTTATGGTTTTTTGAGGTTTTTCGACAAAATAAACATTTTTCGGTAATTTTTAGACAAAATTCGTAGTATATCAATGTCCAAATTTTCAAATTCAGGTCTTTTTCAAATTTTTTTAAACTGAATGCCTTAAACTTTCGGAAATTCCGGAACAGAATCACCCTTGATATACAGTACATATTATTCCGAGATCGATTTTGTAAAGGTCGGCATACTAATCTTTTTATTTGTTGTAACTTTTTTCAAATCTTGGGGAATTTTTAAATTTATCATTAAAATCATAATAAATTATATGTTTCTTAAAATTTCCCCAGGTGGTTAAAATTTCCCTCGATCCTAGATCGCCGGATCGAACATATTCTGCACCCCTGGCACAAAGATATCTCGATGTAATGGATATAGTTTCAACATTGCACTGAAATTTTGAGTTGCGCATCCCCCCCTCCCCCTTTTTTTAATAATGAATGCTTGAGGAAGTGATATGGCCAGCAGCTTTTCTTGATTTTGACATTGCATCTCCCATTCTCTGCCTGTTAAGAGTCAAACTTACAAAAAAATTTGTACGTGTTATCCAGACAAACACCACAAAATGCCACTGATGTTTCCCGTAATAGGTAAATCTCCTTCATAGTTTTAGTTATATGTTTTGCAGTACCGCTAATGTTTTTCTTTGAATTGTATGGTTTTCGATCGATTTAGAATCAAATTGTTTGCTGAGTTGTATCACATCTTTTTACTAAAATAATTTTATTCTTTTTCCAGTTTTATTAGTTCATTTATGTTTAAATAAATTAATTTATATAAAGGATTTTTTTGCAAAATATGCATTTTCACTGATTTATATCATTGCTGATTTTTTTTACTATATTTAGTATTATGCGATATTGTAATATCTTTCAAATTTACAACTATAAACGGTAATACTACAATTATAAACCTGTCTCCAAAGTAAGCCTTCACTGAAGTTTCGGCAATAAAAAATTAGTTTACATTTAAAATAACCGGAAGGACTTCAAAAGTCTGTAATGAAATTCATAGTATGCGGAGTTTTAAAAACCTCGCAATATACTATAGTGTCTTAGTCAGTTTGTTCATAGGTTTAGATTACTGTTCATTAGTTAATAAGAGACTTTTTAGTGGTACTTTATTATGTAAAGGTTTTCTCATTCTACCAGTTTGAAATTAAAACCCATGTATTTTTTTATAGTTAACCCTCCTAATATGTTCAAGTCTACTGTGATCCAAAAGTCATACTCAGAGTTTTTGCGTCTGCGACTTTTTGCACACGACTTTTATTATGGAAAAATCATTGTTCTGTTGAATCGCTCATTTTTTTTAACCATGCAATTAAATAAAAAATAATTTTTTGAATTTAATTATTGGTTAAAAGCTTGGAAACGCAGCATATTTGAAATTGTGGACATCGAAAATGGACACCATATGAAAGTTAATCTAAATCTTTTTTTAATAGTAACCATCTATCAGAAATCACTATTTTTTACAAACTATAACACATTATATGCAAAATATGATATTTATTATATTAACATTATGGCGTTTTTACATTCTTTCAAACATTACCTGAGCTTCTTTCTAAATTGATGCGTAATGTGTTACTCCAACATGGGATTTTATATTTCTTGTCTATCTTGTCATTCTTTAATAGAATAGCAGATTTCGAACAGAGATATCTCGATGTAATGGACAATGGTTCAACATCGCGCTGAAATTTTGAGTTGCGTTTTTTTATCTTTTTTTTTTGGAAATGACTGCTTTAGGAAGGGATATGGCCAGCAACATTTCTTGATTGTGCCATCACATATCCCATTCACCACAAAATGCCACTGAGGTTACTCTTAATAGGTAAATCTCCTTCATAGTTTTAGCTAAATGTTTTGCAGTGCCGCCTGGTGTTTTTCTTTGAATTGTATAGCTTTCGATGAATTTAAAAACAGATTAGGGTTATTATGGTTTTATTAAATCCTTTTACTAATAATCATTTCACCTTCATTTAAAATACTTTTCTTATTTTATTTCTGAATTTATTTTTTAAATAAACTATTTTATGAAAGTGATATATTTTGTAAAATAGATGTTAATCAGTTATCTATATCATTGTTGTAATTTTTGCCTATACTTAGTATCATACGATTATATAGTAACTTGCTAAATTGAAAATATAAACAATTACATCCATGTTTATATCACAAGATTTTTAAATATCCAAAACTGCCGAAATACTTTATTTTTTATCTTTAGGGTTCGCTTAATTCCATATAAAAAATGAATCTGTGTACTAAATTTTTAGAAATCTGTTACTATATCGTCACCTGAGAAGTAATAGGTACTAACAGAAAATTTAAACAAGTAACAAAAATCATGCTTTAAGCATAGATTATGAAATACTTTCCGACACTTCCTGATAACTTTAACAAGACTTCGTTATTTAGGGAAATATGGTGTTGCTGTCCATAGTTTAATATGTATTCCAATACTTTTAAACAGACCTGCATTTGATATATATATACACCATATAATGAGGAAATTTAGTTTTGCAAGAAAACGATTAACTGGTTGAAATTTCTCTTTGAGCAATTTATATTAATAGATGAAAACATACTTGAATTTTTTTTTATTTAACCCCGTAGTTTACCTAATAGTTTTATTACACGTCAGTATTCTGTTAAAATTTTGTTCAAACAAAAACACTCTTAAAACTATTTAAAACACATTTCCAAAAATTATCATGGATAGGTTACCATGGATCCAATGTTTTACGTGACCCTATATATATTTTTATCTATATTTTACAAACATTTCTTAGTAAACCGATAGCAATTCATTGTAAATATGGATTACGTATTTTAAAATTACCTTTAAGAATATTTTGCTCATATTTAGTAATCTTTACGAGAATTTTTGAGTAACCCTATATATTAACTACAGTATTTATACGTATCATATAATAAGTATTCATTAAGTGAAACTTAAAAACGCATATCTTAGTTAAAAATGCATTCATCCATCCATCAGAAATCAACGATAATATGCAGTACTTTGGATAGAATATATTATTTGAAATTGTTTGTGTGTCTCTGTAAATGTTGTGCACTTCGTATTATGCCTGAAATATTAAGCCTTATCGGCTTATATCAATTGCATTATGCATGAAATTTTTTAACATAATTAAAATATGTTGCAAACAATTCCCCCTTATATTATTGTATAATGCAATTATTTTCTGTGACACTGTAAATGAATAATAACTATTATTACCTCTGTATATTTTGCAGAGTGCATATTTTAGTGCACTTCTCCAATGCATTAATATGTGAATATGTTTATTAGGGAGTAACATCTTTAAAATTCATTTGAATCGATATTTTACAATAGGCTGTAATGTAACGGAAAACTTTTGACTATCCATGTGAATGAACGAATCATGTTAGAAACTTCATTTTCAATAAGATTCGGGCTAGGGTAAACTTCTATAACATCCGAAACTTTTTAATTTTTATGGCAATCCGAATATATTTATGAGAGTTAGAGTGCGGCCAGCCGGCCAGACGGTCGGACAAACCGAAAGCATAAACACTTTTCAACTTCGTTGGAAAATGTTAAAAAATGTCTTTTTGGCTTATGATTCTGGCCGCTTTCTTTAATTTGTGATGGAACTATTTTATTCTCTATTTCAAATGGAGGTAAAATAGTCATAATATTTTTTCAATGCTGGAACGCCTTCATTAGTACACATGAACCTTACTGTGCTAAAAATTAATTTATAAGAAAAAAAAAAGATTGTTACAACCTTATAATTCTCAAGTGATGATATAACTTCAACTCTTTTTAAATTTTGTGGCTCAATTTTTAAGGCATGACTCAGTGTTACCATCCAAGTACACATGCAAATGAGTATTTTGGAATTTATGTACCAGCCTGGTATACAAATCGTATATAAATCACGTTCTAAAACCTGTTACTATATCGTCTATGACATTATATTAATTATATTATGATAAATTATCACATCGTATGTAAATCACGATATTATAATCATATCTAAATTTATACTTTAAAGTTGACTGTATTTCCTCAAAATATAGTAATTGAAATAAAAACAAACAGATGTAAATCACCCCTGAAAATCCGTTACCATTAAGTATAAATGATGCAGAAATAAATAATTAGGTATTTGATATTGTACGGTTCAGGATATTTAAATATAATTTTCAAAATTTTTATTTCTTTCATTTTTAAAAAAAATCTATATTTCAATTTGTTGATCACAGTTTACAAGAAGTATAGTTTTCAATTCCATTGAGGTATACGAATCCTGATAAGTACTAATTTTAAACGATCGCAATAAAATTTACTAGATATTTATTTATATTTCAATATAGTCTAAGAGCCGACAGCACAAAAACCTATGCTATAGAGCACAAGAAAAAACCTTTATATTTTATGGAAGAGTAGTAATAGGGGAATCTAATGATCCATATCTGCCGGAAGTGAAGTGGTGCATAAGCCGAAATTTAACACTACTAGTGGCTCATATCGTAGGTTTATCATTGTATTTTCCTTCTCCTAGTTTTCCAAGTTTTCATACTTTTGATTGTAGGACAGACACAATGCTAAACCTACGAGTGAACCACTAGTGGTATTAATTTTTGGCTTATGCACCACTTTACTCCCGGAAGACATGGATCATTAAATTCCTTCATTACTACTCTTCCATAAAATAGAGGTTTTTTCTTGTGTTTGATAACATAAGGTTTTGTGCTGTCAGCTCTTGGAATAAAAGTTATTTCAAACGATTTTTTGAAATTAATACTTAACATCAAATTGATTGGTTCAAATGAATTTAAAAAATAAGCCAAATATACACAAGAAAATCTTATTTTACTAGGAATATCGAAATTGAAAGAGCAGATTTTAAACTATAAAATTACATTACACTAGTATCTTTTTTCTTTTTTTAAACTTTTTTTTTCGCCTTTGAATAAAATTTTGACAAATGGCGAACATATAAGCTACGTCAAAATACTTATTTAAAGAAATAAACTATTCTTTTAAGTTACAGACTTTCAAAACCTGCGAGCTAAAGTGCCTGCAGTTTCTGTATGTGCGTATATTTGAGTATACGCAACTGACGTACGCACTCTTGATAAAAATAATATGAATAACTCTTGATAAAAATATCCGATTTCTTTTAAATTTTCTATGTAAGTTAACTCTAATAAGATGTTTTTCTTATTATTATTGTAAGGTTCATTGGTTAAGTAAAAAGAGGAGGAACGATACGCTATTTCCCTTTCTCTTTGAAATGAGAGTATAATATTCCTTTAGCAGCCTTTGAGTTAATTCCATCAAATTAAATGGTCTTTTGTAGTTATTTATTAAATTACAGCAAATCAAGTTTTTCGGTAGTTATCGTGCCCATAACTTAACCTTCTCTTTTTTTCGGTACACATTAGAGGTTAACCTGCTATTTTTAATTCATTAAAAATTTTCAGTTCTCTACGATAATATATAGTAAATAAAAAAAATTGTTAGCATGTTTATGTGTCTGTGAAGCTTAGGGAAATCTAACGTACACAAATGTGTGAAAATTTGTATGATGATAGCTGAAGATAAATCAGAATGTTCCCTACTCTCTAATATCTCACTGCTTGTCAAACATTAAAAAAAAAAAAAAAAAAAAAAAAAAAAAAAAAAAAAAAACATTATGAACATTGTAAAGCGGCTTGGTAATTTTAAGCAAGCAGAAAATAAACAAAATAAACGACAAATGTTCAAGTTTACAAGTACCAAGTTGTTTAATAAATTCAAATAAGGAAAATTAAAATTTTCGCATTTAACCATAGTAGGTACGAGTTTCTATCAATGCTACACTTAAAAAAAACTTTTATATTCGCATTTGCTTTTTAAGGCAAAATGCAAAAGGTAGAGATCCTTCGTTCTAGCTACCTTTCCAATTCCAAACATATTATTTGTTCAAAATATTATTAGTATTATTCCTTTAAAAATATATTTTTCAGATGCATTTTATTCGTTTTCCGCTTCTTACGTTCAAAGTATTTTTTCTAAAATAAAAAATATATATATATATATATCGGACCCGAAAGGGGTAAGTTTTGGATAAAAAACAAATTAACCATGCGTAGACTTCCGGTGTACGCTACCGAAAGCAGTAGGACTCTCCACTGTATATTCCGTTGCATAAATTAAAATATATATCTACATCTGTGTGTGTGTGTTTATATAACATCATACCAATTTGAGAGATTAAGTTACGATTCTGTTTAAACACCTTATGTTTCGGGATATTGTCTCATGCATTTTTGAAAATATTTAACAGAAAATCTAAAATTGCAAGTAACCGGTCATTCGTGACACTAATAGTATATTAGTGCATTTACAATGACTTATTTATTTTCTTTTATTTGGACTTATATTGTTAAGTATTATTATATAAGGTGTTTCAATAATGACCGGTATATTTGAAAAATCAATAAAAACTAAACGGGCAGCGATAAAAATACACCGTTTGTTGCAATATGCTTGGGAGAACAGTAAATTTTCAGGCAGACAAACTCCAAAATTAGCTAAAATTTTGAACAACAGATGGCGCTGCAGTCTGAAAAAATCTATAGTAGGATATTTTACACATTGTTCTAAGGAATAAACCATTTTTTTAACAGCAAGCACTTACAGCACACACTTACAGCAGAAAAACATCTTGCAGAATGGCGAACTCAAAGACTGGGTTTTCTTCAATATTTTTCAAATAGCCTGCAGCGCCATCTATTGTTGAAAATTGTAACTAATTTTGAAAGTTTGTCTGCCTGAAAATTTACTGTTGTCCCAAGCATATTGCAACAAACGATGTATTTCTATCGCTGCCTGTTTAATTTTTATTGATTTTTCAAATATACCGGTCATTTTTGTAACACCCTCTATAAATTAATGAAATAAATTTAAGTAAGCACAAATTTTCGCTAATTATATATACTCGAGAGTGAAATACAAAAAGTAATCCCGAAGTCCCAAACGACGAAAAATGTCTTTAAGAAATGATGAGTTATTTTAGGAGAAAACGCATGTCTAAAGAAAGAAAAGAAAGAGACGCATGATATTTTTGTACCTGAAATCTAACACAATAAAATTTTTAGGTGCTTTCGTAATTATGTAAATACGTAGCACCTATAGTTGTTGTTCAGTCCGTCCGTCTGCCTGTCCGCATATAACAACGCAAATCTACCAAACGGAATCGTTTGAAATTTAAAATACATAATTATTACATTATTTTATCCAGTCATTTCAAATGTTATGAAAATCGGATGCATAGATCAATTACAGGGACAATCAAAAGTATTCCGTTACATACACATGTTTCAAATTCATTTTAATGGTGTTACACTCTTTCGAACATAATAAAATTGAAATGAACCTATAAAGTATATATATACTAAAATATTCATTATGTACGATCTGTGATGCAATGAATAGGTATTATTAAATTACAGGGCTACACAAAAGTATCCCACTACATAATGCTATACGGAGAAACATTGTTTGGATCGTGTTTTAATTATATTAAACCATTTCATATTTTATGAATATGATATAATATGCTGAGGTGTTATAAAAATTACTTCCTGTATATTTACAGGAACACAAAGTTTTTGACCACTATATTGTATCCTAAGTACTGTCTACTATATCAACAAGATCTGAATATTTTTAAAACTTTGTTATCGTACGAACGCACCTCATTTGCTACGCTTCACGTGCAATTTCCAACTTGTTTCCTGTAATGAGAATAAGCATGTTCAACATTTTGGACAACATTGTGTCTGATATCCAATCTTATAGACTTCTGTCGTCGACGGCCCTCAGATTTAAATCCTTGCAATTTTAAAATCTGAGAATTGTCCCAAACATTTGTTCTACCCAGATAGCATAAAAATAGTATACGATGGGTAGCATAAGATTGCTACCCATTTTATAGACAACGCTGCACTGTCATCAGTAGCTGAGTATGTTACAATAAGACTCAGGTGTTCGCAGTGATATCCAAACCTAATATTGATTTTGTTGTTATTTGTTAGTATTTTTAGACACTTTAAATTAAAATTTCTGTAGTTCAGAAATATTAAAAGCCCTCGTAAATTATTGCTTTTAGGACTAATTATTTTGCTTTTCAGAAAATGCAAAACGCAACACTTTTCAAATAACAAGATTTTCTGACAAATTGTTTTTGAATTATTCCACCGGAAACATAAAATTTGGGATAATTTGCATAAATGTGATACGTAAAACAGCTGTTGTTTAACAATTGTGTTAAAATTTGAAAAACCAGAATTTCATTTTACGCCAATAAAATGCTGTTAAAGATAAAGTAAACATATATGTCTTCAAATAATAAATAAATTCTAAACAAAATGATAAATTAAAGATATGTTATATTGTAAAACACATACATAAATAGCCAAAATATTTACTTGTTTTCCTTTTTTTACTCACGTACAATGTGACAAGTTTCGCTGTAATCTCGTAGCGTCATTGGATCACAGATAATTCCTAAGATAGAAGGACATAATCAGACGCTGTCCATTGCAGCATAATCACTTAATCTTTTTGAGTCCCATTCCGTAGAATTGGGCTTTTTAGCATCCACTTTGATAGGTCGAAGCAGGGATTAAGATGTTTTTCCACTGACACAATTCTTCTGCTTGATTAGGTTAAACAGACAGCAATAGACGAACCAGAAAAGTCGGAAACAAATAAAATGAACAATAAAATAATACAACTGCAGAGAAAATTCTATTACAGCTGTGAGAGATAAGCCAGTTTCTTTGTTTCTTATACTCATGGAATTTTAATTTGTAATTAAAAGAAATAAAACACTTTATTTAGGAGAAGAGAAATATGTATTCGTTTTGAAAGTCATAGTGTGAAAGTTTTCCAATGTATACAGAAATCATTATTAAATATATTTTGTATCGTTTAAATTAAAAACATCAGTAATTGAGATATATTGAAGTCCTCTATAATTGCTGTTTTTAGGAGTACTTCGGTTGTTCACCAGAAAACTGCTAACGCAATACTTTCGAAATTGCAATATTTTCTGATAAATAGCTTATGTATTATTCCTCTTGTAAATGTAAAATTTGGAAAAATTTATATCTATGTGATAGTTAAAACAAAAGTTATTTAGTAATTGTGTTTAAATTTTTGAAAACAAAAAAATCATTTAAAGCCAATAAAAATACATTAAAGATAGGCGAAACATATATGTCTTCAAAAAATAAATAAATTCTAAACAAAACGATAAATTAAAGATATGTTATATTGTAAAACACATACATAAATAGCCAAAATATTTACTTTATTTCCTTTTTCTTACTTGTGACAAGTTTCGCTGTAATCTCGTAGCGTCATTGGATCACAGATAATTCCTAAGATAGAAGGACATAATCAGACGCTGTCCATTGCAGCATAATCACTTAATCTTTTTGAGTCCCATTCCGTAGAATTGGGCTTTTTAGCATCCACTTTGATAGGTCGAAGCAGGGGATTAAGATTTTTTCCACTGACACAATTCTTCTGCTTGATTAGGTTAAACAGACAGCAACAGACGAACCAGAAAAGTCGGAAACATATAAAATGAACAATAAAATAATACAACTGCAGAGAAAATTCTATTATAGCTGTGAGAGATAAACCCGATTCTTTTTTTCTTTCACACATGAAATTTTAATTTGAAATTAAATTTAAAAAAGCACTTTATTTAGTGTGAAAGTGTTCCATTGTACACAGAAATCATTATTAAAAATATTTTGTATCGTATAAATTAAAAACATCAGTAATTCAGATATATTAAATCCTCTATATTTGCTGTTTTTAGGACTACTTCGGTTGTTCACCAGAAAACTGCTAACGCAATACTTTCGTAATTGCAATATTTTCTGATAAATAGCTTATGTATTATTCCTCTCGTAAATGTAAAATTTGGAAAAATTTATATCTATGTGATAGTTAAAACAAAAGTTATTTAGTAAATGTGTTTAAATTTTTGAAAACAAAAATTTCATTTAAAGCCAATAAAAATACACTAAAGATAGGCGAAACATATGTATCTTCAAATAATAAATAAATTCTAAACAAAACGTTAAAATAAAAATATGTGATATTGTAAAACACATATATAAATAGCCAAATAATTTACTACATTTCCTTTTTCTTACTTACGTGCAATGTGACAAGTTTCGCTGTAATCTCGTAGCGTCATTGGATCACAGATAATTCCTAAGATAGAAGGACATAATCAGATGCTGTCCATTGCAGCATAATCACTTAATCTTTTTGAGTCCCATCCGTAGAATTGGGCTTTTTAGCATCCACTTTGATAGGTCGAAGCAGGGGATTAAGATTTTTTCCACTGACACAATTCTTCTGCTTGATTACGTTAAACAGACAGCAACAGATGAACCAGAAAAGTCGGAAACATATAAAATGAACAATGAAATAATACAACTGCAGAGAAAAAAATTCCATTATAGCTGTGAGAGTCAAGCCCTTTTCTTTGTTTCTTACAGGCATAAACTTTTAATTTGAAACTAAAATAAATAAAACACTTTATTTAGGAGAAGGGAAAAATGTATTTACTTTGAAAGTCATAATGTGAAAGTTTTCCATTGTATACAATAATCATTATTAAATATACTTTATAATAATATATTTAATAAATCATTGTTAAATATATATCGTTTAAATTAAAAACATCAGTAATTCAGACAGATTAAAGTCCTCTAAAATTGCTGTTTTTAAGACTACTTCGGTTGTTCAACAGAAAAACAGACAGCAACAGACGAACCCGAAAACTCGGAAACATATATTTGGAACAATAAAATATTGCGACAACGGAGAAAATTCCATTATAACTATGAGAGATAAGCCCCTTTCTTTGTTTCTTACAAACATGGAATTTTAATTGGAAATTAAAAGAAATAAAGCACTTTCTTTAGGAAAAAGGGAATATGTATTCATTTTGTAAGTCATAATGTGAAAGTTGTTCTAAAGTAAATTATATCCAAATAGACAGGTTAAAATGATAAATTTATAAGAATTTAACAAAATATCCAGTTATTATTAATAATTTCCAAAAAACTTTGGTAAATGTAATAAATTTCAACTCGTTTAGCTTGAGATTTTTATTTCGTATATGTTTATTCTAAATATTCATGGATAAAATTATGCATTTTAAAGCTGTTTAACCACTTAATGGTCACATTAAATTACGTTTTAAAAATTCAAATTCTTTATTCCCACCACTTTTTTGAAAAAAAATATTCATCTTATTTAATGACAAGTAATGCGGTACCAGAATAAAACCAATTTCACTATTTTAAAAAACTTGTGGGCATCAAACAATGCTGAATAAAAGCCATGAAACATGCAACCCGTGGATGTCTCGGGCGCGTCAATTAAGTCGTTAATTCATTCTTTGAACATTTAACTGTTTATAATTTGTACTTAATTCAATCAGTAATTATAAAAATAATTATTTTAAACTGCATAGTCTTTTACGTTTTAATAATAGGATGCTTCTTTTGATGGTGCATTATTGTCTTTCATTACTATGCAACATTTATTAAACTTACCAAAAGACGTCGTTATTTTTAATACTTACCGATTACAAATTAACTGTAATATGTATATGTATATATACATTTAAAGTAATCATAATAAATCAACACAAATTAAAAATACTGTAAATTGAAATACTGTAATTGAAAATACTATAAAAGCTATATCATAAAAATGATGTAAATATAAGGAAAATTGTAAAATACCTGTAGAAACGTCAGATATATACAGAATTTATTTATCTATTTATACATACCAGATGCTTACATACCTTAATGGCCTTTTCACTTAACTCAAAAATGCAGTACCGTGATAAAATTAAAACTTCGTTTGATAATACAAACTCGGTTCACGATAAACTCAGAAAAGAAGAACAAATTCACTCGGAAAATGCATTTAAATTGCTTTAAAGAACAATGTTTTCAAAGTATATTCTTATACATTAAATTCTATCCATGAGACTTAAAAGGTAAATAAAACGTGACATAAGTAAAATCCATCGGATGGTTCATATGCACGGCATTTATCCTTTAAATCTGACATGCATTAGGGCTAAAAGGACTTCCAAAAGGAACCAGAATGCTGGATCAAAAATGAAGGAAATTTAATCCGAATTCCTGGCTGCCATACTGTATTACCTTTTAATGTTTCATAGAATTTTTTGTGGTTCCAGAGGGTAATATTTATAAGCAAACAGTAAAATGAAACATGTGTAAGTCTTATTTTTTCGTACCAGAAGGAAAGATATCGTGTAGGAGTAGCAGAAAGCGAAATACATTAAATCGAGTTCTGTTATGTAACAAATATTAAAAAGTAACGCATTGGGAAGTACACAATTTTCAGAAACTAATGTGAGTGGCAGATAGTAAACATATATAGTTCCCCATTTTTTTTCTTTTCAAATGACTGTGATAAAATTAAATAAAATATACATCTCTCTATATATCTCAGAATTTTAATCAAAGTAATCCTTTTTAAAATATTTAAATTATGTTATCATTTATTACTAACATGCAAATGATGATTTAGTTGATAAATAAATACAGAGAGAAAACATATTGATTTTAAGTTTTTTTTTTTTAATTTTAACTTTTTTATGATTTTAACTTTTTTTATATTTCGTAGAATATTTTTTAGTTCATGAGAGTAATATGTATAAGCAAACAGTAAAACAAAAAATGTGTATGTGTTATTTTTCGTACTAGAAGGGAGGATATCTTGTTTGAGTAGAAGAAAGAGAAATACATTAAATCAAGTTCTGTAATGTAACAAATATTAAAAAGTAACACAATGGAAGTACAAAGTTTTCAGAAACTAATGTGAGTGGCAGATAGAAAACGTATATAGTAGTTCCAGATTTATTTTCTTTTCAAATGACTGTGATAAAATTAAATAAAATATACATATAGATATCTCTTGGAATTTTAATCAAAATAATCCTTTTTAAAATATTTAAATTATGTTACCATTTATTACTAACATGCAAATGATGATTTAGGTGATAAATAAATACAGAGAGAGAAAATATATTGATTTTAAGTTTTTTTTTTTGTATAAATATAAAAAGCAATAAATGTCCTAAGATTTTTTTTATAATTCATTCAAGGGTTTCGGGGACGGAAATTTTCAAAATTTGGAATAACAAAAACGAATGAACTTAAAAATAAAGCTTATGTAAAACCTTAAATCTAATAAAAAATATGTTAAACCCTCACTAAATCTATATAACTATATTCTTGAATAAATTTTGCTCGAACAACTTTGACTTTTTAAATTAATTATTAGGAAATAAAATTGTAGTTACATTAAGATTACAATTAAGTTTAAATTTACTAAAATCTCTTGAAATAAAAAAATGCAGCAACGTCATAAATTTAAAACTTTGTTTGAGAATGGAAACTCTATTCACGATAAACTCAAAAGGGAAGAACAAATTCACTCGGAAAATGCACTTAAATAGCTTAAGAAAACAATGTTCTTTACATTGCTTTTCGAAGTACATCCCTATACATTATATTCTATCTATGAGACTTAAACGGTAAATAAAACGTGACATAAGTAAAATCTCTTGGATGATTCATATGCACGACATTTATCCTTTAAAGCTGACATGCATTAGGGCTAAGAGGACTTCCAAATGGAAGCAGAATGCTGGATCAAAAATAAAGGAAATTTAATCGGAATTCTTCGCTGCCGTGGACTGTATTAACTTTTTTATATTTCGTAGAATATTTTGAGGTGCAAGGGAGTAATCTGTATAAGCAAACAGTAAAATGAAAAATGTGTATGTCTTATTTTTCGTACCAGAAGGGAAGATATCGTGTTTGAGTAGAAGAAAGCAAAACACATTAAATCGAGTTCTATAATGTAACATAATTTAAAAGTAACGTACTGAAAGTACAAAGTTTTCACGAACTAATGTGAGTGGTATTTAAATAACATATATACTATCCAGAAATTTTTTCATATAAATAACTGTGGTGAATGTAAATATACTATAGATATAGATTTCTCTCGCAATATTAATCAAGCTAATCTTATTGAAATATTCAAAATTTGTTACTATTTATTACTAATATGCAAGTGATGTTTCAGGTGATATACAAACACAGAGAAAAATAGATTGTAAGATATTTTCTGTAAATATAACTAATAATAAAAATCATGCATCAATGATTATGAAGCATTTTTCAACAAATTCAGAACAATGTTAAAAGCTACATTGTTTAATATGTTAAAATATTATATGTAATTCGAGAATAAAGAAACGCATTTTATGTTACACAAGAAGTAACTTTTAGTACTTTTAACACTAGAACCGCGGAAAAATTTAATCACGTTTTATCAAATTATTTCGCATCAGAATTTTTATATAGTACTGCTTAACTTATTTATTTAAATTATTATTATACTGCTTATCTTTATCTTACTTTATAGAGAATTTTCTGGTTCGAATCGTCATATTTTCCTTTCATACGGGTCAAAATGTCCCGCCACCGCGGTTCTAGTGTTAAGCATTGTACATGAATTTTATTACGTGTGAAATTGTTTAACATAATTAAAATAATTCGCAAATTATGCCTCCCCTTATGTCATTATGTAACAGAATCCTTTTATGGTGCCTTGTAAATGAATAATGAATATTCTTTGAGCGGCATATTCTACAAAATGTATATATTATTGTCCTTCAAAATGTATATGAATTTCATTATGTTTCAATGGTTGTACAATAATTAAAATGCACTTGAAACTATTTTATACTGTCGGTCGCAATGTAACGGAATAGTTTTGTCTGTCCCTGTAATTGAACTATGTATCCGATTCTTCTAAAATTTTAAACAGTGAAACAAAGTTCTGCAACAAACATATATTTAACATTTCAAGCGATTCAAATGGATAATTTTTGTGCAGTTATTATGTGGACAGACAGACGAACGAATCAGAGGACTACTACGTACTTATACAAGTACAAACGCACCAAAAAAACATTTAAATTTAAAAGCACAAAGCTGAAAACGCATTTCCAGCAATTAATGCTTAAAGCAGAATTGTAACAGACTTATTTTGCGTGTCTTTGTAAATGAACTAAAAATGCTAGAAATGTCCTGTAATAAAGAAATAGTAGTGGAATTCAATGATTTATGCCAGTTTCACTACATTTGCAATAGTGTTACTCTGCAAAAGATTTTATCCACATAGATCAAAAATGAAATGAAATTCTTTTGGTTATTCCTGTAAATGAGCTATTTATCTCACATACTTCATATACAATACCAAGCATGTCTAGTAGACCTAAATAAAGTTTCCAATAGCATGAAAATTCGAGTATATTTATGGGAATTAGAGTTTGGTCAGATGAACAGACGCACAGACAAACAGATTGCATAATTACTTTTCAACCTTGTTGAAAAGCGTTGAAACGATAGCTGTAAAAATATGTATTTTTTAATTTCAGTTTAATCTTTTAAGATTAGAAAAATCTTACATGTAGTATGATGGTTCATTAAGATCGAAATAAAGCTCTGTTTCCTTAAATCTTGTTATTAGGTACATATTTTCAGATATAAAGTTTCATAAAAAGGGCAAAATTTGATGACATATGTTTCAATTCCATTCACGGTGGGGGAGGGGTGACAGGGGAGGTCCATTTGCGAAAATACTAAATCTAAAGTATTATATATATAGTCTGAGCAAAAAAATCTTGACATTTACGATTTTTGATGTTTTGTTCAATATCTAGAAATATAGATAATGAATTATTATGAAACTCCAGGTGTGTAAACTAAATTGTACAGGTCATATACTTTCACGAAGATTTTCCCCCGAAATCTCATAGGGGACCGTCAATAAATTGAAAAAGAACGAAGATCTTTTGGATAACCCTGTCGAAACTAATGTAGCAAAAGCGTTCAAACTGCGGATTATGATTAAGAGGTTTTTTGAAATAAAATGTGTCATTTTTATGATTATAGCATGTACACTCATAGAAAAATTAGGATTTTTATAAAAACGGTTCCAAATTTAACCGTGTTTTTTGCTGATTATTATCAATACTTTCTTATTATAACACAATGTTCTTTTCAGAAAATATGGTAATCAACATTATACATAACACACTGTAGACGAAATTTTAAAAAACCTTAATAATTGTATGAAAAATAAGCATGTTTACTAAATACGTTTTCACTGCGCATGCGTCAATTCTATAAACATTTCATTTGCATATTGTATTAGTTAAATATATAGAGCAACTTTTGTTAAAAATTTCAAAATCATAGCTTAAAAATTCTGAAAATTATCGTCGATAGAATAAGATCAAAATCCGTTATTCCCAATATAAAGCATAAAGATGAGGATCTGTATCCAAATATAGCAATACCTGCAATATTGTGTAGACACTAATCAATTGAATATGGATGCAGTCTCTCAACTTTTTGTTTCATTTAAAAAATAACGAATTTTGATCTTATTCTTTTCAGAATTTTCAAGCTATGATTTTGAGACTTTTACAAAAATTGCTCTATACATTTAGTTATCACAACATGCAGATGGAATTTTTATAGAATTGACGCATGTGCAGTGAAAATTTATTTAATAAATCTGCTCATTTTTCATAGAATTATAAATATTTTTTTTAAAATTTTGATTGAAGGGTTTCAGGTACAATGTTGTTTCTCATATTTTCTGAAAAGAACATTGTTTTATATTAAGAACTCTGCAAATTATAAGCAAAAAACCTTAATTTTAATAAAGTATACAAGCTATCGACACGACAATGAACGCAGTTTATAATCATAAGCCATTTAATCATAATCTGCAGTTTGAACGCTTTTGCTATATTAGATTTGACAAGGTTATTCAAAAGATATTTTTTTTTTCGATTTGTTGACGGTCCCTTATTGGGTTTTGATGAAAAATCTTCGCGAAAATTGTTTATGCATCTGGAGTTTTAGACTCATTCCGCATCTATATTTCTAGATATTTAATAAAACGTCTGAAATCTCAAATATCAAGATTTTTTTTCCAAGATTGTAGTTTTTGTAGGGTAAAATGTCCAAGTAGGAAAATTTTCCTTATCCATTTCTTAATTAAAAACAAGAATCTCTTATTGATATCTGCAATGCTCACAGAGATCTTAAAATTCAAGGTTTGTGGCTTGCACCACTTAGAGATTCTTTGGGACGAACAGATTTTTATGCATTTGGAAAAAAAAAAAAAAAAAAAAAAAAAAAAAAACAGAGATCATCCGCAAATTCTGTGTTGTTTAAAAATTGATTTAAGTACATACATCTCGTTCCGGATGTGAAAATAAGCGTGATAAACGAGATTACGAAATATACTGGATGTGGGAATTCGAGGTTTACACGGACCAGGAACAGTAATGTCCTTGCTCATTGAAAAGAGTTGGCCCGTACATAAAAGGCATTGACCTAGTGCAGTATAAAAAATAAAATTTCTGTCCGAGATAAACCTGTGAAAGAAAAGAGTAAAAAATTCGTAAAGTAAAAAGCTCGTCCAGACTGAATTTTAGCAAAACAAGAATTTTTACGTTAAAAATTGTTTCGTACGAGTTAAAATTTATTCGTATATGTAATCATTAACATATAATCAAAATTAATTATGTTGAATTTATTAAATGAGGACTTTATGCTTGGTATTAAGGAATGAGAAATTAGCAAAACAGAAATTTTGACGAAATTTGACATAATCATAGAATTTTTTTCTGCATTTGAAAACTAAAATTAAAATCATTTTCACTATCTCATACGCATATTAACAAGTCAAAACAAATTTAATGCGCAAAATATAATATATAGGATAGTATAATAGATAATCTAAAAGATAAATGTAATCTAAATACTTGCGGGTAAAAATTCCATAAATATATAAATTTTAGTATATTTAAAATGAAATATTTCTTTTTATCAAATAAAACGATAATTTTAATTTAAATGTAGTATTAATCTTATTTACTCGCTGAAATATTTCGTCTGATGTTTCAAACACAAAATAAAAATGATAAAATAATAATAATAATAATAAAATACAACAGTTTTATTAAAGCTAGCTTTGTTTTTGAAGTTATTATGTTTGTATTTATAACTTTTCTTTATTTATTAAAAAAGTTTTTTTGTTAATAAGATAATGACATTTAAAATCAATAAAAAGTAAATAAACTCCATTATTGTTTTTGTTACCTTTTAACAATGGAAGTTAACCATTCACCAACATTTTGAAGAAATAAAAAAACCTGTTTAAAATTAAAATTAAACGAACATTGTAAAAAATATCTCACGTAGTTACATGCATAAATGAACAGCGTTCGTTTAAAATAACACTTAATAAAACTGGTTCGATAGGAAAGCTAAGAGCAGGTGACTAAAGAAACAGTCTTGCCACAAAATAATATGTAAATTACTAACAAGACAGTACTTATTATTTCTTTTGTACTTTATTTCTGAAAAATCAATTAATCTACTCGATGAAAATACTTAATATAAAAATTAAGTTCAATTAAGTTATTTTAAGTCAATTAAGTTTTTTTATTGATATATAATTTCTGAATACAAGTTGTAGCTATAGTTTTTATTCATGTTTCATATTCATGAAATCCACAAGTTTTTATACAGTTTAATAAGAAATTTTATTATACGGATTTAGATACCAATTCATTCGCATAGAAAAAAAAAATGCCTCTAAGAAAGCGTAAATATAATTTCATTTCCTAAAATAATGCAGGGAAAGACTAAATACGAACTTTTGTACCAATCATTTTAGCATCATAATCATCACACGTGTTCGCAGAGTTGACTGGGGGATATCAAAGCTGCCTATTGAAGCCATGGCACGTTCAACTGAAGCATAAATTCCTAATCTCTATGCTAAAAGGACACTCCTCTCCCGAAAGGCATCATCCCCTCATCCATTTAATCAACCGCTGCCATCATCGGACCCTCATCGGTCCTCATAGATATGGAGAGCTGCTGAGGGTAATCACAATTTTAGCAACTCCTTGGCTATCACTGTCAAATAAAAATGAAAAAAGGCAATTCTCCCCATTTTTGTTTCAAGTATCCTTTTTATTCCGGTATTTTAAATGGAGATTTTAGGATTAGGAGGTGATCTAAATGTAGAAGTCTTTCCCTGTATAATTTTAGGAAGTGAAAATATATTTACTACTTCTTGAGTTAAATTTAGAGACATTTTTCTATGCGATTGAATTGACATCTAAATTGCGATGATAAAAATTAGTTATTAAACTATATAAAAACTTGTTGAGCTTGTGAATGTGAATTTTTTTCATATTAAATGTGATTATAAACTGTAACTGAAAATTTATTTTCAAAAATTATATATTGATGGAAAAACATATTTAATGAAAGTAAATTATGTACACTCCATTTTTATTTGAAGTATCTTTTTTTATTCGAGTATTTTAAATGGAGATTTTAGCATTAAGAGGTTATCTGAATATAGAAATATTTCTCTGTATTATTTTATGAAGTGAAAATATGTTTACTTTTTCTTAGAGACATTTTTTTTTTCTATGCGATTGAATTGATATCTAAATTGCGATATTAATAATTGCTTATTAAACTACATAAAAACTTGTGTATCTTGTGAATATGAAGCTTTCTCATATGAAACGTGAATATAAACTGTAACTAAAAATTCATGTTCAGAAATTATATATCGATAAAAAACTTATCGAATGAAAGTAAATTAATTAAACTCCATTTTTATTTGAACTACTTTTTACTCCTGTAATTTAGATGGACATATTAGGATTATGAGGTTGTCTAAATGTAGAATTCTTTCCCTTTATTATTTTAAAAAGTGTAATTATATTAATCATTTCTACAGACATTTTTTCCTATGAAAATAAATTGACATATAAATTCATGTAATAAGAATTACTTATTAAACTACATAAACGATAATGTATTTCGTATATAAGAAATTTTTTCACATGAAATATGAGTTTAAACTGTAATTGAAATTTTGTATTCAGAAATTATAAATGGATAAAAAAGTCTTAAGTTATTTAATTTATCTTAATTAAACTTCATTTTTATTTGAATTATCCTTTTTATTCCGGTATTTTAAATGGAGATTTTAGGATTAGGAGGTCATCTGAATGGAGAAGTCTTTTCTTGCACTATTTTAGGAAATTAAACTACATTTACAATTTCTTAGAGACATTTTTTTCCATGCGAATAAAATGTTATCTAAATCCGTATAATAAAAATTACATATTAAACTACATAAAAAAAAAAAAAAAAAAAAAAAAAAAAAAAAAAAACTTGTGGATTTCGTAATTATGAAACATTAATATAAACTATAACTAAAAATTTGTGTTCAAAAATTATAAATCGATAAAAAAAGTTAACTCAAATTAATTTAATTAAACTCCATTTTTATAGTAAGAATCCCTATTATTCCGGTATTTTAAATAGAGATTTTGTGATTAGGAGGTCATCTCAATATAGAAGTTTTTTCTCTGTATTATTTTAGAAAGATAAATTAGATTTATTATTTCTTAGAGAGTTTTTTATGCGATTGAATTGATAATTAAATTTGTATGGTGAAAATTATTTATTAAACTTTAAAAAAACTTGTGGATCTTGTGAATATGAAACTTTTTCATATGAAAATTTAATATAAACTTTAGCTGAAAATGTACGTTCAGAAATTATATATCTATAAAAAATCTTAATGAACTTAAATTAATATAACTAATCTCTATTTTTATTTGAAGTATATTTTTTGTTCCGGTATTTTAAATATAAATATTAGGATTATGAGTTTAACTTAAAGTAGAAGGCTGTTTCCTGTATTAAATGAGCAAATTAAAATATATTTACTATTTTTTAAAGATATTTTTTTTTCTATGAAGTGGCACCTAACTTCGAAGAATAAAAATCATTAAGCTATTTAAAAAAACTTGTGGATTTTGCGAATATTAAACATGAATACGAATTGTACCTGAAAATTTATATTCATAAAATATGTACATCGATTATTATTATTTTTTTTGAAGTATCTGTTTATACCAATATTTAAAAAGAAAATTTTAGGATGATAAGTTTCTCTGAATATAGAATAAATTTTCTGTATTAGGAGTATTTGTATTAGGGATCCCAGTATTAATATTAGGAAGTGAAATTTTATTTACCATATATTAGAGACTTTTTTTTTCTATACGAATTACTTGACATCTAAATTCGTATAATAAAAATTATTTATTAAATTGCATAAAAATTTGTGAATCTTGTTGATTATGAAACTTTTTCATACGAATCATGAATATAAACTGTAACTGGAAACTGTATTCACCATTAAAAACAAAACTTCCTGAAAAATAATAATTTCAGTTCGGAGACTATAGGCAACGAAACTAGTTGTCGACTCAATAGTCACTAAAAAGTTACTGTGATTATTTTTTTCAAAACCTATGTATTTCTAAAAAAAATAAAAGAAACAAATGAATAAAATCACGAAATACTACGAAAATTAATTCAATATTTAAAAAAAAATAAATATTATTAAACAGACATGAAAATTTATTGATAACCTTGATAAAAAAAAAGAATAACAACAACTGTAATACATTTCTTTTATGTGTCTATTTTAAATTACAAACGTGTGTCCTTTAATGTAATATGATAATTATTTGTATACAAATTATTTTAAACTAAATAAGTTAGGTTTTATACAATTTCGTTATTTAATTTAGTTAATTTGATAATCTGAACACACAAGCAGTTAAAAGCATGAATGCTAATCGAATACAATTTGCATTTTTCTGTGTTATATTGAGCTAATTTGTTATTCATTAATGCAAATACAGATATAATTTCCACTGCAAAGTACTTGTCAGGACAGCCTTAGATATTCATAAGGTAAATATAATTACTCGAATGTACAAAAGGAAGATAACGAAGTATGTAGAAGTTTCATTAGCGATGACATAGACTTCACTCCTCTGATATAAAAAGGTTTTGACTGGTATTTTTAATGAATTAAGATGATTTTATTTGCTTTGCTTTTATCTTGAAACTGTTTTATGTGTCTTTTGAACGTGATGCTTTATTTATAATTCAGGCTAATCAGATCTTTGTAAAAAAAATAATAAAATTACAAATTACTAATACATAGGCTTTTAGCCGATTTTTCAGATAGAGCTGTTTAATTATTTAGAAAGATCTTTTATAACACAATTACTGAATTTACTATTCTGGCATGATAAGAAATGTACTTCTCATCATCAAAATTCATTTTCATTTATTAGGAAAAATTTTCCGTCAGAATACACTTATGGTTGGAAATTCATTAGTTATTATAGTAAAATTTATGATTTTAAATAATGAAGATTTTCTAGAACGATTTTCCGTTTATTTGATAAACAATAAAGACATCATTATTTTAAATAATGGGCTAAATCTAATCCTTAAATAAATCTACTGCAATCAAATAATTCATAAATTGATTGCAATGTAGCACGAATGGCTGTTATTTGCATTTATTTAACACATGAATCAACATTCATTTAGCAGTCCAAGCCTATTGACATTATTTGTTTGATAATAAAAATCATTTGTGAAAGAACATTTATTATTTGTCGAGCCCATATGCTCGTTATAGATTTGGATGAGTGTGGTATAAAAATCAAGATCTTTTTATGTACGCTAAAAAGTTCAATGGATCTACCCGTCCGAATCCAACCCTTTTTCGAGATATCAGCACCCGAAGTGTGAATGAAAAATACTAAATAGACAGTCATGTATAGAAATTGTTCGCAAGTTAACAGTTTCTTTGCATTGTTTTAAATCTTTCTGCCAATTCCTTTCCCCGAGCTACGAACAAAATCCTTTACACCCACACATTGCCAGTTATTTCCTGACACTTAGACAGGCACTTCACATTCTACGAAGTTTTCGCCACGGTTGCATTCAGAGAGTTTTCCAATCTGTTTTTGTTATTTCCAGTACTTTGTTATATACATTTTTTTTTCGTCAAATGTGTAGCGTGACGTAATGTATAAATTGTATGTATATCTGTTGTGTGAAATAGAATGTTTTTATTAGGCCTGCTTGACTTTCGAATATATATCTTTCTGTCTATTTATTGATCTATTCATTCACACTTGAAATGCTGATATCTCGAAAATGATAGGATTCGGACGGGTAGATCCATTGAACTTTTTTGCGTACATAAAAAGATCTTGATTTTGATACCACACGCGTCCAAATCTACAACTTGCAACTGGGAACGTTCTCCTGTTAGTCAAGCAGAAATTTTGTCATAAAGAAAGGCAACATTTTCTGCTCGTTAATACCAACGAAAATTTATTCAGGTAGTAATAGGGCTGTTGCAAAAACGGGCTATTTTAGTTTCGGAAAAAGAGTTTTACTCATAAATATTTTTCTCATAACACAGGCATTATGTTTTAGAAAACAAAGGATCCTGAATACTCAGCATTATTTTTATTAGGCAAATATCATGAAAGAACATGCCCTGTTATCAAAATTCTGTGTCACTTCTCCTGTGAATTCAATAGAAACATGCTGTCTAACAACAGCATAGTTGATGAATTTATATACAGTATGGAACCATTTATCCGGAAACAGTTAAGTGGAAAACCAATTATCCGGAATGATATTTCTAATAGACAAATGTTAGATTTTTTGTAGAAAAAAGTGTCATACACTGCCAATGTCAAAATATACATTGCTTAAAGCAATTGTATAATTTAATAACAGTGTCTAATAATTGAAACAGAAGCATATATAGTTATAGATATTTTCATTTTTATACAGAGAAAACAAAACAATTTTTGTTCCCTAGGAATTCGCATAAATTACTTTTTTCAAACTCTAACATCTGATCTTACTTGCACCTGATCAAGTAATCTGATAATTAATTTAAAATTAGGGATAATACCGCAACCGCATATATTACATAAAACTTATCAAACAGATGCTGTTTTAATGCCCATCCAGTTAACCGGAAAAAACAGCTATTCGGAATATATCTGACTCAAATTATTCCGTATAAATGGTTTTGTACTGTATTTTAAACATTTATTTAATAAATAATTGGACATAATTTTAATTAAGGTGGTCTGGTGTAATAACGCTAGACAGGGTAATAACGCCAAGTGCTAATATTTTGCATAATTATGAAATGACACCTATGTGCTCTGCGCAGAAGGGTTTTGAGTCATATAAATCGAAAAAACAGCTTCAAGTTAATTTGTTTCATTTTTTGGTCTTATTGCTCTTACAAGGAACTAAAATTTGCGAGATACGTTTTATGATGTGAAGGCTAGATTTTTATCCGGAAAACATTGTTAATTACATAAATTTGTAGTACATTTCATGGACTTTTAAAATGTTGTTGAGGATTTTTGATATCTTCTCGAGATAATTTGTAATTTAAAATGTACAGCGCAATAACTATAACGGGGTAATAACGTCAATCCTTGGCATTAATACCCCGGTTGATTCCCTACAGTGGCCGATCTACATCCTAAATACTGATTCAAATAAACACAGTTAAAACTGTGCAATGTTTCTAATACTTCTATTTAAGCGGTACTTTTTAAGCAAAAAGAAGCTGACGGTCTGATATTCTTTTGCTTCGTTCCCCCCCCCCCCACACACACACCACACTTTTATTTTTCTTACACTTTCACAAAAAATTGAACATTTTCAATAGCTTAGAATGCAATTTGTCAATTTTTAAGTTTGTAGAGTTTGTATTTTTAGAATTGGGCAATCTACATGCAATTATTCCTTCTTATTTCATAGTTTTGTTTGCTTAGCGTTATTACCCTTATAGGTGGGTAATAACGCCAAATAGCATTGGTCAAGAAATCACGCCATTACATTTGATGAATACATATCTGTTAAATTATTTTTTATATAGATAGTCAATGAGTTGCTGCATTAAATCATATATTTGTTTGAAAAATACAAACTAAATCCAAGCCGTGAAAATTGGTAAAACCTTAACGTGGCGTTATTACCCCAGGGTACCTTATCTGTTGTTAAAATTTTATTGCACTTTGAGCAGCAGAACTCTGAATAGAGAATTGTGTTTCTCACTAAAACTGTACAAATTTAAATGTACAAAATGATATAAAAAGTAAACCATTAATATAATATTGAAATTTCTTTTGATGATTTACAAGAAATTGTTTTTGTGATTTATTCGTATGAAAATCTCAAAAATAGTATTTTCTTCAGTTGCTATTTTATGATCAAGAGTGTGATGAATAATTATATCTAGACTCGTCGTTCAAGAAAGTACTATAATTTTTGTGAATGAGAATGCCAAATTTTCTGCCATAATTATTTTTACCGCTGTTGCTATATCATATTAGAAAGCTTAATAGTCAACTTAATAAAACATATCGTAAAACATACTGAAAGTAAAATTTTGCAAAATTAACGTTACATACAACAAATGACATGAGAAACGAATGGGAACTGTAATATGTTTTTGGAGATAAAAACAAGCTTTGAACCACTAGTAATCTGACATGTAATCTTATTGAATTTCGACGTAAAATTAGGCTAGCGAACATCTGATGTGATTGGTCCAAGAGCAGATTAAGTCCCCAGCCATCGTTAATCTTATCTTTAATCAGGTTTCACAGCAACAGATCGAAAAGAAAAGAACAAAAAAGGGTAGACGGTGCCAAGCAAAAAACGACAGAAGATATAAATGAATGAATAAACGTACCTGAAAAATATATAAGGGTATTTCCATGAGCACTTTTCGTATGTCACATTTCTAGTAACTGTTAAATAATTGGCGACCATTATTTTTGAAAGGTTTGCATGGCCTTATTCAACTAATGAAATATCTCTCATAAAATAAGTTAAATTTTTCCGTTCTAAAATACTGGTATCCAAAATCGAAATATGTGACTTACACGACATGTGCTCATGGAATTACACATATATATGTATTTTTTAGAGTATTTTTTTAATGTTGTATTTCTTTCTTTTAGTAATGTATTTGACTGTAAGGAGTAACTGTAAATTGCCTAATCCTTTTAATAAATGTAATTTAATTTGTGCAAAGTCATTCTTCCTCTAACTGTCCTCTTGTCTGTAGGATTTATCAGTTTCAAATAAAACGTCGAAGATAAATTATTTTAATTTTAAACATATTTGAAAGTTGCTCAGAGAATAGGTTCCGACTAAAAATTTTAACAAATCTAATTCATCAATACGATATTAAAAATACTTTTGATGACTTACAAGGAAATATTTTTGTAATTTCTTTATATCAAAATCTTAAAAATGCATTTTTTTTTTTCCAGTGGTCATTTTACGATCAAGTATGTCATATATTTTTTTTATCTAAACTGCATGAAAGTATTAAAACGTTTGTGATGAAAATGTATATTTGTCTGCCGTAGTTATTTTTTCCGCTGTTGCTTTATTATGTTAAACAGTTTAGTAAGCAAGTTAGAAAAATTTATTCTAAAATATACTGAAAGTAAAATTTCGCTAAATTAACATTACAAACAATAAATCAGATAAGGGAAACGAATAGAAACAGTAATGTGTTTTTGGAAACGAAAACTAGATTTAAACCACTAGTCACATTTGACATGTAATCTTATTGAATTTCGATATAAAATTAGGCTAGCGAACATCTGATGTGATTGGTTCAAGAGCAGACTAAGAACCCAGCCATCGTCATTCTCATCATTAATCAGGTTTCACAGCAACAGAATGAAAAAAAAGAATAAAAAAGGATAAAAGATGCCAAGATAAAACGAAAGAGTAAATGAATGAATGAATGAACGTGCCGTAATATATATATATATATATATATATATATATATATATATATATATATATATATATATATATATATATATATATATATATATATATGTATATACGAGAGATTTTTTTGCCTGTCGCATTTTTTACTAATGAATTAATGGTTCCAGCTTGCAAAAAGTGTAATCCACTTAATCGATTTAATTTAATTTCTCTAAACACATTCGTACTCTATCCTATTATCAGTAAGATTTACCTGGGTTTGAAATAACATGAAAAACATGCGTTGCAATTTTATATTTTCTGTCATTTTTTTCAATATATGCAGCGTTATGTATTGATGAATTCATATATTTAAACAATTAATTTAATAAATCATTTCACATAATTTTAATTATCCGTAGTTAAACATTATATCTCACCTTGATCAGTAGAGCTCCGAATTGAGAAATCTTTTTTTTCGCTACTACTGTATGAAGCCAGATGTATAAAATGTTAACAACTCTAATTACTCAATAAAAAATAAAAACTCTTTTTATGTTTTAAAAGGAATTTGTTTGTGAATTATTCGTATCAAAATGTCAAAAATGTTTTTTTCAGTTGTCATTTTATGATAAAATATGTCATATATATTTATATATAGACTCGTCATACAAGAGAGTACTATAACTATTGTGAATGAAAATGCAAATTTGTTTGCCATAGTTTTTTTACCGCTATTGCTTTATCATGTTTGAAAGTTTATAGCCAAGTAAAAATACATTGAATGTAAAATTTCGCTAAATTAACGTTATAGACAACAAATAAGATAAGAGGAACGAATATAAACTCTAATATGTTTTTGGAAACGAAAACAAGATTTGAACCACTAGTACTCTGACATATAATCTTATTTAATTTCGATATAAAATAAGGCTAGCAAACATCTGATGTGATTGGCGCAAGAGCAGATTAAGCCTCAAGCCATCGTCAATCTTATCGTTAATCAGGTTTCACGACAACAGATTGAAAAAAAATAACAGAAAAAAAGAGTAAATGATACCAAGCTAAAAGCAATGGAAGAAATAAAATAATGAATAAACGTACCGTAACAAATATAAATATATATTCTCTTTCTCAGAGATTTTTTTACCTGTTGTATTTCTTTCATTTACTAATCCATTTAACTATACTAGCTTGTAAAAAGTGTAATCCTCTTAATCGATATAATTTAATTTCCGTAAAGAAATTCTTCCTCTAGCTATAATCTTGTCAGTGCGATTTATCTGGATTTGAAATAAAACGTAAAAGATGTATTATTTTACTTAAAAATATTTTTAAATCTTCCATTGACAATGGCGTTCTATTTAAAATTTTATGAAATCAAATTCGTAAATACGTTAATATAAAATCTTTTGATGACTTATAAGAATTATCTTTGTGATTTATTCGTATCAAAGTCTCAGAAGAATTTTTTTTTCTGTTGTCATTTTACGACCATGTATGTCAAATATATTTATATCTAAACACTTCAGGCAATCAAATATTATATTTCATTGTAAATGAAAATGCAAATTTATCTGCAATATTTTTTGTTTACAGCTTTTGCCTTCAGAAAGTTTAGTATCCAAGTTAGAAAAAACTTGCTCTAAAATATGCTGAAAGTAGAATTTCGCTAAACTAATGTTACAGCCAATAAATTAGATAAGAATGGGATGGATCGAATGGGAACTGTAAAAGTGTTTTTGGAGACGAAAACAAAATTTGAACCACTAGTACTCTGACATGTCATCTTATTGAATTTCGATTTAAAATTAGGCTAGCGAACATCTGATGTGATTGGTCCAAGAACATATTACGCATCCAGCCATCGTGTCAATCTTATCTTTAATCAGGTTTCACAGCAACAGATCGAAAAGAAAAGAACAAAAAAGGGTAAACGGTGCCAAGGAAAAAACGACAGAAGAAATAAATGAATGAATAAACGTACCTAAATGAATATATCGGTATTTTTGTAATTTTTTTATATCAAAATCTTAAAAATATTTTGTTTTGTTTTTCACTTGTTATTTTACGATCCAAGTGTGTCATATATATTTATATCTAAACTCGTCATGCATGAAAGTATTAAAAATTTTTGACGAAAATGCATATTTGTCTTCCATAATTAATTTTACGTTAGAAAATTTAGTACACAAGTTAGAAAAATTTATTCTAAAATATAATGAAAATAAAATTTCGCAAAATTAACGTTACATACAACAAATCGCATAAGAGAAACGAATGGGAACATTAATGTGCTTTTGGAGACGAAAACAAGATTTCAACCTCTAGTACTGTGACATGTAATCCTATTCAGTTTCGACGTAAAATTAGGCCAGTGAACATCTGATGTGATTGGTCCAAGAGCAGATTAAGGCCCCAGCCATCGTCCATATTATCTTTAATCAGGTTTCACAACAACAGATAGAAAAAATAATGAAACAGACAAAAACAAAAACAAAAACAACAACAACAAAAAAAAAAGAGAATAAAATATTCAAAATTAAAAACAAGGAAGAAATAAATGAATGAATAAACGTACCGTAACAAATATTTTTTTTGGGAGATTTTTTTCTGTTGTTTTTATTTCTTTTACCAATGTGTTTGGCAATTTTAGTTGATAAAAAGGATAATACTCTTAATCAATGTGCACAGTCCAGTCATATTAATGTGGCGACCATGAGATTTTGGACTTTTTGTTAAATATCTAGACAAAAGGAATTACAAAAGGAATTATTCTGAAACTGCAGGTTTGTAAACGATTAGTACAGGTTACATATTTTTTTGAAAGTGTTTTCTCGAAAACCCCATAGGGGGCCATCAACAAGTTAAAAATAAATATTTTGGATAACCCTGTAAAAATTAATGTAGAAAATAACTCAAATTGTAGATTATGTTTAAGTGGCAAGTCACAATTAAGATTATGATTAAGTCACAATTGTGACTTATTGTAATAAAATTTTCTTTAGGGTAGGATGCATACTATTGGAGAAATTAAGGCATTAAAAAAAAAACAGTGTCAAATTTTGTCAAGTTTTTTTCTTATAATTTGCAGAGTTTTTCATGTACAAAAAATGTTCTTTTGAGAAAATATGACAAACAATATAGTACACAATGCTCAAAAATCATAATTAAAAAATAATAAAAATTCTATAAAAATGAGCAGGTTTACTGAATAATGGTTTACTGCGCATGCGTGAAAGCAATCAAAATATAAATTGCATAATGTGTTACCGAAATGTACAGAGAAACTTTTGTGAAAGTAAATATATATATATATATATATATAGCTTGAAAATTCTGAACAATTCTTAAAATCCATTATTCTCTAAAGGAAACAAAAACATGGAGGGGGGAGGGTTGTATCCATATATTCATCAGAAATCCTAATCTTTTTGATTTATTTTGGATAATATGTATTTTATAGTTATTCTATCGATGATAATTTTCAGAATTTTCAAGCTATGCTTTTGAGTCTTTCACAACAGTTGCTTTATGCATGTATTTAACATATTATGCAAATGACAATTTGATAGCGTTCACGCATGTGCAGTAAAACATTATTTAGTAAAATTGCTCATTTTCATACAGTTTTTATAATTTATTAATTCTCATTACAGGGTAATACACTGTACTCCCGATTATCCGTGTGCGGATTATCCGTTTTGCGGATTATCCGTGCAGCCCAAAAATTTAAATTTTCTCGTTTTTTCCTGTTCTCATTCAGGAGCGAAAAAAAAGAAAAGAAAAAGAAAGAAAGAAAAACTGCGTTTAACGTGACAGATCGTGATGGAATGAGATTTAATAATTTTGTAAATCAGGGGCGCCATTTGGGGGTGGCTGGGGGGGAAATGCCCCCCCCCTCAAGAAATTTCATTTCTTAGAATTTACCAATAGTGAGCCCTCAAAGTGGCCTAAAAATGCATAGAAACCATGAATTTTAGGGTGTCTGCCCCCCCCCCCCCAAGAAAAATGTGAAATGGCGCCTCTGTTCTAAACGCTGTTTTTGGATTACCTTGTAAGACTAGCATCTAGGAAGGGAAAAAGGACAAAGCAAAACGGGTTTCTTTTGCGACAAACAAATGCAATGGTCTCTTTCAGTAGCAGGTGCAAGCGTGTAACAGGTGACAGTTGCTAAGCTGATAAAGAAAAAGAGATTTGTTTTAATCCTTTTTCCCCCCTCCTTTTTTTTCACTCCCCATACATTCTTTCGTTTCTTCGAACCCCGGATGAACCATTTCGTGTTCTTATCGCCAGTTACTAAGAGTGTGTTTTGTATTGACTGTTGTCAGAGCTGTTTATTTTTTCCGTGTGTTTAATAACTTTTTCAGAATGAGTGAATTTACACAGCCTCCGAAACGGCGCAAAAGAGTTTTAACAATTAAACAAAAACTGGATGCAATTTCTAGGCTTGAAAAAGGAGAATCTGTCCAAAAATTAGCTTTGGAGTTAGATGTTGGCATACAGACTGTACGAGACTTCAGAAAACAAAAGCAGAAATTGATGGAATTTACTCGTGATTGTGATAGTGGAGCAGCTTCAACGACAAGAAAAGCAGTTAAAAAATCATCTTTTGAAACCCTTGATGCTTGCATGATTCAGTGGGTGAAGCAAAAACGATCAGAAGGCATTCCCATCTCTGGTCCTATATGCTTAGAGAAAGCATTGTTTTTTCACAAGGCTTTAGGCATTGAAGCCCCATTTAATGCATCTTCAGGTTGGCTGACTCGGTTTAAAAAACGTTATGGTATTAGAGAAGTACAATTAAAAGGAGAACAGTTAAGTGCAGATTATTCAGCTGCCGATTCATTTATTAAAGAATTTGATGAGTACAGGAAAAAAGAAGAATTGTCTCTCGATCAAATTTTTAATGCTGATGAGACCGGTATGTACTGGAAATGCCTCCCAACTAAAACATTAGCATCCCAAGAAGAGAAAGAAACTCCAGGTTTTAAAACTTCAAAGCAGAGAGTAACTGTGATGTGCTGTGCAAACGCCTCCGGAACATTCAGGTTGAAACCCCTTGTTATAGGAAAGTCTAAAAATCCTAGATCTTTCGGGAAGAATTTTGAAAACAAAATACCTGTTCATTATTATTCTCAATCATCATCTTGGATGGATACCGACTTGTTTAGAAGGTGGTTTCATGACAAATTTGTACCACAAGTGAGCGAGTGGCTACGAAAAAAAGGTCTACCCAAAAAAGCAGTTCTTTTAATTGACAATGCGCCATGCCATCCGGATGATATTTCGTCATGTGATGGAGATATTTTTGTAAAGTTCTTGCCTCCAAACGTAACTTCACTCATCCAGCCAATGGACCAAGGAGTTATCTCAACAATGAAGCGCATCTACAGAAGAAATCTTTTGAGACTGCTATTGGAAGAAGATGAAAATCTCGTTAAATTTTGGAAGAAGCTCACGATTTTTGATGCAGTGCAGCTTATTGCTGAAGCTTGGGATGAAATACAAAACTCGACGTTGCATCATGCTTGGAAAAAATTGATGCCTGGGGTCATACATGCAGATAATTCTGCAAACAGAAATACTAAAATACAAGCTTCTGAAATTGTTGAAATTATTTCTGATTTTGATGGA
Organism: Maratus speculifer; assembly: GCA_964019185.1. Lineage (NCBI taxonomy): Eukaryota > Metazoa > Arthropoda > Arachnida > Araneae > Salticidae > Maratus > Maratus speculifer. The sequence goes on along the minus strand of OZ025289.1, from coordinate 115,422,243 downwards.
TTTCAAAATGTTGATGAAGAAAATGTAGAAGATTGGATGAACGAAGATGAAAACGAAAAAGGCTATAAAATTCTTTCAGATCAAGGAATAGTGGATGCAGTTTCAGGCGAGCAAAGCGAAGTCAAAGAACAGGAAGAGAGTGAAGATGAACATGATGCAACAAGTGTGAGTCACGAAACAGCACTGAAGTGCGTAGATCAACTGTTAGACTACATGGGTCATCATAATACTAATTTCGAATTCAATGATGTCATATCTGTGCGCAATGTTCGCCAAATTATAAGGAAAAATGCCACGTTGGCTCGCAGACAAACAAATATAACAGACTTCTTCCAGAAAAGCAACTGACAGTAAATATGTAAGTACAAGTTATGTAAGTACAAGTGTTAAGTACATGTAATGGTATATGTAAGTACAAGTGTATTAAGTTATGGCGAATTTTATTACATATTTCATTACTAATACTTAATGTATTACTTTTTTGTATTAGCAGAGTATCGTAATTAAACCCGAAGTATTTTATATACCACTGTGTACTTTACTTATATCCTCCAAATATACACACTCTTCTGCGTGTTTGATCATTTTCGGATTATCCGTGTTTTTCGATTATCCGTGTGCACCCGTGCATTAATTAGCACGGATAATCGGGAGTACAGTGTATGTATATTGCTGGTTGTCATGCTTTCTGAGAATATCATTACTTAATAATAAGAACGTGTCAAATTATAAGCAAAAAAGTGTTAAAAATCGAGACTGTTTTTATAAAAACCTTAATTTTTTCTACGAGTATATATGCTATGCTCATAAAAATAAATACAGCTTATTACAATGAGTCACTGTAATCATAATCTGCAGTTTGAACGCTCTTTCTTCATTAATTTTGATTGGATAATTCAAAAGATTCTTTTTTCGTTCTTTTTCAAATTGTTGACGGTACCGTATGGAATCTAAGGGAAATTCTTCATGGAAATTTATAACCTTTACTGTTAGCTTTACATTTCTGGAGTTTTAGAATAATTCCTCGTGTATTTGTCTAGATATTTAACAAAAGACAAAAATTGCAAGATGGCCACATTAATGTGACTGGTCTGTGTAAAGAGATTCTTCCTCTAAATATCTTTTATCAATGCGATATATCTGAGTATGAAATAAAACGCAGAACATACATTATTTTGCTTTTAAATATTTAAAAAAACTTACTTAGAGAATAAATTCCGAAATAAAATTTCATTAAATCTAAATCATCAATACGATATTAAAACATCTTTTTATGACTTACAAAGAATTATCTTTATGATTTGTTCGAAGGAAACGCTGAAAAATATTTTTTTTCATTTGTCATTTTACGATCAAGTTAGTCATACATATTTAGATGCAGACTTGTGTTGCGAGAAATTATTATAAATAATTGCAAATAAAAATGCAAATTTATCTGCCATAATTATTTTTCCCACTGTTGCTTTATTATGTCAGAAAGTTTAGTAGCTGAGTTAGAAAGACTTGTACTAAAATATACTGAAAGTAAAATTTCGCTACCCTCTTAAAACGAAAGAGTGGATTTGCCTTCTCAGAAAAGAGCTGTAATTTATTGAATCGTGAATGAGTTGTTTTTTAAAAGCATTACTGATCTTGATTTAGATTGTTTATTTAAATAACTCATCTTGTTTTAAACTGTTTAATAACAACTCACTTACTTGAGCTGTTTCAATTCTTTATGAAAAGCTGAATTTCAAAACATGAGAAGAGCGAATTTCGGCTCAACTTGAGTTATTTTTTGTCTGACATTTTAAGATAGTAAATTAACGTTACAGACAACAAATCAGATAAGAGAAACGAATGGGAATTGTAATGTGCTTTGGGAAACGAAAACAAGATTTGAACCAATAGTACTCAGGCATGTAATCTTATTGAATTTCGACGTAAAAGTGGGCTAGAGAACATCTGATGTGATTGGTCCAAAAGCAGATTAAGCCCCCAGCTATCGTCAATCTTATCATTAATCAGGTTTCACAGTAACAGATTGAAAAGTAAAAACCAACAGAACAAAAAAATTCGGCGAATTTTCGAAACGAATTTCGACTCAACTTGAGTTATTTTTTGACGGAAATTTTGAGAGAGTAAATTAACGTTACAGACAACAAATCAGATAAGAGAAACGAATGAGAATTGTAATGTGCTTTAGGAAACGAAAACAAGATTTGAACCAATAGTACTCAGGCATGTAATCTTATTGAATTTCGACGTAAAAGTAGGCTAGAGAACATCTGATGTGATTGGTCCAAAAGCAGATTAAGCCCCCAGCTATCGTCAATCTTATCATTAATCAGGTTTCACAGTAACAGATTGAAAAGTAAAAACCAACAGAATAAAAAAATTCGGCGAATTTTCGAAACGAATTTCGACTCAACTTGAGTTATTTTTTGACTGAAATTTTGAGAGAGTAAATTAACGTTACAGACAACAAATCAGATAAGAGAAACGAATGAGAATTGTAATGTGCTTTAGGAAACGAAAACAAGATTTGAACCAATAGTACTCAGGCATGTAATCTTATTGAATTTCGACGTAAAAGTAGGCTAGAGAACATCTGATGTGAATGGTCCAAAAGCAGATTAAGCCCCCAGCTATCGTCAATCTTATCATTAATCAAGTTTCACAGTAACAGATTGAAAAGTAAAAACCAACAGAACAAAAAAATTCGGCGAATTTTCGAAGCGAATTTCGACTCAACTTGAGTTATTTTTTGGCTGACATTTTAAGAGAGTAAATTAACGTTACAGACAACACATCAGGTAAGAGAAACGAATGGGAACTGTAATGTGCTTTATGAAACGAAAACAAGATTTGAGCCACTAGTACTCAGACATATAATCTTATTGAATTTCGACGTAAAATTAGGCTAGAGAACAACTGACGTAATTCGTCCAAGTGAAGATTAAACCCCCGACCATCGTCAATCTTATCATTAATCAGGTTTCACAGCAACAGATTGAAAAAAAATAATGAAACAGAGCAGCAAAAAAAAGGTAAAATTTTCAAGATAAAAATAAAGGAATAAATAAACGTATCGTAACAAATATAGGTTTTTTTTCTATTTCAGAGATTTTTTTTTGTCTGTTGTATTTCGTTTTTATTTTTATTTTTTTACTAATGTATTTAACTATTCTAGCTTGTAAAAAATGTAATCCTCTTAATCAATGTAATTTAATTTCTGTAAAAACATTCTTCTTCTAACTATACTCTTGTCAGTGCAACTTATCTGGGTTTGAAATAAAACGTTGAAGAAATGTTACTTTACTTCTAAATATTTTTAAAACTTGCATAGAGAATGAGATCCGAAGTCTATTTTTTAAGAAACAGAATTTTAGAATTCGTATTTTTGTGTGGTTTTAGTGTCCAGAAATTGCCATTGAAACCGTTTTTTATGCATCAGAAACATAACTATGATAAAAATGAAAGTAAATAAAAATGCGTACACCCCGAAAAATATACAAAAATCAAATAAACACAATTTTCTCGCAATCGTTATTTTTTAGCTGGAAATTATTGATCAGAAAAACTACTTACTCAAAACGCTATTTTGTTCACTTCAAATACCTAAATTTCTTTTCAATAGAATAAAACATCGACTTCATAATATTTTCAAGTTTGATATGTCTTACAAATAGTTAAATGTGATAAAAAAAAGAATTAAAAAAAAGATTAAGAATAAAAATAAAAACTAATGCAACAAGTACAGGTTGTTAAATAACTCGCTACACAACCAGAAAATTACTACGGACAGTCATTATTAACCCTTCGCTGACCTGATTGGTCTAATTATCCTGACAAGTACATTTGATAGGTTTAGCTTAACTTTTACCCCTCGGAATTGTACCTATGCTCTAAAGCGGGATGGTCATCCTTGTCATCACCCCTTGTTTAGTTTCACTTAAAAAAGCATTGAAAATTCTGTAAATAAGTGATTTTTTTTCTACTTTTGTACATATGTGATTTTTTCTTTAACTATTTAACGGAGGCTCATGTATATAGAGAATTTTCAATCTCTTTCTTTTATCTCTGTTTCATGAGAAAAATCCTTTTTGAATGTACATTTCGAGCCTATTAGACTTAGGCCCGAAGAGGTCAATTATTTGAAGAAACATACAAGTAAATATTCTGAAAAATACTTAAAATAATTGTATACAGTCCATACATATAAACAGTAGTTGTAATTAATGTTAAGAATTTTATCATTCAAATGACTAATGGTTATATTTTTACTTTCTTCTGTCTTTAAAAAACAATTATTGTATTTGTAAATTTGTATGGTTTATTCAGTTTTTAGATTTCGATGGATCCCCACATTTTAGTATTAAGGCTTTTAAAAAAACTTTTTTTTACAAAATGTCTTTTTGTGAGTCTGCTACTGTCTGTCTGTGTCTTTATTTATCTGAGATAAATTTGTTGATAAATTTGCATTATCTTAAGAACTAACCAACACAGATTTGGTAAAAAATATATATTCAGTTAGTATGTTATATAAATTGGTGTTTATTAGTTTTTGGTGTAAATATCCCCACAGATGGAGCTGCTGTACAGTATTTTAACAATTACCACACACATTTTAATAAAACGTTTAATTCAGATGCTTTTTGAGGCAAATTGATGATGTTTACATTTTGATGTAACTCGCACAAAAGGTGGCGAAGCTACGCTGCATTGTTCATATTTCTTCAATAGCTCTACCTAAGTAATTAATGCGCAGATTTTAATCAACTTAAGATTCAGTTAGTCCTTCATATGAATTGATGTTAACGTTTTTATGAGAAACTCCGACAGGTGACATTGCTAGGCTGCATTTTCACGATTTTATTTATACAGGGTGAGTCATAAGTATCGAAACAATAGGCTATCTCCTTAAATATTGCCCCTAGACCCATACTTCCAATTGCAAAATTTCATTAAAAAAAGGTGAATTTTTTTATAAGATAAGTTGCAACTCCATGGGGGATATATTTTAAAAATTACGAAAATTAAATTTTTATACAGCCCCCAGAGGATAAAACTTCCAATTAGAAAATTTTTCCTTATCTATTCCTCAATTGAACAAACAAAATTCATCTCGATATCTTCAAAATTCAGAGAGTTATGACAATTTTAATAACTCGTGAGATTTAAGGAGATCAAACACAAATTGAAATGCGTGTAATTGAATAAACAATGTTGCTGTAATGTGTCCAGGAAACATTTATTTTATTTATTTATTTAGTAGTTCATTTATAGTAAGAATTTTGGATGTTTTGTGATGGTTAATCATAGAATTTGTAAGCATTATAACATCATAAAACTTCTTAATAAAATATTTTTTTTCCAAAAAATTAGAGTAAATTAAAATTGTTATAACTCAAAACATTATTTGTCGCGTTGAATTTTTTTCTTTTGATTAAATGAAAATGTCTAATTTTCAATTGTGATTCAGCATTTTAAATAATATATATATTTTTTTTAAATAAAAGTATTTAAAATAGCAATATTAAAAATGTGCAATTTTTTGTATACAAATCATATTTTTAAAAGTAAATTTTCTGAGGAGAAATCTTCTTTCGTAGCGTTGGGCATTTTTTTTCCATTTTTGAGATGTTGAAAAACTATTGAACTCGCTTGACTTTTACCCTAACCGACGGTTATTGATTTATGTATGTCAGTTTAAAAATGAGAAATACTGAAATAAAAACATTTGATGCAGAAAAGTGCATTTAGTTTTAAACAAAGATAGATTTAAACCTCTTTTTTTATGACGTCGATTTAAATTTTTTTCATTGTTTGGCCCTGTCAACGTCTTATTTTTCTTGTTAAAATCGCTATAGCACGATGCGTAAAAGGTGCCTGTAATTACGGGCGACACTAGGCGTATAATTCTAGAGATACAGCTATTGCGGAAATCGCACAAAAGCCTGTAGAGTAGGGCCACCTGTTAAGCGATTCACACCAAAAACTAATCAGCACCAATTTATATCAAGGTCTAAGTAAATATAATTTTTATTAAAGTCCGTGGATTAGTTCTTGAGATGGAGCGCTCACAAAATTTAAGTCATATACAGAAATAGAGGAGCAGTGACTCACAGACAGACATTTTGTAAAAACATATTTTTCGGTATCTCTGAGCCTTAAAACGTGTGAATCCGCCGAAAACCAGAATTCAAAAATTTTCATGAGTCCAATTCTTTCTTCTTGTAAAGATAGAAGAAAGTAAAAATAGGTTTAAAACCATCATAAATTTTGAAGCTGAATAGTAAAAAGTAGATTTTTGAAACTATTTCTCTGTAATTTATTAAAATATATTTCCAATGATTCTGCTAATAGAAGTATCATCATCGGTATAACTATTTTTACTAAACTTATTACCGGCGGCAATAAGTTTTTAAGTCACTTTTAATGAGAGTTTAATTAAATCACTTAATTTAATAACACTTTTAATTAGTATTTAATCAGACGGTCCGGCAAATGGGTCGTGCCAGTTACGAGGATGGCGCCAAGCTTGAGATATTGCGGACATAAAGCACATTTCAAGGAAGTTTAAAGCAAAAACCTATACGCTTTTATTTTATATCTAAAAGTTAAAGTATTGTCTCTGATCGACATTTAATAATGCGTAAATTTATGGTCGATCCCTCAATTGTATTTGAAATGAGCTGATATCGCTGCGCTCAGAGTTGTGCTTAAGTGGTGTAAGTCACGAATTTTGGAAAATTTTGGATTTCAATATCTTTCGGGAATTTGTAGGTATCGAGATGATTTTTTTTAGTTCAATTCAGGAATGGATAAGGAAACATTTCCTAATTGGAAGTTTTATCCTCTGGGGCCGTATAAAAATTTAATTTTCGTAATTTTTAAAATAGACCCCCCATGGAGTTTCAACTTATCTTATCAAATAATTCGCCTTTTTTATGGAACTTTGCAATTAGAAGTATGGGTCTAGGGGCAATATTTAAGGAGATAGCCTATTGTTTCGATATTTATGACTAACCCTGTATAACTTTCTTTAAATAATTTTTTTACCTCATTTAAAAGACTTTCTGTAATTGGAACTATATATGTATAACTAACAGTTTAAGAATTAGCCAGTAAGAATAAGTTTGTAAATTAGGTTTACAGGTTTTCTGAGATCTAACTCGCTTAAAATAATTATATTATCACGAAATTTATATATAGTGTTCAATGATTATTTTGGCGGACTCGGTATTGAAAATAAAATGTGCAGCACTTATGATACCTTTATACATTCTGAGGAAAAATTGGTTTCAGTTTTCTCATTGTATTGGAGAATGTTTCATAATCCACGCTTGCTACATTATTTTTCATTCTTGTATCTTATATTACCTTGTATCTTGTATCTTGTATATTATTATCTTGTATCTTATCGCTATGTAAAATAATTAGTATGTGTCAAGCTAAAAGATATCAAAAATACAAAAAAAAAAAAATATATGTTTAGTATAAGCGACAGTCTAAGTAAACAAAAATTTAAAAACATTTAAACACATTTAACCAAAAAAAAGTTGTGCCTGGACAGAATTTGCATATGTCTAAAAATCACACCCATATTATAGACATTAATTTTCCTTTTATTCATTTAAAGCTTAATGCTTTTCTTCTATAAATATTTAATCGTAGTTAGCGCCAAATGTAGAAAAAAATAATATTATTGACTATAGTAAACCAAAGCCACGAATATCTAGCTTGTAACGTAGCAATACCACACATTGTGAAGGTATTTTCGTATAAGATATTTTTGTATATTCGACATTCCACTTCCAAAGTTTTTTTTTTTGTAGATTAATTATTTTTTTTTTATCGCTGAGTAGTGTTTGTTTCCGAAAGATCAGATTTCGTTAAAATATTTTTTTCTGAATTTCAAATGTAAACAAGTGTTGTGTTTGATTTGTGGGATGAGGAGAAGAGATGGGAGGAGAAACACCTTTTATTTGCTTCTACCCACAATTAGGCCAAAGTGATCGTGAAAGTGACTAATACATTGCGAAGAATGAAGGCCGGCAAACGACCCAAGAGTGACCATCCTTACTTCACTTAAAATAATAAAAATATTCTTTTAACCTTGAAGATGATAAACTAAATACAAAATTTATAAAATATAAATTTGAAGAAAAGGTAAAGTTACCTGTGAAGTCCTTGGCAGATGATGAGTAGTAAATCCAGACACATGCACAGGAATTAATACACAAATTGGTTGAAGATTAATATTTATTTATTTATGAAATACTTGTATTTCTTTCATGAAAAATCGACTATCTTCTTTATAGAAACATTTTTGTTTCTCATAGAAATTAAACATTTGTTTTATAGTAAAACTTTACAAATGAAGATATTTTTTAAATTGATATATTCCAAACAAAACCAACATTCTTCATCATAACACATTTTTAAATTTCTTGACAACATGAACTACAAAATTTTTCATGATTCAAAAAATAGGAAAATATTATCATTTCCTTCAAAACATCTTTCAAATATATGTATTTTCACATATAAATATATTAGAAGAAAAATAGTCTACAGAGATATACCTGTATTCTCTTTTGGAAGGCCCCAGTGATATTCAAACTTTAAATATGAGTTCGTGGGCCAAATAATGGGATAAATTCCTTAAGTAAACAAATTGACTTCACTTCTCGAAAAGATTCTTCACCTCTGCTTATTTTTCAGAGGACATGGAACTCATAACAAAAAAACACTATTGAAGAATTGAGCACATACGTTGGTTGAAGAGAATTATTGATAATTGAGATGATGAATAAAAATATTATTTAGAAGACACACGACGACATTCTGCCTTAGATATAAAAGCCATCAATAGAGCAAAGAAATAGGAGACTCATGACGTCACCTAATCTAAATTGTATAAGCAAAAAGGCACAAAACAAAATAATTTTTTTTGGATGCTTTTGAAGGGGATTTGCTTCTCGCTGCCTTAAAGAATCAACTTCGCTGACATCCTGGCGTGTACATAGAAGCATGAAATGATGACCGAACGCAACGGTCTCGAGGGGCGCACACATGCCCCGGAAATTCCACCAAAACCTCCACTCATCCGGCAGCATCCATTACAGCAGGTGTCTAACCGCGCAACTCCCGCAGGAGGCCGTGAGCCCGGAGGGAAAAAGGAAAGGTTACTGGAATCCCAAAATACGCCAATTTGGCAGCGAGCGAAAGAGGGGGGGGTGACAAAATAAGCCAAGTTACGATGCAAAGTATGGAGAAATATGAATTTAATAAAAACAGAATTGATAAACACGTAAAGAAGGGAGGCCAAAGCAGGTGGCCCAGCGCTGAATGACTTAAAATACGTCACCTGCGGAAACTAATTTGATAGGTTAAGGGGGGTGTCCGAATAAACGGAAGTTCCACCCATAGAACAAGCGCGAATGTTCTCGAAGGGTCTCTAAACCGGAAGGAATGATTTCGAACAGGATTTTACCGGCTTGGAACATTCGAAAGCTAAGTAAGAAAGAAAACATTACAGGCGACGATAAGAAAAGAAACGAAAATCGAAATAAAATTTAAATTGAGAACACTAATAAAAAGGAGGTAATAAGAAATAAAATGGCTAATAAAAATGAATTAAACTAAACATATGGGGGGGTTATCGAGTAACCACCACAACAAGAATATTTTTTAAGCAATGTGTTCTATCAAAGGTTACATTTTTAATGTATATATATATATATATATATAGTGGGGCACAATGAAAAAATAGTCCTTACACTAAGTTATTAAATTTCGAATATTTTTATTTTTACACTTATTCGGTATCATAAATGAAAACAAACATTGTTTGTTTATAATCATAAATTTATTTTTAAAATATATATTGCGAAATAAATACATAAAAGAAACGAATTGGGATACTTTTTTTTTACAAAATACGCTTTAATAATAATAAAAAAAAAAAAAAAAAAAAAAAGAGAGAGAGAGAGAGAGAGAGATAATGTAGCTGAGTTATTTTTATTCATTTTCCTTTTAAAATGAAATGATTTAAATAAAAATCCCAATCAACATTATCTTTTATATTTCAAATATGTAACCAGGATTTTATTTTTCAGACACATTGTTGCCTATTTAAAAAATGCATTTTATATTTTTTGAAAGTTAAAACTCTGAAATGAATCTAGAGTAATATATATATTTTTAAATCTATCTAATTTTGAAAATTGACTCAAATGTAATTGGGAGCAGTTGGGTTCTCTGTAATGTCAATCACTCAGCAGATAAAATTATATGGATTGTTTTGTTGCGATACAGCAGTACATCAGAGGACATTCACCAACGTTAGAATAGAAAACAATCAAATCACTGAGACCGAAAAGAAAATACCGTAACCCACAAGCAATTTCATGTTTTTTATTATCTCCAATCTTTCCTTTATTTCCTTTCGTATTGTTATGTAAATTCGTATTTTCTGAGACTTAAATTCTTCACTTTTATAGAAATATACACACATCTATAGAAAAAAATTTGTTTATATTAACCCTTTCGGGTCTGGTGTACTACTAATAGTACATCATCTTTCAACTAACGTATTTTCCCAGTATTTAGTAATTCTTTTCAAAGAGCCTTATATTTTATTTTAAAGACATAGCTGCATTAGAGGGTAAGTGTGCATTTAATTTTTTCGCTAAAATATACCATTAAAAGTACTGAAACTCTCATTTAAGGTGGATGAAACTTCGAATGCAAGTCGAGCAAATCGTTCTTTTCAGTTTGCTTTTGTTATTGATATCATAAATAATTAGAATTATTATTTGAAATTATTATCGTAAAATAAGTTATTGAATCTAATGCTTGATGTAATTTTTGTAATCAAAATCATTCAAAAATTGTGATTTATCAATTTTTGAATAAGTACAGTGGTCTTTAAAGGAATTATATCACTACAAGGCACATTGTATCTATAATGTTTTAGAAATGAAATTTGTAGTAACTTAGGTTGAATATTTCTTGCTTTATAGCAATATTTCTCTTTATTTTTGTCATATAGTATTGTTATGTAATATTATTGGCCTATAATTTGTAAATATATATAGATATATATATATAGATTTATTACACTTTCCTTTATCTCTTGCTGAAGCGCTGGGTTTCAGAAACCGAACTGCAAACTCCTTGAAACATGATCTTCCAGTAATTCATCAACCATTGACCATTCCATCTCAAAAAAGTTCAAACCATCGCTTCGCCTAATATAGGATGTAAGATATGATAATACTGGCCATATGACAGAGAGAAGCAAGGTCCAACAAAGGTGCAAATTAGGAGGATGTAACTTTAGAACAACATATTTTTGTGAAAAATTCAACGTTTACTTAATCTTCTATGGTGATAGGAATTGCTTCAAAACTTTTCATACCAAATAAGAGAAGTCAACAGAATATACCAAAAAATAACAATTTTATTTATTTATTTGTTTATATATTTATTCCAATTTCTACACAGTTTTTTTTTTGTTTTTTTGTTTAGAAATGTAAAATAAGTGTCAACTATTGCGAATTATATAATTCTAATTTCATATTTTTAAATATACCTTTTACATTTTTTATAAATCTCTCAAAATTTCGATTTGAAATTGCTTTACACGTATTTGTTCCTCGAAAGACCACTGCACTATTAATAGAACATAATATAGTTGATTAAATAATTACAATATTTTAATAAAACTTAATTCTTGGCTTTTAGAGCAATACTTTTCCATGTTTAAATCCAAAAAATAATTTTCTGAACGTAAAACAAATTGAGACCCGAAAACGTTAAGTGAAACTTAGTTATATCCGGATTATGTGTTCAATGAAATGATTTAAAAAAATTCGCAATTAGCATTATATCTTAAATATGTGAGCATGATTTTATTTTTTAGACACATTCTTGCATATTTAAAAAATATTTTTTATATTTATTGAATATTCAAACTCTCAAATGAAAGTAAATAATAACTTAAAAAATATCTAATTAAGGGGTCTCAGTACTCTTAAAATAGGAAAAATTGAAAGAAATGAGACCATGTTCAATATTTAATATCTTAAAATGTTTATGATATTAAAACTCAATTTTTATTAAGATGAAAGATATAAGCACGTTCTTTCATTTTATGCCTTTAAAAAATTGCAAGGTGCAGAATTAGCATTCACAGAACGCTCCAAACTGTCAGACATTTGACGAGCAGAAAATTGACATAAGAGCTTATACGCGCACGATTACAAAATAAATAATGCAACTAGAATAAAAGTTTGGTATCTACTTATACATCACATTGTAATAATTATGTTGAACCTAAATAAATTTATATTTAAAGCATTTTTCTAGTTTTAATACAAAGTTGTATTTGACTAATACAAATTTTTGAAAATTTCAACAACATAATCACCTAAAAAATAATTTTTTTGACAATAGAAAGGAAATTTTAGGTTCAGATTATACAGGTTAACATGAAATATATATTTTGAGAATTTTATGTAAAAATACTTATAAGATTTTGAGATATCGTGAGCGTAATGACGAAAAATATCATTTGGAAAAAAATGACTTCAAAGTTTCGGAAACGCCGCTTCAGCTATTGAGCAGATAAAATTCTAACACCCATAACTTTTGTTGTAATATGAATTTCGAAAAAAAAAAAAAAATAGAAAAAAAATGTCCAGAAAAGATAGCAGTTTAACATATAAAAAATTGAAATTTCGAAAATTTGGAAGCTTTAAGATTCTTGAGACCCCTTAAGTTTGAAAATTGACTCTAATGCAATTGGGAGCAGCTGGGTTCTCTGTAATGTCAATCACACAGCAGATATAAATTGGATTGTTTTGTTGCGATACAGCAGTTTATCAGAGGACATTCGCTAACGTTAGAAAACAATCAAATCACTGAGAGCGAAAAGAAAATACCGAAGCAATTTCATGTTTTTTATTATCCTTACTCTTTCCTTTATTTCCTTTCGTATGGTTATGTAAATTCTTAATTTTCTCATACATAAATTCTGCAATTTTATATAAGACGGGAAAATAAATATATCTTTAGAATATATCTCGTTTATATTAACACTTTTACTGTCAAGGCGTGCCGCCACACTGCTCTGAAAATTTCCAATAGGCGCGAGCAGTTGCGCTGCTCTGTTGTCGTGCTATATCTGAAAATTCACTTGTGTCCGACATTTTAAAATCAAAATTAGAAATAATAAAAAAATAATAATTACGATGTTTATATAAAAAATATGCGATCGAAGATAGTTATAATGCAATATAATGAATAAAAATACAAACACGGTAACACGGCCGTCACTATTTTTATCCAATATTCGAAATTATATCACAACAATAAAAACAAAGATATTTTTTCACAGCTTAGAAAAAAACTGCAGAAATAAAATGATAATGTCTTTCATTCACAGCTTGTCGTTTGCAATTTGAAAACTTCTTACATTTTGACATTTCTCTTGTTATGCGACAATAAATTAAATTAATTCAAATAGCACTTTATCAAAAACTGCGAGCGCCAAAGGTGAACTGTCAAAAAAGAGCGCTATCGCGACGCTGGTGGCATTTTTTACAACAAGCCAGAGCAGCGCGACGGCGCTCCTTGCCACTAAAAGGGTTAAATGAAACACAGTTGAATCCCAACAGTGTGCGCATTTTATGTTTTAGGAGGTATTGTAAAGACACGAATTTTATACACTTATTTTTATAATAATAAATATATGCAGCACATTAGGAAAATAATTTTTGTATAAATTATTTAACTTCGAATATTTTTATTTCTCCCATTATTTATTGTCATAAATAAAAACAAAATATTGTTTAATTATGATCATAAATTACTTTTAAATCCACATTGTAATGTTGAATACATTCTAGAGATAAAAGTTTTCTCACAAAAACGCTGTAACACACACACACACACACACACAAATAAATAAAAATAAAAAAAGGAGAGAGAGAGCGCGAAATAAATGCGCCAATCTTACTCGTTTTATTTTTTTGTTTATTTATTTATTTATTCTTTTTTCGAATGAAATGATTTATATAAAAGTTGCAATTAACATTATATCTTAAATATGTGAGTATGATTTTAATGTTTATACATTCCCTTGTTTATTTACAAAAAATGCATTTTATATTTATTCAGTGTTAAAACTCACAAATGAACTAGAATAATAACTTTAAAAAATCCATCTAATTTAAAAAATTGACTTAAATGTAATTGGGAGTAGCTGGGTTCTCTGTAATGTCTATCATTCAGCAAATATAAATTGGATTGTTTTGATGTAATGCCTAGCTTATCACAGGACATTCATTGACGTTAGAAAGCAATCAAATCATTCAAGAACAAAAAGACAATAATGTCCAGTCTTCAAGCAGCTTCATGTTTTTTACTAACCTTAATCTTTCCTATATTTTCTTTTGTATTGTTATGTAAATTCGTATTTTCTGAAATTTAAATTCTGCGATTTTATATAAGATGCGAATGTAAGTATATCTTAAGGATATACGTTATCTATATTAAATAAAACGCAGTTAAATATCAACAACCTGCTCAATGAAATGACTTAAATAAAAATCTTAATGGACATTATTTTAAAATATGTAAACATGATTTCTTTTTTTATACACACTCTTCATTATTTAAAAAAATGGTTTTACATTTATTCTGAATTAAAACTCTCAAATAAAAGTAGAATAATAACTTTAAAAGAATCAATCTAAATTTTGAAAATTAAACTTAAATGTAATTGGGTGCAGTTGGGTTCTCTGCAATGTCTGTATCTCAGCAGATATAAATTGGATTGTTTTGTTGCGATGCAGCAGTTTATCAGAAGAAATTAACTGACGTTAGAAAGCAATGAAATCACTGAGAACGAAAAGATAATACCAAAACCCACAAGTAATTTTATGTTTTTTTTATTTTCCTAAATTTTCTTTCGTAATGCTTTCTTATGTTCGTTTCTTATGTAAATGCGTATTTTCTGAAACAAAAATTCTGCAGTTATACATAAGACGGGAAATAAATATATCTTTAGAATATAACTCGTTTATATTAAGTGAAATGCAGTTAAATCCCAACAGTGTGCACATTTTATGTTTTGTGTGATGTTTTGTGTTATGTTTTGTGTTATGTTTATGGTGAAAATGATTATTTATTTGAGTGAATAATCTTCGAATTAACTATGTGCTGATGTTATGTTAAGAGTTCTATTAAAAATCTGTCCAACGTTCAACGTGAGATTCGTCAAATGATATTCTGCTTAAATTAGTGAAGTGTTGTGCTCAAATAATGGAACTGTTGTGTTTAAGAAGATATTGTTTTAAGAGTTAATGAATATTTTGACAAAAAAAAAAAAAAAAAAAAATGATACCGATCGCTGGAAATTTTTTTTTTGAACTATGCTTTTTGGAAGCAGCCAGAAGTTTAGATGCTGCTGTTCATATTTCATGAAAATTTTCTTTGAAACGACTTTGCCAATTAAAATTAAAGATGTCATATGTTGGTTAAATCTGAAGAAGAACTGTTTAAATTATTGTGTGATTAAGATATGCACAAATAAGTTGGCCTTTTGTATATTGAGTGAACTTTTTGCATATTGAGAGAATAAAGTTTTCAGTCTGTTTTCCTGGGATGTGATAAGAGGAACTGTGCTGATTTTTTAAAAAGTTTATCGCCTCTAGAGAGACAGTGCTGGTTTTATTTTATTAGTGTGAAGAACGACGATAAGACCTGAGTATGGTCTGCATCCTAAAGATTGGAGTTTATGCATTTTTGTCGTGAATGTCATGGTGCAGCAAGTGAAGTGTGTGGGCAGTATGAAAGTTTGATTGCCCTGAATGCTCACAAGAACCTTTCAGCTTTGTGTTTCTTGAACTGTGCTCTACATAGCCTGTGACGACTTTGCCCAGTTGGACTTTTTGCTGTGATGCCTTATGGTGCCTGAGAGGACTTTATCCTGATGAGTTTTGAGTTCATGAACTGTGATCTACAGTGCTTGAAATGACTTTATGAATAAGCTTTTGTTCCAAGGAAACATGGACTTAGTTGTGACAGACTGTATCCTGCATACCTTTAAGAGCTCTGATAAACTGGGAATCTACTTGGCCATGACGTTTTTGCATATTTTCTCGACAGAACTACTGGTTCTGGTACTTTGTGTCATGGAGAACTTCTGCAGTAAAAGTGAAATTTTTAAAATTCTTTTTATTGAAAATTAAATGATTTTCTTTAGTTTAATAGAAAATAATTAAATGGATAAATTTTTAAGTAGTTTATGTGAAAAATATTATATAGAGATATTTATTAAAAATGAAGTGTTAAAACCTTAATAGTTTTGCTATATTTTTAAATTTAAACTGTTTAATTTAATTTTGAAGTTTAAGTATAATGAAGTTAAAATTGTTACATCTCTCTCTCTATATTTTTTAATTAACAGGCCTGCATTTGAGGATTTTTGAAAAATATAAGATTTTGAGAGTATATTTGAACTTTGATTAAAGTGTGTAATGTTTAATAGACTCTTTTATATATTTAAAATCTTTAATAAATTTAAAGTTTTTAAAAAACTTATAAGGTGCTTAAATGGTAGGAAATCAGTTTTTGGTGCTGTCTACGGGCGGAGATTTATGAATTATTAGTGAAAGTTTATAGATATTTTTGAGTAATTTAATATTTAAAATTTTGTTTTGTGACATGGCTTCAGAGGTTTATTTGATCTTGCTGATTTCCTGGAGTTTATGTCCTATTCTTTTTAGTTTAAAAGTTTGATATTTTTTTTTATATATATATTCTTAAAGTTTAGCATATTATGTTTTAAAAAATCAAGTATATTTTTTTCAGTATGGGAGGTTTTTTTATTATTAGTGTTAGATTTAGGGAAACATGATCTCACGAAAATTTTGGTATATTAAGTACAGAATATTCTAAATAAATTTGAATTTTTATTTACTGAATGAATTTTATTATTTACTTTACACCAGTCATTGATTTAGTGCATATAATCTATAATCGAAGATAAATATTTTTTTTTCTTTTTCTGAGTTCTCATAAAAATATTAATTTTTGCAATATGTTTTACAGATTCTTTTTTTTTAGAGTTTTAGAGTTTTAGAGTTGATTTAGAGTGTTAGAGTTGATTTAGAGTTTTAGAGTTGATTTAGTTTTAGAGTTGAGTTAGAGTGTTAGAGTTGATTTAGAGTTTTAGAGTTGATTTAGTTTTAGAGTTGAGTTAGAGTGTTAGAGTTGAGTTAGAGTGTTAGAGTTGATTTAGAGTTTTAGAGTTGATTTAGAGTGTTAGAGTTGATTTAGAGTTTTAGAGTTGATTTAGTTTTAGAGTTGAGTTAGAGTTTTAGAGTTGAGTTAGAGTGTTAGAGTTGATTTAGAGTTTTAGAGTTGAGTTAGAGTTTTAGAGTTGATTTAGAGTTTTAGAGTTGAGTTAGAGTTCTAGAGTTGAGTTAGAGTTTTAGAGTTGATTTAGAGTGTTAGAGTTGATTTAGAGTTTTAGAGTTGATTTAGTTTTGGAGTTGAGTTAGAGTTTTAGAGTTGAGTTAGAGTGTTAGAGTTGATTTAGAGTTTTAGAGTTGAGTTAGAGTTTTAGAGTTGATTTAGAGTTTTAGAGTTGATTTAGAGTTCTAGAGTTGATTTAGAGTTTTAGAGTTGATTTAGAGTTTTAGAGCCATGGAAGAGATCCACCATTCTAAGTGTTAGGATTTTCGAGTTTGGTCTGGTACATTTATTTTTGTCCTGTTAAATGTATATGCAAATGTTTAATGAAATATGTATTAATATGATTTATTTTTGCAGATAAAATGAATAATTAATGTTTGTTTATTTCTGTTTTAAGTATAGTGTATTTAGTATGTAGTTTTTCTGTAATTCTGCAATATTTTTTTAATATAAATCACAAAATTAGCAATAGATACTTTCTATTTTGGGAAATGTGAAAGGCATGGTATTTGTCATAGTGGAGTATGGTTTAAGCAAGTTTGGTGTAATCAGAATTTGGAAACTTCTGATATGGAGTTTTGGTTAAAGGATTTTTTGCAGTTGTTTAGTGTCATTTCTGCTCAGTGCTAATTTCAGAAATAATTTTTAAAGTTGACTTTTGTTAATTGGAAGTTGAAAGTTGATCATGTGTAAGGCTAAAAATTCAACTCTTTTGATGAAAGAGTCTTTGAAGATCTGATCCATTTTTTGATTGAGTTGATGGATCTTTTTGCGGATATTTTTTTTTTGGTATTGAGTTTAAGCAATTGTGAAATGTTGAAATAGATATGGAAATAAATTAATAAAGTTTTTGTTATATTAATGTAATAGAACATATTTAAATATTTTGTGTTAGATTCAACTGTAGGATTGCATTTTTTTGAAGTTGTTAGAATTGTCTCCTGAATGTGAAAGGAACATCTTTTAGCTGGCTTGTCAAGTTTTCTAAATGTGTTAGACTTGGTCAGATAAAATTCAATCTCCAGTGAATATAAGAGCAATAGTTTGGAGGAACCATGTTGTAGTGTAAGAGCGAATGAACCCTATGGGCTAAATTTGGTTTAGTTGGAGATGTTTAGTATGTGATGGACTCTCATGGAATTGCTTGTTTTCAATTCTTGGGCTGAATTTTTGGATATTTAATGGAGATTTTTCGGAATGAAAATTTTTGTTTTGAAACTGAAGTTAAATTTGCTAAATGTTTCTGTGTTTAGTGGAGGGGGATTGATTTTCAGAAGTTAACTTTGCTCCTCGCTGAGTGACAGAAACAATCATGTGATAGTATATTCAGTCAGCTGTGTAAGTTTTAGGGCTTGTGAGGAGAGTCTAATTTTTGTGAAAGTGTTTTTGTACTGGTGGACTGTTTCTCGGCAATAAGGAGTTTCTATGGTCTTGGTGTCAACATTGGTTGATCTGTCCTAATCTGTTAAGTATGGAAACAATAGTTTATTATTTGAGGTTTATTTGTGATTGTCTTCTTGCCTATGTGATTTTGTGTTTTTCGAGAGAGTGAGGTATGAAGACCTAGGGCCCCAGGCAAATTGGGAGAGAGTGAAAGGGTAGCCGGGTGTAGACGGCGCTGAAAGTTGTATGAATTTTATGTACCAATTTAATTATTTGTGTCCTCCGGATTCTTAGGAGATGTTGTAGCTGAAACTTTGTTTTTATTGGAAATTGGCTGCTGTGAAGGATAGGATTATTTTTGAGAATGGAGTCATGTGTTGATGCAAGACCGGGAAGTTTGTATGTTGTAAAAATGAGATTTGGTTACCTTTGAATTTAATCATGGGGTTCCACTATTCTTAATTTTATAATTGAATATTAAAGATGTTTGATATATTTATTCAATATGTGAAAATAATATTTTTATATTGTTTAAAACAGTTAATTGTGTAAGATATATTATTAATGTATATGATAATTGAAATTTCTTCTTATTATAGACTTTGAAGATTGTTTAATGAATATTACAATATTGAAAAAGTTTAATAAGTGTAAGATATTGACATGCTATGTTCTTGTTGAAATATATGTAGGGGTTTTTCAAGTGTGTATAAGGTATATAAAAGCAGTATATATCAATATTTTTGAATATGTTTTAAAACCTAGGAGCCAGATTGAGTGGATCTTGTTGGTATGAGAGTAATTTTAAGTGACTACCTACCTGGTAAAAGTTGTTTTTTGATGTGTGTAAATATTATATAAAAGTTTTTATTTTGTGTATAAATATGTTTGAATATTTTGGGTGTTAGGCTGAGCTGGAACTTTTGCTAATTTTTATTGTTTATTCCCTGTTATTGTGTCTTCTTTAAAGATTTATTAATATATTTGGAGTTAGTGTACAGGTGATTAAGTGCTGTTGAGATAATGGTCCTTTTCAAGATGTTATCCTTTTTTGTTCTAAATATGGACATCGTCAGGATGCACTAGTGTGCTAGGCTATCCTTAAGAGGATTAAAACTATAGTGGTGTATTTTAATATTCTTGTAGTCGCCTCTCCTTTTTAGATAAAAGTGTTAAGAGGGGGGTTTTGATAGGATTTAACATCAGTAGGATACTAGCAGTTCTTATCACTTTTATCTCCTTTCTAATATTTTTGTTTAGCACTAAAGTTTAAATGATATTTAAAGCAAAGGCTAAAAAGTTTTATTTATCAATTGTTAAAAAATTAAATTTAAAGTTAAAGTTCTATTTAATTTAAACAATAATTGAAATTAATTGTAAGATTTGGTAAGTGGAGATTTGAAAAGTATAATGTAAAAATAGGAGATCTAGTGTTGTTAGTAGAGGAAAATACACCAAACAATAAGTGGCTATTAGGCAGAATTATTGAAGTATATTACGGTAATGATGAGAAATTTCGCGTAGTTCAGGTAAAAACTCAGAATGGAATTTTTAAAAGATCGATTAGTAAATTATGTATTTTCCTATGCCTAAAAACCATAGTACTTAAAAAAAAGATAAAAGATAAATATATATATATGTGTGAGTGTTATATTGTTTTTTCTTTCAATTTTTATATTTGAGTAAACATATATAGTGACCTTTTGTATTTATTTGTGTAATTAGTGTACTTGGTAAAAAAAGAGTTATTATTGAATGTGAAACATGTCAATGGGGGCCGGTATGTTCCATGTAGGCAGACGATACCGTGCTACCTATAATTAAAATCTCAGTGTCCAGAAAGTGAAAAGAAGTGAAGAGTTTTTTATATTATTATTCCAAAGTTGTGTTTGAAAAATGTGCAGACGATAATGCAGCAGTGAGCTGCGAGTGAGTGTTATTCTTTCAATAAAGTGTTTTTTTAATATCATCAGTGCCTATGGAATAATTTGTGTAATGTGTGCATTTATTTTACAAGGAGATATGATAAAAGCATGGATTTTTATATTAATAAAAATATGAAGCTTATTTGGAAAATAGTTTTATCGCTAAATTATTTAATTTCGAGTATTTTTATTTTTCTCATTATTTATTATCATAAACGAAAACAAATTTTGTTTAACTATAATCTTAAATTACTTTTAAAAACGCACATTGTAGAGTAATCTTGAATACATTTTAGAGTTAAAAGTTTACTCATAAAAACGCTTTAATAAAAAAAATAAAGAACAAGAATAAAAAAGAAATTAAATAAATAAAATATATATAGAGAGAAATAGTTGCGCCATTCTTACTCGTTTTGTTATTTGTTTATTATTATTTTTTTTAATGAAAAGATTAAAATAAATATCTCAATTAGCATTATAATTCAAATATGTAAACATAATTATATTTTTTATACGCACTTTTGCATATTTAAAAAAAAATGCAATTTATACTTATTAAATATTAAAACTCTCAAATGAAACTAGAGTAATACCTTTAAAAAATCTAATTAAAAATATTATTTAAATGTCATTGGGAGCAGCTGAATTCTCTGTAAGTCAGTCATTCAGCAGATATAAAATGTATTATTTTGTTACAAATAGCAATTTATCAGAGAACATTCATTAACGTTAGAAAGCAATCAAAACACACAAGCAATTTTATGCTTTTTATTATTCTTTATCTTTCCTTTATTTCTTTTCGTATTGTTATCTAAATTCCTATTTTCTGAAATATAAATTCAATAGTTTTATATAAACCGGGAAAAATATATCTTTAGAATATAACTCGTTTATATTAAGTGAAATGCAGTTAAATCCCAGCAGTGTGCACATTTTATGTTTTAGGAGATATGATAAAAACAAGGATTTTTATATTAAGAAAAATATGAAGCTTATTCGGAAAAGAGTTTTAATGCTAAATTATTTAATTTCGGGTATTTTTATTTTTCTCATTATTTATTATCATAAACGAAAACAAATTTTGTTTAACTATAATCATAAATTATTTTTAAAAACGCAAATTTTTGAGTAATCTTGAATACATTCAAGAGTTAAAAATTTTCTCTCAAAAACACTTTTATACAAAAACAATTGAAAAAATAAGAATAAAAAAATAAATAAAATAAAATAAAAGAGAGAGAGAAAAAGAGAAAAATAGTTACGCCAATCTTATTCGTTTTTTTTTATATTTTACTTGCTTATTATTATTATTTTTTTAATGAAAATATTAAAATAAAAATCTCAATTAACATCAGAATCCAAATATGTAACCATGATTTTATTTTTTATACCCACTCTTGCATATTTTCAAAAACATGCAATTTATACTTATTCAATATTAAAACTCTCAAATGAATTTAGAGTAATGCCTTTAAGAAAACCTAATTAAAAAGTTATTTAAATGTAATTGGGAGCAGCTGGATTCTCTGTAATGTCAGTCATTCAGCAGATATAAATTGTATTATTTTGTTACAAACAGCAATTTATCAGAGAACATTCATTAACGTTAGAAAGCAATCAAATCACTGAGAATGAAAAGACAATACCAAAACACACAAGCAATTTTATGCTTTTTATTATCCTTTATCTTTCCTTTGTTTCTTTTTGTATTGTTATGTAAATTCTTATTTTCTGAGATATAAATTCAGTAGTTTTATAAAAAACGGGAAAAATATATCTTTAGAATATAACTCGTTTATATTAAATGAAACGCAGTTAAATCCCAACAACGTACGCATTTTATGTTTTATTTAATATTATAAACATACTGCCTTTTAAACATGTTTTTTTAATTAGATGAATCACAAAAATACGTAGTGCATTATGCTATTATAGCGTAAAATAATAATGAAATTAGGTTACCATTTATATATTACAGTATAACCTTCCAATATCGAAAACCTCGAAACCGTGGAAATTGATAACTATTGGTAGGTGTCACATATGTAAATGTGTAAGCTGTTTGAGATGTACAGGGTGGTCATAAATGAACTTCAACGTTATATTTAGCCAAACTGACCTAACAACTCAAACAACCGAAAAAAAATTCAAATTTAGTTATTTGAAGGTATGCGTTCGAAATCGTAATGATTTGAAAATGATACAGCTCTCACAGTTACGGTTAGAGTTTAAAAATTTTCAAATTTTCAAATGGCAACACCTTTTTAAATGCACAAAAAAAGAAAAGAAAAAGGTTTGTAATTGATATTAAAAAAACCTATGAGGCATAACTCTGAAAACGTTTATTTTTTGAAGTGACTGTTTCTAGCATAATTTTTGAAATAAAAACTTCATTAGTATCATCAAGTTTTCTGAAGTATGCTATATATATATATATATATATATATATATATATATATATATATATATATATATATATATATATATATATATATATATATATATATATATATATATATATATATGGCTACTACACGTCAATTTAAATTTTGCACAAACAACAAAAAAATTGTTGGAATTACAAGTTGAAAATACAAGACTTTAGTAAGATTCAAATAAAATTATTGAAACTTCGTTATAATTTTATAAGAGTGTGAACATTTTTGTTTTGGCTTGAGCAACAAAACCATTTTTTTTTTTTTTTTTTTTTTTTACTTTAACGAAAAAAATCACCTAAAACAACGAAAATAAACTCAAGAAAACATTTTTTGTAGTTTTAATCAATTCCTTTTTCTGGGTTTAGAATTATCTAACTTTATTTCCATATACATATGCACGCTATATGTGATACAAGAAGATTTTTGGCACATTGAGCTTAAGGTTTTCGCACACCTTCAGAAGTGACTTTGTGAAAACTTCAAAATGTTCTCGTATTATTCATTTTTACAAAGATATTTACTTTAAAACTTTGGAAAACAGTATTTAAAAAATCGCAATTACACCGAAGAGATAAATTGTCAAAATTTTTTCGAAAATTGACATTTTCGGAAATAGTAATAACTCAAAATAAAATAATGTATTGATATTCTGTGAATTACATATTATAGATAATAGATACCTCTAGGACTTAGAAGACTATAACTTCACACTAATCTCTATCTCAGATGATATGGTAATTGGAATACTAGTGTAATCAAAATTTCGCAAAATTTGTGTCAAAATTGTCATTTATAAATTATTTATAAAAGTGTAAATATAAAACTATTTAAACTATATCATCAAGAGTGTGGTCTATATTATATAACTTGGACTTAATACAGTTAGCTTCGCGTCAATAAAGAGCAATGATAATAATAATATATTCTGTCCTACCTTGGTTGATTCTTTTTCAATAGATATTAAATTGTGTATTCATACTTTTTGATGTATGTATCCTTGTGTTAAAAAAAAATTCACCACAAATTCATTATCATCTTGCACAAAGACAGACGAAACAACTGCATAATCTTGATTACTGAATTTAATTATAATTAAACAAATGTTAATAAAATTTTACATTTAAATTTTTTCAGTAAAATATTCCGGTTAGCTTACAGAGAACACATAGAAGACTAAAAGAAAAAATGTACTTTCACATTCAGATTACATCGATTGCGTCATTAAGATGAAATACATAATTAGCTGAAAAAAAGTTATTACTATGGAAAGAAAAACCCGATTACATATTGAAAATGAAAGTCTCTTGATTAAATAAAATAAAATTTATTAGAAATTTTATTTAAATATTTATTTAAAAGAAAATCATTATATGTCTATCAGTGTATTCCCGCAAAAGGCGTTTTTAACACGTTCACTGCCGCTTACGTGAAGATGTGATAATAGTTAATGCCTCACTGTAGAAGTGGGTTTTTCCCAGAAGCCGACATACTTTTTATAACAAAGAATCAGTGAAACATTTTTCCGCGCCAACGCGTGAATAGCTATTGGTCATCACCCCACATCACGTGCTGGTGCGTGATCGGCAGCGAACGTATTAAAAGAAGTAAAATTTCGTGGTGTTTTATGCATACATTTTTCATTTAAGATGTTTTACGTATAGTAAAATCTAAAAAACCTCGTTTTGAGAAATAACAATTAAAAGTGTTCGGATCACTTACGTAACAGAATTTTCTTATTAAAAAAAAAAATGTCATTCTTTCTTATGTATGCATTAGTTATATTAGTAAATGTGTAGCTGTTTTTAATGAGAAACTTATTTATTGAATTAAAATTGTGTTTAAGTTGTTAATCGATAATTTAATAATTTTACTTCATTCATTCTTTATTAAATTTTGTATTTCAGCAGTCCTTTGATATTAAATCGAGAACGCATTAGAACTTTATAATTAGTTTTTCTTGTTATCTCCATTTTTTTACGACGTAGAAATAGACTAACTCTATAGTTTGCCGCTGTTGGTCGTTCCTACCTTGTTTTCCATGTTTAATTTTACACTAAGATCCGATTTTCGCATAAGTAACTAATTAGGTTCAACAGTTATTAAAATGCATTTCGTAAATTTTAAATCATTTGTAAAGTTAATGTAACGACGATTGTTATTTTCTAGTAATTATTTAAAAAGGCGAAGGTTGTTCGTGTAAGATTTATACAAGGATATAATTATGAAGGTTTAATGAAGAGTAATTTTTTATTATTAAATTTAAGACATGTCAACAGCTTTATTTTTATTATGAAGTCCGTCCATTTGCAACATATAAAAGCTCAAAAACTACCCAATGGAATAATTAGCAATTTTATAAATATAAAACTGTGTAGAGATTTGTCGAGTCATTTCAAATTTTAATGATATCGGATGTACATTTCATATACAGGCACACATACAGGGACATATTTCGTTACCGACGGGATAAAATAATTTCAATTGCTTCTTAATGATGTTACACCCATCGAATCATAATGAAATTGATATGCATTTATAGAGGGCAACAAAATATACATATCGTAGAATATATCGCACAAAAAAATATTTATTATTCATTTGCAGGGAACCACAAAAGAATTCCATTATATAATCATATAGGGAAAGATATAATTTGTCGCATGTTTTAATATTTTTAAACAATTTTACATATAATAAAACCGATATGTAATGCTTAAGTTTACTAAAAATTATTCACTGTGCAAATGCGTTTCCATATTTCTGAATTTGATATAATATTTTTAAGTATTAAACAGTGCAGTTTTATAAATTATTCGGAATGTGTTGGAACGTGTTTCATAATCTATGATTGATGTATGATTTTTCTTTCTTATTTATCTTATAATAAATTTTTTAGACTTTATCTATTTTCTCTCTGTGTTATTACATCATCTAAAATATAATTTGCATGTTAGTAATAAAGGGTGCCATAATTTATCTATTTTTAAAAGGATTAGCTTAATTAATATCCCGAGAGAAATCTATATGTATACTTTTTTGACTTCATCACAGACATTTATGTATATATATATTTATATATATATATATATTATCTGGAACCATGTACGTAATTTAACTGACTCTCATATTAGTTTCTGGAAACTTTGTACTTTACGTGTTGCTTTGAATTATGTTATATTACGTAACTCGATTTAATGCGTTTCGCTTTCTTCTCCTCAAACACGATATCTTCCCTTTTAGTACGAAAAATAAGACATACACATTTTTCATTTTGCTGTTTGCTTATACATGTTAATCTCCTGAACCTCAAAATATTCCATTAAATGTAAAAAAGCAATACAGTCTACGGCAGCGAGGAATTCAGATTAAATTTCCTTTATTTTTGATCCAGCATTCTGCTACCTTTTGGAAGTCCTTTTAGCCCTAATGCATGTCAGCTTTAAAGGATAAATGTCGTGCACATGAACCATCCAAAAGATTTTACTTATGTCACGTTTTATTTTCCGTTTAAGCCATACATAGAATATAATGTATAGATATATACTTCGAAATGTAATGTAAAGAAAATTGTCCTTTAAAGCTATTTAAGAGCATTTTTCGAGGAAATTTGTTCTTCCTTTTCTTGAGTCTTATCATGAACCGAGTTTCCATTATCAAACAATATATTATTGTTATCATGCTGCTGCCATTTTGATTTAGTGAATATCTGATAAATGTAAAATTGTTTGTAATGTTAATGTAACGATGATTGTAATTTTCTAGTAATTATTTAAAAAAGGTGAATGTTGTTCGTTTAAATTTTATGCAAGAGTATAATTATGTATGTTTATATACAAATATATATAATTATAAATAATGATATATTTATATATATTTATATATATATAATTATATATGTTTTGTGAAGAATAAGAGAGATTTTTTTTTATTAAATTTGAAGCGTTGCATGAGCTTTATAATTATTATTATTAGGTTTACATTTGTAATTTTCCAGGGATTTTACTTATGTGAGGTTTTATTTACCGCTTAAGTCTCATAGATAGAATATAATGTAGAGGGATATATGTCGAAAAGCAATGAAAAGAACATTGTTCTTTAAAGCTTTTTAAGTGCATTTTCCGAGTGAACTTGTTCCTCTTTCTTGAGTTTATACACTGAGAAACATTTGTGGAAACGTTACTCCGTAAAATTGGTGGCAGCATTGCTGCCTCCAGTTTTATGGAGTAATTTAACCACTAAAACCGGTGTAACATTGTCATGTTACACCAGTAATATATGTTTAAATTACACCATTACATATGTGAAAACAATTACTCCATGAAACTGGAGGCAGCATTTGCCACCATTTTTACACCAATTATATGGAGTAACGTTTCCACAAATGTTTTACAGTGTAGTGAACCGAGTTTGCATTAGCAAACAAAGTAACAGTTTTCTTTTAGGTCTAAATCTTTCAATTATATATATTTTTTCTTTCTATCATATGTCATTTTTCAGCAGATTTTCAAAACTACTATTTCTTCACATCAATCTCTAACCAATATTTAAGAAGCATTCCTTAAATCTTAATTCTGCATGTAATGCCACTAAGCGTCAAGAAAACGTCTAAATATTTTATCACGCTGCTGCGTTTTTGATATAAAGATTACTTGGTAAATTTAAATTTATTTGTAGTTTTCTATGGTAATTTTCTAGTTATTAATTAAAAAAGGTCAAGATTGATTGTGTAATTTTTTTGCAAGAATATAATTAAGTAGTTTTAGTGAGGAGTAGAAAATATTTTTTTATTATTTTTAAAGCGTTACATAAGCTTTATTATTATTATGACGAGCATTCTTAATCTGTTAAATACATAGCCCCTATTATCATCATCTGGTCCGTCAGACCGTCTGCAGCATATAACTGCACAAAAGCTACCCTACGGAATATTTAGAAATTTTATAAACATCAACGTCGTTAAGTTTTGTCGAGTAATTTCAAAATTTATTGAGATCGCATGTACATTTCAAATATAGGGACACTCAATATTATTCCGTTAGGGGAGACCGGGGCATGTTGGCCCAGTTTTTTTATGTTATTTTTTTTCATACCTAAATTTTATTTATTTTTAGATGCAGTATTTTTTTACAATACCTAGTACATTTAACTAGTGAGGAAAACGCTTACTTTTAGTTAATATGAAATTTTAAGAATTTTTTAAATTTAATTATGGTGTGATCACATCTGGGACAACTTCCCCCGTGCACGGCGTATGTTGCCCATTAAGTGGGGAACGTTGGCCTGCACTGCTCTTTATTATGTTTATTTAGAAGTTAAATAAAATTCATAATAGTGAATAGAAACTTTAATGCATGTATATAAAAAATTATTTGCAGATTAAGTTTACAAATCAGAGGGATCATTTTAGTGAATGCATTCAAAATATAATCCATTAATCTCTTTTCAAACACATTTCACATGAGCTCAACGTTTGCAACTCACGCATTGGATCCATTCTTCCCCAGGCATACTTTGATTAAACTCCTTCATACAACGTAGGCAGATATTGTCTTCGTCTTCCTCATCGTCACTTTCTTTAATAGATTTCTTCTTCCGTATTTGGGGGTTCAGACCACTACATCTATGCTGTGAGGAATCAAAAGGAAACAAAATCTTTTTCACAGATTGATTTACTTTGCGTTTTTTGGTCTGATTTCTTCTATAAATATCATTTTTAATTTTTGCACTATTTCTTTCTTCTGTTGCCTTTTGTTGGTGTTCAAGAACTAATTTGAGATGGTTATGTGTGAGGACTGCAGAAGTTCTTTTCAATCTATTCCAAGCATTTTTCTTCCTTCGCTCTGCCTTTCCGAATGGTTTAATATCCTCAGGTGTTGGAGTTCTCTTGCATGGAGCAGGAAAAGATGCGGTGGGCACATCTATAGAAATAGGCCTACCCATAATTACCTGGGTTTCATTAGAAGCTACACCAATTACTTTGTCGTGCGTTCTTGAAGACTCTGGTCTATCACTGACATACGAAGGCATGAAATCAGAGTGAGTAAAAACATTAAAATTTAAAGGGCATGTTCCAGTTATCTGAAAACCTGATGTTATATTAACTGGATTTACTGCATTGGGAAAGGCATTTTTCACAATTCCCGGAATATAGTAGATGGTCATAGGGCACTATTAATTGTCACCCAACCATCACAGGCTGAATAACATATTTTTGGAATGGGTCATAAACTGTGCGGCCGAATGGTTGTAGCTTATGGCTACAGTGGGCGGAAAAGACCGGGCCAACGTGCCCCAACGTAAGTGGGCCAACGTGCCACCTCGCCATGTTTAAAATACTTTTGCTATTCTATACATATCTTAACAACATTTAATATTTATTGTTACATGAAAAGAATCGTTATAAATTGAACTTTCAAAATATTACTCACTGTTGTTCTTGTGAAGTATCTCTTGAGAGCATTAACACTTTCTGCACACTAAAGAAAATTTGCTTCGAGATCTACGAAAGTGAAAAATCAACGTTGTTATTAGTTTGTTTTTGTTAAGAGAACTGAAATTCGTGGAAGGGTAGGAAAGCAGGTTTTCTAACATGTTTCTGGACTTGTGATGACATCTGGTGACTAGTTTAAAAATTAAACCAAATTGGCCAACCTAACCCTATGGCCAACATGCCCCGATCTCCCCTACATTGCAACCGACAGGATAAAATAGTTTCAAATCCTCTTTACGATGTTAAAACCGTCCAAACATAACGAAATTGATATAACTCTATGAAGGGTAAGAAACACATATTGTGTTAAATATATCACACAAGAAATGCTTATTATTCATTTACAGCGCACCACAAAAGAATTCTATTCCAAAGTGGTAAAGGGGGGGACGTAATTTGCAGTATGATTTAATAATGTTAAGCCTTTTCACATAGAATAAAATTGACAAACAATGCTTAAATTTAATGATAGAATAAATTTAATTTAGTTTCTTCTTTTGTAATAGAAAATGCATTTCAATACTTTTCAATTAGATATGATATTTTAAATTATTAAACGGTGTAGTTTTAAATATTATTCTGAATTTATTGGAAAATTTTACATAATCTATGCTTGACGCTTTTTTTCTTGTTTATTCTTATAGTAAATTTCTAAGAATAAATCTATTTTCTCTATGTGTTTCTACATCTGCTAAAACATCCTGTTCATGATAAAATAAACGATAACTTAATTTAAATACTCTCAAAAAGATAAGGTTGATAAATATTCCCAGCAAAATTTATACTTTATTTACTTTTATCACAATCATTAAAAAAAAAATAGAATCTGGAATAATATAATTAATTATTTAACTACCACTCACATTAGTTTCTGGAAACTTTGTACTTCCAATGCGTTACTTTCGAATTTTGTTAACTTTACAGAACTCTATTTAATGTATTTCTCTTTCTTCTACTCAAAAACGAAATCTTCCCTTCTTGAACGAAAAATAAGGCACACACATTTTTCATGTTACTGTTTGCTCATACATATTACTCTCTTGAACCGCAAAATATTCCATGAAATAAAAAAAATGTAATAAAGTCCATGGCAGCGAGGAATTCAGATTAAATTTCTCCTTTTTTGTTTTGATCAAGCATTCTGCTTCCTTTTAGTCCTAATGCATCTCAGTTTTAAAGTATAAATATTATGCATGTGAACCATCTGAGCGATTTTACTTATATCATGTTTCATTTATCGTTTAAGTTTCAAAACTAGAATATAATGTTTAGGGACATACTTTGAAATGTGATTCTTTAAAGCTATTTAAGTGCCTTTTCCGAGTGAATATGTTCTTCTATTCAGATTCTATCATGAACCGAGTTTGCATTATCAAGAAAAGTAATAATTTAAGCATGCTGCTTCCTGTTTGATTACTTGGTAAATTTAAATTGATGTCCAATGTATCAATGCGTAGTTATATATAATCTAGGTGATAAGATTATATATAACTACGATCTTATCACCTAGTAATTATTATAAAAGTCAAGATTATTCAAGTAAATTTTATGCAAGAATATATATATAGATTTAGTTTTTGGTAAAAATGATTTTTTAAATTAAACTTAGGCGTTATATAGGCTTTATGATTATTATTAAGTCCATTCTTTATAGTTACTCGAAAATGTAAAACTTTTTGTCCCCGGACACCTTAAACTTCTTTCATTTTTGAGTCTGTCGTGAACCGAGTCATTATCAAACAAAGTGTTAATTTTATCACGCTGGTGCGTTTTTGATTTAAAGAGTATATTTGGTAAATTTAAATTTATGTGTAATGTTAATGTAACAACAATCGTATTTTCTAGTAATTATTTAAAAAATTAAGGTAATTCGTGTAAATTTTATGCAAGGATATAATCATATAGATTTAGTGAGTTTAAAAATAAATAAATTTAAGGCGTTACACAAGATTTATTGTTATTATGAATTATAATTGTAATTTGTTAAGTATGTAGCATCTATCATCGTCATCTAGTCAGTCCGTGTGACAGCATATAACAGCTCAAAAACTAGAGAAAGGGATTGACTTTGTAAAAAAAGTGAAATACGTACAATCAATATATTTTATCTATATGTTTATAACATCATTTGCATGCAAGAAATAAATGGTAACATAATTTAATTTTTCTCAAGAGGATAAGTTTGATTA
This sequence comes from Maratus speculifer, assembly GCA_964019185.1. NCBI lineage: Eukaryota > Metazoa > Arthropoda > Arachnida > Araneae > Salticidae > Maratus > Maratus speculifer. The sequence continues at coordinate 115,390,343 of OZ025289.1, read as the reverse complement.
ATATTTCGAGAGAAATCGTTGTGTTACTTTTTTTACTTTTATCATATTCATTTATATATGTATATATATATATATAAATGTATTTTCATGAATCATATGTAATTTAACTACCGCTGACATTAAATTCAGGAAACGTTATACTTCTAATTCGGTACTTTTGACTTATGTTACATTATAGAACTCCATTTAATGTATTTCGCTTTCTTCTACTAAAACACGATATCTTCCCTTCTAGTACATAAAATAAGACATACGCATTTTTCATTTTACTGTTTGCTTATACATGTTACTCTCCTGAACCTCAAAATATTCCATTAAATGTAAAAAGGCAATACAGTCTACGGCAGCGAGGAATTCAGATTAAATTTCCTTTATTTTTGACCCAGCATTCTGCTTCTTTTTTGGAAGTCCTTTTAACCCTAATGCATGTCAGCTTGAAAGGATAAATGTCTTGCATATGAACCATCCGAGGGATTTCTCTTATATCACGTTTTATTTACCGTTTAAGTCTCACAGATAGAATATAACGTATGGGAACATACTTCGAAAACATTGCTCTTTAAAGCTATTTAAGTGCATTTTCCGAGTGAATTTGTTCTTCTTTCTTGTGTGTATAGTGAACCAAGTATTCATTATCAAAGTATTGATGTTATCACGCTATTGCGTTTTGGATGTAAAGAGTTTTTGGTAAATTTAAAATTATTTGTAATGTTAGTGTAACGTTGATCTTACTTTCTAGTAATTATTTAAAACTGTCAAGGTAAAAATGTCAAGTATATCGTATAAATTTTATGCAGAAATATAATTTTATAGATTTCGTTAGGAGTAAAAAGGATTTTTAAAAATTAAATTTAAGGGGTATTGAAGATTTATACTTTTTCTTAATTGCATTCGTTAACGTTATTCAAAAATTTAAACATTTTTGTCCCCGAACCTGTTAAAGAAACATAAAATGAAAAAAAAAAAAATAGCAAAGCTACAGCTTTTTATATTTGTACTGAAAAAAATCTATCTGTTTTTATACACATCATCTAAATCAGCAATTGCATGTCAATAATAAATGGTAACATAATTAAAATATTCTGAAAAGGATTACCTTATTTAGTATTCCAATAGAAATCTGTATGCATACTTAATTCACTTTCATCACAATTATTTACATTAAAAAAAAAATATTTTCTGGAACCCTGTATGTAATGTAACTACCACTCATATTAATTTCTGGAAACTTTGTACTTTCAATGCTTTACTTTTGAATTACGTTACATTACATAATTCGATTTAATGCGTTTCGCTTTCTTCTACTCAAACACGATATCTTCAGTTCTGGTACGAAAAATAAGACATACACATTTTTCATTTTACTCTTTGCTTATACATATTACTCCCTTGCACCTCAAAATATTCTGTGAAATATAAAAAGGTAATACAGTCCATGGTAGCGAGGAATTCATATTAAATTTCCTTTATTTTTGACCAGCATTCTGCTTCCCTTTTTAAGTCCTTTTAGCCCTAATGCATGTCAGCTATAAAAATAAATGTCGTGCATATGAACTATCCGAGGGATTTTACTTATGTCTCGTTTTATTTACCGTTTAAGTCTCCTGCATAGAATATAATGTACAAGGATATACTTCGAAATGTAATGTAAAGAATATTGTTCTTTAAAGCTATTTAAGCGCATTTTCATTGCATTTTCCGAGTGAATTTCTTCTTCTTTTTCTTCAGTCTATCATGAACCGAGTTTGCTGTACCAAACAAAGTATGAATGTTAACGCTCTGCTGCTCTTTTGATTTTGTGAATGTCTGATAAATATAAAATTATTTGTAATGTCAATGTAACGACGATTGTAATTAAAAAAGGTCAAGGTTGTTCGTTTAAATTTTATGCAAGAGTATAATTATATATTTTGTGAGAAATAAAAGAGATTTTTTTAAATTAAATGTAAGGCGTTACATGAGCTTTAATAATATTATTAAGAGATTCGTAATTTGTTAAATACACTGAACCTATTGTCGTCATCTAATCTATATGTATGCTAGCATTCTATGCTATAAGTATGGTAGCATATAACGCTTCAAAATCTACCCAACGAAGTAATTTAAATTATATATATATATACAAACGTTGTAGAGTTTTTGACAGTCATTTCACATTTTATGAAAACTTAAAAATACATTCATAAAAGTTTCCTTCATTCCATTAAATTATGTCCTATGTAATTCATTGAATTATACCCATGACATTTAATGATTCTTGTCTGCTGGGAAGTTTACGTCATGTTTAAAGTAGAGTTATATGATTTCAGTACCAAATAAAGTATATGAGTACCTCATAAGCCAAGAGGTTCAAGTGACAAAAATTCAATTTAAAGTAAATAGAGTTAAAAAATAATTGACGTTAAATATGAATATCATTAATAAATTATTGAATTGAAAGAGGAATCTACTGCTTGTTTCATTGTAGTCTAAGAATTCTTACTTCAGTGACTGGGGAAAAACAATTTTAGTTAAATTTTTAATTTATCAATATTGATTATTATTCACCAAAAGTTGTTGGCCTCTTGAACGCAGCATAATATCATGAAATCACTTATATTTCATAAACTGAAAAGTAAAAAGCGTATATCCAGATAGCCTTTGCACTTAGTTTATTTTTTTCAATTTTGTCACTTATACCACTTGATTTCTGAGATCCTCATATGTTATTATAATCAATTGCATATTCATGCATATCTGCATACATTACATAGTGCTACATATATTGCATGAATTCAAGACTTGAAAATCTTTGAAACTAATTACAGTACGAACGCACCAAATTTGTTGCGTTTAGCATAAAACTTCCAATTTGTTTTGTTATCAGTTCCATATTATTTTTTACGTACATGTTTCATAATGCAAAATTACAATTAATTAAGCTTCTATTGTTTTAACACAATAAACCTGATTGGCAAATTTATCATGCGAATTGAATATTTCCAACTGAACGAAAAATTGCCCAGGCCGGGAGGCGAACCAAGATACTTATCTTACAAGGCCAATGTTTTATATATTTTTCGCTCAGTTGGAAATATCCAATTCGTATGATAAATTTACCAATCAGTTTCATTGTGTTAAAACAATTGTATATCTACGTACCCATCGTTATATGGAGTTCCCTTACCTGCGGTTTATTCTATCAAGCTGTCTAAATGTCAGACCAGATGTCATGACCAATAAAGTTATCCGAGAGAAATATGCCCACAGGTTGTCGCCCAGTTAGCTTAACAGGTAAAGCATTGGCCTTGTAATACAAAGATCTGCGTTCGATTCCTCGCCTGGGATATTTTTCGCTCACTTGGAAATATTCAATTTGTATAGTTAAGCTTTAATTTATAAACTCCCATTTACCTTAAAAACGAAATTTAATAAATTGCATGTTATCTAAGCTTTAGTTATTGTGTTTTAAATTGCCATTTTGTAATCACATTTAAAAGTAAACATGGAATTATGAACTAAATTAAAAGATAAAGTGTGCTAATTGAATATATTTATCTTTATAAATTTTCTAATTATTAAAATAAAAAGGGGGGATATCATGCCGGACACATAGTTAAGGAAATAGCGTTTATTATTGTGTGAATATTTTGATTTTATTACAGCATACATTTTGACAAAGGTTTTTTTTTTTTTTTTTTTTTTTTTTTTTTTTTTTTTTTTTAAGACATAGATAGCATATGGCGTGCAAAAGCTCAAATTTATGTTTCATTGACTTGTTATGTATTTTTCCTTTTGCTTCAATTGTTGTCATTGGAAATTTAAAAAAAAAATGTTGCTACAATACTGGATATAAAGTTTCAATTAAATATAAAGCGATAATTATATGATTTTTTGCGAACTTGGAATTTCATTCAATCAAAAATAACTAACTGTAAAAGTCGTACTTGCATAAAAATAATCCAATATTTCTCACATACCTACAAAAATATGAATGTACCAACAATTTTGCGGATATAGCAGTATCTTAACTTAACAGGACAAAAATATTAAAAAAAAGAACATTAAATTTGCATTAAAAAATAAAATATGTTACAGATATATTAAAATTTATTTAATAAAAAATATGATTTAACTTTCCAATATAGCTTTAGAAGGCGAAAATTAGTTTAAATAGGAGTTTAAAGATGGAACTTACAAGAACGTACTTTTGTAAGACGGGAAAATAGACGATCATACTTTTTATCTGAAGGCCTGGCCAGGGCTAGTGAACTACACTCTTTGATCCAGACTGAGCTCAGGCCTTTTTTTCCCCCGAAGGTTCGGGCCGAACGTAACATATTTTTTTCCGAGATTTTATTTAACGGATTTCATTTTTATAAGTCTTCTTCGGACTAAAATTTTCACTGCTGGTTTTGACCCAGTCCTTAAGAAAATCTCCTCGTGGCCTGATTCGTTCAAATATCAACAAAATTTGGTCTCGCCTATTTTTTTAATTCATACATTTTTAAATTATTATTACTCTACACATGAGCTTTACAATTTATTATTTTTAAACAATAGTAGATTTAAAGTCTTATTAAGTTATAATAATAATAAGGAAAATACTTGCTTATGATGAAATCCTGTATTAAACTGAAAAATATGTTGATTCACGCAAAATGAATAAACTAATACGTAAGAAAAAATATACATTACTCTTTTACATCTACGAAGAAAGGCACATATTTATGATACATTTTTTTTCTTCCCTATACCATTCCTTCTTAGAAGATTTTATTGCAAAGATTTTTTCAGATTTTTAAGTCTCCATTACGTGAAATATGAATTAATAATATAGCTGAAACATTTAAATACAATAAATGGAGATTCATTTAATGCGTAAATAGTGCATAAATAGTGACACCTCTATCAAACAACAAATATTATAAACATGAAAAAAAGGTAAGACAATCCTTATACGAGACAAATTTTTAACAAAATTTATCTAATAATAAATGTTTTCTAGAAATTCCCCGTTGCAGGCTCAGATCGTGATTTTAATATTTTTAATCATTTGTCAGTAAAGAAAATGCTCATAGCAGTAAAAAAAATTAACAGTATTTGGCATGAAAACGTTTATAGCACATAATAAAGACAATTTACTTTCTAAAGATCATTTTAATTTATTATAATTATTGGAGAAAGTTCAATTGGTTTGTTAAAATAAACACATTAGTGCTTACCTAACAAAAATCCATCTCTGAAGTTCATATTTTTGAATTGTACTTGAAATGGTGTTTAAAAAAATGATAAATATATATCACATAGAAAGATAATATTTCTAAAATTTCCAACCATATTTCATTTCAAGTCATTGGTTACAGTTTAAAAACTATTTAGTAGAGTGCCTTGCCAGAAAATAACACAAAGTAATGAAAACAGCTTATAAATAAATATGTGTGGTATCTTTTTTTATCGCTACAGATATCCCTATTTCTTTTACAACAGAGATATAAATTAATATCCATATACCATTAAATCTTTATTTTTCTCTGTTAAGGCGTTACATATATGTCAAGAATTTAGTATTAATGAACTGTGTATGACAACTGTTGTGATGATCTTTGAAGCTAATTTTTAATGAATTTCGGTTCAAATGGATGCGTGTGACATATGGGAAAACATTCATCAAGTTACGAGGCTATTTGATCATTCATCATGTCGACATATATTGTTGGGTAAAAGATACAATAGGCTACACCATTATTTTTCAAGACGGTTACTATTATGAGAGTCGTAAATCCAGAAATAATCGGCTATATTTTTGTTTTATCTCAAACTTTCTGGTTTGGCTACTTTTTGAAGTTCCAGAAACATATATGGCTTTATTCTTGAAGGGACATATAACTGTGTCTAAAAAACATATACAAAAGTTTGCAAGGAATTTATATTATCTGTAAGATAAAATGTACTTTTAATTTTTTCCAATAGATTGAAATGTTTTACAAGAAAAAGTTTGTATTACATTAAGTTTTTAAAATGTGGATCTAAATATTTTTGTTTGTATTTTTTGTTAAAATATTGTCTGGATTCCATTTTCGTTTTATTTCATTCTTTCTTGTTTGAATAACCATTGAAGTTCCACAAACAGGTATTGCTTTATTCTTGAATGCACAGTCGTTGGATAAAAATAAACACCCCAACTAACTTTTTCGAATCTATCATAGAAGAAACTTAACATTAGTAAATAAAGAAAATGACTTCCACTTTTAAACTATGTATATAAAACTGACTTAGAGGGCCATCTGCAAATTAAAATGAACCCCAACATTGTTTGTTTAATAGCAAGACCCACATCCGACAGCATAAATGTGTCGGATTTCAACCTTTTAATTAGCCTTAAAACAAATTTTTATACATTTTCTATGATAATTTCCGTGTATATTTTAGGTGGCTGTATCCAAAATGAAGTTTGGTTTTTGATTCTTGACCAAAAGAGCCTCCTTCTGGATCAAGACATCTAATCTGTCACTAAAGCGGTCATTGAAGACTAGATTACAGGAAAGCATAAGAAGTTTCTCAATATCTAGTCACTTCTATCGTAGACGGTCCCTTAAATAATTTATTTGCCGTGTATTTGCCGTAATAATGTTTAATTTGAAAACTACACGGGAAAAAATGGAAACTTTGGATTTTCATAATGGAGGACTTAATAAATCTAAATCCATCAAAACAAGTACATGTTGCAATTCATAATTTCTTTTAATAATATTTATTTCTTAAATCATATAGTAAAAATATAAAAATTGCAAATTCAACATATTTATGATTGGCTTTTTTAGTATTATAGTTACATCAAAAATTAGCTCGGAGTATAACTTCAGGAGATTTTAATAAAAATATAAAAATGTATTTTAACATTATAAGCACTAAATTTGGAATGTTTAAAATCCAAAGACTTATCTCTCAAACGATTTGAGATTTGGTGATTGGTGAAATTTGGCATTGTTCGAACCGAAGATTTGAAATAATTAAATATAAACTGGGTAACATCTTTTAAAAAATGGAGTTTTAGTTTGTTTTAATAAGTAAAAGTTCCCATGAAATTTTGAATACATTATTTAAAAGTACACTTTATTTCCAATTATTCGGTTCCAGTAAATTTCTTTTACGATAAGTTGTTCAGGAATCAGTATGGGGTGTTTACTTTTTTCCTCCACGATTATACACATGTAATAATATCGAAAATATTAGAATTTTTGAAAAAAAAATTAAAAATTAAAAATTTATTAAAAAAGTGGTGTAGTTAAAATCGTTATAACACGAAATATTATTTGTAGAATTTCAATTTGTTTTCATTTAAGCAAAGAGAAATGTATAAGTTTTAATTTTATATCAGCATTTAAAAAATATTAATTTAAATAAAAATTAATAATCTAAAAAAGTTATGTAACTTAAAAAAATAATATTCTCAAAAGTAAATGAATGTATTTTTCAGACTTGCTGAATCAAAGTTAAAGTAAAACAATTGAAAAAGGTAGGATTTATGTTTGAATCATTTTTCTTTAAAGGTTCCTGAGTTAAAACATTTTAGATGTTAGAACTGGTGAAAAAAACCTATCTTGAAGAAAAACGCATTTTCAAAAGAAGTCGTTACCATGACAAGCATTGCATGAAAGGCAGATTGTAAAAACAAAACAAAGCAAAACAAAAATTAAATAAAATTAAAATAACAATTAATGTTCCAGTTAAGACAGGCAGTTGTTTTACACATTATTTTAAGAAGAAAAAAAAACACAGAAATGTTTAGTGTTAAACTTATAAAATTATTTTACAAAATTTGAAGATTTTTGGGACCTACTTAAGTATTTTGTCGCATCTATAAATAAAAGGAATATATATATATATATATATGCTTTTTTCACAATTTGTAAAATTATTTTTTAATTAAATTTAGCATTATTTGTGATAAAACACGTAAGTACTTACTCTATCAGTTTAAATCTATGAATGAAAAAAAAATTAAAATAAAAAACAAAGAAATTTTATTTTTTATCAGTACCTAAAAAACGACTGTTTAAAAAAAAAAAAAAAAAAAAAAAAAAAAAAAAAAAAAAAAAGATTGAATAATTATTAAATTTTACGCATTTTGCAATTTGAAAAAGAAAATTAATGGACACGGCAAAATATATTTGTGTCATTATTCTAAAAATACATGCATTATTCATAAATAAAATATTAATGTATTAACTTTGACATCTGTAGAAGTAAATTTGCAGGAAGTTTGTGATGATTATCAACATTCAAAGAAAAGGAGGGAGACACGGTACAAAACATTTATCAACAGTTCCATTAATGTGGTCAGATGTTCATTTATCAAAAGGACACATACTGGTAAGCGAATGACAAAATATTATGTAATATTTCATAAGGTTTTTTTTAATGTTATTAATTTTCTAAACAGATAATCGGGATTTTTGTTAATGACGGCTTTTTTGTAAAAAAAAATGTATATTACAATAAAAGACATATTTAATTAGACTGTTTCCTATTCTATTAGAGCTATATGCAGACATATAGGTAAAATGTATACATTTTGGGTTTTTAGAAATGTATATCCTAATAAATATATCAAACACATAAATAGCTGTGAATGAATGTATTTAATTACAGGAAACATAAGAAGATTTCGATCTCTGATCTAAAAATTTAAATCACTGAAAAAGTATCAGACAATTTTATGCGCAACATAAAGGCTGAAATGAAAAATACTTTTTTAAAATCAGTCTCTATCATGACAAAAATTGCTTGAAAGGTAGATTTTCAAAAAAAAAATAATAATAACAATTCATGTTCAGATAAGATAGAAACTTTATTTAAAGGTTATTTTAAGAAGAAAAAAAAAACAAAGAAATTTTTAGTGCAATGAAATTATTTTAGAAAATATCAAAATTTTTGTGTCCCCCCACCATTTTAACCATTTTGCCGTATCCATAAATAAAATGAAATATATATATATATATATATATATATATATATATATATATATATATATATATATATACTCACATTTTGAGTCTTTTGAAATTGAATTTAGACTTATTTGTGATAAAACATATAAATACTTACACTATCAATTTTAATCTATGAAAGTAAAAAATAAATAATTAAAATAAGAAGACACATAACTTTAATATTTTATCAATACATAAAAAAGACTGTTATTTTAAGCAGAAAGAATATTGAATAGTTATTAAATTTCACACATTTTTGCAATTTGAAATGAAAATTAATGGTAGGGACAAAATATATCTGTGCTATTATTCCAAAAATACATAAAGTACATTATTCATAAATAAAATATTAATGGATTAACATTGACATTTATAGAGGTAAATTTTCAGGAAGTTTGTAATGAATATCAACATTCAAAGAAAAGGAGGGAGACACGGTACAAAACATTTATCACTAGTTCCATTAATGTGGTCAGATGGTCATTTATCAAAAAGACACATACCGGTGAGCGAATGACAAAATATTATGTCATATTTCATAAGTTTTTTTTAATGTTAATAATTTTCTAAACAGATAATCGGGATTTTTTTTTATTAGGGCTTTTTTGTAAAAAAAATTTATATTACAATAAAAGACATATTTAATTAGACTGTTTCCTATTCTAATAGAGCTACATGCAGACATATAGGTAAAATGTATACATTTTGGGTTTTTAGAAATGTATATCCTAATAAATATATCAAACACATAAATAGCTGTGAATGAATGTATTTAATTACAGGAAACATAAGAAGATTTCGATCTCTGATCTAAAAATTTAAATCACTGAAAAAGTATCAGACAATTTTATGCGCAACATAAAGGCTGAAATGAAAAATACTTTTTTAAAATCAGTCTCTATCATGACAAAAATTGCTTGAAAGGTAGATTTTCAAAAAAAAATAATAATAACAATTCATGTTCAGATAAGATAGAAACTTTATTTAAAGGTTATTTTAAGAAGAAAAAAAAAACAAAGAAATTTTTAGTGCAATGAAATTATTTTAGAAAATATCAAAATTTTTGTGTCCCCCCACCATTTTAACCATTTTGCCGTATCCATAAATAAAATGAAATATATATATATATATATATATATATATATACTCACATTTTGAGTCTTTTGAAATTGAATTTAGACTTATTTGTGATAAAACATATAAATACTTACACTATCAATTTTAATCTATGAAAGTAAAAAATAAATAATTAAAATAAGAAGACACATAACTTTAATATTTTATCAATACATAAAAAAGACTGTTATTTTAAGCAGAAAGAATATTGAATAGTTATTAAATTTCACACATTTTTGCAATTTGAAATGAAAATTAATGGTAGGGACAAAATATATCTGTGCTATTATTCCAAAAATACATAAAGTACATTATTCATAAATAAAATATTAATGGATTAACATTGACATTTATAGAGGTAAATTTTCAGGAAGTTTGTAATGAATATCAACATTCAAAGAAAAGGAGGGAGACACGGTACAAAACATTTATCACTAGTTCCATTAATGTGGTCAGATGGTCATTTATCAAAAAGACACATACCGGTGAGCGAATGACAAAATATTATGTCATATTTCATAAGTTTTTTTTAATGTTAATAATTTTCTAAACAGATAATCGGGATTTTTTTTTATTAGGGCTTTTTTGTAAAAAAAATTTATATTACAATAAAAGACATATTTAATTAGACTGTTTCCTATTCTAATAGAGCTACATGCAGACATATAGGTAAAAATGTATATATTTGGCACTTTTAGCAATGTATATCCTAATTAATACATCAACAACATAAATAGTTGTGAATGAATGTAATTAATTACAAGACACATAAGAAGATTTTCGGTCTCTGATCTAAAAATTTAAATCACTGAAAAAGTATCAGACAATTTTATGCATAACATAAAAGCTGAAATGAAAAACGCTTTTTTAAAATTAGTCTCTATCATGGCAAACATTGCTTGAAAGGAGATTTTCAAAAAAAAAATAATAACAATTCATGTTCAGTTAAGACAGAAACTTTATTTAAACGTTATTTTAAGAAGAAAAAAAACAAAGAAATTTTTAGTGCAATGAAATTATTTTAGAAAATATGAAAATTTTTGTGTCCCCCCACCATTTTAACTATTTTGCCGTATCCATAAATAAAATGAAATATATATATTTATATATATATATATATTCACATTTTGAGTCTTTTGAAATTGAATTTATCATTATTTGTGATAAAACATATAAATACTTACACTATCAATTTTAATCTATGAAAGAAAAAAAATAATTAAAATAAGAAGACACATAACTTTAATATTTTATCAATACATAAAAAAGCAGAAAGAAGATTGAATTTTAAGCAGAAAGAAGATTGAATAGTTATTAAATTTCACACATTTTTGCAATTTGAAAAGGAAAATTAATGGTAGGGACAAAATATATTTGTCCTATTATTCCAAAAATACATAAAGTACATTATTCATAAATAAAATATTAATGGATTAACATTGACATCTGTAGAGGTAAATTTGCAGGAAGTTTGTAATGAATATCAACATTCAAGGAAAAGGAGGGAGACACGGTACAAAACATTTATCACTAGTTCCATTAATGTGGTCAGATGGTCATTTATCAAAAGGACACATACCGGTGAACGAATGACAAAATATTATGTCATATTTCATAAGGTTTTTCTTTTGAATGTTATTAATTTTCTAAATGCGTAATTGGGATTTTTTGCAATTAGGGCTTTTTCTGTGAATCTGCCAAATTTCCATATTAGGATAAAAGATATATTTAATTATACAGTTTCCTATTATAACAGATTCGAATGCAGATATATAGGAAAAAATATATTTCGGATATCTAATTATAAATATTCTAGATAATTTATCAACAAACATAAAAATAGCAATACATGTTTTAGTTAAGCTAGAAACATGATTTAAACATTATTTTAAGAAGAAAAAAACAGAAATATTTAGTGCAATAAAATTACTTTAGAAAGTTCGAAGATTCTTGTTTCCCGGACATCTTTCACCACGTAACTGATCAATTAAAAGATAGATGTATTTTTTTTTCCCATTTTGAGATTAAAAAAATTAAATTTAGCATTATTTGTGACAAAAAAATTAAAAATTTACTCTACCAGTTTTAATCAATGAAAAAAAAGATAAATAATTAAAATATGGAGACACAGAACTTTAATATTTTATCGATACATAAAAAATGACTGTTATTTTAAGCAAAAAAAGAATATTCTATTTATTAATTATTATTAAATTTGTATTAATAATATTGTATTATTAATAATAATTTGTATTAATAATAATATTATTAATATTATTAAATTTCACGCATTTTTCAATTTGAAAAGAAAAATTAATGGACGCGGCAAAATATATTTGTGTCATTATTCTAAAAATACATAAAGTACATTATTCATAAATAAAATATTAATGGATTAACTTTGACATCTGTAAAGGTAAATTTACAGGAAGTTTGTGATGACTATCAACATTCAAAGAAAAGGAGGGAGACACGGTACAAAATATTTATCACTAGTTCCATTAATGTGGTTAGATGGTCTTTTATCAAAAGGACACATACTGATACGCGAATGACAAAATATTACGTTATATTTCAAAAGGTATTTCTTTTGGATGTTATTAATTTTCTGAAAGTTTATTTGAGATTTTTTTATTTTGGGCTTTTTTTGTGAATTAGCCAAATGTGCAGATTACGATAAAAGACAGATTTAATTATAAAGTGTTCTATTCTAACAGATTGATATGCAGACATATAGGTGAAAAATGTATTTCGAGTATCCAATTATACATATCCCAATTAATTTGTCAAATATATAAATAAAAGTGGAATAAATAATTGTGAAAATAAGAAAATTTCCATTCTTTGTTCTAAAAATTTAAATCCCTACCAATAAAATTATTAATATGCCATTAAAATTATTAATTTAGCAAGAACTAGCACACCCCCCCTCACAAAACAAAACTCCCTTAAAATTAAAAATTCTATAATCAAAATACAAAAACAATGGGCCGCAAGCCTCGTCAGCGATGGATTTTATTACACAAAACCAGCCGAGCATTCAAGTTTAAGACACGAAATTTATTTAAGTGGCAGTGGGTTTCGGCCAGAACGATGAATAGCAAAAATCAGATGTTAAAACACCCGATGGCATTATTAACACGCTCCTCCACTGGACCCGACGCCACAGTAGTAAACGAAAGTCTCACCTGGAACATTGTAAAAGATGCAAAAATAAGTTCTTTGAATAAAAACCACATCTTCAACGTAGCTGCAATGCCACAACCCAAAACAAAATTAAACAGATTAAAGTAGAAACCGTATTATTTATTTGCAATTTCAAAATGAAAATTCCTGGATGCTAAGTATATATATGTCATTATTCTAAAAATACATAAAGTACATTATTCATAAATAAAATATTAATGCATTAACTTTGACATCTGTAGAGGTAAATTTTCAGGAAGTTTGTAATGAATATCAACATTCAAAGAAAAGGAGGGAGACACGGTGCAAAACATTTATCACTAGTTCCGTTAATGTGGTCAGATGGTCATTTATCAAAAGGACACATACTGGTAAGCGAATGACAAAATATTAAGTTATATTTCATAAGGATTTTCTTTTGAATGTTATTAATTTTCTAAATGCGAAATTGGGAATTTTTTCAATTTGGGATTTTTCTGTGAATTAGCCAAATGCATATTACGATAAAAGACATATTTAATTATACGGTTTATTATTCTAATAGATCGACATGCAGACAAATAGGGAAAAATGTATTTCGAGTATCTAATTATACATATCCTAGTTAATTTTTCAACAAAAATAAATAAGAATGGAATCGATAATTGTGAAAAAAAAAGAAAATTTGCAGTCTTTGTTCTAAAAATTTAAATCCCTTGAATATTATAAGAAAACTTCATGTATGTATGTATGTAATGATTCGACGAGATCGATGTTCCATAACAATGTACAAGTTCCAGTGGCACAGCATCTATGAGGCAGAACAGATTACTACTACCAAGAATCAACAGTGGGACGAGCTGAGCAGTCGCTCCGGCAATTTGACCAGCAGTGGATGAGTTTATTGGGCTATTTCCCCATAAGAAAGTTCAATCAAGCAGTCTTTAAATTAATTTTATTAGAACTCATAAATAAGTTAAGTTCTTTCACGCAATCACCTTGGCACTCTCATCGAATAACTTCCACTTCACCAACTCCGTGATTAAGCTACATTCCACAATATTAGAATTTTGGGGAGAAAGAAGAAACAGCATCCTAATAATTTTTGAAAGTCAATCGCATTCTCGGGAAACATGACATGGCTTCCGAGTAGTTTTTTAAGAAAAAATGCATTCTAATTCAGCGGAGCAATAAAACGCGCGTCTTGATAGTTTAAAGAAAAGGTGCATTCTACTCTCCTGAAAAGCCAAATGAAAAAATCATTTTCACGACAAAACTAGCGCCCTCCTACTCCGCGTCAATCATTTTTAAAAATCCAATCAGGATGGACTCGAGCCTCTAACGGACAAAATGATCAATTCTAATTGGCCGTAATAGGCGGTCTATTGGCAAGAACTATATTTTTTCCTCGGAACACTAAGCCCTTTAGCAACGCGTAGTAACACTTGTCACGCGATGTTAAAAAATAAAAAATAAAATTAAAATCGCAGGAATATGCCAGAAAGTAAAAAGCTTACGAAATACTTCCCGCCTTTTTGAGAAGCAAGAAATAATTTATTAATAACTAAAGTAAGAAAAAGAATTTTAGCTGTTACAAGTTACGAAACTAAGATTGAAATATGTTCCACAAATTTAGAATTGAAGCTAAGAGAGAATAAAAAAAAATGGCGCAATTTTTTTTTTTTTTATTACAAATCCCCCCTCCCAGAAAGACGGGTGAAAAAGTAGGTCTGAGACCTGCAATTTCACAGAAAGGGAGATGATGCAGACTTAGCTCACGAAGTTGTTGATATAAGTAATAATAATTAGATACTGAATAAAAAAAAATTTAAATTAATTTCTCTTTTTTTATATAAATATAGAATTCAAATTTAAAAACACTAAGGTGATGCGTGGAATAACTTCAAATTTAAATACAATAAAATAGGCTTCAATACAAATACAAGATATAATCTTGTTTAAAGTACACATCAAAAAGTAATTTGAAAATATAAGCAATTACCCATAGTAATAACATAAAAATGAAACATAAAAATGAAAAACAATAACGTTAAATTCTTTTTTAACAATGTCAAATCTAGAAATCAATTTTTAAAAGTTTGTTTCAAAAATCCTCTTAAAGTCATATTTGGAATGGCATAGTTCATTACCTCATTTCAAGGATGTCTAATTCATTTAACTGTCCAAATTCATCAGCTAACATTATAATATTAGTTCAGTTTTTGTGTGAGTAAGTCCTTGAACATTCATAACAGTTCCTTTTTGGAATCTTTGTGAAAATACTTTTATAATTGTATTTTTAATTAATAACACATTTTATAATATAGTAATAATAAAATTTAACAATGTAAATAATAAACAATATAATTAAGAAACATAATAAGGAAAAATATCAATAATAATAAATATCATAAGTGTAAGTAAATCTCATAATGGGTATAAGTAAATCTCTTAATAAGTAATAATAAATATCACAAAAGACATTCTTTAAATACTTAATCTCGTTTATCTCATCTCATATTTTTGGGATGAAATATAGAGAGAAGTGGAATAAAAAAAAATGCAATCAACTATGAAATCATTTTCTTAATCTGGTAATCCGAGTACAGGATTAAGTAGGAATATGTACAAAAAAAAAATTAAAATATAATATGATAAATTAAAATAAAATAAAGATAAATAAAAATTTTGTTCATGTTTGAGAATGCACGTGACCTTTAAACTACTAAGATTCTTAAAAAGAAATATTAATAAATGATAAAAATAAAAAACAAGATCTATTCATGTCAAATAATTACGCAATAAATATTCTCTCGGTGTGATAAAACATTGCAAGATGCAAGTAGGAAAGAGAAAAAGAAACAAAATTATATTATAATTGACATGTACTTGGACTGGAATGCAGAAGCAAAGAAAGAGAGAAAGAAAAAAAAAATATATTAAAATAAAGTGATAAAAATTTTGTTACTTGGCAAATAATTAATTTAATAATTGATAGATTAAATTTAATATTACAAATAGGTTCAGTTGAAAGAAAAAAAATATATATATTCTAAGTAGAGTAATTCAGTACAGAATAAGAAATTTCCACTTTGTTCGTCTACGCCGGCATAAATAAACAAATATAAAAATTTCCAGACAAGTGACACTCTCGCTGCAGTCAAGAGATATCATTGTCATTCTGTGAGAATTACAGGATATTATCTGAATTAAAATATGAAAAGAAATTTACTGTTTAAGAGAAAAAATTATAAAATGATAAACTAGAGATATAGTTTAAGCTACAGTTTTTACCTGAGTTTGTTGTTGTTGATTAGGGGGTTGTTGCTCATGACTTAATTTAAATTTATCAGGGGAATAATAAGGCCTTAATTTAGATACATGTACTATTTCTGAACTTTTGAACTGGTTTTGCCTATCAATTTCAAAATTTACTTCGGATAATTTGTTAAGAATTTTATAAGGGCCACTAAATACTTGTGACAACTTTCTAGTATTAGGGTACTGAAATTCTTCATAGATAACTAGATCTCCTATTTTAAATTTTGGTTCGATATAATCTTTATCATAATATCTTTTATTTTTTAAATGAAATTCATCAGTTCTTGTTTTAGCAATTTTAAGTGCTTCATGAACAGGGGGATAATAATTTTGTTGTAAGGGGGAGTCATAGGGTAATTGGCCAAAAAGCAAGTACGCAGGTGGAAATTTGGTAATAGAATGGGGTGTATTATTATATTCATTAATTACCTCAGTTAAAAGCTTAGTCCAGGGAATTTTAGAGGTAGTGGAGTTTACTTTACATTTTAATCTAGTTACTATTGTCTGATTTACTCTTTCATATTTCCCATTCGTTTGTGGATGATGGGCAGTGGTCAAACGTTGTTTAATATTATGATTTCGCAGGAATTTTTTTAATCTTGAAGAAGTAAAAGCAGCATTCCTGTCACTAAGTATTTTTTGAGGGGACTGTACACTTGAAATCTTACTAAAACAGAATAATTGTTGAGAGATTTTGATATTGAAAATTTGTTTCAGACAATTTGTATAAGTTTCTGTAGTGACACTTTTGGAAGGAAATGCCCAAACATATCTTGTGGCATGGTCTATTATAATATGGAGATATTTTTTTTGTAGAATTATAATAATTGAACCCTCCTACAGTATCAACAGACAGACAGTCAAAAGGTTGATCTGTAGTGGGCATAGCTTGTAATAAGCCAAATTTTTTCTGTCTAGGTTTTTTATTTTTCTGGCAAATATCACAGTATTTAACAAAGTTAGTAATGTCTTGGGTCATATCTGGCCAATAATAGTTAGGAGAAATTAAATTTTGCATTTTTTGAACACCAGGGTGACCAAACTGTTCATGAGCAACATTAAGCAATTTTTTTCTTAGGGACATGGGAACTACCACTTTACGAAAACCTTTTCTTTTAACTATAATCAGTCCATTGTCATTAATATAATTTGATCCACACACATTTTCTTTTTCTTGCATCTCAATAATCTCTTTAACGTCAAGAAGAAAAGTAAGGGGCTTACAAAAATGAGAAATAGGGTTTCGGGACAACATGTCGGCTTCGACATTTGTAGATCCCTTTAAGTACTCTATTTTGTAATCGAACATACTTAACTTCAATGACCACCTAAATAATCGACCTCTTAAATGTTTGACATTTTTTAACCAAACAAGAGATGCATGATCAGTATGGATGGTAAATTGTACACCGTGAAAGTAATGATAAAATTTATCTAAAGTATCAATGATAGCAAGACACTCTAGTTCGGTAATGAAATAATTTTTCTCATAACTTCTCTGAGAAGCGTCAACAAACATGTGTAGGGGTAATTTTGGGTCATAAATCTTTAAAATTGGTTTAGCAATGAGGGCATCTTTTAATTTTTGAAAAGAGTTTTGACATTCAGTGTTCCATTCCCAAATAGTATCTTTCTTAAGTAATTTATTTAGGGGGTGTCTAATTTCAGCATATTTGTCAATAAATTTATGATACACATTTATAGAACCAAGAAATCTTTGTAATTCTTTAGTGTTAGTAGGAGGTTTTAATTTTTTAATCGTTTCTATATTAGTATTAGCTGGAGTTAAAGTTCCATTTTGGATTTCATACCCTAGAAAATTGATTTGTTTTTGAGCAAAAGTACATTTAGATAATTTTAATTTAATATTTTCTATTCGGCATAAATCAAAAATTTGGATGAGATGCTGTATATGTTCATCTATTGATTTAGAAAAAATAATTATATCATCAAAATAATAACAAGCAAAGTCTATTTTATATTTTGTAAGAATTCTTCTAATTGTCCTGTTGAAAATTGGGGGGCCTACCTTTACACCAAAGGGGAGAACATTCCATTCCCAGAGCCCACAATTAGTAGTAAAGGCTAACTTTTCGGAATCGGCTGGGTGAATAGGTATGTGCCAATAGCCTGAGGCTAAATCTAGTGTAGAGAAATATTGGGCACCACTTAATTTGTCTAAAATTTCATCTATTCGGGGTAAAGGTTCAGCGTCATTTTTCATGATAGAATTTAATTTTCGGTAGTCAACACACATTCGGGTTTTTTTACCTTCATCTCGTTTATTTACTAACGTAACTGGAGAAGAGTATGGGCTATAACTTTCTTTAATTAACCCAGCAGCTAATAATGATTGGATTTGCTGAGATATTTCTTTTTCATCAGCAGTGGATGTACGATAAGGCCTCAAAGATATTGGTAGGTCAGATTTAAGATAAATACGCTGAGGTTCAATATTGATTCTCCCTACATCATATTTATTTTTTGCAAAAATATCTAAATAATCCCTTAAAAGTTCCCTTACATTTTTATTTTGAATAGCATTCAGATCCCCCAATAGATTATAATCATCATTATTAGTTCGCGACAAGGATTGAGGAGTTATGGTATTTCCATAATCGGGTTGCACAGTAGTATCATTTTTTATAATATCAAAATGAAGCAATTCTAAGTTATCACTGGATATGTTGACATATGGGTTTAACGAAATATTGTCTTGTAACACCTGGCTTTTTGCACAATCAATTTTCAATTTAAATTTGGCACAATCAGGTAAACCTAAAATAGCATAGTCCAAATCAAGTTGACTTACTAAAAAATTAACATATCTCTTTATATTACCAAATTTAATACATAATCGACAAGATTTATTAATTGTAAGAGTTCCTTGTGCCTGTCTGATAGTAATAGGGGTAACATTATGTAAATTACCATTTAAATATCGAACAAATTTGAGGGGTAAAATTGAGACAGTTGATCCACTATCCACCACACAATACACTTTGTTATTGCCCACATATCCAGGGATAAATAATTGTCAGACATTATTAGTAGGGGGTGGTTGAATATGAGCAGGAGTTTGAGCTTGACAGGAATTTGTGTTAAATATACAACTCCTCTCCCAATGATATGCATTTTCTATGCCTCTGTTTAAACATACTCTGCACGGACGACTAGGGTAATTGTTTTGATAATGAGTTGCAGGCATTCTAGGAGTGAAAAACCTAGGATTAAAATTTTGGGATGGATTGTTTGGAGTAGGTCGAGTCCAATGTCTGGGCTGAGGATTGGGATTGTGCATTGGTCTAGTTTGTTGAAAATTTCTATTGCCGTTATTAGAGGTATGATTTGGAATCGCTGCTAATTGTTTAGCAATGCGAAACCATTCACGAGTATTGGAAGGAGGGTTAACCATCAAACAATTTTGATACTCCGGCTGAAGGCCATCAATTAATCCCTGTATAATTAAATTTTCCTCAAGCTGAAGTTGCCTTCCAATCTCAACTTTCTTTCTAAAATAAGAATCCAAATCACTTAGATCATTTAACTTTAAGGAAGCAAATTCAGAAAATTTTGGAACTCTAACTTGAATGAATTTTTCACTTAAAATCTCGACAATTTCTTCATAAGTAGCACAATCCAAACAATCATTTATATAAGTTTTTAGCGCTTCCCCCTTTAAATATTTTGAAATATTTTGGTGTTTCCACTCATTATCTTTCTTTTCTACCGAACATTCTCGATCAAAATGTTTAAACCATTTAAAAATATCCATGCCCGACCCAAATTCAAAAGGGACAATATCAAGTTTATTTTCTGACATTTTTTCTTCTTTTACTAATCCTGACCTTAATAACATGAAAGAGGATAATTCATATGGAAAATATTTAAATGCTATACTTCAATTATTAAAATTCATTTACTATACTTCAAATACTTCAATAAATAACAATAAAAATAATAAATAAATCAATTCTGTTTGACTTCATGTGAAATAAATAAATAATAAATAAATAATAAAATAATAAATATCGGTTTTCCATACATGGCAAAATAACAAATAATTTTAAGAACAAAAATACTTTTCTTTACGTATGGAAAATAATTTTAGCAACAGAGAATTTTTTTAACAACAAATTAATCCATCTTTCGATTAAAAAAAAAAATAACACCTTTAAAACTAAATAAAATTTCTATGAGCAGAAAATTTTAATTAATTATAAATTAAGAACAAATTTATTTTTTAATATCTGTAATAAAAGAGAGAAAAAAAAATCAAGAATTTAAACAAAGAAATTATCATTAAATTTCTTAATCAATAAAACAATAAAATAATAAATAATAACTTACAGACATGTTCGATGTGGCCTTGTTCAAATACCTAATTTTTTATTAAACTAAACAAAAATAAAGAACTTCGTAGATACGTCTCACAGGTGTAAATTTCAATTATCTTGTATTACTGATGGAATCTACCGTAGTTTCGCAACCATACAGCAGGTGTTCATTTATTATGAAATGAAAATTTATCAAAATATTTATGCACTTTTACCTAGAAAATACAGTAAATAAATAAATAAAAGAAAATGATGTTGAATTGATTTCATGCAGGTGATCTTTTGTAATTTTTATTTTGCATATCTCACAGTTTGGTTGCATATCTCACAGTTGAAAAGTTTCTCACTAGAATGCGAGGTATATTTCACAATTAAAATATTTGTAGATGTAGATACCACACATAATTACAAACAAAACTTTATAAGACGATCTTTTTTCACAGATTGATTCATGTCGGTTCAAGATGAGTAATAAACAAAGGCCGAAGTTCCAGCAATTAGTTTCAAGCTCGGCGAAAATGGCACGTGCACACACAGCGTTGCGAAGAATTCTCTAGAGACGTATGCAGGTTCATTTAAGAAATCCTGCCGGCTAATATGTAATGATTCGACGAGATCGATGTTCCATAACTATGTACAAGTTCCAGTGGCACACCATCTATGAGGCAGAACAGATTACTACTACCAAGAATCAACAGTGGGACGAGCTGAGCAGTCGCTCCGGCAATTTGACCAGCAGTGGATGAGTTTATTGGGCTATTTCCCCATAAGAAAGTTCAATCAAGCAGTCTTTAAATTAATTTTATTAGAACTCATAAATAAGTTAAGTTCTTTCACGCAATCACCTTGGCACTCTCATCGAATAACTTCCACTTCACCAACTCCGTGATTAAGCTACATTCCACAATATTAGAATTTTGGGGAGAAAGAAGAAACAGCATCCTAATAATTTTTGAAAGTCAATCGCATTCTCGGGAAACATGACATGGCTTCCGAGTAGTTTTTTAAGAAAAAATGCATTCTAATTCAGCGGAGCAATAAAACGCGCGTCTTGATAGTTTAAAGAAAAGGTGCATTCTACTCTCCTGAAAAGCCAAATGAAAAAATCATTTTCACGACAAAACTAGCGCCCTCCTACTCCGCGTCAATCATTTTTAAAAATCCAATCAGGATGGACTCGAGCCTCTAACGGACAAAATGATCAATTCTAATTGGCCGTAATAGGCGGTCTATTGGCAAGAACTATATTTTTTCCTCGGAACACTAAGCCCTTTAGCAACGCGTAGTAACACTTGTCACGCGATGTTAAAAAATAAAAAATAAAATTAAAATCGCAGGAATATGCCAGAAAGTAAAAAGCTTACGAAATACTTCCCGCCTTTTTGAGAAGCAAGAAATAATTTATTAATAACTAAAGTAAGAAAAAGAATTTTAGCTGTTACAAGTTACGAAACTAAGATTGAAATATGTTCCACAAATTTAGAATTGAAGCTAAGAGAGAATAAAAAAAAATGGCGCAATTTTTTTTTTTTATTTTATTACATGTATATATGTAAGACCATTAATTGTAAACAATATGAACATTTGAATTTAATATATATATATATATATATATATATATATATAGGGTAACATCCCCAGTAATTGGCATGCACCAGTGATTGGCACATCCTAGAAACATGTCCTAAAATAAGATTTATATCCAGTCTTTTAAAAATGCAAGTCCATATACCAGTTATATGCTCATTTACGTTAAAGATTATAACATTAATTTATGCTACTAGATGACAATAGTGCCTAGGAAAGAGAAACAATTATGGCTTGTATGAAATTAGCCATTTTTGTTGCAAATGTTTCTTCCTTGGTTTAAGGAAGGCATGCTTTTCAACTCATTATTATATGATTTATAATACATTTTAAATTTTAATTGGCAATAGTTTTGTTTAGTTAAAAAGGATTACTTTAATTGTGTAAAAGTATTTTCGACACAAATATTTGGATTTCTGAATTAATGATAGATGTCAATTAATGGTGCTTCAATTTTGCTAGTTCCAAGTAATTGGCACCTATTCCAATTACAAGGAATTTGAGATTAAACCACTTATTTTGGAAGCACTTTTAAAGTTCTAGACTAATTTTGTTTATCATTTGTTTTTATTTAAAAATGTGAAATATTATCAGTAATTGGAATCCATTAAAGCTTCATACGACAATTACTGGGGACAGCATGACAATTACTGGGTATTAATATAAGTATAATGTATTGTTTTGAAGTGTTCACATTTCAGACTAATATGCTGATTTCTTGCTCTCAAAAACCTGAAATGTGGCATCTTCATCTACAGTAAATTCATTTAAAGCATTTAAACCCAATGCAAGTTTTTTTTAATATAAACTTGTGCCAATTACTGGATCACAAGGTGTCATACATTGGTGCTCTAGGTGCCAATTACTGGTGCTTTCAGCAACTTTTTATAAATATATTTTTATAAAAATACTTTTTAAACTTTTTTGCTTTTAGTGGGCAAAATAGATGCACAGATATGCATTCTTTGATTTAAAAATATTTCCAAGTAAGTATCTTATTTCATTGTAATGAAAATTGAAGTAAGTTTAAAGACAAATTCTTAAAGTACCAATTACTGGGGATGTTACCCTATATCTATACACGTTGAAATGAAATCTTTTCGACACAGCTAATAAGGTCGGAGCCAACAGCTCATATTGATGTGTTTGCTCATATTTTATCAGATGATTTTTGGTATTTGAATGTAAGAGATTAGTGATTTATGGTAATTTACTGTGTTCCTGAGTTACAACAATTTAGGTGTGAAAATGCTGAATAAACCTATATTGAAGAAAAATGCATTTTGAAAAGCAGACGTTTTCGTGACAAACTTTGCATGAAAGACAGATTTTGAAAACAAACAAACAAAATAATAATAAATAATTAAAAAAATAACAATACATGTTCCAGTTAAGATAGAAACTTGATTTAAACATTATTTTAAGATGATAAAATAAAAATATTTAGTGCAATAAAATTGCTTTAGAAATTTTGAAGGTTTTTGTTTTTTTTACATCGTTCACCATATACCTGATCAATTAAAAAAAATCCATACACTTTTTTCCCATTTTGAGATTGTAAAAATTAAATTCAGCATTGTTTGTGAGAAATAATATAAAAATTACATATACAATTTGTCACAAAAATTTCCGCCACAGCTAAAATGGTCCGTGCAAACAATTCGCGTTCATGATTTTCCTCATGTTTTATAACATTGCGTTGTAAAATTTGTGAAAATTATCTCTATCATTAAGTGCAAGGTGTCTGAAATGAAACTATCACGCGAATCCGAAAAGCGGTTAAGCTATTTCTCGTATCGATAAATAAAATGTTTTTTTTTTCACAATTTGACATATTTTTAATTAAACAAAGCATTCTTTGTGTTAAAACAAATGAATAATTAGTCTATTAATTTCATTCTATGGAAGAAAAAGTAATTAATTAATATAGAAGATAGAGATCTTTAGTATTACATCTATGATTAAAATTACTGTTATTTTAAGCAGAATCTTTATTGAATAATTATTTAATTTTGCATATTTTGCAATTTCAAAAAGAAAATTAATGATAGGGTTAAAATATATTTGTGTCATTGTTCTAAAAATAGATAAAGTACACTATTCCTAAATAAAATATTAATGGATTAACTTTGACATATGTAGAGGTAAATTTACAGGAAGTTTTTAATGAATATCAACATTCAAAGAAAAGGAGGGAGACATGGTACAAAACATTTATCACTAGTTCCATTAATGTGGTCAGATGGTCATTTATCAAAAAGGCACATACTGGTAAGCGAATGACAAAATATTATGTTATATTTCATAAGGTTTTTCTTTTGAATGCTATTAATTTTCTGAACGCTTAATTGGGATTTTTTTATTTAGGGTTTTTTCTGTGAGTTAGCCAAATGTACATATTAGAGCAAAAGACAAATTTAACTATACAGTTTCATATTCTCAAAGATCGACATGCAGACATATAGGTAAAAAATGTATTTCGAGTCTCTAATTATACATATTCCAATTAATAATTCAACAAACATGAATAAGGATGAAATGGATCATTGTGAAAAATAAGAAAAATTCTAGTCTTTGATTTAAAAATTTTAATGACTAGAAAATTATCAGAAATCCTTATGTACTCCAATTCTTATCATGGGTATCTTATATATTAATAAATTTAATAAATAATCGGTCAGCAATATGTTTAACAATAGCAAATTTGATAATGTTTATTCGCTAAGATTATTGCTGCATTGCGCATTTTCTTACTGCATTATATTTGGATTTCTAATGTAATCATTGGTATCTTTCAAGAATTTCCGTTTGTTTACTACAAATATTTCATTGCTGTGCGATTACTATCATGGTTTATATACTAATTTAATTATTGCTATTATATTGCAAACTCCTCTTGTCTTGTTTAAGTTTGTTATATATTGGGTTATTTTATATTCATTGTAGATGTTCAGTTGGAGTTTAATAAAATGGATATATATATATATATATGTGTGTGGGATATACTCTCGCATGTGGGCTACACTCTCTGTTGCACCTGAATCGGACTGTATTTCCCTCCGCCACTCTCCGGAACTCTGGGTCGAGATTAAAATAAAAAAGGTGAATTAACGAAGCTGTGTGACTAGATGTGAAAAGAGGAAGGAAAGTAAATAGAACGTATTGAACGACGGAAAACTATGTTGATTAAAACTAAGACGGAGATTTCAAAGTATAAAATTGACGATTGTTTTAAAAAACTATGAAATATTTACGACGAATTTATGTATGATTTTTAAAGATTGGTGAGAAAAATAACGAAGAATATTCTGTGTTTTATTTTTTGTTTGTTTGTTTTTGTTTTGTTCGTCAGATAATGAATGTATGTGACTGTCAGACAATAGTTTTTATTTACAGTAAGGACTCGTCCATCCTATAAAGTGGTGCCAGAAGTGCCCACTCCGCATTTTCCCCGATTGTTAGGAACTATTTGTTTTCTTCAGATTCAAGTCGGATATCATTTTACGGGTGAGTTAATTATTCCATATTTTATATTTACTATGAAGCTAGTCGGCATCAAAGAACTGGAACTTGCATTTAAAAATGAACGTACTAATAAAATTAAACTACTTCATAAATTATTGTTCAACACTGATGGTGATCGATCAAATCGAAAAAGAATTCGTGACTTCACTGGTTTCGATTTCGAAACGACCAGCACTGAATTCAAAAATAAAGTTACGAAAGTTCAAGCAGATTTTTCTTTAAACGATTTAATCACAATTTGTAATTTACTCTGCATTTCCAACGAAGGTTCTTTAACTGACCTTGCAACCCGATTAGTTATATATCTTTCAGACTTGAATTCACTGCAAGCTAACATTATTCAAAACGAAAGTGATACCGATTCGGAACCTGAAATATCTTCACATAATACCACATTAAATAAAGACACTGCAAGTAATACAGAATCATCAAATTTTGATAAAAACAAGCAATTTCCAGTTTAAAGTTTTTTGCCATCTACTATTAATTTTAATGATGTTGAAAGCGTTATACCGCCTTTTGATGGTAGTTCTTTTCAAGACATAAATATTTGGTTAAATAATTTTGACGATGTCGCTAGCATGCTCAATTTATCAGAATTTCATAAATTTATTTTTGCTAAACGATCCTTACGAGGAAAAGCCCAGCTGTTAGTACAAACAGAATTTCATATTAACTCTTACAAAGAACTTAAAGAACTCTTAATTTCAGAATTTGGCATTACTTGTAATTCTGCTGAGTTACATGACATGTTAAATAAACGAAAATTACAAGAAAATGAATCCTTTGAAGAATATTTTATCGTAATGAAACAAATATGTTCGCGCGGTAACATCGAAGATTCAGCACTGATGCAATACATTATTAACAGTATACCCGACCCTGTTTTTCGAAAATCAATGTTATATGGCTGCCAATCTGTAGTAGAATTTAAACAAAAACTCAAAATTTATGATAAAATTCGGCATGACTATGAGAACACTTAATTCCGTAAATCTAAACCAAAAATACCGTTGAAAGAGAAATTTTTTCGTCCAAAACCTGATCTTCTCTGCTTTAATTGTGGTTTAGCCAACCATAAAAGTAGCCAATGTAGGCATAAAGACAAAGGCCCTCGTTGCTTCAATTGTTCAATTTTTGGCCATAAGTCGGCTCAATATGACCAACCAAGGAAATCTAGAAATAAGCCTGAACAATCCAATAATTCTACCATTATACACTTTTATGACCAAACAAGTAATTATTTCGTCAGTAAATGTTCTTTCTTTGATCGATACTCGAAGTGAAAGAAGTCTGTTAAAAGAAAGTATTTATCGCAAATTCCCAACGGTTTCGAACCTCGAACATTCAACAATCACATTAACTGGATTAGGAAACACTATGATCAAACCCCTGGGTTTTTTCTCTACTGATATTACTATAGATGATTTTAATTACACCACTAATGTTTATGTAGTACCAGATTATTCCATATCTTTTGATTTTATTATTGGTACAGATATTATACAGCAAAGTATTTTAACAGTTTCTCAAAATAATGTTTCTATGCAAAAAATCAAGAAAAATGAAGATATGTCAAATAATTTTCTGATTAATGTTGCTCAAGTATTAGACGATAGTAATCTTGATTTATCTCATATTACCGATACAACTATACGTTCAAAAATTACGGAACTTATTCAAAATTATCTCCCCCGGAAAGTAAAGACTACCGATGTAAAATTATCAATTCATCTGAAAGACGAAATTCCTGTTATTTGTCCTCCCAGACACCTAGCTATTATAGAGAAAGAATTTGTCGAAAAACAAATTTCTGAATGGCTTGAAAAGGGAATTATCCGAAAAAGCTCCAGTAATTTTTCATCACCCATTGTCCTCGTAAAAAAGAAAGATGGTTCATATAGATTGTGTGTTGACTAGAGGAAGTTAAATGCCAAAACACATAAACAACGTTTTCCCCTCCCAGTAATCGATGACATTATTGATCAGTTGCACTCTGCAAAAGTATTTACTACTCTTGATTTTAAAAATGCATTTTTTCATGTCGAAGTAGAAGAAAATAGTCGAAAATACCCCTCTTTTGTAACACATTCTGGTCAATTTGAATTTCTATACATGAATTATGGCCTTAGCGATGCCCCCTTAGTTTTTCAGAGATACATCTATAATGTTTTTCGCGATCTCATTAATGAAAAAGTACTTATCGTCTACATGGATGATTTCATAATACCGTCTGAAGACAAAGCCGAAGGACTCCAGAAATTACTACGCGTTCTTACAACTGCATCCGAATATGGCTTAGAACTGAATCTAAAAAAAATGCCACTTTTTACAGCGAGAAATTGATTTTCTGGGTTACCACATAAAAAATGGTCAACTGCATCCGTCTCCCGCAAAAACTAAAGCTGTCCTAAATTTTCCAGAACCTAAAAGTGTAAAAGATGTACATTCATTTGTCGGACTAACCTCATATTTTCGTAAATTTATTCAAGATTATTCTTTAATAGCTAAGCCCTTAACAGATCTCTTTAGAAAGGACACTAAATTTCACTTCGGTGACCAGCAGCGAAATGCATTTAATCAGTTGAAACACATTCTTGCTTCAGGTCCTGTTTTAAGCATTTACAACCCTAGTAATGAAACAGAAGTTCATTGCGATGCTTCTATTGATGGTTACGGAGCAGTCCTCCTTCAAAAGTCTTCTATTGATAATCAATTTCACCCTGTCTACTTTATGAGCAAAAAAAAAACACAGATGCTGAGCTTAAATATTCGAGTTATGAACTAGAAGTTTTGGCTGTCATCGAGGCTCTTAAAAAATTTCGTGTTTATATTTTAGGTATTCCTTACAAATAGTCACAGATTGCAATGCATTTGCCCTAACTATGAATAAAAAAGATCTTTGCACCAAGATAGCTCGATGGGCTTTAATGTTAGCTGATTATAACTATACAATCGAACACAGACAAGGCACACGTATGCGCCACCTCGACGCTTTAAGCAGAAATCCTGTATGTATGACCATTCAAGACAGTTTTACTTCCAAAATCATACAATCACAGAACACCGACGAACATATACAGGCCATCAAAGAAATTTTGAAAACAAAGCCATATGACAATTATTTCCTCAAAAATAACGTTCTTTATAAAAATCATAAAGGTTACGATCTGGTAGTTGTGCCGGATGAAATGCAGCTAAACGTCATTAAACACGTTCATGACAAAGGACACTTCGGACGCAAACGTTGTGAAGAACTCCTTAATGAAGAATTTTTTATCCCTAATATGGCAAATGACATTGATAAAGTTATAGCAAACTGTGTAACATGTCTTTTGTATAATCGGAAACGTGGGAAACAAGAAGGTGAGTTACATCCCTTACACAAAGAGGAGACTCCTCCCCAAACCTACCACATTGATCATTTAGGCCCTCTCGAATCGACTAACAAAAACTATAAACATATTTTGTCTTTAATAGATGCATTTACCAAATTCGTGTGGCTATATCCCTGTAAAACTACTTCTTCTGCCGAAGTCATATCGAAACTGCAACAACAAAGTTATACTTTTGGCAACCCTTCCAAAATTATTAGCGATAAAGGTCCTGCATTTACAAGTAAAGAATTTGCTGATTATTGCCAAAATGAAAATATAAAACACGAGACAATTACAACTGGCCTTCCCCGTTCTAATGGTCAAGTAGAGCGACTTAATTCCATCATAATTTCAGTAATCTCTAAAATTTCCAAAGACGAACCGACCAAATGGTTTAAACATGTTCCTATAGTTCAACAAGTTATTAATTCAACTAACCAAAGAAGTATTAAGAGAACACCGTTTGAAATACTATTTGGTACAAAAATGATACAGTAAGAAGATTTACAAATTATTGAACTCCTAAACAGTGCAGTCGAAGAACAATTCATGAAAGTTAGAAAAGAACTCCGAAAAATGCATATAGAAGAATATTCTGGACATTCAACAAGAAAATCGCAAGCATTATAATTTAAGACGTAAGAAACCCCGGAAATATAACCTTGGAGACTTCGTAGCAATTAAAAGAACCCAACAAGGACCAGGGTTAAAATTGAAATCTAAATTCCTAGGTCCATATAAAGTAACCAAAGCGAAGTCTAACGACACCTACGACGTAGAGAAAATCTCATCAACTGAAGGACCGATCAGTACTAGTTCTTGTGCTGAATACATGAAGCCTTGGCATGACGATAACTGAAACTTTATTTTTTTCTCCTTATCTTTAATGTGTATGTGTGAACATTTTTAAAGTCAGCGATTTTAAAGAACATTTTCATACGATGTTACACCATTTCAGAAAAATGACGACTGATCTTTCTAGTGTACAAAAGAACTCTATTTTTTCCCCCTAAGAACAATTACTGTTTTTGTTTTTGTTTCTTTTCAGATTCTGTAAGATCACATGTCGCTGCGGCATCTCCAGATGTCAGGACGGCCGCATGTGGGATATACTCTCGCATGTGCGCTACACTCTCTGTTGCACCTGAATTGGACTGTATTTCCCTCCGCCATTCTCCGGAACTCTGGGTCGAGATTAAAATAAAAAAGGTGAATTAACGAAGCTGTGTGACTAGATGTGAAAAGAGGAAGGAAAGTAAATAGAACGTTTTGAATGACGGAAAACTATGTTGATTAAAACTAAGACGGAGATTTCAAAGTATAAAATTGACGATTGTTTTAAAAAACTATGAAATATTTACGACGAATTTATGTATGATTTTTAAAGATTGGTGAGAAAAATAACGAAGAATATTCTGTGTTTTATTTTTTGTTTGTTTGTTTTTGTTTTGTTCGTCAGATAATGAATGTATGTGACTGTCAGACAATAGTTTTTATTTACAGTAAGGACTCGTCCATCCTATAAAGTGGTGCCAGAAGTGCCCACTCCGCATTTTCCCCGATTGTTAGGAACTATTTGTTTTCTTCAGATTCAAGTCGGATATCATTTTACGGGTGAGTTAATTATTCCATATTTTATATTTACTATGAAGCTAGTCGGCATCAAAGAACTGGAACTTGCATTTAAAAATGAACGTACTAATAAAATTAAACTACTTCATAAATTATTGTTCAACACTGATGGTGATCGATCAAATCGAAAAAGAATTCGTGACTTCACTGGTTTCGATTTCGAAACGACCAGCACTGAATTCAAAAATAAAGTTACGAAAGTTCAAGCAGATTTTTCTTTAAACGATTTAATCACAATTTGTAATTTACTCTGCATTTCCAACGAAGGTTCTTTAACTGACCTTGCAACCCGATTAGTTATATATCTTTCAGACTTGAATTCACTGCAAGCTAACATTATTCAAAACGAAAGTGATACCGATTCGGAACCTGAAATATCTTCACATAATACCACATTAAATAAAGACACTGCAAGTAATACAGAATCATCAAATTTTGATAAAAACAAGCAATTTCCAGTTTAAAGTTTTTTGCCATCTACTATTAATTTTAATGATGTTGAAAGCGTTATACCGCCTTTTGATGGTAGTTCTTTTCAAGACATAAATATTTGGTTAAATAATTTTGACGATGTCGCTAGCATGCTCAATTTATCAGAATTTCATAAATTTATTTTTGCTAAACGATCCTTACGAGGAAAAGCCCAGCTGTTAGTACAAACAGAATTTCATATTAACTCTTACAAAGAACTTAAAGAACTCTTAATTTCAGAATTTGGCATTACTTGTAATTCTGCTGAGTTACATGACATGTTAAATAAACGAAAATTACAAGAAAATGAATCCTTTGAAGAATATTTTATCGTAATGAAACAAATATGTTCGCGCGGTAACATCGAAGATTCAGCACTGATGCAATACATTATTAACAGTATACCCGACCCTGTTTTTCGAAAATCAATGTTATATGGCTGCCAATCTGTAGTAGAATTTAAACAAAAACTCAAAATTTATGATAAAATTCGGCATGACTATGAGAACACTTAATTCCGTAAATCTAAACCAAAAATACCGTTGAAAGAGAAATTTTTTCGTCCAAAACCTGATCTTCTCTGCTTTAATTGTGGTTTAGCCAACCATAAAAGTAGCCAATGTAGGCATAAAGACAAAGGCCCTCGTTGCTTCAATTGTTCAATTTTTGGCCATAAGTCGGCTCAATATGACCAACCAAGGAAATCTAGAAATAAGCCTGAACAATCCAATAATTCTACCATTATACACTTTTATGACCAAACAAGTAATTATTTCGTCAGTAAATGTTCTTTCTTTGATCGATACTCGAAGTGAAAGAAGTCTGTTAAAAGAAAGTATTTATCGCAAATTCCCAACGGTTTCGAACCTCGAACATTCAACAATCACATTAACTGGATTAGGAAACACTATGATCAAACCCCTGGGTTTTTTCTCTACTGATATTACTATAGATGATTTTAATTACACCACTAATGTTTATGTAGTACCAGATTATTCCATATCTTTTGATTTTATTATTGGTACAGATATTATACAGCAAAGTATTTTAACAGTTTCTCAAAATAATGTTTCTATGCAAAAAATCAAGAAAAATGAAGATATGTCAAATAATTTTCTGATTAATGTTGCTCAAGTATTAGACGATAGTAATCTTGATTTATCTCATATTACCGATACAACTATACGTTCAAAAATTACGGAACTTATTCAAAATTATCTCCCCCGGAAAGTAAAGACTACCGATGTAAAATTATCAATTCATCTGAAAGACGAAATTCCTGTTATTTGTCCTCCCAGACACCTAGCTATTATAGAGAAAGAATTTGTCGAAAAACAAATTTCTGAATGGCTTGAAAAGGGAATTATCCGAAAAAGCTCCAGTAATTTTTCATCACCCATTGTCCTCGTAAAAAAGAAAGATGGTTCATATAGATTGTGTGTTAACTAGAGGAAGTTAAATGCCAAAACACATAAACAACGTTTTCCCCTCCCAGTAATCGATGACATTATTGATCAGTTGCACTCTGCAAAAGTATTTACTACTCTTGATTTTAAAAATGCATTTTTTCATGTCGAAGTAGAAGAAAATAGTCGAAAATACCCCTCTTTTGTAACACATTCTGGTCAATTTGAATTTCTATACATGAATTATGGCCTTAGCGATGCCCCCTTAGTTTTTCAGAGATACATCTATAATGTTTTTCGCGATCTCATTAATGAAAAAGTACTTATCGTCTACATGGATGATTTCATAATACCGTCTGAAGACAAAGCCGAAGGACTCCAGAAATTACTACGCGTTCTTACAACTGCATCCGAATATGGCTTAGAACTGAATCTAAAAAAAATGCCACTTTTTACAGCGAGAAATTGATTTTCTGGGTTACCACATAAAAAATGGTCAACTGCATCCGTCTCCCGCAAAAACTAAAGCTGTCCTAAATTTTCCAGAACCTAAAAGTGTAAAAGATGTACATTCATTTGTCGGACTAACCTCATATTTTCGTAAATTTATTCAAGATTATTCTTTAATAGCTAAGCCCTTAACAGATCTCTTTAGAAAGGACACTAAATTTCACTTCGGTGACCAGCAGCGAAATGCATTTAATCAGTTGAAACACATTCTTGCTTCAGGTCCTGTTTTAAGCATTTACAACCCTAGTAATGAAACAGAAGTTCATTGCGATGCTTCTATTGATGGTTACGGAGCAGTCCTCCTTCAAAAGTCTTCTATTGATAATCAATTTCACCCTGTCTACTTTATGAGCAAAAAAAAAACACAGATGCTGAGCTTAAATATTCGAGTTATGAACTAGAAGTTTTGGCTGTCATCGAGGCTCTTAAAAAATTTCGTGTTTATATTTTAGGTATTCCTTACAAATAGTCACAGATTGCAATGCATTTGCCCTAACTATGAATAAAAAAGATCTTTGCACCAAGATAGCTCGATGGGCTTTAATGTTAGCTGATTATAACTATACAATCGAACACAGACAAGGCACACGTATGCGCCACCTCGACGCTTTAAGCAGAAATCCTGTATGTATGACCATTCAAGACAGTTTTACTTCCAAAATCATACAATCACAGAACACCGACGAACATATACAGGCCATCAAAGAAATTTTGAAAACAAAGCCATATGACAATTATTTCCTCAAAAATAACGTTCTTTATAAAAATCATAAAGGTTACGATCTGGTAGTTGTGCCGGATGAAATGCAGCTAAACGTCATTAAACACGTTCATGACAAAGGACACTTCGGACGCAAACGTTGTGAAGAACTCCTTAATGAAGAATTTTTTATCCCTAATATGGCAAATGACATTGATAAAGTTATAGCAAACTGTGTAACATGTCTTTTGTATAATCGGAAACGTGGGAAACAAGAAGGTGAGTTACATCCCTTACACAAAGAGGAGACTCCTCCCCAAACCTACCACATTGATCATTTAGGCCCTCTCGAATCGACTAACAAAAACTATAAACATATTTTGTCTTTAATAGATGCATTTACCAAATTCGTGTGGCTATATCCCTGTAAAACTACTTCTTCTGCCGAAGTCATATCGAAACTGCAACAACAAAGTTATACTTTTGGCAACCCTTCCAAAATTATTAGCGATAAAGGTCCTGCATTTACAAGTAAAGAATTTGCTGATTATTGCCAAAATGAAAATATAAAACACGAGACAATTACAACTGGCCTTCCCCGTTCTAATGGTCAAGTAGAGCGACTTAATT
This sequence comes from Maratus speculifer, assembly GCA_964019185.1. Taxonomy (NCBI): domain Eukaryota; kingdom Metazoa; phylum Arthropoda; class Arachnida; order Araneae; family Salticidae; genus Maratus; species Maratus speculifer. The sequence goes on along the minus strand of OZ025289.1, from coordinate 115,355,591 downwards.
CCATCATAATTTCAGTAATCTCTAAAATTTCCAAAGACGAACCGACCAAATGGTTTAAACATGTTCCTATAGTTCAACAAGTTATTAATTCAACTAACCAAAGAAGTATTAAGAGAACACCGTTTGAAATACTATTTGGTACAAAAATGATACAGTAAGAAGATTTACAAATTATTGAACTCCTAAACAGTGCAGTCGAAGAACAATTCATGAAAGTTAGAAAAGAACTCCGAAAAATGCATATAGAAGAATATTCTGGACATTCAACAAGAAAATCGCAAGCATTATAATTTAAGACGTAAGAAACCCCGGAAATATAACCTTGGAGACTTCGTAGCAATTAAAAGAACCCAACAAGGACCAGGGTTAAAATTGAAATCTAAATTCCTAGGTCCATATAAAGTAACCAAAGCGAAGTCTAACGACACCTACGACGTAGAGAAAATCTCATCAACTGAAGGACCGATCAGTACTAGTTCTTGTGCTGAATACATGAAGCCTTGGCATGACGATAACTGAAACTTTATTTTTTTCTCCTTATCTTTAATGTGTATGTGTGAACATTTTTAAAGTCAGCGATTTTAAAGAACATTTTCATACGATGTTACACCATTTCAGAAAAATGACGACTGATCTTTCTAGTGTACAAAAGAACTCTATTTTTTCCCCCTAAGAACAATTACTGTTTTTGTTTTTGTTTCTTTTCAGATTCTGTAAGATCACATGTCGCTGCGGCATCTCCAGATGTCAGGACGGCCGCATGTGGGATATACTCTCGCATGTGCGCTACACTCTCTGTTGCACCTGAATTGGACTGTATTTCCCTCCGCCATTCTCCGGAACTCTGGGTCGAGATTAAAATAAAAAAGGTGAATTAACGAAGCTGTGTGACTAGATGTGAAAAGAGGAAGGAAAGTAAATAGAACGTTTTGAATGACGGAAAACTATGTTGATTAAAACTAAGACGGAGATTTCAAAGTATAAAATTGACGATTGTTTTAAAAAACTATGAAATATTTACGACGAATTTATGTATGATTTTTAAAGATTGGTGAGAAAAATAACGAAGAATATTCTGTGTTTTATTTTTTGTTTGTTTGTTTTTGTTTTGTTCGTCAGATAATGAATGTATGTGACTGTCAGACAATAGTTTTTATTTACAGTAAGGACTCGTCCATCCTATAAAGTGGTGCCAGAAGTGCCCACTCCGCATTTTCCCCGATTGTTAGGAACTATTTGTTTTCTTCAGATTCAAGTCGGATATCATTTTACGGGTGAGTTAATTATTCCATATTTTATATTTACTATGAAGCTAGTCGGCATCAAAGAACTGGAACTTGCATTTAAAAATGAACGTACTAATAAAATTAAACTACTTCATAAATTATTGTTCAACACTGATGGTGATCGATCAAATCGAAAAAGAATTCGTGACTTCACTGGTTTCGATTTCGAAACGACCAGCACTGAATTCAAAAATAAAGTTACGAAAGTTCAAGCAGATTTTTCTTTAAACGATTTAATCACAATTTGTAATTTACTCTGCATTTCCAACGAAGGTTCTTTAACTGACCTTGCAACCCGATTAGTTATATATCTTTCAGACTTGAATTCACTGCAAGCTAACATTATTCAAAACGAAAGTGATACCGATTCGGAACCTGAAATATCTTCACATAATACCACATTAAATAAAGACACTGCAAGTAATACAGAATCATCAAATTTTGATAAAAACAAGCAATTTCCAGTTTAAAGTTTTTTGCCATCTACTATTAATTTTAATGATGTTGAAAGCGTTATACCGCCTTTTGATGGTAGTTCTTTTCAAGACATAAATATTTGGTTAAATAATTTTGACGATGTCGCTAGCATGCTCAATTTATCAGAATTTCATAAATTTATTTTTGCTAAACGATCCTTACGAGGAAAAGCCCAGCTGTTAGTACAAACAGAATTTCATATTAACTCTTACAAAGAACTTAAAGAACTCTTAATTTCAGAATTTGGCATTACTTGTAATTCTGCTGAGTTACATGACATGTTAAATAAACGAAAATTACAAGAAAATGAATCCTTTGAAGAATATTTTATCGTAATGAAACAAATATGTTCGCGCGGTAACATCGAAGATTCAGCACTGATGCAATACATTATTAACAGTATACCCGACCCTGTTTTTCGAAAATCAATGTTATATGGCTGCCAATCTGTAGTAGAATTTAAACAAAAACTCAAAATTTATGATAAAATTCGGCATGACTATGAGAACACTTAATTCCGTAAATCTAAACCAAAAATACCGTTGAAAGAGAAATCTTTTCGTCCAAAACCTGATCTTCTCTGCTTTAATTGTGGTTTAGCCAACCATAAAAGTAGCCAATGTAGGCATAAAGACAAAGGCCCTCGTTGCTTCAATTGTTCAATTTTTGGCCATAAGTCGGCTCAATATGACCAACCAAGGAAATCTAGAAATAAGCCTGAACAATCCAATAATTCTACCATTATACACTTTTATGACCAAACAAGTAATTATTTCGTCAGTAAATGTTCTTTCTTTGATCGATACTCGAAGTGAAAGAAGTCTGTTAAAAGAAAGTATTTATCGCAAATTCCCAACGGTTTCGAACCTCGAACATTCAACAATCACATTAACTGGATTAGGAAACACTATGATCAAACCCCTGGGTTTTTTCTCTACTGATATTACTATAGATGATTTTAATTACACCACTAATGTTTATGTAGTACCAGATTATTCCATATCTTTTGATTTTATTATTGGTACAGATATTATACAGCAAAGTATTTTAACAGTTTCTCAAAATAATGTTTCTATGCAAAAAATCAAGAAAAATGAAGATATGTCAAATAATTTTCTGATTAATGTTGCTCAAGTATTAGACGATAGTAATCTTGATTTATCTCATATTACCGATACAACTATACGTTCAAAAATTACGGAACTTATTCAAAATTATCTCCCCCGGAAAGTAAAGACTACCGATGTAAAATTATCAATTCATCTGAAAGACGAAATTCCTGTTATTTGTCCTCCCAGACACCTAGCTATTATAGAGAAAGAATTTGTCGAAAAACAAATTTCTGAATGGCTTGAAAAGGGAATTATCCGAAAAAGCTCCAGTAATTTTTCATCACCCATTGTCCTCGTAAAAAAGAAAGATGGTTCATATAGATTGTGTGTTGACTAGAGGAAGTTAAATGCCAAAACACATAAACAACGTTTTCCCCTCCCAGTAATCGATGACATTATTGATCAGTTGCACTCTGCAAAAGTATTTACTACTCTTGATTTTAAAAATGCATTTTTTCATGTCGAAGTAGAAGAAAATAGTCGAAAATACCCCTCTTTTGTAACACATTCTGGTCAATTTGAATTTCTATACATGAATTATGGCCTTAGCGATGCCCCCTTAGTTTTTCAGAGATACATCTATAATGTTTTTCGCGATCTCATTAATGAAAAAGTACTTATCGTCTACATGGATGATTTCATAATACCGTCTGAAGACAAAGCCGAAGGACTCCAGAAATTACTACGCGTTCTTACAACTGCATCCGAATATGGCTTAGAACTGAATCTAAAAAAAATGCCACTTTTTACAGCGAGAAATTGATTTTCTGGGTTACCACATAAAAAATGGTCAACTGCATCCGTCTCCCGCAAAAACTAAAGCTGTCCTAAATTTTCCAGAACCTAAAAGTGTAAAAGATGTACATTCATTTGTCGGACTAACCTCATATTTTCGTAAATTTATTCAAGATTATTCTTTAATAGCTAAGCCCTTAACAGATCTCTTTAGAAAGGACACTAAATTTCACTTCGGTGACCAGCAGCGAAATGCATTTAATCAGTTGAAACACATTCTTGCTTCAGGTCCTGTTTTAAGCATTTACAACCCTAGTAATGAAACAGAAGTTCATTGCGATGCTTCTATTGATGGTTACGGAGCAGTCCTCCTTCAAAAGTCTTCTATTGATAATCAATTTCACCCTGTCTACTTTATGAGCAAAAAAAAAACACAGATGCTGAGCTTAAATATTCGAGTTATGAACTAGAAGTTTTGGCTGTCATCGAGGCTCTTAAAAAATTTCGTGTTTATATTTTAGGTATTCCTTACAAATAGTCACAGATTGCAATGCATTTGCCCTAACTATGAATAAAAAAGATCTTTGCACCAAGATAGCTCGATGGGCTTTAATGTTAGCTGATTATAACTATACAATCGAACACAGACAAGGCACACGTATGCGCCACCTCGACGCTTTAAGCAGAAATCCTGTATGTATGACCATTCAAGACAGTTTTACTTCCAAAATCATACAATCACAGAACACCGACGAACATATACAGGCCATCAAAGAAATTTTGAAAACAAAGCCATATGACAATTATTTCCTCAAAAATAACGTTCTTTATAAAAATCATAAAGGTTACGATCTGGTAGTTGTGCCGGATGAAATGCAGCTAAACGTCATTAAACACGTTCATGACAAAGGACACTTCGGACGCAAACGTTGTGAAGAACTCCTTAATGAAGAATTTTTTATCCCTAATATGGCAAATGACATTGATAAAGTTATAGCAAACTGTGTAACATGTCTTTTGTATAATCGGAAACGTGGGAAACAAGAAGGTGAGTTACATCCCTTACACAAAGAGGAGACTCCTCCCCAAACCTACCACATTGATCATTTAGGCCCTCTCGAATCGACTAACAAAAACTATAAACATATTTTGTCTTTAATAGATGCATTTACCAAATTCGTGTGGCTATATCCCTGTAAAACTACTTCTTCTGCCGAAGTCATATCGAAACTGCAACAACAAAGTTATACTTTTGGCAACCCTTCCAAAATTATTAGCGATAAAGGTCCTGCATTTACAAGTAAAGAATTTGCTGATTATTGCCAAAATGAAAATATAAAACACGAGACAATTACAACTGGCCTTCCCCGTTCTAATGGTCAAGTAGAGCGACTTAATTCCATCATAATTTCAGTAATCTCTAAAATTTCCAAAGACGAACCGACCAAATGGTTTAAACATGTTCCTATAGTTCAACAAGTTATTAATTCAACTAACCAAAGAAGTATTAAGAGAACACCGTTTGAAATACTATTTGGTACAAAAATGATACAGTAAGAAGATTTACAAATTATTGAACTCCTAAACAGTGCAGTCGAAGAACAATTCATGAAAGTTAGAAAAGAACTCCGAAAAATGCATATAGAAGAATATTCTGGACATTCAACAAGAAAATCGCAAGCATTATAATTTAAGACGTAAGAAACCCCGGAAATATAACCTTGGAGACTTCGTAGCAATTAAAAGAACCCAACAAGGACCAGGGTTAAAATTGAAATCTAAATTCCTAGGTCCATATAAAGTAACCAAAGCGAAGTCTAACGACACCTACGACGTAGAGAAAATCTCATCAACTGAAGGACCGATCAGTACTAGTTCTTGTGCTGAATACATGAAGCCTTGGCATGACGATAACTGAAACTTTATTTTTTTCTCCTTATCTTTAATGTGTATGTGTGAACATTTTTAAAGTCAGCGATTTTAAAGAACATTTTCATACGATGTTACACCATTTCAGAAAAATGACGACTGATCTTTCTAGTGTACAAAAGAACTCTATTTTTTCCCCCTAAGAACAATTACTGTTTTTGTTTTTGTTTCTTTTCAGATTCTGTAAGATCACATGTCGCTGCGGCATCTCCAGATGTCAGGACGGCCGCATGTGGGATATACTCTCGCATGTGCGCTACACTCTCTGTTGCACCTGAATTGGACTGTATTTCCCTCCGCCATTCTCCGGAACTCTGGGTCGAGATTAAAATAAAAAAGGTGAATTAACGAAGCTGTGTGACTAGATGTGAAAAGAGGAAGGAAAGTAAATAGAACGTTTTGAATGACGGAAAACTATGTTGATTAAAACTAAGACGGAGATTTCGAAGTATAAAAATGACGATTGTTTTAAAAAACTATGAAATATTTACGACGAATTTATGTATGATTTTTAAAGATTGTTGAGAAAAGTAACGAAGAATATTCTGTGTTTTATTTTTTGTTTGTTTGTTTTTGTTTTGTTCGTCAAATAATAAATGTATGTGACTGTCAGAGAATAGTTTTTATTTACAGTAAGGACTCGTCCATCCTATATATATATATATATATGATGAAATGAAAGCTTTTCTACACAGCTAATACCGCTTGTGCAAACATTTCATGTTGATGTGTTTGTTTTTTGGCATTTGAAATTAAGATCCTTGCAAAATGACACTTTGTAGTGAAATTTGCAAAAGAATATGGTTATCATATTATTGTAAGGTTTCTGGAATAAAACTATCAAGCTACCAGAATAGAATAATTAAGTTAACTATTTTTTAAATACCAAATACATAATTTTTTATTTTTTTGTATCCCACGTTAATTTTTTTTACTTGGGGCTCTGCCTCCTCCGAGTTATATCAGAAAGTAGGATAAAACCGGGACCCTAATGCTTTTCTTTTTACTATTGTGCACTATGTGAACAGAACAGTGAACTATTCTATTAAAATGATAGATGGATTCCTTGCAAAAAAAAAAAAAAAGATTCATTTAATCCGGAACAATAGCAAATGAGATCATAACAACACTTTTTTAGAAGTTTGCAATGTCCCAGTTTTGTTCAACCTAGTCGGGCAAAACTGGGAACTGGAAAAAAATAACTAAAAGCACATTGTAACTTTGCAATAATACTATTTATTAAAGGAAAATTTATATTTTATACTTATGGAATGTGAATCTATATTAAATCTACATAAAATAACAGTGAATTTAGTTATACTTTAAGAGTTTAAATTGTCAAGCACAAAAATCTCAAATGAAAGATCGATCATGTTCATTTGCATTGCTGCATGCTTCTTGTGCCCACCCGCTGCAGTGAAGGTACTATATCCACATTTCTTTAGGTTTAGATTGTTCATATAATTGTCGTTGCAAAAGTTGCATGCTTCACTTTCATCTTCCTCCTCAGTTGATGTCAATGGATTTTTTTCTTTGGACTCTTCTTTTTTACATCCGTTTTTTCTGTCATCATGGAAAGTTTTCGCTTCAGAATTAAGTTCTTCTTCTTGTCTTTTTTTATCCTTTCTTTTTCTTCTTGTTCGACTTCTAATTTTTAGGGGATTGAAATAAGGATAGCTGTTTTCCCTTATCGCTTGTCTGATTTCCGGATTGCTCAAGGATCCGTTTGTACTGGAATATGATTTATATCGGGGGGTGAGACTGCAAAAGAACACTTGATATCTCTGCCCAGGCCTTGAGAAGACGTAGAACAACCGGAAATTTTCCGGTTATGCCCGACCATCTGTATCCTGATTTTGTCCGACCATGTCATTTTGAAGCAATATTACTCTAGCGTTGTTCAGATAACTCGTAGACATCAATACAAAACGTAAAACTAACAAGTAAATAATAGACCATCATATGTTATACTTATCTAAACTAAATCTTTAGGTATTTAAGAATGGTAGCATAAAATTGCCGACGTCGATTCTAACTTTTTCACGTGAAATCTTTAAAAAATCACTACTGCGAACTGAGTTCGTTTACACGGCTTCTGCTTACTGAGAGCTGGTATGCCGTTCGCTTAGAAGCAATTCTAGAAGTTTCCGCAAGATACCTTAAAAATAAAGCCATAAAGCTTTTTTCCCGTTTTATCCAACTTTCCCTACTCTCTAACCTTCGTTTAACAACTTAGGTCAAAGAATCTGATTTTTTTTTTAAATATCTGGTTGAGGTGGTTTGAATGTGCTCAGTTTACAATCAAAAACAGTTTTTAGGATAGTTCCTAAATTATGTTGGCGTATGTTGGTATGATAAATACAGATAATATTTCTTTTAATAATTGCTATTGTTAAATGCAGATTCTTCTGAGGCGACCAGATTTTATTGCAGTTATATCATAACATATTGCCGGGATTTTAACAAATTTCTACTGCTTTGTATCTGCTGAAAATCAAGCTTTTACCGGAGTTATTTCGATACTTTTTCAATTTGAGGAGCTCCTATGAACTGTTTTACAACTTTACAACTAATTAAAACTACTACACTGTAAAAAAAAATCTGTAAAGGTACTATACTTTATCTAGGAAACTGGGATTCCAAGAACTTTTCCTGTAACGGTAACAACAAAAACTAAAGTTTTAGAATCGGTTACATGGATTTTCCCTGTTATCGTTACATGAAAAATTCTTGGAATCCCAGTTTCCGAGAAAATGTTTAGTACCTTTACAGATTTTTTTTTTTTTTTTACAGTGTATCCTCTCTGCATTTTCTTTATTAAATAAATGATAAAGAAGTTTATCATTCCAGTTAATAATACTTCTAAATCGGAGTTTTTAAGTCTGTTTTTGATCACATCAGTTCTTTGTTTTCGAAATAGTTATTAGTCGAGTCGTGTTACATTTCCACTTAAAATTAAAGTCTGTAGTGAAGTGGTAAGTGTACCAGTTAACCACAGTCGTGTTCATTTTCCATTGGCAATTACTACAAAATAAAAGTCGCAGAACTTGACAACTGCATTTCTTCCATTAAACCAATAAAGATAAGAGTGTGCCGGAATGTTTCTTCAATTCAATAAATGGATAAAAATAGCATGTAAAAAAACATATTAGCAATAAAAAGATAAATTAAATTGTTCATTTTAAATTCTCTCCAATAGCAATAAAAATCGAGTAACTCGTACTTTCAAGACACAGAACTAGATAACTATAAATAAACTATCATTTATTAAATATTTTTAAAATTACAAAAACGGTTCATCTTCTTTTGCACTTTAATGCAAGTAATACAAAAAAATCAAGAGCAATAAAGATTATTCATTTGTCATTTTTAACTTATTTTTAAAAATGCAAAGTTTGAGAGTGTAGTTCATGATCTAACCGAAAAACTCTAAATGTCCTTAAGTATAAGTTTTGATGAGCGTAAAAATTGAAGTCAACAATATTTTCTATGAAATAAAACAAGAAACCAGGTTTCTATGTTAAATAGTTTTCACTTAATGAAAGAAAAACTGCAACTTTTTGCTAAAAATTGCTAATTTTCAAGAGTTTAATTTCAATGAGGCACGAGTTTATGTTATTCCATTAAGCTGAAACTTTCCTAATCTCATTTTTTAACTAATTGGCAATTTTTAGGGGTTCCCCCCTAGAGATAAGATTAAAATATTTTTTTTCCATATATCCTGTGACCACCCTAATGTCTTCAGTATTAAATAAATGGCATATTCGTAATATCTATACGTCGTTTTTGCACCAGGTTTTACTTATTTCCTATAGACAAAAGAATATACAGTATGTCCAAGGTTAAAACCCAATGTAGGTTTTTTATTTAAAAAGAACAAAGAGGAAAGTAATCCTACTAAAGCACATTGCGCTCTCTTTAAAAATCGAAATTGTCATCAGATAGATGTGAAAAATTAAAAATAAATAAATATTAAATATAAAAATGAAACTTGCAATTACTTAGTGTCCTTTTTCTATGCATGCAAAAAAGTGCACTGCCAGAAAAATTCGTCAATATACACTAAGTTATCGTTATTTTTTCACACATAACTTCTGTATTCCCAGGAAACCCATTTGATCTGTGAATTCATTCCGAACATTGAAAAATGAGGAAGAGATTCCGTTTATATCTAGCACGCATGCGTATTGGGTCTGTTAGTAATAAATTCGAATTTATTTTTAAATTGAAAAACAAAAATATTCTATAGATTAAAATGTCTAATTTAGTTTAAAAAGGCAAAAATGTTTTCGAATTTAAAAATAAATAACAATTACTTCCTTTATTCATTCAAAAATTCTCACAATTTGTTATTCAAAGTTGGATAAGTTGAATGAAGTTGAATTCCCTAAGTTATTTATATAATAAATATTCGCATTTAAAATAGACTTTAAGTGAACACACTTAAAAGATATTTAAATCAAAAAATAAAATAAAGAAAACAAAATGATATTATTCAAAAAAAATCTTATCGAATAAAAATAGAACATCCATATTTTCCTAACAATCTACGTAAATATATTTAAAATTCACATTTTTATAATATATTAACATAAACGTATGAAAACCCCAGCCACAGTTTAATAAAAGATGGAATCTTCCCGCCATTAACTTCAAAATTAAAAACTTTTTAACGAAATAGACCAAACCACACTCATATTAAATGAATGTTTCTAACCCAAAGTACTTTTCTCCTGTACAACCGTGGCGCTGATGCAGAGCGATCGCCTTCCACTGCTGGGTACTTGAGTTCGATCCTCGCGTCGGTCGAGTTTATCTTTTCCAAACATTTTCAAATGACGGATATTTTACCTCTTTTGACGTAGAAAAAATAAACGGATATTCGTCAATCTACAGGCAATTACTGGCAGCAGTGCTGCCAGTACATTTTCTGTGAAAACACGGAAGATTTTTTCAGAGCGTGGAAATAACTCCAACGCACGGTGTCATAAATATATAAATACTTACGATCAGGTAAATAACATAATATGTATATGTAAAATATTTGTGAATCGAAAAATAAACTAGTGTGAATGTGCAAACAACGTGTGTATAAGAATGACATTTTTTTTCGCTACATAACGATATATGAATTGATTAACAAAAGACTGACTATTCTATAAGAAATAAACGGGTGTTTAGAATTACATGCATACACTTGCACATATAGAAAAAAAAATATATATATATATATATACTAGGGCGTATCGAAAAAGCCCAAATTTCTTAGATCTTTTTGCGGTAGTGCGGAAAAGTTGTGAACTGTCTTCATTAAAAAATGTGTTAAATCTTAAAACTATGGACTGATATCTTCTGTCGCCTCAGTGGTTTGAAAGTTCCGAAAATTGGACAAAAAATGATTAAAATACAAAAATTAATAAATAATTACAGATTTCGTTGATCCGTTTTGGGTAGTGCTAAAATGTTACATTTTTTTAATAGAAACAGCTATGAAAAAATTTAGAATTATAATTTCATATCTTCTGTCGCCTCATCCGCATCGAATTTCAGAAATTTTGACGCAAACTTTGACGCATAGTTTCTGTTTCTAAAAAATAATAACTTTAAGCACTATCCCAAACGATCAACGAACTCTCTGATTATTTATTAATTTTTTGTATTTTAATCATTTTTAGTCCAGTTTTTGAAACTTAAGCCCACTGAGGCGACAGAAGATATTGACCTATAATTCAAAAACTTTTTACAGCTGTTGTTTAAAAATAGTTGTTGTTTAAAAATAGTATCTTTTAAGCACTACCCCAAACCGATCAACAAACTCTCTGATTATTTATCAAGTTTTGCATTTTAATCATTTTTAGTCCAATTTTCGGTACTTTCACCCCACTGAGGCGACAGAAGATATCAACTCACAATTTTAAGATTTAGCACACTTTTTAATAAAGAGAATTTACAACTTTTCCGCACTACCGCAAAAAGATTTAAGAAATTTGGATACACCCTAATATATATATATATATATATATATATATATATATATATTTACGTATTTTGTCTATAGGATTAATATAAAGAAAAATTTAACAGTAGTAATAATTTATATGGTATTAATAATATTTTCTTAAGAATGGGAGAAAACAATATTATTTATCCCATTCCTTAGAAAAAGCTTTCACATTCAATAATTTCCCTTAATATTACTTATGCCAGCTATTAATTATGTTACTTTATGTTATGTTTATTTTCCGAGAAATATGGTCCAGAATTATCTTTTCAAGAAAATAAAAATATGAATATTTTCGAGTCATTTAGATATTCAAGCAGAATGAGCATGTCTAAAATATTAAATTCAGTGAAGATAAATACATTTATAAAATGAGTAGACATTTTCTTGTGGTAGTGATCGTAAAAGATAATATATTACTTTGATAGTTATTTTGAAAGGATTGTCAGTGTTTGAAGCAAAGTAATAGATATTAGGTAATACTGCAAATAGGAATAACAAATCATGTCAACATATCATTTTTTCATAATCATGAAATAGGCAGAGCATTTAATAAATATTTATGCTGTTTATTTGTGTAGAATTTCTGAATAACTGAGTCATTTAATATGCGTGATAATTCGTTTTATTTTAACAATGCAACCGTCATAAATTTTATAACAAAATTGTTTTCCATTTTTTTAATTTATTGCAGGTAACTTTATATTAAACGATTCAGAAGGATATTACTGAAGAAAATGGAAAATATTATACATGTATGCTATCTAAATTACATTCGTGTTTTTATTATTTTGTTTATTTATTTGTGTATTGCTGTGTGTGCAAAATAAAACACCGCTGTATAAAATTTGCAAAATGTAAAATTAATGTAATTCATAAAAAGTTCTAGGAATTGCCTCAGAGGGATTAGTCTGTGATATATTGTGAGACAATAGATTTAATAAATTGCGATAAGTATTTAGATCTCTACATTTAATTTGTCATTCATTAAGATAAAATACAATGATGAAAATTAGCATATTGAATTGTATAATTTCAAAGTCTTATATATAAAATTACATACGCTGTTTTTTAAAGAGGGAAAGCAAACCATGCATGGATATAAAATTGGAAATACGCAATTACGTGAAAAATAATACAGAAAATAAAACAACGAATTTTTTTATATTGGATTTTTAACTCTTTGAAATAATGTCATGAGCAAAAACAGACTCTTCGCACCAATTTGAATAAGTGTAAATAACAAAAAAAGTTTGAAGAGAGTGTATTGTATTTTATATTGTATTAGATCTCTCCGTATAGTCTATATTGTTCAATAACTGCTTTCCACGTATGCGATGAGGTTGTCAATAAGAGTTAAGTAATTCTTTTATTATCATTCCTTCTTAACGAGCATTTATATCTTATAAGTTACTGTGATGCCAATGTTATAGTTTCTAACCCCAGCTTTATCCTAGAAATTTCAATGTTCCAAATAAATCCAATTTAAAATCTCTCTAGAAAGTTGTATATTTTAGTGAAAGTAAACTGTCGAACCTTTCAGAAAGCGTTCATAATGAGTATATTATATCTTAAATATTATCACCAAAACATTTCAAGTTTCTAGACCAATCAATATCAAAGGATTCGATTTTTTGCTCGTGCATTGATGGAGGTTATTGTACTGGCATAAAATATAGTTTAATTTTGAGCAAAAGTAGTTACCAACATTTTTGCCCACATAATTTTCTAAATCAGCTCAGTAGTTCCAATGATAACACCTAAAAAAAAACCACAAATGTTACTTCTTTACAATATTAGCATGGAAGTAAAGAATAAAAAGCTATTTAGCTCTTATTATATGCACATAAATTATCTAAATATTGTTAGCAGATGGATTTTCAATATACCTTTATACTTTGCATTTTAAATCAATTCTTCGTTTTTATTATATAAGTCATTTATATCATTCGGTAAAAAGTTCCCTTTCTTAAACCCGAATTACGTCAAACTTTTTCCGAAAGCGCCAAAGTCCATATAACACCGAAGGACTGTGAAGAGTATTAAACACCTGGTAGTAAGACTCTTAGCCAGGCGCAGGTAATGAATTGTCAAGTATCGTTTATTTCGCCCTCTCTCGAAATGCTCTCTTTCCGTTGTTTTAAAATGCAAAGTATAAAGCTATATTGAAAATCCATCTGCTAACACTATTTAAAAAACATGATTATAACTCATATGATTAAAAATAGAAATAAATAAATAAAAATAAGCAATAATAGCAGATGTCAAAATATTTTATTTCGACATGAATGCATTGTATCTAAGATCCAGTGAATAATACTTCTAAATCGGAGTTTTTAAGTCTGTTTTTGATGAGCTCAGTTCTTTGTTTCCGAAATAGTTATTTGCAGAGTGATAATACATTTCCACTTAAAATTAATGTCTGTGGTTAACTGGTAAGTGTACTGTAAATCTACCAGCTTCTATCGTGTTCATTTTCATTTGGCAATTACTACAAAACAAGTTGGAAATTTCACGCGAAGCGTAGCAAATGAGGTGCGTTCGTACGATAATGAAATTGATTTAAAAATATCACTCTCATGTATCAACCTCATAAAATTGTAAATAGTTAATTACAATTAAAATGCGCAAAAATGTTCTCTCTATACTCATTATGTACTGAAATACTTTTTGTGGCCTTGTAAATCAATATAACAAAAGTTCTTTGCTCAAAAGATTATGCCAAATCTATATTATAATATGCACTTTATGATGCATATCAATATTATTATGTTCGAATGAGTGTAATATTATTAAAATGCATTTGAAACTTTTTTTTTCTATTGACTGCAATGTAACGAAGTACTTTTGATTGTCTCTGTATTTGATCTATGCATCTTATTTTCAAAATAATTGAAGTGACTTGACAAAATTATGTAGTAAGTATGTAATTTAAATTTCAAACGAATAAAATGCATTTGCAACATTTTTCTCCATTGACCGTAATGTAACAGAATACTTACGATCGTCCCTGTAATTGATCTATCCATCCGATTCTCACAAAATTTGAAATGACTCGACAAAATTATGTAATAATTATGCATTTTAAATTTCAAACGATTCGGTTGGGTAGTTTTTGCGGTGTTATATGCAGACAGACGGACAGACGGACAGATGGACGGACTGAACGACAACTATAGGTGCTGCGTATTTACATAATTACGAACGCACCTAATAAAATGCGAACTAACTTGAAGACTGCGTTTCTGCCATTATATCGATAGAGATGGGTGTGTACTGGAATGTTTCGTCAATTCTATAAATAGATAATAATAGCAGTTAAAAAAATCTTTACAATAAAATGAGAAATTAAACTGTTTATTTTAAATGCTCTTCAAGTGCAATAAAAAGCAAGGAGCTCGTTCTTTTCTGGCACAGAACTAGCTAATAAATAATGAACTACAATTCATGAAATATTTTTAAAATTACAAAAATTGTTTAATTTTAATGCAAATGATACCAAATAAAAATCAAGAGTAATAAAAATTACTGAATTGTCATTTTTAACTTACTTTTAAAAATGCTAAGGTTGAGAGTGTGATTCAACATCTGGCTAAAAAAAATACTAAATGTCATTAATTATAAAATTTGATGAGCGTAAAAATTCAAGGCAACAACATTTTCTATGAAATAGAACAAGAACAAGGTTTCTAATTCAAATAGTTTTTACTTAATGAAAAAAACTGCATTTTTTTACTAAAAGTTGCAAATTTTGAAGAATTTAAACTCGACGAGATAGGTTTTAATGTTAGTAAATTGAGCTTAAACTTTCCCAGCTAAATTTTTTTAACTAATTGCCGACTTTTAGAGGTGTACCCTCCCCCCGAAAATAAGATTATAATAAATTTTTCCATATATTTGGTGACAACCCTAATGTCTGCAGTGTGAAATAAATAGGATATTTGTTGTATGTATACAATGGTTTTGCCCCAGTTTTTACTTACTTCCTATTGCCTAAAAAATATGCAGTATAACAAAGGTTAAAAAAAAATGCAGATATTTTATTTGAGAGGAAAAATAAGAAAGCAATCTATACTAAAGCACGTCGCACTGTCTTTAAAGATATAAATTATCATAAGATAGACAGGAATGAAAAACATTTAAAATAAAAATGAAACCTGAAAATACTTAGTGTCCTTTTTCTATGAATGCAAAATGGTAGACGTAACTTCTACGTACCGTATTATAAGTAAATAAATACTTTTGGTCCGGTAAATAGCTTAACATGTATATATAAAGTATTTGTGTATCGAAAAAAAAACTGGCGTGAATGTGCATTACATGTGTGTGTAATTTTTTTTTCACATAATGATATATGAATTGATTAACAAAAGACTGATTCTTTGAAACATCCTTATAACTCCAAAAATAATAATTCTATTAACTAACAATTAACTGCATCGGATTAAGCTTCTCATTTCCAATTAAAATATACCTTTGAATTGAAATTTTAATGAAATACAGGGTCATGAAAAATCGAAGAATGTGAAAAACAGGATTACAAATATCTCAGCAACTAATAATCCGATCGATTTCGTTTTATATGCAAAATGTATGTTATTTTATTGCCTTTTACGTCCATTCCTTAGAACAAAAAAATTCGAAAATTTTTATATATCTTTCATCAGAACGAATTTTTCGAGAGTCCGAAAAAATAGTTCCGGATAATCGAGGAATAAATAAGAAATCTTCAAGAAATAAATGTCTGTTTAGAATAACATACATACACTTATACATACATACATGCATATATATATATATATATATATATATATATATATATATATATATATATATGCATGTATGTATGTATAATGCGTATTTTGCTTACCGCATTAATAGAAACAAAAAAAATTAACAGTAGTAATATTTTATTATATTATTTAAAATATTTGCCTAAGAATGGGAGAAAACAATATTATTTATCATATTCCTTAGAAAAAGCTTTCACATTCAATCATTTCCCTTAATATTACTTATGCCGACTATTAATTATGTTGCATTGTGTTATGATTAATTTCCGAGAAATATGGTCCAGAATTATCTTTTCAATAAAACAAAAACATGAATATTTTCGAGTTATTTAGATATTCAAGCAGAAAGACCATGTCTAAAATATTAAATTCAGTGAAAATAAATACATTTATAAAAGGGGTAAATGTTTTGTTGCTGAAGTGATTGTAAAAGATAATACATTACTTTGATAGTTATTTTGAAAAGACTGTCAGTATTTGAAGCAAAACAATAGATATTATATAATAATGCAAATAGAAATAACAAATCATGTCAAAATATTTTTTTCATAATCACAAAATATGCAGAGCACTTAATAAATATTTATGTTGTTTATTTGTATAAAATTTCTGAATAACCGAGTCGTTTAATATGCATGGTCATTTGTTTTTTTTTAATAATGCAATTTTTTTTTATATGTAATGAATTTTAGATTTTGTTAAACGTAAATTTGTCAATAAAACTGTTTCTTAAAAAATGTATTGCAGGTGACTTTATATTCAATGATTTAGAAAAACTAGTCGTTGGGGGCCACCGTAATACTTACCCATCATGGATATGTATATGAAAATAAAACATGTGAAAACTATTTATACAATGCATTGCAATTCATAAACAAAATTTAAATATTGTTAATATACATAGTAATGCTATATTAAAGAACTGCTGATTACCAATTTCGACAAATTATATAAAACGCCAAACTACTCAAGTAGTAGCAAACTGCGTAAAAGAAACATCCTTATAACTCCAAAAATAATAATTCTATTAACTAACAATTAACTGCATCGCATTAAGATTCTCATTTCCAATTAAAATATACCTTTGAATTGAAATTTTAATGAAATGCAGGGTCATGAAAAATCGAAGAATGTGAAAAACAGGATTACAAATATCTCAGCAACTAATAATCCGATCGATTTCGTTTTATATGCAAAATGTATGTTATTTTATTGCCTTTTACGTCCATTCCTTAGAACAAAAAAATTCGAAAATTTTTATATATCTTTCATCAGAACGAATTTTTCGAGAGTCCGAAAAAATAGTTCCGGATAATCGAGGTTTCTGATATTAAATAGGCTTCGTCCCATTGTACATACTAACTACATACAAAATTTCAAGTCTGTATCTCAATTTGTTCGAGAGATAGAGCGTTTACAGACAGACAGACAGACAGACGGACGGCAAAAAATTTTTTCTAAAAATATGTTTTTCGGAATCTCCACTATCCAAAACGTGTAAATCCGTCAAAATTTTTTTTTCGATTTTCAAAACGATTGCAAGACTTACTTTATACTACGTATGATGGGTAAGTAATATTACTGAAGTAAATTAAAAATATTATACATGTATGCATTCTAAATTACATTTTATCTCCACGTTTTTATTGTTTTATTTATTTATTTGTGTGTATGTATGTGCGCAAAATAAAACACAGCTGCATAAAATTTGCAAAATTATTGTAAATCATATTATAGAATGATCAATAGGAAAAAAGTATTTGGACTTCCCTTAGAGTTATTAGTCTGAGATATATTGCCGAGAACACAGATTTAATAACTTCCAATAAATTGCGACCTTTAACTTGCCATTCATTAAGATAAAATATAATGATGAAAATAAGCATATGGAATCGTATAATTACATATTCTTATATATAAATTTACATACGCTGTTTTTTACAAAGGGAAAGCAAATCATGCATCGATATAAAATTGGAAATACGCAATACATTAAAAATAATACAGAAAATAAAACACCGATTTTTTTTTACATTGAATTTCTAAGTCATTGAAATAATGTTATGAGCATAAGCAGACGCTCTGCAAAAATTTGAGTAATTCTAAATAACAAAATAAATAAATAAATACAAAAGTTTGAAGAGAATGGACTATATTTTATATTGTATTAGATCCCTCCAAATACCCTATATTGCTCAATATCTGTTTTCCACTTACGCAATAAGGTTGTCAATAAGAGTTAATGAATTCGTTTATTATAATTCCTTCTAGAACGAATATTTGTATCTTACTATAGTTATGTTGATGCAAAAGTTAGAGTTTCTAACCCCAGCTGTATCCTAGAAATTTCAATATTCCAAATAAATCGCGATTTAAAATCTTTCTAGACAATTGCATGTTTTTTGTGAAATTAAACTGTTGAACTTTCAGAAATCGTTCATAATCAGTATATTATATCTTAAATGTTACAACCAAAAAAATAGCTTGTGCATTGATGGAGGTTATTGTACTGACATAAAATGTAGTTTTCTTGGAGCTAAAATATTTATTAACATTTTTTCCCACATTATTTTTTAAATCGTCTAAGTAGTTAAAATGATAACACCTCAAAAATACACAATCGTTACTGCTGTATAAGATTAGCATGGAAGTACAGAATAAAACGCTATTTATCTCTTATTATATGCACGTAATTTATGTAATTAGTGTTAGCAACTGCATTTTAAGTATATATAAACCTGCATAACTCTTCTTCAGTTTTCTTTTCTTAGTCATTTATATCATTCAGTGAAATATTTACTTTTTTAAACCCGGATTACGTCAAACTTTTTATAAAAGCGCCAAAGTCTATATAACAGCGGAGTACTGTGAAGAGTATTAAATACATGGTAGTAATACAATGATAACAACAATTTATTAGCCAGGCGCAGCTAATAAATTTCCTAGCATTGGTTATTCCATCCTCTCTCGAAATGCATTCCTTCCATGATTTTAAGTCATCTGATTAAAAATACAAATAAATAAATAATAAGAAGCAATAAAAGCAGAAGTCAAAATATTTTATTTCAACATGAAGGAATTGTATCTAAGAGGTGGTGTATGCCAAGTATCGACTGTATCTACATATGGGAAACAGCTGCTTTTGGCGAAAAAACATATTCTTGGCTAAATTTGAACCCGAGTAAAAAAAAAAGTACCGTGATTAATTTAAATATTATAGGCAAAGCTGCCATGTCACCGGCTTCTTTTATTACCTGTTTTTTTATTACGAAAAATATTGTTTTATTTAATTGGAAAAGTCTGCCGATTTAAAGGGATAACATTTTCTCTAAGATAATACTCGTCTGCAATAAATCGGAGATTTGGCAATTATAGGAATATTTCGTTATCTGCTTTTTGACTTTAAAAAAAACAACGGCCATTTTTCGTGTACAAAAGATAGTGCTAATTATTTCTTTCCGCATATGAAGTACCGACTGTAATATTGATACTTTTGTGGTGATAAATTGCCAATAATTTTTTATAAACCTCTCATTCATTTTATTTAAAGTAAGTGGTTTTAGCTAATTTCATTGTATTTTTTCAATATTACTTTGCCTTGGCCTTTTTTTAAGCATTTAGAAAATGGTTCTTTTTTTCGGTCAAGAATGGATCTTGGGCTCTCCGCATTTTATTTTTTTTTATAATTGGTCATGGGATATTAATGCTTAATCCAAGACGGAC
Organism: Maratus speculifer; assembly: GCA_964019185.1. Lineage (NCBI taxonomy): Eukaryota > Metazoa > Arthropoda > Arachnida > Araneae > Salticidae > Maratus > Maratus speculifer. The sequence goes on along the minus strand of OZ025289.1, from coordinate 115,335,535 downwards.
GTAATATATGACTTTATTAATACGTAGACACGTTTTGATCATTTAAAAAATATTTTTACTTATTTTTATTAACTCAATTGGAAAAATATTCGTGCTTTGAACAATAGATGTCCGCATTTTTATTAATTATTTTCAAAATATTCTTTACATTTAGAAGAGTTTTTATTTGAATATGATAATAAATGTCGTTTTTAATAAAGAAGAAAGTAAAAAAGTTTCAAAATAAATAGACGCAAATATAAAAAAAAAAAAAAAAAAAAAAAAAAAAACTGTAAGAGTTATTTAAAGCAAAAAAAAACGAGGTCTGATTTTCATAATTTGCATATGCATAGTTTAATTTTTTATATTCAAGTTAGCAGGAGCTTTTTTTATTTGTCACACCTAACAATTGTGTTTTTTTAAATCTAAGATAAATTAAGAAGGCAAATATATAACACTAAAATTTGTCAACATGCATGAAAAATTTATATTTAATTTCAAACTTTGTTATACTTTCAATACTGTAATCAGCTTTATCATTTAATTCGTTAAAGCAGTTGAAAAATATTCCAGAGATTTAAGACGTATTTTCATTTCGCAGAATCTATCATTCTTTTTAAATTCGAACATAAATATAAAGCAGCGTAATTTTCTCTTTAAAGTACAGCCTGCATTGTTAATATTGTACTGCTCTACTGCAGTGTTAAATTTGCTTCATGAGATCAAATACTGAAACAATTATACCTCCCCATTGTCTCCAAAATGTCGAATGTGATAAATATATGTTTGCGTAACGGTTCATAGCGCAAAATTTGCTTTCATTAAAATCGTTTCTAGGGAGAAACCAACAAGATTTAATATCATCTTTAAAGATAATTAGGTTTTATATAATTAATCAAACTTTAAGGCTGATGTACCTTTGGGAAATACATTTGCGAATTTCAATGTATATTGAGTTAGCTGTAGAATGAAATCAGTAAGCTCTGTGTCAATTAATGAACATAACTTATTTTGATATGCATTAAAGCACAGTTTCAATGCAAATGTTGTAATTAGGTATATATGTACACCATACATGTCGTTATCAAATATCTCGAATCTTGAAACGAAAATTTTAAAGTAAACATGTTTACCGCTCATGCCTTTTCGAATAATGCAATTTTAAATTTGTTCAAAATTAATACGAAGATTTCAATATCTTGATTACAGTGTTTACTTCTCATATTAGATTTATTACATTATTTTTATGCTATATTTCTCATTTTATTTTCATATTACATTAAATAGAAAACTCATTATAAGATAAATAATATAAAAACATGTTATGTTTGATTATTTAATACCCCATTTATTTATTTTGAAAAAATAAAATAAAAATAGCGATTATAACAATTTTCACCGTAAAATATTTGTCTTCAATAATCGAAATATGTTTGCAATTAAATAAATTTAACATTGTTGTTTAAAATTAGTGGTGTTAAAAGCTTTAAGTAACGTTACAAGCAAATTTGTCTTCCATGTACAATGTACGAACAATTCTGTTCAGAGGATAAAAGCATTTAAACTTGTATATGAAAAAAATACATATTATGTTTTATTCTTTAATAGTATATTTTTTATTTATTTTGAAAAAAAAAATAGGTTTAAAGTAGGATTGATATCCACTTTCATCGTACTAAAATATTTGCCTTGAATAATCGAAATATATCTGCCATCTAATAAATAAATTACCGTTGTTTAAAATTAATGGTGTCGAAAGCTTTTAATAACAAAACAAGCAAATACTTCTTGAACGTACAATATAAGAGGAAATCTGTTAAGTGGTTAAAAGCAGTTAAATATATACTTTAAATGGTCTATGTATACACAACTTTCATCATCATCATCATCATCATTATTATTATTATTATTATTATTATTATTATTATTATTATTATTATTATTATTATTATTATTATTATTATTATTATACATATTAAAAGGAAATAACTAATAAGAAAACATTGTTACTAGTTTTTTTATTTTAATTTATATGATTCTTTACGCACGTAGCTGTCCTTATACTTATACTTTCGAAATTACAAAATGAGAACTTCCATGTATTTTTATACACGGTGATTTACCAGACAATTTTCAACGGCAGTTTTGACCTTATTATCGTTGGTAAATCGCATTCCCACCAGAGTTTTTTTTTTTTTTTTTTTTTTTTTTTTTTTTTTTTGAGTGGAATGAAGATGTGGTAACTCCATGTTATACACATTTTGCATTCAACGATGTATTTAACTAGAACTCATGTTTTCTGCTGTTGAAAAGTGCATGAACGCGCGTTGACACCGTTTGGAGGCATCCATGGTGTGAACGATGCCTTTTAACGTACTCTCACGCTATCATACACGCCTGTATTTTCAACACACTGTGCCCTTTTAAGGGGTCAGGTACCGTATAAAGAATACGAAAATCGATTTTTTAAAAAGTATCTTAAAATTAAATATGATTGTTTGAAAACATTTAAAAATAAACTGCATAAAAAAATTTGCATTAAAAAATAAGTTATGTTTAAAACACTTTGTGATTTTTCAATATGATTAATGGGTGATTTAATCTTTTGGTCAATTTTCTCAAAACACTGATTTTTAACATTTCGCGCACTATTTCTAAAAAACGGTAGCCTAGAATTTCACAATTTCGTTTTCTGAATGTATTAAATGTATGGAAGCACAAATTAACTTATTATTATATTTATCAAGTTGAAAGTTTAGAATTCACCGCTGTTTTTTTTTTATTTAAAAAATCTCGATATTTCAAATTTCTTTAAATATTTATTTCTTTGGATCTGTAAGTTTTATCCTTTTTATTGTAGGCAATTTTGAAAGCATATTATATTCATTATATTCGGGACATATATATTATGTACTCATTAAAAAATATCGGTTTATTTTAGTCGTTCAAATGGGAACAATCATGCGCGCAGTGCATGAATTATAAGTCTTTCAGAGAAAATATACTATGTTTAAAAACAAAAAATATATATACACGTTTATACGTTTTTAAAGAACTTTAATTTATAAAATAAATCTTTCCAAACATATATTTTCAGTTCTATAATTAAAAGCCAATAAGATATAGAGCAACTGCAATATTTATAAAGGTCACTTAGTCATGTATTTTGCTAGTTCAAAGGGTACCTGACCCCTTAAAGAATTCAGGCAGTTATTAGAGCAGTGCCACTTTAATTTGGGCGATCTTTACGTAATGTGTACAAGCATTGAATTATTCAATTTAAATAATGTGTGGTATCGATAATTAAAGCAACTTTTGAATATGCGAATGTTCTTGAAATTTTGTAATTTTTTTCGCGAATTTTGAATTTTTTAATTTGTTCTGTTCTAAATTTATTAACAGTTACATAAAGAATATCGGATAATGGAAAATTTAGAATAAAAAATAGTATCAAGTTGTGTAAAGAAGTAATGTAGAAAAGTTCCTTTTTAGTCTGAAAATAAATCCCAAGTCGATTGATGATAGAATATTTTATTTTATTTTATTTATTTTCAGTCTTTTTTGTAGAAAGGGGGAGGGGTGTTTCTTTTTAGATGGTTTGAGATATAATCGCATGCGTTATTTCAACTTATTTGAAAAACTAAGTGTATGGTAAAAAGACATTATAATAACGTTTTTTCCACAATTTTTCTATGAAATAGTGTTAATACTTCTATTATTTATCTTATACTACTATTTTATTTGATATTTTTAAGTAATCCTTTAATGACAGTTGTCAAGATTACTAGCCATTCGATATTTTTATTTTTTAGCACTTTGGTATTTTTGAGAAGAAAACATGCCTACAGAAAGATAATAAAAATAGCTTTTAATTTACTTATTTATTTATTCATTTTATTAGCCAGTGCACAGGAAGAAATCTAAATAAGTATGTCATAGAAGTTTATTTATTAAAAGCTTGTTATTGATGGGATAAGAACTTAACATAAGAAGTATTTAATGTAGTACTGTGAAAAATTTGTAGAACAGCAATTTGTGAACAACATCTTAAGGCTGCTGGCCCCTCATTTTCTGAATTATTTTTCGTAATATTAAGTCTATTGTCGTTTAATGCATTTTTATATTCAAAATATCTCATCAGGAAATGAATATTTTTAACTTCTTTTTTTCAGTGTTCTCTTCTTTAATTATGTCAATTTTTTCTTAGTTTTCAAAATATCTCGAAAATGTATGATTAATTTTATATGAAGTTTAAAAATTTTACTCCCAGTTTATCTGCTTTAAAACATAAAATATTAAATTAAGCGAATGTTTTAGAAATATTTTGAGAATAAAGTAGGAAAAAGGACATCCTTTGAGAAGAGGATACTAAAAAAGAAGTTGAAAATAATAATTTCCTGGGGTGATATTTTGAATATAAAAATCCATCAAACGCCCTTAGACTTAATATTACGCAGAGGAATTTGGAGAATGAGTAACCGGCAGCCTTAAGAGAGCTTTGAGAATAGTGTACGATCACGAGGCACGGAAATAAAGTATAATCATTTTTTTTTCATATCATAATAAAAATTTACGCGGTAAGTTAGTCTCAACCCTTTATCTACCGACGGTACTTATAAGTACCATTAAAATTACTTATTATAAAATTGTTTTAATACGTCAATTAGCCGTAATACTATTTAGAATGAGTTATAGATGCATTACTTTATTTTGTTTTAAAAGCATTATTGGTTACACAAAACAAAAATATTTTTAAACGAATGATTTATTTTGCCTTTGTATCTTTTCAGCTTTCTCTGCACTGAGGGAGGGGGATGCGGGGATTTTCCAATTCGGAAATATTTCTATATTTATAAAAATCATCATATTTGTACATTTTATTATTTTACAAAATACTAAGAAAACAATTTAAAATAAAAGACTTGAGTGGGGTTATAAATATTGCACAAAATCTCTTTAAATTCAAATTTAATTAATACTTCTAAATCCTTCAAAAACTTATTAGAGGATTATACAAATCTATTAATTTAGTTTAAACAATTTACGTAAAATTCTTTAGAATGTAACATTTTCATGAATTCATAATGAAATAGATAAAGAATTAAGCGAAGTATCAGCGTAAATACTTCAATGAAGATGAAGTTTTTTTTTTATTATTATTATTCTTAACCCAGCATTTTAAAGTTTTTAAGTATAATTTCAAACTACACAGGAAAAAAATGAAAAATTGCATAATAAAGCATAATATAATAAACATTATTCCATTAAATAAATTGTAAATATAATTCATATGCTTTTTAAGAATAATTTCATAATTCACAATTCCTATTATAATAAAATATAAATTTAAAATATAAATTAAGTGTGTTTATGTTTAGATTTTTTAATGTTATAAACATACAAACAATTAGAAATTTGGGATAATAATTTCAGAAGATATTAATAAAAATATGAAAATGTAATTTAACATTAGAACCTTTAAATTTTACGTGTTTGCAATTCAAAACCTTATTATCCGAATCACTTGACATTTGGTAACTGGGCAGAGAACGAAACGATAATTTTAAATATCTTGTCAAAACTGTTATCGCTATTAAAATACTAAACTGAAATGATTTTTATGCGTAAATGTCCCCCTACTTGAATTTTATATTCATAATTCGATACATACATACATACATATATATATATATATATATATATATATATATATATATATATATAGATATATATATATATGTATCGTAGAAAAAATTTAGTTATGAATATAAAATTGAAGCAGAGGGACATTTTATTTTTAGTTTTTAATTAGTTTTTAAATAGCGATAACATCTTTCCCAAGATATTTAAAATTATCGGTTCATTATATGCCCAGATACCAAATGTCAAGTAATTCGAATAATAATGTTTTGAGTTGCAAAAATGCAAAATTTAAAGGTTCTTGTGTTATATATATTTATATACAGGGTTTTTCTAAACTCATGGTACAAACTTTAAGGGGTGATAGTGCACATCAAGACAAACAATATTAAATGGGAAACTAAGGGTCCCAAACTTCTTCCGAAGGAGATAGGCACCATTAAAGTTTAGGGTCCAAAAATTCAAATGATTATAAAAAACAGAAAAATTGGTTGATTCGTTTGCGGTTTTCACTAAAAATATTCTTTATGTCAGTATTGTCTTGAAAATAAATTATAAAGATAAATTTCAAAAAATGCTGATAGAGGGCACTTTAGACTTTGAAGTAACGAACAATGATTTTTTACCGTAATTTTTTGCATCTCATTAAAATTTTTAGAAGCTTAGACATAAACTTAAATTTTGAGCTCAAAATCTAAATCGTTGGGAGTGGTTAAATAGAGCAAACTGAACTGTGCTAAATGCGGATGGGGAGATTCAAATTTCAAATTATTATAAAAAACTTAAAAATTGATCGGTTTTCGCTAAAACTATCCTTTATGACAATATTTCCTTGAAAATAAGTTTTAAAGATAAATTTCAAGAAATTTCGTTAGAGGGCGCCTTATACTTTAGAATAACAAACAACTATTTTTAACCTTTTTTTTTTTATCTAATTAAATGCTTGCAAAAACTTAGAGTGAAATTTTGAACTCAAATTCTGAATCGTTGGAAAAGGTTTAGAATAGCAAATTGAACAGTGTTCAGGAGTTGAAATGTTACCTCCCCCCCCCCTACCTTGAACACCGTTCAATTTTGCGCTATTTAATTACTCCCAACGATGCAGATTTTGAGTTCAAAATTTAAGTTTGAACTTTTACAAGAATTTAGTTGGATACAAAAATAACGGTTAAAAATAGTTGTTGGTTACTCTAAAGTTTAAGGGGCCCTCTAACGGATTTTTTTTTAATTTATCTTTAAAATTTATTTTCAAGGAAATATTGACATAAAGAATAGTTTTAGCAAAAACCAACCAATTTTTCCGTTTTCTATAACCATTTGAAATTTGAACTTCCCTACCCGCACTGAACACATTTCAGTTTCCGCTACTTAACACTCCCAACGCTTCACATTTTTATCTCAAAATTTAAGTTTATGTCTAAGCTTCTGAAAATTTTTTATGAGATGCGAAAAAAATAACGGTAAAAAATACTTGTACGTCACTCCAAAGTCTAAAGCGCCCTCTATCGGCATTGTTTAAATTTCATCTTTATAGTTTATTTTTAAGATAATACTGACATAAAGAATAGTTTTAGTGAAAATCGCAAATGAATTGAACAATTTTTCCGTTTTTTATAATCATTTGAAATTTGAACCTTCCACCACAGCTCAGTTTGCGTTATTTAACCACTTCTAACAATTTAGATTTTGAGCTCAAAATTTAATTTTATGTCTAAGCTTCAAAAAAAATTTAATGAGATGCAAAATATAACGGTAAAAATAGTTGTTCGTTACTCCAAAGTCTAAAGCGCCCTCTATCGGCGTTTTTTTTTTAATTAATCTTTATAATTTATTTTCAAGACAATACTGACATAAAGAATAGTTTTAGTGAAAATCGCAAAACGAATAGACTAATTTTTCTGTTTTTTATAATCATTTGAATTTTTGGACCCAAAACTTTAATGACGCCTATCTCCTTCGAAGACGTTTGGGACCCTTAGTTTCCGATTTAATATTTTTTGTCTTGATGTGTACTATCACCCCTTAAAGTTTGTCCCACGAGTTTAGAAACACCCTGTATGTATATTTTTTGGCTGTGTTTGTAGTGATGTTCACTTATTTTTCACGACTCTTCATTAACCCGATTCTACTTTGACCTCGGGTTGTTACTCGACCAAATATATATATATATATATATAAGTTCCATATCCTCTGTTGCAAGAGTATTGATGTGAGTTATTAATTCTCGACAAATAACAAAATTAACTAGTAATAGAATACATTCAGGAAAGATTATTTTTATGATCAAGGTGTACCTCCTAGATTGGACTGTTTAAACTGTTTATCATTGAAAAGGAACTTATTTTGAAAATGTGCACGGATTTTCTGTTAAAAAAACGAAAATATTTATATTTAACTTTGCTATTCTATGTTTTCAAGAGCAATTAAAAAGATTTTCCCTTTGACAATTTGGCGTTAACAGTTTTCAAACATCCGTAATTAGTTTTTTAAATCTTTTGTTAAAGCATTTACAGCATAAACGTGACTATACTTACTGCAAATTGCAATAATTATTCAAATTCATGAACGAAAAGTTCAATAATAATAAATTTGAAATGTACGTGCTTATTTCATCTTATATTCTATTAAAACATTTATATAATTTGTAAAATAATGACTCCCTAGCTAAGTGTCATTCTGAAAATATAGGTGACAAGTTCTGAAGAAACAGATTTTAATAAAACTCCGTTTAAAGCTCATTTGCTGTAATTGGTTTTTGCACTTAAATTTAATTTTGACGCTAAATACGCTTTATGATTGCATTTTGAAATATTAATTTCTCTTTAATCTACTAATATCAGTATTTTGTTTTCTAAATCTTTCCCGCCTAAATAAAACAGACCGTAATTATTGCCTAGTGTAAATGGTTTTAAATTTAGGGTGTGGCTCACAACAAAATCAAGCAATCTAAATGTTTGTCACGATGTGCAAATACCATTCGTGCCTGCTTGTTGTCTGTAGATCTACAGTCATTGGTGTGCTGTTATATTTAGAGGGAGTATTTAACATTTCTTGTTATTCGATGCACACCTGGAAAAACCCATGGTGGACGAAATTAAGCTCATTTAAACGGAAATATTTCACAGTTATATTTAAACATTTCCAGTTAAATCTGGTACCAACTAAATGAAAAGGTATTCCGGGACTTTATTTTAAAAAAGATTAATGTGAACAGTTTTGGGTGTTTCTGAGTAGCACATTTGTTTTCGGAACATACAGTGAATGATAAAACGTGCTTTATTTATAAAAGTATAGGCTTTTTTTTAGGTAATTTAATTAATTTCTATATTTCTATTTAGAAGGTTATTTAAATAAAAAAGACGTGTAAAGTAACTGTTTAATCACTGGAAATACCCACTGTAAACGAAATTAAGCTCATTTAAACTGAAATATTTCACAGATATATTTAAACCTTTCCAGTTAAATCTGGTACCAACTAAATGAAATAGTATTCCGGGATTTTATTTTAAAAAATATTAATGTGAAAAGTTTTGGGTGTTTCTGAGTAGCTCATTTGTTTTCGGAACATAGAGTGAATGATAAATTGTGCTTTATTTATAAAAGTATAGGCTTTTTTAGGTAATTTAATTAATTTCTATATTTCTATTTAGAAGGTAATTTGAATAAAAAAAGACGTGTAAAGTAACTGTTTAATAACTTTATTTAAAAGTTGTCAAACTCGTAGACCACCTTTCAAATTAATGCGGGCACGGGAGAGAAACAAATGGCTTTTCCAAATATCGAGAATTGTATGTAGTTTTTAATTTTAACAACTGCATAATACTAAAATCGCTGTATTAATCGCTGTATTAATAATCGCTGCAAATATAAATGCAGCGAATAAAACTGAGAAATTTTTATTTGCATATTTCAACAGTTTATATATTTACGTCGAAAAAACATTTTTAATTTTCGTTCAAAGAAATAGTCTGAATATTTGCATAATAAAGTCATTTTAAATCAATATATGTAACTTGCAATGATGTTCTGACTAATGTTCTCAAAAATATTAAAATATTTTAAAGCCATTTTAACGATTTTTTTTTCATTTTAATCATGAAGGATATTATCTTTTTTCTAACAGCATTGTTTAAATAGTACTTTTAACGCAAATACTATGTGTGTGCTGTCGAAGACATTTTTCCCTTCAAAAGGAGACCTTAGACACAATTTTCCCCTTTAAATATTGACTAAGAAAAGGAAAATTTTGGATATCGCTCTTTTATATTTTTAAGTAATACTATTAATATTCTCTGTATTTCGATTTAGTGTGAGTTTAAACATAAGCTCTTTAGATAAGATTCGAAGTTTTTTAGGCAAGTTTTTTTTTAATTCCCAGCTTCAACAACATTATAAAGATGAATATATTATTAAGTTTAATCTATTTTCTTTTATTTGTTTCAAAATGTAACTTTCATGACAGTTTTGCGAACTTTAAACGAAATAAATTATTTCTGAGTAATTTCTTTCGAAATATAGATAATGTTTGAGTGGTTTAGTGGTATTGTGAGCAAAGAGAAGTACCTTGAAAAATAAATACTGATGTTGTACTTATTTAGGCACTAAGAAAGTCGGTGTAGATTGAAACATATTGTCGAAATTTCACCTCATTAAACTTCTCTTCACTGAATAGAACAGAGTCCGATGGGCTTTATTCAGACAGTTTACCTGGTCATATTCTTAAGACCGCAAGGTATACAGAATATTTAACAAAATAATCTATACATTTTGAATTTTTCAATAAATTTTACTTTTAAAAGTTCTATACAAAGAAAAATATATTGTCTTAGGTAAAAAAAAAGTAAGTATTTTTTTCAATGCTATATTTGGAACATTAATCTGTGGACTTACCACGCCATTGAAAATGACGCCATGTTCATTTGAAAAACAAAATATCTTCAGTAAAAAGAAAAAAAAAACGTGAATGATAATTTAGAAATCCAAAAATAAATAAATAAATAAATAAATAAATAAAATAAATAAAATTGGTTGTTTGGAAATCGCTAGATATTTTCTGACTTTGTAAATCGTGGTATTAAAATTGCAAAAATACAAGTTTGTAAAACTTTAGAAAATTAATATAATTAATGCAATTCATTTTATTTTTATTTTTATGAATATTGCGTATGCATATATATTCTATTTATTATTATTATTTTTACAGTGCCACATGTATGCATTAAAAGTTGTGCCAACAAGAAATGCAAATATTATATGTCATGCATATGTTATGAACTCTTTCCAAAACATTCAAATTAGCGTAAGAAAACTTCATCGTTATAAGTGATACGCGATTGAATTGAACCATTTGAAAACCCAATTTCAGTAATTCCTATCTACAGCCGGAAAAATTATCCGAATTTTTTTAGCTGCTTGTATATAATTTATAAAATTGAGTCCCTAAACTACTTGAATGTTAAATTCAGTTTGATAATAATATTTATTATCAATATTTATTAATTTTAATTTAATTTGTTTTAGAACTGAAAATTCCTTATTTCAATATGTAATACATCGATTTGAATATCTAAGCAACATGCATGAGAAAGTTTAAATCATTTTAAAAATGCATACCACAATTGAAAATTCCTTGTTTCAATTTGCGCTGATGAGCAGAATGATATAAGAAATCTTTTGTGTAGCCCTGTATACTAGGTAAGGTATCCTGGGATAATGAAGCCACTTTAAGGTTCTACCAATTTTCACGGCTTAATTTTAGATTGTATTTTTCAAACAAATATAGGGTTTGATACTGCAACTCATTGTCTATCTATAGAAAAAGAATAATTTAACTGATATCCATTCATAAAATGTAATGGCGTGATTTCTTGAACAATGCTATTTGATGTTAATGCCCACCTATGCGGGTAATAACGCCATGCAAACAAATCTATAAAATAAGATGGAATAATCCCATGTAGATTGCCCATTTCTAAAAATACAAACTCTACCACCCTAGAAATTGACAAATTGTTGACAAAAAAATTTCTAAGCGGTAGAAAATATTTAATTTTTTTAAAGTGTAAGAAAAAGAAACGTGGTGGTGGTGGTGGGGGGGAGAAACAAAAGAATATCAGACCCTGAGCTTCTTTTTGCCTAAAAAGGGCCGTTTAAATAAAATTATTAGAAACACTGCACGGTTTTAACTGTGTTTATCTAAATCAGTATTTATGCTCACATATATGCATTCTATGCGTTAGAAAATATTCAGTTTTTTGTGAAAGTGAAAGAAAACAGAGATTGGGAGAGCAGCTACAGTATATAACATCCTGGGATTAAGTGCCGCTAAAATATAATTATAAAAAATAGCACGGTTTTAACCTTATTTGTAATCATAACGTAATATTTTAATCATGTGAAATTTTATAATAACTAGAGTTGTGTGTTACAGAAGTTTTGCTAATACTTTTTAACCCGTAAATCCCACACTAATGTGGATTAGCTAAACTTAAAGTAAAAATGTCGGCGTTATATTAAACATTCTTTAATAAATTTGTATTTTTAATTAAGTAAATAAGATTTCCCTATTATCAATGTCCCTGTGAGATCCTTCATTAAATTTTACGCATGATTCATGTGGTTTTATTTTGTTATCTCTATATTAGCAACAAAATTAAACTTTAACTGCTGTTAGTGCTCTCACTAAACGCTGATTTTTTGAGGGGTCAAATTTCAGATTTTAACTTGTAGTTTCCAATTTAACTATAAGTACAGCTGAAATTCTCTTCCGTTTGAAGTCCACGTACTATTGTTAGAAATATTAAAATAGATTAAACATAATAAAACTGTACAAAAAGTCTAGTGCATCAATAGTACTCAATGAGTTTTAACCATTGATCGTATTTTAACCTTTAACTAATGTTACCGGTCTCACAGACCATCTCTTTTTGCAATTTTTATAGTTTAACTTGTAATTTTCGATTTAACTGCAAACACTATCGACATTTTGTTTCAATTGGAACTTAAGTTCTATTTCCAGGCACTTTAAATCGATGCATATTAATTATAATCGTCTTGTACAAAATACAGCCTATGAGTTAATAATGCCTTTTATTTATCTTTTGATCTTAAGGTCTCACAGACTCCTTCACATTAGTTACGTTACAATTTATATCACATCAACTAAAGGTTAAATTTTGAAAATTGAGAGTTGTATTTGAAAATGCTGATAAAGAGGACAGTTAAAATTTTGAATTCAATGGAACAATCAATTGGGAATTTAATAAAAATCTGATTTTGAAAATGTATGAATTGGAATATCGAAAACATTTTGATATCGTTTTATTTAAAAGAGTTTAAAATAGTTTTTACATTAGTATTAAAAAGATTGATCAGTTATGGGTATCGGGCTCTCCCCTCTTCCCTTTATTATAACCATTTTAACAATAACAATAATGCCGTCTCATATGTAAAGTAAAAAATAAACCCCTTTTGGATGTAGCTCCGCCACTGTAAGGAATCAACCGGGGTATTAACGCCAAGGAATGGCGTTATTACCCCGATATACTTATTGCGCAGTTCATATTAAACAACAAACTACCTCGCGAACATATCCAAAATCTTTTACAACATTTTGAAAGTACATGAAATGTACTACAAATTTAAATAGTAAACAAAATATTTCCTGGTAAATATATAGTCTTCACATCAAAGAACTTACCTCAGAAATTTTACATCAAGCATTAATTTTAGTTGCTTCTATAAGCGATAAAACCTACAAATGGAACAAATTAACTTTAAGCTGTCGTTTGTATTTTTTATGACTCAGATCCCTTCTGCGCAGAGCCCACAGGTGCCATTTTCCGGATTATTTCAGAATTATGAGTAATATTAGCACTTAACGTTATAACCCCTCTTGTCGTTATTACACCGGAACATCTTACATAATTCATGCACAACGAATAATTGCACTTCCAGAAGTTATACCTCAGCGTCATTACTGTAACATATATTTTTTGTATGTCTAAGTAAAAGAACGATAAATGTTACTAATGACATTTTATATTAGTCATCTTGTATAAATTCAGTGACTTATATCAATTTCAGTGCATTAGAAATAGTGTAATGCTATTAAAATTCACTGTAAATGATTTTTTTTTTCATTGACAATAAATCTTGATTGAATATTTAAAGCTCACAACTGATAGTACATAAGTATGCAATTTGAGGAAATGTAACAATATATTCATTATATTTTAGAAACAAAATGAAATTATTCTGCTATTTCTTTAATTTGTAATGTTTTTTTTTTTTTTTTTGTTATTTACAAAAATATGAGAAACTTTCTTGTAAAAATTATTACTCATATTTACCGTCAATCGCAAGGAATAATCGTCAAAGTTTATCTAATTTCTTTATATTCTTAAGTTTTAATTCTATAATTCTATTTCATTGATTGGTACATTTTGATATTTTCATTAAGCAGTTTTTTTGTTTACTTTACTCTAGATATGTTCACTATTTTAATATATCTGCATATTTTACAGGCTCTTTTTCCTTAGTTTGTCTCTTGCTCACGATTAATTTTATCTAAGTATCTGATTGTCTTGTTTTGTATCTTCGTTCCACACTTCAAATATAAAGAATTTAAAAAACTTTTAGAAAATGTTTTAGGACTTTAATATTTCAAACAAAATTATCATGAATGACAATTGTGGATCCTTTAACAGCAAAACTGATAAACTTGATAATTTTTCAAAAAAAAAAAAAAAAAAATGAAAAATTCTCTTTTTATTTACAACTTTATATTTTTTGAATCTTATTATTAAAAAAAAAGATAAACTTGATAAGTTACAGATTTGCATTCTATAGCTTCTATTTCCTTAAAAAAAAGAAAAAAAGAAAAGGAAAATCAAAGTAAATGTCACACAAACACTTTCATTTTAAAGTACAAACACGAGATTTAAATGAAATGTCTATTCTTTTAAAAATAATTCTCTTTTTAGAGTACAAAAAAAAGGTTTTTTTTTTTTACTTTTTCTACAAATAAGCTGTGACGACTTTGGCGTTACTACAGTAAGAAAGACTCATAATGTACTCGAAGTATTCTTGAAAATTAAATAAACGTTCACAACAGTACAGCAATCAACATAATGTAAATGATTTTCATATTAATTATAAATAGAAGTTTTCTTATACGTCCATTAAAAACATTTAAAAAATATGCATTTGAATATTTAATTGCTATAAAGAACATCAAATACTAAAAAACATTAAAAGATCTTGATAATTTTTACATGTTTCGATTGAATTTACTCAATCATCATCAGAAAAACAAAATACAAATAAAAACAAAGATGGGAAATGACAATAAACTATTACAAATAAAATTTAATTTTTTTTAATTTTTTAATTTCATTTGAAAAAAAAAATTCATTTGTAATAGTTTATTGTCATTTTTCATCTTTGTGTTTATTTGTATTTTGTTTTTCTGATGATGATTGAGTAAATTCAATCGAAACATGTAAAAATTATTAAGATCTTTTAATGTTTTTTAGTATTTGACGTCCTTTATAGCAATTAAATATTTTAATGCATATTTTTGAAATGATTTTCATATGCCAATTTCTTGCTATTTTATTAATAACCAAATGAAAGGATTTACATTAACCATTTTCCAGGCAACTAATTCCTATGACCTGGATATTAACATTTATGAAATACATTAGAATAACTTTCACTTAATTATCACCTTTATTATAGGAATAAAAAATACTCAAATATGAGCATGTAAGTGTGATACATAAAGTATTTTAGGAAACATTTTATTAAGCCTTTCTTTTCTGAATAAGTCACGTAAATCATTTTAACAAAATGTTATGACTGAGAGTTTTTCCCTTCTTTTTCCCAAAGGGCCATTTACAACAATAATGCAATTTCTAATCTAAAAAATTAAGAGAGAGATTATGTTCCGACGTAATGGGGTACATTCTATATTTGTTTTTATACTGCAAAGTTCTTCTACAGCATTCTTCCCATATTTCAAGTCTTGCATAAAATAAATATAATATTTTTAAACTTATGTTTCTTTTTTGTGTAAGTACTTTGTTTCTAGTAATTATTATTTAATAATCTACTTTATTAGTTAAAGTATACTTGCACGCATTTCAGATATTTACAATTTTTCAAAATTTCTGAAAATTTATATAATCGTGGCATGTCCGCAGTGAAATAATATAAAAAATACTATTCAGAATCTCTGGTATTTATTTGGATTTTCTGAATACAGAAATTCCTGGAATATGCGCATATAATCGCTTATAATGCAAATTGCATAAAATGCCTGTTATTTTACTATTCTGTTAAAAAAACTGCAAAAACTGCCTAGTTATTTGATCTTTTAAACAATTTACAACATAGTTGAAAAACTTTTAGAAAATTCGGTTTGTCTGTCCGTCTTTCTGTCCATGATCTGACTCGAATAAACATACATGCAGACATTATGTACATAAAAGAACATTTAATGAAATATCTGTTCTTTAAAAAATAATTTTCTATTTTCATATAAAAAAAAATATTATTACTTTTTAAACAAAAAATAAACTGTAACGATTTTGGCATTACTACAGTAAAATATACACATAATGTACATGCAATGACCATGAGAATTAAATAAACGTTCACAACAGTGCAGAAATCAACATAATTTAAAAGAACCATGTTTATACTATTTTTCTATTAAATAAAATTATTTATTTACACCTATTTTTTGGGGAACATATTTCTAAAACTTGGATATTAACATTTACAAAATACGTTAGAATAAGTTAATTATTACTTTTATTATAACAATAAAAAATACTGAAATATGGAATTATAAGATTGATACATACAATATTTTAGGAAACAGTTTTATTAAATCTTTCTTTTCTTAATAAGTCACGTAAATCATTTTTAACAAAATGTTATGGCTGAAAGTTTTTCCTGTGTTTCACCCAAATGGGCCATTTACTACAAAAATGCAATTTCTAATCTAAAAAATTAACAGAGAAATTGTAATGCGACGTAATGAAGTACTTTTTGTATTTGTTTTTATACAGCAAAACTCTTATACAGTTTTAATTTCATATTTCAAAGATCACATCATATAGATGTATTCTGTTGAAGGTTTTGTTTCATTTTTGTGTAAGTTATTTGTTTTTCGTAAATATTATTTATTAATTTATTGATTCGTTGGCGCATATTTGCGTGCCTTTCATGTAATTCTATTTTATTAAAAAATTCCGAATCCTTACTGAAAATTCTGGAATAAGAATTTTAAATTTATATAATGTTTGTTATGTCTGTAAATTTATGAAACAAAGTAAAAAAAAATACTAGTTAGAATTCCAGGTATATATTCGGACTTTCCGAATACAGAAATTCCTAACAACTGCCTAGTCATTTCAAAATATTAATAATTTCCAACATAGTTCAGAAATGTTTAGAAAATTCGGTTTCTCTGTCTGCCTGTCCGACTGTCTATCTGTGATCTGAATTGCAAAAACATACATGTAAAAAAACATGTCAGTGAAACAACATGTAAATAAAAAAAAATGTTTGTTGTTAAAATAATTTCTCCTTTTATTGTTAAAAGAATATTATTTTTTTAACTAAAAATAAACTGTGACAACTTTGTCATTAATTCAGTAAAACAGACACATAATGTGCACACAGAGATCGTGAGAATTGTGCTAGTTTATTAATAATCAACTGAAATGATTTTCATTAGAACTGTTTTGATGGCAACTAATTCCTATAACTTGGATATTAACATTTACGGAATACATTGGAATAACTTTCGCTTAATTATCACCTTTATTATAACAATACAAAAAAAAACTGAAATACAAGAATATAAGATTGATACTTTAGTATTTTAGGGAACAGTTTTTTTTAAAGCTTTATTTTCTCCATAAGTCACGTAAAACATTTTAACAAAATGTTATGGCTGAGTGTTTTTCCTGTCTTTTTCCCTAAGGGGCTATTTACTACAATAACGCAATTTCTAATCTAAAAAATTAACAGAGAGATTGTGTTCCGACGTAACGAATTACTTTCTGTATTTGATTTTCTACAACACACACTTCTACAGTTTTCATTCAATATTTCAAAGCTTGCAGAATATAGATGTATTCCTTTTAAGGTTTTGTTTCTTTTTTGTGTAAGTTCTTTGTTCTTCATAAATATTATTTATTAATCTATTTGATTGGTTAGCATATATTTGCATGAATTTCATTTATTTCTATTTTATTCAGAAATTTCGAATCCTAGCTGGAAATACTGTAAAAAGAATTTTAAATTTATATAATGACGATATGTCTGTAAATATATGAAATAAAATAAAAAATACTCGTTAGAATTTTAGGTATTTATTCGGATTTTACGAATACAGAAATTTCTAAAATATACGCATATATTCACTTATAATGCAAATTGGTTAAAATATCTTTCATTTTACTACTCTATTAAAAAACTGCAACAAACTGCTTATCCATTCCAAAATTTTAATAATTTCCAAAATAGTTCAGAAATGTTTAGAAAATTTGGTTTCTCTGTCTGGCTGTCCGACTGTCTATCTGTGATCTGAATTGCAAAAACATACATGTAAAAAACACGTAAGTGAAACCACATGTAAATAAAATATCTTTTGTTTTTAAAATAATTTCTCCTTTTATTGTTAAAAAATATATATATATTATTTTTTAACTAAAAATAAACTATGACGACTTTGTCATTAATTCAGTAAAATAGACACATAATGTGCACGCACAGATCGTGAGAATTAAATAAACTTTTACAGCAGTGTAGCATTCAACATAATATAAAAGATCCACGTCCGTGCTAATTTATTAATAATCAACTGAAATGATTTATATTAGAACCGTTTTTCTGGCAACTAATTCCTATAACTTGGATATTAACATTTACGGAATACATTGGAATAACTTTCGCTTAATTATCACCTTTATTATAACAGTACAAAAATACTCAAATACAAGAATATCAGATTGATACTTTAGTATTTTGGGAAATAGTTTTATTAAAGATTTCTTTTCTGAATAAGTTACGTAAAACATTTTAACAAAATGTTATGGCTGAGTGTTTTTCCTGTCTTTTTCCCTATGGGGCTATTTACTACAATAACGCAATTTCTAATTAAAAAAAAATAACAGAGAGATTGTGTTCCGACGTAACGAATTACTTTCTGTATTTGATTTTCTACAACACACATTTCTACAGTTTTCATTCTATCTTTCAAAGCTTTCAGAATATAGATGTATTCCTTTTAAGGTTTTGTTTCTTTTTTGTGTAAGTTCTTTGTTCTTCATAAATATTATTTATTAATCTATTTGATTGGTTAGCATATATTTGCATGAATTTCATTTATTTCTATTTTATTCAGAAATTCCGAATCCTAACTGGAAATACTGTAAAAAGGATTTTAAATTTATATAATGACGATATGTCTGTAAATATATGAAATAAAATAAAAAATACTCGTTAGAATTTCAGGTATTTATTCGGATTTTACGAATACAGAAATTTCTAAAATACACGCATATATTCACTTATAATCCGAATTGGTTAAAATGTCTTTCATTTTACTACGCTATTAAAAAACTGCAACAAATTGCTTATCCATTCCAAAATTTTAATATTTCCATCCAATCCAATAATTTCCATCATAGTTCATAAATGTTTAGAAAATTCGGTTTGTCTGTCTGCCTGTCCGCCTGTCTATCCGTGATCTGAATTGCAAAAACATACATGTAAAAAACATGTAAATGAAGCAGCATGTAAATAAAATATATTTTGTTTTTAAAATAATTTCTCCTTTTATTGTGAAAAAAAATTATTTTTAAAATAAAAATAAACTGTGACGACTTTGACATTAATTCAGTAAAATAGACACATAATGTGCACACAGAGATCGTGAGAATTGTGCTAGTTTATTAATAATCAACTGAAATGATTTTCATTAGAACTGTTTTGATGGCAACTAATTCCTATAACTTGGATATTAACATTTACGGAATACATTGGAATAACTTTCGCTTAATTATCACCTTTATTATAACAATACAAAAAAAAAAAAAAAAAAAAAAAAAAAAAAAAAAAAAAAAAAAAACTCAAATACAAGAATATAAGATTGATACTTTATTATTTTAGGGAACAGTTTTATTAAAGCTTTATTTTCTCCATAAGTCACGTAAAACATTTTAACAAAATGTTATCGCTGAGTGTTTTTCCTGTCTTTTTCCCTAAGGGGCTATTTACTACAATAACGCAATTTCTAATCTAAAAAAATAACAGAGAGATTGTGTTCCGACGTAACGAATTACTTTCTGTATTTGATTTTCTACAACGCACATTTCTACAGTTTACGTTCCATATTTCAAAGCTTGCAGAATATAGATGTATTCGTTTTAAGGTTCTGTTTCTTTTTTGTGTAAGTTCTTTGTTCTTCATAAATATTATTTATTAATCTATTTGATTGGTTAGCATATATTTGCATGAATTTCATTTATTTCTATTTTATTCAGAAATTCTGAATCCTAACTGGAAATACTGTAAAAGAGAATTTTAAATTTATATAATGACGATATGTCTGTAAATGTATGAAATAAAATAAAATAATACTCGTTAGAATTTCAGGTATATGTTCGGATTTTCCGAATACAGAAATTCCTAAAATGCACCCATATATTCCCTTACAATGGAAATTGGTTAAAATTACTTTAATTTTACTACACTATTAAAAAACTCTAACAACTGTCTAGTCATTCCAAAATATTAATAATTTTCAACATAGTTCAGAAATGTTAAAAAAATTCGGTTTATCTGTCTGCCTGTCCGCCTGTCTATCCGTGATCTGAATTGCAAAAAACGTACATGTAAAAAACATGTAAGTGAAACAACATGTAAATAAAATATCTTTTGTTTTTAAAATAATTTCTCCTTTTATTGTAAAAAAAAAATATTATTCTTTAACTAAAAATAAACTATGACGACTTTGTCATTAATTCAGTAAAATAGACACATAATGTGCACGCAGAGATCGTGAGAATTAAATAAACTTTTACAGCAGTGTAGCAATCAACATTATATAAAAGATCCACGTTTGTGCTAGTTTATTAATAATCAACTGAAATGATTTACATTAGAACTGTTTTACTGGCAACTAATTCCTATAACTTGGATATTAACATTTACGGAATACATTGGAATTACTTAATTATCACCTTTATTATAACAATACAAAAATACTCAAATACAAGAATATAACATTGATACTTTAGTATTTTAGGGAACAGTTTTATTAAAGCTTTATTTTCTGAATAAGTAACGTAAAACATTTTAACAAAATGTTATGGCTGAGTGTTTTTCCTGCCTTTCTCCCTAATGGGCTATTTACTACAAAAACGCAATTTCTAATCTAAAAAATTAACAGAGAGATTGTGTTCCGACGTAACGAATTACTTTCTGTATTTGATTTTCTACAACACACATTTCTACAGTTTTCATTCCATATTTCAAAGCTTGCAGTATATAGATGTATTCCTTTTAAGGTTTTTTTCTTTTTTGTGCAATTTCTTTGTTTATCGTTGTGGTGGTTACTCGATAACCCCCCCCCATATTTTTATTTTAATTCAATTGTATTAGCTATTTTATTTCCTATCATCTCCTTTTTATTAATGTTCTCAATTTAAATATTATTTCGATTTCGTTTCTTTTGACATCGTCGCCTGTAAATTTTTCTTCCTTACGTAGCTTATCGAATGTTCTAATCCGGTAAAATCTTGTTTGAATTCATTCCTTCCGGTTTAGAAAGCATCTAGAATTATCTCGATCGTTCTATGGGTGGTATTTCCGGTTAATCGGGCCCTCCCCTTGGCCTATCAAATTCAAATCCACAGTTGACGTGATTTAACCAGCTAAGTGCCTGGCCACCTTCTTTGGCCTTCCTTCTTTAAGAGTTTGTCATTTTTCTTCCTTATTAAATTTATATTTCACCATACATTAAAACGTAGCTTGGCTTCTTTTTCCTCACTCTCCCCATTCGAACGTTGCCAACTTGGCGTATTCCGGGTTTACAGTAACCCTTGTTCTTTTCTCTCTCCTGGCTCTGCGCCACCAAGCAGTCCAGTTCAGTTGAGCGTCAGTTGAGTTCAGTTGAGTGTCACCGAGGCAGTTGAGAGTGATGCTGAGAAGTTCCGTAGATGCCGAGAAAATTTAGCGGGCATCTGGGCAAGTGAGCGCGCCCCGAGGCAGTTGAGCGGATGCTGCAAGATGGATGGTAATTCCTCCAAAATCGTCGTTAAGCTGCGAGCGGCAATGCACCTCTGCCGCTGCGATCTAAATTCCTTTGTTCATTTTATTCCGGCTACTCAGTATGTTCTAATGGTGTGATAAAAATCAGTTATTTGTCTTCATAAATGATTTATTATAGTTCTTTTCCAAAGAACTCTCTTCAATTTATTTCAAGTTTCTTCAAACCGATTTCCATATCATTATTTTTAGTGAATTCATTTTTCCTCTGAAGAGAATGCAGAGAATGTGATTCCTACTTAAAATATATCATAACTTAATTCCTCTTCGTTTCATGATAAATCGGCCATTAAGCTTAAATATAATTATCTGGGCATAAAACGGCATCCCCAATTGAAGGTATTGAATATCTTTTGTGATTTTTCAGGCATATTCCTTCTGAAGTAATATTTGGTTGATATTCTAAGATAATTTCTGTCTTCATATCATTAAGAAAATGTTATCATGTTATCAAAATGCATACAAATACATACATGAAGAAAGGTTGTGTTAAAATATGTCGACTTATGTATGACATTTTTGTACGAAAATAATAATAATTCTACTTATATAAAAATGTACATGATAACAAGTATATATAAAAAAATATTCAAGTCATTAAGTATTTCACAAGTGATTATAAATAAATATGCTTGTCTTCTTCAATTTTTTTCTCTTCATTTAATTGCGTCAAAGCCTATTCATTTGTCTACCTGAATTTGTCTTCATCAGCCAAGAAAATTCCAGGTAACTTTTCTTCTTATCATTTTATATTTTTACAGGTTTGCTTTGAGTTATTATTATTATAGTTAAAGATTGCACTATTCAAGAATTATAATGGTTGCCTTTTTTTGGGTCGTTTGCTGGCATTCATCCAACACAATGTGCTTTATCCATTAATACGATCACCTAGCCTATATTTGAGATGAAACAAAAAATAAGTGTTCTCATCTCTCCCCAAACACCACAATCGTAAATGTTATTAAGTTATTAATCTATTTGATTCATTAGTGTATGTATTTGCCTGCATTTATGGTATTTTCTTTTCATTCAGAAATTCCTAATATTAACTGGAAATTCTGGAACAGAAATTTAATGTTTAAGTAAAAAACTACTATTAAGAATTTCATATATTTTTCGGATTATCTGAAACTAAAAATTCCTGGCATACATGCATATATGTGAAAGACGTATTCATTTTCCACTATTAGGCATGCATATTTTTATTCTTCAAATCGCAGCTCTGATGTCAAAAAAAAAAAAAAAAAAAAAAAAAAAAAAAAAAAAAAAAAAAAAAAAACTCTAGTGACGTAGATGAATGAAAGACGTGGTTACACGCTAGTCTTAAAAAAACTAACATGAAAAAATAGAAATGAATATATGTACACGTTTATAATCTAAATTGGTTAAAATATCTGTCATTTTACTGCGTTTTTAAAAAACTACAGCAAACTGCCAGTAGACCGGGAGGTGGAATTTACCTCTTCGAGTTCATGGATGAGATTCTAGGATAAGTTAAATCTCGATTCGCATAATAAAAGGTAATCAATCTGCCACATCACATCATGGTAGATATCATTTGGAAACACGATTTTAGCGGTTGTTTCACAGATTTACAATTACGTTTTTCCTGCTCCCTATCGTCCATGTTTTCATAATTTTGGTTGCAGGAAAATGCAATCGTAAAATTACTAAAGTTAAAACAGAAAATTCCACTATGACTTGGCAGACCGATTGCTTTTTAATATGCAAATCAAGATTTAACTAATCCTAAACTTTCATTCTTAAACTCGATAAGGCGGCTGTATATGCTGCCACTTCCCGTTCTACCAGTTTCTCGACCATTTAACATTTTCCAACATATTCGAAATTTTTTTTATAAAATTTGGTTTGTCTGTTTCCCTAATCGTTTGTCTCTCCGTGCACTGACTTACATAAACATAGTCCTATTACCACAAAACTGATATATTTTACTATGCATCACAATATTGTGTTCGGTATTGGAAATGTAGTGTGTCCATAGAACAGTTAGTAAAACAGTAGGATATTTTTTTTCACCAAAAATAAATGTAACTTTTTTTCAAAATTTCACTTACGTGAAAACAAAACAAACAATTAAACAAACAAAACAACAACCAAAAAAGACAATTATAAAACAGAGACATCCTTTAAAAACAATGTTCATACACTTTAAAAATATTAATTTTTACAGAGACATTTCAAAATTACGAATGCAATAAACGCTCACAGGCTTTGCAGTAACCAGGAGAATTTCTGTTCTAATTAACCAATAGTCTAGATTTGTTATATATACATAATAGTAGGCTCTAACCCGTGCGAGCTACACCCGCCAACCTCCATTCAGTGCATGGTAATGTGACTTTTCTTTAAAAATATTATCAAATTATGGAAGATTGTATGAAATTATCACGAACAACGACAATTTTCTATAATCAGAGTTCCAAGTTTTTCTATTTGAATTTCGTTATTTTTTCATTAACATGGACAGCTGATAGTTGTTTTTGGAATTCATAAATAAAATAAGTTACACATTTGAAAATCCTCTGAAAAAGAATAGTTATGCTTAAAATGTCACTGTCAATCAGACTTTTATAAAGACGCTAAGACAATATTCTTCCACTGCATTCGAGGAATAAAAAAAATCCATCTGCTTAGAAATAATATTCAAAACCACGGAAATGCACCGTGTATTGAAATTTCACACTTATATATTATATTTTGATCGACTTTTAGGTATTTTCAGTAACATTTTGTAATACTGAATAAATTGAAAATTTTTCGCGCTGGCTACCTGCATTTATGTTGCGTCATAAATTCAGGCATATACACATTTATTATGCATATGTTAGTCATTTGCTTAATGACATATATTGAAACAATTTTGTTAGCCGTGTTATTTTTACACCATGCGATTCCCAATGTAGTGTCAAAAATCTATGCCCATCAATAAATAATTTTAGTTCATAGCCTAATTTTCCACCCAAATTTGATTTGTGTAAAAAATTTAATTTTATTGAAGTTTTTACTTCTTATTGGGATTTATGGGTATCCATAATTTAATCATATTATTGAAATATTAATTTGTTTTAAATGTTAATAGCATTTCTGCGAATACTCACGAGAAAAGAACAAATAATGTCATTTATGCATTCTTAATGCCATTTTCTAATTAAAATAGAAAATAAAACCAAAGGCAGAAATATTTTTCTCTTTGCAGTCATTTGGGCAATTATTATTTCAGATATTCGTTACCGATATCCGAATAGTTCAAAAAGAAATTTAATAACTAAAAGTTTCTAAATACAAAGTACTAAAAAACTAATATTATTGAAATATAAATGTGTTTAAAATTTTAAAGAGATTTATTTCATACATTCCAAAAATTTATTATTATTATTATTATTATTATTATTATTATTATTATTATTATTATTATTATTATTATTATTATTATTATTATTATTATTGATGATGTCATTTTCGAATTACTAATGTCATTTTCTCTTTAAAGCTGCAAAGATAACCAAGCAGGAAATTTCATCCTCTTTACATCCAGTCGAGCAATTATTACTTCATATATTCATTTTACACATCCAAATTAGTACTTTTATAAAGGCATTTCATCAGAATAGCACTTTTTAGCTGATGTTAAATGCATGCGAAACGAAAGCTATGAAGCAAAATCTCTTGTTTAATCAGTCGTTTCATAATTTCGCTTCATTAGGATTTTATATAGAGAGAGTATATATATAAATGTTTTGTGAGTGAGTCGGTATCTCAAGTACTGCGATAAAAGATGAAGATATATATTTTTCCTTTTAAAAATATAAATAGTGCTTATTCCAAATTTCAAATTTTTTCGCTATATTGCCAGTTTAGAAAATGCCCTTCCTCAACATTACAATAATAAATGGAAATGCTAAAATGTGCTTAATTGCACACTGTAATTTGTAAAATCGGCGGTTGATAAATAATAATTAAAAAAAAGTTTTGAAGATTTTTTGTATTAATGGCTGACATAATATAAAATTCAATATTTTTAACGCTAAATACACATTATTCTAATAATAAATATCTTTAATTTGTCGAATTGAAAAAACATAATATGTTATAACAATTCCAAGTCAATACGTGTAGTTTTACTAATAGAAATCCATACAATTTCTGTATGATACTGTTCATTTTCCCCAAACACATACTAAAGTTAAATACTATAGCTTTGAGATAACTAACCACTCACAATTGTATAAATAAATCAATAACCAATAACTAGCATTGTAACAGATTATTGTAGAAAAAGTTACTGGTACCAAAAGATTGAAAATAAATTCAACTTTTAAATGATGTACATAAAATATTATTAGAGGGCACCTACAAATCAAAGCAAGCCTTTTATATATTTCTTTCAATTTAAATGCTCAAGTTTTATACTATAAATAAATTATACACATTTTTCATTAGACTAAAAACAAATTTTAATAAAATTCGTATGGTTAGTTTCACAGAATTTAGTTATTTTTAAATAATGATATTTTATGGTCTCTATGCAAAATACTGTTTGGTATTCGATTGTTGAAACGTTGAAAATGTCACTTCTATGTCACTTCTATTTATGTATTAGTTTTTGCCAATATGGCCATTTCACTTTATTAATATGTTTTGACTTTTGCCAACCCAAATGCTTAAATAAAATGAATGAAATAGAGTTTTTTTCAAGTTACGTTTTTCAACAGATCATAGACAGCCCATTTGTTTATCATATTGGTATTTTGAAAGCCTTATTCGAAAGCTGATTTCAAGAAACAAATGAAGTTGAAAATATAAACAAAACAGGGCATAAAAAGTATAAATCAATTAAAAGAAAATGGAGATTGCAATATATGCTTTTTTTTCAAATATTAATTCCCTGTAAAATGTTATAAAAGTTCAACATATTTATGTATGGGGTTGTTTTAGTATAATTATCACAGGAAAAATTATTACAGTAGGATTATAATTTCAAAAGATGTGATTCAAATATGAAAATGTAATTATACATTACAGACTTTTTTTTTTCAATGTTTATAATCCAGGAACTTATTATCGAAAGAACTTGAAATTTCACTTCTAGTTACGGTTTGAATCGAAGATTTAAAACATATTGATCAAAAATTGGTTGTTTTTATTGAACTAAAATTTATCTGATTTTGATCTTTAAATGGTTCACATGAATTATAAATGCATAATATATAATACATCATTTTAAAGAAGACTCTGTTTCCATTTATGTAGAAATAGTAACTTTCTTTTATTATAAATATATGCAGACTTAGTACGGGGTGCTTACTTTTTTTTCACGAATGTACATAAAATATAATTGAATGTGTCATATAAAATTTTAAAGATATATCTGTTGATTAAATATTAAAAAATAATAAAAAAATTTGCAGAGTGCATATGCCTGATTTTTTTCATTATTCTTTTAAATTAGAAATTTCAATTGTCCCTTCTTATTCCTAAAATATACATGGTAAGCTCCTTATTACTTTTAAAGGAATTTTAATTTTAATTTTAAAAAACAAACAGTATTCAATCAAAACTTTAACAAATCGATATTTGAAACCTCTGAAGATTAGTTGAATTATGCATTTGTTTTTAAAATGTTATAAAACATATATTATATTTATAACAGTTAAATGTTATAAAAATGTTATTAACATTATTGTGCTACTAAACATTCATTTTAACATTTCCGTTATGTAATTTATTTATACAAGTGTTTACTAATCTATAAAATTAGAAATAGCATTCTCTTAGTTTTCAATAGACGAACAACAGTAAATACATTGGTGAAAACATGATTTAGATATTAACTTCAGAGATAAAAACAAGTTAAATTCACCTTTATTCTATGCGATAGAAATAAAAAATACTTCATTTGAATCTTAAAATTATAAATCATGTTAAATGTTATTAAGTATGGCAGTATGGAACAATTATATATTTTCTAAACAAAAGCTCAGTACATTAATACAATATAAAAAAAATGTTTGTAATTTAATAACTAACTGTAACCGAATTCTTGTACAAAATGAAACAGGACTGATGTTTCTATTATAAGGATCGTTCTTAACCCTATTTTTATCATTGTCAATGGTCATCTATTATTAATTTTCGATTAAGTATTTTTTATTATTTATTTTTACGCAGAAAAAAAACTTTTAATACGCTGAAAACAATATTTCGGCTAATTATATTTAAAAAAATTACAAAAAAAAAAAAAAAAAAAAAAAACATGAATGAAAACTGTAAAATGGTGTCATTTAAAACTCATAAATATAACCTTAAGAAACAAATATTTCTGGAAGTTACCATTATAATTATTGTATTAATAGATGTAAATTTTATTTCCAATTTAATTAGAATTAGTAAATTTTATTTCTAATTTAATTAGAAAAGTATTTAGAAATCCTTCAAAGTTTATAAATAGCGAGCTATTTTCACACATATATTATTATCCCTGAGACATATGTTTGATTTCCAATACAAGAATGCTAAATATTATTTTTGTCAGTATGGAGATAATTTATAAGCAATATTTTTTTATTTCAATACAATTTAATAAAACGATTGTAATACAATAAAAAGGTCTACTAAACTCATGTACATTATTATTATTTAATATAATAAAATGACTTTTAATAAATAATTCTAACTAGACTTTTGTATAAAAAGAAATAAATCTAATGTTTTCTATAACAAAGAACTGTATTTTTTCGTCGAAATTTCACATTTGTTGCCATTTTACCAGTTTCGGAAATGCCCTGACTCAACAGTAGAATGATAAATCGAGAATAACATTGAAACCATTAATGATCTTACGTGATTTATGATAGGAAGCTTTTATTGGGAGCCCAGTGCAACAGAAAGAAACAATCAAGCAACATTTCTGTCCTTTTTCTGTGATCATCTTGAAGGTCTTCTAATGTATTGCAGATCTCTAAAGTTTGTTTGCACTATACAGATGTTTTCAAATCATACAAAATTATATAAAAAAGTTCTTAACACGATTTTTACCAATCAAATGTCACTTTTTAAAAAATTTCCAACTAATGCTTTGGTAATTTCTTGATTGAAACAATTAAAATATTTTTAATACATTGAAAAGAATTTTTAAACTGATTATGTTAAAAAATAATTACAAAATAACCATAAGTCAAAACTTTAAAATGGTTTCATTTGACACAGGTAAATATAATGTTAATAAACAAAGGTTTCGGAAATTACCATTATAATTATTGTGTTAATAAACATGAATTTTAACGTTTCTATTATCAAATTTAATTAAAAAGTATTTAAAACCCTTTCAAAATTTATAAATATCATGCTATTTTGACGCATTTTTTATAGAAAGCTGTGAGATATGTTTGGTCTCCAATACTCAAAAATAGCAAATACATTGCTAAATACATGATCCAGATAATAACCTTAGATTTATCAACGGGATGGATTCAACTTATTTTTTATGATACAGAAAAAAAAACTTGTTTTGTTTTTTTTAAACTATAATGCATGCAAAATGTTGTTAAGTTTGGCAGTATGGAACAATTATATATTTTTATACAAAAAATCACTATATTGGTACAATTGTTTGATTGGTACAATTGGTACAATAAATAGTTTCTAATTTAATAAATAGTTCTAACTGAACTCATGTATAAAAAATATATAGAACTAATCTTTCCTATTATAAAAAAACTGTAATATCTCGTCCAATTTTCACATTTGTTGTTATTTTAACAGTTTCGAAAATGCCATTACTACGGAATAGCATTGAAACCGTTAATGATCTTACGAAATTTATTAAAGGAAGCTTTATTGGGAGTCCAGTCCAACAGAGATAAACAATCAAACAGTTTCTCAATTATTTTTTCTTTGATCATCTTGATACTCTTCTAATGTAATGCAGATATCTAAAGATTGTTTGCACTATACACATGTTTTTATAAATCATAGAAATTTATTTTAAAAATATTCTTAACACTTTTTTTACTACTGTCAAATATCACCTTTAAAAATTTCCCATTGGTGTTTTTCCTTTGTAAGTTTTAGGATGATACAGTTACAAATAATTTTTAATACATGAAAAACAATAGGTTTCATTAAATAAAAAAATTAAAACAACGGCCAAAAAGAAAAAAATGAATCAAAACTTTAAAAAGATGTATTTTAACACTGATAAATATAATAATAAAAAACAACAATTTCTGAAAGTTATCAATATCATTAATCTGTTAATAAGCGTAAATTTTAACATATATATACATTATCTAATTTGTTTAGAAAATTATTTAAAAAAAGTTTTTAAATAGCATGCTGTTTTGACGTATATATTGTAGTTGCATTGTCATATATGTTCGGTTTTCAATACATAAACAATAGCAAATACCTTGTTACATGATACAGACAACAAATTTATATTTAACAATGAGATAAATTCAATTATTGTTAAGGTTATGGGAAAATAGTACTTGTTTTTTTCTTTAAACTATAATGTATGCTAAATGTTATTTTAATTTACAGCATGGAACAATAATATATTTTTTAAACGAAAAACTGAGTACATTGTTACAATTTAATCAAACGGTTGTTATGTAATAGATAACTGTAACTAAACTCATGTATAAAAAGAGATTGAACGAATGTTTTCTATCATAAATATCAGTAATCTTTCTTTGAATTTTCACATTTGTTGCCATTTTACAAGTTTCAGAAATGCCCTGATTTAACAGTAGAATGATAAATGGACAACAGCATTGAAACCATTAATGATCTTATGTGATTTATGATAGGAGGCTTTTATTGGGAAGTCCAGTGCAACAGGAGGAAACAGTCAAGCAGCTTTTAAAATTTTTCAGTGACCATCTTGACAGTATACTAATGTATTTCAGATCTTTAAGGATTGCTTGCACTGTGAACACATTTTACAATTTAGACAAAATTATTAAAACAAAATTAACACTATTTTTATCAGTGTGAAATGTCATCATTTGAAAATTCCCGATTAATGCTTTTCCTTTTTTCATTTTTAGATTAAAAGAATTAAAAATATCTTTTTTAATTTTTAGATTGAAACAATTAAAATTAATTTTTAACACAATGAAAAAGAAGGCTTATTATATTAAAAAAATAGTAACAGAATAGCCATAAATCAAAATTTTAAAAAGGTGTCATTTTACAATTATAATGAAAATAACATGAACATTTTTGAATGTTATTATTGTAATTATTATGTTAATAAACATAAATTTTAATGCCTCCATTATCTAATTTATTCACAAAGTAATTAAAATTCTTTCAAAATTTATAAATAGCCCATATTTTGACCCATATTTGTAACTGCAATGTCATATACGTTTGGTTTCCAATACACGAACATTGGCAAATACTTTGGTAAATACATAATCCAGATAACAACTTTTGATATAATAACGAGAAAAATACAATTTGATTTTGATAATATAAAAAATACCTGTTTTGTATCTTAAAGCTATAATGTATGTGAAATGTTTTTATGTTTGGCATTATGAAACAGTCATATTATTTAAAAACAAAAACTCAGTACCTTATTAGAATTTAATTTGATAAAATAACTCTTATGTAATAAATAATTCTAACTGCACTTTTGTATCAAAGAAATAGATTGAATGTTTTCTGTTATAAAGAACTGCAATCTCTCATCGAAATTTCACATTTGTTGCCGTTTTAGCAGTTTCGGAAATGCTCTAACTCAACAGTAGAATGATAAATGAAGAATAGCATTGAAACCATTAATGACCTTACGTGATTTATGATAGGAAGCTTTTTTCTTTTTGGAGTCCAGTACAACAGATAGAAACAATCAAGCGGCTTTTCTATTTTTTTCTGTGATCATTTTGAAGGTGTTCTAATGTATTGCAGACCTCTAAAATTTGTTTGCACTATACACATGTTTTACAAATCATACAAAATTTAAAAAGAATGTTCTTAACGGCATTTTTATCAGTATCAAATATTACCATTTAAGAAATTTCGATTAATTGTTTAATTTTTGTTATTTTTAGTTTGGGACATTTACAAATGATTTATACATAAAATACAAGCAAATGCATCGCTTAAAAAATTGTTCAGATAAAAAATTCAGATTCTAGAACGAGATAAATTCAACTTAATTTTGATGAGAAAGAAAAAAAAATACTTGTTTTGTACTTTAAAACTAGATGCATGCTAAATGTTATTTAGTTTGGCAATAAGGAAGAACTATGTATATATATTTAACAAAGACTTAGTACATTAATGCACTTTAATAAAATATTTCTAATTGAATAAATAGCTCTAACTGAACTCTTGTAAAAAAAGAAATAGATCTAATGTTTTCTTTTATAAAGATTTGTAATCTCTCGTCGTAATTTCACATTTGTTGCTATTTTAGCAGTTTCGGAAATGCTCTAACTCAACAGTAGAATGATGAATGAAAAATAGTATCGAACCCTTAATGATCTTACGTGACTTATGATAGAAAGTTTTATTGGGAGTTCAGTGCAACAGAAAGAAACAATCAAGCAGCTTTTCTATTTTTTTCAGTGCTCATCTTCACTGACTTCTGGTGTACTGCAGACTCTAAAGATTGTTTGAGTTATCCATATGTTTTACAAAATCATAGAAAAGTATTAAATATCGAGATAACACTAATTTTACCACAGCTAAATATCATCTTTTAAAAAATTTTGATTTATGAATTTAAATTTGTAAATTTTTTGTTGAAACAATTATAAATAATTTTTAAAACATTGATTTTTTGCATGCTTTTCTTACATAAAAACTATGAGCAAAACTAACATTTATTTAAATTTTAAAAAGGTGCTCTTTGATACTGGTAAAAATAACGGATATAAATAATAATTTCTGAAAGTTATTATTAACAAAACTTTTAAATTTATTAATTAAAGATTTTAAAAACTATCATATTAAAACCCTGTAATAGTTTGAAAACAATCGAGTTATGTTAATCACTGAGTATCTGATTATGTCAGATGCATACACTTACACCACTTGTAGAATGATGTAAATAATACACAATAATTAACATTGGACATATTTAAAAAAAAAAAACTATGCATAATCTGCTAAATATATTAAGTAGCTTTCGTATGATATCTACATATTGCAGTCTCACTATGTTGTAATCGTGAAATATTCTTGCAGATCAACGATAATTATGACCTCTACACCTCAAAACTACCATCACCAAAAAACATATATCTGTCTGTCTATCTATCTATCTATCTATCAATCTATCTATATCTATCTATCTATCTATCTATCTATCTATCTATATATATATATATATATATATATATATATATATATATATATATATATATATATATATATATATATATATATATATATATACAGGGTGTTTCTAAATTCATGGTACAAACTTTAAGGGGTGATAGTACACATCAAGACAAACAATAATAAATAGGAAACTATGGGTCCCAAACGTCTTCCGAAGGAGATAGGCGCCATTAAAGTTTAGGGTCCAAAAATTCAAATGATTATAAAATACAGAAAAATTGGTCGATTCGTTTGCGGTTTTCACTAGAACTATTCTTTAGGTCAGTATTGTCTTGAAAATAAATTATAAAGATAAATTTCAAAAAATGCCGATAGAGGGCGCTTTAGACTTTGGAGTAACGAACAACTATTTTTTACCGTTATTTTTTGCATCTCATTAAATTTTTTTAGAAGCTTAGACATAAACTTAAATTTTGAGCTCAGAATCTAAATAGTTGAGAGTCGTTGAGTAGCGCAAACTGAACTGTGGGGGGGAGGTCCAAAAATTCAAATGATTATAAAAAAGCAGAAAAATTGGTCGATTCGTTTGCGGTTTACACTAAAACTATTCGTTATGTCAGTATTATCTTGAAAATAAAATATAAAGAAAAAATTCAAAAATTGCCGATAGAGGGCGCTTTAGACTTTGGAGTGACGAACAACTATCTTTTATTGTAATTTTTTGCATCTCATAAATTTTTTTAGAAGCTTAGAAATAAACTTAAATTTTGAGATGAAAATCTGAATCGTTGGGAGTGGTTAAGTAGCGCAAACTGAAGTGTGTTGAATGGGGGTGGGGAGGTTCAAATTTCAAATGATTATAAAAACGGAAAAATTGATCGATTCTTTTGCGGTTTTCGCTAAAATTATTCTTTATGTAAATATTTCCTTGAAAATAAATTTTTAAGATAAATTAAAAAAATTCCGTTAGAGGGCGTCTTGAACATTAAAGTAACTGACAACTATTTTTAACCGTTACTTTTTGTATCTGATTAAATGCTTGCAAAAGCTTAGACTTTGATTTTGAGCCCAAATTCTAAATCGATGGGAGGGGTTAAGAAGCACAAACTGAAATGTGTTCAGGAGTTGAAATGTTACCCTCCCCGACCCTCGAACACAGTTCCATTTTCCGATACTGAATTACTCACAATGATGCAGATTTTGAGCTCAAAATTTAAGTTTGAACTTTTACAAGCATTTAATTAGATATAAAAAACAACGATTAAAAGTAGTTGTTGGTTACTCTAAAGTTTCAGGCGCACTCTGACGGAATTTTTTGAAAGATAACTTTAAGATTTATTTTTGAGGAAATATTGACATAAAGAATAGTATTAGCGAAAACCGCAAACGCATCGACCTATATTTCCGTTTTTTATAATCATTTGAAATTTGAACATCCCCACCCCCATTCAACACAGTTCAGTTTGCGCTACTTAACCACTCCCAACGATTCAGATTTTCATCTCAAAATTTAAGTTTGTGTCTAAGCTTCTAAAAAAATTATGAGATGCAAAAAATAACGGTAAAAAATAGTTGTACGTTACTCCAAAGTGTAAAGTGCCCTCTATCAGCAATTTCTGAATTTTATCTTAATATTTTATTTTTACGATAATACTGACGTAAAGAATAATTTAAATGAAAATCGCAAACGAATCGACTAATTTTTCTGTTTTTTATAATCATTTGAATTTTTGGACCTCGCCCCCACAGTTCAGTTTGCGCTACTTAACGACTCTCAACTATTTAGATTCTGAGCTCAAAATTTAAGTTTATACCTAAGCTTCTATAAAAAATTTATGATATACAAAAATTAACGGTAAAAAATAGTTGTTCGTTACTCCAAAGTCTAAAGTGCCCTCTATCGGCATTTTTTGAAATTTATCTTTATAATTTATTTTCAAGACAATACTGACATAAAAAATAGTTTTAGTGAAAACCACAAACGAATCGACCAATTTTTCTGTATTTTATAATCATTTGAATTTTTGGACCCGAAACTTTAATGGCGCCTATCGCCTTCGGAAGACGTTTGGGACCTTTAGTTTCCTATTTAATATTGTTTGTCTTGATGTGTACCATCACCCCTTAAAGTTTGTACCATGAATTTAGAAACACCCTGTATATATATATGTATGAATGTATACGCGACAGACAGTCGTTGTCCTGGCACCAACTCCAAAAAATCAAATAAATTTACATAAATATAATAATACACATGGTAAATTCTACGCTCTTTAATTTTTTATTACAACTATGTAAGGAAATTATTTTTCACTTTGCAGTAGTTTTTGAAGTCAGTTCAATTTTTTTATAGAAAAGTTTATTTTTCTCTTTTTAGTTAAAAGTTAACTATTTTCCTGAAGTCAGTTAATTAAAATTATAATACAGAAAAAAATATTGTAAATCATACATGTATGTCAGGGGTGGGGTTCAAACACACTATCTCTTTCTTCGAGAACCAGAGCTTAAATCTGGAGCTTTAGACCACTCAGCCATTCTTTCCGCATTCTGTTCAGAGAACTTATTCGACACTTTTAATTAGCGAAGAATCACTATTGGATTTGTCTAATTACTAAAAAAGTACTGAATCAATTTCGATGAAATGTGAATCTAAACCATTTTAGAATCCACTGGAGCACACACGAAAAAATTCTTTAAAATCGGTCCAGTCGTTTAGGATGAGTCCAGAGTCATACACACGCCCAGAAGAATTATATATATAAAGATATATGTATATATCACTTTTTTCTGGACACGATAACTTCTATAATACTGGTCAAATTTCTTCCAAACTGATATATAAAATTAAGGGGCATAAAATCACGGTCAATTTCGTTAGTGGGCAAAAATCTAATCAAGAGAGTGCGAAATAAGGAGGTTTTTTATGAAAAAAAAAATTCTTAGTTACAATTGATATCGAATCATTTTAAATTTATGTTGCTTCAAAAAATGGGCCAAATTTTATGCATGACCGACTTTTCATTAAAGTTAAAAATGGGTTGAGGGTTAAATATTAGTTTGGGGAGATAAAAAATCGAAATTAAATTTATTATATATATTTTTAAATATTAATCTAAAACTTTTGTATTTACAGTTTTTTTGATAGAGGCAATTCTTCTCATAAAAAATAAAAATAAAAAATAAAAATAAAAATAAACGAAAAACGAAAACAAAATGGAAGGTGGAAGAAGAAAAAAATCCATACTTCATTAATTTTTAAGATATCAAATCCGATAAAATTTATTATGCATTTTCTCAATAATATGTACTACTTTTATAATGACAGTTTTTAGATAGGACCAATATTATAGCAAAAACATGTTAAGCAAAGATGGTAGTTGTAGGGAAAATCGTAAAAAGGGTGTACTCTAATCCAAACTGCTTATATTCTCACTCCTTTTCAATTTCATTTTGCTTTCAAATACATTCAATTGGCAGGTTCTGTTATTTAGGTTCTAGATAATGAGATTATTGGCCAGTTTGTTGATAAAAGAAAAATATATTACAAAAAATGCTGTCAAATTTGACATTTTGATCTGAATTTCCTGAAGCGATTGTGA
The DNA here is from genome assembly GCA_964019185.1 of Maratus speculifer. Classification (NCBI taxonomy): domain Eukaryota; kingdom Metazoa; phylum Arthropoda; class Arachnida; order Araneae; family Salticidae; genus Maratus; species Maratus speculifer. The sequence continues at coordinate 115,298,648 of OZ025289.1, read as the reverse complement.
TTGAAAAATTAGTAAGTATCCAAATAATAAATTGTTCATTTATTGACTCATTTTTAAATCCATTTTTGCTCTCAATTTCACCCAATTGACATATTCTATTATTTAGGAATTGCATAATGTACCGTACTGGTAAGTTTTTGATAAAGATAAAATATATTTTTAAAAAAGTTGACAAAGAGAGAATTTTCAGAACAGTTTCTGGAAGCGATCGTGATTAATGAATTGAGAATGTATTCTAATAACAATATGCCTATTTTATGACTGACTTTAAATTCAATTTTGCTCTCAAACGCATTCCATTGACAGTTTCTCTTATTTAGAAACTATATGATTTGCCGTATTGGTCAAAGTTTTCAGAAAGTCAGAATATATATTTTTAAAATGCTGTTAATGTGGGTATGTGAACCGAATCTCGCTTAAGATGTTTCTTATCATATCAGCTCTTACAGAAAAATTAAATTAAAAATTCTTCAAAAGCAACCAAATAACGTTGTTAAACTGGGTTTACCTCTAATCATATTTTATTTTCTGTTGTTGAAGGGACCACTTAACTTCGAAATCTACCTCCGCCTGTAGACCAACCCGAGAGGGAATATTCTACATTACTACATACTTGCAGGTGAGCAGACATATAGGGAATGTTTGAGATATTTGAGGAGTTTCTTACTCAAATAATTTGTATTATTATTATTAATTTATATTTTTAATGGTCTAAATATATTTAATAAAAATAAACTAATTTGAGCCATTGTATCTTTAGCCCGCATCTTAATTTTAAAATTATAAGTAAATGATCGTTTTAAAATATTCTTAGAAATGTGTTAAATTAGATCAAACTTTTCTATTTCAGAGATGTCTGATTTACTAAATCATGTGTGCATATTTCAACTAGTCATTGCCTTAATTAATAAAGGAATTATTTTTGTAAGTATTTTATTTAAAGATTTTTATTAAATAATATTCTGATTTCAATTATCTTTAAAAAATCTGTAATCCTAATGTTGCTCCATATTTTGCTATTCAACATTTAAAATATTGCAAAGCACAGAAAATGAAAAATTCTAATTTTTCATAAGAGAATAGCTTTCTATAGATGGTAGAATTTAAGAGAAATATTTTTTATCATTGAATTTAAGAAACGTTAAAAAAGAAAATTAATGTAATCGACAAGTAATGACTGTGATCTCTCGTTGAAATTACACATTTGTTGCCATTATACCTGTTAAACAATTATCGTGACTGAAGAGTTGAATTATATATGGGGATTTTTTCTGAGGTGCATCGAAATAATTCATAATTTTGTTTGATTCATTATACTATGCTGTTATCCCAGCTTCTATATAATGTGTCGTATATGTGCCGTAATGTGCCAGCCTCTGTGTAACAGTAACGAACTGTAAGGGAACTTTTCTATATGACATTGTACATTTTGAAGAGCTTATAATATGTTGCAGGCCTCTAAAGATTACAAGATCTACATGCATTGCAAATTATACAAAATTATAATATATGGTCTTAAAAATCATAGATTGTTGTAGATTTCCTTCAACATATCGCTTAATTTATTTAATAAACGGATTTAAAAGTTTCATACAACAACATTTATCAGTTTTACTGACTATGTAAGCGGAATTTTAAACCACCAAGGTCTTTATATATTTTTAATCACACTTCTAGAAGGACATCATGTTACTAGTATTTAGATAAGATTGAATATATGAGACTAGCTGTTGCTAATCATTGTAAATGCGTTTTAATGTTTTACATACTTACGTGGGAGTTGAAATAACGGAAAAGTTTGAATATTGATCAGTTTCTTATTAAAATGTTCGTGAATTGTGTTTGACATTCAATAGCAGCCAATTGTATTCGATAAAATTGCTTAATGTATGAACTATGTTATTATACACTGTAAAAATAATCTGTAAATTTGCAAACTTTTTTCTAAGATCTGGGATTCCTAGAACTTTTTATGTAACAGTAACAACATATTCATATAATAGATACATGCTTGCATTAAAAATAAAAAATCTGTAACATTTCTAAGAATTTTTTACGAAACTTGGGTGCGAAAAATTATTTTATGTAACTGCATTCCGCGATACAGATAAAATATTGTAAAATTACACTAATTTTGGTAGATACTATTGTAAAACAACAGATTTTTGAAGATATATAAAATATAATTTTGTTGATTTATATCTTTTTTGTACAATGTGCAGATAAAATTTTAGTAAGATTACATATTTCTGCAAACTTATGTATGTAATATTTTACAGTGTATGATAATCTTAAAAGAGCAAGAAATTATTATTTTTTTAAACATTCTATGTAACTGTATAACCTTGATCAAACTTTGCTTTTTATGTGTCGTTTACTAATCTGTCGTTTACTACTATTCATTTACTAATTTATATGTGCAATTTACAAGCAATTTTATTAAATAATATTATATTTTTATTATCTACAGTGCTTGTTTAAACATTTTCTTTAATTATATTCTATTTCCAAACACGTTTTTTTTTTAAATCTGTTTCTTTTAGCGACTAGAATTAGCATCAATATTTCAATGCTTTACATTTAAAATATTGCTAAACGATAAAAAAATTGACATTTTTACCACGCTTTTATTAACTTCACCTGTATGTTTGTGAGTTTGTGAGTTTGTAACTCTCCTTATTTTGTGTATGTTCACCGATTACTCCGAAACCATGCAACCGATTAACTTGGTTTTGGTGTTAAATGAAAGACGATGCTCTCGAATTGATACCACTTCAGTTTCATCGAAATTGGTTCAGTACTTTTTTTAGTAATTAGACAAAAACTAATTAAATTAGTGATTTTTCGCTAATTAAAAGTGTTGAATACGTTCACTGAATGGAGTATAGACAGCATGGCCGAGCGGTTTAAGGAGCCGGGTTGAAGCTCTGTTTTTCGAAAGAGATTGTGGGTTCGAACCCTACTCCTGACATTATTTACATCTATGTAAAATTTATAAAAAATTCCGTATTACAATTTTTATTTTTAACCGGCTTCAGAAAAGAAAGAGGAAGTTATCAATTCGACGCGTATGTATTTTTTTTCTATCTATGTTCACCGATTACTCTGAAACTATCCAACCGATTAATTTGGTTTTTGTATTAAATATAAATATAGTTTAAAAAAACTAAAAACCACGCTTTTAAAGTAATAAAACTAAAAAGTGAAAAATAAATATAGTTTAAATAAATATAGTTTAAAAAACTAAAAACCACGCTTTTAAAGTAATCAAATCATCTATTTTCGTTTTCAGCTTATAGTACGAATTATTTTTCACTTTTTAGTTTGATATACTTAAAAAGCGTGTTTTTTAGTTTTTTAAACTATATTTATTTAAAAGCAAAAAACATTGCAATAAAATAATAGCATTTAATGTAAATACCTTTTTAATCTGAAATTGAACAACTGAAATAAATAAATATCATGTCTCCTATTAAAATAACTTGTGATCTCTCGTCGAAATTTCGTATTTATTTAATATCACTTACGAAATATCCTAGCTAAACAGTAGACTGATAAATGGATATTTTCACAGAAGAACATGCATTCATGATTTTAGGGAATTTATGATCGATGCATTTATTGAGAGCTTTGTGTAAATTGAGGATGAATAAGGCATATTTTATTATTTTACAGTCATAATTTAGACGAGCTTGTAATACATTGAAAGCCTCAGAAAATCATATTTACTATGTACACGCTGTACAGTTCATTCAAATTTAATTAAAAAAAAAATTTTTAAATATGAATTTATGAGATTTATTATTAGCAAAAGTTTATTTTTTTATTTAAATGGATTGAAATTTCATGCAAACACATTTTTACAGTGAAAAGACTATCAAAATGGAAATATCAGTCACTAAGGCTCGTATAAAAGTATTGGTCACATTTCTAGAATGACGCCAAGATCATGATGTACATAAGAATTTTCGTATTTTTTTTTTAATTTAAGGGTTTATATTATTAGGGTTTTGTTTATCTGACATTTATGATGTTTTAATGATTCAACATTTTAAATTTCGTTTAAACAATTCTTTTTTAGATTTTAAAAATTGAAATCTTATTCAAAATACATCAGAATAGGTATGTTAGTTAAAATGGCGCGGAATGAAACTTACTGATGTTTGAACCATGTACATGCTCATGCCCAATACACTCATATCTAAAAATATGGACTACTTCAAATATGAGAATATAACGCTTTATACTTGATGTTTTTCTTCACTATCATACATGATGTTTGTATTTATATGTTCTTGATGTTTGTGAAATACCATGTGTGAATCTTTATTTTTCCTTTTTGGCAAAGTAATTTACCTTTCGTTTTCGTAAACTGGAGAATAAATTATTTTTACGATAATATTACCACAACTTATAAGGATGGATGTGCGAACATAATAGTATTAAAGTTCACCACATTTCATGATATAAAATATTGCTGAAAGGAGCATTTCGTTCTAAATCATATTAAATGTAATAATATGAACAAATTCAACTACCTCTGTAAAATTTTCTACATTTAACGGATAAATATTAATTTTGTGTTAAACAAAGTATTTCTGAGATTTCAGAATGATAGCATTCGGACGTCATATTTGAAACCAAAAATTTCATGACAAAATGAAAACATCGATTCTTTTCAGATTTGAAAATATCGTTTTTAGCAGTGTAATGAATCTAAAATTGAACTGTTGTTTAAAAATATTGCAATTTAGGATTCATGTTTTCAAAAATAAAGATCTATAAAGTATAATGTAAGTTTCACATTTATTGCCTTTTACCAGTTTACGAAATACTATTATCCAACAGTAAGATGATAAATGGAGATTTTTACTGGGGAATATAGAAACCATTAATGACCAACGTGATGTATGATAGAATACTTTTATTTGGGGCTCTGTACAACTGAGAACACAGGAGTATCTTTTGTTATTTGACAGTTATAATCTTTATAGATTTATAAAACATTTCATAATTTTTGATTTAATTGACTATGCATTGTTTTAGGAATTGTACAAAATAAAATGTTCTATTTTTATGTAACATAAATATGAATTTCGGAAAAATACAATTAACGCATAAACTAATTGTTTTGCAAAAAAAAAAAAAAAAAAAAAAAAATTAAAAGCTGTCATGTACATACTAATAGAAGCGAAGATGTTTGTTACGATTCTTAGTGGGATATTACTCCACATATGATATAGCATCAAACAAAAATAAATTGAAATCGATTAAATACTTCTTATTATGACATATACTTACTTCGACCCAGAAATATGGATACACATGAGGATTTTTTGTCCACTACAAATAAAATCATTTTGTCGTAAGTCTGTGCAAATTTACTTTAAATTTCGCACCCAGGATCGAATTTTTGTTACAAACTATGAATTTTATGTAGAATTCTACGACACGTTCGACGTTACCTTAACTCTTCTCATTAATTTTACACAAACCTCATGTTTGTATGAATTCATATCTTTAAGTCGATTTTGTATAAATTAAGATTTTTTAAATAAAAAAATTCGTGAAAAATTATTGATACTCATTATTCAAAGTTATCGTAAAAATGGATTTTGATCCTTTTTTCACGAATGGGCGTTTCACAGTTAAATAAAGCATTCTTATTATCCGAAAAATTTGAAATTCTTATTATTTCAAGTATAACGGTTTTGCATCGAGTATAAAATGCAATGATACACTTAATAAATGACCCTGATTCTATTCCAGAGTTGGAAACTTTCAATCTGATGGCTCTGCACTTTTTAATGAATTAAACTTTGAAATTACTAAATTTGAGTCTTGTGAAATCTTTAACGAAATCTTTTCAAAATTTATACATGTAGATTTATTGACATGAAACCTTTACAGTTTTTTTTTTTTTATGTTTGATTATTACTACATTATACAGAAGCACTTTTAGTCATCAAAAATTACTAGCAATTATATGCATTTTTTCATATTCGTGTGACAAAACTGTTTGTTAATGTAAAAAAAAAAAAAAAAAAAAAAAAAAACATTAAGTACACGTTGCCGCATCTTTAAATGCTCATATACATACGGTACGAAAATCGCTATCTTAATTTCTATTGATTTCTGGCAATGAAGAAAATAAAAATTATCTCAGTATGTCAAGGAACCGACATATTTAAAAACAGTTTGTCTCTGAAAAAGTACTTTGTAAAAAAATTAGTAAATGATGGAATTGAAATTAAATTCAAAATCAGTTACACCAAGGCTAAGAAATACATATTAGAATATCGGTAGTGTAATTCGAAAAATCAGGGAAAACGGTCATTCTTGACAAGGAAAGCAAGTATATAAAGTAAAACCGCCTGAAATGTATTCTTCCAGCTATTCCCTATTTGCTCATGTCGGTTTAGTTCATATCATGTGATTAAACCGCACGTACAGCACAGCTGTTATCTTCCGTGCTACGCGACGTAAAAAAGATGACTTTTCTTGAACAACGTTGCAGCATTAAATTTTGTCAACGATTAGGTAAAAAACCAACGGAGACTTTGAAAATCCTAAGAAAAGTGTACAATGAATCTATCATGGTGAGATATAAGGTTTATGAATGACATCAATGTTTTAAAGAGTACCAAGAATCCATCGAAAACGATAAACACGTTGTACAACATTCGCTATGGTCAGACTTTGGTACTTTCTGCTTGAAAACGCACTAGTACTTCGATATCAGCTATTAAAACAATTTCTCGTCTAAACTCGCACTAATGTGCTTCCACATATTCCCTAAAAACTGGACATAGCCCCTACCTAGGAGACTTTTACCCATCAATTAAAAAAACATTTACAGGGAAGCCGCTTTTAGTCATCAGATGCGGTGAAAATGACTTCGCAGTAGGCCTTATGGGAGGTTCGGAAAATGGTTTCCAGCGACGTTTCCAAAAGTTATACGAACGCTGGAAGAAGTGTATCGTCTACCAAGGTGACTAATATAAAGGTGATATGCTTCGGTGTTGTGAACTATTTAGGGAAATGTTTTTATAAAACCTTTTCCTGATTTTTTTAATCATACTACGTGGAATTCTATGAATTTATGAAGATAAAATAAATTCTCAAACATGAATTTGGTATATATTCATTTATCCATTATCATTATGATGCAATGATAATATATTTATTATCGAAATTCTATTATGGCGAACATCATCAGCTATTCAAAACGTAATTTTTATGCGTTCACACTTTTTATAATACTTTAAAAAAAATGAAAACATGTTATCAAGTTTCAGGACAATCAATCACTTAAGTGCAATTGTGAAAACAATTCACAGGCAGTATTATTATGCTTTAAAAGATCATTAGGGAAACTTTAACAAAACTAGAACTAAAAAGTATGTCTACTTTTTTATAAGTATTCAGTCTCTGTTACTTGACTTGACTTACTTTCCTAGACAAAAAAAACCTACCTTTATTAAATTTTATTTCATTTCATGGCTTTACAGCATTCTACAAATACTTACTTTAACAAGTATTTAATAACACTAATGGATATACGAATAGAAATGTCTTCAACAGAACACAGATATTACTATTATACCAGAGGAAAAAACACTTCTATCTCATTGAAAGAAGGAATTGCTTCTTTTTAGACTTTTTAATTTGAGTAAAAGCATCTCCTTTTTTCCCTTCCAACAAGAGTACTTCTAAAACAAATTGCCTCTTTTCTATTTCTCTATAATGCTTACACTCTTTCTTAAACCAATAACTCGCACTTAGAGTTTCAGGCAATGTATTAAGTCTTCTTCTTACCATTGTATTATATAGATATCTCCTATTAAAGCATCTATAATAGTAGATAAAATACGTATCTGTGTTTTGTCTGTGAAAGACAAGGAGATTTTTCTTACAAAATTATATTATATCTTTCATTTATGAAAAAAATATATCAGTGCTCATCTTTTCATATCAATTTAGAAAACACTTTTTATGTGCTTTGTAAAACCGAATAAAATGAATATCTAGAAAAAGAACAAATTACTTTTTGTACAGTATTAAAGTTTTGATGTTTTTTAAAGCAATTGTAACTTTGAATTTTTCCACTAAATATGACAGTAGTTGTGATGGATTGCTTGGAAAATTTTATAAAAATAGAATTAGCAAAAATGAAATTATAAAGGCTTTCTTAGACATGTTTGATTCTCGTTCATGCTTTAAAAATTAAATGATGAATCTTGGGCATTTTATAGTGGAAATGCTGACCTATTTTCATCGAAAAATTTGTATTTAATACTTTAATCATATTTCCCCGCATTTTCTTAAATTTAATATATTATGTGATAATAAATCAAAGTTATACGTTCAGATGCATTAATCGTGATAACATTTCAATCACCTAAAAGAATTAATAATAAGTTTCAAATATCTAGATTGAAACAAAACATATATCATGAGAAATATCATTTTTGATGTATCTGGCACGTTTTCTAATATCTTATTGTTTCATTATACTCTCTAGTAAACTCTAGCCTTTATACAGGATTAGCTTCATACGGAAATAGTCTGACTTTGTTTCAAGATTTTTACTATAATTTTTTCTACGCCAATTCTTTAAGATGCATATTTGCCGTAAGCAATCGGATATCACCATTGTCATTAATAAAATCATCCATACATTACTCATTCCTTAGTAACAATTTTTTGTATTCTATATATTAACACGTAACGTGCACCTGTTCGTATAAAAAGTAACCTTGATTCCAAGCAGTGCATTTTTAACTGGGTATTTCCATGAGCACTTGTCGTGTAAATCACATTACTAATTGTTGACCACCGTTAGTTTCGAAAGATTTGCTTGTCCTTATTTAATTAATGAGATTTCTTCGATAAAATAAATCACATTTACCCGGTCTAAAATACTGGTATCCACAATTGTAGACTGTCACTTATACGACAAGTGCTCATGGAAATACTCAACTATAATTTCCGTATTTTGGACATCCCTTTTAGGTGCGTTCGTAATTATGTAAATACGTAGCACCTATAGTTGTCATTCAGTCCGTCCGTCTGTCCGTCTGTCTGTCTGTCCGTCTGTCTGTCTGTCTGTCTGTCTGTCCGCAGACTTTCCACCGTGGTATTTGATTTTGTTACTTCATAATTATTGTTTTATGTTAAGTTATATATATATATATATATATATATATATATATTTCTTCCCGATACACTTATTAACTTGTCTGGATGGCTTGACTTACCTTTAACTTTTCAACATTCATAGTCTTTTTTTTTATTGTAATTTATTTATTTTATTTCATTTCCATTTGGGTTAATGTTAATGTAGTCATATGTCAAAACTGTAAATGACTTTAAAATTTGTGATATTTCTTGTTCTTTTGCCACTTTCAGTCATCTATATTAGTGTATTTGGCTTTCAATACTTTGCTTTATTTTAACTTTTATTTTTCTAGCGCAAGGGTGCTTTTTCAGTATTTTATATTGTTATTTTATTTTGTTATTTGACTTTGTATTTTTGTGGTGTTTTCCCTGTCTATCATTTTGCTCGTCGCAGAGGGTACTTTTCTGTCAGGGGTTCTTGCCTATGCCATTTTTGGTTGGTTCCCTGGCAGAGTGATCCTGATCCTGTCCGCATATAACAACACAAAATCTACCCAAACGAATCTTTTGAAATTTAAAATACATAATTATTACATAATTTTGTCGAGTCATTTCAAATTTTACGAGAATCAGATGGATAGATCACTTACAGGAACGGATTACAGGATTACGGTCAATGGGGAAAAATGTTGCAAATACATTTTAATCGTTTAATATTTATATTACATACTTATTACATAATTTTATAAAGTCATTTCATTTTATTTTGCATTCATCCTATTTTCATTTTAAAATAGGATGCATAGATCAAGTACAGGGACAATCAAAAGCTCTCCGTTACATTACAGTCAATGGAAAAAAGTTTCAAATGCATTTTAATAAAATTACACTCATTCGAACATAATAATATTGATATTATCATAAAGTACATATTATAATATAGATTTTGCCTAATCTGTTTTGCAAAGAACTTTTTTTATTGATTTACAAGGCCACACAAACTATTCCATTACATAATAATTATAGAGAGAACATTGTTTGTTACGCATTTTAATTGTAATTAACTATTTACAATTTTATGAGATTGATATATGAGAGTGATATTTTTAAAACTTCATTATCGTACGAACGCACCTCATTTGCTACGCTTCACGTGCAATTTCCAACTTGTCATTGAAAGGAAACATTCAAAAGTATTTTATCATGGAAATTGCATTAATGAATAATAATTAGTATGACATAAATAAAATTACAAATTTAAATAGAAAGCGCAAGAATCTGTCAGACGACTTGAATTCCATGAAGAATCTGTTATCCTTTATTAGTTCATTCAATTGATCATGGTTATTCTTTGTATGTTTAATTGTGTCGAATTCAATGTCGCTTAAGCTCATCCTTTTTTATGTGTTGATGTGCTAATTTTATGTGTGGCATATAAGGCGAACTTGTAAACAATAATGATAAGGTAATTTTTCATTAACCTGATTAAAAATTTAAAAAACTGTAGCAAAGGAGAATTATTCAAGGCACGGCAGAAAAAGTACCTTTTTGGAAGATAATGAACCGGGGTATTGAACCGTTTTAAGTTAATTTAAATTAAGAAATAGTCTAACCATGATAATCTAATGTAGGGGGTGCCCACATTATGGTATGATTATTTCAAGACGCATGTTTGTAGGAGCGAGGTAAGAACATGACCAGAGCAAAAATAAAATGCCACCAGATTTTCATTTTAACATTTTGGCATTACGTTATAACGAGAGAACGTGAATAAGCAAATATAATCTAAATAACAACATATTACAGAAATTTAGCGTCCATGAATCCCAGCCAATTAAAACATTAAGCAATAGGATTTTCAAAATATAGTGATGAAACCCATTACATATTAAATTATTAACATTGATTATTTGATTTATATTGGTAGTTATTTATTTTTCAAAAATAATACGCATGATAGATGTTTCAAAGAAAAATAATTATGTATATTTTTATATTAAGGACATTATGTTAGGAAACTTACAAAAAACTGCCACAATTGTTAGTAATATGATCAAGACAGGATATGATAACCAGAAATTATCAGAATTATATTTTATAATGATTTATAATAAGGCACCATTAGAAGTTGTTTTATTTATTTACATTATTATTGCTAATATTGTCTTATTCTTTTCAACGGACACATTGACTCTTTTAAATGTACTCTAAATTTAAAAAAAAATGATTTTTTTTAAGAACAGTGGGCGGGATGTTTTTTTTTAAATTCTTATAAATATGATGAGTAATAAATAAACATATGATGAAAAAAAATTCATGACACAGTATGTATATTTAAAATTGATTATGAATAAGAAAAATAGTTCATTTAAAGAATTAAAACAGTTAGCAATACCCTTTTTAAAAATGACTAAAATATAAACATAAAAAGCTTCTAAAAAACCTTACCAGCGATATAGTTAAATAAAATGAATATATAAAAAACAATCACAATACCTTTATATTTATAAACTATACATCTAATTTATAACATATTTTTAAAATCTTATATCAAAAGATAGGAGTTATTTAATATAATGTCGTATCTCCATTCCTTTTAATACTGTTAATGAAATACAAGTATGAAAAAATATGATATCTTTAAAAGTATATCTATTTAGTAATTGTAATTGTGCATCACACTGAAAACATAAATCATTTTGATTGTACAAATAATATAAAAATGCAATCATTAATAAACTTCTTTTATTCAAAAGCTGTTTAAATTCACACATTAAAACCCATTGTTTGCGTAATGTATTCCTCAATGTTTGCAGTAACATTATGCTTAACTCAATAGTCAATATGATTGCAACCACTCCAGGGACCTGTAGATTAGTGTAATTGAACTGAATGTAATTTATTGTTTATCCCATTTGTCTCGTGAAGCAAGTGCGTCAACAACGCATCCTATCTGACGTTGTATTTGCATGTATTTCCGCACAGAGTTGTAAATGCGATTATACGCCGGGCCATTCATCGTCATACCCCACTCATCAACAGATGGGTTGGAATATGTGAAACAACGTCCATATTTATAGCGGGATTGATAGCAGAGCCTACGAGATATATGCTGCACTTCCTTTATTCAATGTAGCGGACAAGTATTAGCTAGTGACATTGTAATGTAGATGAAGTACGGCATCATTAATGCAATGATACATACGTCTATAAAATAAATCTACAAATATGCACACTTGGACACATAATTGCATAAGTATATATATATATATATATATATATATATATATATATATATATATATATATATATATATATATATATATATATATATAGGTACACATATAAGTAAATACGTGTAAGTTAAATATAAGTACATGTGTCTATTTATGTGTAAAAATAATATATATGGACATTATGTATACTTATATGTATGCATATTACATGTATATACAATATATCTATATATATATGTTACAGGCCGAACCCGATTTTAGGCCAAACTAGATTGGCCTAGTCCAAACTAGTCTATCCTAACGCCCATCGGATAAACTAGTTTTTCCTAGGCCAAACTAGTCTATCCTAACGCCCATCGGATAAACTAGTTTTTCCTAGGCCAAACTAGTCTATCCGAACGTCCATCGGATAAACTACTTTTTCCTAGGCCAAACTAGTCTATCCGAACGCCCATCGGATAAACTAAATTTTCCTAGGCCAAACTAGTTTGGCCGAACGGTCATTAGGATAAACTAGTTTAGCCTGCTATTCATTGGTTTGAATTAGTTTATCCTAGGCCGAACTAGATTGTCCTAGGCCAATTCAATTTGGCGTGATTTTTTTTTAATCTAAAGACCGCCACGGCGCCAACTTTCTAGTTTTGATCTAATTTAGCCTAGGCCAATGCAGTTTGACGCGATTTCAGCTCACAGACTATCAAAGTATGAGAGCAAATGTGCTCGCAGATTCTGTATGTGTGTATGTAACCATGTACGTATGTATGTACGTATGTACGTACGTATGTACGTAATGCGATAACTCCTGATAGAAATATCCAATTTGCTTCAAAATTTGAACATAGATTTATCCTGATAACGAACTTTCCTGATTAGTTTCAGGGGTTCATTGGATAAGAATAAGGGAAGGGGAACAAAAGGCTAAACCGCATCCCCCCCCACTCCTTAATTTCGTTAAGTCAGTTTTCATGCAAAAGGATCAGATTTTATTAAAATTTTAGGTACAATATCAGTTTGATAAGGTACATCGATTGGATTTTAGATTAGTTGTGGGTGTTCATTGTTTACATATAAAGAAAGGAGGAATGGGGGGTAACACTCTTAATTTATGTAAATAGATTTTTCAGGGATAATTTACCGATTTGTTTCAAATTTTGGATGTAGGTTTCTTCTGATAAGGCGTTTACCTGATTAATTTTGGGGGTTCTGAGTTTAAATATAAAGACAGAGCGGATTATTTTTTCAATCGGATAGAAACTTTTGGTTTTATGAAAAGATTTTTAATTCGTAATAGATATTGGTTTTCACACACATCACTTCACGCGAAATTGTTCATATTAAAAAAGTAAATATCCGAATCCTTTTAAAAATAAGAAAAAGCTTAAATAAAGCATGACACTTGAAATTTAGGATACGGCGGGGAGGTAGATTTAGGGGACGCTAGATTTTTTTTAAAAGCTCAGCGTTTTTTTAAGTTTTAGCTGCTAATTAAATATTACCAATTTTGTGAAACTTTTTGAAACATAATATAACATGATGTTAAATATTTAAGAAAAAAGATGCCGCGTCAAATACCACTATTTTCAATTAGTAATTTTTGTAAAAATGTTAAATTCTTGTTGGAATTGTTGAAACTTTGTGATAGTTTATAACATGTGATAAAAAATTGTATAAAAAGTCCCATTACGAAAGGGAAAGAGGGGGGGGGCAAACAAAATTAGGAAATGTAACGGAAATTCTAGGTTGATCTATTTGAAACTTTAAGATAGTTTATGACATATGATATAAATTTATAAAAATATATTTCGCATTTAATGCCACTATTGAAGAATAGTGATTTTTTCAAAAATCTCAAATTCTTGTTTTGAAGCACCGCGACATCGAGTAACATATCTACTGATAGATTCTTTAACGGAGTTTTCTTAAGATACAGTTTTGTTAGTAATAAGGTGCGCTCCCTGGTGATGGAATGTGGAACTAATGCGAGCACCCTGGTGTTTGAATTTGGAACTAATACAACGCGATTTAGGTATTTACGAATGTTGAATCGAAAGGAAAGAAACATGATGATAAATACTTAAGAAAAAGGATTCCGCATCGAAATACCACTATTTTCTAATAGCAATTTTTTTTAAAATGTTAAATTGTTGCCGGAATTTTTTGAAAAATCCGTAACAACGTCTTTCAAATTCTAATTCAAGCTGAAATTTGATGAAAATCTGTGTATTAGTACTATTTCAGATATTTGAATTATCGCAGAAGTCATAAAAAAACTGGATAGAAGTGCTACCTATTGAGCCATTTACTCTAAAAACAAAAGAATATTAATTTATATCAGGGACTAACTGAATTTGAAGTTTTATGAAAATCCGTGCATTTCTTCTTGAGATATTGCGATAATCATGAATAATGCCACATAGCAGCGCCACCTGTTGCACGATTTACTCCAAAATCTAAAAAGTACTTTTGTGCTTTTTTATATCAAGGACTAACAGAATCTGGAGTTTCATGAAAATCCATGCATTAGATCCTGAGATAGAGCTATTGCAATAATCACGAATAATACCGTATAGCGGCGCTACCTTTCAAGAGATTTACTCCAAAACTACAGAATACTAATTTAAATCAGGGACTTACTGAATCTAAAGTTTGATGAAAATTCGTGCATTAATTCTTGCAACAAAATTATTTCAGGAATCGGGAAAATTGAGCACAACAGCGCCACCTATCGAGCAATTAACACGAATACGTAAAAAGATTTAGTTCATATCACGGATTTACTGATTCGGAAGTTTGATGAAAATCCGTAAATTAGTTATTGAAATAGTGTTAATGCAAATCGCCAAAAACGCACTTTAGAAGCGCCATCTGTTGAACTATTTACATGAAAAAGTAATCAGTATCGATTTATATCAGGGACTATCTGAATATAAATTTTTATTATTCCGTCTATTAGTTCTTGAAATACAGCTATTGTAAAAATTGTGAAAAATGCAGCATATCACAGCCATGTTGAGTTATTTATTTCAAAATAAAAACAACACCAACTCATGTCATGGACGATCTGTATCTAAAGTTCGATGGAAATTTGATTGTATTAGCTATTAAGATAAAGCTGATGCGTAAATCGTAAAAAATGCCAAACAGTACTCCACCTGATGAACGATTTACACCAAAAACTAATCAGAATCAATTTAGATCAGAGACTACCCGAATATAATTTTTTATTAAATTTCGTGCATTAGTTCTTCAGACGCGTCCCCACAGACTGCGGCAGCGTATAGCAGGTGTGCTGCACGCGTACTGCCGAATGCGCTCTTCCTTTTCGAATGAACTCCGAAGCGAACAAAATTTAAATCGTAGCAAGCATGCTGAGCACGCACCACCGAATGTAGCCCTCCTTTTCGAAAGAACCTCGAAGCGAACAAAATTCGAACCATATCCCCGCTGCCCACGCCAGTCCGATAGCGGGCGAAGCCAGCAAGTTTTAACTAAGCCACGTTATATTAGTTCCTCATTCCAACACCAGGAAGCGTACTCTATTATTAACAAAACTGTATTTGAATGAAACTCCGTTAAACAACCTATTAGTAGATGTGTTACTTGAGGTCGCGGTGCTTTAAAACATAGAATTTCCGTTATATTTCCTGATTTTGTTCGCAACCACATCCTCTTTCACGCCGAAATGTAACTCTTTTTTTTTTATAAAATTATATCATATGCGATAAAGTATCACAAAGTTTCAAAAAGTTCCAGCAAGAATATAACATTTTTACAAAAATTACTATTAGAAAATAGTGGTATTTCGATGCAAAATCCTTTTTCTTAAATATTTATCATCATGTTTTTTTTCACGTTGAAGTTCGTTCGCTTCAACATACGTCCGTTTCAAGATTTTATATAAAAGAAGGGGCCCGATAGCGGGCGAAGCCGGCTGGCTTGAACTAAATCGCGTCCAAATTCCAACACCAGAGTGCTCGCGTTATATTAGTTACACATTAGTCCGTTATATTAGTCCTACATACGTACGTACATAAGTATGTACATACGTACGTACATGGTTACATACACACACACAGAATCTGCGTTAGCTCTCAGGCTACACACATTAGCTCTCAGGCTTTGATAGTCTGTGAGCTAAAATCGCGTCGAATTGCATCGGCCTAGGCTAAATTAGATCAAAACAAGAAAGTTGGCGCCGTGGCGGTCTTTAAATTCAATAAAATCACGCCAAATTAAATTGGCCTAGGACAATCTAGTTCGACCTAGGATAAACTAGTTCAAACCAATGAATAGCAGGCTAAACTAGTTCATCCTAATGACCGTTCGGCCAAACTAGTTTGGCCTAGGAAAATCTAGTTTATCCGATGGGCGTTCGGATAGACTAGTTTGGCCTAGGAAAAACTAGTTTATCCGATGGGCGTTCGGATAGACTAGTTTGGCCTAGGAAAAACTAGTTTATCCGATGGGCGTTCGGATAGACTAGTTTGGCCTAGGAAAAACTAGTTTATCCGATGGGTGTTAGGATAGACTAGTTTGGCCTAGGAAAAACTAGTTTATCCGAAGGGCATTAGGATAGACTAGTTTGGACTAGGCCAATCTAGTTTGGCCTAAAATCGGGTTTGGCCTGTAACATATATAAATACATTTAGAAATACAACCAAAGTAACTCAGATATTAACATAACATTAACTCATTGAAACCAGTACTTATTACAGTCTTATGCATAATTAATATGAAAAATAAAATCCTATTAAAATCATTTGAAGTTTGAGGTGATATAGAAAGTAGATTACCAAAATTATGAAATGCAAATGGATAAATAGCCATTAGAAGGCATTTTTATTAAACTACTCATTGGGGGTTCATAGCAAAATACCTATACAAAAGCAAAACATCCAATCAGTTATCTATCTATCTATCTATCTATCTATCTATCTATCTATCTATCTATATATATATATATATATATATATATATATATATATATATATATATATATATATATTTATGTATATATATTACATAATCTTACAATTTATTCAGACAGATTAATATTGTTCTAAATAATTTCTGCTTTTAAGAATATTACATATATTATACCAGCTTAATAAATTGAAAACCTAAATTCATCTAATAACATTTACTTCAAATTGCTTAAATTTAAAAATAGCGCTAACTACTTACATTCCTTATATAAAACCCTTTTATTGCTTCCCTTGTAGAATTCACTATAATTTCTCTTATATATCAAACCCTTCAACACTCTTTTTTTTAATTACTAAAATGTCTTAATTCCTAAAATCTAATTATTTAATATCATTCTTTTATTAAAATATCAAAGTGCATAATATAATATTTCAATGCTTCAATATTCAGGTGTTTATTACGCATCAACAAGTTCATTTTTTCCATTTATGTCAAAATTATCGGCTGGCAGTTTGAAATCCATTTTCAGTAGCACTCACCAGTTCAAAGCTTATTTTTTATTTACATATTCTACACCTGATTCAAGACATAGAATGTTCTAGAAAGAATTTTTCGCACTACATAAATTTAATCATCTTAAAAATAATTCACTGGAACTGCTAATATGTCTTACATAAAGCAGTTTTGATTGGAGAAAGGAAGTCAGGTGACTGATTGCCACTTTGCCCGAAAATAGCTTAAATGCATACGCAGCCAGATCTGAGAGACGGCAACGACGGATAAAGGAAATCAAGTTTTTCGGAGTTTAATTAGAACAAGGTTTTATTCAAAGGTCGTGTTAGAAATCCGGTACCCATAAAGAAGAGTTTTAAGCCAGTAATATTGATTCCGTTACTAATGAAATCTGCGTTACTGAATGATAAATTTCCCATCGGTAACATCATGTAAAGGATACATGATACTCCGATTTCTACTTATACATGGTTAAATAATATTTTTAGTAACAAGTTACTTGAGTTTTATTTAACAGTGATATCCTTTTAAATGTTTATATCAAATATCCGAATATAAAGAAAATATTTTTCAAAGACCATTGTAAATTTAATAAATGAAATCAAATTCCTTAATAATAAAATAAAAGATTTAAAATCAAAACATCACTACTATATAAGTTAATATAAAATTTAAAGATAAAAATATCCATTTAAAAAGCTTAGAGACTATTATTGCATTCATCACTGTTTGTCACTAAAACATTTAAAGTAAATTCATTCGATAAAGTAGTAAATTCATACTCGAAAAGTACCTCATTATTTTAGAAATACACCGAATCTATACTAAACAATACAGCCTGAATAGTTTCGCATGGAATTTTAACAGAATGAAATATTAAGAATATTTAGAATACGTACTTATGTTAATTGAAAAGAACTAGAATATCATAACTACGTTCAAAAACGTAATACAGTTTAATATAGTTAAATGATAAACTTTAGTGCGAAAAAACTTTTAGTATGGAAGATATTGAAACCATAATGCCTCGTGGCATATTCTGACACATTCTAAGCTCTGCAAATAAGCAATGACACTTCTAAATTAGAACAATGAAGTTTAAACTTCTAAAAGTATCAACTTATAGAACAAGTAACGTCTATGTACGAATATAGGAAGCATCTAATAACATGGAATCGTACTGCTAATATTTTATTGACGACATTTGTATTACCGGAACTAATAAGTACCAATTAATTTCAGCTTTTCTATTAAACACAATGATATAGATTTCTCGGGAATAGTACAAAGACGAATAATACATAATATTCTGTTACGCAATTTTATTGGTCTACACGCCGTTCTGGAAGAAAAAAATAAAAGAAGACTATTGCGATATTGTTCACAGTGAAATATTGCTTTTTTATTTCTTCTTCCTGTTATCTCGGTTCTAGAATGTCCTGCATTTGTCATTAATAGACATGAGTATTTTTGTAAATGTTATTATATCAAGATTTGATAGGTTCAAAAAAAATCAAATATAATATATATAATTAATATATATTTGTAAGACTATTATTAGAACTGTGAAATATATGATTAAATTTAGTATTTAAGTTTATGCTTGATAAATTTTAAATAAGGAACGACAATGAAACTTTTTCGTTCTATTGCTAAAAAAATTAATATTAAATTTAAGGAAAAAGAACCATTTTAAATGCTTACAGATTTTTGTCCCATACATCATTGTTTGTCACTAAAACTTATATAGTCAACTCTTTAGATAAACTAGTGAATTCATACTCGAAAAGTACCTCATTACATTGAAAAAACACCGAATCCATAAAAAACAGTTGAGCCTGAAAATTTTCGTATGGGAAATTAACAGAATGAGATATTAAAAATATTCAGAATGCGTTCATATGTTAATTGAAATGTACCAGAATACCATAACAATTTTCGAATATGTAATATAGTGTAATACGTTTCACGACAAATTAAAGTTCTTTTAGTACGTAACACATGGAAAACGAAATCCAAAGTAGCATTTTCTGACACGGTCTACGCTCTTCAAATAAGCTATCTGAATTGTAAATTAGAACAATGAAGCTAAAATCTTTTAAAAGTATCAACTTATAGAACAAGTAAAAGCAATATGCGAAGCAACTAATTACTTGAATTTGTGCTGCTAATATATTATTTACGACATTTGTATAACCGGAACTAATAGATACAAATTAATTTCAGGTTTTCTGTCTAATAGTATGATATAAATTTCCCGTGGACAGTACAAAAAAGAATAATAGTTAAAACTCCTTTAAGCACTTTCATTGTTCTACGCGCTAAACTGAAACAAGGAAAAAGAAGACTATTGTGATATTTTTGCCAGTAAAATATGGCTTATTTATTTCTTCTTCCTATTATCTGGGCTCTAGAGTGTCCTTCATTTATTATTAGTAGACATGAATATTCTGTAAATGTTATTGTAGCAAGAATTGTGCTGAAATAAATGATGAAATATGTAATATAATTAATATAAATTTGAAAGGCTATTCATAGAACTGCAAAGTGAAAATTATATTTAGTATATATTTTTATGTTTAAAAAACGATGAAACAGAAACAATAATGAAACTGTTTTGTTTTATTTATATAAAAATTAATATTAAATTAAAAAAAAAAGAAGAGCCATTTCAAATGCTTATAGATTGTTATTACATTCATCATTATTTGTCACTAAAAATTTGTAGTCCATCCAAATGTACCTCATTATTTTGGAAATAAATCGAATCCATACTAAACAGTTGAACCTGAAAAATTTCTAATGGAAATTTAACAGAATGAGATAGTAAGATTATTTAGAATGCATACTTATGTTAATTGAAAAGAATAGAATATCATAACTATGTTCGAACGCGTAATATGTTTCATGATAAATTAAAGTTTAGTGTAACAAAACTTTTAGTATATAATAAGTGGAAAACGAAATCCCTCGTGGCATAGTCTGACACGTTCTAAGCTCTGCAAATAAGCAGTGACACTTGTAAATTAGAATAATGAAGATAGAACTTCTAAAAGTATCAATTTATAGAACAAGTAATAGCCATATTCGAAGCTACTAATGACGTGGAATCGTGCTGCTAAATATTTTATTGACGACATTTATATAACAGGACCTAAAAGGTACTAATTGATTTCAGCTTTTCTATTAAACAAAATGATACAGATTTCCCGTGTATAGTACTGAGGCGAATAATACATAAAATTCTTTTATACACTTTCATTGTTCTTTTCGCTGTACTGGAAGAAGAAAAAATGAAGACTGTTGCAATATTGCTCACAGTGAAATATGGCTTATTTATTTATTCTTCTTTTTATTTTGATTCTAGTGTGTCTTTAATTTTTTATTAGTAGGCATGAGTATTTCTGTAACAATATATATGCAGCAAGAATTATAGTTGCAGAAACAAAAGATGAAATATATAATATATCTAGCTGATTTGCTAGGCGTTACCGGGACCATAGACCTTTTTAAAAAAAATGGGAATATTTAAAATTTTCATTCGTTCTAAAATAGAAAAAATATAAATTTTATCTGGAGAGTATTTTAAATTTTAGAATATTTTAAATTTTATCAGAGTGAAAACAGGTATGTGTTTCTCTTACGAAATCATTGATTTGGAAAGATAAAGAAATATAGTCGTTGATTCTAGCTTTTCAACCACAAAAATAAAGCAATAATTGAATTATTTTAAAATTCCTTTCATCAATGAGACTTACTCCATACGAAATCTTTTGTACACGTGCACCAGCTGCGCTGCAAGGAAGTAAAGGAGTAATTATGCAACTTACTAATTTTTTTGGATTGTGCAATGGATGGAGTTTGAAGATTGATTGTAAATCAATCAGAAAAAAATGCATCAAAACACGAAAAATTAACAAATGCGTGTACAATTTGTTGCTAGCATTTAGCCGTGAAATACTCTCATATAACCCATATTTACTGCCTGCTCTAATTGTCTGTCTTCTTCGATTCCACAGATTGGTGGCTAGCTGCAAATGGCCTCCTAGATGGTTGTTTCCTTGCCGTGGATTTATATAAAGCTGCAAATATCCTGCATACATGAGAAAATTTTCAGAGATTTGAATATATGAATAATGAATTTGAGAACAGTGAATTCATATTCAAAACGTACCTCATTATTTTGGAAATACATCGAATCCATTCTAAACAGTTGAACCTGAATTTTTTCACATGAAAATTTAAAAGAATGAGATATTAATAATATTCAGAATACGTACTTATAGTAATTGGAAAGGATTGGAATATCAAAACTATGTTCGAATACATAATATAGGGTAAAAATTTTTATGATAAATTAAAGTTTAGTGTGACAAAATTTTTAGTATGGCAAACATGGAAAACGAAATCTCTCGTGGCAAATGCTGACACGTTTTAAGGTCTGGAAATATGCAATGACAATCGAAAATTGGAACAACTAAGATAGAATATCTAAAAGTACCAACTTATTGAACAAGTACTGTCAATGTAGAAAGCTACTAATGACATGGAATCTTGCTGCAAACGTTTATTGTTGGCATGCGTGTAAGCGAAACTAATGGATAACAAATAATTTCAGCTTTTCTGTCAATCACAATGATATAGATTTCCGGTGGACTGTACAAAGACGAATAATATATAAAATTCTTTTAAGCACTTTCATTGTTCTACACGCTGTACTGGGAGAAGAAAATAAAGTAGGCTGTTGCTATATTGCTCACAGTGAAATATGGTTTATTTATTTCTTCTTCCTGTTATTTGAGTTCTAGAGTGTCGTTCATTTTTTATTAGTAGACATGAGTATTTTTGTAAATGTTATTGTAGCAAGAATTGAAGGTACAGAAACAAAAGATAAAGTATATATTGTAACTGATATAACTTTTAAAGGTTATTCATGGAACTTTAAAATGTATCATAATATTTATTATATGTTTTTATACTTGAAAAATGATGAAAAAGGAACGATAATAATTTTTTTTCGTTTCACTGCAATAAAAATTAATGATATATTTAAAGAAAACATGTTGGAAACTGAACGTGAAGCATAGCAAATGAGGCGTGTTCGTATTTTAACGAAAACTAAAATTATTCAGATCTTGCTGTTATAGTATGCAGTACTTCGTATAAAATATAGTGGTCGAAATTTTTTGTGTGTTTTAGTAAATACTATCTTTTTTCTATTTAACAGGAAGTAACTTAAATAAACCGCAGCAACTTATATCAATGTCATAATATATGGAATAGTTTAATGTAATTAAAACACACCCAATGCAATATTTTCCCGTGTACCATAATACAATGGAATATTTTTGAGTAGCCCTGTAAATTAATTATAAATATTCTTTGTATTATAGATTGTACAGAATGTGTATTTTAGTATCTATTTATCATGCTAATTCCAATATATTCGAAAGAGTGCAATATCATTAAAATGTACCTGAAACTATTTTTTTATATTGACCGTAATGTGATGGAATACTTTTGGTTGTCCCTGTAATACAAATATACATCCGATTTTCATAATATTTGAATTAACAAGTTAAAATTATGCAACAACTATATAAGGTACCCTGGGGTAATAACGCCAGGCGGGGTAATAACGCCAAGTGCTTATATTTTGCATAATTATGAAATAATCAGGTAAATGACACCCATGTGCTCTGCGCAGAAGGGTTTTGAGTCATATAAATCACAAAAAATAGCTTCAAGTTAATTTGTTTCATTTTTAGGTCTTATTGTTTTTACAAGCAACTAAAATTAACGCTTGATCTAAAATTTGCGAGATAAGGTTTTTGATCTGAAGACTATATTTTTTATCCAGAAATACGTTGTTTTTTACATAAATTTGTAGTGTATTTCATGTACTTTCAAAATTTTGTAGAAGATTTTGGATATCTTCTCGAGATAATTTGTAGTTTAGGATTTACTGCGCAATAAGTATCCCGGGGTAATAACGTCAGGGATTGGTGTTATTACCCCGGTTGATTCCCAACAGTGGCCAAAATATATCCGAAGGGGGTTTATATGTTAATATGGGACAGCATTACCATTATTGTTGAAATGGTAAGATTAAGGGGGGAGGGGTGCCCAATACTTAAAAATAATCTCTCTATTTTATTTTATTTTTATATTATTATTATTATTATTATTACTAATGTAAAAAAATAAAATTAACTCTTGTAAATAAAACTATATCAAAATGCTTTCGAGATTCAAATTCGAACATCTTCAAAATCAGGTTTCTATTAAATTTCCACTGGATTGTTCAATTGAGTTCGAAATTTTAACTGTCCGCTTTCTCAGCGTTCGGTTTTTCAAAACTTTATAAATTTAACCTTTAAATGATGTGACAGAAATTGTAACGTATGAATGTGATGCGGTTTGTGAGATCACAAAATTGAAAGATGAATAAAAGGCGGGAATAACTCATAGGATTGTGTTTTTGTACTAAACTTTTTATTAAAGAGTATTATACTTAATATTCATCTATTTAGTCTCTGGTGATAGTACTAAAATTCCAAATGAAACAAAATTTCTGTAGTGTTTTCAGTTAAACTGAAAATTACAAGTAAAACTAAAAAATTAAAAGAAAAATAGTTTTCTAAGAGACCGGCAACATTAGTTAAAGGTTAAAATGCGATCCATGATTAAAAATCATAGAATACTGTCCCAGAGCTAAACTTTTTGTACAGAATTAATTCTAATTAAATTTAATCTATTCAAATATTTCTAACAATATTACGAGAACTCCACACGAAAGAGAATTTCAGTTGTAACTATAGTTAAACTGGAAAATACAAGTTAAACGCCATTTTTTGGGGGGGAAGGGGGGTACAGTGTTCAGTCAGATTGCTAACAGCAGTTAAAGGTTAATTTTGTTGCTATTATAGAGATAATGATATGTACCATATGAATTATGTATAAAATTGAATAAGAGATCTCTTTGGGTTAATAATTTTAAATCAAAAATTTTATTCAATTTATTAAAAATTTATTAAAGCATGCTCTTTAAAACGTCGACAATTTAACTGTAGGTTTGGAGAATCCGCATTAGTGTGGAGTTATGGGTTAAAAACTATTTACTAGTGTACTGTAATAGTATTAACCCTTAACTGCTGTGACAAAAATTGTCACATAACTTACTGTGAGCGGCCTGTCAGACCGCTTAATCTAACGATGAATAAAATATTAAATTAACTTTTTAGAATATTATTTTTGTATTGAACCTTATATACAGGACTATTAAAAATAAAATTCAGCTATTCAAAAGTTTCTAGAGATAGTAATAGGACTCCAAATGAAACAAAATTTTCCCGGTATCTATATATAAACTAAAAATTGCAAGTTAAACTCTGAAACTTAAAAAACTCAGCGGTATGTGAGTCGCTAACAGCAGTTAAGGTTTAACAAAAATATTTATTACATATAACTCTAGTTATTATAAAACTTCACATGATTAAAATATTACATTATGAATGGTTAAAACCATGCAATGTTTCTTATAATCATATTTAAGCGGGACTTTTTAACAAAGAGAGACACAGGGTGTTATATTCTGTTGAAGCTCCCCCTCACTCCCTTTTCTTTCACTTTCACAAAAAAATGAAGATTTTCTATCGCATAGAATGTATACATGGGAATATAAATACTGATTCAAATAATCCGTGCAATGTTTCTAATAATTCTATTTAAATGGTCATTTTTAAGCAAAACGTAGCTTAAAATCTGATATTCTTTTGCCTCCTCCCCCCGCCACCACCACAGCTTTCTTTTTTTTTTCAGAGTCACAAAAAAATTGTACATTTTCAATAGCTTAGATTGCAGTTTGTCAATTTCTAGAGCTGTAGAGTTTGTATTTTTAGAATTGGGCAATCTACATGCCATTATTCCATCTTATTTTATAGTTTTGTTTACATGGCGTTATTACCCATATAGGTGGGTATTAACGCCAAACAGCATTCGTCAAGAAAAAACGCCATTACATTTTATGAATACATATCTGTTAAATTATTTTATTTTATATAGATTGTCAATGAGTTGTTCTATCAGATCCTATATTTGTTTGAAAAATACAATTTAAAACTAAGTCGTGAAAATTGGTAGAACTTTAACGTGGCGTTATTACCCCAGGGTACCTTATTTTAAATCTCAAATAATTTGGTTGTATAGTTTTAGCTCTCTTATATGCGGACGGACAGACTGAAAGATGATTGGTGCTATGTATTTATATAATTACGAACGCATATAAATATATTCAGATCTTGGTGTATTAGTATACAGTATTTCAGATACAGTATAATATCCAAAATCTTTTATGTGTCCCTGTAAATAGTATCAGATTTCTATTACACAGGAAATAACTTGAAGTAATCCTAGGCAACGTATACGAATGTTAAAAAATGTTAAATATTTTAATACAATTAAAGCCGCACCAAACAATGTTTTCCCTATAACATTTTGTACTGTGATACTTTTGTGTAGGCTTGTAAATCAATAACAAATGTTCTTTGCGCCACAGATTGTACAATGTATACTATAAGGTATAATTTATAGATTCACATCGCTTTTATTATGCTCGAAAAATTCTAAGACTATTAAAATGCAATTTAAACTTTTTATCCCATTGTCCGTAATGTATTGCAATTCTTTTAGGTAGCTTTCATTACAAAAAGTAAAAAGCTACCTATTGCAGCCGTCCGGAGGAAAGCACTTCCGGAAAATTTTGGTATATTTTCACCGATCATGACCCCCAGACCCCCAAACCACCCTCCGTTCAAATGTTGACATATATATATATATATATATATATATATAACCATATATATATATATATATATATATCTGATTTTTGTCATGCGATAACTAACGTATTTATGAACCGATTTGAATGAAACTTGGTATGTACATAGTACATACAAATGTCTCGACCGAGTTCGTTGGTCAGCATCATCCGCCATTTTGTTTCAAAATGGCGGCCATTTAAAATTTTTTTAAAAAATTAAAATTTAAAATTTAATGCGAAAAAATTAAAAATTGAAAAATATTTTTCTTTTACATGTTAGAACTTAAAACAAAGATTCCAGAACACTTTTTATTTTGTCTATATCTTAAAAAATGATTGAGTTATAGCACTTTGAATTTTTCTTATGGCTGACATTTTGAAACGATCTGATTTTTGTCACGTGATAATACGCGTATTTATGAACCGATTTCAATGAAACTTGGTATGTACATAGTACATACAAATGTCTCGACCGAGTTCGTTGGCCAGCATCATCCGCCATTTTGTTTCAAAATGGTGGCCATTTTAAATTTTTTAAAAATTTAAAAATTTAAAATTAAATGCAAAAAAATCAAAATTTGTAAAATATTTTTCTTTTGCGTGTTAGAACTTAAAACAACGATTCCAGAACATTTTTTATTTTGTCTATATCTTACAAAATGATTGAGTTATAGCACTTTGAATTTTTCTTATAGCTGACATTTTGAAACGATCTGATTTTTGTCACGTGATAACACGCGTATTTATGAACCGATTTCAATGAAACTTGGTATGTACATAGTACATACAAATGTCTCGACCGAGTTCGTTGGCCAGCATCATCCGCCATTTTGTTTCGAAATAGTGGCCATTTTAAATTTTTAAAAAATTTTTTAATTTAAAATTAAATGCGAAAAAATTAAAAGTTGAATTTTTTTCTTTCTTTTACGTGTTAAAACTTAAAACAACAATTCCAGAACACTTTTTATTTTGTCTATATCTTAAAAAATGATTGAGTTATAGCATTTTGAATTTTGCTTATGGCTGACATTTTGAAATTTTTCTGAATTGAACGATCTATCATGTTGCTTTAAAATGGCATACACTTTATGATATCGTAGAATTTGGTGACTCTCTAAATCGTTTAAAATAAAACCAGGTTGAATAAAAGATGACTAATTTCTAAAAATTCCTATTAATATTCAGTCTTGACAAAAAGTAGTATTCAATCTTATAAAATCACTAATTTTTTAAGATTATTTCCACTAATTTGAGCTTAGTATTTTGAACAATGTAACTTACTTTAAAATAAATAAATAAATATGTAAGTATATGAAAGCTACCTCTTCCTCCCGGCATTGCCGGAAGGACTTTTTATTGTTCTTGTAATTCAGATATGCATCAAATTTTCATTAAATTTGAAATAATTCTACAAAAGTATCTAATAATTATGTATTTTAAATTTCAAATAATTCGGCTGGGTAGTTTTTGAGTTTCTATATGCGAACATACGGACAGACGAAAAGACGGAAGGATTGAACGACAACTATAAGTGCTACATATTTACATATTTAGGAACAGACCTAAAAATAGCCAATTCAAATGCTTATAGATTGTTATTACATCTATTATTGTTTGTCACTAAAACTTTTATTGTCAATTTATTAGATAAAATAGTGAGTTCATATTCGAAAAGTACCTCATAATTTTTGAAATACATCGAATCCATACTAAACAGTTGAACCTGAAAAGTTTCGCATGGATGTTTAATACAATAAGATTTTTAAAATATTCAGAGTATGTACTTATGCTAGTAATTAAAAAAAAAAAAAAAAAACAGATCTTTATAACTATGTTCGAATGCGTAATATATTTTGTATTATAAATTAAAGTTTATTGCGACAAAATTTTTACTGTGGAATACGTGAAAAACTTAATCCCTCTTAGTGTATTCTGGGACGTTCTACCTCTGCAAATAAGCAAAAATACGCTTAAATTAGAACAATGAAGGTGAAACTTCTAAAAGTATCAAATTATAGAACAAGTAATGTTCATATAAGAAGCTACTAATTACATGGAATCGTGCAGCTAATATTTTATTGACGACATTTGTATAACCGAGACTAATAAGTGGCAATTAATTTCAGCTTTTCTATCAAATAGAATGATATAGATTTCCCGTGTACAGTACAAAAACGAATAAAACATAAAACTCTTTGGAACACTTTCATTGCTCTACATGGTGTACAGGAAGAAGAAAAAAGAAGACTTTTGCGATATTGCCCGCAGTGAAATGCAAATTATTTATTTCTTCTTCTTTTTATCTGTGTTCTAACGTGTCCTTCATTTATTATTAGTAGCTATGGGTATTTTTCTAAATCTCATTGTATCAAGACTTGATAGGTGCAAAAGTAGAAGATGAAATATATAATGTAATTGATATAAATTTGAAGGGTTCTTCATTAAACTGTAAAGTGTATCTTTATATATAGTTTATATTTTTATACTTAAAAAATTATAAAAAGGAAACTATAATGAAACATTTTTGTTTCACTGCTATAAAATTATTAGTAAATTTAAAGAGAAATAGAGCCATATCATATGTTTACAGATTGTTATTACAGTTATCCTTGCTTTTCACAAAAACATTTATAATCAACTCTTTAGATAATGCATAATTTATTATTCTTACATATTTATTCTTCTCTTTATCTGGGTTCTAGAGCGTGTCCTTCATTTGTTATCAGTAGACATGAGTATTTCTGTAACTGTCATTTTAGCAAGAATTGATAGGTGCAGAAATAAAAGATGAAATATGTTATGCAATTGATATAAATTTGGAAGGTTAATTCATTAAGTGTAAAATATATCATTATATTAAGTTTATAATTTTATATTTAAAACATGATGAAAAAGAAACTATAATGAAATTTTTTCTTCCACTGCTTTAAAAATAAATATTAAATTTAAAGAAAAATAGAACCATTTCAAATGTTTAAAAATTGTAGTAAAATCTGTTATTGTTTGTCACTAAAACTTTTATAGTCATTACATTAGATAAATTAGTGAATTTATATTCGAAATGTAGCTAATTATTTGGGAAGTGCATCAACTCCAAAGAAAACAGTATAACCTGTATAGTTTGGTATAGAAATTCAACAGAATGAGGCATTCATAACATTCAGAATACGTACTTATGTTAATTAAAAACAAACAGAATATCATAACTATGTTCGAATAAGTAATATTGTGTAATATTTTCCACGATATATTAAAGTGGGACAAAAGTTTTAGCATATAATACATGGAAAACGAAATCTGTCGTGGCATATTTTGACACGTTCTCAGCTCTGCAAATAAGCAAAGACACTCGTAAATGAGAACAATGGAGATAAAACGTCTAAAAGTATAAAATTACAGAATAAGTAATGTCTATATACGAAGCTACTAATGACGTGGAATCGTGCTCCTAATATTTTATTGACGACATTTGTATAACCGGAACTAATAGGTAGCAATTAATTTCAGCATTTCTATCAAACACCGTGATATAGGTTTCAAGTGGAGAGTACAAAGTGGAATAATTTTCATTGTTCTACATGCTGTACAAAAAAAGTGAAAAAAGAAGACTGTTGTGATATTGCTTACAGTGAAATATGGATTATTTATTACTTCTTCGTTTTGTCTGGTGTCCTTCGTTTGTTATTAGTACACATGTGTATTTCTGTTAATGTTATGATAGCAAGAATTAAAATGGGCAGAAACGAAAGATGAATAACAAAATATAACTGATATAAATTTGAAAGGCTATTCATAGAATTGTAAAACGTATCATTTTATTTAGTATGTACATTTTTATACTTAAAAAGAGGTAAAACATGAACGATAATGAAATGTTTTGTTTCACTGATATGGAAATTAAGAACATATTTAAAGAAAAAGTGTCATTTCAAATGCTTATAGATAATCATTGCATTAATCATTTCTTGTCACTGAAACTTTTATAGTCAATTCATTAGATAAAGTAGTGAGTTCATATTCGAAATGTTCCTCATTATTTTGGAAATATATCGAATCCATACTAAACAGTTGAACTTGAAAAGTTTTGCATGGAAATTTAACAGAAAGAGACATTATGAATATACGGAATACGTACTTGGGTTAACTGAAAATTGCCAGAATATCATAATTATATTCGAATGCATAATATTTTTCATGATAAATTAAAGGTTAGTGCGATAGATAATTTAGTACATAATAGATGGATAACGAAATTTCTCGCGGCATATTCTGACTTATTCTAAGCTCTACCAAAAAGCATTGACTTTCTTAAATTAGAACGATGAAAATAAAACTTCTAAAAGTATCGATTTATACATTAAGTAATGTCCATACAGAGAGCTAATAATGGCACGGAATCTATCTGCAAATATTTTATTGGTGACATTTATATAACAGGAACTAATAGGCAGCAATTAATTTCAGCTTTTCTATCAAACCGAATGATATACATTTCCCGTGGACAGTACAAAAACGAATAACACATAAAACTCTTTTAAGCACTTTTATTGTTCTGCACGCTATGCTGAAGAAGAAAAAGAAGAATGTCGCGATATCTCTCCCAGTAAAATATGGCTTATTTATTTCTTATTCATTTTATCTGGGTTCTAGAGTGTCCTTGATTTTTATTAGTAGACATGAGTATTTCTGTAAATGTTATTGCAGCAATAATTGTGCAGAAATAAAAGATGAAAAATGTAATGTAATTTACATAAATTTTAAAGGCTATTCATAGAAGTGTAAAGTATTCGTTATACTAAAAATATATTTTTATATAAAAAAAATGAAAAAGAAACAATAACGTAATACTTTCGTTTGACTGCTATAAAAATTAATATTAAATTAAAAAAAAAGAACCATTTCAAGTGCTTATAGATTGTTGTTACATTCATCATTATTAGGCGCTTAAAATTTGTAGCCAATTCATTAGATAAAGGAGTGAATTCATATTCGAAAAGTACCTCATTATTTTTGAAATACATCGAATACACACTAAACAGTTGAACATGAAATGTTTCGCATGGAAATCTAACAGAATGAGAGATTAAGAATATTCAGAATACGTACTTATGTTAATTGAAAAGAACGAGAATATCATAACTATGTTTGAATGCGTAATATGTTTCATGATAAATTAAAGTTTCGTGTGACAAAACTTTTAGTATGGAATATATGGAAAACGAAATCTCTGTTGGCATATTCTGACACGTTATAAGATCTGCAAATAAACAATGGCACTCGTAAATTAGAACAATGAAGATGAAACTTCTAAAAGTATCAACTTATAGAACAAGTAACGTCCATATACGTTGCATCTAATCACATGGAATGGTGCTACTAATATTTTGTTCACGACATTTGTATAACCGGTACTAATAGATACCAATTACGTTCAGCTTTTCTGTCAAACACAGCGATATAGATTTCTCGGGAACCGTACAAAGGCGAATAATGCATAAAACTCTTTTAAGCACTTCCATTGATATAGAAACTGTACTGGAAGATTAAAAAAAATGTTGTTGCGATATTTGTCAAAGTGAAATATGGATTAACTATTTCTTCTTCCTTTTATCTTCGTTCTATAGTGTCCTTCATTTGTTATAAGTTGACATGTGTATTTCTGTTATTATATCAAGAATTGATGAGTGCAGAAACAAAATATGAAATATATTATGTAGTTGATATAAATTTTAAAAGCTATTGTTTTAACTGTAAAATGTATCATTGTATTTTGAATATACTTTTATACTTAAAAAAATAATGAAAAAGAAACGATAATGAAACTTTTACGTTCGAATGCTATAAAATTAAATATTAATTTTATATAAAAAAAATAATTTCAAATGTTTAGAAGTTGTTGTAGCTTCCATGATTGTTTGTCACTAAAACTTTTATAGTCAATTCATTTAATAAAGTAGTGAATTCATATTCGAAAAGTACCCCATTATTTTTGAAATACATCGAAAGCATACTAAACAGTTGAACTTGAAATGTTTCGCATGGAAATCTGACAGAATGAGATATTAAGAATATTCAGAATACGTACTTATGTTAATTGAAAAGGACGAGAATATCATAACTATGTTTGAATGCGTAATATATTTAATGATAAATTAAAGTTTAGTGTGACAAAACTTTTAGTATGGAATGCATGGAAAACGAAATCCCTCGTGGCATATTCTGACACGTTCTAAGCTCTGCAAGTAAGCAGTGACACTTGTAAGTTACAATAATGAAGGTAGAACTTCTAAAAATATCAACTTATAGACAAGTAATAGCCATATTGGAAGTTACTAATGACGTGGAATTGTGCTGCTAATATTTTATTGACGACATTTTTAGAACGGAAACTAATAGATACCAATTAATTTCACCTTATCTATTAAACAAAATGATATTGAATTCCCGCGGACAGTACAAAGTCGAATAATACATAAAACTCTTTTAAGCACTTTCATTGTTCTACATACTACTGGAAGAAGAAAAAAGAAGACTGTTGCGATATTGCTCACAGTGAAATATGGCTTATTTATTTCTTTTTCCTTTTATCTGGGTTCTAGAGTGTCCTTTATTTGCTATTAGTAGGCGTGAGTATTTCTGTAACAACATACATATAGCAAGAATTGATAGATGCAAAAATAAAAGATGAAATATTGAATATAACTTGGTGATCCACCCGGCATTGCCCGGGACAATAGTTGTTTTCAAGCAAATTGCGAATATTTAAAATGTCCAATAATATTAAAATATAAAAAAATCACCTGAAGAATATTTAAATTTTAGAAGATTTTAAATTTTTATCTGAATGAACACAGGTATGTATTTGTGTTACGAAAACAATGTTTTTAAAAGATGAAGAAATATAGTCGTTGATTTCAGCAGTTTTGAACCACAAAAATAATGCAATAATTGAATTATTATAAAATTTCTTTTTCATTGAGAACTAATCCATTCAAAATCTTCTGGCACGCATGCGACGTGCGCTGCATATATGAACGAACTTAAGAAAACTTAAAAGGAATATTTATGTGATTTGCTGCTTTTTATTGGATTGCGGGATCAACCAGGAAAAAAAATCTTCAAAATAGGAAAAAATAACAAATGCGTTTGCAATTTGTTGCTAGGGTTCAAACATTAAAATGCAGTCATAAAATGCCCTATTTACCACCTGCTCTCATTGTCTGTCTGCTTTGTTGGCACAGATTGCAAATATCTTCTAACCTGGTTGCTACATTGCCGTTGATTGTTTGAAAGCTACATATAGCCTCTTAGTCAGTAAGTTTTATTTTTTTTTAAATCTGATATGAATTTGTCTGCGAAGTTCACTTTTCGATGTTAGCATCTACACAAGAAAATATTTCAGAGACCTGCAATTTATATTTATTATCGGTCAGGCAGGCAGGCAGACAGCTTTCTCTTATTATATATATATATATATATATATATATATATATATATATATATATATATATATATATATATATATATATATATACATATATATATATTGATATAAGTTTGAAAGTCTGTCATAGAACTGTAAAAAATATTATTATATCTAGTATATATTTTTATACTTAAAATATGATGGAAAAGAAGCGATAATGAAACTTTTTCGTTTCACTGCTATATATATATATATATATATATATATATATATATATATATATAAGAGCGACTAGAAATGCTTATAGATTGTTATTTAATTCATCACTGTTTGTCACTAATTCTTTTGTAGTCAATTCAGTAGATAAAACAGAGATTTCATAATTCGAAATGTACCTCATTATTTTGGGAATACATCGAATCTATACTAAAGAGTATAACCTAAATAGCTTAGCATTTAAATTTAACAGAATGAGATATTAAGAATATCCAGAATGCGTACTAGTAATTATTGAAAAGAACCAGAATATCAAAGCTATGTTCGAATACGTAATACAGTGTAGTACTTTTCTTGATAAATTAAGGTTTAGTTTGACATAACTATTCGTATGTAACACATGGAAAACGAAATCCCTCGTGGCATATTCTGACACGTTTTAAGTTCTGCAAATGAGCAATGATACTCGTAAATTAGAACAATGAAGGTAAAATTTCTAAAAGTATCAACTTATAAAACGAGAAATGTCCTCTAGGAAGCTACTAATGACATGGAATCGTGCTACTAAATATTTTATTGACGACATTTGTGTAAGTGGAACTACTAGGTACCAATTAATTTCAGTTTTTCTATCAAGCACAATGATATAGATTTCCCGCGGACAGTAGAAAGACGAATAATATATAAAACTCTGTTAAGCACTTTTTTTATTCTATGCGCTGTTCTGGAAGTAGAAAAAAAGAAGATAGTTGCAATATTGCTCGCATTTAAATATGGCTTATTTATTTCTTTTTCCTTTTATCTGGGTTCTAGAGTGTCCTTCATTTGTTATTAGTAGAAATGAATATTTTTGTAAATGTTGTTATAACAAGAATTAATAAGTTTAGAAACAAAAAGTGAAATATGTAATGCTATTTATATAAATTTGAAAAGCTATTTATAGATCCGTAAAAAGGATAATTTTATTTAGCAAACATTTTTAAATTTAAAAAATGATAAAAAAGAAACGATAATGAAACTATTCCGTTACAATATTATGAAAATTAACATTACATTTAAAGAAAATAAGAGCCATTTCAGATGATTATAAATTGTTATTATATCTACCATTTTTGTCACTGAAAATTTTACGGTCAATTCATTAGATAAAGTAGTGAGTTCATGTTTAATATGGTTTTCATTATTTTGAAAATATATCGAATACTTATTAAACATTAGAACCTGAATAGTTTTGCATGGAAATATACCAGAATGAGACATTATGAATATACGGAATACGTACTTATGTTAAATTGAAAATTGCCAGAATATCGTAATGATATTCGAATACATAATATGGTATAATATTTTTCATGATAAATCAAAGGTTAGTACAATAGATATTTTAGTACGTAATAGATGGATAACGAAATCCTCGTGGCATATTCTGACACGTTCTAAGCTCTGTAAATGAGCAATGACACACTTAAATTAGAAAATTGAAGATAAAACTTCTAAAACTTCTAAAAGTACGAACTTATAGAACAAGTAATGTCCATATATGAAGCTACTAATGACATATCGAATGGTGCTACTAATATTTTATTGACGACATTTGTATTACTCGAACTAATAAGTACCGTTATTTTCTGCTTATTTATGAAATATATATAATGATATAGATTTCGCGTAGATAGTACGAAGGTGAATAATATATAAAAATTCTTCAAGCACTTTCTTTGTTCTACACCCTGTACTGAAGAAGAAAAAAAGAAGACTATTGCGATATTGCTCACAGTGAAATAAGGCTTATTTATTTCTTCTTCCTTTTATCAGGTTTCTAGAGTGTCCTTCATTTGTTATTAGTAGACATGTGTATTTCTGCAAATGCCATTATAGAAAGTATTGATAGGTGTATAAACAAAACATGAAATAGATAACATAATTAATATAGATTTCAAGGTTATTCATAGAAATGTAAAATGTATCATTATATTTAGTGTATATATTTTTATACTTATAATTGATGAAAGAAACAATAATGAAAATTTTCGTTTCATTGCCAAAAAATTAATAATGAATTTAAAAAAAAGAGCCGTTTCAAATGCTTATAAATTTTTATTGCATCCATGATTTACGACAATTGTATAACCGAAACTAATAGATACCAATTAATGTCAGCTTTTCTATAAGACACAATGATATAGATTTCCAGTGGACAGAATGATAGATAATAAGACGAATAATACATAAAACTTTTTAAAGTACTTTCATTGTCCTACACGCTGTACTGAAAGAACAAAAAGAAGAGTATTGTTTGTTATATTGCTTTGAGTGAAATATGTCTTGTTTATTTCTTCTTCCTTTTGCCTGTGTTCTAGAGTGTCCTTCACTTGTTATTAGTAGATATGAGTATATTTGTATATGTTATTATAGCAAGAATTGATAGGCGCAAAAACATGAATGAAATTTATAATGTAATTAATATAAATTTGAAACGCTATTCATGGAACTCTAAAATGTATCATCACATTTAGTACATATTTTTACTTTAAAAATAATGAAAACCAGAGAGAATGACATATTTTTATTATAATAAATATGCCTTGCTCTTTTCACTAAATATAATCAATTTTCTACTAAGATTTTTTTTTAGTTAATATCCTTATAAACTAACATTTTTTAGTAACTGTCTATTATTGGCACCAAAATGGCAAAAAAATAGTTTATAGGTGATCTAAATTCATTTAAGGAGTTGTAAAAATGTTGAATTTTATACAGTAAAAGAAAAAATAATAAACAATTATTTTAAATTTTTTTCTTCTTTTCCCCTCCAACTGCTGGACATGTCTAATGATGCCACTCTAATGAAGGAAGGCTAATGATGCACAACAATTGTAATACAACAAATTGTTTAATTTAATAAATTTGTGAAATGGAAAGGGATTTATTTAGAAAAAAGATTATTTAAACTATTTGAACTATTTCATTTTGCGTCTGAAAAGTTTGAAATTTTGACAAACATTATTATGCAAACCGCACTGATATAATTATGAACGCACCTATATTTGATTTAATTGAAAAGCACACGCCAAAATTGAAAAAGCATTTGCAGTAATTATTATTCAAATAAGTAAGGAATCCGATTTCTTTTCTGTGTATCTGTAAATGGATATGAATGTCTTGTTTTAATGTAATCACTGTGAAATTCAATGATTTATTTCACTTTCAATGTATTTGTAACAGCCTAATATCATTAAAATACTCTGCAAGCGATTTTTCCGAATAGAGTTTAATGTAATGTAATTATTTTTAGCACTGAACTTTAGCATAAATGAACTATTAATGCAATTTACTTCATATATAATACGAAACATACACAGGGAAACCCTAAATAAGGTTTACCAATTATATTAAAATTCGAGAATGTTTACAGGAGTTAGTCAATGAAAAAACGGACAGACAAACCGAATGCACATACACTTTTATACTTTCTTGAAATTTTCTTTGGTGGCCCGCAAGACTAGTTTCATATTGTCTTTAAAAAATACCGTAACTAATACTATCCCTTAAACACTATTTGTTTTGTGATAATTAGTATATTTTTCTATTTCAGCCGTATTGGTTAAGACGATCGGTCATTAGAGTCCCACGATTATGACATATGCTTTGTAAAACCTATCCAACATTTTCTGCTGATCTGTGTGCTCCGAAAGAATTCTATTTGGACCTGAATTGTATTGGGCTGTCATATGATCCATTGTCTCGTGATGATTTTGCTTCATCAAGTATGGCCTCTTTTTTCATTCATAGAGTGTGACTGCAATTATGTCTTCTATAGGTTACATCATCCTTAATTGACTTTACATGTTAGAACAGCAGGAGATTGCGTAAAAAATACAAGTCGTTTTGTTTAGAAGATTCGCATTTCGAGCTTTCGGGAGATTTCAATCTGCCCTCTATCAGAATCGGTTAAATCAGAAGATTTTCACATCACATGCACACGCAAGTATAAGACTCTCCAACAACATTTAAATAGAAGTCCAACCTGGTATTGGGCAGAGAATTTAAATTACACAAGCTCATTGTAAAATATGAATAAGGTAATAATGTTTTGGCTTATCGTTGTACACCAAGGCGATAAGTTACTGATAACACCGTGATCAGGAATCTTGCAATTAAATCATAGCAAACTTACACAAGAAAATCTGAAAAGTGTCTTAAAACACTCTTCAAGTTAATAGGTAAACATTTTAAAGAAGTTTACCTATCACAGACGCATAATTTTGTGACATTTTAAAATGGAATAAAAATGATTTGCACAATGGATAATGTTATTGAAGTTAACAGTATTCAAATCTTTATGACAGGTTCCATTATCTTTAAGATATATATTATTTGATTTTATGACAAATTACATTGCATATCTAATTTTTATCCTCTAACTACCGAAAAGATTTATTTCATTAATCTGCAATGTTGATAGTATAAGAAGCGCCTTTGTCAATATGTGTGATAGAATGTTTAAGCCAACCAAATATCTGCTTTGAAACAACTAGAAAATCTTTTATGCAGTTTTGATTGCAATAGTTGCTACATAAACGTACATAACAGCGTCATGAGAGTTCATAAAGAAGGAAAAAGGAACTTTTATATGAATTTTTTATTATAAATCCAGAAATATAACGATAGTTTTTGATAGATAATGTCTGTCTGAAAAGTTTGAGCATAAGCATAAAATGTCGATTTTTCAAAGAATCATAAAAAGTTAGAAATAATGATTTTTTTTTTTTTTTTTTTTTTTTTTTTTTTTTTTTGTAGATTTCGCAGCATTATTTAAATAAATGATATAAAAAATATGCTATATAATTATAAGAAATATAATTTTAAAAAATAAAAAAAAAACTGTCTTAAAAGTTTATGCACAATGTCAGAAACAACCAGGTTTATAATTTTACCAGAATTTTTACTTGCAAATTATATTTTTGTGACTTCGGACTAGTTCAAATAAACGTACTTTCATCGAAATAATTAGTTCTTGCAGGGTTTCTGGTAGCAAAGAGTACGATGCTTTCTCTGTGGCCTCTTCGAGTTCTTCAATAGAGTCATACTGCTTTCCATTGCCGTTAAACTGACGGATTAAAATAGCCCAGACATTCTCAATCAAGATTAGCTTTGACTTAAAGCTGGCCAGTCAAGAACTTTAACATTTTTCTCAGAACGCCAAAGTCTTGTAGAATGCTATGCGTGGATTGAGACATTATCATATTGAAAAGTCCATTCAGGACTCCCCAAAATGTCACGGAATGGAAACAAATGTTGGTCAAGCGTCTCTCTGTAATTTTGAATCTCGTCTTTCTTTCAAAAAAGCCAGAGAGGCTTGACCATTGAATCAAAACTCCCCCAAACCATAACAAATTTACGGCATTGCTGCCTGCTAAAAAATCCCTGTCGGCTTGGCCTATAGGCGAAGGTAGATTTCGAAGAGTGCTCATTTCAACAACAAAAAATAAAATTTCATTACAGATAAACCTAGTTTAACAACTTTATTTGGCTTCTTTTGAAAAATTTATAATTTCATTTCTCTCTAAGTACTTGTTTTATAAGAAACATCTTAAGCTAAATTCGGCTCAAATGCCCATTTTGACAACATGTTTTGAAATATATTCTTATTTTATAAAAAAATCGACTAATACGGTACATTATATAGTTCGTAAATAACAAAAACTGTCAATTGAATGCGTTTGAAAGCAAAAATGGATTTAAAAATGAGTCAGATAAAACGCAATTTGTTACTTGAATACAACCTATATTCTTAATCATGATCACTTCGAGAAATTTTGTGCGAAGTACCCATTTTGACAGCATTTAAAAAATATGTTCATCCTTTATCAAAATATTTATCAGTACTGCACATTATACATCTCTTAAATATGGGAACCTGTCAATCGGATGCGTTTGAGAGCAAAACTAAATTTAAAAATAAGTCAGAAAAAAACGCAATTTGTTATTTGAATACTTCTTCAAATTTTCAATCACGACTATTTCGGGAAATTCTGTTCAAAATACTCTTTTTGGAAGCCCTTTTTGAAATATATTCCGACTTTATCAAAAAACTGACCAATGCGTCATATTATATAGTTTCTAAATAAGAGGAACTGTAAGCTGGATGCGTTTGATAGCAAAAATGGATTTAAAAATGAGTCAGAAAAAACGCAATTTATTATTTGTCCGTCCACAATTTACACGTCCACAATCATGATCACTTCGCGAAATTTCAAAATACCTTTTTTAGGAAGCTTTTTTGAAATATATTCTGTCTTTATCAAAAAACTGACCAATGCGTCACATTATGTAGTTCCTAAATAAGAGGATCTGCCATTTGGGTGCGTTTAAAGTCAAAAATAAATTTAAAAATGAGTCAGAATATAAGCAGTTTGGATTTGAGGTTTTTTTCTGATAGTGCTATTTTTGTTTCATTTATTTTTGCTATTCAAATTGGTCCTATGAAAAACTTGTCAATACAAAGGTTGGAGATATTATTAAGAAGATGTAAAGTAAATTTAATTAGATTCGATAGCTTAAAAATTGACGGAGTTATGGATTTTTTTCTTCCCCCCCCCCTTTTTCTTTTCGTTTTTAATTTTTTCATCAATAAAAGTTGTTCCTATCAAAAACTTGTAAATACAAAAATTTTAGATAATTTTGAGAACATTTATAAAAAATTTAGTTGGATTTGATATCTTGAGAATTGACGAAGTTATGAATTTTTTTCTCCTAAAAACCCTGTTTTTTTCGCCCCTTGGTCCCATTTCTAAATTTATTAAAAATCTGTCACGCATAAACTTTTGGCCCATTTTTAAGAAGTAATATAAACTTTAAACCGATTCGATATCTATTTTAACTAAAACGTTATGGCGTTTTTTCGGTTTTCACAAAAACCCTCCCTATTTCCACCCCCTTGGACCGATTTTGCCCATTAACAAATTTATCCGAGATTTTATATCCCTTGATTTTATATATCAATTTGGAAGACATTGGAGTAGAACTATAGAAGTTATTGTGCCCATAAGAAAGTGATATATATATATAATTATATATATATATATATATATATATATATATATATATAAATGTATATATATATATATATATATATATATATATATATATATATATATATATATATATATATATATATATATATATATATATATATATATATATATATATATAAACTTTCTTACTAATGGTAGTTTTGGGGTCTAGAGATCACGATCGGCGTAGATCTGCAAAAATTTGTCAGAAATACGCGACCGCAATAGGTAGTATTTCATACGAAATCTACCTAAAATGCCCTTGGTTTCTTACGTGAATTATGTTGTCATACGTGGTCGTCCACATCTTCATTTTCGCTTAAAATTATCATTTCTAAAGAGTACTTGATGTATACCTCGCTTTTATCGAATTAAATCTTTTCCAACTTCAGAAACAGTTTTATTTTACGGTTTAAATTTAAAAACTTTTAAAATCTCACATTTTTTAAAATTCTTTACCCTTCGGCATTTTTGAAACGAGAGAAAATAATTTGTCTTCCTTTTATCCTTTTATGCATGTGCATGTGCAATATGATATCATACAACGTCATTACACACGGCTAATCTCATGTTTCTTGAAAAAATTGCATAAAGTGTTTAAACTTTTGAGACAGCATTTCTTCAAGAAAAACAAAAACTAAATAAAAATAATTATATGTTTTCTTTTAACCACCCAAAACGGCTTATTTCATTTTACTTTGATTAAATGTTGAGTATTTATTGTAAATTAGCATAAAATATTTTCTTCTACATTTCTTTTAAACAAGATTTGCAAAGTGCTTAAACTTTTGAGGAAGACTATACAATATAACATTGTTAAAAAAGAATAATATTTGTTGCTTATTTACGTCATTTATTTAACATCGAGAATTTTTATGGATTGTGACGACTATCTTTTCTTTTAAAATTCAGGAACATAGAAAGCTAATGGCCAAAAACTTACACAGAGGAACAATTAATGCTTATCAAGTTCAAATTTAAGTAAGTAGTTTATTTGTGTTGATTATGTTAAAAAAACAAAGAATGAATATAGATGTGTTTTAAAAAACAGGCGTAATTTTTAAGAAATTCTTTTACGATCTAATCTAAATCAGAATCTTACATATAAGGATTACAAGTACCAACAGGGATTACACATAAGAATTACAAGTAGGCCAACTTGCTCAGTTATTTTACAGTATAAAATTCTTTAAAACACATTAGGAAATATAAATAAATTATTTCCCTCTATCTGCGCTCTTACAGGCCTCAACAAATTGTGTTTGTTTCATAAAACAGGCAATATAGTTACTATCTTCAAAAGATAAAGAACATATTTTGCACCAAATTTTAATTAGCGCTTTTCAAAGTGCATAAAAAAGTTTCCCGTTCAGGATTCGAACAAGGGGTATTTTTTCGTAAATAGTAAATTGCCGAAATTATCGTTGCCAAATCTTGCATACAGTGTTAAATAATTAACCTTATTGAGAACGATATATAGTCTGTTATTTATAATCGGATTACAGATTTGATACCAATATCAATATAGTATTCTTTATATAATGGTATTATCGATATCGGGATCTGGTCTGGAATCTGTTTACAACCAACATAACAAATGCAAATCAGTAATCTTACTTAAATGAAGTCCGACAGCCTGATTTGTCGAGCATAGCTCTATTGGCAGAGCATTAGCAACTTATAGCAAAAAGTCTATGGTTTCAATACTACCATGGATAGTTTTTTTATTCAATTTGAAAATTAGAAGCTGGATGATTTACTTACCAATAGAATAAATGTGGTAAAATAATGAAGTGGATCCTTCATTTTTATTAAATAATTGCATTCATGTTGCAGTAGAAATATGATAATCTTCTTTAACTCATCTGTCGAATATATATTTTCCCAGATGTATCACATTTCTTGCAAGTAATTTCTTGCAAGTATGATGTATAGAATTTATACCTATCCCATGATGCATAAAAATAGATTTAAAAACGCATTTCGCTTTTGGAAATACTCTTACAGCAAGTAACTATCCTCGTTAGAGATGAGAATGAATTCTTAACTGCATTTATGAATGCACAATATAAGCTATGAATATTATTTCGTAGCATATTGAAAATGATTAGCAAATGATTGTTCCTTATATACCATTATAGATCACACACTTATATTCTGCGACGATCCATTAACGCTACGCGCTTTATTTTCAATAGCGAAGTTCATATACTAAAATTCAATAATATATAAAAATTAAATTTAAATACGTATGTATTTATAAATGTTAGTGTACATACTGTCTTTGAGACAGACAGAAGACAGAGCGATAAATCATATTCGTAAACGCTTTCAACAATATTGTAAAGGGTTAGGAGTATTATCATCTCATTAATATACGTTTATTTGTTAAAATACAATAATTTTTAATCTATAGTTAATATTCATGATCTATACTATACGAATACAATAATTACATTATTAAACATAAAATTTTGTCAGATAAAACATTTACTATTTAAATAATTACAGATGTGATAACAGACTTTTTTTTCGTAAAACGGACGACCATAATTGCTTCAAAAGAAACCTATGCATTATTCTGATAAGTAATTCATGCTCTAGCAAAACAGTTTTTATCACCTTATAAAAATAACGAGTTAAACATTTTATAGGACTTTTTAATAATTTTTGGTATAAATCTCATGAAACATTTTGTTTTGATATTGAATGAATAAATAACATATAAATGATGGATTTTGGCAAAGATTTTTCCTTAATTGCTGCGATATAAATGCGGATATGAGATTTTTGATGGATTGTGCTGTAAACAGCATTCGATAATTCATACTCTCATCTTCTTAATAATTTAAAACTCTATCATATATTTTAAAAATATATATCAGACAAACTGGCAACATTTCAAATGTCCAATATTTTCTGAAACTATTCATTTGAACTCACAAAAACAATATATCTTTTTTTAATCTTATCTCAACCACTCTAAGCAATTATGGTGGAATCTGACAGTGATTAATAACTCTAGGCTGCATTCAAGTCTGTCTTAAGATGCGTACATTCATGCCTTTCCTTTAACTTAGTCTACTTATTTTGTGAAAGTTTTTGGCGGCGGAAATTACATTTTTAAAGCAAAGATCATCAGCTCTTTCTATTTCGTATCGTGTACATAAAGATATATATAGAGAGAAAGAGATAGAAGTATTGGTAATTTCTTATTAAAGATATTTTCATTTTCATTTTCTGTTTCTTTTGTACATTAATGATAACTAAAATGCATTTTTTTATTTTACTATTTCTAACAGGGATATTTATTATAATAATTTATTTGAAATTATTTTGAATTCGTTAACTATTAAGCGGCACAGTTACGCAAGATGATAATTGATTTTTTATATCATTTTATAATTTTCATTTATAAAAAATGCGAAATAAAGTGGCACATCTAAGTATAAAGTTAACGTGGAGTTATCCCCCCAGAATACGTAATTGCTTTCTGAGAAAAGTTTTAATTTTACATATAGTTAACTTTCACTGTTTTAAAACTCCATTTATAAAATATTTAGTTATAAATATTTTATAAAAAATAATTAATAATTAATTACAAACAAAAATCAACATAAATATTCAATTGCGGTTAATTTGA
Organism: Maratus speculifer; assembly: GCA_964019185.1. Taxonomy (NCBI): domain Eukaryota; kingdom Metazoa; phylum Arthropoda; class Arachnida; order Araneae; family Salticidae; genus Maratus; species Maratus speculifer. The sequence continues at coordinate 115,253,671 of OZ025289.1, read as the reverse complement.
ACTGCAAAGGAGAACGTATATTAACTGATTTGTTCGATTGCATACAATTGAATTTTATTGCTATATATTTATAATTTGTTCCTTGAAGAAACATAGTTGAAAATCCATACAATTACTTCCTAAATAAGTTAAAAGTTTACATTTATATTTCTTTATTAAAAGTTTAGTTAGTTTTTATCAATATTCCATTCAATGATAAATAAATAGATGATGGATATTCACAGATCTATTTAGGTTTCTCGTACACCATATATTTACGGTATTTCACGACAGTGATTTATATTTCATCTCTTTATAAGTATTTATTTACGTTTCGACAGTCTTAATTTATTTTCTGAGAGATTTGCTGGAAGAAGAGGGTGTTTATCTTTCAAAAATTATGTTCTTCTATAAGTCTAAAAACAATATTAAACAAGAACAAACTAGTTGGATGTGGTATTTTCAAAACTTTCTTATATCTTCTACGCTTCAATACTTCCTGAAGAATAAAGCATAGGAAATATACTGGTGAAATGATTTACATCAAAACCTAATCATCAAAACTAATTTCAAGCTTTTATTGAATCTAAATTTCGATAAAGATGGAAGTTCATTTCAGGGTTACGACGAAATTTCACAATTTTATAACAATTTTTACGCGGATTCGTTGGATAATCTTTGTGTAATATATAAAATTTTAAGCATTAAAACGTTTATTAATAATAATAATAATAATAATAATAATAATAATAATAATAATAATAATAATAATAATAATAATAATAATAATAATAATAATAATAATAATAATAATAATAATAATAATAATAATAATCTCCGGATATATTTTCCTTTTTAAAGCAATAGTTCCACAGATTTGTATCAATAATTTAGTAATAAAAAGATACACAGGTTTGAAAATCAGTATGTTTTCAACCATTAAATAATTTCAAACAATTGGAGAAAAAGAATTGTTTTATTTCACGTGAAAAAAGCTAATTTAAAATAATTTGAATTTTCATATTTACTTACTTATAAAAAATCAAAAACATTGTAATATAAACTTCTTCATCATTGATTTTAGGTATATTTACGCTTTCTGGGCCTCGGAAACGAATTTCGGAGCTGCTATTACATTACTAAACTAGCTGACCCTCCCGGCGTTGCACAGTAATGAGATAATAATATTAAAGGAACATGGTATTTGTGATTTTATCTCTAACTCGAAATGTGTGAAATTACGTTGTCTGAAATACACAGCCACTGACTGTGTGAAAAATTCGTTTAAAAAATGAACAAATAATGCTTAGCGGTAAAAATGTTCAAAAGGACTGCAATGGGAAACTACTCAAATAATAATTAGAATTTTGAAAATCTCAATGTCAGATACATCAAGAGAGACTTTGGGGTACTTTAAAGGACGTTTTCAGCCTCGTAAGTGCCATTAATTTTGCTAGCCATCGCACAAAAACATACATGCACTGCACACAGACAGTGCGTTTAGTTAATTTATTAGTGTAGGTTATTCTGGATAATCAAAATAACTCCTTTACTGCTAATTCATTAGTTTTACGGTTTTTGCCTTTTTTACATGCAATTTAAAAATAGATAAGACCATGATGCGTAGAAAAATCTGTAGTAATGACAAAATTGACAAAAAACGATGCTAAATGCACAAAAAAATCGTTAAAAACCACATTGAAAATCGCAATGAAAAAAATCCCCGAGATTGAAAAATCATACCAGACAAAATTTAGTTAATAAGGCTTTAAAACAGTTTTATTTTTATGATTATCAAAAAATAGCTTCAAAATGTGAAGAAATACTAAAAATCGCAATGAGAAATTCGTTAAAAGTTTCAAAAATCGCCGCATGAATTCCGAAAAAACTTTATTGAAAAGAGAAAAAAAAATTACTATATTGAGTGAAAAGAATCAAAACCGTATTCTTTTCACTAATAGGGAAAATCACCTCGAAACATAAAAAGAGCGCTAAAAATCGTCTAAAAAATTGAATAAAAAAGTTCTAATCAAAAAATCAAAAATCGGGCTTCGAGGTGCAAAACCACATGTATAGAAGTACCTTCCCTGGAAATTTTGTAACTCTACATGCAGTGGTCTCTACAGAACAGCACTGACACACACACACACATACTTGTCTCTTTATTATTATAGAAGATTACTGAGAATATCCTAATTAATAACTTTATTGCTCATTCGTTAATTTTATGTTTTTTGCTTTTCTTACATGCAATTCAAGAATAGATAGGATCATGATGCATACAGAAATCTATAATTTTGGCAAAAATGACAAAAATCGATGCTAAACGCACAAAAAATAAAAAAAAATCACTAAAAATCACATCAAAAATCGTATTGAAAATCGCATTAAAAAACACTAAAATTGAAAAATCATAGCAGACAAAATTTAGTTTATTAGGCTGAAAGTTTGAATCAATTTTGTTTTTATCAATTTCAAAAAATAGACGCAAAATGGGAAAAAAAAACACTAAAAATCGCATTAAAAAATTCACCAAAAATTCAAATATCCCTGCATGAATTCCGAAAAAACTTTATTGAAAAGAGAAAAAAATTACTAAATTGAGTGAAAAAAATCAAAACCGTATTCTTTTCACTAATAGGGAAAATCACCTCGAAACATAAAAGAGCGCTAAAAATAGCCTAAAAAATTAAATCAAAAAATTCAAATCAAAAAATCAAAATCGGGCTTTGAGGTGCAAAACTACATGTATAGAGGTACCTTCAATCCAAATTTTGAAACTCTACATGCTACACACTCTACTTTGTGTCTCTTCAGAACAGCGCTGACACACACACATACTTGTCTCCTTATTATTATAGATTAAACATATTAAAACATAAACTTTATAGACGTGTAAATAAAATTACGCTCTTAAACAAGTGTCTTTATTAAACTAAAAAAAAACTTTGACGCGTTCTTTGGAGATACTTTATCTATTAACTTTCGGCATGCGCTAATGTAAAAATATTCCATTTTAAAATTTTTAATTTTTTAAAAATAAATTATTGATATTTTTGACAAATAAATGATTATTTATATTTATGTTGTTGTTAGTGGGAAGAACAAAATGTATTTGTAAACAATCTATTCGAATTTTCATAAAAAGCAAAAGTGGATTCTGTGCCAAGGTTCTGTAACATGGAGAACACGGACTATATCCTTAATTTTATTAAATGAAATATACAATTTTTAAATATACAAATGTATTTAAAGTTACTTTAATTCTCAATTTTAAAAGTAATTTTTTCCCAAACAAATCAATGCATTTTTCTGAGAAATGTTTTTTTTTTCAAGCTTAAATATACTCACACACACATGCATATATACATATTTGTATGCAGGGTGTCCAGCAAATAAGATCCCAATTTCAAAATTAAATTTCTCAAAAACAAATATCGACAGAATTATGCAGTAAAACGTTTGTTTATTAGGTAAGCTGTAAAAATTTCATATAGAAGTTTCGAACGGTAAATATTTTGAAAAGATTATGCTCTGATTGTAAAGAATGCTTGACTTGACATTTTTCCTGTTTTCAATTGCTTGAAGAGAAAAAGTTTTTTCTCTTCCGTACAGTACCATATTTTAACGCTTTTTGGAATTATAAATTCTGAAATTTTTTTAATTGCTTCAAAAAATTGTTAAAATATGGCACTGTATGCCAGAAAATTTTTTCTCTGCAAGCAACCTAAAACAAGAAAAATATCAAATCACTCAGTCTTTGAAATCAGAACATTTTTTTTTTCAAAATATTCACCGTTCGAAGCTTATGTAAAAAATATTTTTACAGCTGACTTAATAAACGAACCATTTACCGCATAATTCAATCGATCTTTGGTTTGGATAAATTTAAATTTGAAATCGCGTTTATATTTGCTGGACACCCTGTATATATATGTATATATATATGTATATATATATATATATATATATCCCGGATATCAAGGAAAGAAATTTTTGCAGCTAATAACAATCTCACACGTCGCACTCCCCTTAAACTTTTCTCATCCGTATTATTACGGGATGCGGAAACTTGGAGCCATCTCCAGCTGTCTGTTGAAAATATACAAATAGGCACACACACACACATTTATATATATATATATATATATATATATATACACTCCCGCACGCACATATTTATGTACATATAAAGAGAGAGAGGAAGAAGATGCAATTTGAGGAAAATTCTTCAATATCTTCCGCTCTGTCTGCTGACATGGTAGCTCTGGTTATAGGCTGTGACAACCGATGGATGGTGGGGCTTACCCGTAATCATATTTACGTCGTGTGGCGCCTGAAAATCATCCGATGAAATAGTCCGTGGAGGAGTGACTGCTCGGGGTAAAAGGGACATATTCAATTCGGGGGTAGTGCGATCAAAAACGAAGGGAGGCTGCGATCAGAGGTAGAAGCCCCTGACGGTGACTGAAATTTATTATATCAAGTGGTAGTAATGCTGAGTATGGAAGTGTGTCTATCAAAGATATGTTACAATAAAGATACGGTTGATCCTTGTCTATTGGGGGTATTTGGTGAGTGGATTACTCTGACAAAGAATAAGAGAAGTGGAGTAGTTTATTTTTTATCGACAGCTGAGAATTTGACTGCTAAGGAAGGTTATTGAAAAAAATATATATTTTTTAAAGAAATCGAAAGGTTTGGAATTTTATAAGAAACATAAATCTTAAAATAATTTTTATTGAAGCAAAAAAGTTTTTTGCCTATTTAAATAAATTATTACAGTTCATTAAATTAAAAAAAATACTGTGCATTGAAAATTTAGTTTTTTTTATTTTTTTATCGACAATTGAGAATTTGACTGCTAAGAATGATTTTTAAAAATATATATGTATTATAAAGAAATTGAAAGGTTTATAATTTTATAGGAAACGTAAATTATTAAATGATTTTTATTTAAGCTAATTTTTTTTTTTTTTTTTTTTTTTTTTTTTTTTTTTTTTTTATCGACAGTTGAGAATTTGACTGCTAAGAAAGATTCTTAAAAATATATATGTATTTTACAGAAATCGAAAGGTTTGGAATTTTATAAGAAACGTAAATTTTAAAATAATTTTTATTGAAGCAAAAAAGTTTTTTCCCTATTTAAATAAATTATTACAGTTCATTAGATTAAATAATATATTGTGTATTGAGAATCATGCGCATCATATATTTTATTACTTGTAGGGTATATCAAATAAAAAGAACGAAATTATCATAATTGTAAGATTTAAGTAAGCATTAATCATATAGTAATTACCGTTTTGCGATTTTATCTAGTGAATGAATTGCTATAACAAAGAATAATGCAAATAGAAGAATAATAGAGCTGTTAAGAAACTTTCTAAAAAATATATAAGTCATAAATTATAATAAGCATACAAATTACATACTTTATTCATTTAAAATTATGAGTAACATGCGCCACTATTTTCAAATAAAAATATCAGATTTTTTTAAATTTCATATTTTCATGTGTTCAATAGACACGACGACATTTGTTTCATTAAACTTGATGTCAATAGCCTGACTTATTTTAGTTCCACTTTTAAACATGAAGGGATGATTTGACGAGGTACCTCTTTTTAATTGTGCCCCGTATCCATAAGTCGGTAACTCTCAAATTTTTTTTAACTATTTGAGAAAAATAGTTGTTGTTCTCGGTAGAGAATTGGGAAATCTAAATTATATCTTAATCTTTTTATTGGTTGAATTCCGCAACTTATTTAATTTTATTCGTTTAATGATTGGTCCATGCTTAATGTCCAAAAATGAATACTTCAGTTCTTTTTATTTTGTTTGTTTTCTGATTGTTTCAAATTTAATGTTAAAAAAAAGAAATCCTTCTGTTGCCACGATGACAAAAAGAGTAGTAAAAACTTTAAAAATTATAATTATTTTCAAACAAATTGTGATAGAAATTTCAAACAAATTTCATTAAAAAGTGCAGTTTTTTCTCTACGCAACGGTGTAAAAATTTAAAATGAGCGATATTTGCTAAGTTTAAAAATTTGTAGTTCCGAAAATTGTGAAAGTTAAACTTCATATAAAATTTGTTTGTGGTGGGTCCAGGAATATTAATGTTTAATCCATGTCGTACGTAATATGAAGCGTTCAGAAGTCAGTCTGATTAAGTCCATTCAATAAAAATGCACATTTTAAACAGTAAAAGTTGTCTATCTTTAACCCATTGGTTTTTTCTTTTTTTCTTTATTATTATTATTGGTCTAGGAATATTAATGCTTATTCCACAGCGTACGTAATATATAACTAGTTGTAATCATCCTAAAAATGATGTTTATTATTATTATTAATTAGTCTTTAAAATTTGAGTATTTTGAAATATCATTTTTACTTCTTTCTATCTTCAATAGAAGAAAGTATTGTAATCGAAATTTTTTTCGACTTCCGGTTTTCCACGGATTTACATGTTTTAGGGTCAGAGATTCCAAAAAACAAGTTTTTACAAAATGTCTGTCTGTCCGTGTATGTGTGTGCGTGTGTGTGTGTTTGTGTCTGTGTGTCTGTCTGTATGTCGCCATTCTGCAATCAAAAAGTGTATGAAGTTATGCATAAAATTGAACCAAATTTTTTGTGAATGTTTTTGGCTGTGGCAAGCAGTTCCTCCTTCAGTTTTCAAATATTCCGTCGGAAGGGGGCGCTGCAATCGCGATTTATGTGCCATTTTCAATATTGTACCGACCAAAAGTATATGAAGTTATGCATCAAATTTAACCAAATTTTTTGTGTAAGTGCATGACTATGGCTAGTTGGTCCTCCTTGAATTTGAAAATAATCCGCCGGAAAGGGCGCTGCAATCGCGATTTTTGTGCCATTTTCAATATTGTACCGAACAAAAGTATATGAAGTTATGCATCGAATTTAACCAAACTTTTTGTGTAAGTGTATGACTAGGCCTAGTTGGTCCTCCCTGAATTTGAAAATAATCCGCCGGAAGGGGCGCTGCAATCGCGATTTTTGTGCCATTTTCAATATTGTACCGACCAAAAGTATATGAAGTTATGCATCGAATTTAACCAAACTTTTTGTGTAAGTGTATGGCTATGGCTAGTTGGTCCTCCCTAAATTTGAAAATAATCCGCCGGAAGGAGGCGCTGCCATCGCGATTTTTGTGCCATTTTCAATATTCTACCGACCAAAAGTATATGAAGTTATGCATCGAATTTAACCAAACTTTTTGTGTAAGGGTATGAGTATGGCTAGTTGGTCCTCCCTGTATTTGAAAATAATCCGCTGGAAGGGGGCGCTGCAATCGCGATTTTTGTGGCATTTTCAATATTGTACCGACCAAAAGTATTTGAAGTTATGCATCGAATTTAACCAAACTTTTTGTGTAAATGTATGACTATGGCCAGTTTATCCTCCCTGAATTTGAAAATAATCCGCCGGAAGGGGGCGCTTCAATCGCGATTTTTGTGCCATTTTCAATATTGTATCGATAAAAACTATATGAAGTTATGCATCGAATTAAACCAAATTTTTTGTGTATGTGTATGACTATGGCTAGTTGGTCCTCCCTGAATTTGAAAAAAATCCGTTGGAAGGGGGCGCTGCAATCGCGATTTTTGTGCCATTTTTAATATTGTACTGACCAAAAGTACACGAAGTTATGGATCGAATTGAACGAAATTTTTTGTGTAAGTGCATTACTATAGCTAGTTGCATCGCTCTGAAGCTGAAAAAAAATCCGCCGGAAGAGGGCGCTGTAATAGCGAATTCTATGCCATTTTCCATATTCCACATCATAAAAGTGTATGAAGTTAGTTCTAGAACTGAACTAAGTTTTTTATGTATGATATTTTTTGTTATGGCAAGTAGGTTCTTCCTGAGTTTGAAAAAAATATCTGCCTATCATTCTATTGTCCATCGGCTCGTGCATTTTTAAATATTAAAAAGTACGTATGAGATAGAAGAAAGTTTTGGGATTGGCACATCCAACTAGTTTAAATAGTCGTTGAAATTAGTTAAATTACAATTTTGTTGTTGTTGTTATTATTATTATTTCTTTTTTTAAGTGGTAATATAATATTATTATTATTCTACGTCAATTTCTTAATTATGGGCTAAATACAATTATTAACTAGTTGGATGTGTCAATACTGAAACTTTCTTCTATCTCATAAATACATTTTAATATTAAAAAAAAACAAAAAAAACAAAAAAAACGTGGTGACTTCAAAGCTACCCATTATCGAATTTCCTCGAACATTTGACCTAGCCTAAGGAGATTCTGGTATCCGAAAAGCCTAAAACGCAAAATTTAATTAATATTCTGAGAAAATGAGCTTAGTAGTGTAGTGCCTCATGTTGGGCAATTTATACTAACACCTAATAAGCATCTATTTATGTCAAGACCTAACAGAATCTGAAATTTGATGGAATTTCGTCCATTAGTTCTTGAGATAGAGTTACAACAAAAAAAATTCAAAACGTAGCACAGCAACACCATATCTTGGACAATTTGTGCCAAAACGTAAAAAAGCGTCTAATTATGTTATGGTGTAAAAGAATCTGAAGTTTGATGAAATTTTGTGCATTAGTTCTTGAGATATAGCTAGTTTAAAAAAAAAATCGTGTAAAATATACCACAGCAGCCCCATTAGTTGAAGGATTTATAACAAAACGTACTCATCGTGTAATTATGTTATATGCCATTTTGTAAGAAAATCTGAAGTTTGATGAAATTCTGTGCGTTGGTTGTTGAGATATAGCTATCGGGAAAATCGCGCAAAATGCAGCATAGCTGCACCACCTGTTGCAATGTTAATACCAAAATGTAATCAGCGTCTAATTATGTTATATATTATAGTGTAACAGAATCTCAAATTTGATGAAGTTCTCTGCATTAGTTCTTTAGATATAGCTATCGCAAAAATCGTGCAAAATGTATCATAGCAGCGACACCTATAGGGCAGTTCACACCAAAATCTTATCAGCGGCTATGTATGTCAAAGTATCGCGGAATCTGAAGTTTGGTGAAATTCTGTGCATTAGTTCTTGAGATATAGCTATCATGAAAATCATGAAATACGTGGCATAGCAGTGCCACCTGCAGGCCAATTTTCACCAAAAACCAATAGGCACTAATTCATAGCAAGGTCTAACTGAATATAAAATTTTATTAAATTTGAAGCATTAGTTCTTGAGATAGAGCGCCCAAAAATTTTTTGTCACATACAGACAGACAGACTCACAGACAGACGGACAGACTCACAGACAGACATTTTCTAAAAATAGTCAAAACGTGTTCAGGATCTTCTAAAACTTACAAATCCGTCGAAAACCAGAAGTCGAAAATTTTCATGAATCCAATACTTTCTTCTTGTAAAGATAGAAGAAAGTAAAAATATATCAAGAAATAGACTAGATTTTAAAGATGGGGGAATTGGATTTAAGGATTAGAGGGGGATCTCCCAGGGACGATTAACTTTTAACCACCGCATCACATTATGTATTATTTGACATCTCTTCTGTTTAAAATGTTATAACTTTCAAAATTCAATTTTAGAGTAATTCTTCCTCTGTTTAATGGGTCCGGGACACAAAAATCTATTTCTCTTTATTATCTTTATTCATGTTTTAATTTATGACGCTAAAAAGTTTTTTTTTTTTTTTTTTTTTTTTTTTTTTTTTTTTTTTAATTCTTAAAATGGCATTTAATCATGTTTCTATCTTGATTAGAAAAGGAAAAATTACATTTTTCGTTTTCTTTTGTTATGAAAATCTTAAATCAAAAATTGTTAAGAAAACGAGTTCGTGTGAAAATGGGTTTGTCTTCGCGATGGGGTTTTGATCATTTCTGATATTTAATGTGTGATAAGTCAAGAACCATTAAAGATAAAAGTTTCACACTTGCAACATGCCCTTTTCAATTATTTATTTTTAAATTTGATTCAGAAATATTGAAAAAAAAATGTTTACTTTTGAATATATCATTTTTTCAAATCTGCTTTTTTTTTTTTTTTTTTTTTTTTTTTTTTTTTTTTTTTTTTTTTTTAATTTTTGCTTTCAATATTTTTTTTAAATGCTGAATCAAAATTAAAACTTAGATCATATAAATAATGTGAAGAGTTATAACGATTTTAATTTTATTAACTTTTTTAATAAATTTTAAATTTTATTCATATTTTTTACAAGAAGTCATATAATGCGATTCTGCTTAGTAATGATATGGTTATTCATCATAAAAAAAATTCAATATTTCATCTCAATAATTAAAAATTATTTAAAAATCTGTCCCTTTCCTCCTTTATAAAAGTTTAATTTAAATATTTTAAACATTATGCAAAAGGTTTGCTTACTTTTGATCATTATAAAAATTTTAAATGCTTCTTTTTGAAATTATTATATTTATAAAATATTCATTAAATATATTTACGAAAAAAAAATAGTTAATGGAAATAGCATTTATCTTTTCGTTTTGTATTCTTTAACTGTGTAATTTGATTTTACGCGTTTCTATTTCTACTTACGCAACGAGAAAATGATTTATTGTTCAAGTTTCATTTCTAAGACATTGATAAATGAGCTTTAGATAAAAAAGACCTTAATTAGCAAAAAACATTTAATTTCTAGAATCTTTCTTATAATTTAAAATAGCAATTTTTAAGAAATCATGTTAGTAATACATTTCAATTTATAGCATTAAATGGAGAAAACATAGTTTTAAAAAGACATTATTTTAAAGTAAACAATGTTTATCAAGTATTGAAAAACAAAACAAAAACAATGCTTAACATGCAATTTAAGTTTTCAAAAGCATAAAATTGGACATCCTTCATAACAAATTACTTTTGTAATGAACGCATATTTAACTTTCAAGGTTATAAAGCAGAAAACATTTTTTTTTTTTTTTACATTGTTGTTTTAAACTTTCATTGTATTTAGTATTTTCACTTTTTGTTAATGGCTGTGCTATACTAATACTTTTCAAAAAATATCTGTATATAAATGCTTTGTATAATTTGAAAAAAACCTCTAATATTTATACTGCAGATTTTTACAGAAAAATTCAAAATGTAAATTTTTTTAGGGTACTTCGAATAATTAGAGGACTAGCTCCCTAAGATATTTGGAGAAGCAAATTAAGAAGTATATAAAATCAGACACAAAAGTCTACATACACCCATCCTAATAGAGCTTTCATCAAAAGTACCGTTGTTGACGTTTGCCCGAAGGGCCAAATTTGTTACTGGAGCTTCAATTTAGACAGCACATAGAAGGTTGGAAGTCAGATTTCTGTAGAAGACTTTTTTTGCACTATTGACAATAGATGGCAGCACCAGACAAAGCTGCCTCATCAAATTAAATATGTCTCTGAAGGGGATGGAAGGGTTTCTCCAGAGACCAATACCCATAGTGACTGCCAAGACCGACCACAGTACTTTTAGAATCACTTTATTTGACGGGAGCGCGTACACTGTACACACTCGGTAGGTTTTTGGTGATGTCGAGCATCGAACAGAAGATCTGGCAGTCTGGAGTTCAGTGCTATGATCACTAGACTATGTCAACAGACAAAGTTATTAGAATTTACAAGTAAAAAAGATCTTTAGTCTGTTATTTTATGCTGAAAATTCTTCCGAATTCTTCCGAAGTTTAAAAGTTATAATTATTTGTAAAACTTACTGCAAATAGCAAGGCAGAAAAATCTACATACATTTGACATGCTATTAACATGATTTGCATAAGACTTTATTTCTTTTTCCCTTTTTAATTTTACCAAGCACGTGAAGCTTCGATTCAGGATTTATTATTTCAGGCTTAGTTTAAGGATTTTCAACTCCCAAGATAGATAGAGTATTTAATTGTATGTAAACTGTTGTAAATAATGTGAAATATGACTCAGGAACAAGAAACATGCATAAAACTACGTAATAAAAGAGTAAAATTAAGAAGTAAAGAAATCTTATGCAAGATTACCAAAATTACAAGAAAAAGTGATGCAAGTGTACAAACCATACTTAGAAATAATAGTTTACATGAAAATGTTCTAAAAAAACTCGATGAGGAAGACCGAGGAAAACTAAGAACCCCAATGCAAGAATTATTGTAATATGAGTAAAAAGAAAATCCTAAAATGCGCTTCCACACGAAAATGTAGCACCCCACAATTAATCAAGCCCAGTGCGATGACTAAAGCCAAGAAACTGCTCATAGAATTCTCCAATTGGCGAGCTCCTGTGATAGAATTCTTCAATTTTCATGGAACAGCGGTAGAGTTTCCAGTAAAAAAATCTCAATTCATCTGCAATCGAATAAAAAAGGCTACACTGTTAAAACTAATGGTGACACATTGCACCTTTTAGGGGTGAAAGGCTTGTCTCACTGGTGACACCCCTAGAGGAGCTAAAATGGCACCCTTAACTAGGGTGAAAGGATCGCACCCCTAACCCAGGGTGTTTCAGGGGGTGAAAGGACGGCACCTCAGGGAAGAATAATGGCACCCCTTATCCACAGTGTTCAATAGGGTGAAACGATGGCACCACAGGGGAGAATAATCTCACCCCTTATCCAGGGTGTCCCAGGAGGTGAAAAGATGGCATCTCAGGGGAGAGTAATGGCACCCCTTAACCAGGGTGCCCCAGAGGGTGAAAAGATGGCGCCTCAGGGGAGAGTAACGGCACCCCTTTATCCAGGGTGCCCTAGAGGGTGCAAGGATCGCATCTGAGGGGAGAGTAATGGTACCCCTCATCCAGGGTACCTTAAGGGGTGAAAGAATGGCATCCTACAAGAAATAGCACTCACAATCTATGGCCCACAGTTGCAACCCCCCTCCCCCCACCCTGCTTGTCAAGAAATTGTATTGTTTTGAATCATGAAATACAAAGTGTTTACCCATTTTTAAATTGAATTCTGCAGAGAAAATTATCATGATCAGTCAATATTTTGAGTCTTTTTTTTTCTTTTAGATTGATGGAATATTATATTTTAAAACTCATTATCAGGTGTCCAAAGAAATATTGTAGCATATTTTTGTAACTCAGAGAGGGATAATATGAACCACAAAAATAATCATAGAAAGGCAGAGAATTCAAATTGTACTTTCATTTACATGGAGAGTATTTTAAGAAAAATTCTAAATTTTAACTTTTATACAGTCTTTGCATTTCAAAATCACCAATCATAAGTCATCACTATTGCATTGTTAGTCATACCCAAAAGGTTTTGTTAGAATAAATCGCAAAATTTACACAAGCTCTACACCTATTTTCTGCCTCTAAAAATCACTGAGTTAGAGTCAAATATTGTGACTTTGTCATGCAATTTGAAGCCTGATTTTCAATTTTATGTTTTGAAGTTCTTGTAAAATCATGGTTTTTGATTGTCTCTAACTCATATGTTTGGATCAAACTTTTTGGGTATGTTTAAGAAAGGGCCAGTAACTATTTTTGTGATTGGGCATTTTTAGATGCAGGAACATTATAAAAATTTGATGTTTTTTGACTCCAAAATAAGAGAAAGTACAAATTGAATTATCTATCTTCATATGAATATTTTTATAATTTTCTTATAATTTCAGAAGTAATCCGTAACCATCTTTTTTGACACATAGTATATTGCTTGACATGTATTTTCATTATTTTATATATAGGGAAACTGAAAAGTATGGGAGCACAGAAAAATGCTATATCCTGTAAAATATATGCCATAATTTAATAATAAAAAAAATAAAAGAAATAACAATATTTTAACAAATTGTTCACTGGCTTGATATTTATTTTTTACACAAGTTTGAAAACGAAAGATCACAGAATTGACAGTCCGCTGCAGATAATTCTTATTTAAATCATTCTATGCCTTGATAATTTCGCATCACATGCAATGCAAACTGGGGATTTTCTATTTCTAGCTTTTCTACAGAAGTCAAGTGAGTTAAGATCTGATTTTTCATAGGCAATACACCTGTTATTAAATATCCACGCAGATGGGTGTTGAAGGTCAATGTTGTTTTTGCTCCATGTGAAGGCCCCAATACTGCTGGAAGTTCCATTGAAATTATTTCGCTTCCATGAGGCCAACACTTCGTTGAACATATTAGTTGCTGATCATTTTGACGGTTGTGAACTTTTCGGAGGATTGAGATTTTCGTATATTAGAAGAAATGCTACAAAATTTTAAAATAAGCATTTCTCAGATTTTAGTTGTGAAATATCAATGTCAAAAAACGCACCAATATTTTTTCAGCTACCCTGCTATATCTAATTAAAAAAATGTAAAACACAAATTAGAAAAGAATATGTAATAAATGCTGTGTAACTTTTAAATTAGTAAGAATACTTCATATTCTTTAAAATTCTTCCAGAAAGTTAGCCATCAAGCTATGAAATGAATTATAGAAAATAAGTTCATTTTATAGTTGTGGTAAAATCACAGATGAAATTGAGTAAAAAAAAAATCATTTTTACAATATATGTAGTACTTACCTTTATAGTGAACTTATGCAAATCTATATTTTATAGGATATATCCACACAGGATTAGAAATTAAGAACTGTATGTAAGGTGTCAAAATAATTCCTACAATTTTTTTTCGATGTGCCAACTGCATTTCATATTTTCTTATTTCTTTTTACAACCATGTTAATAGTAATAATATTGCATTGGATATTTAATTTTAATGTATTGAAGGGAAGTTGGAGGAAACTTTATATATTAAACACTTTTTCTTACTAAACAAAATAAAAACTGACTTTCCATAAGTATGAAACTTGATTAAACTACAATATTTGGATTCTGGAAAAACTCATTCTTTTTATAAAGCTAATATGCATACAAAACAGATAATCAAGCAAATATGTCCACAGAGAGAAAATATGAGCTTTAGATATAACTAGGGATAAGTTAATTTTTAAAAAATCTGAGACTAACAGTACATCAGAAAATAAAAAGTTAGCAAATAAATGAATCTTTGGTTGCCAATTATGTTGTGGCATTTAAAACATTTCCAAATCACACATATTTTTTTTGTTTGTTTGAAGAAGGGAATATAAAAATTTTAAAACAATTTTAATACAGTTTCTTATTAGGAACATATAAGGATACAGAAATATCTCATAATAAAAGAAAATCTTGTTTACAGGGGTGTAATATCCAAGGACCAGTTTTATCAGTCATTGGTGAAAGTGAAGTTAACTTAGAGGTTATTGAAAGGTTGAAAATTCTTAAGACACGTGCTGATGTCATGGTGCAGAGGGGGGATGTATGCTTAAATACAAATGAAAGCATTTGCTAAACAAAAATTAAAGTTAAAGAAAGCTAGCTATCAAGATTTGACGACTAGGAATAATTTTTCTATAATTTAGTTTCATTTGACGACTAACGACTGCTGATTTCTACTCCTGTATCCACATCAAAACATTTTCTGCCAAATTGTTTTTGTGTTTTGACTTATTGCATCTGAAATTTTTATCCAAAGAGCAATTATAATGAAAGAAATAAAACACTGAATTAAAAAAAACAACCTTTTAGTTCAAATAATTTTTTTATTGTAAACACCAAGAATGTATTAAATATTATTAAACAAAGACGTAACACTATGTGGAACTGATGCCACTGAGAAAATTTTGAAGACATAAGTATCTAATAAAAATGATAAAAATTTAAATTGGCTTTTGCTATAGTTAACGTTAAACAACCAAAATAATGCATACCACAAAGTAATTAAGCTTATAAAACTATCAGTTTTTGTAATTAACTGTTTATATAAAATTAATACATAGCATGAGTAATTTAACAAGTTCCTTGAGTTGCGGAGCACAGTAACAGGTTGAAGCACAGAAATTTCTGCACCTTCTTCATGATAAAGAGTCGGAAACTTTTCTTGTATCAAGCATGGTAATGTAAGTACTATAAATGTAAGTTCAGTATCTGAAATAATAATAATAACACATTAAGGAAAACACACAACAAGACAGTCCAAATAAAATGTATCATCAAAGTACAGCAAAAATGGTAGATGAACAAAAAAAGAAAGAATAAAATTTAAATAAAATTTAAATTATAGCTCACAAGGCTATCAAAGCCTAACAGCTAATGTGCTCGCAGGTTCTGTATGTAACGTGATAACTCTTTATATAAATATCAGATTTGCTTCAAATTTTATATGTAGGTTCATTCTGATAAGGCTCTTCACTGATTAGCATTGGAGGTTCATTTGTTAAATATGAAGGGGGGGGGAGAAGAGAGTGCTACCCTCCTTAATCTATATAAATATGTAGAAATCATGCAGAATTATCACATTTTCTTCAAATTTTGTTAATAGGTTCACTCTGATAAGGCACTTCCCTGATTAATTTTAGGGGCTCATTGGTTAAGTATAAAGAGGGATGGCAATTAATCCACTGTCCAACAACTTACAGTTGATTTCTTTTATTTTTGAAAGGGCATTGTTCTTTGAAATAAGAGTATAAAATACAGTTGTATGTATAGTCTGCGAGCTCAATGTCACCAGTTTAACTGGGCACTTTCCTCTTTATTGCCTATTTTCGGACAGCACGAAAAAATTACATGACCAACTCATACTTGTCTTTCAAATATTCTTTTCCTGTATTATCATTAAGAGTTACAAACTATTTACATTATTAACCATATTTACAAAACATTTCTTGCAACAAAGTGTCTATTCCAGATTAGCAATGAATTTCCCTAACATGTACAGGTATACCATACCAGTAATAATAATAAAAAAAATGAGGAATTTTATTCAAATTTATTAGTACGTCCCTATTATGTATCCTATATTGACACTAATCAAGGAATACACTATATTGCCATTGATTATGGGACACTTGCGATTTTAGATATTTTACTAAATATCTAGAAAAATACATGAGGAATCATCTCGAAACTCTTAGTGTATAAATATAATAGTATAAGTCATACATATCCGTGAAGATTTTTTCCCGAAACTCCAAAAGGGGCCGTCAACAAATTAAAAAATAATGAATATCTTTTGAATAACCCTGTCAAAACTAATGTAGCAAAAGAGCTCAAACTCTAGATTGTAATTGAATGCTTTAATGTAATAAGCCTTGTTCATTTTTATGCAAATAGCATGCATACTCGCAGAGTAATTAAGGTTTTTATAAAAATGATCCCAAATTTTTCCAAGTTTTTTCCTTATAATTTTCAGAGTTCTTAATATAAAATATTATTTTTTTCAGAAAATATGACAAACAACATTGCACATAGTACCCTGTAATCAGAATTAAAAAATAATGAAAATTGTATAAAAAATGAGTTGGTTTACTAAATAATTTTTTACTGCGCATGCGTCAACGATATCAAAATTTCATTTGCATATTATGTTAGCTAAATGTATAGAGCAACTTTTGTAAAAGTCACAAAATCATAACTTGAAAATTCTGACAATAATCGTCAATTGAATAAGTCGAAAATCCGTTATTCTCAAAATGAAGCAAAAACAAGAGGGGTTGAATCCATATATTCATTGATTAGTGTCAATATAGAATACACAATATGGGATGTACTACTGCATTTGGATAAAATCCCTCATTTTTTTGCTTCATTTTGGAAACAACGGATTTTGTCCTTTTTCTATAGACGATTACTTTCAGAATTTTCAATCTATGATTTTGAGACTTTTACAAAAGTTGCTCTGTACATTTAGCTAACATAATATGCAAATGAAATTTTGATATCTTTGACGCATGCGCAGTAAAAAATTATATAGTAAACCTACTCATTTTTCATACAATTTTTATTATTTTTTAATTCTGATTACAGGGTACTGTGTGCAATGTTGTTTGTCATATTTTCTGAAAAAAATATTATTTTATATTAAGAACTCTGAAAATTATAATGGAAAAACTTGGAAAAATTTGGGACCATTTTTATAAAAACCTTAATTACTCTGCGAGTGTGCATGCTATTTGCATAAAAATGAACACAGTGTATTACAATAAGGCATTCAATCATAATCTAGAGTTTGAGCGCTTTTGCTACATTAGTTTTGACAGGGTTATTCAATAGATATTCATTTTTTTTAATTTGTTGACGGTCCCCTATGGCGTTTCGGTAAAAACTCTTCACGGAGATGTATGACGTATACTATTATATTTATACACTAAGAGTTTCGAGATGATTCCTCATGTATTTTTCTAGATATTTAGTAAAATGTCTAAAATCGCAAGTGTCCCATAATCAATGGCAATATAGTGTATATGGATACAACCCCTCGTGTTTTTCCTTCATTTTGGGAATAACGAATTTTCAACGTATTCTATTGACGATTATTTTCAAAATTTTCAAGATGTGATTTTGCGACTTTCACAAAAGTTGCTCTATACATTTGGCTAACATAATTTGCAAATGAAATTTTGATATCTTTGACGCATGCGCAGTGAAAAATTATTTAGTAAACCTACTCAATATTCGAAATTTTTTTATTATTTTTTAATTCTGATTACAGGGTATTGTGTGCAATGTTGTTTGTCACATTTTTTGAAAAGAATGTTACTTTATATTAAGAACTCTTCAAATTATAAGCAAAAATCTTGGGTAAATTTGAGACTGTTTTTCGGATTCGTAGAAAACCTTAATTTTTCTACGAGTATACATGCTATCGACATAAAAATGGACACAGTTTATTACAATAAGCCACTTAATCATAATCTACAGTTTGAGCGCTTTTGCTGCATTAGTTTTGACAGGGTTATCCAAAAGATATCCAAAGGTATTCATTCTTTTTTAATTTGTTGACGGTCCCCTATTAGAGTTTCGGAATAAAACCTTCAGGGAAATATATGACTTGTACTACACTACCTGGCCATTGATTATCGTCCACTTGCGATTTTAGACATTTTGTTAAATATCTAGAAAAATACATGAGGAATTATCCTGAAACTCTCAGTGTATACACATAATAGTGCAGGTCATATATTTCCGTGAAGGTTTTTTCCAGAAACCTTATAGGAGACCGTCAACAAATTAAAAAATAATGAATATCGTTTGGATAACCCTGTCAAAACTAATGCAGCAGAAGCGCTCAAACTGTAGATTGTGATTAAGTGGCTTATTGTTATAAACTGTGCTCATTTTTATGTCGATAGCATGTATACTCGTAGAGAAATTAAGGTTTTTATAGAAATACTCCCAAATTTTTCCAAGATTTTTGCTTATAATTTACACAGTTCTTAATATAAAATAATAATATTTTCTGAAAATCTGACAAACAGCATTGCACATAATATCCTGTAATCAAAATTAAAAAATAATAAAACTTGCATAAAAGATGAGTAGGTTTACTAAATAATTTTTCACTGCGCATGCGTCAACGATATCAAAATTTCATTTGCATATTATTTTAGCTAAATGTATAGAGCAACTTTTGTGAAAGTCGCAAAATCATAGCTTGAAAATTCTAAAAAATAATCGTCAATATAATAAGTTGAAAATCCATTGTTCCGAAAATGAAGCAAAAAAAATGAGGGATTGTATCCAAATGTACTAGTAAGATCCGTATTGTGTATTCTACAGGGTGATTCAGCTCGTCGGTGACAAACTTTAAGGATCGATAGAGCACACCTAGACGAACATTTTTGAATAGGGAATGTAGGGTCCCTGACGCGATGGTAAGGCGCTAGGCGCTTTCGAAAATTTGGGTGCCGAAATTCGAAACGTCATAAAAACTAGGGAAATGGTTAGATTTTCTTGCTTGTTGCGTCGAAATGATTCTGTTTGTTTAGACTTTCTTCAGTACCAATTTGATAAGCGTATCTCTTAAAACATGGATAGGGGGCGCTGCAGACTTTGGAGAGCTAGACAACAACTTTAAGCCCGTTATTTTGATAATTTAACACATGCTCTCCAAAGTTTATACTCTAACTTAAAGTTTGAACCCAAAAGTAGAGCCCTGCAAAAAGCGTAAGAGCCGGAATAAAATGTCAAAGTACAGGGTGGTCGAAACTCGAAGGCTCCTAAGAGATAAACAAACAGATTTCTTGACTTATGGCATGCATTTTCATGATTCTGTTTGCTGGGGCTCTCTGAAACTCAGTTGAACGGTACAAAAAGAAACATCGATAGGGGGCGCTTTGGGCAAAAAACATAATTCGTTGACATTTCGGACGCTAACTGGAAACGGGGCACTACGATCAGTTAGAAACAAAACAAGAGAGTAATTTACTTATCATAAGAAGCTATTAAAACTGCAGTTTTTTTTTTTTTTTAACAAACATAGCTGGTTTCAATCATGCACAATGCGCGCAATAAAATTTACATAAGGTGCTTTTTGCTGATTTATGCAAAAGATATCGTACCATATCGATATGCAAAAGATACGTAATGCGTAGACGACAACGCGAGATGACGTAGTTGTATGCGCAGACACGTCTTTTGAACGTGCGGTACCTACTTAAGCTTCGGGTTACTTGTCTGCAGATCGGTAGTAGGATGGAACGGTACACAAACTCTGAATTGGCTGACATGCATTTGGCGTATGGCGCTGCTGGTTGTAATGGACGAGCCGCTCAGCGGTTGTACGCCGAGCGTTACCCCAACAGGCAAATCCCCTGCCATGCCTTCTTCGCTCGAGTACACCAGAGGTTGTCCACAACGGGATCTTTCGACGGAGGCAGGCCTGAACGGGAGCGATCAGTGAGCACCCCCGACAACGAAGAGGCTGTGCTTAACCTGGTTGAGGACAACCCAGGTCTTAGCACGAGAGATATCGCCAGACATGTTGGCATTTCGCAAGCAACTGCGTGGCGCATCTTACGTTCCCGGAATCTGCACCCCTACCACATCCAGCGGGTGCAGTTGCTCAGAGAGCAGGATTTTGGCCCTCGAGTGGAATTCTCAAGATGGTACTTGGCGATGAGATCCAGGGATCCCCGTTTTGTAAACAGCATTTTGTTTACGGACGAGTCCACCTTCAGCCGGGAGGGAATGTGGAACGCCCACAACAGTCATGTGTGGTGTGATGAAAATCCACATGAAACCAGAAGCCGAGCAGCCCAGGAGCGTTTCTCAGTAAATGTGTGGGCCGGCATTCTGGGGGATTGCCTCATTGGCCCTTATTTGTTACCTGAACGGCTGACAGGTGGAAATTACCTGATTTTCCTGGATCAAGTGCTGCCGCAGCTTCTGGAGGAGGCGCACGTACCCGAAGGTTCGCGTCGCCAGATGTGGTTCCAGCACGATGGAGCTCCGGCCCATTACACGAACGACGTGCGTCTCCATCTAAACGCAAGGTATGGCCAGCGGTGGATCGGGCGTGGGGGTCCAGTTCACTGGCCTGCCCGATCACCAGACCTCACCTGCTTGGATTTCTTCCTTTGGGGTTACCTGAAGGCCGAGGTATACCATACACCTGTCAGCAGTGCTGAAGAACTTGTGGCGCGCATTGTGGCAGCTGCAGGGCAGATCAGAGATACTCCTGGCATTGTTGGAAACACACACTCCTCAATGCGATGGAGGTGCGAAGCCTGCATCATGGCCCAAGGTCGAAATTTCGAGCATCTTCTGTAGTGTTATTTTTTGTAAATAAATTTCCAGTATCATTGATGTTTTTGGTCTAAATTTATTCAGAAGTGTTGAGCAGAGGTAGAAAATGTGTTTTCATTATTACTAACTGATCGTAGCGCCCCGTTTCCAGTTAGCGTCCGAAATGTCAACGAATTATGTTTTTTGCCCAAAGCGCCCCCTATCGATGTTTCTTTTTGTACCGTTCAACTGAGTTTCAGAGAGCCCCAGCAAACAGAATCATGAAAATGCATGCCATAAGTCAAGAAATCTGTTTGTTTATCTCTTAGGAGCCTTCGAGTTTCGACCACCCTGTACTTTGACATTTTATTCCGGCTCTTACGCTTTTTGCAGGGCTCTACTTTTGGGTTCAAACTTTAAGTTAGAGTATAAACTTTGGCGAGCATGTGTTAAATTACCAAAATAACGGGCTTAAAGTTGTTGTCTAGCTCTCCAAAGTCTGCAGCGCCCCCTATCCATGTTTTAAGAGATACGCTTATCTAATTGGTACTGAAGAAAGTCTAAACAAACAGAATCATTTCGACGCAACAAGCAAGAAAATCTAACCATTTCCCTAGTTTTTATGACGTTTCGAATTTCGGCACCCAAATTTTCGAAAGCGCCTAGCGCCTTACCATCGCGTCAGGGACCCTACATTCCCTATTCAAAAATGTTCGTCTAGGTGTGCTCTATCGATCCTTAAAGTTTGTCACCGACGAGCTGAATCACCCTGTATATTGACACTAATCAATGAATATATGGATACAACCCTTCTTGTTTTTGCTTCACTTTGGAAATAACGGATTTTTAAGTGATTCTATTGACGATTATTTTCAGAATTTTCAAGCTATGATTTTGCAACTTTCACAAAAGTTGCTCTATACATTTAGCTAACATAATATGCAAATGAAATTTTGATATCGTTCACGCATGCGCAGTGAAAAATTATTTAGTAAACCTACTCATTTTCATACAATTTTTATTATTTTTTAATTCTGTTTACAGGGTATTATGTGCAAGGTTGTTTGTCACATTTTCAGAAAATATTATTCGTTTATATTAAGAACTCTGCAAATTATAAGCAAAAATATTGGAAAATTTTGGGAGTATTTTTATAAAAACCTTCATTTCTCTACGAGTATATCACAGTTTATAACAATAAGCCATTTAATCACAATCTACAGTTTGAGCGCTTTTGATGCATTAGTTTTGACAGGGTTATCCAAAAGATATTCATACATTTTTTAATTTGTTGGCGGTCCCCTATAAAGTTTCTGGAAAAAATCTTCACGGAAATAGATGACCTGTACTATATTGTTTATACACTGAGAGTTTCAGGATAATTTCTTATGTATTTTTCTAGATATTTTGCAAAATGTCTAAAATCGGAAGTGGACGATAATCAATGGCCAGGTAGTGTATTATATTTATACACTGAGATTTTCAGGATAATTCCTCATACATTTTTCTAGATATTTAACAAAATGTCTAAAATCGCAAGTGGACGGTCATCTCTGGCCATATAGTGCATATCAGGAACTTTAGGGAACTGGCTAATTCTTTATTTCTCTTTTTGCTATATGGGGGAAAGTTGGGTGGAATGGGACTGTAGGTTTTTCTCTTTGTGCATTATTCTTAACATTTCATCGATCGCATACAAGATGAAGCAATGGTAATCCATTCTTCAGTTTACAAAAAATATTGATATGCATAGACTTGCAAATGTATGAAAGAAAAAATTATTTCAAAAATCCAATTTAAATTTGATTTATTTGCTCTCAATACATTAAAAGCTTGTTTATGTATAAATGTAATAGTTTCCCTATTTATGGAACATTATACTGTATATTATCCATAATTTAAACTAAGCCTAAAGCAGCATTTTTGTTTGAACAAGAAGTTTAACACAAACAAGGAAGTGGCGAGGAATGGGACATGCCAGAAAAGGGATGAATGGGACGCGCCCAGCTCCTTTTTTTAATTAATTAACATGCAAATTTTTTAGAGGATAATATATTAATTATAACATTGATAATATATGCATTCATACTTCAAAATGTAAATAAATTGATGATTATTTAAAGGCGCAACGCTACGCACAGAAAAAGACCCGGATGATAATGCAAAGTCTATGGGGGCGCTCTTTTCAAATAGCTCGCCGAAATTTTAATTTTTACGTGATTGTTTTGCACCAGCTTGCTGAGGATGATTCGCAACCGGCGTAGTTTTTACTTTTTCAGTTTTGGTTTCAGATTTTTAAAAAAAAAATTACTTTAACTGACGAAATTGGTATAAACCGGTTCTGAAATTGAAACTATCGTTATACAAAAAATATAAAAGCAAAATCGAAAAAATAAAAACTAGGACGGTTATGGATCATCCTCAGCTGTCTTGTTCAAAAGAATCAGGTAAAAATATTAAAATTTGAGTTAGGTATTTCAAAAGAACGCTCCTATAGACTTTTACATTATCATCTTTACATTCTGAGCCTAGTGTGGGGCCTTAATGACACCTATGACAGAGAATCCTGAATTTTCATTCCAGTCATGAAGATACTGGAATTTTATATTTTGGCATATACATTATCAACTTGCAACCTTTGTTTGATTGTTTATCTTACCCAGTGGCGTAGCTATGTTTTTTGATGCTTTTTGGCGCCCGGGGCCAGCAAGAAATTTTGCGCCCCCACCCCAATACAGATATATAACAATTTCTCTCAATTTGGCGCCCCTAGGCCTCGGCGCCCGGGGCGGACGCCCCCCTTGCCCCCCCTTAGCTACGCCACTGATCTTACCGAAACTATAGGTTATTTTGTGCCTTATAGCTTTTTTTAATTATTGCTGTCCCATAACTCTTAATGAGGAGGTATGAGACACATTTTGAAACTTACGTTCTCTTTAAAATAAAATAGTATTTGCACGTTATGTTTCTATATTGTTCAGGGGGATTAAAAAGTGTTTTACCTTGCATGCTATAAATTGAATTTTTTCTTTTTGTATATATATATATATATATAAATTCTTTTGTAAAAAAAAGTCCCACACCACCCCACTCTCCCCTATATAGATATTATATATTAATACACCAATTACATGAAAATAGAATTTTTATCAATAGTATTAAAATACAGTTTAAGGGCTAACAGTTTATTGTATATCCTTAGGTTTTTACCACCTTCTCCCCAGGTTTTTACCGGTAAAAAGCCAACCCTGTTTATTGGTCTTGTTTCAGAACGGGTGGAATGAAAGATCGTTAAAAATTATGTCATTAGAAAAATGTTTAATATTTATAAATAACAGTGCAAAAATCACCTTTAAAACACGAGATCTTCATCACCTGCGGAAAGTTTTCACATTTGTGTAAAATTACGATATAAGTTTTTATTCATTGTTATATTTTTTGAACACACACTATTTCTGTAAACTATTCTGAAAGTTCAGTGGAGTAAATACAGATTGTTTTCCTTTTATAATTTGAATGTTCATGACTACAAATTTGTCATATCGGATGATGTCGATGATTGAGAAAGGGGGGGGGGGACTGATTACAGTCTAATCAAACCTAAATTATTATTATTGAAAAAAAGTATTTTATTTTATTTAACCATAAAATTCTGCTACTAAATAAGGTTTAATGCGAAAAAATACTTTCAAAAAAAAAAAAAAAATGGGTGTAAATCTGCATAGCCGATAATCAAATCATAAGGTTTATTCAATTCAATACTCTAACATTTTCTCACCTTTTTGAAAGAAAACGAAACCAAAAGTATGAAAATATGAAGAATTGGGAGTAAGAAAACATAATGGTAAACCCAAGATACCGCTAAAATCGGGTTTTTAGGCATTTCCCACCAAGGTGTGACTTGGCTGACTAATAACGTTTTAATATGCAAATCGAGGTTTTATCCGTGATTTTTATCCTTAAATGAGACTAAATGATTGCCCGTGCTACCGCCTCCCGATCTTATCTTATTATGAAAATTATTTTGAAAATAATGGTGGTTAATAAGGGAAATATTAATATTGAAAACCCTGTAAATAAGTTTTGATTACTTAAAGATTTGCAAGTATTCAATTGTCTTAAATGAAAAAGGTACCCCCCCCCCTCTCAAATAAAGACAAATCAGGTATACTGAAACAATATTAGAGAAGTTACGCGAGGCTGCAATATGGTGTGAATTAGCCTTTACAGGAGGGGTTCGGTTAGCATCTATCCGACAATATATGCAAAGCCGGCAAGATGCTGTCCGAGATCCCGTGTAAAGGTTAAAATTAAAACTTCGAGAATAAAATTAATTGCTTTTAACTGTATATAGACGCAAAAACATATTTTAACCTTAATTGGTCTGACAAAAATTGTCACATAACTACTGTGAGCTGTCTGTCAGACCGTTTAATCTGAAGATGAAAAAAATGTTACATTAACTCTCAGAATACTATTTATGTATTAAACTTTATGTACAAGAATATTATAAATCAAATTCAGCTATTCAAAAGTATTTAGAGGTAGTAATAAGACTCCAAACTAAAATAATTTGACTAGTATCCATAGTTAACCTAAAAATTACAAGTTAAACTGTGAAACTTAAAAAACTCACGGTGTCTGAGACCACTAACAGCAGTTAAGGGT
The DNA here is from genome assembly GCA_964019185.1 of Maratus speculifer. Taxonomy (NCBI): domain Eukaryota; kingdom Metazoa; phylum Arthropoda; class Arachnida; order Araneae; family Salticidae; genus Maratus; species Maratus speculifer. Next base: position 115,227,515 of record OZ025289.1, on the reverse strand, counting down.
TACATCTAAACAGTTGAGTTTAAACACAAGGTAACATGATCATAGAATATTCCGATTGCAACAAGATTCGTCTATAATAACTGATTTGTAATGAAAAAATATGTAAATATTTTTACAATCTTTCATTTCGCTCTTTCTAATTGTGCGCCCTTAAGATTCCCGTGCTTAGAGCAGTTTGCTCCAATTGCTCCTCGTTAGCTAAGGCCTCGAAAAATCATTTAAAAATATTGACATGTAAACGAGAAATTGTAAAATAACTACCTCATAGGTTTAACATTAGCAAGCGAGTATTTTGGTGAGAGTGTAGCTTGTAGCTTTATATAATAAACTTAACAATCAATCATACTAACAAAAAAAATCTAATTTACTGTTTTTTTATGACATTACTTATAGGGATGTACGATAAATTAACGTAACAATAAAATAAAATAAAATAAAGTTAAATATTACCTTTAATCAGACTTTGCCCGGTTCACTGGTCGTGCAAATCGGATCATTAAGTGCTCATTGTTGTTTCATTGTAGCTCAGTGGTTAGTCCTCAATTCATATCGCCAATTTACACACTGCCATATTTTGATTTGCTCACACCCGTAAACTTTACTTGCCGACACCGAGAGCAGAAAGACACGCGTCATAGCGCATGCGCAAGTTGCCAGTCACCCGATGAGGTGGTTACGAAGTGCATGGCACCTTATTTAGCTCCCATTATCCAGTAACAGATCTGTCGTCACCCCAATCGCATATTCAAGCTTCAATAACACCCTAGGGTTCCAAATGGCACCGCCTTTTCACCTCCGGGTCCCAAATGGCACCGGTTTGTCACCTTTATTTTTAACAGTGTACATTTTGAATGTAAACATACTGAAAAGGACTTTGACTTTTGGAAAAAGTGTTATTTACTGATGAGAGTAAGTTTAATATTTTTGGCTGGAAAAAATGGAGAAAATGACTTACAAAAAATTGGCGAAAAGAAATACAGAAATGAAACCAGAAAATTTTACGCCAATTGTTAAACACTGTGAAGAAAATGCAATGGTTAGGCCCTTAATAACGGCGTCTGAGGTAGTTAATTTATTGGTTATTGGCGATAGAAAGGATTAATTCTGATTTTTAAAAATATTGTTCATCAATCTACATTCATCTGCTCAAAATTTAGGACAAAAGATAAATAAATGTTCCAACATTATAATGACCTGAAACATACTTCTAGATCGTAAAGGAATGGTTCTTCCATAAAGTGCCCTAGCAGCAAAAATATATGAAAAAAATATATTATGTGAATAATGTAGCGCACATGTAGAGTACATTATTACATTACACGTAGTGTAAGTTTTTCGGTTACTTTATATCAGCAGTCACAAAATGTCACATTTTGCCACCACAATCACCAGAAATCATTTGCCACCACCACAGTTTCTAGATTGAAATCCCATTGAGCACATGTGGGATGAACTTTATCTTCGAATTCTACCACACACAATTACAAATAAAGATGCTTTTAGGTTTGCTATATAACGTGCAAGATCGATATTACACCCGATACGACGAAATATCTTGTTTTGACAATGCCGAAAAAATTTAAGCTGTTTTAAATTCCTATTTAGATATCACAAAAAAAGAACTCTTACTTATGCATTAATGTCGTATAAATTATTTATCTTTAGATTTTTGTTACTGCATAAAATATATTTTTGCACAGTTTCTCTAAATTTTATCGAGTGTATTTCTTTTATTTCTTTAATAAACATCCGTTACTGACTGAAATTTGTAATATTTTCTTTTCATAACATTAATAGACTTTTGTGACTGATTGTAGATATTAAAATATAGATCTATATGCTTAATTAATTTCAAGTACAATAACGCCACAAAACAATGAAAGTGTGGCTACTGTGATGCTGAAAATTTCAGACTAGCATCAAACCTTTTCTGAAAGTTCTTTGCCGATATCGACACAAAAATCGTTCCATTATCTCAAGATATTATTTTTGGAATTCCAGTTTTCTTAAATGCTTGGAGTAAAGCGTCATACATAGTTCTAGCAGGTAATTTTTTAATGGAATCACTTTAGTCCATGTGGTATGCTGGTCGATGAAATGTAAGATATCCTGCTATCTTATAGAATCTTTAGGGTCAATTAAATTTAAATTCACTACCTGAAATGACAACTTTGGAATTGACACTGGGGAATTAGGGACTCTTTTAATCACTTTCATCCCTCTAGTTAATTGACATTTCTAAAAATTAGATCGGTTTCCTTAGCCAAACATTCTCAATCAAGATATGACTAAATAATGGCTAAATATATTACCATTTATTGATTTATACCATACTAAAGAATATTATATATTCTTTAAAATTTGTTTGCTGTCTGATGTGCTACATATACAATAGTATTATAAATTTAGTGTTGATTCCTTTTAATTTTCGGTACCAGTAACTGAACAACCGTTTCTTCTTATTATTTCTTTTTGTTATGAGATAAACAATTTGCAAGATGATAATTATTTTATCATTTCAGCTAACCAACCCACTCTCTTTTAAACCTAACAAAACATTTCAGCTTCTTAAAATATATTTAAAATACTTCCTTGAATATTAGCATTTGTATTTTCATCTACCTTTACTTTTTCCTCATACTGAATTTATAAACGCTACATTCTACAGGCGTTATGTAATCTGTTTTTTTTTTTTTACTAATTTTTTCAATCAACGTCGAATTTTTATTCGTACTCTTTTCCTCTTTCAATTTAACTTCGCACGCGTCTAATGTATTCCCCTATAGTACGTATACATTGAATGTGGACATCAATCTACGTAGTGTCGCAATCTGTGAGCTGTGAAGAGTTTTCTGTAAAGTCGGCGTCAATATTTTAGCTGATACAGTAGAACGTCGATTAACCGAGCTTTGATTAGAGTTTCTTTTATCTGAATCAATAATGAAGTCTGATTTTGTTTCCAGAGGCCCTGTTTATCACCAGGTGAAAACCTGGTTGTTAGCGGACAGTTACATACTCGGAACACTTGATAGACGACAGTATGTAGAAACTCTTTTTTTTTTAGTTTTTTTAAGCTGATAAATATAACTTTATACGCTTATTTTCATCTTTTAAAAAACGTTTTATTGTTTTTTAATATCAGCGATGTTAAATCTGCGAGCACGGTGAGATTTTATTTACTATTAATCGTGATTACCGATATCCGAGGTATTGGCGGTCCCAATTCGATCGGAAAATCAAAGTTGCAATGTAATATCAAAAATTATGCATTTGTGAATTTCTCAATAATTTGGAAAAAAATTTATGTGTGGAACACCAACTATCAATCTACAACTAAATTTGTTACTAATGCAAAAGTGGCCTCTATTACACTAACATAAATATTTTACAAGATATTTTAAATCCGACAAAGTAGTGCTTAAATCATTCACAATCTGTGTCTGAACTAAATGAAACGCATGGAAATTGGTAATTTGACACAAATGGATCATTTAGAAAAACATTACTTACAATTTTGTTTGACTTTACAATGTTGTTTGATTCTTCAAAACATATGAGATCTCTGGCAAGCAAAAAGACAGAAAAGCTTGACAATTCGAATTCAAAGAAATTAGAGATTTAAAAATCACTGCAAGTTTATTATGAGGCAGTAGACTGCATCGATATTATTGATTGGCAATCTAATATAACAACGAAACAATCCTTCAAAATTAACAGGAAATTTTCTTGATTATTGGTTTAGGAACTAGTAAAAAGAAATCATTTAATTTTTTTCATACGCTCACAGACAGTTTAAAGAACTCTAAGGGAGGTTACAACAGCGCATAAACAAATTTTTGGTTTCAAAGTCGAGATGGCTTTATTAGATCAAGATTGTTGGACAGAAAATAAAATTCAAAGTTTGAAACGAAGCGTCACTTTAAATCTACAACTGCAGCAGTACAAAAATAAATAACAAGTAAAACTTTTCTCTATAGCATTAGTTCTCTTTTTTGGTAGAATAGTGTTAAACTTAACTTAATATTTTGCTCAATAAGCATATTTGTGATTCACTGCATTATAAATTATATTTTTCAACCAGCTTAAATAAAAGATTGGTTAGAGGTTGAAAGAGCTGCTTACACTTCTGCTGCACTGCCTATAAAAACCAATATAACTTATCAAGATAAGCAGGCAATGAAATCAAGACTTAATTTGAATAACGTTGTTCAAATTCAATGTTTAACTATTGCATTTGTATCGTTTTTTATTTAAATATTACACTTTCTAAGTTTTATTTTTATTTTTATTTATTTATTTATTTTATGTGTGTGTTACTTAAACAAAATGTTTCTAATGTCATGTTCCAAAACAAATTAGACAAATAAACTAACTAAAGTTTACTATAAATTTTGTTTGTAATGATATCTGGAGTCTTTGCAGATGTAAGAGATGACCTGAAACAAATATAAAAACATCAACAAAATAGATTCAAAATCTTGGATATTTTGTAAAATGATAAGGTTTTTAATTAGATATCGGGAGACTTAAAAAAGTAATGACAGAAATGATTTTTTGTAATGTGAGCTGCCAATATAAACTTTATGTTTTTGCACTTGGAAAAAAACAATTACTTTATCTTCACACACACCCATATGTATATATACAATCGTCATTTTAAGCAAAAAAGTTTAATTTTCTTCCTCATTCCGAAAGACCTAAATATTGTTTGATAAAAAAAGAAAAAAAGGGGGGTAAATATGTGATTATAGTGATAACTTTTAATCAACTTGAAATTTTGAATTAAAAAAAAAATCTTTATACACCCTATTGATCAAAATATCTACGTAAATGTTTCACAAGCATAAATATATAAAAAAAAGGATTGCAGGCGAATACAATAAAGACTTATCAAGTATTTTCTGTAAAATTCACATAGGAATACGAAAAATATAGTTCGAAATTTTATGTGGATTGTATGACAAACATCAGTTTTTCCGGAAACAAGTGAAGTCGTATTCTCTTCATCTAAAACAGATTTCTATTATATATTAGTTTAAAAAAAATATTCCAAGTATTTTAAACCATAGAATATCCCTTAAAGATGGGCATCAAGGTCTTAAAATATACTGTACATGGAAATACAAAATTATTACAATAGGGTTAGACTGCAGATAGAGACAGTTTAAAAAAATGAAAACAGTATGAGCTATATTTGCAGGATTTTTAAATTTGGGATTTTCGCTTTTCTTTTGATATCGAGTTAATTTTTTATAAAATTTTTCGTCCAATTCACCATTTTACGATACGATTTGATGCTTAAGACTGCATCACTAGGAAAACAATCGTTCTCCATTATAAACATATTTAAAAGATATAATTACTATGTCAACAAAATCTCTTTATTCAAAGGTATAAATTCTATGTACTAACATGTGAATTATTTATAATTATGAGAAAAAATGTTTTAGGTACAATTTTTCAATTAATATATTTATATAATGTACTCAAGATAATTCGATTTGTATAATTTTAACATTACTACATAATACATTACATAACATATTATAATGTATACAACATAACAGGTTCAACTATGCAATAAATACGAATTGATTATTTCTAGCTGAGCGAAAAATTGCCTAGGCCGGGAATCGAACCCGGATACTTGGCTTACAAGGCCAATGTTTTACCTGTTAAGCTATCTGGGCGATAGCCGGCTGGGATTTTTTGCTCAGATAACCTTATTGGTCGTAACATCTGGTCTGTTATTTGAAACAGCTCGCAGAATAAACCGCAGGTAATGGAACTCCATATAACGATGGATACGTAGATATACTATTATTTTTAGCACAATCAAACTGATTGGTAAAACCATGACAGACTAGTTTACCAATCAGTTTGATTGTGTTAAAAATAATAGTATATCTACGTATCCATCGTTATATGGAGTTCCATTACCTGCGGTTTATTCTGCGAGCTGTTTCAAATAACAGACCAGATGTTACGACCAATAAGGATATCTGAGCGAACAATCCCAGCCAGCTATCGCCCAGATAGCTTAATAGGTAAAGCATTGGCCTTGTAAGACAAGTATTCGGGTTCGATTCCCGGCCTGGGCAATTTTTCGCTCAGCTGGAAATAATCAATTCGTATGATAACTTTACCAATCAGTTTGATTGTGTTAAAAATAATAGTATGTAATAAATAGTTTTTGAGGTACACTCATTTACAGATAACACCTTTATATTCTCATGTCTTCAATTTATTTTTATTACAATCGTGTAAATTTTAATAAAATTTTTAATATAATCTTTAATTCATTTTTATATATATCGTGTCTTCAATTTATTTTTAATATAAATGTATATTGTATGTAATAAAATAGTTTAAACGATGTCTGTTTCTACTTTCAAAAACATATTTTCTAAAATCTACTTTCAGAAAGACAAAATTTAAAATTTAGGCTTTCTATGATTTTGTATACGTAAAATCAGGTTATATAATACTTCACATGAAATCGGATAAAGGTAAAATATATCATATATGTTCTTTCATTTTTTTCGACAAAGAATGCATTTGATTTTGAAGTTCAGTAGCTTATTTTCTTTGAAGTATCAAACCATTTTTACGTGTCCTGTTTCCATGCAATTAATGTTATTAAAAACAAAGTAATATTTATAGGAAACATTGGGATTGTTAAAGCCACGTTTATTAAATCATAATATGTTTTCAAACTGTAAAAAAATAAATCTGTATAGTTACTAAAATTATTAAAATGTTTTTTGGAAGCTAGGATTCCAAGAACTTTTTATGCATTTGCAATATTATAAATATATGTAACAGATACACGTTTGCATTGTAAATTAAAAAATCTGTAAAATTACTAAGAATTTTCTAGCGATATTTATTAGTTTTAATAAAATAGTCCAAATCAATTTCTGGAAAAAGTAATTGGTTTCTGCACCATCGAATTTGGTTTAAAAATGGGTATCGAGGCATCAAAATATACTGCACGTGAAAATATTAAATTGTCAGAAAAAGATTAAACTGCAGATAAAGACAGATTTTTCAAAAATCAGAACTATATGGGCTATAATTGCTGTATAAATGGCGGCATTTAGCGTAACAGATACACGTTTGCAGTATAAATTAAAAAATTAATTTTTGAATTTAAACATTTTCAAATTTTTTAATGTACTGTAGATATTTTTAGCCTTATTACACTCAAAATCTACGACCAAAATGAACATAAATAAGTTTTAAAAAGCTTAAACAGTGTTATTTGGCATCTGTAGAAATGTGTTAATACACATAAGACAATAGCAAAAAAAGAAATCTAAATAATTATATAAATTAAAAAATCTGTAAAATTACTAAGAATTTTCTAGAGAACTTGGGTTCCTAGATCTTTATGTGTAACTGCAGCTTGTGTTACAGATAAAATTTTAGTAATATTACTGTAATTTTAGTAGATTATTTAGTAAAGTTACAGAAATATATTTCTGCCTCTATATTTCTGTTATACATTTCTGTAACGCTACATATATGTAGCGTTACAAAAACTAGTTTTTTAAATTCATGTTTTTTTCTATAGTGTATAGATAAAATTTTTATAAGTACAATAAAGTAGAAAATAAACAAAGAGTGCATTCTATGCATGTTAGCTTTCTATATATACTTTCACGTATGTATTTGTGCGTTGTATTTTGTTTATGTATCACATATGCATAACCTATGTATGTTTGCTTGTTTGTATGCTTTCTATGCATGTTTCAAATATTTGGAATTCGTCTTCAAGTTCAATTTTAAATGTTTAATGCTTAAAAAAACGTAGAAGATATTCTGTCGCAGATGTGTAGAATGAGTTTGCGGTTACAATATTCTAAAGTAAGTTTTAGCTTTTAATTTGATTATTTCCTTTCAATTGCTTCTATACTACTTTAATTTGAATAGTATAGACAGACGAATTATTTAGATTTCTTTTTTTGCTATTGTTTTATGAGTATTAACGCATTTCTACAGATGCCAAATATCACTGTTTAAGCTTTTTAAAATTTATTTATGTTCATTTTGGTCGTAGATTTTGAGTGTAATAAGGCTAAAAAAATCTACAGTACATTAAAAATTATTTGAAAATGTTTAAATTCAAAAATCCCAAGTAAGAAAATATAAATATAAATTTTTGAAAGATGACATTTCACACAGCTGTAAATATCATTATAAAATCTAATTACTATGTCAACAGCACCAATTAATATAATGTGTAGTCATATATGAACTATTTATAAGTAAGGTAAAATGTATTAAATGGAATTTTTTATGAAAATTATTTGACTAATACATTCAAGATAGTAAAACTTTGTTATTTTAACTTTACTATACAAATAATTACAGATTAACATATGAGTATATAATATTATGATAGGCTACATTCCCAGGTAAAAAAATCAGCAAAAAACCTTTAAATATTTTGAGATTTTGCAGGCATATTAAAGGTTTTTGCGGGTATTTATAAGGAAAATGAAAGCTAAAGGTTTCCCTAAGATAAATATACAGCTTTTAAAAAGTTTTCATACAGGTTCTTATGAGCAAATTATTACCTTTAAATCACCTTTATTGACTTAGAAGATTTTCATGAAATCACTTGAGGTAGTTTGAAGGAAAGTGAAAACTGTTTCTCACGCAGGTGATATAAAGGTTTTACTTGAAGGTTTTATTGAGGTTTATCATTGCACATCATGATATCTAAGATTTTGACATGTTTGCATTTTCCTCATAATATTTATTATTATTATTATTATTTTAAATTAATATTTTAGATAATTCTGAGAAATCTCATTTCTTCCACCTGTTCAATAAAAAATTCTTAATTATCCTTGTTAACATTTTTAATTATTTTAAATTATAATTTGAAATAGCGATATTAAGAAAGGAAAAATCTTCAAATTATTTTAAAGTCCCCTCATTAAAATTCTTAATTACCATTTAAATTACAATTTTCCAATCCCATCCAAAAATCCCGTTAGCGGTTAAATGGAAAATTCTTAACGCCCTTCATTCAAATTTTTAATTAAATTTCAATTTAAAATAGCGATATAAAAATCCCGTTCTAGAAATAAAAATATCTAAATTATTTTAAGGCTTCCTCGTTAAGATTTTTAATTACCATTTAAAATTATTATTTTTCATTCCCATCCACAAATCCCTTTAAAGAAAACAAAAATCTCAAAATTATTTGAAAGTCTCCTCGTTAAATAAAAAAAAAAAAAAATAAAAAAAAATAAAAAATAAAAAAAAACACGAAATTTTCTTGAAATCTATTTTTTACCATAAAATTTTTCATAATTTTTCCTCAAATTTCCGCAGTAAAATAGCCCCTCGAATTCTAATACATACAAAAATTTCAACTAACAAAAATTCTCCCTAAGAAAACCTTCAAATTAATTTAAAATCCCTTTCATTACTATTTAAAATCGTATTCAAACACGCACGAAAATTCACCAAAGAAAATTGATCCCACCTCCAATAAGAAATCCCTTTGAAATTTCTATATTTGATAAATAATATTTAACAGAGAGATCCGTCCAAAAACTGCATCTGAAGTTTTAAAAATATGTCCCCCCCCCCTTTTCATGCCCCGAAATTCAACTCTTGTCACATAAAATGTCCATACATTTAGTGTTATATATATCGATATTTTAAAGAAAATCCATTTATATTAATAGCTCAGTGGTTGGCGCCCATGATTAAACTTCTTTTCTATCAGACATGATCAATTTTACTTTAAACGCTTCCAAGATGGTGACGTCAGGACAATTGCTATCTTTAATTTCTTCTTAAATATAAATTTAAATATAATTTGTAGTTTGATTACTAGCGAAATGTCATGACTGATGTCGCGACTGAAATCTTCTCAACTCCACTCCACTTTGTAAACAAACTGATCGCTCGTTTGGCGGGATGATAATCGCTCTCGTGTCTAGTCGCGTTGCGTTCTTTTGTTTATTATTTTGTTATTCTTTTTTAGCTAACATTGGAGTCATTCTTTGTACTTTTATTAATCTTTTTAAATGTATAAACCGACAATTTTAAAATTTATACTTGGCGAAAATTTAAGCATGAAAAGTCCCACGTTTCTTAAAAAAATCCCTTTGGAGAAATGAACATTTAGTGTATTTTTAGCTATTCAATATTAAAGACTATATATGTTACAGGCCAAACCCGATTTTAGGCCAAACTAGATTGGCCTAGTCCAAACTAGTCTATCCTAACGCCCATCGGATAAACTAGTTTTTCCTAGGCCAAACTAGTCTATCCTAACGCCTATCGGATAAACTAGTTTTTCCTAGGCCAAACTAGTCTATCCGAACGCCCATCGGATAAACTAGTTTTTCCTAGGCCAAACTAGTCTATCCGAACGCCCATCGGATAAACTAGATTTTCCTAGGCCAAACTAGTTTGGCCGAACGGTCATTAGGAAGAACTAGTTTAGCCTGCTATTCATTGGTTTGAACTACTTTATCCTAGGCCGAACTAGATTGTCCTAGGCCATTTCAATTTGGCGTGATTTTATTGAATTTAAAGACTGCCACAGCGCCAACTTTCTTGTTTTGATATAATTTAGCCTAGGCCGATGCAATTCGACGTTATTTTAGCTCACAGACTATCAAAGCCTGAGAGCTAATGTGCTCGCAGATTCTGTGCGTGTGTATGTAACCATGTGCGTACGTATGTACATACTTATGTACGTACGTATGTAGGACTAATATAACGGACTACTGTGTAACTAATGTAACTCGAGCACTCTGGTGTTGGAATTTGGACGCGATTTAGTTCAAGCCAGCCGGCTTCGCCCGCTATCGGGCCCCTTCTTTTATATAAAATCTTGAAACGGACGTATGTTGAAGCGAACGAACTTCGAAGGGAAAAAAACATGATGATAAATATTTAAGAAAAAGGATTTTGCATCGAAATACCACTATTTTCTAATAGTAATTTTTGTAAAAATGTTATATTCTTGCTGGAACTTTTTGAAACTTTGTGATAGTTTATCGCATATGATATAATTTTATAAAAAAAAAGAGTTACATTTCGGCGTGAAAGAGGATGTGGTTGCGAACAAAATCAGGAAATATAACGGAAATTCTATGTTTTAAAGCACCGCGACCTCAAGTAACACATCTACTAATAGATTGTTTAAAGGAGTTTCACTCAACTACAGTTTTGTTAATAATAGAGTACGCTCCCTGGTGTTGAAATGAGGACCTAATATAACGTGGCTTAGTTAAACCTTGCTGGCTTCTCCCGCTATCGGACTGGCGTGGGCAGAGGGATATGGTTCGAATTTCGTTCGCTTCGAGGTTCTTCCGAAAAGGAGGGTTACATTCGGTGGTGCTCTCAGCATGCTTGCCATGATTTAAATTTTGTTCGCTTCAAAGTTCATTCGAAAAGGAAGAGCGCATTCTGCGGTACGCGTGCAGCACACCTGCTATACGCTGCCGCAGTCTGTGGGGACGCGGCGGAAGAACTAATGCACGAAATTTAATAAAAAATTATATTCAGGTAGTCTCTGATCTAAATTGATGCTGATTAGTTTTTGGTGTAAATCGTTCATTAGGTGGAGTACTGTTTGGCATTTTTTACGATTTACGCATCAGCTTTATCTTAATAGCTAATACAATCAACTTTCCATCGAACTTTAGATACAGTTCGTCCATGACATGAGTTGGTGTTGTTTTTATTTTGAAGTAAATCACTCAACATGGCTATGATATGCTGCATTTTTCACAATTTTCATAATAGCTGTATCTCAAGAACTAATAGACGGAATTTAATAAAAATTTATATTCAGATAGTCCCTGATATAAATCGATACTGATTACTTTTTCATGTAAATAGTTCAACAGATGGCGCTTCTAAAGTGCGTTTTTACTGATTTGCATTAACACTACTTCAATAACTATTTTACGGATTTTCATCAAACTTCCGAATCAGTAAATCCGTGATATGAACTAAATCTTTTTACGTATTCGTGTTAATTGCTCAATAGGTGGCGCTGTTGTGCTCAATTTTCCCGATTCCTGAAATAGTTTTGTTGCAATAATTAATGCACGAATTTCCACCAAACTTTAGATTCAGTAAGTCCCTGATATAAATTAGTATTCTGTAGTTTTGGAGTAAATCTCTTGAAAGGTAGCGCCGTTATACGGTATTATTCGTGATTATTGCAATAGCTCTATCTCAGGATCTAATGCATTTATTTTCATGAAACTCCAGATTCTGTTAGTCCTTGATATAAAAAAGTACAAAAGTACTTTTTAGTTTTTGGAGTAAATCGTGCAACAGGTGGCGCTGCTATGTGGCATTATTCATGATTATCGCAATATCTCAAGAAGAAATGCACGGATTTTCATCAAACTTCAAATTCAGTTAGTCCCGGATATAAATTAATATTCTTTTGTTTTTAGAGTAAATGGCTCAATAGGTAGCGCTTCTATCCAGTTTTTTATGACTTCTGCGATAATTCAAATATCTGAAATAGTACTAATACACAGATTTTCATCAGATTTCAGCTTGAATTAAAATTTAAAAGGCGTTATTACGGATTTTTCAAAAAGTTCCGGCAAGAATTTAACATTTTTACAAAAATTGCTATTAGAAAATAGTGATATTTCGATGCGAAATCCTTTTTCTTAAGTATTTATCATCATGTTTCTTTCTTTTCGATTCAACATTCGTAAATACCTAAATCGCGTTGTATTAGTTCCAAATTCCAACACCAGAGTGCTTGCATTAGTTCCATATTCGATCACCAGGGAGCGCACCTTAATACTAACAAAAGTGTATCTTAAGAAAACTCCGTTAAAGAATCTATCAGTAGATATGTTACTCGATGTCGCAGTGCTTCAAAATAAGAATTTGAGATTTTTGAAAAAATTACTATTCTTCAATAGTGGCATTAAATGCGAAATATATTTTTATAAATTTATATCATATGTCATAAACTATCTTAAAGTTTCAAATAGATCAACCTAGAATTTCCGTTAGATTTCCTGATTTTGTTTGCCCCCCCCCCCTCTTTCCCTTTCGTAATGGGACTTTTTATACAATTTTTATCACATGTTATAAACTATCACAAAATTTCAACTCCAACAAGAATTTAACATTTTTACAAAAATCACTAATAGAAAATAGTGGTATTTGACGCGGCATCTTTTTTCTTAAATATTTAACATCATGTTATATTATGTATCAAAAAGTTTCACAAAATTGGTAATATTTAATTAGCAGCTAAAACTTAAAAAAACGCTGAGCTTTTTAAAAAAAATCTAGCGTCCCCTTACTCTACCTCCCCGCCGTATCCTAAATTTCAAGTGTCATGCTTTATTTAAGCTTTTTCCTATTTTTAAAAGGATTCGGATATTTACTTTTTTAATATGAACAGTTTCGCGTGAAGTGATGTGTGTGAAAACCAATATCTGTTACGAATTAAAAATCTTTTCATAAAACCAAAAGTTTCTATCCGATTGAAAAAAAAATCCGCTCTATCTTTATATTTAAACTCAGAACCCCCAAAATTAATCAGGTAAACGCCTTATCAGAAGAAACCTACATCCAAAATTTAAAACAAATCGGTAAATTATCCCTGAAAAATCTATTTGCATAAATTAACAGTGTTACCCCCCATTCCCTCCTTTCTTTATATGTAAACAATGAACACCCACAGCTAATCATGGATGTACCTTATCAAACTGATATTGTACCTAAAATTTTAATAAAATCTGATACTTTTGCATGAAAACTGACCTAACGAAGTTAAGGAGTGTGTGTGTGTTGGGGGGGTGGGGGGGTGCGGTTTAGCCTTTTGTTCCCCTTCCCTTATTCTTATCCAATGAACCCCTGAAACTAATCAGGAAAGTTCGTTATCAAGATAAATCTATGTCCAAATTTTGAAGCAAATTGGATATTTCTATCAGGAATTATCGCATTACGTACATACGTACGTACACGATTACATATACTCACACAGAATCTGCGAGCGCATTAGCTCTCATACTTTGATAGTCTGTGAGCTAAAATCGCGTCAAACTACATTGGCCTAGGCTAAATTAGATCAAAACTAGAAAGTTGGCGCCTTGACGGTCTTTAGATTAAAAAAAATCACGCCAAATTGAATTGGCCTAGGACAATCTAGTTCGGCCTAGGATAAACTAATTCAAACCAATGAATAGCAGGCTAAACTAGTTCATCCTAATGACCGTTCGGCCAAACTAGTTTGGCCTAGGAAAATCTAGTTTATCCGATGGGCGTTCGGATAGACTAGTTTGGCCTAGGAAAAACTAGTTTATCCGATGGGCGTTCGGATAGACTAGTTTGGCCTAGGAAAAACTAGTTTATCCGATGGGCGTTAGGATAGACTAGTTTGGCCTAGGAAAAACTAGTTTATCCGATGGGCGTTAGGGTAGACTAGTTTGGACTAGGCCAATCTAGTTTGGCCTAAAATCGGGTTTGGCCTGTAACATATATAAGAATATATAATATAATATATAAAGAATACTAATAGTGAATTTTTAGATTAAGTTTTTTATTCTTATTATTTAATTTTAAATTTGTTTTTTAATATTTTAATAGAAGAGGGGGTAATTAAATGTCAGTTACAGGGAATTCAAATAACCCATACGTAATTTAGCCCTGTTCATTGCAAAGAATTTCATGTATATATGTATTTTTTTATTTATTTATTTTTTGTATTGTATTTATTTTTTTTTATTTATTTATTTTTACTTCTCCGATGTATTAAAAATAAGTGTCAATCAAGTTATCGAAAATATCTTAATCTTTTTATGCATATTATCAAATATTTCTGGTAAAATTATTAATCTGTAAATAGTTTTATAGATAATTGAAAAAAATAATAATTTAAAGTAATTGTGTTGTAAATAGTCAGCTTATAAAATATGATAAGAAATTGCCTGCACCTTCTGTGTAATATATTTTTTTTTTTGTAGACTGCAAATTATTTCAAAAAAATATGTTCTATAATATAAACTTTAAATTTTTTAATCAAAATTGTAACAGCAATGAATATGTAAGCCCTTTTTTTAATGCAAAAGGGAACTTTTTATTTTTTATTGAGAGGTTACAAGCGTGCAAATTTTTTAAATGAAGGACAGAAATAATACTATTTTGTAAAGCAATGGGCAGGTTGGGTTCAGCAGCTGCACCCTTCTAAAACAGCGTGAGAAACAAGGGCGAATCCAGTCCAACCTCCAGGGGGGGGGGGGTTACAACTTTTGTCAGATGATTTAATGAAACAATTTTAAAATACAGTAAATCTTGTGAAAACGGAATTACGATAAAAAGTGGCAAATTTCGCCAATCGGGCATGAAAAAAATTGCGAATTTTGTCGATTAGGCACGAAAAATCTCAGATTTCGTTTATCGGGCAAGGAAAAAAAAATTAATTTTTTTATAATACTTGAAATAGGTTGCGGAAAAAGTTGCCTGTTTACTGCACAAAAAAAAAACGCGAATTTTGTTGATCGGGCGCTGAAAAATTGAAAATATCGTCAACTGGACATTGAAAAATTGCCAGTTTTGTCTATCGGCCTTCAAAAAACCTCGTATTTTGTCTGTATGTCTCTGAAAAGTCGCAAATTTTGTCGATCGAGCACAAAAAATCACTGATTTTGTATATCTGGTACAAAAAAATCGCAAATTTCGTTACTAAAGCAGGGAAAATCTCCAATTTCTCAATCGCTTCATAAAAAGCACGAATTTATTCGATCGGGAACAGAAAAATCGCGAATTTTGTTGATTGGGAATAAAAAAATTGTTAATTTCGAGTTGATATGGAATGCAAAAATTTCCAATTTCGTGAATCGGAAAAGAAATTATTGCGAATGTAAGTCGATTCTCTTCATAAAAAGAGCGATTTGGGAGATTAGGTACGAAAAACTCGTGAATTTTGTCGATTCGGAACAAAAAAGTCACTAATTTCGTTGATAGGGTATGGAAAAATCGAAGACTTTGTCGATGATGCGAAAAATCAAAAATTTTTTTGAGCGGCTGCAGAACAATAGCGAGTTTCATTAGTTTATCGCGAGAGAAAAAAAAAAAATCAGATTTCATCAATTTACGGCAGGGAAAAAATGCAGATTTCATCAGTCAGTTAAGAAAAATGCGTATTTCATGGACAAGAACGGAAACAGACTCGAATCTCATCGATTGGGCACAGAAAAATCCTGAATATTGTCGATCGCTTTCGTAAAAAGCACGAATTTAGTCGACCGGGAACGATAAATCGCTTTTGGTAGGGCACGGAAAAAACGCGATCTTTGTCAATCGGGAATGAAAAAGTCGCAAATATGGTCGATCAGTTTCATAAAAAGCGCAAATACAGTCGATCAGGAATGAAAAAAATCGCGAATTACGTTGATATGGCGAACAAAAATTGACAATTCTATCGATAGGGAAACAAAATTATCGTGAATACGGTTGATCGCCTTCGTAAAAAACATAAATTCGAGTGATCGAGTACAAAAAACTCCCGAATTTTGTTGATAGGGCACGGAAAAACCGCTAATTTTGTCGATGATGCGTGGAAAAATTAAAAAAATCTGAGTGGCTGCGGAACAATCGTGAGTTTCGTCAGTTTATCGCAAGAAGAAAATCACGGATTTCATCAATTTACGGCAGGTATAAAAACAGATTTCGTCAGTCAATTAAGAAACACTTATTTCATAGTTCATGTGTGGAAAAGTTCGCATTTCATCGAACAAGAACGGAAAAATGTGCTAATTTTGTGGATTAGGCCGGAAAAATCGTGAATTTTTTCAACCAAGTGAAGAATAATGAAGTGAATTTCGCAGACCATTCGTGGAAAAAATCTCAAATTTTGTCGATCACACCCGAAAAAATCGTTAATTTCGTCGATTAGGCATCGAAAAATTGTGAATTTCATGGATCAGCTTTGCAAAAATCGCAAATTTCACCAATCGGGTGTGGAAAAATTGTGAATTATGTCGATTAGGCGTGGAAAATTCCTGAATTTTCTTGATTAGTTTCGAAAAAAGCGCAAATTCTTTCGATTAGACGTTATTTTGCGTTCTTGTTTTAGCACTTTTTACTTACACTGTGCATCACTCTTTGAAGAGCTCCAGGGGGGGGGGGTCATGACCCCCATGACCCCCCCCCCCCTTAGATCCGCCACTGGTGAGAAAAATTCTGAAATAAAATTTTTATTTTGGAACGGGCACAAAACAGACTTCAGAAAAACATTTATCTGTTTCATTCGTAGAAGAAAAAAAAAATTCAATAAATGAACCACATATACAATATCAGAATTCCAATAATAGTAATAATAGCTGTTTTTATTTATTGTGTGTTAAACGTTGATTTTAATTATTGTAACCAGAATTCCACTTTGTATATCACTGTTAAATTCAAATACTTTTTTGCAGGAAGGGATTTCTGTGCTTGTGGGCAGGGACATTATAGAGTTCTTATGTGTGTGGGGGGGGAATTGAAAACACAAAATCTTGGGGGGGGGGAGGTGGAGAGAAATATTTCATTGCTCCAATGGGGAATGTCTCCCGGGCTTGTCCATGAGTTCAACACTGCTTTATACACTTAAATGATTTTGATATGTTTGTTTTCAAATAAAATTATATCTGTGCTAGATGTTGATAATTCGATAATATAATGAATAAATATAAACTTGAAAACAATGTTAATTACATGACAAAAATCTAAAAGTAAGATTTTAGAATGCATTTTCTAAAAATTTTTGAAAGATTGTACAAGTATTTAAAATAAAGGTAAGTGAATTTTTATTTATTTTATAAGATAAATATTGTATTTTTGGAATTAGCGAATTTCCATGTTTATGATTTTATTTTTCTTTAACCGATTAACAAATTTCACTATATTTAAAAGCAATAGACTCCAGAATTTCTTTCGATGAAATTTGCTGGGTTTTTTTTTCGTGATCTGTTTACAAAATTTGTTTTTTAGGGATTTTTTGTCAAAACTTGCCTTCTTTTTTTGCGATCCGTTGACGAAATTCACATTTTTTTTTTTTTTTTTTTTTTTTTGCGATACATGGACAAAAATTGTGTTTTTTCGCGACCTCTCGACGAATTTAGTAGTTTTTCCACAATATTTTAAGAAAACAGTCATTTTCTGATCGTTTTTTAATGAAATTTGCCTTTTTTTAAATTTGTTTACAAATTTTGTCTTTTAGGATTTTTTGTCAAAATTTACTGTTTTTCTGAGATTTTTCACAATTTTTTAACGAAATTCACATTTTTTTCTCCGATACCTATAGAAAATGAGGTGTTTTCTCATGATCGTTTAATGAAATTCACCTTTTTTTTGCAATCTGTTTACAAATATTGTCTTTTTTTTTCAGGATTTTTGTTGAAATGTGCCGTTTTTGGGGGATTTTTTTTTAACAAAATTTATAGTTTTTTCCCAATTCTTTGACAAAATTAGTCGTTTTTGTAATCTTTTTACAATATTTACCATTTTTAGCAATCTGCCTAGAAAATTTGCAGATTTTTTTTCAGCATCGCTTGTTGAAATTTGTCTTTTTCTCGGGATCTTGATGAAATTTGTTTTAAATTTTCCATTTTTTTCACGGTCACTTATCAAAATTTGCATTTTTTACAACCCATTTTATAACATGGTGAGTTTTTGGATTTATCTTTGTGGGTTGACTTACGCATACATGCTACTTTTCTGCAGAAATGCTGAATTCCGTCTTTTTCGGCGATGAATTTTATCATCCCTGGGATCGATGCAAATATGCATTATAATTTGTTGGCCTTCTTATTGAGGGAAGGAAGGTGTAAATACAACAAAAACATGAATACTAACCGCACCAAATTGAGAAAATTTCTTCAAAGGACTGTAGGAAAAAATGCAAATTTCTCTAAAGGATCGCGAAAAAACCTATAAGTTTGTTTAACGATCATGGAAAAAAAATAGTCAGTTTCAAACAGTCAATTAGCGGAGTTTTCTTCAACAGATTGCGGAAAGAAAAATGCTATTTCAGTCAAAGGATTACGGAAAAAGACGCAGCTTTTGTTAAAGGATTAGGAAAAATACTCAAATTTTTGTTGAAAAATCGTGGAAAATACTCAAACTTTTTCGGAAGATCGAAGAAAATATTCTAATTTTGTCAAAAAATCAGGGAAAATATGCGGTTTTATTTGAAAGATCAGCAGAAATATGAAAATTTTGATGAAAGAACTTGGAAAATGCACGAATTTTTCCAAAAGATCGCGGAAAATTGCAAATTTTGCCGAAAGATCGAGGAAAATGAGACTTTTCTCGTTAGATCGAGGAAAATAGAAGTTTTTTGTAGAAAGATAACAGAAAATAGACGTATTTTGAAGAAAGATCGGTAGAAAATCATGAATTTTTTGAAAGATTGAAGAAAACTCACTAATTTTATCGAAAGATCGTGGAAAAAAGGGAAATTTCTCAAAAGATCTCAGAAAATATGTGGATTTTGATGAAAGATCTCAGAAAATATGCAGATTTTGACGAAAGGTCTTGGAAAGTATGCAAATTTTGACAAAAGATCACAGAAAATACACGAATTATGGTGTAATATCGCAGAAAATACTCGAAAGATTGTGGAAAATATGTGAATTTTGTCAAAAATGGTGAGAAAAACTGTGAATATCGCTAAAGGATTATGGATAATATAAATTTCATTGAAAAAATCGTAGAAAAAAGTGCAATTTTTGTAAAATGTTCACAAAAAACACTAATTTAATTAAAAAATTACAGAAAAGTGCTAATTTTGTTAAAACGCTGCGATAAAATGCTAATTTTGTCAAAACTCCGTGAAGCTGTGAAAGTTCAGCTTTTTTTTTTTTTTTTTTTTTTTTTTTTGCTGAGCCAGTACCATGTCTGTTACATATTGCATTACTTATTTTTATTTATTTATATTATACCAACACTTGTATGACTTTTTTCATTTTTTTTCTTCCCACATGTGCCCATGGTGGCAAAATGAAAGGCAGGGGGGGGTGGAGTGGTAAATGAAGAATATGTTAGTCATTTCATACAAAAATGTATATATTTATGATATACAAAGAAACTCGCAAGCTAATGTTAAACCTACGGGAGCAACCTTTTGAGGTATGTGAAAATAAAAGTAATTATATATATAATCTGTAATAAAAATCAAAAAGTATTCAGTAGCCCAATTATAATTCAATCTCAGCTGTTCTGAGCAAGAAAAAAAAACATTTAAAATTATCAATATGCAAGTGAGAAATTTTTTTAAAGAATGCTCTCATAGGTTTAATAGTGATGCAATTTCTTTGCATGACCAGTTTCGATTTTTAATGTTTAAACTAATGTTAATCTTATGGGGAAGTTTACATTTTTTTGCTAGCATTTTAGTTATTATTTATTTTTTTGGGATTTTTTTTCCATTAAGCTCTTACAGTTGATCAATTTTATTGTGTATGAGGACATGGGAGGTGCAGGTTCCCCACCCCCATGCAGATGCTCAACAAATTTCATTTTATCTTGTAAACAGCTGCCGAATTTCCCTATTTTTCTGCACAACTTACTGGATAAACTTGTGAGTTTTCTTTCCACATGTAATCAATAAATGAATCAGGCATTTTTTTTTTTTTTGACAGATTGAAGAATGTTTTTTTTATCATACAAAAATGTATATATTTAAATTTATGATATACAAAGAATCTCACAAGCTAATGTTAAATCTATGGGAGCATCCTTTTGAGATATGTGAGAGTAAAAGAAGCTTTATATATACATAATCTGTAATAAAAATCGAAAAGTAAACAGTAACCCAATTTTTAACATTAGCAGTTCAATTTCTTTGCATGACTATTTAAGATTTAAAACACTCAAGCTAATGCTAATCTTATGGGAGTGTTCACATATATTTTGCTAGCATTTTAATTATTATTAAAAAATTTTTACTTTTTAAGGGTTTTTTTTTCACATTAAGCTATTACGGTCAATAACTTTAATTGTGTATGAGGACAGGCAAGGTGCAGATTCCTCTCCCCCCCCCCTCCCTCAGGTGGTCCAAAAATTTCATTTTAACCAGTAAACAGTTGGTGAATTTCCCTGTTATCCCTCGCGACTTACTGGCAAAAGAAGTATTTATTTTTGACGGACTGAAAATTTTTTTTTCATCATAGCCAACTGTTTGGTGAATTTCTCGATTTTTTCACAAAAACGATAGACAATTTTGCAAAGCTTTTCGGCAGCCTAATGACAGAAATAACATTTCTAAAAAAAAAAAAAAAAAGCAAAATTCTTTATTTGATTACAGGCAAAAAAATCGCTGAATTCATCAGTGAATTGGGAAGATCTCCAAAAAATCAATCAGTCACAGAAAATATTAAAATTTATTGTGAAAAATGAACTTTAAAAATATATATATATGTATAAATTATTTAACAAGATACAACTGCTCCCTTTTTTGAAAATTCTCCCCCCCCCTCCGATATTTTTATCTCAAATATATACTAAAATTATGTTGTTTATATATATATATATATATAAAAGAGCTGCTCTAAAAAAGAAAAAAAAGGCATGAATTTTTATAAAAGGGCTATTATGTACCTTGTTCAGAAAAAAATATTTTGAATTGGTTTGTTTACACTTTTTTTATCAGTAAAATTTTGAAATGTTTTCCTGTGGTAGATGAATTTTGTGACTTTTCCCTATTTAAAATGTTATTATGCAATATTTTTTCTTTACATTAATTATTATTCATTATGCAATATTCAGTGTGACTCATTTAACGATTTTTCACCAGAAATTGGCTTAAAATTTTTGCATTTTTTTCTCCTGCCACCGACTAAAAAATCTCAATATTTTTTTTTTCTTACAATTCACTGGTGAGTTTCTTTTACTGCAGCAGATTGTTAAATTTCTCATTATTTTAAAGTAACGGAATAAAGAAACTCTCTCTCTCTCTCTCTCTCTCTCTTTTTTTTTTTTTTTTTTTTTTCAAATAATTGACTGGGAAATATTGTGAATTTTTTTAAAGAGTGAAATATTGTATCAATTTTTTTCGCATTACTGATTTATGAGTTTTGAAACATTTTATTCCTACATGTTAAAAAAATTTGCAGCTGTAATTGATTTACAATTTTTTTCATTGGGTAAACGGATAAATTTCGCTGATTTTTCCTGTGGACGAATGAAGAATTTCATTATTTTTTCTGCTTTTCATATGCTTTTGAAATTGTAGCGTTTTTATCATTTTAGATCCTTTTTTTATGGTGTTCTGATAAATATGTATAATATCTAAAAATTTCAAAGAAAGGGGGAAAGAGGACATTTCAAGGGGCATAATTTTTCGAGGGATTCAAAGCAGGGCTCTTTTGCTGATATCCCTGTTGTGACATACCTTTTGAAAGGCATGTAACTACTTAATCTTGTTATGCATCAACAGTTTCTCTTTTCTCATTTATTCCCCCCCCCGAAGGGGACAGTTTTCTAAATTTTGTTGCCCCCCACATGTGACATATTGTTGGAAAACCTGTGACTCCTTATACATGTTATGCACCTCCTTTCCCCCTACCCTCATTTTGCTACCCCCCAGGGGGACACCTCAGGGTTTCCCCTAGTGGGGGTAAGCGGGGCTAAAGGCTAACTTCAGGTATTTCGGACAAAGTGTCAAGGGATTACGCAGGTTTTATTACCTTCAGGAAAGTGTAAGGTATTTCGGACAAAGTATCAAGGGTTTACGCAGGTTTTATTACCTTCAGGGAAGCTTAAGGTATTTCGGACAAAAATGTGGAGGGGGAAATACAGGTTTTTTACCTTAAGGTAGCTTTCAGGTTTTTTTGTCCGAAATACCTTGAGCTTCCCTGAAGGTTTTTTTAAAGGTTTTTTGCTGACTTTTTTACCTGGGTTGTAACAGTTTCAAAAGCAAAATAAAATTTTTAGAAAGAAATTTGCGGCATTACTACTATTTTCTCGAATTTTAAATTCAATTTTAATACATTTGTAGCGCTTGGATTTCATCCTGTACCAGGAATTAGATAAAAAGTTTGGATTTCCTTTCAGAATGATATCTTCCATCATCTACTTTCACGAAGACAAAAATTTCAATTTTAGATTTTCTGCGATGTTGCTTACATAAAATCATGTAATATCATTTTCTTGAAATGTCATAACGAGAGGAAAAAAACAGTCTATACGTTCTCAGATTATATTACAGAAAGAGAAAGCATTTTATCTGAAACATTTTTTTTTTAAATATCAGGCACTTTCTATACGTCGAGTTTCGATGTAGTAAATGTCATTTAAAATGATTTAAAATATTGTTTATATTATACACTGAGAATGGTATCAGGTCCTTTTTTGAATAATGTTCTTGCAGCTTTTAAGATTTTTAATAAAAAATGAATACCGAGTTTGAACTTTTTACCATCAAAATATTTTTTCTTATCAATTGTAATATCATATGCTAGTAGTAAATAACGTTATCGCATAAATTTTCGCTATTTTTTTTTTTTTTTTGGGGGGGGGGGCAGATTTAACATTTTTGGTTTTGGGGTGCTATTAAAAGTACAGCTTTTTTAATTCAGTATTTTTCTGTTTTAATTAATACTAGTTTTTTTATTTAAATGTAGTAATGTTAGTATGCGTTTATGCATTTACTGTATGGCTTCATTAAAGTTTAGGCGTTTACTAATAATAATAATAATAAATGTTTGTGTAATTCTCTTTGTAACGATTGCGATTATTTTGCTTTAAATATATATTTCACTTTAAGGTTAATTGGAAAAAATTCTGTAACGAAAAGGTTATAAGAGAAGTCTCATAGATGAAATTGATGTAAAGTGTTACCCTCTATATTTATACTTTTCTTTAAAAATTGAAGCTGCAAATTTTTTGATTCCCTTAAAAATACAATTTGTCTACAGTTACCAGTTTAATACACTTTAAGAAGAAATACAGTTCTTTTATGTAGAAAACCATGGCTTGCTTAATGCTTGATTGCAAATGACGAGTTTTGCTTCATGCGAATACTGGTGTTTATCTCACCTAAAGTGAGGCAAATTATCTGATCTGTAGGAATTTTGTGTTTTAAATATGTTAATTGATTTATACTGTTATAAATAATAGCTAATAATAAATTGAGAATTATTAACATCGTCAGTGACCAGGTTTAATCAATGTATGTTATCCGAAAAACTCATTTCCTGTAAAAGTTATATATTAAACAATTATAAGTTTCATTTATTGAAATAAAACTTTTGATGGTAATAAATTTACAAGATTTAGTAAGCAGGTATTATTCAGTTTATGGGATTTTATATAAAAAATACATTTAGTGTATTTTCCTAATTATGACGTTTTAAAACGATAATACACATAAGGAACTATATATGATAGAAGAATAGTGATATTATTGCATGGACTTGGACGAGATCAGAAAAGAAGTACCAAAGTCTCCTCACCTCTGATGCGGAGTCTTGTGGAAAACACGCAAAACCATAGCTAATATATAGAATATATGGAAACGCTTAAGGAAGAAAAGCATGTAAGCAAAAATTATGATAGAATTTTAATAAAAAATAATCAAACATCCCCTCTTATTTACTTATTTTAGTTTTAGCATACATTACAACTTAATAAATTGAATTTATAAATTTATAATATTTAAAGATAGTTAAACTATTACGCAAATTATTGCAAGAAAACACAAATGGGAATATTTATATAAATCTAGTTATATTTACTTTAATTTTAAAACGTCATCAGTATTTTAATGTCAATAAAACATTTGTTGTCAGAACAGTTTAAAATATCAAACACAATTAATCCAAACGATATTTACTGAACATATTAGTATCGCTGTAAGTCATATTTCTTACTTTTCATATGCACTTTTAAGCAATATTTCGAAATTCTCTGCATAATATGCTTTCAAAATAATTCACTTACTGCAAACTCACTGTTTCTATATGTGTGTATGAATTTCATTTCGAATGCTTCATCTCTGTCAATATAACTTATTTGAAGATGTCAAAACACATTACTGACGCAGCTTTTTAATAAACTAATTTTCTGTCGTAAATAGTGCAACAAGAATCAAAGTTTACTGTAAACTTTTGTTTCTGTTGTAATAAACTTAATGGGAAAAGAATCTTAAAAATTGAGAGCAAAACTGCGATTTTAATATATTGTTGACAATATATACCGTTGGAAAAGCTTAAATTTACAGACACTGCCCCAGGGTGTGAAATTTCTACATATCAAGCCAGAAATATTTGAAATAACCAACTCTGCCGCAGGGGACAGCATTCTTTGAAAACTCCTTCTAAGATTGAAGTGCCGGAAGTCAAGAGATTTTGACAGTTTCTATAATTGGTTTTCTACGAAACGGCAAACTTGAATATGAGAGAAAGTGTTGGAAACTTTTATGATAAACGGGAAATAAATTTTCGACGGAGTAGTAAAAATTAATAATTTCTGGATTCTTAACAAGTTAATTAAGAGGGCTCTTTTTAATTTTAAAAGCTGTCGAACTGTTATAAAAATGGATAAGTATCTGGAAGGGGAAAAACCTAATTAATGATTTTCACTCACAGTTTGATAACATTTCCGAATTATTTTCAGGAATCATCTTGTTAAATTTGATCTATGAAATATGGGTAAGACAGTTTATAATTTTCTCTTTTAAATGTCTCTGAGATTTAAAACTAAAATAAACTAATTTTTTAAAATTATAATATTTATTTTAAAGTAATGGTAATAATAAATGTTTGCGAAAATGTCTTTTACCCAGCTATTTAAAAAAAAGTAATACTATTTATTTTAATTAATTGCAGACATTCTGCTATCCTGTAACAGTGGATAGCCTTGCTGACAAAGCAATATTTTGTGAATGGTGTTTGTATTTGGCGTTGGTGTAAAATTTTATTAAGCGTAGAAAAATATTTTTGATTGATGCTGCAATCATTACATGGTAAACACATAAATGAGTATCAGTAAAGGTGCATAGAAAATAAAATTTTGATCAAGTTTTCACAAAACACGGTATTGTTTAACGTAAGAATAAAAATCAGAGAAGGGATAATGTAGTTCATCTGAAAACGAACAAATTGAGGTAACTTCAAAGGCATAATATGATGCACTGACAGTCAAAGAATTGGAACATACATGCATTCTATTTTTAAAAAAAATTTAAAAATGTAATATGCGGTGCACGCTGTATAAGTTGAGTATAAAATGTCTTCAATGAAAAAAAAAATACCCAATGTGACAAATAGGGCCTATTATAGAAAATAATGGGCAAAATTAACAATAATTTATAAAGCATTTAATTGATTAGAATTTTGAATTGTTCTGTATATATTTATGGATACATATTTCTACATAACATACATATATATAGATATATACATATATACATATAACGCATTATGTTTAAAATGTCGTACAGTGCCAACAAAAAGAAATATTTACATTCATTGCCAAATGTGAAATTTGAGAAAAACAGTCCTTACTGATACATTTATTAGTAATGCTTCTTTTTTTTTATTTGTGCAGTTTTTACAGTTGGTATGAACGGTACGTCACGTTTAAAAAAATAATCAAACAAGAAAGAAGTCTTTATCCGTCTTTTTTAAACGTTTTTTTTTTTTTTTTTTTTTTTTTTTGTTTTGTTTACTACCATGCGGTAAAAAGCCTCTCATTTTTGAAATATATATTGTTTGCTTTGATGCTTCTAAATCTAAGACTTTACGGCTTCAGGAATGTTTTGTTTCAATAAAGTGAAAGCATAAAGTTTTTCAACAATTGTAAGCTTTTTATGGCAATATTGAGTACCAGAAAAGTTTCTTTTTGTAGAGAAAAGATTTTAAAAAATATCTTATTTTTTCAAACCACTGTTAGAACTAAAAATCACAAAGCAAAAATGATGTCTCGCAATTTGAAAAAATCTAAATTATGTTAAGCTGCAAGGGCCTCCACTCTACTTAAATAATGCATCATAGAAATTCTTCCCGCCTTTTTTTTATTTAAAACTAGAAAAGACAAAATAAAACATTCGAGCATTAAGATTATTTTAATAGAGCCAATATTTTTATTCCTGGCACTGTTTTCGGCAGGTCCAGAATTTTACACTGTAATAAAGCTTAAAATAAACAACCAAAATACTAAGAAGTGTCAACATGATGTTGTGTGAATATTTGAAGCTATAGCGATTGTCAAATGAATGTTGTTTTTTATTTTTAGTTTTATTTTAAAGCTTCTTAGATTATATCTATTATCTCTCTCTCTCTCTCTCTCTCTCTCTCTCTCTCTATCTATCTATCTATCTATCTATCTATCTATCTATCTATATATATATATATATATATACAGGGTGATTCAAAAAAGATGGGAAAAAATTTAAGGGGTAATAGTATACATCAAGACAAACAATATTAAATAGAAAACCAAGGGTCCCAAGCGTTTTCTAAAGGAGATAGCCACCATTAAAGTTTAGAATCCAAAATTTCAACTAAACATAAAAAACGGAAACATTGGTCGATTGATTTGCGGTTTTCACTAAAACTATTCTTTATGTTGGTATTTTCTTGAAAATAAATTATAAGGATAAATTCCGAAAAATGTCGATAGAGGGCGCTTTAGATTTTGGAGTAACGAACAACTGCTTTTTGCCGTTATTTTTTGCATCTCATTAAATAGTTTCGCAAGCTTAAACTTAAACTTAAATTTTGAGCTCAAAATCTGAATAGTTGGGAGTGGTTAAGCAGCTCAAACAGAACTGTGTTCAGAGGGCTCAAATTTCAAATGATTATAAAAAACGGAAAAATTGGTCGATTGATTTGCGGTTTTCACTAAAACTATTCTTTATATCGATATTTTATTGAAAATAATTTATAAAGCTAAATTTTAAAAAATGGCGATAGAGGGCGCTTTAGACTTTGGAGTTGCGAATAACTATTTTTTACCATTATTATTTGCATCTCGTTAATTTCTTAGAATCTTAGAGAATCCCGTTAGAATCTTAGACATAAACTTAAATTTTGCGCAGAAAATCTGAATTATTAGGAGAGGTTAAGTAGTGCAAGTTGCACTGTGTTCAATGAGGTGGGGAGTTTCAAATTTCAAATGATTATAAAAAACGGAAAAATTTCTCGGATTGTTTCCGGTTTTCGCTAAAACTATTCTTTATGTCATTATTTCCTTGAAAATAAATTTTAAAGATAAATTTTTAAAAATTTCGTTTGAGGGTGCCCTTAACTTTAGAGTAACCAACAACTATTTTTAAAAGTTATTTTTTCAATCGAATGAAATGCTTGCAAATGCTTAGACTTAAATGTTGAGCTCAAATTCTGAATAGTTGGGAGGGGATAAAAAGGGCAAACTGAACTGTGTTCAAGAGTTGAAAAGTTACTCTCCCCACCCCTCGAATAGAGTTCAATTTTGAGCTACATAATTAATCACGATTCAGAATTTGAGCTCAAAATTTAACTATAAATTTTCCAAACATTTATTAGATAAAAAAAGTACCAGTTAAAAGTAGTTGTTGGTTACTTTAAAGTTTAAGGCAACCACTAACGGAAATTTTTTTTAAATTTATTTTCAAGAAAATATTGGCATAAAGAATAGTTTTGGCGAAAACCGTAAACGAATCTACCATTTTTTCCGTTTTTTATGATAACTTGAAATTTGAACCTCCCCACCCCCAATGAACACAGTTCACTTTGCTCTACTTAACCACTGCCAACTTTTCAGATTTTCGCACAATATAACTTTATGTCTAAGCTTCTAAAAAAATTTAACGAGATGCCAATAATAACGGTAAAAAATAGACATATATAGGACAGTTGCACCATAAAATTTAACTAATAATAACAACACATTGCTCATAACATAATGCAAACATTATCATATTTTCCTGAAGACGCCCGCAAAAGACGGCGCGAAACGTTGAAAGTTTTATTTTATTTTAAGTGTACAAATGTATATTAAAATTCCTGTTTTGTGCACCACTGAGCAATGTGTTGTTATTATTAGGTAAAAAATAGTTTTTTCTTACTCCTAAGTCTAAAGCGAACTCTATCGTCATTTTTTAAAATTTAGCTTTATAATTTATTTTTAATAAAATACCGATATAAAGAATAGATTTAGCGAAAGCTTCAAATCAATCGACCAATTTTTCGTTTTTTATAATCATTTGAAATTTGAACCTCTGAGCACAGTTCAGTTTGGGCTACTTAACCACTCCCAACTATTCAGATTTTGAGCTTAAAATTTAAGTTTAAGTCTAAGCCTGCAAAACCATTTAATCAGATGCAAAAAATAACGGCAAAAAACAGTTGTTCGTTACTCCAAAGTCTAAAGCGTGCTCTATCGACAATTTTCGGAACTTATCTTTATAATTTATTTTCATGAAGATACCAACATAAAGAATAGTTTTAGTGAAAACCGCAAATCAATCGACCAATTTTTCCGTTTTTTATGTTTATTTGAAATTTTGGACCCTAAACTTTAATGGCGGCTATCTCCTTTGGAAAACGCTTGGGACCCTTGGTTTCCTATTTCATATTGTTTGTTTTGATATATACTATTACCCTTTAAAAATGTTCCCAACTTTTTTGAATCACCCTGTATATAACTATTAACTGTAACTGTATGTATAAAAAAAAACATGAGAAAAGGAATTAAAATGAATATATTCAAAATTTGTAGAACCAATGTAGATATAAATTGTTTAAATTATTATTCACAAACATGAAAATACTTCAATAAAAATAATTTGAATATTTGCAGCATATAAAGTGGTATTTAATTCAAAAAGCAAATGCTGTAATTTATTCAGAATAACATTTGAGAAAAAAAAAAAGGTTTGTTACATTAAACTCAAATCTTAATCTTTTGTCCAAGATGTGCATAATGATCTATGATAACACAAAACGTGTCATAAAAACAAAATTTAAAAAGTATTTGAAACTTGAATCACATATGCTATACAAGTTTCTATATATGTATATGTAACACATCTTGGATAAAAATTTGTAAAGGCATTTTTTTTTAAGTCCGGAGAGAATTATAGAAGGAAACATAGTTCACTAATGATTAATAAAAGGAATCTAACTAATAAGGATGTATTAATTAAAATACAGCACTGCACAAAACAAGAATTTTAATATACACTTGTACAAAAAAAATAAAAAGAAATATCAACGTTTCGCGCCGCCTTCTGTGGGAGTCTTCAGGAAAATATTATAGTGGAAGGACTAAGTTTGCATCTTGATCGAGAGATAATATTTCTAATAAATTAAAATAGAAAAAATTAAAAGTTTTAAAATGTTGCCACTTACACGTGAGTAAAAATTAAAATATTGCAACGAAATAAAAATTTTAAGATTTTATGTTATGCCATATTTTTGGAATATTGTAGGATAAATTATCATTACATGGTTTATTTTCTCGCGCGATGATTTCGATAGATTCTCTTATTTTACCTTGAACTGGGTTATTGCACGGAACTATGATTTTGGCCTCATCAAAATTCATATGGCAACCTTTGTTCACCAAGTAAAAGCGAAAAAGAGCAGTATTCTGTTTATATTGTTTTATATCTTTGCGATGCTCTTTAAATCTAATTAAAAATTTCCGCGTAGACATGCCGATGTAGACTTTTTAAACATTATTAGATAAAGTGATGGCGATTTCATAAATAACAGATTTTTGATCCGTTGGAATTTTGTCGATCTTATTTGTAACGATGTCAATGAGATATGGAGGTGGAATGGCAACAAGTTTTATGTTATATTTTTGTGCGATCTTCTTTAGTTTTTCAAATATGTAAGGGATATAATGAAATTTTCTGTAAACTACGAGCTTTTCCTGTCGTTGGCCAGATGTGGGAGAATATTGTACTGTTGAACTATTTTATTTACAAATTTTGCAGGAAAACCATGGTAAAAAGCTATTTTCTGTATAAAATCAATTTCTTTATTTAATATGTCATCCGAACAAATCATAAAAGCTCTTTTAATAAATGACCTGAAAGCAGATATTTTGTATTCGAAAGGGATATTGGCTGAAAACGGGATAGTTGTATTTTCTTTTATTGGTTTTCTATAAACTGAAAATTTTAAACTTGAATTGCATCTATTAATTTGAACATCTAAAAATGGAAAAGAGGCGTTTTCTTCTACTTCAAGGGTGAAATTAATACTATTGCTTAATTCATTGACATCTTGTAGAAAAACATATAATTCAGCCAAACTGTGGTTCCATAATATGAAACATCATCAACATAACGGAACCAACATTCAGGTTTCAAATTAAACTTATTATTATTTTTTTTTGTTCTAGTGGTCTTAACGCGAATTCGGCAAACAAACCGGAAACTGGTGACCCCATCGGCGCACCATGCAGCTGTCGGTAAATAAGCTTTTAAAAAATGAAAATGTGACGGAAATCTATTAGGTTTAGGCCAGATTGAAGGGAGGTTTTGATATCTTGAGATATATTTGAATTTTTATCTATTATCAAATTAATATATTCTATGACTTCGTGCATATTGATGGAAGGATATAATGAAACTACGTCTAAACTTGGCATAATGGTGTTTGTATTAACTGGAACTACTTTAACTTTATCAATAAAATCTCTTGTAGACAAAATTGGAAATTCTGAAACAGGAAGTATCGACTTCAAGAAGATCACGAAAGCTTTTTCTAAAAAGTATGTGGGTGCAACACAGCGGGAAACTATGGGTCTTAATGGTAAACCTCGCTTATGATCTTTCAGTCTCCCAGTCAACATCGGAGTAACACCAGTATGATTGATCTTAATAAGTGATTTCATACTATCTAGCCATTTTCCAGTGCGAACTAAATCTTTAACTTTATGGAAAATTTTCTTGTTTAAATCTTCCTGCAAAGTTCACTTTCCATATCAATAATACACGCATTCATTTTATCAATGTAAGCTAATCTGTCCAAAACTGCTATTTTGTTTGATTTGTCTGTATTGATAATGATAATATTCGGGTCCTTTTTTATATTCTTTAATGTCCTCAAAATTACGCTCTGTTTTTCTTAAGTTCTTCAAAAAGATCTTACATTTCTTACATTTCTCCAGAAATGTAAGAAAAAGTTATTCCAAAGTTTATTTCTATCAAGGATAATGAAGTTTTTAAAAGATTTCCTCCGAAGAAACTTAGTTTTGAGCTCCAATGCCTAAATTTATATATTAGAGACAAATTCGCATACGTCAACTTTTTATCAAATAAGATTTTTCATCTTTATAGTGAATTTGTTAATAAAACCCCTGCTGATGTTTTCGACCATAAAATGCATGTAATTTCCAGTTTGCTTCATATCCAATATACAGAGAAAACTAACATCCACGCAAGGAAATTTGCAACTAATTATGGACCGGAAGCTTTGTTCTTCGCCTCCTTCAACTGCTAAACCAGTTCCTTATGTTAATTACTCAAGTAAAGTCTTTTCTAAAATTATAGATAGTGTTCTTTCTCTTGGACCAAAATTTGTATTTGATTATAATAAAACCAAAATAGTATTATTGCAGATTGTGAAAACATCATTCAAGTCATCCCAGAAAGTAACAGTGATGAAGAGCGGGCAGCAATATACAGATTAGTAAGACAAATATCGTATAAACAGAATAAAGAACAGAGCGTAATTTTGAAGACATTAAAGAACTTAAAAAAGGACCTCAATATTATCATTATCAAGACAGACAAATCAAACAAAATAGCAGTTTTGGACAGATTAACACATTGATAAAATGAATGCGTGTATTGCTTATATGGAATGTGAACTTCTGTAGGAATATTTAAACAAGAAATTTTTCCGTAAAGTTGAAGAGTTAGTTCGCACTGGAAAATGGCCAGATAGTATGAAATCACTTATTAAGATCAATCATACTGGTGTTACTCCGATGTTGACTGGGAGACTGAAAGATCATAAGCCAGGTTTACCATTAAGACCCATAGTTTCCCGCTGTGTTGCACCCACATACTTTTTAGAAAAGACTTTCGTGATCTTCTTGAAGTCGATACTTCCTGTTTCAGAATTTTCAATTTTGTCTACAAGAGATTTTATTGATAAAGTTAAAGTAGTTCCAGTTATTACAAACACCATTATGGCAAGTTTAGATATAGCTTCATTATATCCTTCCATCAGTATGCACGAAGTCATAGAATATATTAATTTGATAATAGATAAAAATTCAAATATATCTCAAGATATCAAAACCTCCCTTAAATCTGGCCTAAACCTAATAGTTTTCAGTAACATTTTCATTTTTAATAAGAAACCGACAGCTGCATGGTGCGCCGATGGGGTCACCAGTTTCCGGTTTGTTTGCCGAATTCGCGTTAAGACCACTAGAACAAAAATTTTTTAATACGTTTAATTTGAAACCTGAATGTTGATTCCGTTATGTTGATGATGTTTTCATCTTATGGACCCCCAGTTTGGCTGAATTATATGTTTTTCTACAAGATGTCAAAGAATTAAGCAATAGTATTAATTTCACCCTTGAACTAGAAGAAAATGCCTCTTTTCCATTTTTAGATGTTCAAATTAATAGATGCAATTCAAGTTTAAAATTTTCAGTTTATAGAAAACCAATAAAAGAAAATACAACTATCCCGTTTTCATCCAACATGCCTTTCGTATACAAAATATCTGCTTTCAGGTCATTTATTAAAAGAGCTTTTATGATTTGTTCGGATGACATATTAAATAAAGAAATTGATTTTATACAGAAAATAGCTTTTTACCATGGTTTTCCTGCAAAATTTGTAAATAAAATAGTTCAACAGTACAATATTCCTCCCACATCTGGCCAACGACAGGAAAAGCTCGTAGTTTACAGAAAATTTCATTATATCCCTTACATATTTGAAAAACTAAAAAAGATCGCACAAAAATATAACATAAAACTTGTCGCCATTCCAACTCCATGTCTCATTGACATCGTTACAAATAAGATCGACAAAATTCCAGAAAGATCAAAAATCTGTTATTTATGAAATCGCCATCACTTTATCTAATAATGTTTAAAAAGTCTACATCGGCATGACTATGCGGAAATTTTTAATTAGATTTAAAGAGCATCGCAGAGATATAAAACAATATAAACAGAATACTGCTCTTTTTCGCTTCTACTTGGCGAACAAAGGTTGCCGTATGAATTTTGATGAGGCCAAAATCATAGTTCCGTGCAATAACCCAGTTCAAGGTAAAATAAGAGAATCTATCGAAATCATCGCGCGAGAAAATAAACCATGTAATGATAATTTATCCTACAATATTCCAAAAATATGGCATAACATCATAAAATCTTAAAATTTTTATTTCGTTGCAATATTTTAATTCTTACTCACGTGTAAGTGGCAACATTTTAAAACTTTTAATTCATTTCTATTTTAATTTATTAGAATTATTATCTCTCGATCAAGATGCAAACTTAGTCCTTCCATTATCATATTTTCCTAAAGACGCCCGCAGAAGACGGCGCGAAACGTTGATATTTCTATTTTATTTTATTTGTACAAGTGTATATTAAAAATCTTGTTTTGCGCACCAATGAGCAATGTGTTGTTATTATTAGGTAAAAAATAGTTTAATAAATACATACATTTAATAAATTTTAATAAATACATAACAAATTTTAATTAACAAATTAATAAATTTTAATAAACACATTCTTATTAGTTAAATTTTATGGTGCAACTGTCCTGAATATATTTATGAAAAAAAAGGAATCTAATTTTTGTTTGCCATAATTTTATCAGATGTCTAACATGCAAAAATGAAAGTGATGGCTATAGATTATTTTACTAATTTTCTTTAAATAAGAATGTGCCTGCCATTTTAAATAGTCTTAGATGACTATTTTATGCAGTTTAAGACATGGAAGTCATCAAGCTATCTATAAAAAGGAAGTGGCGAAGAAGTGGTGTAGATGTAAAAAAAAAAAAAGATTATGCTGTAAGCAGAGGGTATGCTCAAAGGTCTTAAATGCTCATAGTTAGGATAAACGCTATAGTTATAATTGAGAAACGCATAATTGCGGTAACAACAAATTGCGGTACTCCAAAGGCATGCTATGACGCACTGACAGTCAAAGAATTGTAAAATACATGTATTCCATTAAAAAAAATCACAACTGTAATATCCGTTGCACTTTGTATAAGTTGAGTATAAAATATCTTTAAAAAATACCCAAATAGGGCCTATTATAGAACATAATGGGCAAAATTAACAATAATTTATAAAACATTTATTGCTTAAAATTTTGAATTGTTCTGTATATATTTATGCATGCATATTTATACATAACATACATGTTGTTACAAATTGGCTTCTGGGTCTCAAGAATAATAAATATGAGAGTGAAAAGAAAACTATTCTTTAAAAACTAGCGTCTGAATTGCAGTTAGGTTTCGTTGACTACTTTTTAATGACATTTGCGTTCACAATAAAAGAAGGAAATACACACTAAAGGTATTTAGTTAAATAGGACCAATTCTTTGAAAACTATTGCTAGTCAAAATCATATATTCGGTAAAATTAATATGATTTTGAAATGCAATTATTTTGAAATTGTTTTATAATTGCTATGCATGTTTTGTCGATTTGTATAATGTGATAAGTTCTTTTTTGCCTCTTTTTTTGTATTTGTAGGACATTTTATACGCATTCCACTATATGAGATAACAATATAAACGAATTTGATATATTTTCTGTAATCTATCAAGCAAAAAAAACCTTAGATAAATCTCAGTTTTTGCTTATTTCCTATTGCCCTTACGAAGATGTCATAGTTAGAAACGATTGTACACAGTGCTGAATGATAAATTGCCAATTGTAGGCCTAGGTGAACAATTGAATGATTAATTAGATTGAATAGATAACTCGAAATTTCGAGAAAGCTCTTGCAATCCATCTTCTGTAAGTACTTTTCGTTCAGCACCAGCTTATTTCTTAATGTCATATTAAGCGATGCATCTATCTTCGATTTTCCTGGGAAAAGATTAGAGTAGACAATAAAAATAAATATAGTTTTCTGTCTTCAAAGAAAGATATGTACCCATAGTACAATATCATTTCTGAGTAACTCGAAGGATCTAATCTGATCGTGATAAAAATAGATTAATAACGAAGCAATCATACTATAGTGGGTAACATACATAGTTCTGTTATTTTTGCAGTGTGAGACTTTTATTTAAAAAAAGTCAGTATTCCTAAATACAAAAATAAATTGTATTTGTAAGTTCTTAGATGAACATAACCAGGAAATCATTAGCTGGAATTTTATAGTTTTTTCTGATTTTATCATAATTTGTTTCGAACACAGTCGAATATTTTTTTTTTAATCACATTACATTTCAGATTTCCATTTCGATAAATAAATAAATGAATAAAAATTATTTTTTCAAACAGTAATTTATCAATAAATTCTGTATTTAAAAAAAAAAAAAAAAAAAAAAAAAAAAAAAAAAAAAAAACTTTTTGTATATTCATGTAGAACATATTTTGACGGTGAAGGCGATTAAAATAGAAATAATTTTTAAGTTGCATTTGCGTAAAAGAAAAAAAGCATTTTTTTATTAATTTGTAAAGCAAGGTTTTAAAATAATAAACTTACCAGAGTAAACGACAATTGTTGTAAAATATATTCAACGTTCGTAACTTATTTTTATCAATATATTAGTTTGACCCGTGATTAGAAGTCGTTGTGAATCTATTGATGAGTTAGAGGGTAATTTCATATTAATTATTTTTTAAATAATGAAGTGGATAAATAGCACGACTTATATTTATGCATACAATGACTTTGTATATCACGCTTTTTTCTTTTTAAAATTTTTTTCTTGATAAGTATTGAAATCCTTTATTTAGATATGCTGTCTGTCTAACTTTTTCTGAATTATAACAATTTTTAAGTGATTAGAAATAATCACGTTTCTTATGAAATTAACATGCGCAAAACAGGGATGAATACCACTTAGATTAGATATTAAAATGAGTATAAACATTAGGAATACTGGTTTGGTTAAAAATGCGCAGTGTTTGCTTACAAATATTATTTTGTGTTCACCGTTGACTCACACACACACATAATTGTTGGTTTTTTAGTCATATAATGTCAATTGACATTTTTTATGTTTTTTAAACATATGTTAGCATAGAGCTACATTCAGCTATTGCAATTTCTAAAGTAGTAGAAATATTTCTCAGTAAACTCTGTACATATAAAAGGAACAATACATCTGTTATATTCAAAATTAAAAATGGAAGAATTATACATTTTCACAAAATTCGATTTATCGTGAACTGAATTCGAAATGGTTACTGCATGTGTAGATATTCTTTAAAGATTCGTTTATCAAAGCATACATACCAGTATCTTCCAAGTTCTGAATTGTGTAATAACATGGCAGAACAACCAAATGATACAAAATAACTTTTATAAAATTTAAGGGTTAATCATAATCGAAAACACTTCCTATGACCCCGCACACGATACTTTTTTCAAGATAATGAAACCTCACTCTTATTGGAAAACTGATATTAACCAGATTTTGCCAATACCTGATACATAAGATAGGACAGGAGATTTCAATATATTGTGTGCCTCCTTGTAGAATTCCATTGAGGATAATACGCAGGTGCTCACGTTCATTTATGCTGATTTCTGTACTGGTAATCAAGCCATCTTATCTGTACTATGGCGTGTTTGAACGTTGTAGATGTTTCGATAACGTTTTCCATGCAATCTTGTATACATTAGAGTCACATACCAGATTGAAACAGTACTCTTCAAGGAAAAACACTTGAATCCAATCTCATAATGTGAATTCTAGATAATTATCATGCAAAAGTTTTTCAACTGCTATATATTTTGAAATGAAAATATAGCATATCATTGCACTCTAAGCATAGAGGTCACGGTGTTAAAATTAATTTCGGACTGTCTGGCTTGAGGAAATAGGTTGCCAAAAATTGTTATTTCAATTGCTAGTTCTTATTGTTACAAAAGCAAACATACTTGTTGCTAAGTGCAATTGTACATTCTTCTTCGACGATCCACTTCTATCTAATAATTATCATCTTTTGCTGTAGTTACATATTAGTGATCTTTCCATGGTCAATGCCAAACTTTCATTGTTTCTTACAATCCATGTAACTTTCAATGAAATAACATCTCTTGAAACGCCAAGAAATTATCTTTCATTGGTTTATGTTTTGTATTCAGTGATTATATTCTCTCTGCAAAACCAAATTATCACCATTTGTATTTACATTTATTTATTATTTTTTTATTTAATAATTATTAAAAATAGAAAAAACTTGATCCTTCTTTCTACGCATTTTTTTTCATTACAAATGTCATTTTACAAAATTGCTCTGTTTTTCTTTAAAGTCACCTTTCTATGTAATAGAAATGAAAAGACAAAGATCAGTAAATTTGAAAGACCTATGAAAATATTTGTGGATGCAAATGCATTTTTACAAGACTAAGTAGTTTCATATAAAAAATAGGGGAGCACATGGTTAAAAGGAAATTATACAAAGAAGTCTACAGGCGAATTCAATTAAACTGAAAATCATAATCTAAATTACTGCAGAAAGCGATGGAAGAAAAATTCATATGCCAGTTGAAATTTACTAAGTCAGATTTGAGAAAAAATATATAAGTACTGAAATTGAGGTTTAACAGTATTTTCACTCCATCGTTCATGAAACTCAACGTTTAAAGTCTATTCAGTAAAGGTAATTTGAAACTGATAATTATTTCAAAGCCGTTTCCGAAATTGAAAGTATCTTCATTGAATAAAGATGTAATTGGGTATTTCCATGAGCATTTGTCGTGTAAGTCACATTTTTAGTAACTTCTAAATTGTTATCCACCGTTATTTTCGAAAGGTTTGCATGGCCTTATTCAATTAATGAAAAACCTCTGATAACATAAGTCACATTATTCTGTTCTAAAAAACTGGTATCCAAAATCGTATTATGTAACTTACACGACATGTGCTCATGGAATTACCCTAGTTGAAATCGAAATCGTATTAAAAAAATCCTTATTATGCTCGATCTTAGCTAACCTTTAAAAAATGATCGCTTAAAAATATTCAAATTTAAACTAGAAATTCCAAAACTACCTGCCAAAGATTTAACATTACCCAGCGGTTCTTTTCAATTGAGTGAGGGCTCCAGTAAGACTATCTGGACGATTTATTGTTCGTACCAATAACCCTGGTTCGATTCCAGGCCTTGAGACTTTTTTTTTGTTTAACCTGTTGGTTTTTCACTTTTTAAGCAAATTATTAAAAAGGC
This sequence comes from Maratus speculifer, assembly GCA_964019185.1. Taxonomy (NCBI): domain Eukaryota; kingdom Metazoa; phylum Arthropoda; class Arachnida; order Araneae; family Salticidae; genus Maratus; species Maratus speculifer. The sequence continues at coordinate 115,188,162 of OZ025289.1, read as the reverse complement.
ATCCAAAACATTATACGAATTTGTTTCCAAAAATTGTAAATATGTATAGATTTTTAAAAGTTTACAAAAATATGAAGCACTATATTTTGAATTACTTATCGCTTTTTAAAAAAATCCTTTTATGGATTTGACTCGATTTTTCTATTTGCTAATATAGGGATAAAACGGACTTTTGCGTTTAAATGCTAGTAAATGATGCATTGGACAGAATTATTTCCTTTCGTTTTACAGTCAGATTTAAAAATAATAAATTGAAATCTGTTGTTTGCACAAATCATCAGGATTATAAAAAGTACATAAGATGCTACAAGTCTAAAAAATCCTGTAAATCTCGTAAGAATGCAACATTGTTATAAGATTATGTTTTGCCATTATAGTATATTTTCGAAATGCGCTTTTCTTTTTTTGCGCAGTAGACAAACAAAAAACTTACTAAAACTGTTTAGAAAAGAATGATCTTATAAATGTGGAAAATTGGAACACAGAAGACGTATGTACTTATTACGCGTAACATGAAAAAAAAAAAAAAAACTTGAGCAATGTTTCAGCCAAATACTATAAATAAGGTATAATAAATTGAAAAAAGATACAATTCTATAAAAAAATAGAAAACTTAATCATTGCCTCAATAGAATTGCGATAAGTGTTCAACTGGAATACTTACGGATAATCGTAACAATTTAAAAAAAACGTTTATCTCTAAAACTGTTTAAATACCTTAAAATGATTTAATAGTCACAGATTAAATAAATAATAGCAATAATAATGCATATGCTAAACTCATATTTTACTAGCTTCCTTCACACGCTTTTCAGTTCGTCCAAAAAAATTTATAAGAACATATATATTAATACAAATAAACAATCTACAAGAATATATATAACAAAGGTTAAATTAAAATAAATAAAAAAATTCTTGACATCTATTCAAATATCTATAATTATATTCGTTATCATACAATCTTATATTACCAATTTAGAAAGCATGTTGACGATATAAAAGAAGAAATTGAAATCACTGCAATATTTTATTTAACAATTTTTTTCGTAGGTTTGTTGACGTTGTTCGTAGGCTTGAATTTCTCGCTTCTGCTTAAATCTACAGATGAGATATGGCGAAATATGGTATAACTTCCGACCACCTATTTAACCCCTTTAGGCGAGGATTCCTAAAATCTATAAAATGTGTCTTTAATTAATTTTTAATACAGTTATTATCCTGAAATTCTGTCTCCTACCGAAAACTGCTGCTGAAATATTTCGAAATGCCCGAATTGAAAACACTCTATTCCAATAATTAGGGGAGAATTTCTAAAATCGGCAATATATATAAGTTTACGTTTGTTTTAACAAATTGCTAACCCTCAAATTCACTCTTAACTGCGAAATCCAAAACTATTGCTGGCATAAGGCGAAATGATCTTAAAAGTTCAAACCTCCCTTTAATCCACTAAGTGCTGGCAGACAATTAAAATTGCGAAAAAATTATATTTAATTATTTTTAATGGCTTCGTTCTCTTGAAATTTACCCTTTTTACCTGAAATTGCTGCTGGGATATGACCAAATGTTCTAAAGTTTTTGACCACTCCTCTGTAAATTGCAGGAAATTTTTAAAACCGCCGAAATAGTTGTATAAATATTCTTTTAGTAGATTTACATTCTGGAATTTTATGATAATACCGAAAACGGCTATTAAGATGTGGCCAAATATTTTGAACATGTAGACTTACCGTTTAGCATGTTTAGTTGTGAAATTCCTAAAATCACTGAAATATGTGTTAAATTATTTTTTCGTGAATTTCATTTCTGGGATTTCACGCTCCAAATCAAAACTATTGAAGCCCCTTTTGGGAGTTTTATGAAGTCGCTAGAATACGTGTTTATTTGTTTTTTAATATATTTATTTTCTGAAATATCACGTTCCTGCCAAAAATATTTGCTAAGGTATGACCAGAAGTTCTAAAATTATCTACATCTTCTTTAACCCCCATAGGGGGATTTCCAAAAGTCACAGACACATTTTTACACTTACAAAAACATTTACAAACACATTTTTACACCTATAGTCAGAGAAAGAGCAATAATAAATTAATTAAGTTTTAATTTAGTAATAACTACAAAAGTTTAGTAAAAACGTTATTAGATTTTTTTTTTAAATCTTTGAATTATATATAAAGAACATAGATTATCTTTTCAAATTTCATGTATATGTTAATTCAATTAAACAAGAAAAATACTATCGATTTAAAATATTAATTTTATGCTTGGTTTTAAATATATTTGATTAACAAAACTGATTATATGAGTTATTTACAGTTTTTTACCAAATTTTTTTACCAAACACTACCCATTTTCTTCTTTGTTTTATGATTAAATAAATCAAAGATATAATTAAATAAAATATTATAAAAACATATACTTCAGGTGTTCCAACCATAATGAAAAGAAAACCAATTTTATTATTTAACCACCAATATTTACATTTTTTTTAGTTTTAGAAGGAAACAGCTATAATAAAAATCAACAATTCACTTTAAGATCACACAATAAACAGTGGCGTTGAGGGCTGTCAAACGCACTGATGAAACAAGTGATTTATGTCCGCATTGTAGCCCTTCTTTCATGATTTATTTGCATACAATGAACGCACAATCAAAGAAAATGCAAGTTCTCTGCAAATTAGAGGGATCATCCATGTTCTGAAAGGCGTAGTGCTGGATAAAAGTACTCTGTTTAATTACCTTGTAAATGCGCTTGTCTTAAGAAAAACTTTGAAAATCAGATTAATTTGAAAATTCCTTCAATTTCATTAATCATTTAAAAATGAAGCATTTATAATAAGTAATATTTGTTATTGAAAGATGTATTTAATGTAATTGTAAAACGACTTTAACCGTTTAAACGCCAATGTTTCCAAATGGAAATATTGCATTATATGTTATACAAAATGTATATTTTCCAACGTAATAACGATGTCCTTATTTTTACCATAAAATATAAGGTTGACTTAAACTTTTGAAAATGAAAGATTTATGAAACATTTATCACAGGTACAAGAAAAAGGAAAATTCATTAATTTGCATAAAATACATACTATTTGCTTTTATCGTTTTCTTTATGTTACTTATTTTTAACCGCTAGGAATCTAAATGTCTCTGAAATTCGAGAAAATACTACATACAATAACACATAGCGGAAAATAATTTGTTACATTTGCAATTGTTGTCAATCAATAATCATGCTCCAAAATGCGAAAATTGAAATGAAAACAGAAAAAAGAAAAAAAAAAAAAAAAAAACTGCTGAAATATTTTCTAAATTTGTGTGTATAAATTTAAACATTTGAAGCTGTAATATAGGAAACACAAAATTATAATTACATTGCGATATAAATTCGGCGTGTATTATATTATATGAATATCATTTGTAATAGAAATTGTGTCACTGTAACTAATAATGTTTTTAAAACAATATGGTAATATGTACACACTATCATGTTTTTTCTCGAACTTTTAGGTAGATTTCGTATGAAATACTACCTATTGCATTCTCTCCCATGTTGGAATTTCTGAAAAAATTTTGCAGATCTACACCGATCATGACTCCTAGACCTTAAAACTACCATCAGTAAAAAAGTTTATCTATCTATCTATCTATATATGTATATATATTTCACTTTCTTCTAGACATGATAACTTCCATAATTATGCTCAGATCTTCTTCAAACTTTTACATAAAATCGCGGGGCATAAAATCTCGGGCGAGTTCGTAAATGGGCAAAATCGGACCAAGGGGTGGAAATAGGGAGTGGTTTTGTGAAAACAGAAAAAACGCGATAACTTCTTAATTAAAATAGATATCGAATCAGTTTTAAGTTTATATTACTTCTGAAAAATGGGCTAAAAGTTTCTGTATGATAGATTATTTATAAAATAAAAATGTGGTCAAAGGACGAAAAAAACAGCGTTTTTGGGAGAAAAAAAATCATAACTTCGTCAATTCTCCAGATATCAAATCCAACTAAATTTTGTATAAATGTTCTCAATATTATCTAAAACTTATGCATTTACAAGTTTTTGATAGGAGCAACTTTTACCGATGACAAAAATTAAAAACGAAAAGAAAAAGGGGGTGGAAAAAGAAAAAAAATCATAACTTACTCAATTCTTAAACAATCAAATCTAATAAAATTTATTTTACATCTTCATTATAATATCTACAACAAGTTGCTACTATATCTACTACTACATTACTACTATATCTACTAACGAGTTTTTCATAGGACCAATTCTTATAGCAGAAAATAATTAAACAAAAATCGGAATTTGATAAAAAAACTCAAATCCAAACTGCTTATATTGTGGCTCATTTTTTTAATTCATTTTTCATTTTAAACGCATCCAAATGGCAAATCCTCTCATTTAGGAACTGTATAACGTGACGTATTTGCCAGTTTTTTGGTAAAGGAAGAATATATTTCAAAAAAGGCTGTCAAAATAGGTACTTTAAACAGAATTTTCCTAAATGGTCGTGATTGAAAAAATTGAGGAAGTATATCAAATTGCGTTTTTTCCAAAACATTTTTAAATCCATTTTTGTTCTCAAACGCATCCAATTTACAGGTTCTCTTATTCAGGAACTATATAATGTGACGCATTGGCCAGTTTTTTCATAAAAGTAGAATATATTTTTAAAAAAGACTGCCAAAATGGGCACTTCACACAAAATTTCCCAAAGCGATTATGATTGAAGAATTGAGGATGTATTCAAATAACAAATTGTTTATTTTATGACTAATTTTTAAATCCAATTTTGCTCTCAAATGCATTCAGTTGACAGTTTTTTTGTTATTTAGGAACTGCGTAATGAGCCGTAATGGTCAGTTTTTTGATAAAGGCTAAATATATATTTTTTAAAAGCTGCCAAAGTTGGCAGTTTGCAAAAAAATTTTCAAAAGCGATTATGATTAAAGAGTTGAGGATGTATTTAAATAACAAATTGGTTATTTTATGACTCATTTTTAAATTCAATGTTGCTCTCAAACGCATTCAATTGACAGTTATTTGTTATTTAGAAACTGTGTAATGCGCGATATTAGTCAGTTTTTTGATAAAGGCTAAATACATATTTTAAAAAAGCCGTCAAAGTGGGTACTTCGCACAAAATTTCGCAAAGAGATCTTGCTTATGGAATTGTGGGTACATTCAAATAACACATCGGTTACTTTATGTCTCATTATTAAATTCAATTTTGCTCTGAAACGCATTCAACTGACATTTTTTTGTTATTTAGGAACTATATAATGTGCGTATTGGTCGATTTTTTAATAAAGTCAGAATGTATTTCAAAATATGTTGTCAAAATGGGCGTTTGAGCCGAATTTTGCTTAAGTTGATTTTGATAAAACCACTTCTTACAGAAAAGAGAAATTAAAAATTTTACAAAAGCGCACAATATAGTAGTTAAATTGGGTGTATCTTTAATAATATTCTTTTTTGTTGTTTTTGAAATGAACTCTTCGAAATCTACCTCCGCCTATAGGTCAAGCCGACAGGGATAACACAGGGGACAACACAAATATATTATTGTTTGTGATTGGATGTTAAAAATATTTCACTAATGTTAAAATTTTACGGTATTGTATTCGGAAATGATTATTTGATTCTTCTGTTTTTTCTCCATGAAATACATAATTTATTTCATTTTTAACTTTTGTCAGTGCCGTAAAAAAGCATTTATCTATTCGGTTGGTCTGTCTAGTTGTCTGCAGGTGTGTCGACTCGCTGTCTATCTCTTCATGCTCTAGCTTGCCAGAATATATTCTGGACTGTCATACAATTGATATAAATATATTATTAAAGTTTATTATGACATGTTCATTGTCGATAATATAGTATGTGGCATTTATAGTTTGTTTACAGGAATTGAACACAATTCCGCAACAGAATTCTGTTGTATTGTTGTATACGGTGTAAAATCGGTTGTAATGTAGTTTAATGATGTTATGGCATTTTCTGCAAATATAATTTGATATATATATAAGTTGTAGGTGTATTTAATTTGTTTTCTATGAAATGTCGTATGCATAGCACCCTTCGTTCATTTACTAGGAAACAAAACAAAAAAAAAACTCTATTATAGTACTCATAAGAACAGAAATTTTTGTATGTACGTTATAAATTATAGTACGCATTTTTCATATTTAACTAAGTGTTAACATGTTACCAGGTTTGTATAAATTCTTAGATCACGGATTGTAGTGCGCAAAAGAGCTCGAGTATAATTTATTACATTTTCTGAAAAATCTAAAAAGAAAATTTGAAATCTGCTGTACATTTCCTAACTGAATTACATTTTATCATACTCCATAGCAAATATATACAAATTTATGCATTATATACGGGGTTGTACAAAAAAATAAGATATTTTTCTAATTTTTAATGTTAATTTGAGGGTGGACGTTATTTATTTATTTTTCATCATAACAATATGAGATTTTGTGCATGTATACATATCACCATACGCGTATAGAATATCTTCAAAAAAATTTCAATATTATTAAAATTTTTACATTTCTTAAAAGACTTTAAATAAAAAAAATAGTAAAATTTTTAACGAAATTTTTAAATGCACCTTGTGTTTTAATTTTAGAGATATTTTCTTGATTTTGCATTTTTATCACTTAAAACTCTATTATAAACAAATTTGTGTAAGATTTTTTTAATCTCTTGAATGGTTAATATCTTACAGATTCCATATCGATATTCATCAAAATTTTCCCTTTAACAAAGTAAAAAATCAAGTTTCTTTATCTTAATGAAGACGAAATGCGAAAACTTACACATTTTCTTTCTAAACGATATCAGTCTTTTTCTCTACCAATTTCATCAATATTTTTCAAAAATTACGTCACAAGGAGCATCTCAAAAATCTAAAAATGCTGAAAAATTAGTTTTGAGAAAAACAGATTTAAAGTATATAATTACACTTACCTTTATTATTTACTCCTTAAAACCTTCATGAATGATATTTTAAAAAGAAAAATCTGTTTTGGTACTATTATGCCACAGAAATAGACCTTTTTTGCGACGGTTTTGCTCAAATAAAGCTCCGCTGTCCCTTAATTGTTAAAATTTGGTTTTCAAATAAAATAAGCGTTTTTTTTTTTTTTTTTTTTTTTTTTTTTTTTTTTTTGTTTACTTAGACATAGCTTTCACTTTATAGTCTTAAAAATTCGCTTTCAGTTTTTTTAATGTGTTGGAAACTGTTTCGTAATCTATGATTCGCGCATGATTTTTCGTTCTTGTTTAAATCTATCTTAAAAAACACCATTATCTTAATGTATATCTAGTATTTAAGAATACTATAAATTCTTCTTTGAAAAATTTATAGTATTCTTAACTATGAATAAATGATGTGCTTTTTAAAAATTACTTCCACAAAATAATTTTCACTTTATCATTTTTAATTTTTTTTTTCGAAAATATGAAATGTGCCAATTTTCTTCTAAGCCACCATATGCTACATGAGATGAAAGCTTTTCTTGGCATATCATTTCTAAAATGTTACATATTTTCTAAAATATGACCTATAATAAACTTTTTTTCATTTCACGGATAAGCCCTTTTCTTCTGAATCGCCTTGAAAAGTGACAACGGGTATGATGGATTACTTTTGCATTTAAATCGCTACTTTAACTTTTATACTTGCAAATATAAAGTAACTTTTTCTAATAAGAACCAAACAGATAAAAGAAGGGAGAAGAATGCTATCTTTTAAAATCTCCTTTTTTTATTCTTTGGCATTTAGCACGCTAGTTTCTTTTTCTTTTCTTTTTCCTTTTTCTTTTCTTTTTTTAGATAAATCATTTTTTGAGGAAATATTTTTTATCAAGTTTCTCTGTGACTGTTAAAAATTAGTGTGGCGAAATTATGTCTGGAAGTAAATTTTAATATGTAAGTATTTACAAATTTTAATATTCGAAAAAATAAAGCCATAATTTATGGTGTAAAATATTAGAGTTGATAATTATTTTGGTGTTGCAGTATCTATAATAATGAAAAGATAAATGTATATGTGTGAACTGAATTTTTCAAAAATCAACTGCTTTTTCAACTGCAAGATTTGACATAAGGATAGTTTTATATTTTAAATTTTGCATTTCGAAGTAACAGTTTTTAGGTTTTTTATCAGATATTTTCATGTAGTACATCTTTTATGCAAACAGCAATTACATAAAAGTCACTGAAATATTTTGTTGAATAAATTAATACGTAAATTTATTATTAACATTTTTATCTTTCGTAAATTAAATATTAGACCAAATTAAACCATAGGACCGAAACTAAAAAATGGACAGAAATTCTGCATATAAAGCATATCTTGAAAACAGTAGCCAACATTTTACTACAATAAAATATTTACAAACCTTTTTCAGAAATACTTTTTTAGGCATTTTTCTGAATTTCTTTTGAGAAAAATTTTTCATAAGCATATTTTTTTCTCTTTTTGTTTTGAATAAATTATATGTGCTCTTTATGATTACGCATTGCTTTTACGTTTTTAGAAGAACATTTATAAATTTCGAATACTATTCTGTAAAATTATAAATGCGGTATCCATGACTTGATTTGATATAATTATTTACTACTCCACTTGCTTTTTATTTAAAAAAATGTTTTAAAAAATCCTGATGAGTGTTTTTTTTCCCAAATTCAACTATTGTAATAATTATCATTTATTTCCCAGATTACAAAAATAAAGCATAAATGAATTTGAATATAATTTAAATGCTTTCATTTTTTTTTCGTTCTAACTAGCCTATAGAATATTTTTGTAGTTTGTAATGCTTTTAATAAACACATTTAGAGTATATAAAGAATAAAAACAGATTTAAAGTAAATTTGTTTCTCTATTTAAATATGGGTGCCTTGCTTACATACATTAAAAGACCGTTTTAGTTGTTTGAGGATTTTTTTTTATCTTTCATGTTCCAGGTTTTTGTTTTTTACTTTAAAATTACATGGAAATCTGATACATTTTTGTTCCAACATCAAGAGGAGATTATTCCTGTTGTGCTTTATTTTAAAGATATTAATTTTATTTTTAGTGTTGTCGTTGCTTTAGTAATAACACGCAAAGTAAAAAATGATCTTCAACTGAAGTCATTTCATTTCTGTTTGTGTATATTAAAAAAAAAAAAAAATCCCTATCGGCTTGGCCTATAGGCGGAGTTAGATTTCGTTAAGTGTCATTTCAACAACAAAAAATAAAATTTAATTAGAGAAAAACCCAGTTTAAAAATTTTATTTGGTCGTTTTTAAAGAAATTTTTATTTTATTTTATTTTGTAAGAGCCGGTTTTATCACAATCATCTTAAGCTAAATTTGGCTCAAATGCCCACATTGACAGTATTTTATTGAAATACTAGTATATAACCCCGTCAAAAATGACGGAATTTTCACTTGCATTTCATGTTTCTAATACTTCATACAAACAAATAGAATGCAGATTTTATTTTTGTAGAGTTTGTATTGTAAAAAAGCACATTTTAAAAACAGCAATAACTTTCTATGAATACAAATGATTTCTTTTTTTTTACTTGATATTTAGTTTTTGAACAAATTTTAATTTCAAAATAAAGAACAGTATTTATTACAATAATAATAATAATTGTCAAAATAAAACTCAATTTCTGAAGATTTCACAAAACATTTAAATTAAATATTGAAGTTTTTAAAATTTTAAAATACATTCTTTATTATGATTCGGCAGCGATTTTAGTCATGGGTATATGATAGATTCTTAGTTCGATGCTTTTAGACATCGATTATAAAGCTTTGAGTTTTCTTTTTAAATTTAGATTTGGTGCCATCTATAAGTAGTTAATATACACAAAACATTTTTTTTAAAATCGTAGTTTCTTATAGAAAATACTGCTATTTTCTATAATAGGAGGCACTGCTTTAAATCAAAATCAATTTTTAGAAACTTCAGCTTGCAAATTTAAAAATTCAATCCATAAGTTATGAAAAACAAAATTATTATTATTGTTTCTGTTGTATAATTTTAAGTTAAATCTACCAGTTTTCAAACTTTAGATTATATCCATTCGAAATATGCTTACATTGTAAACGAAATTTGTATTTTTTATAAAATGCCATTTAAATGTAAGGAATATATAATATCATAAACTAAATAAAAATAATCAAATTTCAATTTAAGAGCAATTTTGATTTATTTGCATGCATTGCATCAAAGGAGATAAAGTTATAATTTAAGACCATGTGAAAAAAAAATTTTCAGTTATACTAATGCAGTCATAATGATATCTTATATATCCATAACAACTTGAAGAAAAAAAGAGCTTATTTATTTAAATAGAAAACAAAATTTTAAAAAATTAACCGGATAAATGCTAGCATTTAAAAAAAATAATAATAAAAAAGAATACTGCCTAGTTAAACTGATGGCATTGAGCTCACAGGCTACAAATACTAATTGTACATTAAAGCCTTATATTTTCAAGGGTTAATTCCGTTCGAAAAAAAATTAAGAAGGGGAAACAGCTCTCCCCTTTCCTCTTTTTTTCATACTTAATCATTGAATCTCCTATTCTATCAAAGACATGCTTTATCATATAAAAATTCTATATCCAAAATTCAGAGCAAATGAGATAATTCTTAATAAAAACCCATTTAGCATTTATATAATTTAAAAGGAGTTATCCCCCTCTTTTATACTTAACTATTAAACTTCCAAAACTATTCAGAGATTTGAACGAAATCTAAAAATTCTGCTTGAAAAACCCATTTATATAAATTAAGGGGGGGGGGCATTAGAGCCCATGTTCCCCCTTTTTATACTTATTCAGAGAACACCTAATAACCGTCACAGAATCGCCTCATCAGAATGATCCTAATCTAAATTTTGAACGAAAACTTAATTCTGCATGAAAATCCCATTTATATCAACTAAGGGGAGGGGCATGAGCCCCCCGTTCCCCCTCTTATACATATCGAATGAACTCCAAAAACTAATCAGAAAAGTGCCTTGTCAGGATATTTGTCGATTGGATATTTTTATCATGAGTTATCGCGTTACGCACGAACGAACATACATACAGAACGGACGGGCACATAAGCTCTCAGGCTATGATAGCCTGTGAGCTAATAAAACTAAATTTAAATTCATCTAAAACTAAATTTATCTTTTATAATATATTCCTAAAAAAGCTTCTAAAATAGTTCATAGATGGCAGCACTACAGTTATGAGAGACGGCGTAAGAGTGATAAATAAAATACGATCGTACTCAGATAATAAAAAACTTTTCCACTTCCACTGTTATCTTTATGTATTTTAATTGGGTTTGATATACATGTTTTATATGAAAATATGGTGAAAAAACATTATTTCAAGTGGAAGAAATTTTAAAAGCATCATTTTAGCATCTGTTTTCAATTAAGCCTAACGTGGCGTCTAGCAACGGTTGAATCCAAGTAGGAGTGGCACAACCTGGAATCGTTCTATACAATTCTTCAGACGCATTTTATTGTAAGTAGATGTGCTGCCTTTACGAAAAACTTGACCAATATGGTAAATTGTATAGTTCCTAAATAAGAAAAAGTGCAAACTGAATGTATTTGAGAGCAAAAAGAGTTTTAAAAATGTGTCAAAAAAAAAAGCAATTTGTTATTTGAATACATCCTGAAATCTTCAATCACGATCGCTTTGGGAAATTTTGTTCAAGATGGCTACTTTGACAGCATTTTTTGAAATATATTCTGGCTTTATCAAAAAACTGACCAATACGGCACATTATATAGTTTCTGAGTAAGCGAACCTGTCAATTGGATGCGTCTGAGAGCAATTTTTTATTTTTAAAGAGTCATAAAATAAGCAGTTTGTTATTTGAGCACATTATCAATTTTTCAATCACAATCGCTTAGGGAAATTTTGTTCAAAGTGACTTTGATTTTATGAAGAAATTGACCAATACGGTACATTATATAGTTTCTAAATAAGGGGAACTGCCAATTGAATGCATTGAGAGCAAAATTGAATTTAAAAATGAGTCAGAAGATAAGAAATTGTTACTTGAATACATCTTCAATTCTTCAATCACGATCGCTTCAATCACGATCGCTTGTATTCCAAACGCTCACTTTGACAGCATTTTTTGAAATATATTTTACCTTTCTATAAAAACTGACCAGTACATTATGCAGTTCCTAAATAGGAATCAGGCATTTGGTTGCAGTTGAGAACAAAAAATGATTTAAAAGTGATACAATAAATAAACAATTTATTATTTGAATACTTACCCAATTTTTCAATCACGATCGCTTCAGGAAATTCAGTTCAAAATGCCAACTTTGACAGCTTTTTTTAAATATATTCTGCCTTTATAGAGAAACGGACCAATACGTCACATTATGTAGTTCCTAAATAAAAGACCCTCCTATTTGGATGCGTTTAAAATCAAAAATGAATTTAAAAATGAGTCACGATATAAGCAGTTTTCATTTGCGGTTTTTTCTTCAGCACCTACTTTTCTTTAATTTATTTTTGCTATAAGAATTGGTCCTATAAAAAATTTGTCAAGATAAAAGCTGTAGACATTATTAAGTAGATGTACAAAAAACTTAAACGGATTTGATAGCTTAAGAAATGGCGAAGTTATTGATTTTTTTTTCTTTTTCCACCCCCTTTTTTCCTTTTGTTTTAAATTTTTTTTCATCAGTAAAAGTTGGTCCTATCAAAAACTTGTAAATACAAATGTTTTAGATAGTTTTTAGTATATTTATAAAAAAATTAGTTGGATATCATATCTTGAGAATTGTCGAAGTTATAATTCCCCCCCCCCCCCCAAAAACCCTGTTTTTTTCACCTTTTGAGACTTTTTAATTTTATAACATACATGCTATGCATAAACTTTTGGCCTTTTTTCTTAGAAGTAGAACAAATTTTAAACTGATTGGATATCTATTTTATTTAAGAAGTTATGGTTTTTTGTTAGATTTCCATAAAAACCGTCCCTTTTTCCTCCCTGTTGGTCCGATTTCGCCTATTAACGAACTTGACCGAGATTTTATGCCCCTTGATTTTATGTATAAAATTGAAATAGATTTTAGCAGAATTGGAGAAGTTATCGTGTCTATAAAAAGTGATAGATACCGATATATATGTATATAAACTTTTTACTGATGATAGTTTTGGTGTCTAGAGGTCATGATCGGCGTACATCTCCAAACATTTTTGAGAAATTCCAACATGGGAGCGACCGTCATACGTAGTATTTCATACGAAATCTACCTAAAAGTTTTTTATTTAAAGATATAAACACATCTAAATTTCAGTTAACATAATGTACGTAATAAACTTTCCCAAATGATTGTATTTTTAATAATCGTCTGAAAGAATATAATCATACAAACTTTTGAAGTATATATAATCAAATTGAAAAAATATATATAAGGTACCCTGGGGTAATAACGCCAGACGGGGTAATAACGCCAAGTGCTAATATTTTGCATAATTATGAAATAATTTGGTAAATGACACTCATGCGTTCTGCGCAGAAGGGTTTTGAGTCATATAAATCGCAAAAAACAGCTTCAAGTTAATTTGCTTCATTTTTAGGTCTTATTGTTTTTACAAGCAGCTAAAATTAACTCTTGATCTAAAATTTGCGAAATACGTTTTGTAAAGTGCAGACTATTTTTTTTTATCCGGAAATACTTTATTAATTACATAAATTTGTAGTACATTTCATGGCCTTTCAAAATGTTGTTGAAGATTTTGGATATCTTCTCGAGATAATTTGTAATTTAAAATGTACAGCGCAATAACTATAACGGGGTAATAACGCCAATCCTTGCAATTTTTACCCCGGTTGATTCCCTACAGTGGCAGAGCTACATCCTAAATACTGATTTAAATAAACACAGTTAAAACTGTGCAATGTTTTTAATAATTCTATTTAAGCGGCTTTTTAAGCAAAAAGAAGTTCACGGTCTGATAATCTTTTGCCTCATCCCCCCCTCCCCACATCACACCTTTATTTTTCTTACACTTTTACAAAAAAATGAACATTTTCAATAGCTTAGGATGCAATTTGTCAATTTCTAGAGCTGAGAGTTTGTACTTTTAGAATTGGGCAATCTACATGCAATTATTCCAACTTATTTCATAGTTTTGTTTGCATGGCTTTATTACCCATTTAGGTGGGTAATAACGCCAAATAGCATTGGTCAAGAAATCACGCCATTACATTTTATGTATTCATATCTGTTAAATTATTTTTTTATATAGATAGTCAATGAGTTGCTGTATCAAATCATATGTTTGTTTGAAAAATACAAACTAAAACTGAGCCGTGAAAATTGCTAGAACCTTAACGTGGCGTTATTACCCCAGGGTACCTTATATATATATATTTTAAAATATAGGTATAATGCTTGGTACCAATTTTTTATGTATAAATATTTAAAAAATGGAAATTACTAACAAACTAAACTGTTAAACATTTTTTCTTTCAATTATAAAAATTTATAAAACAAAAACAAAAGCAATCATTGATAGTTTAATGATAGGCGTTAAAATATACACCTATAATAATAATAAAAAAAAACTAGTTTTATTCAGAACGTGTTTCAGGATTTAATCAACCCGTTTGCCATCTATGGTACCAGTCCCTTTAGTTATTTTTTACGATTTAATATTACGAAAAAAGATACATTGTTAAAATTTTTCAGCGAAATTACAGATAATCTACGGGAAATCCATTATTTTTATCCATGATCTTAAGTAAGATTATAGAGATTTAAAAAAGCTGAGATTCCGTTAAATAACAGAGAAATTATTAGGTAAATTTACAATTATAAGTTTACAGAGTCCATAAAAATATGGAGCCAAGAATTCGTACGGAGCTGCGAAACTAAAGCAAGATATTTTCAATGACACTCACCACCATTTTCAACTGCAAGTTGGAAGCATGAAAGCCCATGTTCCATATCAGAGAAAAGATTGTATGGATGAATGCTCTGTATCTGAGCCACAATGCGGGGCTTTAGCTCTTCTACATTCGTAAAAACACCACAATACGCAGTATTCTTTACTTAAATTCTTTAGCTGGCCAGACTGTTGGGAAATTGCTGCCTGTAATTCTAATCTGCGTTATATAGTGTGATTTTTCTTGAAGTACCGTCAATTGTTTTCTCCCACAGACAATACTTTTTGCTTCTGTTAACTTAAAGCGCCATTTTTTCGTTGGAATTTTAAGTTTTTTAAGAACGCTTAAAAAATCACATTTCTTTGGAAACACACTGATGAATTTTCAGGTCATTTAGATCAACGTTTTTTATACTATAGGATTTTACTTTTACGTTAAAAAACAACTGTATTTTAGAAGTAACTTTAAAACTTCCCGTAAGGCATGGTGACGTCACTGCGACGTCGAAGTTAAGTCACAGCGATTAAAATGTGAAGTCGTTATGGCCGTTTTAGAGCTCGTCTGTGAAGTCACATTGTGACCACATTGTGAAGTCACGGTGTGACAAATTTGCGAAAAATGTGTCATTTGCGACTACTTTGACATAAACATTGTGACGAAATTGTGACAAAAGCGACGATATTTAAATTGCCAAAAACATGTTTTTTAAAGTAAATAACATGTATTTGTAATTTTCTAAAGATTTTTAAGGAAGTCACATCTCAGTCACAATGTGCCGTCACTGGGTGGTGGCATTTTGGTCGCAGGTGTGATGTGACCAAAGTGACTCACAGTGACGTAATTGTGACGTCACTGTGACCATGCATGCTATGAGGGTTATTAATTCGCACTTTTTTGAATGCCACTCGGTTCATTTCTCTTCCTTCTTAAAGTATGAAGGAATTAAATGATAAACTCTTCTCTGTTGACTATTCTTCTATGAGAATTAAAATTAAGCAATTCGTAACATTTGCACATGAAAGAAATTTGATCAACAAAAACCAAGTTCTCCTATTTTTATTATCAACACCTCTATAAAATCACAGTATATAAGTACATATTTTAAAGACTTTTAAAAGACAGTATTTTTGTTTGGTTATTTCTTGCTAAAAAGGATATCATTTCAGAAAAAATTACAAAGCAATAAAAATGTTTTTCGTTTTTGAATTGTTTTATACCTTAAAGTACCTAAAATATATCTTCAATACTATACTTAAACTGATTATAATTTCTGCAAAAACACAGAAAAAAGGGAAACTCTGGACAATGGACGGTACTTCAAAAAAATTCAAACTATATAACGCAGATTAGAATTACAAGCAATAATTTCCCAACAGTCTGGCCAGCTAAAGAATTTACCTAAATACTGTGTATTGTTGTGTTTTTACTAATGTAGAAGAGCTGAAGGCTCAGATACAGAGCATTCATCCGTATACTTTTTCTCTCTGAAGTGGAACATGAGCTTTCATGTTTCTAACTCGCAGTTCAAAACGGTGGACAGCGCATTGAAAATATCTTGCTTTAGTTTCGCAGTTCCGTACGAATTCTTGACTTCATATTTTTATTTCGTTCTACTCCTGCGAATGTATTCGAAGATTTCGCTCGTTTCTTTTTTCCAATCACTGCATTCTGTATGATTTTTCATCTGAGTAATAAAGTTTTCTTTTTCTTAGAGTATCGTGCATCGTTTTCTTCCAACTGATGATATCTATCATGCAGCACCTGTCGGTTCCATATTAAGTTTTATTTTTATTTTATTTTTTATGACGACGATTAGAGAAACCTGTTGCATATAGAACTATGCAAATTGAGTTTTCTCAGATATAATATTAGTTCCAAATTCTGCTTAAACTCTGCTTTTTTTTTTTTTTTGAGCACGAAAATATGTTTTCAGCTACACAAAGTGAGGACTATTTGAATTTAGGGGAATTTTTAAAAACATAAAAAAGAATAGTGCTACCAAATAGTGTTTTAAAAATACCATAATATTGAAATTTCTTCCAAATGAGAAGGTAATTTTATTTTTTTATGTCCAAAAGATTTATTGTTATAACGATCATATTTTTTCGTAAGTATGGTATAGTTTATTATGCAACTATACCACAGTCCAAATTTTATGTAAAATTCTTCTTCGTCTTTTTTTTCCATACACGTTTTAATTATTCAATTTTATAAAGTTATAATATCAATTTACATAGCCAATGATGAAGAAAAACAAATTTTTTCATTATATATATATTTATTTTATAGAAACTGCGCGTAGATTTATGAAAAATATATATTTAATTATAGATTAATATAAATAAATAATTAGGATGATAACATATATTTTCTTTTAAATTGCAAGAGTTGAAGTAAAAAGAGATACAGTATTGATCCTTTTGAGATTTTATAAAATTAAACTAAAAAATTATCAAATACCATTCATAAGAATTTACATTATTGAAAATTTACGTAATCTATAAGTAACTGTTGGTAACTTGTGATATTACAGAAAAGAAAAAAGGAAACACATCTGTACGCATCCTGGGACAGAAAGAGCGAGAAAGGTTGAAAAACATTGCAAAATTTCAGGATGTAATTTATGAATGATGCTTGATCTAAAAAATTTTCTTTTCGTTTCTAAAAATAGTCTATGGTGAGAAGGAAACATTTAACACGTACGCTGCCACTTACATGAAAATGTGATGATAGTTAATGCCGCACTGTAGAAGTGGGTTTTTCCCAGGAGCCGATTTACATTTGATAACAAAGAATCAGTGAAAGATTTTCCCGCGCTAGCGCGTGACCGGCTATTGGACATCACCACACATCACGCGCTGGTGCGTGAGTGGCCCCTTAACTTTTTCGCCATATCTCGCGCTTCCGCGTGAGCGGCAGCGTACGTATTAAAGAAAACATCGATGACTTTTACAATTCGTCTTTAAAAAAAACCTTGCAGCTGATGTTTTTTTAATGAAATTGATATTTACTCTCTTGAAAATTGTACATCATTTAATAGCTACTTATACTGCAACGTAATAATAATAAGAAAATATAAAGAAAATAACTACGAATTGAGAAAATAAGTTTAGGAGAAACAGATAAATATTCACAACTCGAAGCTGATGTATAAGTCGGTATCGAATATGATGGTAAAATGTTTAAAATGCGAAAAACATAACTTTAAAAATTGATACGCTTATTTTTTTAATTATAATTATTTTTATATCTATTGTCTAGAATTTTTTATTTTATTTTAATACATGCGTAATATCACAACTCCCTTTTACATACACACTAAGAAGAATAATACACTAAATACGGACTATAAAAGTAATTTTGTAAAAAAAAACGTAATAACTGATAAACATTTACAAGTTTTATTTGTATATATTTTTGAAATAAATCATATGAAATGAAGAATAAAGCCATACTTTTAAAGTTAAAAAAATCATCATTATATATTCTTAAAAAATTTTTGAACATAAGAATTTAGGCATACAAATTATAAAAACACATGTAACTTGATTTAAGTTTTACATTAAAATTATTTACACTCATTTATAACTAATTTCAAGCTCATATACAATTTTTTTCCAGAAATGGTTAAAACAGGTCTCTCGATTGACTTATAATTTTAATTATCCAGATGTTCAAAATACCAGATATCTTCATGCATATTAAATGTCGCTATATATATAATTTTAACTGGAATTTAATAATTAAATAATTAATTTTGCCTGTAATTCTCTTGGTAATGAAATAAGTACGGAATCGAGGATTATTCTAGCATTTACTACAACATGCGAAACCATACTATGATCACCGTAAATCTAATAAATAGTGTCGTTTACTGCGAAAAACCAATTACATGTATTTTCCAGAAAACTATTAAAGGCAATGATTGGTAAGTACCATTACAGAGCAAACTTGCTGGGAACATTTCCCTCTGCCGCGGAATGTTTCAGTGTAGTGCATCTCTCTCTGGTCACTGAAATCATTTCATCGCACTGTATTTACTAAACCTCATAATTTGGTTTGAGTTCATATAAATGGGTTCACGTGAATGAAACGTTACACTAATAGCGGATATATGATTTATAATTAAGAGAAATAACTTTTGCTGAAATTACGTTTCATCACGTTTGAACAAAATTAGCTAACTTTGTAAAAATTAATTGTATTGTTATTCATGCTTCGATTCATGAATTCGCTTTGTGTTAAATTCATTTGTATTTTGCAGAATAAAAAATTTACTTGATTTTTTGTATTAGTAATTCAGTTATCTTCAAGATTTAGCATTTAAAATAAATATTTAGAGAACTTGAGATAAGTCCATAGTAGAATTAGTTAGCCTCCAAAAAATATCTGTAGAAAAAAAAAAAAAACGTTTTTCTTAAAGGTCTAAAGAAATAGGAATTTATCATGTTAAGTATTTTTATTTAGAAGAATTTAATTAAACACCTTAATTTTATAAACTTCAAATGAATAAAGAGCAAAACAGAAAACAAAGCATGTTTTTCGTGATGTTCAGAATTTTCCTTTGTATGATACTTTTAATTTTATTTTATGCGTAGTTATTTCTGCTTTTCATTATAATTAAATACATTAATCAAAAAAATGTATTTTCATAGATGTAAATCTGTACTAATCTGTATGATTGAAATTTTAGCTTTACACTGTACAAAAATTGAAATAAATCTATAAATCTAGTTTTTGTAAAGCTACATAAATATGTATCGTTACAAAATAATCCATTAAAATTTCAATAATGTTACTAAAATTCTATCTGAATCTCTGGTTGCATTTACACATAAAATTTCAGGCACTATATCTTCTACTAAATAATCTTGCAGAATTTTTGATTTACGGTGCAATCGTGTGTCTGTTACATGATTTTTTGTCATTGCCGTTTCATAAAATGTTCTAGAAATACCAGTTTCATAGTTTTATATGTTTTCACGCACACACACACACACACACACATATATATATATATATATCAGTGTACATGTAATACTCTCAACATGTAATACTAGAATTTTTTTTTCATCTAGGAATCCATTCTCTTCAGAAAATTATGCTGAAATCGCAAATTTTACTATAGAATAAATTTAACTTTAGAAATACTATAACAGATAGATAATTTAGAAATAATAAGTTTTTTCCTCTGCACTCAATCTAAGCCCTTTTTTAAATTAGTTGAGTTTATATACTGTAAAAAAAGTCTAATTTTACAGATGAATAGTTACAAAAATCTATAGCTTTTGAAAAAAAAATCTAGTAAATCTACAGTAATCTTATTAAAGTTATGTGTGTAACCTGCGTTGCAGTTGTATAAAAAATTCTTGGCATCCCAATTCCCGAAAGAATTCTTGTTAAAATTGCAGATTTATGGTTTACAGTGCAAAGACGTATATGTTAGATAAATTTTTGGTTTTGCTATAAAAAAGGACATATTTCAGAATTTTTTTTTCACTTAATTTTTTTTTCTGGGTTTTATAAGCAAGTGAGGAACACTAATAAAGCTATAGTCCTGTTCAATTAATTTTATTTATTTAATAAAAAAATATTTAAAAAATTTAGTGGTAACGGAGGTGACACTTTTGTAACGGAATGGAGATGCATATTCTTATTAATGTATATACTTATTAAAAGTAACTAAAAATCTTAAAATAGAAAGGAATATAACACATTGAAATAAAAACAAATGCCTATACTGCTCCAAAATTTTATAATTTGAAAATTATCAAAAATAAAATTTATTTATTGCACACATAATGGCCTCTGTTAAAAGTGGGTTCATTTAGAATTTCTAGTATCTGTTTCTGATCAATAAAGTCTGTGTCATCATTCTCCGGAAAAATAAAAACCACCCCAATCTTTGATTTCTTCAGAAAGATTTTCAGATCTTCAGAAGATCTTCAGATTTCTTTCTTTTTTCAATCTTATTATTAGATTCTTTAAGCTTGGCTTTTAACTTTAGATTCTCATTCTTAAGATCACGCATATTTTTTCTTCGTCTGTTTCTATACAGGCTTTCTCTACTTGTTGAAGGCACATTTTGTACCAATATTGATAAACCTAAAGATGGGCTTGCTGGAGAAGTATTTTCTTCAATCTTTTTCTCTAACTCTTTTTTCTTTTTGCTTAGGTTGTATGATTTCTTGCTCTTTTCTCGCCAATTTTTTCTAACATTTCTTTGTTCTTGAGCTGTCATTTTATTAATGCTTTTAATTTTATCTTAATTTTACCTTTCCTCGTATCTCTCCTTTCCTTCTCAAGCATAAGTGAGTCATTTTTTTCGCTTCACATAGTCTCTATATGTTCTCTTTCTTTCTTTCTTTTTTTTTCTTTTTTTTTTTTTTGATTGCCAATACATTTTTTTTCGACCTTTTATACTATTATGCTCATTTCTTTTCTTTATCATAGTACTAAAAAAATTGTATACAGTAGACTCGCTAAAATCCACAACTCTCTAAAATTCGCACATAATTTACAAATGTAAACAATGAAACATTCAATTTTGATTTAGGGATAAAATTTGACTTTTTTTATTTTTATATCAATTCCATTTTTATTTTAATTTGCAATTTTCATTAATATTACTGAATTCATGTGTTTTCATGAAGGAAGAATAAATTTGTTTTTGAATAAATTAAGATTTTGTTGTATCACTGGTATTCAAATCTTTAAAAAGTATTTAAATCACTTGAATTATGCTAGTCACTTAATATCCACTATTAGAATCTCATAACAGAAAATTATTTAAAAACATTTGAAATATAATAATCATTTTGCTCCCTAATAAATCTTAAAACTATAATCAATTATCAAAAAAATCTTAATTATATTAGTTATTATTTTTCTTGCACTTTTTTACTTAGTTTGAGCAAAGAATCGATTAAATCAACAGAGATAAATTATTAAAACATAGCTAGTGAAAGCCATGAAATACTTGATAGCAACTTAATTAGAAATCTAGGCTACAATTGATCAGTCTAATAACAGAAATAAACTATATCAATATTATATATATAAAACGCCTCCGTGTACGACGATTCCGGGGTCAACCCATCCACGAGAAAAAGAAACTTATTGCAATTGCGTCCACGTTAGGCTTAACTATTCCGAGCCGTTCACAAATATTTTAATTGTTCAACTTATGAAAATATACATGCAAAAGATTTATTCATTACGCATTTTCTTTAAAACCTACAAAAACTATTTAATTATAATGTTTAAGTTCTAAATAAAACAACCAGCAATTACGAAAAAGAACAAACAATGTAAACAAGTTAATACTGTTGCCATTTAAGAATGACAAATTCCGTGAATGAATCTTTAGAATGACTCCATTGTAATATCACGACTCAGGAATGATTGGGCGCGTTCGGGAGCTATGCGCGCTGAGCGCGCGTGTTCAGGAGACAGTTACATGGAGTGAATATTACAGCGGATTTAGTACTCGGAAGCAAAAATCCCTGAGCTCGCGCGCGCAGCACGTGTGTCTCACGAACACGCGCTGTTTACTCTTTGTTATTTTCATTTGTTTCCGATCTTATAGAGTGTTTTTGTTAAGTATTAGCTAAAAAATAGTCCAAAATAGGAAATTTTTTTATACATTTTAGATATTTTTATTATTTTCTCTCAGTATTTTTATATATTTTTTGGCTGTAGTTTCACAATATAATCTTTTATAATTGATTTTTTGCGTTACTTTATTCTTTTAAAATTTATGTATTTACGATTTGTTCATTACAATCCCCCCCCCCCATCCACCAGACAGTTTTGTTATAGTTTTAAATGCAAATTTCTGTTAAAATTTCCTTTTTTATAAAGATTTTTTACCGCGTGTTTAATCGCTGTATTTTTTAAAAATTGTTTAAGCCTACAGTGGCTGATTGACCACAGTTGTAATTTTTTTATCATCCTTTTAAAAATGCAAACACGTCATTTTGACGGGCTATCTTCTAGTTTATTATATTATGTTAGTATAATAATTGTTAAATAAACCATTAACTTTTATTTTGATTAATTTTAAGTACTTATATTTAATTTAATCTCACCTCCATTTCACTTTCTCACCTCCGTGATTAACAAAGGTAACGGAGGTGAGAGTAATGAAGGTGAGGATATTCCATATAATGAAGCACTGTTTGTAAATATTTGAATCAAAACTAATGTTATTCACACAGGATTGTATGTGTTGTGATAACTTTAAAATTCAAATGTATAATAAATAAATATAATGCATTGCTTACCTTCCATTGCCAGTAATGGAGTGGGGTATCCCAAAAAACAAAATAAAGAAATTCTATTTATTTGAATAAAATAAGCTTTAACTGAGAGCAAATGACAATTTTTTTCACAGAGCTAACAAAGAGAGTTTTTTTCCTTTGTTTTAATACAAATTATTTACTAGTACTGTCTTCTATGAATGAATGCTTGAAGCTAAACCTGTTAGTAACGGAGTTGAGAATTTCAATTGGGACAAACAAAAACATAACTTAAAAATGCATTTGCAAAAATTATTTAATTTATTGAAACCCATTTTTAAATTAGCTAAGATTCATTTAAAAAGGAATTAACAATAAAAATTATGTAACATTTAATTTATTTCACTTTTTAATCGAAGAATTTTTTAAAATGTGAATGAGGGACACCCACAGAGGTGAGTTTTCCCATGTATTACTTAATATTAAGACACAAAATAAAATAGCTATAGAATAGTAAATTGTATGAAAAGATTCTCTATTCTTTAAATATTCAAAACATTAAAAAAATCACAAATAAATAAAGCAAAATTTTTTAAACGATGCCAGGACTGAAATAGGTCCTTTTTTCAAGAATGATCCTATAGCATAAAAGTTTCAAAAATATCACATTAAAAATGAGTTTTTACAGATTTTTTTTTCTTTTTACGGTGCATAAAAAATATTTTTAACACATTAATAACATATCTATTTTAATGGTTTTCCATCATATTCAAAGTCTTATTACAACAGTGTAAATCATGCCTGTTTAAGTCCCTTTTTATATAAATGCATCTATGTCGAGCATGAATTATCCAATCTGAATGCATGCAACAAAATTGCATGAATTGCATGTATAAAGACAGAAATTTAAGAAAACTGCTCAAGTTTCTCATTAGTTTCTGTTTTAGCAGTTTTAGTCTTGAAGTTAAAATTTTATTTTTATAAGGGTAAAAATTTCAGAATATAAATAAGAAAACTAAACAATAAAATGAATTTTATAACAGAAAAGGTTAAAAATCATATTTTTAATAAATGTAAATTGATAGATACACCTCAAAAAAGTATGAGGCTAATTAAAATTTTCTAGGAAACTGAAATGCTTAGAAATTTATGCTTATTATTATTAGAAAACAATGCAAGAAAAATGTATCAAGAAGTTTCTAAGAAAGTGAAATTACTAGAACAATTTAATCTAACTGAAAAAAATATATAATTACACTGGGTTATTCATAAAAGTGTAATAAGCATACAGACTTCTGTAGTTTTAGAAAAATTAGTTTCGTAGCTTTACATGATTTTTACTTTACCGTGTACAGATAAAATTTGTTAAACTTACAGTTTAGAAAGGTATTTTTGTAGCTTTTAGAAAAAATATTTTCAATTATTTTTTTTTTTTTTTTTTTTTTTTACATTTTAACTTTTTTATAGTGTGACTCACAGATCAACATGACGAACATTTTGAGTTTGACAGGCAAGAAAGATTTAAGTTGTCATTTCAATGATATGATATTACCCCAATCAAAACCAAAAGACAGATTAAATGGGCAAAATTAAAAAAAATATATATATGTATTAAAATATTTTATTACAAAGACGGACATTTAATTACTTTAACTAACTTTTTACCTTCAACTGAGCTGATAAAATTCTTTAATGTAGTTGATTGGTACTACTCACTGCTAAGTGGAAGAAATTCAAATGTGTTTTACAAATTACCATGAATCTTTTAAAATTATATGAATATTATAAAAACTTGAATTCAAATTTAATAATTTTGTTTAAATTTTTTACATTGAAGGAAGCTAATAAACATTTTTTGCATAGTTGCATTGACATTATTGATCTCTTTTAAATTGAAAAAATTCAAATATATTTTACTAATTGCCATATTTTTTGGAACAATGAAACATATTATAAAAACTTGAATTCAAATTTAGTAACTTTAATTAAATGTTTATCTTAAAAAAACTAATAAATACATTTCATATAATTGCATTGACACTATTGGCCACAATTAATTGAAAAAAATTCAAATATATTTTACAAATTTCTATAAATTATTTTGAACTATACAAACATTGTTAAAACTTGAATTCAAATTTAATAGTTTTAACTAAATGTTTATCATGAAAGAAGCAAATAAATATCTTTCATATAGTTGTGTTGACACTATTTATTATTGTTAAGTGGAAAAAATATTAAAATATATTTTGCAAATTGATATAAATCTTTTTACATGTGTACGAATATTATAAAAACTTGAATTCCATTTTAATTATCTTAACTAAATGCTTACCTTGAAAGAAGCTAATAAACATATTTCATATTGTTGCATTACATTGATCACCATTAAGAGCAAGAAATAATCAAATATGTTTTGCAAATCGATATGAAACTTTTTAGATCTGAGCGAATGTTATTAAAACCGGAATTCAAATTAAATGAGTTTAACTAATTTTTTACGTTGAAGTAAACTATTAAACATATTTCATATAGTTGCGATGAAACTATAGATCACTGTTAAGTGGAAGAAATATTAAAATATATTTTGAAAATTGCCATCAATCTTTCTAGATTTGTACGAATATTGTAAAAACTTGAATTCAAATTTAATAGCCTTAACTAAATGTTTACCTTGATTAAAGCTATTGAAAATTTTGCATTTACTTGCGTTGACACTATTGATCATTATTAAATGGAATAAATTCGAACATATTTTACAAATTGCCGTAAATCATTTTAAACTATACGAATATTGTAAAAAAATAAATTCAAATTAGTAACCTTAATTAAATGTTTACCTTGAAGGAAGCTAATAAACATCTTTTATATAATTGCGTTGACATTACTAAACACTGTTAAGTGGAATATACATTCAAATATATTTTGCGAATTGACATAAATATTTTTAGTTTTATGCGAATACTATAAAAAAAACTTGCATTTAAATTTAATAACCTTAACTAAATGTTTATCTAGAAGGAAGCTTATAAATATTTTCACATATTTGCGTTGACCCCATTGATAACTGTTAAGTGAAAGGAATATCCAAATATATTTTGCAAATTAACAAATTTCTTTTTAGATCTATACGAATATTTTAAAACTTGAAAAAAATTAATAACTTTGACTAAATGTTTACCTTGAAGGAAGCTATTGAACTTATTTTATATAGATGCTTTGATACTATTGGTCATTGTTTAGCGGAAGAAATTCAAATATATTTTACAAGTTGACTGAAATCTTTTTAGATCTATACAAATATTATAAAAACTTGAATTCATGACTTTTAAACTGTAAAGCAAAAATGCGCAAATAACAAGTTTTCTATGATAAAACAATTTTTGTGAAGCGATAGAAATCTAAAGAAAAATCTATCTGAAATAAATTTATTATTAAGGAAAAACAAATTTAAAGTACAGAAAAATCATTCTATTTGTGTTAAAACTAAAGCGAATTTATCACATTTTGAAATTCTATTTATTTTTGTTCTCCTGGATCAACGATTTAATGCAAAGATTTCTTTAAAAGCATTAAAATGTAATAAGGACGAGAATTTTTTTTTCTAAGTTAAATTATTTTAAACGACAAAAATATAAAACTCGGCATTAATTCCGTGTTTAATGGTATTTTGCGTTTCAAAAGATTTAATTCTTTGATGATTGGAACGTAATTAAAAAGCTGAAGTATTTTTTTTTCTACATTGAAAGAATCTTTGCATACATTTGTATTATTGCGACCTAATTATTCACATTTACAAAGGCACTCAACCTGAAAATTAACTCTCATTCAATGTTTCATTAAAGAAATGCAATTAAAATACCAGTTTGGAATTTAGAACAAATTGAAAAAGACTTAAAATATGAAGAGTGCTTTTATTTTACATTTTCTTTACAATGTGTTTTACCTAGATAAATTTACATTAATTTATCGAATAGTCATAATGGAATTTCATATTATTTAAATAAAAGAAAATGAATATTAATTGCGTACTTTAAATAAAATGAGCTCTTTAAATATACTTTGATATTATCTTAAGTCGCATATGTTACTTGATGTTGGAAAATATTTTTAAATATGCAATTTACCAGCAAAAATATTTAAAGAATATTTTTAACTATTTCTTCATAAATTTCTATTTGAAAGAAAAAAAAAAGAAATCCATTTGTTAATAATTTGAAACTTCTGTAATCTATATTAATCATACATGCAAATGCCTCTTGTGAAAATTATCTTTTAAGGCTATTTATAAGTATGTTGTCAATGTATTTAATTTATATTTGGATATAGTTAATTATAATATAATATAAGTTATAGAAATATAATATTTAGATTAGGAAATGTAAACTTTGATTAAATATTAATTTTGATTTTATGTTTTTCTCATTTTTTTCTTTCTTATTATTTGTTTGGCCATATGTATTGTGGTTATTTTATAAATTGCAATATATAATATCGGCATGCACCTTAATTAAAATGACTTTAATATAGTTTAAAATGAAGGTCTAAAAATACAATGAAAGTTCTACGTTGTTATGTTTCCTTATTAATTATTGATCTGTATACAGGGTGTGTAGCAAATAAGATCCTGATATCAAGATTAAATTTCTTAAAAACAAAGATCGTTAGAATTATGCTGTAAACGGTTTATTTATTATGTAAGCTGTAAAAATCTTACACAGAAGTTTCGGTCGGTGAACAATTAGAGACGACTGTGTTCTGATAGCAAAATAAATACTTGACTTGCCATTTTTCTTGCTCTAGATTGCTTGTAGAGAACGAATTTTGCAATTTACAGTGCCATATTTTAACGATTGCATGAATTAAATTTTTGAAATTTCGTATTTCCAAGAAATCGAGAAATCCTTAAAGTATGGCACTGTACATTAAAAAACTCGTTCTCTAAAAACCATCTAAAGCGAGAAAATTGTCAAGTATTCTTTGCAGTGAGAACTCAATCTTTCGAAAATATTCACTGATCGAAACTTCTGTATAACATTTTTAAAGCTTACGTATTTATCCAACCGTTTGCTGCTTATTTATGCCGATCTTTGATTTTGAGAAATTTAATTGCGAAATCAGGGTCTTATTTGCTGGACACTCTGTATATGATTAATGGTGTTTTAAGAATGCAAAAGGGCAACAATTTTCAGACAGTTAAATTGGTGAATAAAGATAGCTTTTAAAAAACTCATTTCTAGAATCGTGTTTTAATGAAAAAGAAAAAATCCTAGAATTATTTTATAAATATACATTAAAACTGAAATAACGAAAAAAATTATTTTAGACAATTCTTGTTCTATTATTTCTAATTACCAGGCAAACAGTCTTTGCCAGAGATTATCTACTGCTGCTTTTTTTTACTACTGAAAGAATCACTATTGTTATGTTCTACAATAGATTTATGATATAAATGAGAACTTCGTATACTTTAAGATGAAAATGTTTCAGCAAAAGTGAAAAAAGTTACAATTGAATAAGTTTGACTAGAGGTTTTATATATAAAAAAAATAAATAAATAAAAAGTTAAGTGCATGCCAGTGAAAACATTTTAAGATAGTAGTTTTATATTTCTGTTGGAAGTTGAGACGGTTACAATACATATGCTTTAGACTGATTGTAATATATATAGTAAGATAGCAGTAATGTAAGTATGTAAGATAGCAGTTTTGGGGATTTCAATGCAACAAAAAGGCTTTTTTTTTCAATTTTGTATAGAGGAATCGCTCGAAAGACTCTCATTATTACCAGTAAGCGTAAAGCTATTATGATAGTAGTTTTGTATTTCTCCAAAATACTGATTAAAGCAGTAATGTATTATATTACTTGAAGTGTAGACTTTATCGGAAAACAGCCCATTATAATAATGCTTACTGTGACTCTCACAATCTTTAAAAATATTCCAAATGTCCAAGTTTGTCTTGAGGTTTTTTTGCCTTTTTAAACTGTAAATTATTCATTTTTTTAAAATTAATTTCAGTATTATTTCATCAACATAATAAATTCATAATCTTTAACTTATTTTAAACTCTTTTGTAAAATAAATTGTTTAAATTCGATCAAAAGATAAAAATTGATATTAGGTCCACATTTTTCAATAAATACAGTATAGTTCCAGTATGTACTACTTAGCGATTTACATATGTAGTTTATTAAAATAATAAAAATATTTTAAACATATTGTGAAATCAGCTTGATATTTAAATCGGAATGTATATATTTATATTTTAATGAATTGTTTTATCTCTACATGTATTGTAAATACATACAAAATTACTCTTGGTATCGTAAACGATGTCAAATTTAAAAAAATATATATTCATTTCAGTTATATTTTAATATTTTTTTTATTTTTTATGATTATTTTAAAACATTATTTTTTATTCTAAACATTATTAATTGATTATTTTCTACCTTATATTCCATTAATTTAAACCTTAAATAAATAAATGAGTACAATTGGTTAAAAGCATCGTTTTTTAAATATTCGCTTTCCTACTCATATCGCGCAAATGCAAAACAATAATTTAATTTAACACACTAATTACAGTTTCGAAAACACGTTTATATTAATAATTAGCTTGCTAAACTCGCCGTTATTCAACAGTAGTTAATATTTCTCTCATTAAAACCACTTAATTGAAAATCATTACCAAAATTATTACAGCGAAAAGATTTTGTTTTACAGGCTGAAAATTTACAGATTTAAGAGTCTTAAAGTAAAGAATATAAATAGCTATTTGGCAGGGAAAAAAACGTGGAAAGGGCTTCCTTTGATTTATTTTCTAATTACGTTCCAATTACTCGTATTTTCAGGGGCGGTCACGCTGAAAATTAACTTAGACTCCAAGTTTCCACAAGGTGAGCAATTAAAATACCGTTCTCTTAATGGCATCCAGGAATCGTCGACAAAATTGTTGGACTGTTAAGAGATTGAATTTGTTACGGCAGCTTATAATGATGAAGTTCTGCGAGCGTCAAGTATTTGAACCCGATGGGCAGGATCCTTTCAAAGATGCTTGTTTTTGCATATTTTTCACGCACAAATGTGATCTATCTGTTGATAATTATAAGAAGCGAAGTTAAAAATTTTATGCAGATTTAGAACAGCTCTTTGAAGCTTCCTTATTTTTATCATATGTTATTTTTTATTTCCTTTAAAAATTTTAATGACGGCATTATGCGG
Source organism: Maratus speculifer (assembly GCA_964019185.1). Taxonomy (NCBI): domain Eukaryota; kingdom Metazoa; phylum Arthropoda; class Arachnida; order Araneae; family Salticidae; genus Maratus; species Maratus speculifer. The sequence continues at coordinate 115,157,744 of OZ025289.1, read as the reverse complement.
ATTAGATTTATTTTTCATGTGCTATTTATAAACAAAAATACCGAAATAGCATTATTTAGTTTCTCATTTTTTATTTGTATCCACACATAAAGATCGATATAAATATGCATGTAAATAGTGGCTGAGGGATTCTTAATCTGTAGTATATATCAATCTGTATTTTGAAGAAACCTATTTTTCTTCATAGTATGGTACTGTATATGCAGCTGCTTAAAATATAAAATCTTATTACAAAATATATTCGTATATGCCCTGCAAAATTGGGAAGATATTTTTAATGCGTCTCATTCATGCAAACAAAATGATATACATGCTTATCATGATATACATGCATTATTTCTGTCTTTCCTGCTCGGCTTTATTGTTCAGAAATCATGCGAATTTTAGGGTATACAGCTCATATTCAAAATATTAGAATAATTACCTTTTTTTTAGAAATTGAAAATATCGTTTGGTAATTTAATGTCTTTTAATGAAAATATGCAAACGATATTTTTATTAAGAACTTATTGTTGATTAAACTTACTTGTTATCTTAAATTTAATATCATTTTTGAAAAGATTAATTGCAAAAAAATTATTTTGAAAAGTCAAAATATTAGAATATTTATTCAAGTGGTTCAAAATATTAGAATATTTCACATTAATTCTCTTTTAATTATTATCAATTCTTAACTGGTGGCGTCAATGATTAAATTCAGACTATTTTATTTAAAATCAGTATTCTTTTTTGCAGTTTGTTTCTTTTTCGTCTTAAAATGGGCCGTGTGAGTGATATTCCTGAATCTACTAAACTTCGTATGGTTTATTTGTATCGGCACGGTAAAAATCAATGTTTTATAGAGAATTATTTACATTGTTCGCAATCGAGCGTTAGTAAAATACTAACACAATATTCAAAAATTGGAAAATTTCAAAATAATCGCCGAAATGGTGGCCGAAAACCAAAAACATCTGCTAGAGATGACAGGAAACTGAAGCGTATAGTTAAGAAAAACCGATTTAAAAGTGTGCGATTCTTGCACCAAAAATGGAAAGAAGAAGGAGTTGAAGTTTCTACATCGACAACATTAAGACGTCTCCATAAATTTAAATTTGAATCTCGTGTACCGAAAACAAAACCTCTCATGACTGCAAGACAAAAGCGTATAAGATTGAATTGGTGTAAATCAAGACGTTTATGGAGCAATGAAGATTGGAAAAATATATTATTTAGTGATGAAAGTATGTTTTGTGTTTCATATGGTAATCAAGGTATTCGAGTTTGGAGAATGAAGCAAGAAGCATTTGATAAAGAATGCCTTAAACGTTCCGTAAAATTTGCTGTTAGTGTCATGGTTTGGGGTTGTATGAGTGCAGAAGGACCTGGAAAGTTATGCATCGTCTACGAAAAGGTTAACTCTCTGATATATCAAGAAATTTTAGAGTATTACATGACTCCATCATCAGAAGATTTATTTGAAGATGATTTCATCTTTCAACAAGATTTAGCGTCCCCGCATATTTCGGTGTCAACTAAGAATTGGTTCCGCCAACGCAACATTAAGGTACTTCCTTGGCCACCAAATTCACCAGATCTTAATCCCATCGAAAACTTATGGTGTATAATGAAGAAAAAACTTCAAGAAAATCCTCCTTCAAGTAAAACTGAGTTAGTGGCACGTATAAAGTCTATTTGGGCTAATATTGATAGAAATGTTTGTAAACACCTTGTATATAGTATGCAAGATCGATTGTACGCTGTTATGAAAGCTAAAGGGGATGCTACAAAATATTAACTACCATTTACTTCATATTCATAAGGTAATATTGTTGAGTAAAATAAAATATTCTAATATTTTGAACCAATCTAAATTTTATTCTAATATTCTGGTGTGTTTAAGGAAGCTGAATACCTAATTTATTGTGCTGTATTTTATATTTTATAAATGTTAAAATCTTATCTAAACATTCCAGATTTAATTTATAAGAAATTTAATTGCATTTACTTAGTATAAAAAATAAATAAATGACAAATAATTTTTTCTTATTACTTTTTCTCAATTTTTCTAATATTTTGAATATGAGCTGTATTCTGTAGCTTATAAATGGGTCACAGATATCTTCTGTAACGTTATGGAGCTAGAGGTACTGAGGTCATAGTAAAAGGTAGGTTAAAAGGTAGGCTCGGTTGTTTTGTTGTTCGAAAATCCTACAAATTGTAGGGCATATTCTCTAGCTTATAGTTGAATCGCGGCTATCTTCTATAAAGCTATGGCACTAGAGGTAATGTAGTCATAATGAAAAAGTGCATATTTTTCCAGAGTTGTCAAATCCCCGGCATTTTGCATACTACAATCACTCTACAGATAATGATGTTAGGTTTGCCACTCTCTTTTCACATTGCTGAAACACTATCGTTAGGTCACAAAACATGCGACTAAGCCGCAAAGAGTTCAGAAAACTCGTGGCGTATGTTAGAGCCTCTATATCGCAATCAAAATTTAGATACAAGGTGCTTAAATTATCGTTTCAAAATTGACACGGACAGTGTTTAAGAGAGGTTTTACAAGTTACGTTAACAGAAAATCTTGGAACTGGAATAGTACACCTATACCGTTCTTAGATGCGTAAAACAGTAGAATTTTACATGAAATCTTAAAAAAAATTCCAAGTAATCATAATCCTTAAGATCAGATAAAAGTAGACTGGTTTTAGTCATCCGACTCTTATTCATAATGTACACTGTAAAATAATGTAAATATTTCTTAATCTATGAAAATGTTCAAAAATCACGAACACAAATGTATAATAACTTCTTCCGAGGCACCCATAAGTTCTAAAAATATTTCATTATCTTCAGGAACCGAAAATTCTTTTTTCGAAACTTTAACAAGAATTTATATTTAAAAAATATTACCTGTTCGTAATTTTCGGAAATGTTTCCTAGTAGTTTTTAAAGTGCATTAATCAGTTCTCTTTACCAGAAAACTGTTTTTTCGGATTCTATCAATTCTTACGTAAACATTGATAAGTAAAATTTGTAAGTAAATTTGTGCATGCGATTGTAACAAAATATTCTTAATTTTCATGGGTATATTAAATATGTAATTTTGTATGATTGTCTAATAAACATGTTTGCATAATATTAAAATATTTACATGAGAATTATTAGCATCCAAAAAAGTAATATCTGATTTAAGAAAACTGATTACTGCACATTAAAAACTACTCGAAAAAGTTTATAAAAATTACGATCAGCTAAAAAGTATTTATTTTTATTGATTATTCTTTAAATTTCAGATATATATAGTTTTGTGGTATTTTTAATGTTAAATAAATACTTTTAAGAATCTTCGGTGATTCTGACGTAGTTATTGTATATTTTCATTCTCGATTGTAGTATTTTATCGTAGATTAAGAAACTTATTTCATTTTTTCTGTGTACTACTCTGATGCGAAAGATTAGCATTAATAACTTACCGCAAATCCTTACAACATTTCCGTGCTTTACAGTGTGATAAAACATCTGTTTTATTTTTAATTCGTAAACACGTTTTGGTGCTTTGTAAACGATATTTAAATCTAGCGCATAGTGTAATACAATCAAATACAAATAATATTTGTAACAACACTATATTGCGTCACAGTCTTGGATGCTAGTACAATCTACCCGGAGGACATGGTGGTGTCACCGCGACGTCGTTGGGAAGTCACATTGTGACTTTGTGACCATCGATTGTCGATGTGACGTCACGTGACGTCGATGTGAAGTCACAGTGACTAAAATGTGAAGTTTTTATGGCCGTTTTAGATCTTTTTTGTGACGTCACATTGTGACCACTATGTGAAGTCACGATGTGACAAATTTGTGAAAAATAAGTCATTTGTGACTACTTTGACATTAACATTGTGACGAAACTGTGACAAAAGCGATGATATTTAAATTGCCAGAAACATATTTTTTAAAGTAAATAACATGTTTTGAAGAATATTTGTAATTTTCTAAAAAATTTTAAGAAAGTCACATCTCAGTCACAATGTGACGTCACTGGGTGGTGGCATTTTGGTCACAGATGTGATGTGACCATGCATGCTATGAGGGTATTCTCTACTATTACATATGCATTATATGCTAGAGATCTTTCCATATTTTCTTATTAAAAGAAAGCATATTAGTTTATATATGTTATTATTAATTAACTTTTTCCGTACATTAAATATTTATACGAAGTAACCGTTGCCACTATTATTTCAATAGTAAACTAATCAGATGCGGCAAACTTAAATTTTTCTTCCTCATCATCCATGTTAATAAGTCTTGAAAAATGCAAAGAAGCAGTGCCACTGGTTAGGTTCTTTACTCCAAAATCTAGTCAGCAACAACTTATATCAACTTCTAACTGAATCCGAAGTTTGGTGAAATGTTAAACATTAAATTTCTGAGATAAAATTATTGCAAAATTAAAAAAAAACAATCTGCATAAAGCATTACCTATTCGATTATACACACCAAAAACTGATCAGAATCAATTTTTATCTCGTGTTAACTGGATCTGAATTCAGATGAAAATGCATGCATTAGTTCTTGAGATACATATATTATGAAATTGTGAAAAATCTTGCACATTAGTGCCCTCTGTTGGTCAGTTGGTTATTTGATTTCATACAACTGGAATTTGAAATGCAATACTTATAAAAAAATAATTACAGACATTATCATGTTATAGCTCGTCCATATGTCCTTATTATACCTTTTGTAAATTGAAGCAAAATAGATTTTACTTTTGTAATAATAAAATTACTTTATAGATTTGTTTTTAAATCGTCTAAATGAGTTAACTATGAATATTACAGGCTGAAGTAAATAAAATTTTAAAGTCAACTGTTTAGGAAAATTAATAAATTAATTTAAATATCAATTTTACTATTATTTATAATGCTGAAACTGAAATATTCAAAATAATTTGACGATGCGTAAATTTTATTTTTCCGAAATCCATAAAAATATTCTTAAAATAAATCTCTAAAAAATATTATACATAACTGCATATTTCTGCGCAGGAAATTTTAAATATGTAAATGAAAATTCTGTGTACTCGGGGATTACAAACTCTTCAACTGCTCTTTAAATCTTCCGTTATAACTCTTTTATGGAACGTTTCGAAAAGTTCTTCGAAAATCTCTGGAGCGGAAGCTTTTGTAACTCAGAATCTCTCAGAATTTTACTACCTCAATTTGAATTCTTATGAAAACCCCAATACTTTCCGTCGAGCTCAGTGTTTATGAATATCTTCTTTGAAATTCTTTTGAAGATGTAATAAAATTATATTAAAAATTACGTCGCATATTTTTCAGTCACCTTTCTAGGTCACGTAGGCTTACTACAAAAATAAAAGCGTATCTTTTATTTTTGTATTTTATATTTAAACAATTTTTTAAAGATTTATAAAATGTATTTGCATTGATTTATGAAATATTTATAAAAATGTGTCATTTTATTTAACACTCTTTTGCATGATACTAATAAAATATACATTTGTACAATATATTTTTGTTTAAAAAAATGTTTTTACGCTTCTTTCATATTTGTATATTGTTTTAAAATTAAAGTATCTCATTTTTAAATAGATTTTTAAAAATTTTTAATGCTTGCTAAATAAAAAATATTAACTTGATAATTTGTTTGCATTTGGGGTACCTTCAATGAAATACTTTTGACCGCGTAATAAAATTATACTAAAAATTACGTCGAATATTTTTCAGCCATCTTTGTGAGACACGTAGGCTTACTACAAAGCTTAAAGAGTTTCATTCTTTTAATATAATTTTGTACTTTATATTTAAACAAATTTCTATAAGTGTGCATATATTTATGGAATATTTACGAAAAATGCGTCCTTTTATTTACCGCTGTTTTGCTTGTGTCTAATCCAATACACATTGTACAAAATATGTTTATAAAAATAACGGAAAAAATTATGTTTCTTTCATTTTTCTACATTCTTTAAAAAAGAAGTTTTTTTTTTCACAGAACGCTAAATAAATAAAAGAAAAACAACCTTAACAAGCATATATTAATAAGAATGCGTTTTTAGTACCAACAAACTAAGCGTTAATTTGTTAATTTCATAAATTGTTTTGGTTTTTATGAGTATCTTCTTTGAAATTCTTTTGAAGATGTAATAAAATTATATTAAAAATTACGTCGCATATTTTTCAGCCACCCTTTCTAGGTCACGTAGGCTTACTATAAAGCTTAAAGAGTTCTATTTATTTTTACTTAATTTTGTATTTTATATTTAAACAAATTTTTAAAGATTTATAAAATATATTTGCATAGATTTACGAAATATTAACGAGCAATGTATCATTTTATTTTACACTGTTTTAAATGATAGTAATAAAATATACATTGTATTAAATATATTTATAAAAAAGGTTTTTACGCTTCTTTCATATTTTTGTATTGTTCCAAACTTAAAGTATTTTTTTAAATATTTTTTTTCCATTTTTCCTGTATATTGTATGGAAATACAGTCTACTTTTAAATGATACATACATAATGTTTTTAGCGAAAACCTACATATTTAACAAATCAATCATTTGTTTAATCGCAAGATCCTATTTTAACACAATAAGAAAATTCTACACCCTCTACTTATCCTAAATACAAACATACATGAAATTCAGACGATTTTTTTCCAAGGAATTAATTATTATAAAATGAGGGTATTTTAGAAGCTTTATCGCATCTAAAGTTCAGTGCTCAAAGGTTCTTCAAAAGCTACAGCCATATTTATTGTATGGAACCTTCTGAGTGCACGTACTACTCGCACTTGATCACTTCTATTAATTAAATTTTCTTTTACTCTTTTACGTTTCTCCAGAAGTAAATATTATGCTTGTACATAAGTGAGGGAATCGTAAAATCCTAATTATCAGTACGAAATACAGGTCCTTACATATCACGTATATTACATTATATATGTTTTAAAAAGTATTTGCAATCTTTGATCACTGCACTATGTTTCTCTTTTGCATAAACTGAATTTGGATAAAATGATTTTCTATAACTTGCAGCACTTTTATATTTCATGTTATCGATGAAAAAATGTTTATCTGTCCAATTTTCAATCGTGTCAAAATTAATACAAAATCGCATTTTCCTTCGCACTAGTATGAACATTAAGAATTACAGCACATAATATTATTCATTGCTGTACATTTTCTTTGATTTTTAGAAAATATCAATTGATTAAGATTATGGCAAAACGCACTGTTTCATACGCAACAACCAGTAAAAATATTTAAGATACATTTATAAGCAATTCACGAAATCTTCTTTTTCTATTTAACACTTTTAACAGAACGTTTGTTATATATGGTATTCAGTTGGAGACAAGAATTTAAAGAAATGATTCGAGTCCAGATTTTTAGGAATTATGATTTCCCATTGTGTTAATCGACCTAATACATTACAACATGAAGTAAACGTAGTGTAAAAAGATCACTTAAATGCGCTGTCACGTTGGGGTGATAATTCAAGCTATTTATCTGCTGACATTCCTGCAGTTTCAAATTCGAGTTGCATAGCTTTTGATAACAACTGAAAATATTTTAGTGGAAAGATGTCACGTGTTGTTGTTTTTGTCGGGTTTTTTTCAGTAAGGCTGTTTAAATTAATAAAAAAGTTATACAGAAAAACAATAATTGTTATTATTAAGGCTTCATATTCTTTAAAGTTTTGTGATGTGCCCATTCATACTTTTCTAGTGTATACAGCAGCACACAGCCTTATACTGTGAAGACATTTTTATTATCCTATTATTTTATTAATAGTGATTTTGTTTAACAATACTGTTTATAAACCGTACCGTAAAATGGGGTGAATAGGAACAGCGGGGTGAATAGGAACGAAACTTCCCGGTCATACAAATAAATTCATTATAAATATATGTAATGATATTTTTAGTTGCCAATTTTTTTATAAGAAGGTAATAACATTAAGAGTTGGGAAATTCAGTTTCGACATGTTGGCACCACTACTGGGGTATATAAAGAAACTTCAAGAGGATTCTCAGAAACCTCATTTTTTCAACGTCTTCAAAACTTTGTCTGTAACTACAGTATTTTTCGTATTCTAAATCTAAGAGAGGGGATTTTGAATTAATGACAGTCTTGTAAATGATATGCTGTATTAAATTCTACTTATTTCTAAAATACATAATGAAAATATGAAAAATGGCTTGTAACATCAGAGGTTTAAGATTTATGGGGTGAATCGGAACACGTTTTCTCTCGTGGTTTATTTTTCTATACAGTAATAGTTTCATGTAATATATGAAAACATATGTGTTAATATGTATTGTAACAATATTGTGTTTGTTCTAATTACTTGAAGAGTTTAAAGGTGCCAAGAAATTACTTGGTTAAACAAAAAAGTCAACGAATAATCCAACAGACATTGAACACACAATAAAATAATTTAAAAATAGCAAATTATTAGAAAAACTGCACATAATTATTCTCTGACATCGACAACATTACAAAAATATCTCAAAATGAAAAAAACAATTAAAAAAGAGAGGAATGCAAACAGTACTAAGAGCTGGGGATGTGGGCGTATTAGTAGATCGCATTAATACATGCAGCAATTGGGGCTACTCAATATTTTCACTTACCCAGTGACTACTAGTAAAGGATAACACAGAACAGGGCTGAATTTGTATTAAATTCTACTTCTGTAATTCGAATATAATTTCTTAAAAGAAATTTTTATTTCTCTTGATTTCAAAGTTGTTTTCTATTTTTTTAAAGGCATATCTTTACTTGTATGTAAAATAAAGGCTTGATTCACAGTAACTACGTGTTCCTATTCCTCCCTTATCATTATTACCTGTTTTTACTAACCCTATTAAAGTGTGAATCGGAATAATTAAAATTTATAACATTTGTCCGATTCACCCCTATTTGCGGGGTGAATCGGGACACCATTAAAAAATTAAATAATCTATATATAAACAGTAAAGATGTTTCGTTTTTGCTTAAAAACTAAAGAACAAAATAAGACCGAAGTTTCTAGTAGAAAAATAAAAAAAATTAAAAAATCAGTTGTTGCTTTTTTTTAACGTTAAAGTTGAAAAGTGTTCAGATTCACCCCATTTTACGGTATATGCATTGTGTGAAATCCTCTGAGCGTGCGTAATACTCATATTTCGCCATTTTATTAAAACTAAATTTTGTTTTAAACTTTTACTTTTCGTCAGCAGTGATCACTACACTTATACATACGTACGGGTATTAAAAAATATATAATTTCATTTTTAATTCAATTTTTTACAGCACACTAAACAATATAATAAAAAAATTAAAAATAAAACAACAACATTATTAAACATTTAATAAGAAGAAAATATGTCATAGTACAAACAAACTATCGATAATTTGTTAATTACGTAATTTGTTTAGTGTTTAATAGTACCTTCTTTGAAATTCCTTTGAAGATGTAATGAAATTATATTAAAAATTACGTCGCATATTTTTCAGCCACCTTTCTAGGTCACGTAGGCATACTACAAAACTTAAGGAGTTTTATTTTTTGTATTTAATTTTGTATTTTATATTTAAACAACTTTTTAATGGTTTGTGAAATATATTTGCATTGATTTATGAAATTTTTACAAAAAATGTGTCCTTTTATTTTACACTGTTTTAAATGATACCAATAAAACATACATCGTAATAAATATATTTATAAAAAAACGTTTTTACGCTTCTTTCATATTTGTATATTGTTCCAAAATTAAAGTATTTTATTTTTAAATAGATTTTTTCCATTTTTACTGTATATTTTATGAAAATACAGTCTACTTTTAAATGATACACATAATATTTTTTAGCTTAAAACCTACACATCAAATAAATCAATCATTTTTTTAATCGCAAGATCCTATTTTAACAAAAATAAAAAAAAATTCTACACCCTCTACTTATCCTAAATACAAACATGCATGAAATTCAGGCGATTTGTTTCCAAGAAATTAATTGTTTTAAAATGAGAATATTTTAGAAACTTTATCGCAACTGAAGTTCAGTGCTCAAAGGTTGTTCAAAAGCTACAGCCATACTTATTGTATGGAACTTTCTGAGTGCGCGTCATACTCGCACTTGACCACTTCTATTAATTAAATTTTCTTTTACTCTTTTACGTTTCTCCAGAAGTAAATATTATGCTTCTATATAAGTGAGGGAATTGTAAAATCCTAATTATCAGTATGAAATACAGGTCATCACTTATCACGTATATTACATTATACATGTTTTAAAAAGTATTTGCAATCTTTGATCATTGTACAATGTTTCTCTTTTCTATAAACTGAATTTGGATAAAATGCTTTTCTATAACTTGCAGCACTTTTATATTTCATGTTATCGATGAAAAAATGTTTATCTGTCCAATTTTCAATCGTGTGAAAATCAATACAAAATCGCATTTACCTTCGCACTATGAACATTAAAAATTACAGCACATAACATTATTCTTTACTGTACATTTATTTTGATTTTTAGAAAATATCAATTGATAAAGATTATGTCAAAACGCACTGTTTCATACGCAACAAACAGTAAAAATATTTAAGATACATTTTTAAGCAATTCACGAAAACTTCTTTTTCTATTTAAACACTTTTAACAGAACGTTTGTTATGTGGTATTCAGTTGGAGACAAGAATTTAAAGAAATGATTCGAGTCCAGATTTTTACGACTTATGATTTCCCATTGTGTTAATCGACCTAATACATTACAACATGAAGTAAACGTAGTGTAAAAAGATCACTAAAATGCGTTGTCACGTTGGGGTGATAATTCAAGCTATTTATCTGCTGACATTCTTGCAGTTTGAAATTGTATTCGAGTTGTATAACTTTTGATAACAACTGTAAATATTTTAGGGGAAAGATGTCACATGTTGTTTTTTCGGGGTTTTTTCAGTAAGGCTGCTTAAATTAATAAAAAAAAAAAAGTTATACAGATAAACAATAATTGATATTATTATGGCCTCATATTCTTCAAAGTTTTCTGATGTGCCCATTCATACTTTTCTAGTGTATACAGCAGTACACAATCTTATACTGTGAAGAATTTTTTATTATCCTATTATTCTATTAACAATGATTTTGTTTAATAATACTGTTTATAAACCGTGTATGCATTGCGTGAAATCCTCTGAGCGTGCGTAATACTCATATTTCGCCATTTTATTAAAACTAAATTTTGTTTTAAACTTTTAATTTTCTTCAGCAGTGATCACTACACTTATACATACAATGGCGGTCAAAAGTTTCCGGCCAGTTAGTTTCTTCGATTTATTTACCAAAAGGTTTCAGCAAAGAAGAAGCACCTCTGACCACGTGATCATTTTAATTAGATACTGAAGATGCTTCATGCAAAGAGATAAAATTCGAAGTTCGCGTGTGCAAACGTTTTCGGCCACTTATCATTCTACAGTTTTTTTCTATCGGTAAACTGTTTATTGGTTGTGTTTATGAATGAATCAACGTGTATAGCATAGTCTGAATTCAAAATTGAAAAGTTTAACAATTATTGTTCATAAATGAGTCATTATTTTGTCGCTAAAAGGCGAATCTTCTCCAGATATTGCGGTAAAGTTATCGATCGGTAAAATCGACCGTAAATGATATTTAAAAATCATATAAAGATGGCCGTGGCCTTCAGGACTTTCAGAAGTCCGGGAGATCCCGGAAAATTACTATTCCTGTGGACAGAATTATCAGGAAAAAACATTTGATAATCCGCATAAAAATTCCGCAGCAATACACTGCGATTTACGGAATGAAAATATTGCTGAAATAAGTACGTGCACCGTATCAACATGCTGACGTGATGCATAACTTTATGGAAGAGTCGGTGTTCAAATTTTTTCAGAGTAAAAAAAAAAACTACAAACGTATCCGACTGGCATTTTCCAAAAAACACAATTTCTGGTCAAGTGAAAACTATAAAAAAGTTCTATTTTTCCATCAATCGAATGCGAAACAATTTTGGAAGTGATGGCAGACACAACGTCCGATGACCTAACAACAAAAGATATGATTCGACCTATGTTATTTTTTTAGAATGAAGCATGGCGGAGGACTCGCTATGCCGTTGGGGAGTATTTTCTTCAAAAAGTGTCTGTCCGTTATTAGAAATCCACAGCCAGGTGAATGATACAATGTATAAGGATATCTTGCAAGACTGTTTTCTGCCTTATTGGAGAAAAAAAATTGGTCGCAACTAATTTTCTTAACATGATAACTAGATAAATATTGTTTGCAAATCTCGATAAGCAATGGTTTTTGCACAAAAAATTTCGTTTTTGAAATGATCAGCCCAAGCGGCCAACATGAATCTAATAGAAAATCTTTGAAAAGAAGTTGACAAAAGTCTGCGGAACTATAAATATTCCAATTCACCCGGAATTTCGCCAAAATTGCAAGAAATGTGGGAAAAACGTACCATAGACGATCTTTAACCGTTGATTGTATGAATGTCACATTGCTGTGCCGCAGTACTTATTACTAAAGCTAATAAATAGTAGCTAATAATAGTAATACGATAAAATTCTAATTGTAAATGTTGTTGATCACTAATTTTCTATTACAATACCACTTTTTTACAAACTTGTGAAGGTGGCCGGAAACTTTTGAGAACATGCGTTTTTCTTTATACGTATTTTTGTCAGTTAAATTTGTTGATATTTACATGTTTTTCTATAAGTAAGTTCCTAACTATTATGTCAATAAATTGTATAAATATTACTTTGAGATTCCTCTTCATAAGGGTATATTTACAAATTAACTGAAAAATTTTTGCTGGCCGGGAGCTTTTGACTGCCACTGTACGTACGGGTATCATTAAATTCTAATTATCATTACAAAATATTCATTATTAGGTATCAAGTATAATTTCATTATACCTATTATAAAGATTATTTGTGTATTTGATCATTGTTGTACCTATAAACTCAAATTGAAAAAAATACTTTCCTATAAATTGGAACATATTTATATTTTACATTATCGATGAAAAAACATTTATCTATCTGCTTTTAACGTATATTTATTTCGCGCTTTTAACATTAAGAAAAACAGAACGTAACGTTATTCAGTGTGGTACATTTATTTTGATTTATAGAAAAGATCAAAATATAAAGAATATTGCAAAACGCACTTTTTCATACCTAACAACTTGTGAAAATACTTAAAATACATTTTTAAGTAATTGACGAAATCTTCTTTTTTCATTTAAACACTTTTAACAGAACTTTTGTTATATAATTTTCAGTGTGCAGACAAGAATTTAAAAAATGTTTCGCCTCCAGATTTTTACGACTTACGATTTCCCATTGTGTTAATCGACCTAGTACATTACAACATCAAGCAAACACACTGTAAAAAGATCACTTGAATGCACTGTCACGTTATGGTGATAATTCAAGTTGTTTAACTGTAGACATTCGTGCAGTTTAAAAATATACGTGAGTTCGATAACTTTCGAGAACAACTGAAAATATTTTGGTGGAAAGATGTAACTTATTGTACGATATATATGTGACATTTTCAAGTTAGGGGCCAGAAGCATCATCGCCGGGTTTCCCTTTCGCCGCACAGAAGTCATGGCCAGCGAGAAAATAAATAAATAAATAAATGTAGAAGATCCAATTAATCACCCCTTGGCTGCTACAAGTTCATTTTAATTAAACTGCAGTTATAATAGAGAGAAAAGCTCCTTTTGCAGACGATCTTATACCGAAATATCCAAAAAAAATATTCCATCATTTACTACAACCAGCCGTACTCATGGAAGAGAAACCCAAGAATCTTTCTTACCACCTCTCGAGGCTTCCTCTTTTCAATCTAAAAAGAAAAATCTAGCACATTCTTTACTCTCAAACATTATTCTTTTATGTAAACATAACTCATGCCCATAGCCGAGATTAATATTCGACAGACGACAATTTTATTTTTAAAAAAATATTATTTAACAAATTTATAATCGACTCAGAAATTTCAAATATCTTAGGCAGACGATTTTTTATAGACGATTAATTTTAAGAGAAAAAGAAAAGAAATGAATTTATTGATATGCACAATATCAAATGTTGAATGAGAGAAAATAAATAAATAGATAAAATAAAATAATGATATTTTTTGAAAGGTACGGTTTTGGAATAAATTTAACAAGACTTTCTTAAAAAAGGATTGATAAAAACATAGAAAAAATGAGTCTTATTTGGAATATTAAGAAATAAAGTTTAATTAGGAATATTTTTAATTTAGAGCCATCTTTTGAAATTTACGCATACTGGAATAAATGTTTTTTAAGTCGAATTAAGAATTTATATCGTTTCCATAAAGATTAACAGATTAGAGCTAGAAACAAGATTTTAATTTAATAAGTTGAAGTACGGAATATTATTACAAGGAAGTTAATATAGTATAAAGGTTAGTTTTGGCGAAAAATTTTAAAATTTGTAATATATATATGCGTGAGTATGTATTTGTAAGCCTACTTAATTTTAAAAAGTGTTAGTTAGAATAATAATATGCGATTTTATTTAGAACTTATATCTATTTAAACATTTGTGAAATGCCCATTCATTCTTTTTTAGAGTATACTGCAGTACACAATCCTATACTGTGTAGGTTTTTTTTCTTTTTTAATACTATCCTATTGTTCACTTAACAACGATTTTGTTTAATAATACGGTTTCTAAATCATGTATTTATTGCATGAAACACTCTGGGCGCACTTAATGCTCACACATCACCATTTTTAAACTAAAATTTGTTTTAATATTTTACTTTTTTCCAGCAGTACACACTACACTTATACATACGCGCTGATATCGTAAAGTTCTATTTACCAGAACGAAGTAATACCATTAGGCATCAAGCACATTATATCTAGTGTATTATACATAATATAAAAAAATAATTTTGTGTATTTGACCGTTGCTGTACAATGTTTTTCATTCCTATAAACTGAATTTAAAAAAAAAAATATTTTACCATAAGTTGCAAAATTTTTTTATTTTACATTATTGATGTAAAATTATTTGACTATCTACTTTTAAATTGTATTTTTACCTGTGCACTATTAACATTAACACATGCTACAAGTAAGATTGTTCAAAGCGGTAAATTTAATTTTATTTTTAGAAAATATTATTGCAAGATGCATTTTTTCATACCCAGCAACTTGCTAAAATGCTTAATATACCATTTTAAGTAATTGACAAATCTTCTCATTTGATTTAAACACTTTTAACAGAACTTTTGTTACATAAATTGCGGACAAGGAAAAAAAAACTTCTTCGTATGTTTTTCCGAAAACTTATTTTTCGTAAAAAAAAAAAAAAAAAAAAAAAAAAAAAAAAAAAAAAAAAAAAAAACCTTTTTTTTTACGAAAAAAAAGTCGTAAAACTTATCGTCGTAAAACGACTCTATATTTTTACATCTTATGATTTTCCATTGTGTTAATCGATCTAATACATCACAAACGTAGCGTAAAAAGATCACATGAATGCGCTGACACGTTGGAGTAATAATTCAAGCTGTTTATCTGCCGACATTCGTTCAGTTTCAAATTGAGTTCTATAATTTTCGATAACAACTGACAATATTTTAGTCGAAAGTTGTAATGTATTAGGTATATTTTTTTCGGGTTATTTTCTAAGTCTACTTTAAGATAATGTGTTTTGAAAATGATTTTTTCTTAAGTTTTGAAAAACGAAAATTTAAAACAGTTAAAAGAAATTTAGCATTATAACAATATTAATTAAATGATCGTATTGTTAATCATGTCAATCATCTTTTCCCTTTTTTGAAATTTTACAGTTAATTATTATTATTATTATTTTTATTATTATTATTATTGTTATTATTATTATTATTTATCTCAAAAGACACTGGTTAAATATATTTTTACAGTTCAATCAGAAAGATCTATATAGGTACGACCAGTCAGGAAAAAATTTTAAAGTTTTTATCCATGATTTTTATTTACCACTGTGATAATATTGTGTGTGGTTTTCTTTGATGATGCTCTGCCAAATTTAAGACAATGCGTAACAACTTGATAAAATAATTAAAATACATTTTATGTAATTGAAGAAATCTTCTTTTTGATTTAAACACGTTTAAGAGAACTTTATTATATCATTTTCAGCTGCAGACGAGAATTATAAAAGTGATTGAACTCCAGATTTTTACGACTTATGATTTCCTATTGTGTTAATCGACCTAATACATTATAACATGAAGCAAACGCGCTGGAAAAAGATCACTTGAATGCGCTGTCACGTTGGGGTTATAATTGAAGGTGTTGATATGTAGACATTCGTGCTGTTTAAAATTAAACGTGAGTTCTAAAACTTTCGATAACAACTGCGATTATTATATTTTAGCGTAATAATGTAACGTGTCGAGCTATATTTTATCGATTTTCAGGATTTTGTACTTATAAAATAAGAACGGAACTATCACTCCCGTGTCTGTCTATCCGTCTGTCACAACCATTTTATTCATAAACTTTGAAATGTGGAAAGCTCAAATTGAGGAAGTGATAAGGACTATTGAACCAAATATTTGCAGATTATTAAATATTTTCAAATAAAGAAGGAAGTAGTGAGGGTAATTAATTTACTAGAAGAAGAAAAAAAATATTTTCTTTGTATATCGTGCGGGTACCTTGTGAATGCTTTTGTTGACACAAAAAATATTTTTTTAAATATTAGGTATTATATTTTCAGAAATAGCGTCGAAAATGTAGTAGAAAAATATTTTCTCCTCCCCTCCTTATCAAATTCCAAATCTGCTGAAACTAAAATTATGAAAAATAAATAGAGATGATAAATATTATTTCAAACCTTACCCGAAAATTATAGCTATTACTCCAGATCACATAGTTTTTGAGAAAACCATATTTCTCTATTAAACACGAATTTCAATTTGAGGGCATTGAGAAAAGATGCTGAGTAGCATTGGGAGTACTTATTGTAGCAGAAGTATAAAAGTCTTGTTGATAATGATTTTTGAAAAAAAAAATCGTTGATTATTAGCCGAGATATTAACGCTTAAAGACTAGGACTGTTTGGACATTAATAATGACGAGGGCGGCATACTCTGCATACTGTCTGCTTTAAAGCCTATATAGAAACATTTTATAATATATTTGTCTAGCGCATTACCTAATAGCAGTATAAAATCCATAAACTTCATACTGTTGCAAACATAATAAACTAATCAGAACTAATCACATAAATCAAGGTTCGTACGGATATTGAACTAAAAAGATATATATCCATTTTAATACCAGAAATCTTTTTTTATAATGCATGATTTCCCTTATTTAATGCAAAACGTCCCTTAATTCGAATATAGCTGCCATTAAGTTACAAAATTTTTATATTAAAATGTCTATATTTTTTAAGTATCTTATGCATTCGAATCCTTCATAAATACTGCGGTGTTCTAGATTACTTTGCATTAAATTGGTTTTTTATTACGACACTTGTATTTTTAAAACTTAATTAAAAATGTATCTCAAAAAAATGCTTCACTAACCAAAGCGACTTTGCAAATTTGTGTGCTTCTTTCTACACAAGCACCTTCAGCACAATGCCAAGTTTAAACATTGAACAACGGTTTTGTGTTAGTTACACTAGAAAAAAGAAAAGGTATTTCTACACTAAATTTAGTTTTATGAAATGCCAAATGAAGTTTAAATATTCACAACCTTTTCTCATCACTACCACGTTAAGTTAATTATAAACAGATAAGTATACGACTAAAAAAAATAGGACAGAATAGCAATATTTGATACTATTAAGGCTTCATATCGCTTTGAATTTTTATTATCGCACTTAAGCATTTATTTTTTCTAATACTGCTTAAGTTAAAAAAAAGAGTTAGAAAGAATAAGAATATTTGACATTATTTAAGCTTCATATCTTTTTAAACATTTGTGGAATGTCATCCATACTTTTTTAGTGTATACAGCATTAAGAATCCTATACTGTGAGTTTTTTTTTACACTATTCTATTTTTCTTTTGTTTAATAATACTGTTAATAATTCATGTATTTTTTGCATGAAATCCTCTGAGCGCGCGTAATACTCGCACTTGACTCCTTCTTATTAAATTTTGTTTTGATCTTTTACTTTTCTCCAGCAGTATTCACTACACTTATACATAATTACGGGTATCATAAAGTTCTAATTATAAATACGAAATATACATCATTAGGTATCATGTATATTATACATATTATAAAAAAGTATTTTGTGTATTTGATCATTGTTGTACAATAGTGTACAATCCTAGAAACTGTATTTAGTTAAAAAAAAAATAATAACTTTCTATAAATTGCAACATTTTTATATTTTACATTATCGATGGAAAAATATTTATTTTTCCATTTTAAACCCTATGTTTACCTTCACACTGCTAACATTAAGAAATACAGCACGTAACATTGCTCAGTGCGGTACATTTATTTTGATTTATAGAAAAGATGAAAAGATAAGTATTATTGCAGTACGCATTTTTTCATACGCAACAACTTGTTTTAAAATACTTTAAAGACATTTTAGAGTAATTGACGGAATCTTCCTTTTTGATTTAAAAACTTTTAACAGAACTTTCGTTACATAATTTTCAGTTGCAGACAAAAATTAAAAAAAATATTCGACTCCAGATTTTTAAGACTTATGATTTCCCATTGGGTTAATCGAAATAATACATTACAACATCAAGCAAATGCAGCGTAAAAAGATCACTTGAATGCGCTGTCACGTTGGGGTGATAATTCAAGCTGTTTATCGGCCGACATTCGTACAGTTTCAAATTGTACGTGAGTTCTATAACTTTCGATAACAACAGAAAATATTTTAGTGAAAAAATGTAATGTGTTGTAGTATATATATGTGTATATATATACATATATATATAATTTTTTCTGAGCCTTCTCAAAGATAATGTGTTATTAAAATGATTTTTTTTAAGTTTTGGATGACGAAAATATAAAAACAGTTCCAACTCAGCGTTTTTTATGATTTCCAGAAATTTATTATTAGAATAATATTAGCCGTAAATAGCTGTTAAAAACGTCAATCGTCTTACGTCCTTCCTTTAATTTTTACGGTTTATTATTATTATTATTATTATTTCAAAAGGGGGGACATTCATCCGTTTTAAAATATCTTTTTAATTATTCAGTTAGTTATTAGTTTATTCAGTTAATTCATGAATGCACGAATTTTCATAAACTTCAGATTTAGTGTATCCATGATGAAATCTAGTTTTTTTTTTACGTCTCGGTGTCAATATCTAAACATTTGGTGCTTCTATGTTGAATTTTTCCCGATTACTGCAACAACTTTATCTCATGAACCAACATCCAACAGATGGAGCTTTTATGTTGCATTTTTACCGATATCCACAGTGGTTCTATTTCAAGAACTAAAGCGCGGAATTTCTTTTTTATAATCCGCATTACACTATGAGGAAATACTGCCATTTAATATTGGCACTGTGGTAAAGAACTTTGAAGTATTAACATGTATGATGTAGAATAATGTTTTCGGATTGCTACTAGTTATTACTTGGCGTAATGATGTATATATTTGTTAATTTAGATAATTACAGTACTTTAAAATTTTGATAGCACGAAGCTGCATCTGTTGTTTATTGATTTTGATTAAAGAATATAAATTTCTCAATACAATATGCCCAAGATGGTATTGGCCGAAAAGCAAATTTTCAACCTAACACGATTAATGAACAGGCACAACGACCGTTAGCATTGAAAACACTGGGGCAGTTTGAATTGAGTGCTGTCAAGAAAAATTCAATTATCGTTTTTTAGAGAAAAGTTCACGGCATTATTGCAACACTATAGGCCGGAAAAAATTGTGGTGTTGGATAACAGCTGTAAAATTAATTTCAACAAAATAATTAAATCATAATTAAAACAAAATCAGACAACTGATGTAAATATATCAATTATTAAAAATAGAAAAATAAAATTTAATTATTTTAATAATATATCAACTTCAAGGTAATAACAAAAAATCTAGTAAGGAAACGATATTTTAAAACTAATTTATTATCTAATTTTACAGTCCTCTACAGAAGTTTAGACACTGGTGAAATTTAACCTTTAAATGGAAAATGGGGTTATACAAATGGTCATTCTTATTTTTAAATATATTTTAAACATTTTAGAATAGAAAAATATTTTAAATATAAGATAATATTTAATTTCACTAACAAAAGTGAAAATCGAGTATTGCAAAATTTAGACATTTTCTTCATTTTTGGCAACTGGTCATGGAAAAATGCAAATTTGAAACTTAACACGTCACATACATGAAAAATCTAACTATTTCTGCGTTATTGAAGATGCTGCAAGTTAGAAACATTCGGTCAGATAAAGTAATTGAAGTATGAAGCTAAAGTTGAAAGAGAAGACTGTTGCAGAAGTTTAAGTTAATTTGAATCGTCCAAAAAAGTCTGTCTTATCAAGTATTGTCTATGGGTGATGCTTTTAAAGCAAAACATAAATCTGGAAGGATTCGTGTGACCAAAAAATGAGATGATATAAGGATCAATAAACTGGCATCTAAACAAATGATGATTGCTAGTCACATTAAATATGAGTCAGGACTTTATGTGTCAATGGAAATTATTCGAAGATGAATTAAATAAAGAAAAAAATTAGTTTACATGAAGGTGATAAAACAACCAGCTTTGAAATCAAACTACAAATTGCTCAGAATGCAGTGAGTTCGCAAAAATATGTCATAATGACACAAGTGCTATGCTGTGATATTCAGTAAGTTTAAAAAATCGTAATTTGGATAGTCCAGATGTGTATTCATGCTAGTGGCACGACTTGCTTAAAGAGCCTTGGACTTCATTTAGTCATAAAAAAAGATGCGACATTTTATTAATTTGGATCTCACTTTCCTTTAATTAAACAAGCTTCTCTAGATTTCCTCGATAGTCGCAAAGCAGCGTAAGACTACATAGATACATTGGAAAACAATTTACAGCCATTTGGTGAACTTCTAGCTAAACAAAAGTATGTATTTAAACAAGATAAAGTGTACATTAAAGTCGCATACAAAACAAAAACTTGGTTTAACTCTCAAAATATTATTATTATTATTATTATTATTGATTGGCCGGGGTGTATACCTGATCTGAACTTAATCGAAAACTTACGGAGCATCATATCTCGTAAGGTTTACTCTAATTTTTGGCAATACTCTTTTGACTTTTCTATTAGTGAATTTCCAGCTACTGTAACACCTGTTTCGTACAAAATATACCCTTAAATGATTCACGATTTAGTTTCTTCGATGAAAAGTCCCCTTTTTT
The DNA here is from genome assembly GCA_964019185.1 of Maratus speculifer. Taxonomy (NCBI): domain Eukaryota; kingdom Metazoa; phylum Arthropoda; class Arachnida; order Araneae; family Salticidae; genus Maratus; species Maratus speculifer. Next base: position 115,136,313 of record OZ025289.1, on the reverse strand, counting down.
TATTAGTTTCAAAAGATGCAAGTGAAGTTAAATTTTAATGTATGGTTATTTTCCTGTAAATATACAAATTGTCTATACTTTTGCCACAATGTCAAATTAAATTTTTTATCATTATATGACTTGTAAAGTGCATAATTTAAATTGTATTGTTTACGATTAAAGGCAACATGAGATACTTGAATTACAACATTTCGTTGCGTACTTCTCAGTATAGATGCGTAATTGATCATTGTCTAAACTTTTGCTGAGCACTGTATTGTATATCTAACTTTAAAATCAGCATTCAATAGTGAACAAACCTATAAAAATTAAGTTTTTTTTCAAAAAATTACATTTTAAAGTGGGAAATATCAACATTTGAAATATTTGGAGAAAATATAAATACAATATGTGTTAGTATCACAGATGCCATCAATGTATTTATGGAAAATGATTAATCTAATTCTATTGATTTCGGTAAATATTGTTAAAAATGATTCCATATCATTTAAGTCAATTTTTTATCCACAATGTAGTCATCGATATATTTATACTTATTTATTCATTTTTTTTTTCAAATGTAGCTAATTTTTTCCCTGTATCACACTATATGTCACTCAGAAAAAATATTTCTGCAGAGGTATTTGATTGTTATTTTAAAATAATATTTTAAGCTTTTACTAATCAATAGGTATCAATCAAAAATTGCCATCTTTACAAATAAATACTGATGAAAAGTATTTAACTTATTGATAAAGAACTTTAAATAATCAAACCCTTTCTACTATAGCTTGATTATTTATTTTTAGCAGTTACGCATGGTAACTGCTACGACAGGATTTTCATAATCCCTTTATTTAACAAGCACTTACATTGCATACATTCGGTGCATATTTGGTGGCAGCCATCATCGAACACAGGTACTTTCATCCTGGAGTTCGGTGTTATGACCACTAGGCTATCACTGCCAAACCAAGTGAGGTTTAGTAATAGCTATTAAAAATATAAAACTATTAACTCTATTCGTTGCTAGCTTTTTTCTAGTAATTCTTACAGATTCCTTGTAACCGAGTAAGATTACTAAAAACTTTTTAGTAATTACAAAGATCACTAAAATTTTTTTAGTAGATCGACCCTTTTTTTACAGTGTATGATCTTTCTAAAATTAATATTGAAGAGGATTTAATCATATACAACAATAGACAAATCATATTAAGAGTGAGAAATGCTCATTTTGGCGAGAAATAATATAATTATAAAAGTGAGTTAGTCAACTGTAGCTTAAAACAACTTTCAAAAACTGAATTTTAGTTGCGATAAAGCTTCAAAAATATCCACATTTTAAAATAATTAATTCCTCGGAAACAAATCGTGCGAATTTCATGCATATTTTAAGTAGAGGATGTAGAATTTATTTTATTGTGTTAAAATTGGATCTTTTAATTGAAAAAAAAATATAATTGGTTTGTTTGATAATTAGGTTTCCCGCTAAAAATATTATATGTATTATTTAAATGTAGACTGTATTTCCAGTATTTTGGTATCAGTAATTTTATTTTACGTTAATTTGTTGCAGTGTTTGTACAGTTTGCTTAAAATTTCCCCCAAGGCCATTATTCAAAGCTTATTGAAAATAAAAACACTATAAAACCCCTATATAATAAAATTGTCAATTTTAAATTGAATACTTTTTATATGAAAAATTTCCATTTATTGCATTTAAATGAAGAAGGTCAGAAATAAAATTTTGCAAAACATCGTTTTAGGTAGTAAAAGAAATAACGGGAAAATCTATTTTTGTCCTCATATAATTAAGAAAATTGAAGCTTAAATTTGCGCTCATAAGAGTCTTTTGTATTTAGAATTGTCTGCAAAGAGAGCTACAAGGTCTGCAAGAGCAAATAAAAGGAACAATTTTAAAATGGCTAAAAATATTTCTTGTATCATCTATGCAATTCCATAACAATTAATGTATTCTTTTCTGTATAAATTTAATTTTTTTAAACGTGAAGATCCTTAAGGTTAAACATTTTCTTTAAATGCTGGTTTAATGTATATTATTGAATATTCTTTTATTTAATAATCCAGAAAACTTAATTATTCAGATATCCGCATCTAATAAAAATACTTCTGGAGTTAAAGTATTTTTTAAATACATTTTATTGAAATAAACATAATACCAAGAGCTTAAACTACAAAACTTTTGTTTTTATACACATTGACATTTCATCTCATTAGATGAACGCAATTGAAGATTGCCCAGGCGAACTGTTATTACGCATTCAGGCGCATATACAACATCGCATCATCGAAGCGATTCCTTTTGGATAAGCTCTGAATTAAAGTCGTGATAAAAAACTTTTATAGTCATTAGCTAATCTTTCATTTCAACATTCCTGAAATGTTGTACTTAATTTTGGAAACAAAGATGAAATCTCGATGTATAGAAAAAATGGGAATGATTTTCACATAAAAAGAAGACAGAAAAATTTGCAGAAATATTTAAATAGAATTCTCTGAAAAATTCGTGTTTACAAATGTGTCAGTTTACTTTAGGTTTTCTATAATTCGAATTTCTCACAAAGTATTTTTAATTCATTAAAATACTGCTTTTAGTTTTTGTTGGTATATTCTGCATCGATACACAGAATACAAATGAAAATAAATTGTTCGGTAATTCAAATACATATAAAAATACTCCATGTAATGTTTACAATTGCTAAACGCCATGCAAACGAGCGAAGCATAAATAATTTTTAAAGTCACGAATTTGCATATGCCTTTAGAGAATTTAAATGAAGTGTAAGTAAATCACAAAAGAATAACATTTAGCAGATTGAAGCGACAGGTTAAATTTTCAAAGCTTTTTATAAAATCATTTAATGCTATTTAGACTTTTTTTAAAGGTAAACAAAGTAATTATATTTGCCTGTTTTTACGATTTTAATTTTCTTTAATGAAATTAAATAAATAGAAGTTACCTTTTCTATGTTCACCAAGTTTGTTCTAGTTAATTTATAGAAGATCAAAAACACAGTTAATTAGATAAAATTTGTGAATCCGATTTTTCTTTTAATGATGGTGAAAAATATATATATTCAAATAGATTTCAATTTAAGAACTTATAGATTTTATTTTCTTTGTAATGAGTGAAAACTTCTTATTTAATTCTGCAAGACTTGACAAATGCGATGACCTGATTGCCAATGTCAACCAAAATATTTTAAATGGTGTTTATATTTTGATTACTTGAACATTTGTATGTTTTTCTTTTGTCGAATACAACCGTTAAGTTCAAAAATGTTAAATGTTATGGCGGTAAGTGTGTTTTAAGAAATGTTTGAAAAACATATGCATTTTCATATTTATTGTAAAAGCACTAAAGTTTATATTTCAAGACAATTTTGTCAGTGTTTTGGCTTATTAATACCTTTTAAAGTATATTTTTACAGTTTTTTTTAATTAAGAAATTTTTTTTTAATCTGAATATTTTAATCGTAAACTTTTTGCACTGAAATTTTGTGATCATAATTTTGATTTTTTTTTATTGAATACCTTATTTTTCTTTTTACATTATTTTATTGATTGAATTAAAATCTTAACACGATTCAAGATTATATCATTAATATGCTCTAATTTATTCATTCCAAATTGATTCATACCTAGGGAAAATGTTTTATTAAAATTCATGAATAACGAGCATAAAAATGGAAAATGATGTGTATATATGTATGAATATATGTATGTGGCGGGATAAAAATGTTTTTAGATGATTGCATAAATTTTGGATGACTACAAAGAGTTTTGATAATTCGAAAGTCTTGACGTTCACATGAGGAAACTTTACATACTTTTTCTGATTGGCAACTTATGAAAAAATCCCACGAATCACACTTCAATTTTATATATTACACCTTGCAAAACAGTGACTTCGTGGAAAATAATTTCAAAATTTTACAAGGTGACTTGGAATAGTGACATGAGGGTGGGTAATAAAGCCAAATGATAACATTACGCTTAATTATGAAAGAATCTGAAATATTCTCAGCTATCCTATGCAAATAAAAGCTCGCCAAAATATTAAAATTTGAGCAGGATATTGGAAAGAACGCCCTCATAGACAATACATTATCATCCGGGTCTTTTTCACTCAGTAGTGTCTCTTATTAGGGTATTATGCAAGCAATGACGTGCAGAGTAAAAATAAAAAAGAGCTCCTTTAGATTCAACAAACACAAATTCTGTAAAAATCTAATGATAGAAAATTATAAAGCGAAATCTGTTTAATCAATATTCAAAATTTTACATTTATATATATAAAGGTTTTTAAGATAGACTAATACAAACTTTAAATTTTCTCGGTAAATTTCATCGTTTTTAAAAGAAGTACGTGATGAACATAAAGTTATCTTTCTTTCTTCCTTTTTCCCATTTTCATTACAGAAGGAAAAGTTCGCAAAAGTCAGTTTTTCTAATTTTAATGCAATCGATGTGTAGGGTCAGTTGGGCTTATTATGACCAGGGGGTAATTATGTCACCCATATAATGGAGAAATTAATAAAGGTAGAATTTTATTTTCACGCTTAGATATTAACCTCATAATGTATTTTTCATTTTATACATTCGTTTTTACTAGTCTGAAGCATTTTTGAGTTCAAATAGCAATTTGAAACAAAGTTACTGAAATTAAAAAAAAAAATTGGATATGTCAATATGGAGTTCTAATGATCTTAATTACCAGAAGGAAATGCTTGTAAGCAAGTACAAAGAGAAAATATCGTAGTCATAATTTCTCCACTAGTTGTCTTAATTACCTCAAATATTTGTGATTATGAGTTTTGATAGGGTAATTATAACCATTCTTTACCTTAACCCTTTAACTGGTTAATTCTTTTCCGTTCAATAAATTGAAAATGGCAGACTCACACGAATATTATTTAAATAAAATATTTGTAAAATTTAGTCTAAATATTTCCACTTTTCAGAAGTATGAAAATTTTCTTAAAAATAATAGTGGTGTCAATAAGCTTTAAATGATGAAATAAGAAAATTGGTCTTGCCCGAACGGCGTTCTGGCAAACCAGTTAAGGGGTTAAGAAAAAGGTTATAAGAATTAAAATTTTAAAAAAGTATTTTCAAAGGGTCAAAGTTACTTCTTATGTACTAAAAACACCACTTTTACAAATAGAAAAAAGTAAAAAAAAAATGCAGTGTTAAAAATGCAAAAAGCTGTCTTAATTACTCCTTTTGACTCTAAAAAATGAAGGAATAAGGTTCCTATCAGTGTAAAAATAGAAAAAACTTCTTATATTTTGCACGAACAAGATATTAAAAGTAACAATTGAACAGCTTACAAGCCTTTGTGTATCTTTTCAAATAAAAAAAAAAATGCATCTTAAATGTATGTTTTTAGTTTTCTATTTTTTTAACAGATGCTTCCTTTATATTAAAAACTTATTCTGCTAATTGCTTGTTCATGTTCTCTTAAGTCCGTTCGGAAAATATACTCTGCTGAAAAAGAAACAATTACATTACTATTCACACTTTAAATGTTACTAATTGAAAAGCAAAAAAATCTAAGTTAAATAATTATTATAAAGGGTTTATGTAAAATACTTTAAATATTTACATTATAGTAACTGTGTTCTTAGTCACGTCCAAAAATTTTACAAAGTAAGTCCAATTTGCCAGTAAAGATAATCCATGGCTTTACGATACGCGGTGTCAATTTTGAATTCGTGACCAAGTGGGCCTTTTTATTTTAGGTCGTGATAAGATACAAATATTTGGAATTAACATTAAATGATCAGGTAAATCCAAAAATGGGACATCATAATGTAAGTGAACATCTCTACTCAGGAGAGGTTGTTTTGTTAGTAAAAAATACATTGGTAATGCTGTCGGTTTCCCGTTTAGTAGTTCCTATTCGTGACGTATTTTAAATATTACAATCTGGATCCAATATGATATAATGTATTGCATAAATACTTTTAAGAATTTGTTTCTATATATATTTTTTTATCATTCTTTTATCAATTTTTTTAACTCGAATGCCGGAAGTGTTTTCATTTGTGCTGTTTAACGATTGTGACCTGGTAGATTATAAGCTCCAAACCCGAATTTGTGGAAAAGAAATAATAAAACAGTTCATTATTAATTTATAGTAATTAGAAAAAACGAAAAACAAGATAATGCTTCAGTAACAGTTTTCGTTTCAGTATTTATGTAAAATGAAAGTCGATTTAAGACAATTCTAAAAACAGAGAACTAATAGCAATATATAACTAATAGCTTTTATAAACAATTATTAAAGGATAATAATTTATTAAATCGCATAAAAAAGATATTACTTTCAATTTTCCCCTTCATGACAAACTATTATTCAATTATTTGCTCTTTAATTTGTGATTTGTGATTAATCGAACATTTTGACAATCGGAATTTACAAAAGTGAGACGAATAAATAACTAAACTGAATACATAAATGTTTCAATATTATATAATCGCAAAAACAGAACCTTATTGTCTTTCGACATATTGTACACTGAGAAAAAAATACAGTTGTGGAATGTAGAATCTAAATTGTGGCTCTAGAAAAAATAGTTCCATGTCATCCTTATAAATTCTACTTACCATTACATGATAGTTCTAGAACCTACAACAAGAATTCAAGAGCGTTTTGCTTTATTCTCGCTGGAATACTTATTTAAAAATCTCAGAAAATAGATGCAAACAGAAGAGATTTGATTTAGTAGCTGTAATCCTAGTTTTGAAACTATTTCCGAAATCAAGCAATAATTTCTCGTTACTGAGACGAGTCAATATCGTTTCGTCTCCTTGAAAACAAGAGACTAGAAATGCTAGGTCATTTCGGCTATTCAGCTTAGTTGTTCAACCTATTCGCATAGTTCGACCATCAATAGTTCTAGATTAGGTATTCAGAAAGTGACTAACTATTCATTCTAGGTGAAGGCGGTATATATTTTTTCTCAGTGTAAACCGCGAGAAATACTATTCTTACAAGGATATTAGAATTGTTTCAAACTTCAGATCTAGTCGTCTGCGCTACTTTATTTCTGAAATGATATTAAAATTTTATCCATTCGTTGGTATTCGACTTATTATAAGCAATCCTTTATCGTAAATAACTTAATGAAGGCGTATAATATTATGCAAATCAAGCACCTTGCATGATCCTTCAACAACCGCATAAAAGTTACATCCACATAAGTAGAGTACTTGCAGAAATTTGCTTCATGAGGCCATGCAACAACTTTTATGTTGGCTTTACTCATTAACAATCATCTACCGAGAAATTTTGAAAATATGTAAAAAATTTTGGTGAAACGGAAACGATTGTTTGTCATGCGAGTATGTGTGAGCAAGCTGGGCTATTCGCTTGTTCTAAAAGAGGGCATTAACCATGTTTATCAGTCTCCTTTTATGATAACAAGGTAGAACCCGCCGAATTTCTCGACGAAAGAAAATGTTTAAGAAGGAACTGTTTCATTGATTTATAACAAACCTACAAAATTAGTTATAATAAAAATGTTTATATTAGTAAATTCGAATCGTAAACAAATGATATTTAAACATAAGTTAACAAATTACTATTTCTATAAAACTCAGTTGTAGAAATTATTAAAATTAAATTTTGATAGATAGGTAAACAAAAAAATATAATAAAGGTCTTTTATTATCATAAAGTTACCAGTTAAGGCTCACATGCTTGGTATTCCAAAAGAAAAAATAGCAAAATGTATTCCACTTTGACTCAATCATAGAATTTTTTGCCGAGAAATCTAAACCCGACATTGTTTTTATCATCTCAAAATTTACGTATGTACCTCTCTTATCCGTATTCACGCTTTGAGAAAAATGGTATTTTAATTTTATCATTTCCAAATCATTTTAATTCAAAATTGATATCTCGATTGCAGCTGTAAACAGATACTAATTTATTTATATACCTTTAAGTGTAAATGAAAATTTCTGAAATAATTTGCATGCATTAAATACGATATACAATATTCCTTTGACATCAGAGTGTAAAAAGGAAGTCTTGTATAGGGTTTAATAAAAGTTTTTAATAAACTAAACATCCTTTAATTGATTTAAAAAAAACGAACCAAAACCAAAAATATTAGAATTTTATAATTATTTCAAGAATGATTTAAATAGATTTTTTTTTCATTTTTTATGAAAAATGGCAACAAAAATATACATTAATTTTCTTTTTTCCCTTTTCAATTAATAAAAATGGAGCATGTCTGTTACGTCTGTACGTATGTACGCCACAGTTACGAAGACAGTATAAAAAACTAAAAAAAAAATATCGATAACTCAAAAACAAAAAACAGATAGCGCTTTCTTAAAAATTGTATTTAAAAGTACGTTTTTTCTCTATACGATGACGTAAATGTTGAAAATGTGCGATGTTTAGTAGTTTAAAAATGTGCAGTAGCAACAAATGCAAAACCGAAATTTCATTTTGAAATTTCAAAGTGTTGCCACTCGCAAAATGACGTATGCGTTACGCACAGATGCATATTTCCTTTATAATATAGAGAGATAATGAAATTTATTGAATTTTTCTGACGTTGTTTTTTATTAGAAGATAGTTTACTGAAATCTGATTTTCCACTGTATGTTTCAAATATGATATTAAAAATAAATGAATTAATTTTTTTGTTAGAAATCATATGTAGTATAGGTTAAGTTTTGTAATCGTTTAAAAATCGAAAAAAAATTATATTTAAACTTTTCAGATACTAGAGATTCCGAAAAACACATTTTTAGAAAAACAAATTACCGAACTTATGTGTTTTTGTATGTCTGTCGGTGTGTCTGTAAACTCTGTGACTCTTTAACAGATTGAGATTGAGTCTTGCACCTTGTCGGGTACTTAGCATGTGAAAATAAAAGAGTTATATGGAATATCAGTAATTCCATTTATACGAAACATTTTTAATCCGGAATCTCAAAATATTCTTTCTGATTAAAGATATATTAATTTTTTTTGGAAATTGTTTATTTTAAGCAGAGAATTTAAAAGACAATAAAAAAACCTAAATTTTACATAAAGAGTGAAATCAATAGGATAATTAGTTGTCGAGATATTTGTAGATTTTTTTTCACACTCTTCAATTTTTCATGACCCTGAACTGTTAGCTATTTGGATTATTAATTTTAAAGTTATAAGGATCTTTCTTTTGCAATTTGGTTGTAATTCATTATCCCGTCGACCAAACAACTATCGCCAAAGTATATGGTTAAATACCAATAATGGCTTATTCTAAGTGTCACAATCACTTGATGTTAATCACGTTACACGTATTAGTTACGTCATCAAGAAATATTTACGTCGACGTTTAATTTATATTTCTATTAATATTTACTTATATTTCTTTTCGTTATTTTTAAGCTATGCCAAGTTCTTTAATTTATTAGTATTTGTGCAATTTATATAATTTGTCAGAATTGCTTGAATTTATAATAAAGTTGTACAAGCAATTCATTAATAGAGTTTTACTACCTATAAAAACATTTAAATACACATTAAATTTTATTTTGAAATGGCAATGCATTTTATAAATAGTTCACACATGTTTTATTTTAATATTCTATTTTATGCATAGGCATGATGAATAGGTATTACGGTGGCCCTCAAAGACTCGTTTTTACTTGTGAAAGTTTGATTTTTAAATTCCCTTCAAAAAATTTTGTAACTATTGAATTTTGCACGTTAATTCTCAATTACATAACAAGCTATAAATACATTTTAAACACCTTTTAAACGTACTATTATAAATTCAACAAAAAAGATTATTCAAAAATACAAATTAATTTTACTATGTTAAAAAAAGTTTTTAAGATAATAGCATGCGTTCTTTTGCCGTTTTATTCCTTCCTATAAAAAACGAAAGCAATATCATGAGCCTTCAGAACAATAAAAGTTTTATTCAAATTTGATTTCACCTGAAAGTATTGCACGAAGAACTGAGATATAAGAGAAAACAAACAATCCATCAATACGAAATAAGGCCATTTGTATGCCTCCTTAAGGAAGCTAAATAAAACTTCAGGAAAATCATTGAAGATCAAGGTTTGTTTCTTCTCAAGGACATTTTTGTATGTAAACTAAGTGGCTCTGTTGTTCGATCTTTATTGCTTTCTGCAGTTGGTCCTGAGCCTTTTATTCGATCTTTTATAGGCGCATAGGATGCATAGAATTTGAAGTTTTTACAGATTACTTATGAAAATTGATGTTAAACACGACGTTCTTTTACTTTTATTTGAATTCATGTCATAGCAAGCAGAACCATTTCTAGTATCTTGCAATAAAACTTTGTCAAAGCTATTTTTAAGAAGAAGATTTACAGACAAATCATATTTTTGAACATAAAATTAAGCTTATTACTTTTTTTAATGCTGAAAAGAGGATGGGAATTTTTATTCAAAATTTCCGCTCTATTTTGATTTGGAATAGAAGAGTATTGTTAGAAATCCTTGATATGATTAGAAATAAAAAAACCCATTTAATAAAGTATTACACTAAACTAAATAATTTAATTTTTTTCGTGAGTGCCATTATTTCTAGATAACAATCCCCATCATATTTATTCACAGAATTTATGAATTAGATAGAATTGAAATTTATATTAAAAGAATAATATTATTAAAATAACGGAGCACAAATACTACTGATTCAATTTTCTGTAGTAAAAAACGAATTTATTTATTGGAAACTTTAAGAAAAATGCTTTGCGATAAATTTTTGAATTTATTCCTACACTTAGTCATGTACATGGTTTATATATATATATATATACATACACACACACACACACACACACACATATATATATATATATATATATATATATATATATAAGCAAAAAAAATTAAGCGGACCCTTTTTAAAGCGAAAAAAATCCCGAAATGTCAATTTTATAACTTTTTGCTTAAATTTATAGTTTCTTATTCCTAGTACATTCTGAAGAAGTTTCGTGAAGATCTGAATATTATAAATACAGTTTCCAGTTATTTCATTCAATCGCTGTCCCTTAAAATGCCACAAATCATTTACCTTAAAAGTAATGTTTCTCAGTTTGTGCATTTTTGACAAACAGGCATAGTAAAAGTGATAAAACTTTTATGCACATTCTTCAGGTGATTTTTTTTTTGTCGTTTTTTATGGTTTATTTGATAAAACTATTATCAAATTTTAGAATTTAATTGGGAATACACACATATATTTACACATAAAAATGTAAATTAAATTTAGCTTTTAATGTAATTTTATACGTATTTGCACGGTTTACTTATTTTCTTCCGAAATAATTAACTTATGATAAATCTGGTACTTAAAATTATATAGAACAATTCTACAAACAGCTCAAAAACTAAATTAGTTCAAAATGTAAAAAAAAAGTACGAGAAGATATATTTTAAAATTTATTTAATATTTTTCAAAAAAAAAATGAAGTTTGCTAGACAAAATGAACAATTTCACGATAAAATCATTTAGCTTCATTGTGTCCCTTATTATTATGCCGAAAATTCACCTTAAAGTACTTACATTAAAAAAAATCAAAGGTTCTGAGTCCACTTAATTGACATAAAATATGAACAAAATATAGTAGATCTGTTTGTAAATTGAAATATCTATATGTATCTCAATTCATTGTATCAATCGATCTCTATTACAATTTCATTATATTCAGTCCATTTGAATTTAAAATATTAAAATTTGAATGCAATTATTATTATTATTATTATTGGCGATATTTAGCTTCGTCTTTCTTTTTTATTTCTTTTTAATGTAGGTCAAATGTCTTTTATTCTATATTTTTGCAGCATAAAATTCATCTCGTACTTTTTTCGGATTACTTAGAGATACAAATGTTAAATGGGATTACCAGAAACACCCGATCGCAGTATCAGCATTTTGGCACATATTGGCAAGGTAAAGACTGAATTCCTTGGAATATTTTCAACAGTAAAATTAGATGTAGATAAAATCTTTTTTAATGCACATTTATTCCTTTATCACCATACTCCAGTTTAAACTTCGTACATCCGTAAGTTCCACCGTGGTAAACAGAAATCTTTTATTATTTCAATGTAACATCACTGTTTAAAGACATTTATTCAGCAGAAGACAGGGTTTCGTTTAACAATTACAAAAATGTAGAAATCACATTATATCCTAAAGTGCGTACGAATAAGGAATTTAACGACAATAATTGGTGCTGTAAATTAATTTATTAGAAAATGTATCTTTAACAGTACAAAAATTTAAAATCGATGAAAAAAAAGGAAGAAAATAATTTTATCAGATGCCCGGTGGAACAGTGACATAATCCGGATCTAGCACTGAAAGCAGGGAACTGTGGGTGATTTTTAAAACGCAAATAAAAAGTACTTTATAATAGAATAAATTAAATAAATGGGATTTTAGATAAAGTGTTGCTTTAACCCATAGGGCTTTTTTTTAAATAAAATAAAATAAAGAATGCTTAAATTAAGGGTATGTAATTTAATAAATATATTAAGATATTATAAAAAGACAGAGAAAGAGTTAGACATTATTAAATTTGAAAATAATTTAGGAAAAAACATTTTTAATATTAGATACATATCCAATCCAATCTTCAAAATCCTATTTCTACAGAAAGTGAGTGAAAAATAACTATCAAAATTTAAACTGCTACATAGAAACAAACATAAAAGAAAATTAAATGAAAGCAGGTAATAAAGAGAAAAAGAAAAAAATTAAAATCACTCACTATAACTGTAAAAATTACGTATTCTAATTTTTCTTTAAGCAGTGAAAATGAAGCTTTCAAAACATACAATAAACAAAATGCATTATTTTTGAAGAAATTTACTGTGTCCTATAAAGATACAATAGATGTACTTATCGGGCAATCTTGTAACTAGATTTTTAAATACTTCCAATATATAAGTCATTGCGCTTAGAAAAAAACCTTCCATACTGTCGCCTTTCTCCTGACACAAGACAAATTATTGTCCACTGTATCCTCTCCCAAAAACAGGGAGTCGGTAGTGATAGAAGGAAAATATCCGGAAATGTAAGACGCGAGCTATGAGAGTATCATGGCGCTTACTTCCTGTTTCCCCAAATCCGGATATGACCATACAATTCCATACGGACGATTATATGGCATCAAACGCATGTGCATGTAAAGAAAAAAAAATAAAAAAAAATAAAATAAAGGGAGATCTGATAGAAGTCCGAATCATTTTTCTTCCCACAATAATACTTGACTCTTACATATAAAAAATATGTTTTTTTTATAAGTATATTTTTAGTGTGCTTTTTTATGTTTCTTTCCTTACAACATAAAGATACTTTCTTACTGATATGTTGAATGAAACAACAGTGGGTAAAGTTGGCACTGACCATTTTGATTAATGCCGGCGATTGTTGTTTTTTCTGAAAAAAGATACAAGGTTTTAAAAGATATAGGAAAATCTTATTAAAGTTAAGCGAAATTTATTACATTGTCCGTATCATTTTTCTTTCTGATAAAGAATGAAATACAAATCATATATAAATATGTGACAATATATTTTTCCGATACGATAATATAGAATTTTTGTTTTTAGATACATAATAATTTCATTGATAAATATTCTTTCCAAAACATTAAAAAGATGAAATAAGTAATAAAACGAAAGTTATAACTTTTTTTATGTGTTGTCGTGCATTTAGCAAAACAATGTGATTATTTTTTAAAGATAACTGCAATTTTAAATTTTATAAATACGTGATTGCTAAAATATGTTCTTTTTTCGCACGAAAAAAACAATTCGAACTCTATTGGTTTCTTAATATAATCTGTTTTCCCAAATTTTATTATCTATTTGAAGTAGCCTCCAGTACGAAAAGCAAAAAAACCTGTTTATTACTGCCGTTTGGAGGTAAGCACTTTAACATCTTCGTTACGGAGTACACATGCATTAGTACTGATTATTACTGAATCATTTCTTATACACTTTCACTTCTGATAAAGACTTTTAGTTTATTTTAATTATTTCGATAATTAGATATCAAAGAACATAATTTTAATGCTGAAATTACGAATATGTTTGAGTATCAATAATAAAAAAGAGGCTAATGGAGGTCCACAAATTTAGATCGAAGGAACGATAAGGTTAACAAAAATTCTGGTATATTTTGATCGATTATGAACTCTAGACCTCAAAAACACCCGCAGTTCAAATGTTGAATTACATGTATATTCGTATAAAAATATATATCTAATTTTCAAGCTAATCCAAGCTGAACTATTTGAATGAGATTTAGTATATGAATAAATCATACAAATATATCGTGTTGAATGATAAGCTTCATCCGCCATTTTGTTTCTAAAAGACGGCCTTTTAAATATATAATAAAAAAAAATGCACAAAAAAAGTCAACAAAAAATGACTGAAGTTTTCAAATTTATTTTACTTTTAAGGGCAATGATACAAGTATTTTGGAATATTTTTATTTAATCTCTAACTTAAAAAACAGTTCATATATAGTTGAAAATATTCCTGGGTAGTTGACATTTAAAAAAAATTAAGCTTAAAAAGAGCAGAGAATTAATCATCAGTATTAGTGAAACTCATAAACTCAACAATCCATCAAAAACCTGTATTATTTGTTGAGTTATAATTGTTAAGTAGAGGGTCAATATAATTAAATGTTCTTAGATATTGAAACCTAAAAGGCGTTATACCAGATTATTAAATTTGGAGTTTGAGCGCACAGTTATTTTAAAACTATGCAAGCTGGAACTTAAAAAATAACCAAATATGCGTTTCATTATATTTCACATGCAATATCTAAAAAAACTCAAATATTTTATTTATTTATTTATTTGTACACTGTAAAAAAAAAAAAAATCTGTAAAGGTACTAAACATTTTCTAGGAAACTGGGATTCCAAGAACTTTTCATGTAACGATAACAGGAAAAATCCATGTAACCGATTCTAAAACTTGAGTTTTGGTTGTTACCGTTACAGGAAAAGTTCTTGGAATCCCAGTTTCCTAGATAAAGTATAGTACCTTTACAGATTTTTTTTTTTTTACAGTGTTGTTGAAAAACTTGATATTTTGTTTTGAAATTTTTGAACTTTTTCTTCTTTTGTCCTAAAATTAAATTTTAAACAAAATTTTTGCGTTTAGTTTGGTGTTAAGTTAGGAGTAGATGTTTTATTATGCCATATTGAAAAAAAAATTCACATGAATAATTTAGAATTAATCATGTTCCCAGCATTAAAAACGCATTAGTGAAATGAATTTTTATACTTAGAATTTAACTATTAATTTTTGGCACACAATATTTCTTCTTCTGGATAATATAGTTAAAAAGTATATAATAACAGCAGAATAAGGAAAAAAAACATATTGTTTTTATTGCATATTGTTTTCGTTTTGATACTTTAAAAAAAGGCGATGTTTTTTATTATTTCGTCAAACTTAAATTTCCTGTGCTCTTTAATTGTTAGCAAATTTTTGGTTATATAAAGCAAATATTTTTGTGCAACTAATATTTTTAATTTGTGGTATCAAAGAAATAAAACAGTTAACGGATTAATGAGATTAACTATAAATTATATGCCTTTAGTAATACTTTTATTTGCGAAGAAAAGATTGTGACAGAAGTTGAATTGTATTGAATTTCACCTAACTGCAAAAATTTATGACTTACATGCATTGATTATTTTTGTGCATCAAAATTCATCATTAGACAATCAATTATGAATGTCGTTTAGTAATTTTATCGTTCACGTTGAAATAAAAACACTTTTGTTTGTTTAAAATCGTTGAAGGGTCTCACTATTCCTTTCAACACAAATTATCTCTGAATATACATATATATTCTAAAAGGGAGGGAATGCATCTCTTACACATAATTTTATTCCCACGATCATTCTAAAAAATAGTTTTTATGCAATTTTATTCAAAAAATTTAAATGAAAATGGTTTCCAGGCATATGAAAACGAAGTCTGCACCACAACTCATAAGACTTGGAATATAGCATAAAAGATTTCCTAAAATCCGAAGTCCGAAGATTAGTGAAAGATAATCTGAAAGATTAGTGAAGAATTCTTTTAGTTTTCAAATTTACGTAATCATTTGGCATCAAAATGTAAGCAGACGGTTGCAGTTCAGTTTTGCTAATCGAATCGTGAAGTAATGAACTTTCAAAGAGCTTCTTTCCAACTAAGTCTATTATGAATGCCCGTTATTTCTTACAGTGCATACCGGACATGCTACAATGCTAGAGCGTTCTTACTTTTTCAGAATATATTGTGATCGAATCACAAATCAGATAATAATTCCTGGTTCAATAACGCCAGGTTGGTTACTAACACCAGTTATAATTACTAGCATAATTATAAAGAATGGTAGATTGCACTACTGGGGTCTGCGTAAAAGGGTTCTAAATAATCTTAATTTTTCGCCGGGGGCGCTAATTTTCATCACTTGAGCAGGTGCTCGTCGTAAATTGTACATCAGACGAAAAACAATCAATTATTTCTCCTTTAATTTAGTTTTTACAAATAATTTAACTTACAAATATCATATAACTAATCTCTGATCACAATTTATGAAAGTATTTCGCAATACACTTTTTTTATTTAATATATTAAAGCTGACGTTTAGATGCATAAAAAGCTACCGGCTACTACAATCACAAAGAATAAAGATTAATTATGAATTATTAAACAATAATTAAGCAATTTAGGATTTACAGAATTAGTCCTATATTTCACCTATACACTTCGCATATCAAGCGTAAGATTTGATTTTTTAAAGGCTGTTTACAGATAAATCTTGCGCATTTCATGCACTGCTAAGGGATTAAAATGACAGATTAAAAAAACTTTCAGGAACTGGGTAAAGAGATCTACTAAACGAATACAAACGGTTATTAACACCCACTACTGCTTGAATTTTGTTTTAAAGAAAAAAGAATGTGAGTTTTGTACCTTTTACAGCGGCGCGATCGACGGAAGGTTAATCACAAAAAAACCGCTAAGAGGTGATCCAGTTTTAGAACGTATCGCTGAAATAAGCACATGCAAGTCAACGCACATTTTAATACTTGCGTGGTAAGTTCTGTAATTAGAGGTGTAAACATTTATTAGGAAATACATGGTTTATTATATAGTTTTGTAATGTATTTCATACTTTTTCAAAAGGTTGAGGTAAATTTCGGATGTGTTTGCAAGGTAGTTTATACACTATATTGCCATTGATTATGGGACACTTGCGATTTTAGACATTTTACTAAATATCTAGAAAAATACAATAGGAATCATCTCGAAACTCTTAGTGTATAAATATAGTAGTATACGTCATACATCTCCGTGAAGATTTTTTACCGAAACTCCATAGGGGACCGTCAACAAATTAAAAAAGAATGAATATCTTTTGAATAACCCTGTCAAAACTAATGTAGCAAACAGGCTAAAACTCTAGATTATGATTGAATGCCTTATTGTAATACACTGTGTTCATTTTTATGCAAATAGCATGCATACTCGCAGAGTAATTAAGGTTTTTATAAAAATGGCCCCAAATTTTTCTAAGTTTTTCCCTTATAATTTTCAGAGTTCTTAATATAAAATAATATTTTTTTCAGAAAATATGACAAACAACATTGCACAGAGTACCCTGTAATCAAAATTAAAAAATAATAAAAATTGTATGAAAAATGAGTAGGTTTACTAAATAATTTTTTACTGCGCATGCGTCAAAGATATCAAAATTTCATTTGCATATTATGTTAGCTAAATGCATAGAGCAACTTTTGTAAAAGTCTCAAAATTATAGCTTGAAAATTCTGAAAGTAATCGTCTATAGAAAAAGGACAAAATCCGTTGTTTCCAAAATGAAGCAAAAAAACGAGGGATTTTATCCAAAAGTAGTCGTAACATCCCGTATTGTGTATTCTACAGGGTGTCCCAAAAGGTCATGTCCAAACGGCACACATGGTTGTGTCAGGTCATTAGGAAACAGAATTACATAGGAAAGGGGGGTCGGAAACGCGATTGTAATCCGCTAGAGGGCGATAAGCGATGTCAGACGAAAGCGCGGGCAGTCGGATCATTCGAAGCGCGGACGTTGCAGAGAAAGGATGAACCAGTTGATGAGCACTTGGATGAGCACTTACTATGAGTTGTAGCATTTTTCTTTTTTATTTGGTACTGTTTTGTTGTAAAATAAAGATATTTTACACCGTTTGTTATCTTTTCTTTGCGTGACGGTTACGATGCAATTTCACTGTTTAGATCGCGTTTCCGACCCCCCTTTCCTATGTAATTCTGTTTCCTCATGACCTGACACAACCATGTGTTCCGTTTGGACATGACCTTTTGGGACACCCTGTATATTGACACTCATCAATGAATATATGGATACAACCCCTCTTGTTTTTGCTTCATTTTGAGAATAACGGATTTTCAACTTATTCAATTGACGATTATTTTCAGAATTTTAGAGTTATGATTTTGTGACTTTCACAAAAGTTGCTCTATACACTTAGCTAACATAATATGCAAATGAAATTTTGATATCGTTGACGCATGCGCAGTAAAAAATTATTTAGTAAACCAACTCATTTTGTATACAATTTTCATTATTTTTTAATTCTGATTACAGGGTACTGTATGCAATGTTGTTTGTCATATTTTCTGAAAAAAATATTATTTTATATTAAGAACTCTGAAAATTATAAGGGAAAAACTTGGAAAAATTTGGGACCATTTTTATAAAAACCTTAATAACTCTGCGAGTATGCATGCTATTTGCATAAAAATGAACACAGTGTATTACAATAAGGCATTCAATCATAATCTAGAGTTTGAGCCCTTTTGCTACATTAGTTTTGACAGGGTTATTCAAAAGATATTCATTCTTTTTTAATTTGTTGACGGTCCCCTATGGAGTTTCGGTAAAAAATCTTCACGGAGATGTATGACGTATACTATTATATTTATACACTAAGAGTTTCGAGATGATTCCTAATGTATTTTTCTAGATATTTAGTAAAATGTCTAAAATCGCAAGTGTCCCATAATCAATGGCAATATAGTGTAGTTTGAAATATATTGTGCAATGAGTAATAATGGCAGCCTCTGGCGATATTATATCAGATGATTTCTTTTCAGAACTGGAAGTACATCCGATGAGGATTTTTTTTAATGTTATGCACGAGAGAGCATCCTTGTCCAAAGAGAATAAAAATAAATTTGCACGCCCTAAAGTATATGTAGATTGCTCGCTAAATATATATACATATATATACATCATTTAACAGTACACATTAAGTAATTTTACAGATGAAAAGTTGCAGAAATCTCTGTGTTTACTAACATTTTGTTTACACTCTGTACAAAAAAAGATGTAAATCTACAAAACTAATTTTTGCAAAGCTACAGACATCTGTATATTTGCAAAAGAAACCACTAAAACTACAGTTACCATACTAAAATATTATATGTAACCTTGGTTGCAATTACATAATATATTCCAAGCATCTCAAACTTGCTAAAAATCCTTAGTAACCTTCCAGATTTTTTTTTTTTATTTTTAGTGCATATTTGTAGCTATTACATGAATTTTTGTTGTTGTAGTTTTATAAAAAGGTCAAGAAATCTCAGTTTCCTAGAAAATTTTTACTAATTTTACAGACTTTATTTTATTTTATTTTATTTTCGCATTGTACAGTAACTATTATTTTTACATTATTTGCTGCTGTATTTATAAGGTTTTGTTTAATCCCTTTCCATCTTTTTTCCTACAATAGTACAAGTATTCAAAATTTATTGTAAATAAAAAAAAAACGATAAAACCCCTATATAATTGAATTGACAATTTTAAATTGAATATTTTTTATATGAAAACCTTCAAATTATTGCATTTGCATTTAAATGAGGAATTAGAGTAATAAAATTTTGCAAACCAACGTTCTAGGTAGTAAACGAAATAGCGGAAAAACTATTTCTGTTCTCAAATAGTTAAGAAAATTACAGCTTAAATTTGCTCTCGGAAGATTCTTTTGTAGTTGGGTTTGTCTGCAAAGAACTAATAAAAGAAACAATTTTAAAATGACTAAATATATTTCTATTATCATCTATGCATTTCCACTGTTTTAAATATATCATTTTCTCTATAAGTTTACTTTTTTTTAAATAGGAAGATTCTGGAAGATAAATAATAATAAAAAAATGATTTAGCGTATAGAATTGAATATTCTTCTATTTAATATTCCATGAAATTCTGTTATCTAGATACCTGCATCGGATGAAAATGCACATGACTTTAAAATATTTTTTTAGTACACTTTGATGACACAAACATAATACAAATAGCTGAAACAAGAAAAATTGGTTTTTTAAACACACTGGCATTTCATCTCATTAGATGAACGCAATTGATGTTTGCCCAGACGAACTGTTATTACGCATTCAGGCGCGTATATAACATCACATCAGCGATGCGATTCATCTTGGATAAGTTCTGAATTAAAGTCGTGATAAAAAACCTTTTATACTCATTAGCTAATCTTTCATTTCAACAGTCCTCCAATGTTGTACTTAATTTTGGAAGTAAAGATGAAACCGCGATGCATAGAAAAAAATAGGAAAGATTTTCACATATAAGGAATTCGGAAAAATTTGCAGAAATGTTTAAATAGAATTCACCGAAAAATTCGTATTTACAAATTTTTGAGTTTACTTTAGATTTTGTATTATTCGAGCTTCTCGAAAAGTATTTTTAATAAATTAGAGGAATGTTTTTAGACTCAGACGGCATTTTCTACATCGATACACAGAATACAAATGAAAATAAATTGCTCGGTAATTCAAATATATGTAAAAATACTTTTCGTAGGTTATGTAATGTTTACTTTTGCCAAACGCCATGCAAACGGGCCAAGCATAAACTATTTTTAAAGCCACGAATTCGTATACCTCTTCAGAGGATTTGAATGAAGTGTGAGTAAATCACAAAAGAATAACAATTTAGTAGATTGAAACGACATGTTAAATTTTCAAATCTTTTTCTAAAATCATTTAATGCTATTTAGATTTTTTTAAGTTAAAAAGAGTATTTATATTTGCATGTTTTTATGAATCCAAATTCGTTAATGAAATTAAATAAATAGAAGTTATCTTTGCTATGTTCACGAAGTTTGTTCTATTTAACTTAACGAAGATTAAAAACATCGTTTATCATGTAGTAATTGTGAATCCGATTTTTCTTTAGATGATAACAAAATATATTTAAATAAGAATAATTTTTAGTTGATGATACTTTTTTTTAAATTTAAATCAGCAGGGCTTGTTAAATAATATCACTATATTGCCAATGGCAACCAAAATGTTTTAAAATGTGTTTATAATTCGATTATATTTGATCTATTTTGTTAGAGAAACAAATATAACTTTTAAAAATTTGCAAAACATCACTTTAGGTAGTAAAGGAAAAAATAGAAAAGCTTTGGCTGTCCCTATAAAATTAAGAGAATCACAACATAATTTGCAGTAGAAAGATTCATTTCTAGTCAGGTTATCTGCGAAGAAAAAATAAATGAACAATTTTAAAATGGCTAAAAATATTTCCTCTATCATCTATGCAATTCCTTTATATTTAATGTATCTTTTATCGCATAAATATATTTTTTTAAATATGAATATCCTTAAGAATAAACATTTAAAAAAAATAGTTTAGCGAATAGAATTGAATATTCTTGTATGTAATGTTCCCCAAATTTCTGTTATCCAGATACCTGCATTGGATAAAAATGCACTTGACGTTAATGTAGTTTTTGAATTATTTAAAAAGAAATAAACTTAAAACTAACAGATGAAACTACAACGCTTTTATTTTTTAAATACGCTGACATTTCATTTCATTAGCTGAACGCATTTGATGATTGCTCAGGCGAACTGCTATTACACATTCTGGCGCATATACAACATGACATGACACATGCAATTCTTTTTGGATAAGTTTTGAATTAAAGTTGTAGTAAAAAAAATATGTTCTTTAGCTAATCTTTTATTTCAACATTCCTGAAATGTTGTGCTTATTTGTGGCAACAAAGGTGAAGAGTCGGTACATAGAAAAAAAAATGAAAGATTTTCACATATAAGAAAGGCAGTAATATTTAAAAATAATTCACCGAAAAATTCGTTTACGTAAATTTTTGATTAACATTAGGTTTTCTATAATTTAAACATTTCTGTAAGTATATTTAATTCTTTAAAGGACTTTTTTTAGTTTCAGTCGGTAATTTCTACATCGATACACGAAAAATAAATGAAAGTAAATTGTTCAGTAATTCAAATTCATGTAAAAATTATTTTTCGAAGGTTATGTAATGTTTACATTTGCTAAACGCCATGCAAACGTGGGAAAAATAAATAAATTTTAAAGTCACGAATTTACATAAGCCTTTAGAGAATTCAAATGAAGCGTGAATGAATCTCGAAAGAATAACAGGTACTGCTCTGTTAACACGTCGACCAATTTCGCCAAATTACACAAATTGCCAAACTAATAGCCAAATTATACAGATTGAAATAATTTTTATTTTAAATAACGAAAAAACAAATAATTAGTAGAATATTAATAAAAATACAAATAAAAGTCGAAATAAAAATCACTTAATAAAATTTTAAACATCTGAATCGTATTTAATGTCATTGAATGTGACATTCACGATCATCCATTATTGGCACTTAATCTTATAGTTTGGCGATAATTATTTGGTCGACGGGATAACCTAGTAGTATCGAGTAACATTTAGTGATGGAAGCGATACATTGAAGTTTCAAGTCTTTTTGTAAAATAGTTTAATTCTATTTAGTTTTTTAAAAAAGTAAACAAAGTAATTATACTTGCATGATTTTACGAGTCTAATTTTTTTAATAAAATTAAATAAATGGAGGGTATCTATGCTACGTTCACCAAGTTTGCTCTAGTTAATTTGTCGAAGATTAAAAACATTATTTTTTTTTAATCTTCGACAGATTATTAAGTCGATAAATTTACAAATACAAATAACGTATACAAACAACAGTTTATTAAGTTTTTCGTAAGTTTATTAAAACGTACTGGTGAAACCGATTTTTTATAATTATGATGAAATTTATTTAAATTTAAATCGATTTTAATTGATGAACAAATTTAATTATTTGTAATTAGCGAAAACTTTTTATTTAATTCTTCAGAGCTTGACAAATACGATGACCCGACCATCAATGGCGACAAAAATATTTTAAATGGTGTTTATTTATTGATTACAGCAACATTTTTTATGATTTTATTTTGATGGGAAACAGTTAAAATAAAACGTAAAAAGGTAATTGTTAATCTGGTTACGACGTTTTATCCTACAACATATCATGAATTTGAATCAGTTTGCTTAAAAAAACATGATACAACTAAAATTCTATTTTCGACAATATGTACTTCCCTGTGTTTTCCGGATCTAAAAATTAACGTTCACTTTATGTCCTTTTTGACACTAATTACTTGACATTTGAAAACAAAGATGTTATCATTTGTATTTTTACATTCTTTGTCGATGGCTGTACTAAAATTTCAACGTACTAAGAATTAAAAGTAGTTTGACACCTTTTTTAAATATTTTTGTTATCATCTTTAATTAATTTACAAATAGTGTAGTTTTAACTTTACCTCAAAAATATATGAATATAACATCCTACCAATCTATTTGCTAAAACGATTCGAGATCCGCATTACTACACTCTAGCTTATACGTTCTCAAACGATTCATGAAAAGGGAATGTGTCTTTTATTAAAACTTATGAATAAAGAGAATAAAAAAGAAAAATTATATGTATATATATGGTATCATAGAGACAGTTTTAGATGGACGATTAAAGTTTTTGCTATCTACAAAATGTTTTGATATTTCTAAAGGCTTGATGGTCATGAGAGGTTAATTTTAGATATTTTATTCTTCTTCGCCTCATATGAAATATTTTTCGGAAGTCATACTTCAATTTTATTTACTATATATTGTGAAGCAATCATGGAAAACGATTTCAAAATTTTATAAGGTGTCTTGGAGTAGAATGCTAGAGAGGGTAATAATGTCAAATGATAATATTAAGCTTAATAATGAAGAAATATGAAACATGGCATCTACGACCTCAGCGCAGAAGATATATAAGGCACCAGAATATTAAAAAGCTGGTAAAAAGATAATTCGTTACTTTGGTAGAACTTTTCGCAGGAAGAAGCAGGTAAGAATTAACGCCTGATCTAAAATTTCCGCGGTAAGTTCTATGAATAAACTTTAAAATACACATAAAATTTCTTAAAAACCGTTAGAAATATATAATTTAAATATTTAGATGTATGCAATTTATTTTAAAGCTATATTTCAATTTGTTTTCGAGCTATTAATTTTTTGCTGTTTTAAATACATTTGTTGCTATTGTGATAACAGAAGTATGCATTTTTGTTGAAAACAACGGAAAAATAGTAGATTATTCTATCATTTTGTTGACAAAAAATCTATTTAAAAAATAATAAAAATAAATAACATTATTTTTGTGATGATCAAAGCGAGGCTTACGTAATAATAGTGTCATACCTTACGTACGTCATGCATTAAATATGGACAAATTCAAGAACGAAACAAACGTGGACATCACAGAGATTCAGATAATTCTCAGATGGCTCTAGACCGAGAACAACAGCCATTTTCTAAATGGTTAAAAAAGAAAGAAAAAAAAGATCATTTAAATCCTGAAAGAACTATGCATTTTGAAGTTAAGTATGAGATGGATATGGAATTCACTACATCAATTTTTTTTTCATTTTATTAAAGAAAGAAAAGGCGTAAGTGAGAATTTGTCTAACGTAAATGTTGTTTGGTGAGTACAAAATTAAGGAAGAAATTTCCTAATAGTGTGAGAAAAAAATTCTTGTTGTTCAAATGAGCCAGATTTTAAAAGTAATTATTTAACAGCTTACAATTTTCAGTGTATATTTTGAAATAATAAATTTGTATCTTAAATGCAAGTTCGTATTTTAGTTTTCTATATTTATGCATGATTTCTTTTTATTAAAAATTCACTCTGCTAATTGCTTGATCATGTTTTCTTAAATGCGTTTGAAAAATATACTCTGCAAAAAAGGAAACAATTACACATTGACACTTTATATATTAGAAATTGAAAAGAAAAAAATATTAAAATTAAATAAATATTATAAAGGGTTTATTTTAAATACGTTAAATATTTGCATTGTAGTAACTGTGTTCTTAGTCACGTCCAAAATTTTTACTATGTAAATGCAATTTACAAGCAAATGGAATACACAATCCTTCGATTTACGATACATAGTGTCAATTTTGAATTCGTGAACAAGTGGGTCATTTTTAGTTTAGGTTGTGATGAAACACATATATTTGGAATTAACAATAAATGATCAGGTATATCCAAAATTGAGATACCATAATGTAAATAAAAATCTTTATTTAGATGAGATTGTTTTGTTAGTGGAAAATGCATTAATAATGCAATCGGTTTACCGTTTAGTACCTCCAATTCGTGGTGAATTTTAAATATTACAATATGAAATCCATATGACATAATCTTAGCATAAATTCTTTTAAGATTTATTTTTTTAACTCGATTGCTGGAAGTGTTTTAGTTTGCGTTAAATAATGAATGTGACCAGGTAGTTTTTGAATGAAATTCGAAAACTGAATCTTTTAGAAAGAAATATTAAAACAATTCATCATTAAATCATGATAATTAAAAGAACGAAAAGCAGTAGAATGGTTCAGTAATAGTTTTGATTACAGTGTTAATGCAAAATGAAATCGTTTTATGACAATCCTGAAAGTACAAAAATATTTATTTATTTTAAAATCTTAAAAAAAATTTATTAAACCACATAAATGCTATTGAACACAAATAGCCACTTTATAATAAAAAATTATTCAACTAATTGATCTCTCATCTGTATTTGTAATAACTTGAAATTTTTTTGACAATCATCATTTACACAAGGTGAGACCTATAATGAACTAAACTGATTACATACTTATTACAGCTTTATATATATATATATATATATATATATATATATATATATATATATATATATATGAGGACCCCAGAAGCCAAGGGGTATAAGTGACAAAATTGAAAAAAATGAGTTAAATGCACAGAGTATCTGGAAATATGCTTTTTTCATTTCAGGTAAAGAAATATACGTAGGTCATTTTCTGATTATTTGGAGAGTTATAGAGATAAACCACTTTTTTCGAAAAACAAACAATATTGATTAATTATACATTTAAAGAAAATTGTACTCTATTTTTTAACAGTTATTGAAATGAGAGTTCAAAGATTAGAATGCAACAAGCAGATCTTTCCTATTTCAATTTAGTCAATTGTTATTGATGTTCCAATTTAACATCAATTATCTTTAAACTCAATTACTCCAAATCGACATTTTGTCACTTGTACCCCTTGGCTTCTGGGCTCCTCATATATTTAAAAGTTATTTATTGCTACGGTTCCAAAAAGTTACTGATTTGCGACCCACTTTTTTGTATTTTTTTGACATCCAGCTAAAATCAGTATGGAAATAGTGGTGTGGTGCTGTGAATTCTATAAGTTATCGGCTATCTATCCTACGGAAAAGGCAAATCTTCATAAGAAAGATACACTGTCAACAAAAACAAGAGCTGGTAATTTCAATGAATGCAAGTGGTTTTATATTTAAAGCAACACACAAACAACAAAAATAATTAATAATACGTTTGTTTATTGTCAAAACATAACTTTATCATGAGTCAGATTTATGGGACTGGCGTTTACGAATGCGGGCTTCTATATCACTGCTGGCATTGGTTAATTTTAACATTAAATACATAACTCGATTACTTAAAAAAATGCACTTGCGTATGATTTCCTACATAGACTTAGCTCCATGACGCTATCCAACAACAATTGTTATGTTGTCCGACCACGTGAACAATCATCCACCGGGAAATTTCGAAAATAAAATCAAAATTTACGTCAGACAAAAAAAGAATGTCCATCGTGTGAGCATGTGTCAGCTGAACGGGCTATTCACTTTCTCTAAAAGAAGGAATTAACTTTGCTTATCGGTCTCAGCATTAAGATAAATGATGTAATTTATTCAATTTTCCTGGCTTTCTGGAGATCAGAGAGCTTTTTTTAATCTACGAGGCGAAGTTAAGAAAAAGCTGTGAATAAAGATTTTTAGGCGCGTACATAATGACGTGAAAGCATCTATAGGCGACGTTCAGTCCGTTCGTCCGTCCGACAGTAAATAATATCGAAAATTTTTACCCAACCGAATCTTTAGACAGTTTAAATATATAATTGTTATATACTTCTGTAATGTCATTTCAAATTTTATTAAAATAGTATGTTTAGTTCAATTGCAGTGGCATCTATGAATTATATACTACAATATACATTATGTACAATCTGTGGTGAAAATAATATTATTCATTAATTTACAGAGTCAAAAAAAGCATTCCGTTACATAATGGTAGAGGGCGGAACTTTAGTGCGTGATGCGTTTTAATTAAATTAAACACTTTCACATTTTATATAATTGATAAAAACATCTGTGGTTAGAACAAGTTATTTCCCACGTAATATAATTAGATAATATTTACATGGACACACAAAAGATTTCGGATACTAAATATATCCCGAATTACTTTTACTATGCCAATATCTGAATATTTTTAAGTATTTGTTATAAAGTACTAACGGATCTCATTTTCCTGCAGCATCTACATTTGACGTGCAGTTTTCTACTTGTTTTCCAAATAGTTTTTCTATTTACAAAAAGTTTGATTCTTAAACTTTTGAACTGATGATCCTTTGAACTTATTCTTTTGAAACCAGTAAAAATGGAAAAAACAAGGGTGGGATTAAAGGCATTTGAAAAACAGGTAATTATTGAACTTTACACATAATTTTGTCAATTACTTAACAAATTGTTATTAAATTTTAAACTTATTTAAAATTTACTATTATAAATCCAACAAATGATCATTAAGATATATATATATATATATCAATTTTACTATATTGCAAATTGTTTTTAAGAAAAACATGCACTTGTTTTAAAGCTTTATTTCTTCCTATAAAAAACGAAAGCAATCTCACGAGCATTCAGACCAATAAAAGTTTTATTCAAATTCGATTTCATGTAAAAATATTGCACCGATTTCTGAGATAAAACAGCAGTGAATCAATCCATCAATACGAAAAAAGGCCATTTGTAAGGGTTCTTCGAGGAAGCTAAATAAAACTTCAGTAAAATCATGGAAGATCAAGGTTTGTTTCTTCTCAAGGATATTTTAGTATGTAAACTACGTGGTTCTGTTGTACGATCTTTATTGCTTTCTGGAGTTGGTCCTGAGCATTTCATTTGATTTTTTATAGGCAAATAGGATGTATAAAATCTGAGGCTTTTACAGATTACTTATACAAAAAGGGGTTAAACATGGCGTTCTTTCACATTTATTTGAATTCATATTATATCTAGCAGAGCCATGATAAGTTTCATGCAATAAAACTTTGTCAAGGCTATTTTTTAAGATGAAGATTTACTGACAAATCATATCTTTAAACATAAATTGATACGTCGTACTTATATTTTATTTTTAAAGCTGTGAAAAAGATGAAATTTTAAACTCGAAATCTGCGTTCTTTTTTTATTACAAAAATATTTTTAGAGATATATTTTAGAGATTTTATTAGAAGTCCTTGATATGAGTAAGAAAAAACCCTTTTAATAAAGTATTACACTAGGGTATATAATTTCATCTGGTATTTTGAATGCCACAATTTCTACATAACAATTTCAATCATATTTAATCAAAGGATTCATGGATTAGATAGAATTGAGATTTCTATTTAAATATATATATATATATATATATATTATTGAAATTCCGGAACACAAATACTACAGATTCCATTTTCTGTAGTGAAAAACAAATTTATTTATTGGAAAGCCTTGTTAAAGTGTTTTACAATATAGTTTTGAATTTCATTTTATGGTTAGTTATGTATGTAGTTTTTATAAGAGAATTTCTAAAAGCAAACAAGTTTAAGCGGGCAGTGTACCCTTCGATTTGCGAAAATTGACGAAAATATCGATTTTCTAAATTTTTGCTTAAATTTATACTTTGTTATCCCAAGTATATTCTGATGAAATTTTGTAAAGATCTGAATGTTGCAAACACAGTTTCAAGCTATTTCATTCAATCACTGTCCTTTTAAATGCCGCAAATCATTTCACTTAAAAGTAATTTATTTCGCTTTTTGTTTTTTCAACGAATAGGCATATTCAAAGTAATAAAACTTCTTTGCATGTTTTTCATTTGTTCCATTTTTAACACGTTACCCAATACGAAACCATTAAATAGAAAAATAAGAAAATATTTCTGTCAGTCGCTCGGGGGAGTAGTGAGTGACGCAATCCAGATCTGGCATCGCTAGAAGGGAACTGTAAGTAATGGAATGATTTTTAATACGTAAATAAAAGGTATTTTGTAATAGAATAAGATATATAAATGGAATTTTAAGGAAAATGTTGCTTTAACAAACATTTTTTTAACGAATATAATAAAAAAATAACTTTTAATTAAGGGTATGAAATCATATAAATGCATTAAGATACTATAAAAAGACAAAGAAAGTGTTTATAAGAGTTTGGAAATAATTAAGAACGAAACATTTTTAATATTACATGCATATTCAATGTTCAAAACTATATTTCTACAAAAAGTGGGTGAAACATAAGTAACAAAATTAGAAAGCTACATTGAAACAAACAAAAAATTGAAGATAAATGAAAGCAGGTAATAAAGAGGAAAAAAAAATTAACCCTTCTCAATAACTGTAAGAATGAAGTAGTGTCGTTTTTCTTTACGCATGAAGCTTTCAAAACATGTCAACGGAAATGAAAATTTCAAAACATATAATAAACAAAATGCATCATTTTTGGAGAAATCAATCGTGGCCTATAAAGATACAATGGAAGCACTTATCGGACAATCTTGTAACTAGATTTTTTTTATATACTTCTATATATAAGTCATTGCTCTTAAAGAAAATAAGTCCATAAAGAAAATATGTCGCCTTTTCTCCTGACACAAGACAAATTAAAGTCCACTGCATCCTTTCCCAAAAATAGGGAGTCGGGAGTGATAGAAGGAAAATATCCGGAAATGTAAGGAGCGAGCTGTGAGAGTATCATGGCGCTTACTTCCTTTTTCCCAAATGCGGATATGACCATACTATTCCATGCGGACGATTATAAGGCATCAAACGCATGTGCATGTAAAGAAAAAAAAAGCAACGTCTGAGAGAAGAAGTCCGAATCATTTTTTCTACTTACGACTCTTACATATAAAAACAACTTTTCTTTATAAAAATATTTTTTGTGTGTGAGCATTTTTCTTTTTATATATTTTTTCTTACAACATGAAGATATTTTCTTACTGGTATGTTGAATGATACAATAGTGGAAACAGTTGGCGCTGACCATTCCGATTAATGTTGGCAAGTGTTTTTTCCTGTAAAAAGATCCAAGGTTTTCGAAGATATAGGACGTTTTTATTAAAGTTAAGCGAAATTTATTACATGGTCTGTATCACATTCGTTTCTGATAAGATATGAAATTCGAATCATGTATAAATATGTGACAATATCTTTTTCCGATACAATAACTTAGACATTTTGTTTTTAGATACATACGAATTCTATAGATAAACATTCTTTCGATGCATTAAAAAGATGCATTAAATAATAAACCTTTTCTATACACATAATGTATAACAATATGCTTCTTTTTGCGTGTTGTCATACACATCGCAAAATAATGTGATTGTTTTATACAACTCGGCAGTTTCAAATTTTCATACTTTCTCTAGAGCATAAAAATATGTTCTACTTTCGCACAAAAAATATCAATTTTAGCGCTGCCGGTTTCTTAATATAATCTGTTTTCAGTAATTTTATTATTCAGTATTTTTAGATGACCTCCATTACGAAAAGTAAAAAGGTATATATAGCTGTCCATAAGAAAATACAATAAAATAAAATTTTACTATATTTTGACCAATCATGACTCCTGGACCCCATAATCACTCCCCTTCCAAATGTTGACTTATATATAACTTATTATTTATAGAAAAATAATATTTGGATCTGAACCGATTTGGATGACATTTATTGTGAGAACAGTACATACAAGTGCCTTGACCGAGTTTACTGGTTAACCTTAACCGTCATTGTATTTCTAAATAGTTTCCATTTAAATAATTAAAAGCAAAAAAAAATGAACAAAAACAGGAAATTCAACAACGAAATATTTAGAAATTCCAATCTATTTTATGTTTACGTGATAGGCTATGATACAAGTATTTTGGAATAGTTTTTTCTTTAATCTCTATCTTAAAAAATAATTGAGATATAGTTGCCAGAAATCCTAGAGTTGCTAACATAAGAAGAAAGAAAAACAGAGGTTAATTTATCAGTGTTCGTGAATGTCATTTTTTGCGTTATTAACAAACCTTTCAAAAAAACACATTATTCATTGAGTTAAAATTGTTTTGTAGACGGTGAGTAGAATTGAATGTCTATAGATATTGAAACTTGAAAAGGCTTTTATCAACCGGTTATTAAATTTGGAGTTTGCGCGCATTGCTATTTTTAAACTATGCAAGACACACATTAAAAAAAATCCGAACATGCATTTTTTTTATAGCTCACATGCTATATATAAAAATAACTCACATATTTTATTTATTTATTTATTTTGTACTTGAAAACTTTAAATTTTGTTTTGAAATTTCTGAAAGTTTTCTGGTTTTGTGCTAAAATTAAATTTTAAACAAAAAATTTTTGCTTATATTTTGGATTTATGTTAGAAGAAGATGTTTTATTATTCCATTCTGTTAAAAAAATCGACATGAGTAATTCAGAATTTATCATACACGCAGCACTAAATCACGCATTAGTGAGATAAATGTTCAAACTTTAAATTTAAGTATTTATTTTTGATATACAACATTTATTTTTCTCGATAATGTAGATAAGGAAATATAATGTAAGTAGAATGGGGGAAATTTCTTATTTGCATATTGTTTTTGATTTAGTACTTTGTATAAGCTGATGTTTTTCATTATTTCGACAAATTTAAAGTTCCTGGCCCCTATTAAATGTCAGTAAATTTTCGGTTATATAAGTACAAAAAAGTGACGTTCTGTTACTATTTTTATGGGTATCAAACAAATGAAGGGATTAGCTAAGGGATTAAAGCAATTAGTCATTAAACATATGCATTTAATTATATATTTATTCACCAAGAAAAGATTGTTGTGGTAGTTCAGTTGTAAAGTACTATACCTAACTGCTAGAATTATTGGCTTACAAGTATTAATTATTTTTGCGCCTATAAATTCATCATTGGAGAACAAATTACATGAATACTGTTAAATATTTTTATTGTTCACGCTGAAAAAAACTTTTTGTTTACAATCATAAGAGGTTTTAAATATTCACATTAATAAGTTTTACGCATAAAAATTCATCAGTGGAGAACTTACTAAATGAATATCCTTTAATATTTTTACCGTTCAAGCTGAAATAAATCTCTTTGTTTGTTTACATTCAAGAAAGGTTCTCAATATTCGCAATAATTATTTCTGAGCATTAAAGTCATTATTGGAAAATTAACTCTATGAATATTGTTCAATATTTTTATCTTTCCCGCTGAAACAAACCTTTTTGTTTCTTATAATGTTATTATAATATTTACGTTATATTTGTAAATTTCAAGCAATTTTATTTTCGCAAAATGCATTTTTAGTGAAAATGGCCTCCAGGTATATGAAAAGGCGTTAGGTATTTCTTAACCTTTTTACTTTCTGGAATATTCCCGGGATTTTAATTTTATTTTTTATTTAACATCGCTTGACAGGTGTTAATGCGCGTGGTTAAAGGATATTTGCTTGTTATTTGCGAGGAAAAATATAGATCCTGCCGAGGACACGCCTGCTAAAACCAATCAGAACTGATCCTTTTTTTACGTGAGACTCGAGTTAATCCTAATTGGATTTTAAAAATGATTGACGCGGAGTAGGAGGGAACTAGTTTTGTCGAGAAAATGTTCTTTTTCATTTGGTTTTTGAGGAACGTTAGAATGCAATTGCCTTTTAAACTATCAAGACGACTGTTTCATTTCCCCGCTGAATTAGAAAATCTGATGATGTGGACTGGATAACGAAGGTTGTAGTGTCGATGTGTGCTAAGGTGATTGCGGGGAAGAGCTTACGTACTTATGATTTCATCAATAAAGAACTTGAAGACTGATGGTGTTTGTTTTTATAATGGGGAAATATCCAAATGAAATTCTTCCACTGCTCGCCAACTGTCGGAGCGATTACTCTGCTCGTGCTGCTGCGGATTCCTAGAGTTTATGCAACATACGAATTGATTATTTCCAGCTGAGCGAAAAATTGCCCAGGCCGGGAATCGAACCCGGATACTTGGCTTACAAGGCCAATGCTTTACCTGTTAAGCTATCTGGGTGATAGCCGGCTGGGATTTTCGCTCAGATAACCTTATTGGTCGTAACATCTGGTCTGTTATTTGAAACAGCTCGCAGAATAAACCACAGGTAATGGAACTCCATATAACGATGGATACGTAGATATACTATTATTTTTAACACAATCAAACTGATTGGTAAAGTTATCATACGAATTGATTGTTTCCAGCAGAGCGAAAAATTGCCCAGGCCGGGAATCGAACCCGGATACTTGGCTTACAAGGCCAATGCTTTACCTGTTAAGCTATCTGAGCGATAGCCGGTTGGGATTTTTCGCTCAGATAACCTTATTGGTCGTAACATCTGGTCTGTTATTTGAAACAGCTCGCAGAATAAACCGCAGGTAATGGAACTCTATATAACGATGGATACGTAGATATACTATTATTTTTAACACAACCAAACTGATTGGTAAAGTTATCATACGAATTGATTATTTCCAGCTGAGCTAAAAATTGTCCAGGCCGGGAATCGAACCCGGATACTTGGCTTACAAGGCCAGTGCTTTATCCGGGTTTGATTCCCGGCCTGGGCAATTTTTCGCTCAGCTGGAAATAATCAATTCGTATGATAACTTTACCAATCAGTTTGATTGTATTAAAAATAATAGTATATCTACGTATCCATCGTTATATGGAGTTCCATTACCTGCGGTTTATTCTGCGAGCTGTTTCAAATAACAGACCAGATGTTACGACCAATAAGGTTATCTGAGCGAAAAATCCCAGCCGACTATCGCCCAGATAGCTTAACAGGTAAAGCATTGGCCTTGTAAGCCAAGTATCCGGGTTTTGATTCCCGGCCTGGACAATTTTTCGCTCAGCTGGAAATAATCAATTCGTATGATAACTTTACCAATCAGTTTGATTGTGTTAAAAGTAATAGTATATCTACGTATCCATCGTTATATGGAGTTCCATTACCTGCGGTTTATTCTGCGAGCTGTTTCAAATAACAGACCAGATGTTACGACCAATAAGGTTATCTGAGCAAAAAATCCCAGCCGGCTATCGCCCAGATAGCTTAACAGGTAAAGCATTGGCCTTGTAAGCCAAGTATCCGGTTTCGATTCCCGGCCTGGGCAATTTTTCGCTCAGCTGGAAATTATCAATTCGTATGATAACTTTACCAATCAGTTTGATTGTGTTAAAAATAATAGTTTATGCAACATAGTTATTTCGTCGAATTATATTTATTACATATATATATATAATTTTATATATGTACAGAGTTTCCCCAGGTTTAAAAAGGGGCATGGCGCTACTATTTTGAAAAAGGCACTTTTTACATTTAAAATAAAATAAAAAGAATAAACCCATAAAAAACAGCTCTTTTTAGAACTATGTCCTTCTGAAAACTCTATCCAGGGGTTAAAAAAAAATCAAAACAATTATTACATTCCACAAATTCCTATTTCTCTACATCTCATTCCCCCTCTCCATAAAAGGCTGAAATTATTTTAACGTCTGAATGGGCTATAACAATAGCCAAGACGTTCTTCTCTCTTATCTAGTAAACGAGAGGTGCTGGGTTTGATCCAAAACGCGCTCGTCGGCCTAATAGTATAGAGGACTTTGTGGATCTCTTTGAACCTTTCGTAAATATGAGTTAGCCTCTTTTAAAAATGCCACCTTCCCATAAGCACACACATACGGAAAACACACGCCACTAAGGCATACATTCCACATGTAGATCATCCGTATCATAAATAATAAGACCGACATTATAAGATATATATAATAAGACATAAATAATAAGACCGAAATCGCAAATTTAACAAGGTTTTTCCAACAACCGATTAACACATTTTGCATAATTTTTCTTTTGCCGATTAACGAATTCTCCATTTACCATAAAACTAAAGATTATTATTTAAAAAGGATTTTTTTTTTTTTTTTTTTTTTTTTTTTTTTTTTTTGTTTTGCATTAATCGAAAAACAAAATAAAGGATTCAGAACCAAGTATCAAAGAAATTTCATGTTTATACAATAAAACTATAAATAGAAAATAATTATTTTATTACAAATTTTAACATAAGTATATGGTCGCGTATTTTTTTGTTCTCTGACCTGTTGTTTAGTTTAAACTGACTGAAGTCAAAATCAAAAAGAAATATTAATGATTAAGTTGTAAATAAAGGTTTAGTTAATGTAGGCAATTTTTCTTTCACTGACTGTTTTAAGTTGATATTGTTTCACATAATTATTGATTCTGCATTAAAAATTTAGCTACAAATGCATAAAGCTTAGAATTCTTTTCCAAAGAGGAAAAGGGGGTTGGAGTGAAGGGGCTATAGAGAAGGGGGAAATTATTTATCTACAAACTCTATAATTAATAAAAGTTGATTGATTATACTCATGTTGCTCATTTACACTTCCTTTGAATTAAAAAATAAAAGATATCGTAAAGGATGATATTTTAAAAGTAAATATTAAATGTATCGAAAAAAATCAAGCTTAATGGTGTTTAGAAAATACATGTAGGATAAATTTCACGATGTATATCTACAGTGCTGTAGGTGGAAAAAAGTATTTGTGGGAACTTATTTTTTCTTAGAGTAGATATTGATGGTACCGGATTTTCTCTTTACCGAAATCCAATTTAAAACATTTAGACAAAAACCGACTTTTTTCAAGCCAGAAACATAACTATAATGGTTAAATTTAACAATCATAATTATTTATTCTAGTTATTATAGCTCTATAGCTTTGTTTAACACTTTAGGCTCTTCTCTAGTCTCCAGTATCAATAAACTTGTTAATTACCATTATAATAAATAACAATAATTATTGTTTTGCTCGAAAACATGAAAAGGAAAGTTAGTGCTCGTGCGCGATATTTTAATTTTTTTTTACAGTAATAAACCAAATTTTTCTGGGAACGGCGTTCCCACCCAATTACAGCACTGCATATCCATTAAATAAACATCACTCAAACCCGGGTAAAACCTAAGCTAATGCACAAAATTTAACGGAGAAATTAACACCGAAAAATGATTCCTCGCGACTCCTGACTGACCGAACTGTCAGAGCGGAACTGCAGTGAGAAAAACGAAAAGATTCGGTAATACACTGATTTTCACCATAGCAAGCAAGGCCAGTTGAGGTAACTCACCCGCCTCCGTTAAGTAAATGGACTATAGCGTAATTATAAAGAATCCAGGAGATGAAACTTATGGGTTCTGCACTGAAAGGCTCTGATCAATCTTTATCACCTTATTG
This sequence comes from Maratus speculifer, assembly GCA_964019185.1. NCBI lineage: Eukaryota > Metazoa > Arthropoda > Arachnida > Araneae > Salticidae > Maratus > Maratus speculifer. The sequence continues at coordinate 115,099,414 of OZ025289.1, read as the reverse complement.
CAGAAAGACGCACGCGCAAGTTAACACACGTTCTAATACTTGCGCAGTAAGTTCTGTGATTAGAGGTGTATATATTTATTAGGAAGTACTTTGTTTATTACATAGATTATTATGTTACTTCATGTACTTGCAAAAGGTTATTGTGAATTTCGGATGTATTTGCAAGGTAGTTTGTAGTTTGAAATACATTGGGCAGTAAGTATTAATGTCATCCACTGGCGATATTACACCCACTGATTCTTTTTAGTACTGGGACTATATCCGAAGATGATTTTATGTTATGTACGAGAGATCATCATTGTTATTAGTGAAAATGAAAAAGAATAAACATAAATTGTTGTGCTCTAAATGACATGTAGGCGGTATATATATATATATATATATATATATATATATATATATATATATATATATATATATATATATATTCATACGTCATTTAAAAGCAGACTTTATTTCCAGAGACTTGGTTCAGTAACTTTATTTAATTTGCTGCTGTGTTTGTAGACTTTGTTTACTATTTTTTCTCTACGAATGTACAATTATTGTTGACTTATTGTAAATCAAAATATGATAAAACGCCCATATAACTAAATTGACAGTTTTAAACTGAATACATTTTATATGAAAATTTTCCATTTATTACATTTAAATGAGGAAGGGCAGAAATTATTTTTTTAAACAGAGTTTTAGGAAGTAAAAGAAATAACTGAAAAAATATTTTTGATTCCACATGATTAACAAAATTATAGCTTAAATTTGCAAGTGTCTTTTGTCGTTAGGTTTGTATGCAAAAATAACAAATAAAATAAACAATTTTAAAATGACTAAAAATATTTATTTTTTCGTCTACGCTATTCCATTACATTATCCTTTTCGATGTAAATTGTTTTTTTTAACATGAAAATCCTTAAGAATAAATATTTTTTTAAATATTCGTTTAGCGTGGAGAACTGAATATTCTTCTATTCAGTGTTCTACAAAATTCTGTTATCTAGATACCTGCATCTGTTGAAAATGGACTTGACGTTAAAGTACACTAACGTAAAAAAATCCGAACACCAGGAAAAACTTACTGTAGAGTAATGAAATTTGAAAAGAGTATTTGTCTAGTTAACCTGTTTAATTGATTAGATTTGCAAGATCACAAGTTAATTTAAGCCCAATAAAATGCATTTCAAATGTGAAATGCAGTTACATTAATAGAATTTTGAATGCAAGTCTGCACACATGCATGCATTGTGTCATACAGGTGCCAAATGTCAATTTGTGGTATGAAGTTCCATGTTTGTTGTACTTGTTGGGACAATACTGTGACGGTCAGTTCTGGCTGGGGATGATGCTGGAGTTGCCGTCCAGTGATATCCCGTAACCGCTCAATGGGAGAGAGATCTTGTGATCTCGATGACTAAGTTAACATATCAACCCTCTGTAGAGCACGTTGCGTTACATTAGCGGTATGAGGACGAGCGTTATCATGTTGAAAGACTCCTCCTTGAATGTTATGCATTAATGGCAGCACTACAGGTTGAATTACCAGACTGACGTACAAATCTGTCGTCAGTGAGTTTGGGATAACCACGGGAGTGCTTCTGCTGTCATAGGAAATTGCTCCCAAAACCATGAATCCAGGTGTAGGTCCAGTTTTTCTAGTCCGCAAACAATATGGTTGCAGACGGTCCCCTGGCTTCCTTCTGACCAGCACACGGCCATCATTGGCACCAATGCAAAACCAGCTTTCATCAGAAAACACAATAGATCTGCACTCCATCCTTCAATGGGCTCTGGCTTGATACCATTAGCGTCGCAAAAGGCAATGACTTGGAGTCAGTGGAATGCACGCTACAAGGGGGCCTTGCTCGGAGTTGCCCTTAAAGAAACCGACTTCTAACAGTTCGTTGTATCTCTGTTATACCAACTGCAACTCGGATTTCTGCTGCAGACACAGTACGATGCACCACAACCGTATGTTAAATAAGACGGTCTTCCCTCTCAGTAGTGCAATGTGGTCGCCCGGAACCTGGTCTTCTTGAGGCAGTACAATCCCTTGACACTGCTCCCAACAATCATGCACCATGGACACATTCCGTCCAAGTCTTTCTGCAATATGGTGGAAAAAAATCCTCTTTCTCGTAGCCCTATTATACGACCTCTTTCCAACTCGGTGAGCTGATGATAATGGCTTTTTCGTCTTCTTAAAAGCATTCTTGGTCAATCTCAACTCAATTTGTCAAATTTCGAAGATAAGTAATGCTCACGAACTTTACAACACGCATTTAAAGCAAACCTGACTTGAAATTTGTGAGTGGCGCTACTAGCGCCACACTTATGCGTGAAGCGTGAGGTTTGAATCGATGTCATCTTTCACATGTATAAACACACCTGCAAAATTTCTTTTATCTAACACAAGTCTTTATTGGTGTTGGGATTTTTTTTCCGTCAGTGTATTTTTTGAGTACACTTTGATGAAATAAACATAATAGTAAGAGCTAAAATTACAAAATTTTTGTTTTTTAAATACACTGACATTCTATCTCATTAAATGAAGCCAACTGAAGATTGCCCAGGCGAACTGTTATTACGTATTAAGGTGAGTAAACAACATCACATCGGCGTTCTGAATTAAAGTCGCAATAAAAACAAAATTACATTCATTAGCTAATCTTTCCTTTAAACATTTCTGAAATGTTGTACTTAATTGATGCAACAAGCATGAAAACTCGATGTATAGAAAAAAGGGAAAATTTCTATATATAAGAAATACAGAAAAATTTGCAATAATATTTAAATAGAATTCTTCAAAAAAAATTGTATTTAAAATTTTGAGAGTTTACTTTAGATTTTGTATTATTCGAACATTTCAAAATTTATTTTAATTCATTAGAGGAATTTTTTTGATTCAGACGGCGTTTTCTACATCAATACACAGAATACAAGTGAAAATAAATCGATTGGTAATTCAAATACATGTAAAAATACTTTTTCGAAGGTTATGTAATGTTTACATTTGCCAAACGCCATGCAAACGAGCGAAGCATAAATAATTTTTGAAGTGACGAATTTGCATAGGTCTTTAGAGAATTTAAATGAAGTGTGATTAAATCTAAAAAAAAAAAAATATATCATTCAGCAGATGGAAGCGACATGTTGAATTTTAAACTCTTTTTATAAAATCATTAAACGGTGTTTAGATGTTTTTTAAGCTAAACAAAGTAATTATATTTGCATGTATTTACGAATCCAAATTCGTTAATGAAATTAAATAAATAGAAATCATCTATGCAACGTTCACCAAGTTCTCTCTAGTTAATTTGTCGAACAATAAAAATATAGTTTGTTAAAAAGTACAATTGGATCTGATTTTTCTTTAAATGATGATGAAATTTATTTAAGTTTAAATCCATCTTAATTTATGAACAAACTTTATTTTCTTTGTAATTAGCGAAAACTTTTCATTTAATTCTTCAAGGCTTGGCAAATGCGATGACCCGATCGTCAGTGGCAACCAAAATATTTTAAATGGTATTTATACAGGGTAAGCTGTAAATAAGACTCTGTTTTGAAAATTATATTTCTCAAAAAGAAAGATTGATAGAATAATGCGGTAAATTGTTTGTTTATTAGGTAAGCTGTAAAAATCTTATACAGAAGTTTCGAACCACGAATATTTTGAAAAATTTGCTATTTCGCAAGTTTTAGATTGATTGCAGAGATTGACTTTTCCCGCTTAAGGTGTCTTATTTTAATAATTTTTGGAATTTCTGGATTTAATCTCAATTTCAAAAATTTAGTTTGAGAAATCTTTAAATATTGTATGTAAGCTAAAAAACAAATCAAGCATTCTTTGTAACCAGAATATACTCTTTTCAAATTGTTTACCGATTGAATCTTCTGTATAAGATTTTTACAGCTTACCTTATAAACAAATCGTTTACCACACAATTTTATCAATCTTTGTTTTTGAGAAATTTTATTTTGAAATCGGTGTCTTATTTGCTGGACACCCTGTATATTGACTACTGCAACATTTTATAAGATTTTATTTTGTTGCAAATAAATATAAAACTGTTATTTTTGAATGTTGTAAGTGTGTCAGAAGAAATGTTCGAAAAACTTTATTTCTTGTCCTATTTATTCTAAAATCATAGAAGCTGACTCTTTAAGACATTTTTTTGGTGTTTTGACAGGCTAATGTCTTTTAAAGTAAACTTACACAAGGTTTTAATTACGAACAAATGCTTTTCGTATGATCTGAATATTCTAATAGTATCAAAGTACATTTGAGAGATTTTAAGAACGATCTTTCATCTAGCAAAATCCCTGTCAAGATTTAACCAGAAGCAAAATATTGAAGTTAATTTCAAAATGAAAAAATTATACGTCCCTTGAAAAATTACCATTGAATTAATCATACGAGAAACAATATAAATTAATACTAACTGAAATATTGTTTGTAACGCCGTTTTATCCTGCAGCATACCAAAAATTTGGATCAGTTTAATTAAAGAAACATAATACAATTAATGTTCACCTTTCGTCAATATTTACATATTATTTTCCCTATATTTTCCGAATCTAAAAATTTACTGTCACTTTCAATCCTTTTTGACATCAATTACTAGACATTTGAAAATTAACATGTTAACATTTGTATTTTTATATTCTCTGTCAATGGCTGTGTTAGCAATTGAATTTACTAAGGATTAAAATTAATTTGACACCTTTTTAAAATATTTTTGTCATTTTTAAGTAATTTACACATAGTGTAGTTTTTAATTTTCATTTAAAAAATATACAGCATTCTACCTATTTATTTTCTAAAACGATTCGAAATTGCACCATTACTACGCTCTAGCTTATTTGTTCTAAATCGATTCAAAAAATAGGAAATTGTCTTTTATAAAAATTCATGAATAAAGAGCATAAAAATTGAAAATGACTAGTGTAGATATGTGGCATCACATACACACTTTTACATGGTCTATTAAAGTTTTTGCTGGCTACAAAAATTTTTGTTATTTCAAAAGACTTGATGATCACATGAGGTTAATTATAGATATATATATATATATATATATATATATATATATATATATATATATATATATATATATATATATATATATATATATATATATATATATATATATATATATATATATATATATTTTTTTTTTTTTTTTTTTTTTTTTTTTTTTTTTTTTTTTTTTTTTGCTTCACCGCATATAAAAATTTTCGGAAATCACACTTCAGTTTTATTTATTATATCGTGTGAACCATTTATGGAAAATTATTTCAAACTTTTATAAGGTGTCTTGGAGTAGAACGCTAGAGTGGGTAATAACGTCAAATGATAATATTATGTGTAATAATGAAGAAATACGGAACATGGCATCTAAGACAAAAACGATCATATGAGGTTAATTATAGATATTTTTTCTGCTTCGCCGCATATGTAAAATTTTTCGCAAATCATACTTCATTTTTACTTATTATATCTTGTGAACAAGTCACTTTATGAAAAAGGATTTCAAAATTTTATAAGGTACCTTGGAGTAAAATGCAAGGGTGGGTAATAATGCCAAATGATATTACGCGTAATTATGAAGGAATAATGAGCATGTCATCTACAACTTCAGTACAGAAGATCTCTAGGGCACCATATTACTAAAAAGCTGGTAAAAGCTAATGCGCTACTTTGTAGAACTTTTCGCTAGAAGAAGCAGGTAAGAATTAACGCCTGATCTAAAATTTCCGTAGTAAGATCTATGTATAAACTTTAAAATATACATATAATTTTTTTTTAAATCGTTACAAATACATAACGTTAATATTTAAATGTATGCAATTTATTTGAAAACTGTATTTCAATTTGTTTTCGAGCTATTAATTTTTTGTTGTTTTTAATACGTTGCTATTGTGGTACAGAAGTATGCATTTTTGTTGAAAATAACGGGAAAATAGTAGATTACTGTAACATTTTGTTCACAAAAAATATATATATAAATAAATTCTATATATAAAAAAATAACCTCATTTTTTATGATCAAAGCGTGGTTTACGTAATAACAGTGTCATACCTTACGTACGTCATGGATAAAACATGGACCAAATCGAGAACAAAACAAACACGGTCATTATAGAGATTCATATATGTCTCAGATGTCTCTATACCGAGAACAACAGCCATTTTTCAAATGATTATAAAAGAATTTCATGATTAGAAAGAAGTTCATGCAGATCGTGGAATACACTATGCACTTTAAAGTTAAGTATGAAATGGACGTGAAATTCACTATATTTAGTTTTTTTTCATTTTAATAGAGAAGAAAAAGGGGTAAGAGAGAGTTTTTCTAACTTAAATGCTGTTCGGTGAGTAGAAAAGGAAGAAAGAAAATTGCAATTAGTGTGAAAAAAGGAAGCTTTTTCTTTTTTACATGAGCAAGATTTTAAAAATAAATATTTAACAACTTACAGTTCTTCGTGTATCTTTTTAAATAATAAATTTGTATCTTAAACCCACTTTCGTTTTTTTAGTTTTCTTTTTTTATGTATGATTCCTTAATATTAAAAATTGATTCTGCTAATTGCTTATTCATGTTCTCTTAAATCCATTCGGAAAAAATACTCTACTAAAAAAGAAACAATTACTTTATTTTCCACAATTTAAATGTTACAAATTGAAAAAGAAAAGTTAAATAATTATTATAAAGCATTTATTTATAATACGTTATATATTTGCATTAAAGTACTTGTGTTAGTCACGTCGAAATGCAAATTGCAAGCAAATGGAATAGATAATCCCTGGCATTATGCTACACAGTGTGAATTTTGTGTTCGTGATCAAGTGGGCCATTTTTATTTCAGGTCGTGATGAAACACAAATATTTGGAATTAACAATAAATGATCAGGTAAATTTAAAAATGGGACATATGTATTCTATGACGTATTCTAAATATTGCAATATTGAATCCGTATTATATGATGTAAAAATTCATAAATACTTTAAATGATTTCTCTCACTCGAATGCCGGAAATGTTTTAGTTTATGCTATTTTGTGACCTAATAGATTAGAACTAAAGTTCAAAACATGAATCTGAAATATTAAAATAATTCTTTATTAAATTATGATAATTAGGCAAACGAAAAACTGTAGAATGTTTCGGTATTAGTTTTAATTTCAGTGTTACTTTAAAATAAATGTCGATTTATGATAATTGTGAAAATAGAAGAATATTTTTTAAAAATTCTTAAAGAATAATCATTTATTAAACCATATAAATGCTACTGCCCACAAATAATCACTTCATAATAAACTATTATTTAACTATTTTCTCTCTTATCTACATTTGTAATTACTTGAAAACTTTTCGAAAATCATGATTTACTCAAGGTGAGACCGATAAAAAAATAAACTGATTATATAAATATTACAACGTATATATTTTCGAATAAACGAAACTTAATGTAGCGGTTCCCAACCTTTATTAGTATGCGACCCCCATTTAAGTATTTTTTTCGAATCATCTAAAATCAGTAAAGAAATTGTTATGTTGTGAATATAGCATAATAGTATATAATGTTGCCTATAAGTTTTCGGCAATCCGTCCCACAAAAATGGTAAATTTTTAAACGAAAGATTCACTGTCAACAAAAACAAAATGGAATAATATGGAATAATATTTAAAGCGACAAGCAAGAAATGTCATTAAAAATACCTTTGGCTATTATCAAAACATAATTTTACAGTCAGTGAGATGTATGATACTGGTGTTTACCGATCCGGACATCTATATCAGGGTTTAAACTGGTAAATTTTAACATTAAGTCTCTTAATAAATGCAATTTGTTTCCGTACTTCTTTTTTCAAAAGCAGCAATATAGAAAAAAATATGTTTACTCTAACATATTCTGTTGAACCCTATGAAGGGACCCTATTTATTACGGCTTTTAATCTGCACGATGGATATGGGCCCTTGGGGTGTTGCCCTCCTGGAGCGTCTTTCTAATAGAGCCTAACATGTATTTACTCAAGGTTACCGAAGGTTCGAAGAAAACCACGGAAAACTCCGAATGACTAGGACGATGGACGCGATTGGTTTCGATCCCAACGCCTCCCGTCTACCAGTTCGATAGCACACCCTGTCAGCGTCTGGCAGGGCCTCCATCAAGGAATTCAAAGACAATTTAGATATTTCTGGATATCATTTTCTTCATACAGAAGGATATTCAGTATTTTCTTTTAAATAATATTTTCTGCTGAGATTGTTGTATTTTTTAAACAAATGAAATAAAAGAAAAATTTTTGTGACAAGCCTCGATAGTATTCTATGACCCACCAAAACACCCGCCGCTGTTGGTAAACGCTGCCTTATTGACTTAGACTTACTTTCTATCACAATCAATGCATTTCTTACAAATTTAGTAGAAATGTTTCAAACTTCTAAAATAGGCGTTCTACGGTATTGCTTTAAGTTCCCTGGATACAGAATCTTGGATATCTGAAACGGATATAAATTTGCGTCATTCAGTGGCATTCGATTTATTACAAGGATTCCTTCATATGAATAACAAAATAAGGTTTTACATTATCATGCAAATCAAACGACTTGCATGATCCTTCAGCATTTGCATGAAAACCACATTTGCACAACTGGAGTACCATCAAAAATGCGCTTGGGAATATATTCTTAGTAAGACTAAACTCCATGACTACGACATGCTACAACAACTTTTACGTTGCCTTACCTTATGAAAAATAACCCACTGAAAAATTTCGAAAATAAGTACAAAATTTACGTAAGACAGAAAATAATGTCTTTCGTGTGAGTATGTGTCAGCAAGCTGGGCTATTAACTTTTTTCTAAAGGAGGGAATTATCCATACTTATCGGTCTCACCATTATCGTAAATAGTGATGAAAATATAACTTATTGATATTAATTTATTAACATGAAATATAATGATAAAAAATGTAATTTGTAAAATATATTACTGCCCTTATTTATCATTAGAAGACAGTTCATAAAAATCAATTTCCAACTGTATGTGTTAAAGTTAAAGAGAAACTGTGAATTTATCTTTTACTTACCCATCGAAAAGTAATATTTACGTAATTACGTAAATATAGGATAAACCTTGTAATCATTTAAAATTCCAAAAGAATGATAGATTTACATGTTTCAGACATATGATATTTCGAAAAACACATTTTTAGTGAAAAAAAATTGCAGTACGTGTACCTATCTGACTGGCCGTGTGGCAGTAAATGCAATATTTCCCGAATAAATTGAGATAGAGACTTGAAATTTTGTGTTTACTGAGTATGTGATGATGGGAAGAAGTCATTGAAATATCAGTAACCTGGAATATCCAGAACTACTTTTTTTTAGGATTCTCAAAATATTTGTTCTGGTGAAAAGTATATACAAATTTTCGAAGTATTTTAAGGAGAAAATATGAAAGACAATGAAAAAAACGACAAAACTGATCGGAAAATTAGCATCCAATATATATCGGATAGTTAGTATCCAATAAATCTGTAATTTTATTTTTTACAAGCATTTTTTTGCCGCATATTTTATCCAAAATTAAATTTTAATTGGAATCAGACGTTTAATCCGATAAAGTAAATTGTTAACAAATAGAATTGTCAGTGTTAAAGATATAAGAATCTTTCTTTTACGCAGTTCAGTACTAATTGATTAACCCGTCGACCAAAAATCAAACTATATTTTAAAACTATAATTTCAAACTAGCGAGCTACGCCCGCTAGCTGGGCCAGTTTTTCCAAACGAACCTCGATATTAAGCAATATATAGTAAAAAAAAAATTCATTTACTAAGCAAGTCTTGGTGTTCGAATCCTCAAGCACAAAAAAGTAAATTAAAGAGCTATGGTTGTTATGCGCCCATTATCCCGTTGAAAAAATGTGATTTCGCACAGTGGGCTCTACGCTCCATGGTCGCCATCGTCCCATTAAAAATATTTGTTTTTGTACGGTTGTCTCTGCGCGCCCATAAGACATTTTCTCGTATTTTTTGGTTCATCAGAAGCAGACTTTTACGCAGATTCTGAATATGTAATCAGTTTTTTTCTACTTTAAAAACTGTCTGCATGATGGTTTAAGAAAAAACGCGCAAAAAAGGGAGAAAAAGAGGTTTTCGACTGCTTCTTCTTTTAGCCAAAGGGGAAAAGTTCAGGTTCTTCACCGCAAGGTGGCGCAGTGTTCTGCCTCAGAGCTCCGTTTGAGCGCCGTTTGGGATTTGAGACATTTTTCGTTCCGATTCCCAAGGGGTTTTTAATTCATAACTTTTTAATTTTGATCCCACGGTCTCGAAAATGCCCGAAATGACTTCCCCGGAATTTTTCCAATCGAAAGACACCTCTCGCTACTTCCAACTCGCCGGCGTTGCGAACTGTAATCGGCTTCAAGCAGACAAAGGCGCACGGATTTTATTAGTATAGATTCCAACAATGACTTATCGCAAGTTTCACGCTCATTTGACATTAAAAAAGTTTACACGTATTTGGCACGTTATCAATGGATTTTTAATTCCGCATTTTATTTGTACTTTTAATGATATTTTACTAATTTATTTGTTTTTTCGGTATTTGAAAAAAAAGTTATTTTTGGAATGGCAATGCATTTTATAAATAGTTTACACATGTTTGAATTTATTATTTACAATTATGCATGTGTAAGTATTACGGTGACAACCCTCAACGAGTTTTTACTTGTGATAGTTTGATTTTAGTGCGTAACTAATAAATTTTACACGTTATTTCTTAGTTGCTTAACTAATTAGAATAAATTTTAAACTCATTTGAAATGTATCAGTATGAATTCAACAAAAAGCTTATTCAAAAATATAAATAAGTTTTACAATATTGTAAATACTTTTAAGAGCATACACGTCTTTTAAAGTTTTATTACTTCCCATAAAAAACGAAAGCAGTTTCAGACTAATAAATGTTTTATTCAAATTTGATTTCACCTGAAAGTATTGCACCAAGAACTGAGATAAAAGAGATATCAAGCAATCCATCAATACGAAATAAGGCCATTTGTATGTCCTCGTTAAGGAAGCTAAATAAAACTTCAGTAGTATCATGAAAGATCAAGGTTTGTTTTTCCTCAAAGGGTATTTTAGTATGTAAACTACGTGGTTCTCTTGTTCGATCTTTATTGCTTTCTGGAGTTGGTCCTGAGCCTTTTATTCGATGTTTTATAGGCGCATAGGATGTATAGGATCTGAGATTTTTAGAGATTACTTATAAAAAAAGAGGTTAAACACGACATTTTTTTCATTTTTATTTGAATTCGTATCATAGCTAGTTTTAGTATTCTTAAATTTTCTTCCAAAAATTGTGTTAGTATTGAATTGTACACATTAATTCTTAGTTACTTAATAAATTATAATTAAATTTGAAGCATATTTTAAACGTAATACTTTAAATTCATGAAAAAAATTATTCAAAAATACAAATCAGTTTTATTATGTTATAAATAATTTTCAAGATAATAGCATGCGTTTCTTTTACCGTTTTATTCCTTCCTATAAAAAACGAAAGCAATATCATAAGTCTTCAGAATGATAAATGTTTTATTCTTGATTTCACCTGAAAGTATTGCACCGAGAACTGAGCTAAAAGAGAAATCAAACAATCCATCAATGCAAAATAAGGCCATTTGTATGACCTTCCTTAAGGAAGCTAAATATAACTTCAGTAAAATGATGGTAGATCAAGGTTTGTTTCTCCTCAAAAGACATTTTAGTATGTAAACTACGTGGTTCTCTTGTTCGATTTTTATTCCTTTCTGGAGTTCGTCCTGAGCCTTTATTAAATCTTTTATAGGCGCATAGGATGTATAGGACACGAGGTTTTTACAGATTACTTATAAAAAAAGAGGTTAAACACGACATATTTTCACTTTTATTTGATCATATCATAGCTAGCAGACCCGTTTCGAGTTACTTACAAGAAAAGTTGCTTACAATAATATGATAAGTATATTTTTTTAATTAAAATACTAGGTAATAATTATATATTTCAAATGAATAATAATATACATTCTTCTTACCTTCTTCTTACCAGGTTTTATGGGATGCACGGCTTAGTTCCATTGAAATTCTTTGCATCTTCATTAAAACAATAAATCCAACGAAGTCAAAAGACTCACATTGTTTCACACACGAAAAATTTTTGTACTCTATTTACAATTTTTACACGCACGAAATTACATGTTTTTCTTTTAATGTTTTTCTACAACAACTGCAGAAAACTTATAAAATTACATCTAGAGAAGAACATCTAGTTTCTGGTAAACAACATAAGTTCTTTCTTTACTTTTCTAAGGTAACGGACGCCTCACTAGAAATCGTTGCCATTTCACACGTGAATACAAAATTTTAAACACGAAGCTCTGAAATTCTTAAAGCATAAACCGTCTGACATACAAATAGCAGTAAAAAATTGTCTGCAAAATACAAAAAAAAAAAAAAAAAAAAAAAAAAAAAAAAAAATAGAGTCAGAAAGTCAATAATAAATCATTTTAAGTGAGAAACATTCAAGAAAATTCATCAAAAATTCATAAAGCACTTAAGATGTTCTATGGCATTCCGGGGAATTTTAATCACAATTGTTCAACACTGACAAGGGGACCACCAAACATGGTGCTCTCAGATTTTGATGAATTCAAAGTATATTGTAGGGATCATACCATTAATTATTCGGCTGAAAGGGTTCTTTCAAATGGGGCTTAGTTTTTGAGAAATTGGGGGTCAAAGTTCAGCGTATATTTTAAGTACTTATTAGTGAAGCTCTCTGTCAATAGCTTCGGCGCCACCAGTGGCCGAGAGGTACGGACCTCTCAACTGGTAGACGGCAGGTGCTGGGTTCGAACCCAATCGCGGCTGTCGGCCTAACCGTTCGGAGTTTTCGTGGTTTTCTTCAAACCTTGCGTAAATACGGGTTAGGTTCCCTTAGAAAGACCCCCACGAAGGGCACTCCCCCTGGTCCTATATCCCTAGTGTAGATAATCGGACGACAAAAAATACACATACACTGTCAATAGCTTCGTGGCTCCGCGGTATAGCACGAGATTCCAGACCCGGAGATGGCGGGTTCAACTCCAAGTTGGAGCTTTTTTTTTTTTTTTTTTTTTCGTCTTCTTTATATGTTTCGTATATGTTAAATTTTTTAAGCAGAATTGAAAATTCTACAGCTTTCAACTTATTAATATTTTCTTATGGGGATAGTTTACTTTTTTAATTTTTTTTCTTATTTAAAAAAATATGGTTCAAATGATAAACCAATTATACTTCAAAATTCATGAAATAAATAAAAATAAATAAAAAATGCATATATAATTAAAATTTTCAAAAGTATAAAAAATTTGAATGTTTTAAAATCCCTTCTACTTTAAATATTAATAATTTTGCTCAATTACATTTATATATATTGCTAAGTAAAAAAAAAAAAAAAAAAAAAAAAAAAAAAAAGTTGGTTTTTTTTTTCTTTTTTTATATATTTTTTGCATGCTACATATTTTAAGCACAATTGGGAATTCTACAGCTTTGAACTTTTTGATATTTTCTTAATAAAGTAAATTTATATTTTCGAATGTATTTCATGAAAATTTCTTTTTATCTGCAATTTTTAAACTAATATTTTTAATGACAAAACTGCATAACGAATTTATGTCTTTAACCTTTTTTTATTAATTATTATGTAATTTCTTTTCTAAGCACAATTCTGAAATAATAATTTTTCTTTTTTCTATCGCTTTTTTTGTGGAATATTTTAAATGAAAATTTGTCCTTTTTTCTATAAATTATACAAATTAATTTTCAGGTGCAATTTCTCAAACATTTATAGGATTAGTTAATTCAAATAATGCATACCTTCGAAAGTGTAATAAAATATTAATGCAGTAGTGCTAAAATATTATCCAAATTTTTACTGATCTTTAAATACATTTATCTCTAACGTTTAATAAAAAAATTAACTAGATTGGAAAATCGTCTGCTAATGAAATTAGAATTTACGATACATAAAATGATATATATTTATTTTATTCGTCTGCTTTTATTTTCTCGGTAAAATCAAGCAAAAATAGAAATTGTTTTTGCTGTTGTTATTTTGTTTCTTCTGCAGACAAATAAAATATTTGAAATATTGGTATGTACATAGCTGAAATTATGGTATGAAAATTGAGTATGCAACTGGTAGATTTGTATCGAATGCTAAAAATGGGTTGAATGTTAAAAATACTGTAATAGAAGGAAGCAGCACTAGTACAGAAAACTTTCGTTTGGAAAAGTAACAAAAAGGCGAAATTAAGAATGCATTAAAATATTGCGAGATGTTGTTACGAAATGATAATCTGCTTACAAATTCCCAACCGGATGATATTTCCTTTTCTTCTATTGCTATTGCTGAAGAATTTCATAATTCAATATTAGAAATATGAGATAATCGACAATTTATTGAGGCTGATGAACGGATATTGAATGAAGAATGTGAATTTAATGAATTTACAAACGTATGATTTTTTTTTTTACTTAGCAATATACATAAATGTAACTGAGCAAAATTATTAATATTTAAAGTAGAAGGGATTTTAAAATATTCAAAATTTTTATACTTTTGAAAATTTTAATTATATATGCATATTTATTTATTTATATTTATTTTATGAATTTTGAAGTGTAATTAGTTTATCATTTGAACCATATTTCTTTAAATAAGAAAAAAAAATGAAAAAAGTAAACTATCCCCATAAGAAAATATTAATAAGTTGAAAGCTGTAGAATTTCAAATTCTGCTTAAAAATTTAACATATACGAAACATATAAAGAAGGAAAAAAAAAAGCTCCAACTTGGAGTTGAACCCGCCACCTCCGGGTCCGGAATCCCGTGCTTTACCGCCGAGCCACGAAGCTGTTACTAAAAAGTACTTAAAATATACGCTGAACTTTGACCCCCAGTTTCTCAAAAACTAAGGCCCATTTGAAAGAACCCTTTCAGCCGAATAATTAATGGTATGACCCCTACAATAAACTTTGAATTCATCAAAATCCGTGAGCACCATGTTTGGTGGTCCCCTTGTGAGACTATTTTTTAAGATGCAGATTTACTAACAAATGATATCTTTGAATATGAAATGATGCCTCCTACAAATTTTTAAAATGCTGGATTAAATAATGACTAGCAGACCCGTTTCGAGTTGCTTGCAATAAAAATTTGCAGAGGCTATTTCTTAAGATGCATTTTTACTAATTATTCATATCTTTGAACATAAAATGATGCCTCCTACAACCGTTTTTTTAATTCTTGATTAAAGTAAAATTTTTTATTCCAAATCTGTGTGTTCTTTTGAATTTAAAAGACGAATTTTATAAGAATTTCATGATTTGGTTTAGAAACTGAAAACATTTCAATAATGTATTACACCAAGTTAAGTAATTTTTATCTGGCATATTGACTAATAAAATTTATAACCACAGAATTAATGAATTAGATAGAGTTAAGATTTCTATAAAAAAAATAATATTATTAAAACGCCAGAACACAAACACTACTGATTAAATTTCCTATAGTAGAAAACAAATTTATTTATTGGAAAAACTTGTATAAATGTTCTGCGACAAATTGTTGAATTTATTCTCATGCGTATTGATACATGTGTTTTTAATTTAAAGAATGTTTAAAAGCAAACTTAAGGGGACTTAGTCCCATTCATTCAGCCAGAAATGACGAAAATAGCAATTTTCGAAATTTTTCGATTCAATTTATAATTTATTCCTAGTACATTCTGATGCATTTTCTTAAAGATCTCAGAATTATAAATACATTTTAAAGGTATTTTATTCAGTTACTGCTCTTTTAAATGACACAATGCATTTCACCTAAAATTAATTTTTCTCAGTGTGTGTTTTTTTGACGAATAGGCATGTTCAAAGTGATAAAACTTCGGTGTATATTTTTAATTGACTCTTTTTCTTTTCTTTATTGTTTATTTGATAAAAGAACGTATAAAATTTTCATTATACATATATATTTACTTAAAAATTTAAAATAAGTTCAGTTTTTAATGTAATTGTGCACATACCTGCACACTTTATTTATTTTCTACCAAACAAGTTAATATACATATAATAAATCTGATACTTTAAATTATACTGAACACTTTTAGAAACAGTATAAAAATTAAATTACTTCCAAATTCTTTTGTTTTAAATTGTTATAATTTTGAGGAAGTAAACTAAAGAAGGGGAAATCAAATGTTTCAGTATTTTTTCAGTGTATTTGAAATCTCTGATAATAACAAAGCTTCCTTTTAAAAGATATACTATATGATAAATGTTTGGCAAATAATGGAATACAAGTACATACATTATATAAATATTATGGTTTTTTTAATAAAAAAAAGTCTTTCAGGCTTGTACACAGAGGAAATGTAGCGTCCGTACATCTTGGTTTTAAAAATTTAAAAATTTTATTCGAATCTTGTTTTATTTAAATTTTAAGAAACTAAAATACGACAAACCTGATGCGAGAATATTCGGCAATGCTGAATTAAATAAGAAATTCGCCAAATAAGCTATAGTTTAAATTGCATAATTTGTGATTACCTATTTTGTTCGTCATTGTTCGACATATTTTGCTATGTGTTACCAAAGTTCGTAAGAATTTGAAGCTAACTGATATTGTTACGAATTTTGTAAATAGTTAGTGTTTGTACTGTAAAATGATGTAAATAATCTTATTAAGCTCCATTTCTTTACTTATATTAGTTTTTGTTACATTGTCTCTGTTATCAAGCAAACTTGTCTGTTATTTTCAGTGTATGTCTACGGCAGATTAACGAAATATTAGAGATATCGCCAAGTTGGCGTCACTTTTAGCGACTAATTTTAATCGCCAAATTTGGCGATATATCGCCAAGTTGGCGACAAACTTGGCGATTGTTGGCGATGGTAACCCTTCCCTATTTATGGTAACCCCTCCTTAGGTCTACTGATACATTGAATGTTGTTCCGTGATTTTCCGGTTTTTTCTAGAAGGTTGTAGAAACTTCGCCGCATTCTGCGAACCTATATAAGGAGAGCGATACGAGCTGCTGTTGTTATTATTTACCAGTCAGTCA
Organism: Maratus speculifer; assembly: GCA_964019185.1. Taxonomy (NCBI): domain Eukaryota; kingdom Metazoa; phylum Arthropoda; class Arachnida; order Araneae; family Salticidae; genus Maratus; species Maratus speculifer. The sequence continues at coordinate 115,082,258 of OZ025289.1, read as the reverse complement.
TTGAGTGAACAAGGCGTAAGCAAGTTTGCTTGAGTTTCATCTATGTTGTTTTGAAAGTTATTAAGTGTTGAGACGTTGTATAAAGAGTCTTTGGAGTCTAAAGCTGTAATTGTACGATAGATTTGAGCAGTTATTTTTGAATATCCAGTAATATTTGTGAGTTTCGAAGAATCTGTTGTTCTGAAGTCTGTAAATAAATTATTTTCTACTTTTCTAAGAGCAAGAGTTTGAAGTTGTCTAACCATAAGATCAAAAGAACCCAATATACGCTGGAACATTTGGTGTCAGAAGTGGGATCTTATGGCGAAAACAAGAACAATGGACGGACAACTGAAAGAACTGTTAGAAGCTATTAATGGAATAAAGGCAGAATTGACGAAAGGCCAAGAAGAGTTGGCGGATAAAATGAATAAAAACGAAGAAAGAATGGAACAGTTGACAAATAAAATTGATAAAGGCCAAGAAGAGTTGGCAGAAAAAATGAATAAAGGACAAGAAGAGTTGGCGGATAAAATGAATAAAGGCCAAGAAGAGTTGGCGGAAAAAAAGGAATAAAGGCCAAGAAGAGTTGACTGAAGAAATGAGAAGAAGCCAAGAGAGAATGGAAGAATTAAAGGAGGAAGTTAATAAAAGCCAGGAAGAAATGAAGAAAACTTTGGAAGAAAAGTTCTCGTCGGTAGAGAGAAGAATAGATTCGGTAGAAGAGAAAATTCAGAATGAAGTTAGTAATGTTGAAGAGAAAATGGAAAGGAAAATCACGGAACAACATTCAATGTATCAGTAGACCTAAGGAGGGGTTACCATAAATAGGGAAGGGTTACCATCGCCAACAATCGCCAAGTTTGTCGCCAACTTGGCGATATATCGCCAAATTTGGCGACCAAAATTAGTCGCCAAAAGTGACGCCAACTTGGCGATATCTCTAATATTTCGTTAATCTGCCGTAGACATACACTGAAAATAACAGACAAGTTTGCTTGATAACAGAGACAATGTAACAAAAACTAATATTAGTAAAGAAATGGAGCTTAATAAGATTATTTACATCATTTTACAGTACAAACACAAACTATTTACAAAATTCGTAACACTATTAATAATATTTAAGCATTTAGCGGCAGTGCATGTATTTCATTTTCAATTGATGTTGTTTTAATTTTTTGTGCAAATTTTGTTTTAGTTTAATAATTTTATGTATATGATTAGGAAAAATATTTACAACAATGAAAGCTAGTGAGAAATGACGCTCGGAAATACTCATAAATAAAGTTCTCATTTTAAAAATAAAAATTAATTTTGTTTCAAAATAGCATAAATTATGATTACTTATTTTTGATGGTCATAGTTTGACATATTTTGCTATGTGTTACCAAATTTCGTAAGAATTTGAAACTAACTGATATTAATAACATTTATGCAGTGCATGTATTTCATTTCTAGTAGTTGTTGCTTCCAATTTTGGTGAAAAGTATGTTTTAGTTTAATAGTTTCATGTATATGATTATAAAAAAATTTACACCAATGAAAGATAGTAAGAAATGACGATCAGATACATCCATAAATACAGTCTTGATTTTTTTTTCGAAACTTAATCTTGTCTCAAAATGGCATAATTTGTGATTACTTATTTTTGTTCGTCATAGTTCGACATATTTTGCTATGTGTTACCGAATTTCGTAAGAATTTGAAGCTAACTGATATTAACAATGTTTAGGAAATTGGCGCAGTGCATGTATTCCATTTCCAGTTGTTGTCGCTTTAATTTGTTGTGCAAATTATGTTTTAGTTTAATAGATTTATGCATATTATTAGGAAAAATTTTACAACGATGAAAGATAATCAGAAATGACGTTTAGAAACACTCATAAATGAAGCTCGGACTTTTTTTTACTTAATCTTGTTTCAAAATGGCATAATTTGTGATTACTTTTTTTTGTTCGTCATAGTTCGACATATTTTGCTAAGTGATACCAAATTCCGTAAGAATTTGAACCTATCTTATATTAAAAATATTTAAGTATTTGGCACCAGTGCATGTATTTCATTTCCAGTTGTTGTTGCTTTCATTTTTTGTGAAAAAATATGTTTTAGTTTAATAGTTTTACGCATATGATTAGGAAAAAATTTACAATAATGAAAGATAGTGTGAAATGACGTTCAAAAACACCCATAAGTAAAGTTTTTTTTTTTGAATTGTTAGTTTTTTAATCTTGTTTCAAAATGTCAATCACTCTAGAATTTTTCAGAGCTATATCGCAACCATTTTTTAAGTTTGAGTTTAAATTAAAACAGTATATCCCTAGTAGGAAAAACAATATTGGTCCAACGTTGCACCAATATTTTATTTATTGAAAGTATTGCTTATAAAAAACCAATGATGGTTATATATTCGCATTTCATTGGAAATATTTTCAATGTATTCCTAATATTGTACCGATGTTAGCTTTACATTGGCAATATTTCTAAAGAAACCCCAATATTGGCATAATATTGACAGCAAATATTGGCTAAATAAGGGCAAAATAAAAACACTCCAAGATTAGAGCAATATTTCATATTTCATGCCAGTATTGCGCCAATGTGCCAATATTACTCCACGATGTAGCTAATATTGGTCCAATATTGTCTGGCTACTCGGGATACATTCAAAACCCTTTTTTCGTGGCCTAACACTTAAACATACAATAAATTTAAATTTTTAAATCATTCTTTTTTACTTTCTTCCGTCTTCAATAGAAAAAAGTATTGTAATCGAATTTTTTTTCGGCTTTCGGTTTTCGATAGATTTCCACGTTTTAGGGGTCAGAGATTCCAAAAAACATGTTTTTACAAAATGTATGTCTGTTCTTGTGTCTGTGGATGTGGATGTCTGCGTGTGTGTCCGTATGTCGCCATTCAACCACCAAAAAGTGTGTGAAGATATGCACAGAATTCAAACAAATGTTTTGTCAATGTTTTTGGCTGTGGCAAGCAGTTTCTTCTTCAATTTTGAAATATTCTGCCGGAAGAGGCCTCTGCAATAACAGTTTTTGTGCCGTTATCAACATTGTACCGACTAATAGTGTAAGAAATTATGAATCGAATTGAACCAAATTTTTTGTGTAAGTTTATGGCTATGGCTAGTTGGTCCTCCCTGAATTTGAAAAAGTTCCGCCCGAGGTGGGCGCCGCAATAGCGATTTTTGAGCCATTTTCATTATTTTATTACAGAAAAGTGTATGAAATTATGCATAGAATTGAATGATATTTTTTTAATACGTGTTTGACTATCGTAGGAAGACTCTCCCTGATTTTGAAAAAAAAATCCGCCGGAAGGAGGCGCTATAATCGCGATGTCGGTGCCATTTTTATTATTTTACCATTAAAAAGTGTTTGATGTTATGCATACAACTGATCTAGATTTTTGTGTAGGATTTTTTTTAGTATGGCGAGTAGATCCTTCCTGAATTTGAAAGAAATCTAACTATCCCTTTACTAATCATCGGCTCGTGCAGATACGGAAACTCGTTTTTATTCTGATTAATTAAGAGAAGCAGAAATTTAAGATGCAAATCATAGTTGGTATAGCATTGAATTAATAACATTAACGCGTTAACATGTGTAACTTAATTTTGAAATATTAAAATGTACATATGAGATAGAAGAAAGTTTTGGGATTGGCACAGTTTAAATTCTGGTTTCGGTGATTTTTTTTTAACTTTTAAATATTCAAACTGCCGCCATTTAGAAACAAGAGGGTGGGTGAAACGAACTAATGAACTCGGTAAGGACATTTGTATGTAATTTTCACACATTATGTCTCATGCAAATCAGTTCAGCTTGACAAAAATTAAAAAACATATTTTTAAATTAATGTATATTTAAGTCAACATTTGAATTATGCGTGGTTTTGGGGTGTTGGAGTCATGTTAGAATAAAACATACATATACCAAAAATGTTCCAAACATGTACCAAAAATTTTTAAGTGTTTTGTTCCGGACGGCTGCAATAGATAGCTTTTAACTTTTCGTAATGGACGCTACTAAAAAACAGGTAATAATAAAATTAGGAAAAACACAATATATTAAGAAACTGACAGAGTTCAAATCGATTTTTTCCTTACGAAAAGAGGAGATAATTATTATCTACATCTTTACAAAATATGAATCTGCAGAGCTCTAAAAAAATAATGACATTGTTTAACGATTTGTAAGGCATCACGCATAAAAATTTTACAGTATGTGCAAAGAAAAGCTTCATTAAACGCATCTTTTTAATGTGTTGAAAGAATATTTGTTTATAGAATTTTTATGTATCTAAAAAAAGGAAATAAAAATTTTTTCTATATTATAGTTTTGGAAAAAGATATTGTCACATATTTATATATGTTTCGTATTTCATTCTTTATCAGAAACAAAAAGGATACGGACCATATAATAAATTTCGCTTAACTTTAATAACAACTATCTACATCTTCAAAAACCTTGGATCTTTTTACAGAAAAAAACAGCTTCTGCCATTAATCAAAATGACCAGCGCCAACTTTTCCTACTATTGTAATATTGAACATATCTGTAAGAAAGGATCTTTATGTTGTAGGAAAAGAAACATAAAAAAATGCGTACAGAAAAATTATATTTATGAAGAAAAATTATTTTTTATGTGTTAGAGTCAAGTGTTATTGCAGGAAGAAAAATGATTTCGGCTTCATCTTATAGACCTTGCTTTTTTTTACATGCACATGCGTTTCATGCCTTATAATCGTCCGTATGGAATAGTATGGTCATATCCGGATATGAAGGAAAAGGATGTAAGCGCTATGATACTCTCAGAGCTCGCTCCTTAAATTTCCGGATATTTTCCTTCTATCACTCCCGACTCCCTGTTTTTGGGAGAGGATGCAGTGGACAATAATTCGTCTTGTGTCAGGAGAAAAGGCGACAGTATGGGAAGATTTTTTTTTAAATTGCGATGACTTATATATCGGAAGTATAAAAAAAAATCTAGTTACATGATTGCCCAATAAGTGCCTCTATTGTATCTTTATAGACCATGGCAGATTTCTTTAAAAATGATGTATTTTGTTTATTATATGTTTTGAAAGCTTCATTTCCACTGCGTAAAGAAAAATGAAAGTACTCAATTTTTACAATTATAGCGAATAATTTTTTTTCTTTTCCTTTTTACTATTCTATTTTTCTATTCCTCTTTACCTCTTTCTTGCTATCATTTAAGTTACATTCCCTTTTATTTTTATGTAGCAGTCCAATTTTTAGCTCACAGCCTGTCAAAGTCTGAGAGTTTATGTGTCCGTCCGTTCTGTATGTATGTGCGTGAGTAACGCGATAACTCATGATAAAAATATCCGATTCACTTGAAATTTTGGTTTTAAGTATATTATGATAAAACGCATCCCTGATTAGTTTTGGGAGTTTATACGAGAAGAATAAAAAGGGGAAACGGCTGTTAATGCTCCTCCCCTTAATTTATATAAATGGGTTTTTCATGTAGAATTATCAGTTTTCATTTAAAGTTTAGATATAGGATCATTCTGATGAGGCGCCTCCATGATTAGTTTTAGGTGTTCATTGGACAAGTATAAAGAGAAGGAACGGGGGTGAATGCTCCTCCCCTTAATTACATAAGTGTTTTTTTCATACAGAATTATCGGTTTTCGTTCAAAATTTAAATATAGGATCATTCTTATGAGGCACCTCCATGATTAGTATTTAGATAGATTTTAATGAGTTTTTCACGGAGAATTTACCGATTTGCTTCGAATATTGGATATAGATTAAATCTGAAAAGACACTTCCCTGATTTGTTTTGGGAATTTATTGGATAAGTATAAATGGGGGAATAGTGGAACTAATCCTCTTAATTTAGGTACATGGATTTTCTTGCATAATTAACCAATTTGCTTCAAATTTTGGATGCAGATTCATAGTGATAAGATGCTTTCCAAATTTAATATACTAGGACCAATTACACTGTTTGATAATATAACAAATAAGAAATTCAGCTCATCAGTGTATACTAGATGTTAAATTTTTTAATTAAAATTCATGTACTACTTACAACTAAAGTAGAATTGATTTCCTACAGTTTCGAACAATAAAACTTGTTCATCATCAGGGAAACATTATAAGATAAAAACTAACACGTTACACAGTTCACATAAAACAATACTAAAAGCAAAAACCCGCCTTTCTTCTGAAGGAAATCCAAATTCGCATGTGAATACAGCCGTGGCGCCATCTACAGTGTAGAGATCAAATTAAAGTTCATTCGAACTTTATTTCTGTGTTTAGAAAGTCTATCCAAGCACAAGCTTTCCAAAAAACCTGAGGAGTTCTTTGTAAGTATGAATGTTGTTCGGCGATTACTCCCCCACCCCACCGTTTATCTTTGATTTATTGGTTTTTATGCAGAATTATCCGATTTGCTTTAATTTGGATGTAGGTTCTTTCTGATATGTCGAATCTCTGAATGATTTTGGAAGCTTAATGGTTAAGTATAAAGGAGGCGGATAATACCTCATAAATTATATAAATGTATTATTATGAAGAATTAACCGATTGGCTCTGAACATTATATATATATATATATATATATATATATATTATACGATAAAGCATATCCCTGATTCGTTTAGGGGTTCAATGATTAATTTTAAAAAGGGGTAATGGGGAGAGCTATTTCCCCCTTAATTTGTTTTTCGATCGGCATTAAACCTTGAAAATATAAGGTGTAATGTATAATTACTATTCGTAACCTGTGACCTCAATGCCATCAATTTAACTGGATAATATTACTTTTATTTTACTCATATTTCATCCATTTCCTGTCGATATAGAATTTTGATATTTCCATATACATGTATTCTAGAAAGCAATACATAAATTGAACATTTGTTTTATTTGATCCCTTACATGTTTAAATGAGCAGGAAATAAGCATGATTTCCTATGAAAAAATCAGTATCAGCTCGAATAATAAGTAAGGTACCCTGGGGTAATAACGCCACGTTAAGGTTCTACCAATTTTTACGGCTCAGTTTTAGCTTGTATTTTTCAAACAAATATATGATTTGATACAGCAACTCATTGACTATCTATATAAAAAAAATTGTTTAAAAGATATGTATTCATAAAATGTTATGGCGTGATTTCTTGACCAATGCTATTTGGCGTTATTACCCACCTATATGGGTAATAACGCCATGCAAGCAAAACTATGAAGTAAAATGGAATAATTGCATGTAGATTTCCCAATTCTAAAAATACAAACTCTACAAACTTAGAAATTGACAGATTGCATTATAAGCTATTGAAAATGTTCAATTTTTTGTGAAAGTGTAAGAAAATATAGGTGGGGTGTGGGGGCGGGGAGGATGAGGCAAAAGAATATCAGACCGTGAGCTTCTTTTCGCTTAAAGGACCGCTTAAATAGATTTATTAGAAACATTGCACAGTTTTAACTGTGTTTATTTGAATCAGTATTTAGGATGTAGCTCGGCCACTGTAGGGAATCAACCGGGGTATTAATGCCAAGGATTGGCGTTATTACCCCGTTATGGTTATTGCGCTGTACATTTTAAATTACAAATTATCTCGAAAAAATATCCAAAATCTTTAATAATATTTTGAAAGTCCATGAAATGTGCTACAAACTTATGTAATTAACAAAGTATTTCCGGATAAAAAAAATTGTCTTCACATCACAAAACGTGTCTCGCAAATTTTAGATCAAGCGTTAATTTTAGTTGCTTGTAAAAACAGTAAAACCTAAAAATGAAACAAATTAGCTTGAAGCTGTTTTTTGCTATTTATATGACACAAAACCCTTCTGCGCAGAGCATATGGGTGTCATTTACCAGATTATTTCATAATTATGCAAAATATTAGTACTTGGCGTTATTACCCCGCCTGGCGTTATTACCCCAGACCACCTTATTTGCTGAATCTGTTAATTTCCACAATATCACAAAATTTCTGCAAACTTGTCGAAACATCGGCAAATTTGGCGACAAAAATAAGTTGCCGTATATGTAGTCAATTTGGCGATTGCTGGTGCTTTGAATAAATTCTCATTTAAATGGAAATTAAAACAGTAAAATGTTTGTAAAATACAAGTATTTTTGCGCTCTTCTGAATTTTAATGAATGGACGGTTGAAAAAATTTTACTTTAATTAAACTTTTTTATTTTTTTAAGAATTATCTTATATTTAAATTTATCTATTTCATAATTTAATTGATTACATTTTGATTTGAAAAGAAAATTAATTAACTTTATTTCAAACTTAATTAATTAACTCATTTAATTGAAGTTCTTGCACAGTTTTTTCAAGCAATTAGAGTATGAGTAAATACTCGGATGGATTTTTGTTGCATATAATTTACGCCAACGATTTTAAGACAAATATATTCCATTCCATCTCAAATTCCAAAATACTACATTTTCACTTGCAATATCCTATTAATATTTTATTACTATAGTATATTAATCATGATTTTCTGTAAACTTTAATCTTATTTCATACAAAATAAGAACGCAAAATATTTTTATTGTTATGCTTACAAATGTCGTTAAAACACATAGATAAAATGTAAAAGTAAAATTTGGAATAAGAAATATAACGTAGTGGTTTGTTTATTAACTACAATATATGTTTATGCAATAAAATGGGACACGTGACAGAGGGCAGAAAGAGGGTATGTTGAAGTGTAAAACTTTGTAACAAAGCAGGATGGAAAGTAGTAAAAGAAGTTGAAAAAAATGTGACATCATATGTGTATAGCCCCAAAACAGAACTAAAATGAAAAATAAGGGATTTTTAATTCGAATTTTCAGAAATGGCCCAGATTTCGGACACTTTTTATTTGCAGGAGTTTCGTATAATAAATGAGCATAAAATGTTAGAGTAAAATTATTTTGAGTTGGCGTGGAGTTCCTTAAAATACCGAAACAGTATATACCTCATTAACTTAATTTGATATATAAAATTTGTATTAATCTAAAAGATAATAAGCTATTTTAGTTTAATCCTGATCCTTGATTTTGAAGTCCCGAAAAATTGAGAATAAAAGTTAGATTTTGTAAATTTTTAATACCATATTTACTCGTGTATAACGCCCACTTTTTTTCGAAAAATTTAAGGCAAAAATCGTATGTGCCCGTTATATACGGAATATTTTTTACTGCTTGAATTAATCACGCGATATACATATGAATTAAGAAATGTATTCAAGGAAGACTAAAAAAAAAAAAAAACTTACTTAATAGAAGTAACTATTGCAGCATTTTTATTCCACTCCTTGTACATTTTTTAATTAAAAAAACGCTAGTAACATTAGTTAAACACTAATTAGCAATTCTCATTGCATTGCCGTCACGCACTCCTATTCCTCGTCAATTACTCCCTACCCGAAGTCTAAAAAATGTAATTTCGTCTTGTTTTCCTGCCTAACGCAATATTTGTTTCGACATTGTTTACTTAAATTCCTTTGGTCATTTATTTATTTACATATAAAATTTATGGTGCGCGTTATATACGAGATTTTAAAAAATCGTCATTTTTCCTTCTTAAGTAAGGGTGCACGCTATACACTAGTAAATACGGTAAGTTAATTCAGTTATGTAGAAAATTTAGAAGAGAAATTCATATAAATCTTAAATGTGGAAATTTTAAATTGGTTCTTACATAACTTCTATCATCAAAGTTGAAAAATACGAAAATAATCATTACATTTCTTTATATATATAATTATACAACGTTACAGAATTGCTAAAAAAATGAAAAAAATGTTTGATGGTCCACTTTAGAAAGCAAATAAGTTTAACGAATAAAGCATACGTTTTACGTACGCATGAAAATAAGAATATATCATTAAAATTTACTTATTTGCTATTGAACTGCATATATAAATCTTAAATATGGAAATATTAAATGTGTTCTTACTTAACGTCTTTCGTCAAAATACAAAAAATGCGAAAATATTCATTACATTTCTTTAGATATAATAAAATCGTAGAAGGTTACAGAATTGCTAAAATAAATTTAAAAAAAATCTTAAAAATCCACTTTAGAAAGCGCGTTGGATTAATGAATAAACAATACATTTTACGTTGCCATAAAAATAAGAATATATCATTAAAATTGAATTATTTGCTAATCAACTGAGTATATAAATCGTAAATCAAATTATTATTGAAATAAAAATTTTATTTTTTTAAACTCTAAAATACAGATACCCACACAACAATTTAAAAACATTTCATATACTGACAGCGTGCGTAATTTTTTTTACACTAAAAAAGATTAAAAAGACACTTTTTATGTTAGTGTTAATAAAATATTTTTTGAGATGAGAAATTTATTACTTTATTGACATATTTTCTGTTTTGAATAATACCGAGAAATACAAAAATAAAATCCATCCCACCCTCAACAACAAACAAAATAATAAATTTAAAAAATGTATTTTTTCCCTCCCGCATGTAAAATTTATTATCTGGTATCATTTGGTGTTTAAAGATGTGATTTTTGATAAATCCTCATTTTAAAAATATTATTGCAGATTTTTTTCCTTTGCTAGTAACAAAAGAAGAGGTTACCAGATATGATATGACTTCTAATCCAACTTAATGTCTCTGGTATTCAATCTTCTTTTCGCTAAATAATCCATGAAAACACGAGATACTTACGAATTTTATGCATTCACAAAACAGAGAATATAAGAATTATGAATGACACAAGAAAGAAATAAAGGTCCTAAAACCGAAACACAAAATTTAATATCTTAAAAGAAAAAAATCATAATTGCATTCAAATTATAATATTTTCCATTAAAATGGTCTGAATATAATGAAATTGTAAGGGAAATTGATTAATATAAATAATTTAGATGTTTCTTTTTTTTTGTCAGTTTACAAACAGATCTACTATATTTTGTTTATTTTTAATATTAATTAAGAGGACTCTGTATCCTTTGAACTTCTTTTTTTTTTAATTTAAGTATTTTAAGATCCATCTGAATATTAAATATGCAAATATTAAATTTATTCTTACTTAACATCTATCATAAAATAAAAAAAAATAATCATTACACTTCTTTAGATATTATAAAATTATAGAATCCAGATATAGAATAGATATAGAATATCAGACAGCAAGAAACATTGACGAAAAAACCATACATTTTAGGTACTACTGATAATAAGAATATATCATTAAAATTTTATTATTTTCTGTTCTGCTGCAAATATAAATCTTAAATCAAATTATTTTTGAAAAAAAATATAAAATTCTTTTCGAACTCTCAAACTACAAATACATTTATTTGTTATTTTTTTAATTCTAGATGCTTGCACAACGATTCAAGAATATTTCATGTACTAACAGCGTATGTATATTTAAGACATTTTTTATACTAAAAATAATATATACATAATACACTTTTAATCATTGTGTTCATGAAATAAATTTCATTTTGTAAGAAGATAAATGTATTACTTTATTGAAATATTTTCTGTTTTCAAAAATATCGAGTAATTCGAAATTAAAAGCCATCTCCCCCCTCCCCCTTTCCAATAATAATAATAATAATAATAATATCAAATTTTAAAAAATTCATTTTTTTCTTCTGAATGAAAAATTCATCATCTCATATCATTTGATTTTTGATAAGTCCACAATTAAAAAATATTATTGCAGAAGTTTTTTTGCTATTAACGAAAGAAGGGGTTGCAAGATATGATATGAATTGTAATCAATCACAAAGTCACTCTATTTAACCTTCTTTACTACAAATAATCCATGAAAACATGAGATGCTTACGAATTTTATGCATTCACATAACATAGTATGTAAAAGTTATGAACGTCATAAATAAGAAATAAAGATCCTAAAGAAAAAATACAAAATTAAGTATTTAAACAAAAAAAAACCCATTCATATTGAATTGGATATTTTCCATTGAAATGGTCTGAATATAACGAGATTGCAATAGAAATTGATTAATACAATGAATTTAGACAAAACATATTTTTTCAGTTTGCAAACAGATCTACTACATTTTGTTTATTTTTAAAGTCAATTCAGAAGACTCTGAACTTTTAACCTTTATCCTTTAAACTTTATTTTTTATTTAAGCATTTAGAGGTCTATTTTTGGAATCAAAATAAAGGACTCAATGAACAAAACTGATTTTCTCAAGAAAATATTTGATTTCACTGTCAAATTTGAAAAAATAAATATTAAAAAAATAAATAAATTATAAAATGTATCTTCTTGTACAGTTTTGAACATTTTGAGCTAATTTAGATTTCAAGTGGTTCATATAAGTTTAAGTATCATTTAAAGTATCAGATTTATTACATGTTAACGTGTTTAGTAGAAAATGAATAAAATGTTTAAATATTTGTAAAATTACATTAAAAAATCAATTCATTTTACAGTTTTACGTTTTCATTTTTTCTGAATTTGGTACTTAATTTTATCAAACAAATCATAAAGTATATCCAAAGAATAAATAACTAAATAAAATCTGAGTAAATTGAAAAATATACATAAACGTTTTATCACTTTGTACATACTCATTCGCAATAAATAAATAAATAAATAAATAAATAAATAAATAAATAAAATAAAAATAAAAAAACTCATAAAAGGAGAAAAATTACTTTTAAATTAAATGGATTCAGGCATTTAAAGTGGCAAGGATGGAATAAAATAGCTTTAAACTATATTTATAGTACTCAGACCTTTACGAAACTTCAACAGGATGTACTAAGAATAATAATATATAAATTTAAGCATATATTTTTAAAATCGGTATTTTTGGTCATTTTTCGCTGAATGAAGGATAATGAAACGCCTTAAGTTTGTTTGATAATAAAAATTCTTTTAATAAATACCACATGTATCAACAAACTTAACAATACACTCAAAAATTTGTCGCAAAACATTTTTAAAAGAGTTTACAATTAAAAAATTTGTTTTCTACGATAGAAAATTTAGTCGGTAGTGTTTGTGTTCCAGCGTTTTATTAATATTATTTTCTTATAGAAATTTAGACTCTATCTAATTCATCCTGTGGTTGAGTATGATTAAGATTGTTATGTAAAAAAGTTGCATTCAAAATAACAGATCAAATTATTAACCGTATTGTAATACTTTATTAAAATGTTTTCTAATTACATCAAGGAATTTTAATAGAATATATCTTTATTCCATCATTAAAAAAATGTAGGAAGTATCATTTTATGTTCAAAGATAAGGTTTTTCAGTAAATTTCTATCTTAAAAAATAGCCTTGAGAAAGTTTTATTGCAAGTAACTCGAAATGGGTCTGCTAGCTATGATACGAATTCAAATAAATGTGAAAGAATATCTTGTTTAAACCCCTTTTTTATAAGCAATCTCTAAAAACCTCAGATCCTATAAAAGCAAAAAAAAAAAAAAAAAAAAAAAAAAAAAAAAAAAAAAAAAAAAAGCTTATGCGCCTATAAAAGATCAAATGTTAAGACTGGGGACCAACTCCAGAAAGCAATAAATATCGAACAACAGAGCCAGGTAATTTACATACTAAAATGTCTTTGAGGAGAAACAAACCTTGATCTTCTATGATTTTACTGAAGTTTTATTTAGCTTCCTCAATGAGCCCATACAAATGACCTTATTTCGTATTGATGGATTGCTTTATTTCTCTTTTATCTCAGTACTTGATGCAATATTTTCAGGTGAAATCAAATTTGAATAAAACTTTTATTGTTCTAAAGGCTTGTGACATTGCATTCGTTTATATAGGAAGGAATAAAACTGTAAAACAAGTGCATGCTTTTATATTAAAAATTATTTAAAACATAGTAAAATTGATATTTTTAATATGTTTTTTTAATTTATAATAGTATATTTAAAATGTGTTTAAAATTTAATTATAATTAGTTACGTATCTAAGAAATAATGTGTAACAATCTATAATTACCCATTTTTTAAATATCATTTTAGAATCAAACTTTCACAAAACATTTTTGTAAACACAAAAACGATTTGTAAACATTTTTATAAACACAAAAACGATTTGTAAACATTTTTGCAAAACAAAAACAATTTGTAAAACAAGTAATTGCACGTTAAATTTAGATGCTGCATGCAAAATGAGATGCGTTCGTATATAACGAAGACTTAAAAATATTTTGTCATAATAGTAAGTTAATAGTTGCCATAATAATAGTTGCCATAATAGTAAACAGTAATTCGGATATAGTTTACTATCCAAAACCTTTTGTGTGTCCCTGTAAATATTATCTGAATTTATTGCGTGGGAAGAGACTTGTTTTTACCTCATAAGTTTATGTGATTGGATTCGTTTTTTTTTTTTTTTTTTTTTTTTTTTTTTTGTAGGAAGGAATAAATCTGTATAAAGAAGCGAATGCCATTATCTCAAATCTCTTTAAAACATAGTAACAGTGTATAATATCTTTTAATAATATTTTTGTTGAATTTATAATGGTACATTTCACATGTGTTTGAATTTTAATTATAGTTACGTAAGTGACTAAGAAATAGCGTGTAAAATTCAATAGTTACACAATTTTAAGAATAAAATTTTCACAAGTAAAATGTAGTCTTTGGGGGGGGGGGAAACTTAATATTTACTCATCATGACTATGCGTTATAAAATATGAAAGTAACACATGTGTAAACTATTGATAAAATGCATTGCACGCCAAAGTAAAATTTAACGTATATTTAAACATTTTAAGTACGTAGTAAACCTATATTACGTAGTAAACCTATATGATTATCCCGATGACAAATTTCGACAAATAATATAAATTGCCATACTCATAAGTTAAACAAATTGGCATAACTTTATTTTTCAAACAATGAAAGAATAAATAAATTAGCAAAATATTAATAAAAATACACATAAAATACTGAATTAAAAATCCCTTGATGACGTAACAAATAAGTGTAATGCGTTTATTGTCAAGTGAATGCGACATTTATGATAAGTCATTATTAGCATTTTTCCAAATAGTTTGGCGATTGTTTTTTGGTTTGCGGGTTTATTTCTTTTAGTACCGAATCGCATAAAAGAAAGGTCCTTATAACTTTAAAAATGATAATACTATTAGCCAACAATTTACTGCGTCGGACTAAGAGTCTGATTCCAATTAAAATGTACTTTTGAATTGAATTATTAATGAAAATCAGGGTCATGTAAAATCGTAGAATGTGGAAAATGGAATAACAAATATCTCGAAAACTAATTATCCATTCGATTTTTTTTCTTTATGCAAAATAGAATGTGGAAAATGGAATAACAAATATCTCGAAAACTAATTATCCATTCGATTTTTTTTCTTTATGCAAAATTTGTGTTTATATATATAAGTAAATTTTTAAAATAAACAATTTTGACATTTGTATATACCTTCATCAATACGAATATTTTGAGTGTCCAAAAAAGTAGTTCTGTATAGCCGAGTTTACTGATATTCCATAGTCTTATCTCCATTGATCCATGCTAAGTACACATCAAATGTAAAGTCTCTATCTCAATTTTCTCTGGAGATATTTAGTTTACAGACACACAGTTAGACAGATATACAGACAGAAGGACGGTAATTTTTTTCTAAAAATGTGTTTTTAAGAATCTTCATTGTCTAAAATGTGCGAATCCATCATATTTTTATTTTTTTTAAAGATTAAAAAACGCTCCATATACTTCGTATGATTGGTAAGTAAAAAAAATATTCGCAGTTTTTCCTTTATTTTGACACATATAATAGAAAATCAGATTTCCATAAACTGTCTTCTAATGAATAGAAGGACAGAAAAAAATTAGATTATTTATCATAATGGTGAGACTGACAAGGATGGTAAATTCCCTCCTTTAGAAAAAGTGAATCCCTCAAAAACTAGTTGTTGGGGGACACCGTAATACTTACCCAATATGGATATGCATATTATAAAATATGAAAATAGCAGTGAATTGCGTAAAATAAGCATTCTTATAACTCCAAAAATGAAAGTTATGTTAATTAACAAGGTACTTTTAGATTAAGCGTTCCATTGTCAATTAAAAAAATATATATATGAATTGATATTTGAATGGGGTACCGGGTCATGAAAAATCGAAGATTGCGGAAAACATTATTATAAATATCTCAACCCCTAATTATCCAAGCAACTTTGCTCTTTGTGCATTTAAAAAAAAAATTTTATTGCCTATTATACTAACTCCTTAAAATATATATTTAAAAAACAATCTTTATATACCTTTCACCAGAAAGAATATTTCGAGTGCCCGAAAAAAGTAGTTCCGGATAATCGCGATTACTGAGATAAAAAAAGGCTTTGTCCCATTCCTACATACTACGTACTTTCAGAATTTCAAGTCTCTATCTCAATTTCTTTGGAAGATTGAGCGTTTACAGACAGACAGACACACAGACAGATAAACGATAGGTAATTTTTTTTTCCTCTAAAAATATGTTTTACCGAATCACCAGCTTCTAAAACGTGTAAATCCGTCTTTTTTTTAAACGATTGCAAGAATTGCCGTATATTTAAGTAAAGGTGCCCGGCTTGCTCCACCTGTTCATACGACGGGCGTTCTTTCCTGTCTTACGAAAATTTTGCACTATTTTTAAAATTTCTTGGTAGATGATTATTCCTGCAGTAAAGGCAATGCAAAAGTTATTGTTGCATGGTGCCATGGAGCTCAGTCTCTGTAGAAATGTATACCCAAGCGTATTTTTGTAAGTTTTCAAGTTGTGTCATGCGGTTGCTGCGGAATCATGCAAGACAAATGTTATAAAAATCGGATGCATAGATCAATTACAGGGACAATCAAAAGGATTCCGTTACATTACGGTCAATTAGGAAAAAAAAATTCAAATGCATTTTAAT
This sequence comes from Maratus speculifer, assembly GCA_964019185.1. Classification (NCBI taxonomy): domain Eukaryota; kingdom Metazoa; phylum Arthropoda; class Arachnida; order Araneae; family Salticidae; genus Maratus; species Maratus speculifer. The sequence goes on along the minus strand of OZ025289.1, from coordinate 115,065,356 downwards.
AGTTTGAAATTTAAAACATATAATTATTACGTAATTTTATCGAGTCATTTCAAATGTTATGAAAGTCGGATGCATAGATCATTTAAGGGACAATCAAAGGTATTCCATTACATTACGGTCAATGGGAAAAAAGTTTCGAATGCATTTTTATGATGTTACACTCATTCGAACATAATAGAATTGGCATGAATCTATGAAGTATATACTAAAATATGCATTCTGTACAATCTGTGATGCAAGGAATTTTTATTATTAAACTACAGGGTCACAAAAAGTGTTCCACTACATAATGCTATACGGGGAAACATTGTTTGGGGCGTGTTTTAATTATATTCAACTATTTCACATTTTATGAATAAGAAATAAGTTTCTGAGGTGTAATAAAAATTACTTTCTGTATATTTACAGGAACACAAAAAAAGATTTCGACTACTATACTGTATCCGAAGTACGCTCTACTATATCAGCAAGATTTTAATATTTTTAAAACTTCGTTATCGTACGAACGCACCTCATTTGCTACGTTCACGTGCAATTTTCAACTTGTTTTTTTTTCTTTCGTCAGTTGCTTAGCAACGCATTTCATAGCTGATAAAAAAATAAATCATTTAAATAATATGAATTACGAAAAATTAAGCAGAGAGTCTGCCTGGCAGATATAAAAGGTTAATTATTTTTTAATAATGTGGTGTGCAGTTTAGCTTTGCGTCACATATAAAATATATTAATAACATTATGTTTTCAAAACTTTCCAACATGGTTGAAAAGTGCTTATAAATTCAGTTTGTCTGTTCGTAAGTCTATGTATTCGTGCTCTAGAATCCGATTGCTGTTAAATTGATATATATTATTGTGGTTTACTGTGGCATATTTGGTATTGAAATTAAAGTGTCAAGCGTTATCGGTTCATATACATGGCCACTGAAAAGAATTCATTGCCTTAAGACCTACGTGGGAAAATCATTTGCTGTGCATTTTAATGATATCTTAAACATAATGAAATTGATGTACATCACATAAGTTTACTACAAGGTTCTTTCTTTAGAATATGGTGTGCAAGAACATAAATTTCATTTACAGTAAAACGCACAAAAGAATTTGCCTACAGATGAAAATGAACAATATTTGTATCTATGAATAATAATTGACGACAGTGTGTTTTCTTTTGAGTTTTGAATCTATAAACATAAAAACAGTTTTACCAAAATAAAATTTAGAAAAACACTATTATAATTTATGTATAATTTAATTTATAAGAGATTGAGTTTAAATAAATATTGCTATTTGGATATTTCTTCTATTATTTATTTCTATTGAAAACATCTAAGAGTTTTATATAATTATTAGCTGTTACGCGTGACTTCGTTCACATAACATTTAAAAAAGAATAAATTTAACAATCATGCAAAAATAGCAGCCCCATCTGTTGAGCGATTTATACCAAAATGTAAACAACATCAATTCATGTCAAGGACTAACTGAATCAGAAGTTTGATAGAATTCCGTGCATTAGTTAGTTAGACAGATCTGTAGCACAAATGATAAAAAGATGCAGCATATCAGTGCCACCTGTAGAGAAATTTACACAAAAATATGAACCATATTATTTAATCTCAAGAACTAACTGAATATGATGTTTCATGAAAATCTGTGCTTTAGTTATTGAAATATACTTCTTGAGTAAATCGTAAAAAAGTGGCATAGCATTGCCACCTGTTGAGCAATTTACACCAAAATGTAAACACATCAATCCATGTCAAGGACTATCTGAATCTGAAGTTTGATGGAAATCCGTTCATTAGTTATTGAGATAGAACTGTTTCGGGAATCGTAAAAAAATACAGCATAGCAATGCCACCTGCTTAGCAATTTACACCAAATTGCATCAATTGACGTAAAGGACTAACTCAATCTGAAGTTTAATAAAAAATAATGCATAAGTTATTGAGATATAGCTGTTGCGTAAATCGTAAAAAAATGCTGCAATGTAGCGCCACCTGTTGAGAAATTTACACCAAAATATGAGAACATCAGTTCATGTCAAGAATTTACTGAATTTGAAGTTTGATGGAAATCCGTGCATTAGTGATTGCAATAAGGGAAATACAAATACTGCACATAAAATATTCGATAGTAATCAGGTTCTTGTGCACCGTAAAAATGCATAAAAGTTTCATTATATTTAAGATATATGTAACCCTACTAAAATTAATCGTAAATATTTTTTTCTCTTAGTAAATCATGCTTCTACTTTTTGAGTGCTCATGTGATTTAGCTATGACTGTTACATGCTTCATTTTCAATGTCGAACATGATATGATAAATCGCAATAACATCTATTAATTTTGTGAGAATCCGACTATATTTACTAAAGTTAAAGAATGGACAGACAGACGGCATCCGACGTACAATCAAATCGAAGTCGTAAACATTTTTCAACCATGTTAGAAAGTGTAAAAAAAAAAAACAGGATTTAATAAAATAATAAAAATCGCGTAATTTATCTTCGTAAAACCAAAAAAAAAAAAAAAAAAAATGTTAGGAAAATTTAACTACAAAACTGTGTTTTACATGTTAAAAATCTGCAACTTTGATTGTATATATGAAACAATATTTTTAAAAGAAACAACATATTTTTACTTTGTAAGCTAAAAGGAATGTGGAATTAAAATCCGGTTGCAAATCACCATTTACAAACTTGCTCCCAATGCACTTCGATCTCCCAATGCTTAAATTGAGATATTGACAGAGGGAAATGATATTATTTTCTCGCAATCATATTAAATCTTTAGGTTTTAAATTAGAAAGTGCATTTTTAATGTTTTCTTTTATTGATATCTCTTAAACTGAACAGCTTAAAAAATTAACACTTGTCAAAAATCTTTTTTTGTTGTTGTTGTTGGTTAAGCTATTTTTAACTTTTTTAAGAAAGATAAAAATTGTTTTACATTAATAATTACGTCATTTACAAATTAAATAATTTTCCGGCATAAATTATTGATGTTTTCTATTAATTTTCTTTTTAACATTTCTTTCTTAACTTATTTCATTTTCAAAGTAAAAATTAAATATTTAAATTAACCGCGCGCAAACGATAAACATAATTAACAACATTAAATAATAATATTTGATATCATAACTCAATCTCATTTCATTACAACATCAAAGCAAATCCATTTTATTTTCCATACATGACGTCAAATTTGTCTTATTTTAGCACTTACTCAAAATTCATTTACCTTGTTTTATAAGAAATGAATACTCTAAAACTTATGTTTTGATATGACATCAGAATGATATATTTTAGATTTTATACTTATTTATTTCATTTTGTTTTATCACGTGAAAATCTTTCAATTGGAAATTAATTACTGAAGAGAAATAATTATTCCGTTTTTTTATTTTTTGGCAACGAAAAAAGAAAGATGATTAAATCTGATTAAATATTATGGAAAAATTGCCAGTTTATTCTGTATCAAAAGTAATGAAAATTTGAATTATTAAGAAAAATATTTGAATAAATCAATTAAAAATTAGCCTATGTTCATTTCAGGACTATAATCTATCTATATGAAAAAATACAAAGACATCAATTCATCCGTGTGGAAGCCAATTTCATTCCAACTTCCAGACACACTTTCACATTTATAATATATATAAGATACCGGGTGTCTCAAAAATGACTGATTCATTTTAAAATTCAATAACTTGCAAATGGTGACAGCTATTTAAAAAATTTCTGCAGGAGGGTTATGTACAATATCAGGAGTTTTTTTACCGTAATTTTTTTATTTTAGTTCGCATCTCAAACAATAGGTGGCGCTGACGGCGATTGAAGGCCAGGTCGACGCTTCACTCAGCACTGATCACCTGGCCTTCAATCGCCGTCAGCGCCACCTATTGTTTGAGATGGGAACTAAAATAAAAAAAATACGGTAAGAAAACTTCTGATATTAAACATAACCCTCCTGCAAAAATTTTTAAATAGCTGTCACCGTTTGCAAATTATTGAATTTTAAAATCCATCAGTCATTTTTGGGACACCCGGTAAATACGCAGTTGATGCAAGTTGAATGTTATATAAAATCAGCCTAAATTAAGAGAAATTACAGAGTTTACGTTGAGACTCGTGATCTGCAGGTTTAATAGTAATAGTTTATTATGAAGTGGCTGTGTTTATATAATGGCATTTATGTGATTTAATAAGTGTTTATTTCCTAAAAATTTTTTAAAAAATATTTCCCTATTTTCTGGATTGTGATAAATTGACTTTCAATTTAGACTAACACTGAAATAAAAACTAATGTTAAAACCATCTACTGTTTTTAGTTTTTCAATTTGTCATATCTTTATAAAAATTGTTCTATTATTTTTAACTTAGAGATTCGGTATTGGAACTTCTGTAATAATCTACCATGTCACAGTCGTTATATAACGCAAACTAAAACATTTCCGGCACCAAGTTAAAAAAATCTTAAAACCATCTATGCAATACATCATATCATATCAATTTCAGATTTTAATTTTTAAATTTTGTTAATCCGATCACATTATTGATGTTAATTCTACTAATAAAATATCCTCTTCTATGTAAAGAAGTTAACATACATTATGATGTCCTATTTTTGGAATTACCTGCACATTTATTGTTAATTCCAAATATTTGTATTTCATCACGAACTAAAATTAAAATGTCTCACTTGGTCACGAACTCAAAATTGACACTGTGTATCGTAAAGCCAGGGATTATGTATTCCATTTGCTTGCAAATAGCATTTACATTGTAAAAATTTCGGACGTGACTAAGAACACAATTTCTATAATGCAAATATTTAACGCATTTTAAATAAACTCTTTATAATAATCATTTAACTTAGATTTTTTTTTTCAATTTGTATCATTTAAAGTGTTAATAATAATTTAATTGTTTCTTTTTTAGCACAGTATATTCTCCGAACGGATTTAAGAGAACATGAACAGGCAATTAGCTAAGAGAGTTTTTAATATAAAAAAATCTTTCATTAACAAAACTAAATCTAAAAAAAGGATGTACATGTAAGATAAACATTTATTATTTGAAAAGGTACATTAAGGATTGTAAGCTCGTAAACTGTTATGTTTAAAATTTTGTTCAGGGAAACAACAAGAAAAACCTTCTTTTTTTATACACTAATAGGAATGTTTTTCTTTTATTTTGTACACAGCTAACTACACTGTGAAAAAAAATCCGTTAAATTTACATAAAAAAACTGCTGGCAGCAATTTTGCCTGCAGTTTTTGCCGTGAAAATAGCAGTAAAGTTAGATGTAAAATTTTTTATTCCATCTAATTTTGCCGTAAAAGAAAGTTAGTTAATAACCATATATACAGTTATGACTATTTCTAAAAAATATAAATTTTTCATTTTCATTTTCTTTTTCAAAATTATTATTATTACTATTATTGTTTTAATAGTTATTAGTTAAGGTGGGCCGAAAAAATTCTAAAATTGATTTCCAAATCGCTATATTGCGGGAAATTTGCGAATTCGAAAAAGTAAAAATTGGGTTAAAAATGAAATAAAATTAGTTTATACATTCCCGAATCCCACATGCGCAGTAAAGTTGCCGAGATTCACATTATTACTTTTTAGGTGCGTTCGTAATTATGTAAATACGTAGCACCTATTGTTGTCGCTCAGTCCGTCCGTCTGTCTGTCCGCATGTAACAACGAAAAAACTACCCAACCGAATCGTTTGAAATTTGAAATACATAATTATTGCATAATTTTTTCGAGTCATTTTAAATTTTATGAAAATCGGATGCATAGATCAATTACATGGACAATCAAAGTTATTCCGTTGCATTACGGTCAATGGGGAAAAAGTTTCAAATGCATTTTAATCGTTTGAAATTTAAAACGTATAATTATTACATAATTTTGTGGAGTCATTTCAAATGTTATGAAAATCGGATGCATAGATAAATTACAGGTACAATCAAAAGCATTCCGTTACATTACGATCAATGGGAAAAAAGTTTCAAATGCATTTTAATGGTGTTACACTCATTTGAACAAAATAGAATTGACATGAATCTATGAAGTATGTACTAAAATATACATTCTGTACATTCTGTGATGCAAAGAATATTTATTATTAAATTACAGGGCCACACAAATGTATTCCACAAAATAATGTTATACGTGGAAACATTGTTTGGGGCGGGCTTTAATTATATTAAACTACTTCATATTTTATGAATAACATATACGTTAATGAAGTATAATAAAATTTACTCCCTGCATATTTGCAGGAACACAAAGATTTCGACCACTATACTGTATCCAAAGTACGCTCTACTATATCAGCAAGATCTGAATATTTTAAACTTCGTTATCGTACGAACGTACCTAATTTGCTACGATTCACGTGCAATTTCCAACTTGTTTCCATTGACATCCATTGACATCTTCCGCTCGCAAGCGTGCTCTAAAGTTCAAAGGAGCTTCTACAACTAAATATTGACTACTATGTAAAATGAAGGATTAGCGTAAAAAAATGTGATTTTGCCAACATTCTTAACAAATGCGTGACCGGAATATGTTGATCGATTTAAGGGTCATTTCAGTTTTATGTTTGTATTATTGCAATAAACATGACAACAATATACGTTTCTCAAACATTTTTTATGACTCAGTTACCACAATAACATTTAATATTTTTATATTTAACTTTTAAATTGTTTTTTCAACAAAATTAAAACATAAAAAATGTTGCGGTAATTAAAATATAAACACCATTTTAAATATTTTGATCGCCATTGGCGTTCAGATCATCGTGTTTTTAAAGTCCTGCAGATTTGAAAAAAATGGCCCATTAGAAAGAAAAGAAAATTTTAATCATTAATCGATTCGATTTTTAATGAATTTCATCATCATTTAAAGAAACTATAATAAATTTACTTCAGCAACACGGCGAACTTAGCAAAGAGAACTTCTGTTTATTTAATTTTATTAAAAAATACTAGATTCTTAAAAATATGCAAATATAATTACTTTGTTTACCTTTTAAAAAAATCTAAATAGCATTAAATGATTTTATAAAAAGTATTGAAAATTCAACATGTCGCTTCCATTTGCTAAATGTTATTCTTATGTGATTTACTCACACTTCATTTAAATTCTATGCAAAGGACTTTGCAAATTCGTGTCTTTAAAAATTATTTATGCTTCGCTCGTTTGCATGGCGTTTAGCAAAAGCAAACGTTACATAACCTTCGAAAAAGTATTTTTACATGTATTTGAACTTCGAGTACTTTACTTTCATTTATACTCAGTGTATCGATGTAGAAAATACCGATCGAAACTAAAAACATTCCATTAACGAATTAAAAATACTTTGTGAGATGTTCGAATTATAGAAAACCTAAAGTGAACCGACAAATTTGTAAACATTTTGGAGAATTCTATTTAAATATTTATGCAAATTTTCTCTCTTACTTTTATGTGAAAATCTTTTGTAAGGTTTTTTTTTTCTATTCATCGATTTATCACCTTTGTTGCCACAACTAAGCACAACATTTCAGGAATGTTGAAATGAAAGATTAGCTAATGAACATAAAAGTTTTTTATCGCGACTTTAATTCACAACGTATACAAAAGGAATCGCATCTGATGTTGTATATGTGCCTGAATGCGTAATAACTGTTCGCGTGGGTAATCTTCAATTGCGTTCATCTAATGCGATGAAATGTCAGTGTATTTAAAAAATAAAACTTTTGTAGTTTCAGCTCTTGCTATTATGTTTATTTCATCAAAGAGTACTCAAAAAATAATTTAACGTCACGTGACTTTTTATCAGATGCAGGTATCTGGATAACAAAATTTTGTAAAACATTAAAGAAGAATACTCAATTCTATACGCTAAAACGTTATTTAAAAAATACTTAAAGTACAGGGTGTCCAGCAAATAACACCCTGATTTTAAAATTAAATTTCTCAAAAACAAAGATCGACAGAACTATATGCGGTAAACGGTTTGTTTATTAGGTAAGCTGTAAAAATCTAATACAGAAATTTCGAAAGGTGAATATTTTGAAAAGATTGTGTTCTGATTGCAAAGAATGCTTTGATTTGACATTTTTCATGTTTTAGATTGTTTACGGATAATGAGTTTTTCGGCTTAAATTGCCATAGTTTAAAGATTTTTGGAATTAAATTTTTAAAATTACGGAATTGAAAAAATTTAGTTCGAAAAATCGTTAAACTATAGCACTGTAAGCCGAAAAACTATCTCTGCAAGCAATCTAAAACAAGAAAAATGTCAAACTATGTCAACTATGTATGGATAAAATGTCAACTATATTTTATTCTCAGACATATACTGTTTTTGCAAGATTCTGTATTCAAAAATGTCGAATCAAATGCTTTCTAAAAAATAAGCTTTTCATTTTAACTAACACACAAAATATGTGAGCATTTACAAATCTGATTCCTTTGTCTGGCCAAAAACACATCACAACTTTACTGGAAGCAGCACCGAATAACGCCTTAACCATACGTGTGAATTTACATTGATTCACATTGATAGAATTTGAGTGTAAAAAAGGTAACGCATTGAAATCTAGAATTAGAAAAATAAATAAGTATTATTTTGATAAAATTCTTTTTATCAGTTACAACTCAGGTTGACATTTTCACAGAAATGGAAGTTATAAAAATTTCATTTTAATAAAAATACTAAATTTCCGCCCAATTATAGTACAGTATCTTTATAAGAAAATGCTGACATACAAGAAATGAAATTCCTTTATAAGGAAGATTTATAATAAAAAATGAACTTACCATTACTGTCCAACTAACTTTCGTTTACTTTTCTATTTCATTAAACAACTTCATCCAAGGGATTATTGTCAAGTTATGCAGTTTGAGTTATTATGGCTTTCCCAAAACATTTTACTTTGACGCTATTCCCTTTACATATGTTGAGATTGTTCGATCTGCCACAGTCCATTAACTTGCTTTTTAAACAAATTTATAAAAATATTATTTTATACGAAGCAATAACATTAACCTGGGAGAACGCTTGCATACCCAGTGCACTGTGTGGTGAAATTCATATACATATATATATACATATATATACTACCGTTAATATGACATACAACTGGTCTGAATTGGAACTATCATGCTACCAGATTAGAATTATCATTTACTACCAGTTCAGTTGCAAAAAGGCAGCTAAAGAAGGTGACTGAATTATGCCTGAAATTCTGATGGTGTTTCATCATATGGTGTTGTGAAGATTTTATACGGGCAGTTAAAAAACACGGATTATGACATTAAAAAAGGAGAGCGCACTGGTCGGCCTAATGATTAAGATCACTCACACCAGAGATATCTTGAGCAAGAAAATCAGATTTCGAGAGATATCTCAAATACTGAGAGCTAAAATGGGATCTTTTTCCATACAGGCCATATAGCACTGATATCACTCCTTCAGACTTCAAACTTTTTTCACAGCTGCAAATAAATCTTGCTGATGTTATCTTGGTCTCGCGCCAAATAATAGTTTTGGGTAGTAATTACTACTTGCATTAACGTAATACTAACATATTCTTTTTTCAAACGTTAAGAAAATTTTTTGGCGAAAAAAATTCTTTACAACTTGATGTATACATATCCATACATATATTAATATTGTTACGAATTTTGTAAATAGTTAGTGTTTGTACTGTAAAATAATGTAAATAATCTTATTAAGCTCCATTCCTTTACTTATATTAGTTTTTGTTACATTGTCTCTGTTATCAAGCAAACTTGTCCATTATTTTCAGTGTATGTCTACGGCAGATTGGCGAAATAATGAAGATATCGCCAAGTTGGCGTCACTTTTGGCGACTAATTTTGGTCGCCAAATTTGGCGATATATCGCCAAGATGGCGACAAACTTGGCGATTGTTGGCGATGGTAACCCTTCCCTCTATGGTAACCCCCCTTTAGATATGCTGATACATTGAATGTTGTTCCGTGGTTTTCCGGTTTTTTTCTAGAAGGTTGTAGAAATTTCGACCGCATGCGGCGAGACTATATATAGGAGAGCCGGATGCGAGCTGTTGTTATTATTTACCAGTCAGTCATAGAGTGAACTTCTAGGTTTAAGCAAGTTTGCTTGATGTATTGAGTTTTATCTACGTTGTTTTGAATGTGATATAGTGTTGAGACATTGTATAAAGAGTCTCTGCGACCTATATTTGTACTTGTTCGATAGATTTAAACAGTTATTTTGGAATATCTTGTAATATTTGTGAGTTTCGAAGACTCTGTTGTTCTGAAGTTCTGTAAATAAATTATTTTCTACTTTTCTATAAGCAAGAGTTTGAAGTTGTCTAACCATAAGATCAAAAGAACCCAATATACGCTACAACATTTGGTGTCAGGAGTCGGGATCTTATGGCGAAAACAAGAACAATGGACGGTCAACTGAAAGAACTGTTAGAAGCTATTAATGGAATAAAGGCAGAATTGACGAAAGGCCAAGAAGAGTTGGCGGTAAAGATGAATAAAGGCCAAGAAGAGTTGGCGGAAAAAATGAATAAAAACGAAGAAAGAATGGAACAGTTGACAAATAAAATTGATAAAGGCCAAGAAGAGTTGGCAGAAAAAATGAATAAAGGCCAAGAAGAGTTGGCGGAAAAGATGAATAAAGGCCAAGAAGAGTTGGCGGAAAAGATGAATAAAGGCCAAGAAGAGTTGGCGAAAAAAATGAATAAAAACGAAGAAAGAATGGAACAGTTGACAAATAAAATTGACAAATGCCAAGAAGATGTGACTGAAAAGATTAATAAAGGCCAAGAAGAAATGAAGAAAACTTTAGAAGAAAAGTTCTCGTCGGTAGAGAGAAGAATAGGCTCGGTAGAAGAGAAAATGGCGGAAGTAGAAGAGAAAATTCAGAATGAAGTTTGTAACTTTGAAGAGAAAATCAGTAACGTTGAAGAGAAAATACTAGGTGAAGTAGATGAAAAGCTAAATAAAAAAGTACAAGATCTTGAGAAGAAACTTTCAGCGTCTAGTGGTAATTATGAAGAATTTAGGAATCCGCCTGCTTCTCCCGTGCACATTAAACTGTCGACATACGATGGAAAGAGTTCCTGGCAAGTTTACAAGACCCAATTCACTATTGTAGCTGAAGCGAACAAATGGAGTGACGAGGTGAAAGCTTGTCAACTGGCAGCATCTTTAAGAGGAGAAGCCGCCGACGTGCTGCAAACATTGCCCGATATGACGCAACTCAATTTTGAGACTCTAAGTTGTGCACTTGAAATGAGATTCGGCGAAAAATTCTTCAAGGATTATACGAGAATACAAATGAAGAGCCGCCATCAAAAATCGAGTGAAACCCTTCAAGAGTTTGCCTCGGAAATTGAACGGCTTGCAAATTTAGCATTCATTGACTGTCCAACAAATGTACGGGAAATGCTCTCGCTGCAATATTTTGTAGACGGAATAAAAGATCCAGAAGTGCAGAGAGCGGTACGAATGGCAGATGTACAGGATTTAAAGGCTGCATTACTATATGCCTTAAAGTTGGAAGCAGCTACACAAGCCAGCCGAAGAGATCGTCATTCAGTCCGACGGGCAACGGTGAACAGAAGCTCAGACACTGAGATCGACTTCTTGAAAGAAATTAGGAAATTAAATCAAGAGATTGAAGCTTTAAAATATGGAAGAACAAGCGCAAGAAGACAGAATCTCACGTGCTGGGGATGCGGTGATACAGGACATCTCCGAAGAAATTGCCCCAAAATCCACGAACGTGAGATAAATTCAAACAGTCAGCAGGGAAACTAAATTTTGGCCATCTCGCGGGGCGGAGGTTGCCAGAGAATGAAAAACCCCACCTGAAGATCCTCCAGATATCAAAAATGAGTGGCGGTGATAATGAATTATATGTGATAGTCTTTAACGGAATTCAATGCCGTATGATTGTCGATACAGGAGCCAATGTGACAATAATAAGAGAAGATTTGGCTCGAAAATTGAAATGTAAACTCATCTAGACTCCACCATGCGTTACCCTGCAAACTGTGACGGGCGACAAGATTGGCATATATGGAAAGGTCAATTTAACTATCAACTTTGGAGGAACGAAATATTACCATACGGCATATGTGGCTGACATAACAGATCCTTGCTTAATCGGACTAGATTTTCTGAAGAAGTTTGACTTCAGACTTGATTTCAAAAATAACAAAATGATCTCAAAATTTGAAGAAATAAGTCTTTTTGGATTAAATAACGAAATTGAATGTAAACAAATAGTAATAGCCAAAGAAGACATTAATCTAGATCCAAGAACAGAATTTTTAGTTCCAGCTGAAATAAAAAATGAAACTAATTACCGATTTGGCCATATAGATTATCCAGTAGACAATAGTACACAAGCAGGAGTATTGGTGGCTTCTTCTGTTGTAGACCTCTCGAAAAAAGACCATTCCAGTCAGAATTGCTAACATCAGTGATAAGACGAGGACTATCAAGAAAGGAGAGGTGATAGCATCATGTGCTCCTGTGACGTGCGTAAGTCAAAATTCCAATCACTCTCAGAAATCTTCAGATAATTTAGTCAAGGATTTGTTACAAAATACGGACTTAGATCCAAACCAGAGAGATGCTGCTGAAAGTTTAATTAGAGAATTCCAAAGTTTATTTTCCCAAACATCTGAAGACTTTGGACGAACTAAAATGGCACAACACCGAATTGACACGGGAGATCACTCTCCTATTAAACAGCACCCTAGACGATTACCTTTTGCCAAGCAAGAAGAGGTGCAGAATTTAATTAAAGATATGGAAGAAAATGACGTCATCGAACCATCAACAAGTCCATGGGCGTCTCCCATTGTATTAGTAAGAAAGAAGGATGGTTCTACAAGATTTTGTGTAGACTACCGCCGACTGAATGACGTCACCAAAAAGGATAGTTACCCTCTGCCAAGGATTGACGACACTCTTGACACACTTGCGGGCAACACTTGGTTCTCGACTTTAGACTTGAAGAGTGGTTACTGGCAGGTAGAGATCCATCCCGACGACCGCGAGAAGACTGCCTTTACAACGGGACAAGGATTATGGCAGTTCAAGGTAATGCCTTTTGGTCTATGTAACGCACCTGCAACTTTTGAACGCCTTATGGAAACGGTTCTCCGGGGGCTGTCGTATGAAGCATGTCTTGTTTATTTAGATGACATCATAATCATAGGAAAATCTTTTGATGAACATCTGAACAACCTCAGGCGGGTGCTACAAAAATTAAAGGAAGCTAATTTGAAGTTAAGCCCTTCGAAGTGCAGTTTGTTTCGCAATGAAGTCGCCTACCTTGGACACATCATTTCGGCGGAAGGAGTTAGGACTGATCCGGAGAAGATATCGGCCGTGAAAAATTGGAATCGTCCAGCAGATGTTCACCAGCTTCGAAGTTTTCTAGGATTATGCACCTATTACAGAAAATTCGTCAAAGGCTTCTCGATGATTGCAAGACCACTTCATAAATTAACAGAAGCCAATCAAAAATTTATGTGGACACAGGAATGTGACGCTGCTTTCGAAAAGCTTAAGGAGGCCTTGACATCCACTCCAATTCTGTCGTATCCTCAAATCGATAAACAGTTTATACTTGATACGGATGCAAGCAACGAAAGCATTGGCGCTGTACTGTCCCAGGAAATCGACGGCCAGGAGCGTGTTATCGCCTATTTCAGCAAGTGCTTGTCAAAGGCCGAGCGAAACTACTGCGTAACAAGAAAAGAGCTTCTTGCTGTAGTGAAAGCCATAGACCACTTTCATCACTATCTTTACGGTCGAAAGTTCCTGATCCGAACTGATCATGCTTCTCTAACTTGGCTATTGAATTTTAAGAACCCTGAAGGCCAGATAGCCAGGTGGATACAAAAGCTTCAAAAGTACGATATGGAGATACGCCATCGAAAAGGCTCATCACATGGAAATGCAGATGCTCTCTCAAGAAGACCCTGCTCAGAGAATTGTAGATACTGCGACCGGGCTGAGAAGAAATTTAATGTCAAAGGTCCTATAGTAAGACAAGTTACAACTTTGTCTACATCATCGCAAGATCCGTGGAGTGACGAGAGCCTGCGTAAAGATCAACTTGCTGATCCTGAAATTAAGCCAATTCTAGAGCTGAAAGAGGAGTCCAACAGGAAGCCCAGCTGGCAAGACATGGCCCATTACCATCCTACGACTAAACGTTATTGGGCTCTCTGGGATTCCTTACATTTGAAGAACGGCATCTTGTACCGAAAATGGGAGTCTGACGATGGAAAGACATGTAGATGGCAACTACTACTCCCTAAGTCGAGAATTTCTATGGTCCTTCAAGAACTGCATGGTAGTCCCACAGGAGGTCATTTTGGTGTAATGAAGACCCTGCAAAAGGTTCGAGAGCGTTTCTACTGGAATAATGTTCGCAGTGATGTAGAGAAGTGGTGTCGAACTTGTGACACCTGTGTAGCACGTAAAGGTCCAAAGAGGCGCACCCGTGGGCGACTGCAGCGTTATAATGTAGGAGCTCCTTTGGAACGAATTGCACTAGACATCCTGGGTCCTCTTCCTAGAACATCTGATGGCAATAAGTACATCCTCGTTGTCATGGACTACTTCACTAAGTGGCCTGAAGCCTACGCCATTCCTAATCAAGAGGCGGTAACAGTAGCAGACATACTAGTTCAACACTGGGTTTCCAGATATGGAGTTCCTCTTCAAATCCATTCCGATCAAGGAAGAAACTTCGATTCGACTGTGTTTAAGGAAATGTGCGGACTACTCGGCATGGACAAAACTCGAACTACACCTCTACATCCTCAATCGGACGGCATGGTGGAGCGGTTCAATCGTACCATCCTAAATAGCCTCTCTCTCCTGGTGTCTAGAGACCAACAGGACTGGGACAAGAAATTGCCTCTTTTCCTGCTTGCCTACAGGAGTGCCACACATGAGGCCACTGGTTACTCCCCTTCTCAAATGCTCTTTGGTCGTGATCTTCGTCTGCCTGCTGACCTTTTGTTTGGCCGTCCTCCTGATGCTCCTTCATCGCCTGAGGAATATGTCGATGAACTCCAGGCACGGATTGAGGAGATTCATTGTCTAGCGAGGAACCGAATTGGACTGGCATCAGAAAAGATGAAGACACGGTACGACACAAAGGCAACTGGGCATGAGTTCAACAAAGGTGACAAGGTTTGGTTGTGGAATCCGGTACGTCGTAAGGGACTGTCGCCAAAACTACAAAGAAACTGGGACGGTCCTTACACAGTCGTCAACAGGCTGAATGATGTCGTCGTACGCATACGAAAATCGCCACACACCAAACCCAAGGTCGTACATTATAACCGGCTAGCCCCTTATTTTGGCCAAAGTGATTAAAAATTCAAAACTGGAATTTCAGACCATGGTCATGAAAGTCACTTTTTGTAAATATGTAAATAGTAATTAGTTCTTATTTATGTAAATTTTATTATTATTGTTATTATTTATTTATTTATTTATTTGTTTATTTATTTTAAGTGTTCTCCTCTAACTCAAGGATTGCACTGCCCGGGACGTGCAGTCTTTGAGGAGGGGGGTAGTGTTACGAATTTTGTAAATAGTTAGTGTTTGTACTGTAAAATAATGTAAATAATCTTATTAAGCTCCATTCCTTTACTTATATTAGTTTTTGTTACATTGTCTCTGTTATCAAGCAAACTTGTCCATTATTTTCAGTGTATGTCTACGGCAGATTGGCGAAATAATGAAGATATCGCCAAGTTGGCGTCACTTTTGGCGACTAATTTTGGTCTCCAAATTTGGCGATATATCGCCAAGTTGGCGACAAACTTGGCGATTGTTGGCGATGGTAACCCTTCCCTCTATGGTAACCCCCCTTTAGATATGCTGATACATTGAATGTTGTTCCGTGGTTTTCCGGTTTTTTTCTAGAAGGTTGTAGAAATTTCGACCGCATGCGGCGAGACTATATATAGGAGAGCCGGATGCGAGCTGTTGTTATTATTTACCAGTCAGTCATAGAGTGAACTTCTAGGTTTAAGCAAGTTTGCTTGATGTATTGAGTTTTATCTACGTTGTTTTGAATGTGATATAGTGTTGAGACATTGTATAAAGAGTCTCTGCGACCTATATTTGTACTTGTTCGATAGATTTAAACAGTTATTTTGGAATATCTTGTAATATTTGTGAGTTTCGAAGACTCTGTTGTTCTGAAGTTCTGTAAATAAATTATTTTCTACTTTTCTATAAGCAAGAGTTTGAAGTTGTCTAACCATAAGATCAAAAGAACCCAATATACGCTACAACATATTAATGGCTAATTGCATAAATGCAACAAACTTATTAATGTGGTTAATAACTTACTAATATATTATCTATAAATGAGATTTTATGCATAATACAAAAAAGCTTTTGGATTTAACGTTTTATAAAAACGAAAGAGAAAAATGACTCTATTTCTCTAGCTTTTGTATCAGAGTGATTTGATGCTTGAATAAAAAGGATATGGGAGACATTTACTGTCTTTTCTTCTTGATTGTCTGTCGTTTATTTCTTGTGCACTGTCTATTGGGGGAATTGTCCTAAATTTCTGTGTTGGACGATGATATAGCAATAAATACGCATTGCCGTGTGTCTTGTAATAAAGAATTGAATTTATGATCTATGGTTACACATAAAATACTAAGGTATGGATGAAACAAATGTAAGCTCTGCTAAATTGGTTCATTTATTTCCCAAGTTCTGGCAATTTCTGATAATGCTGTTTTTTATAAAATAAGGAAACTATGTGGATGTTATTTTACATGTAAGTTTACAAGGATTATTTTTTCTAAATAATTTTGCATCTACATTTTTAATTAATTTTTTCAATTAACTTTCAGCAGAGAAATTACGTTTGAAATTATTAAATATTTAATATGTGTATTATCACATGGTTAGCTAAGCTTAGAACTAGCACTGAGAAACTATCCATGCCGGGGATAGAACTAGGAGACAATTGGAATAGTACTCCAAATGTTCTACCATTTAAGCTACAAGCTTGATGTTAACCTTGACAACTCTCATTCATATATGTTGGTAAGGCAGCAACTGTAGTACATGGTGAGACACATATTAATTCAGCATCGGTAAACAAATATAATTTTTCATTTAACCTCCCCAGACCTGATGTCGCCTGGAGGCGACACTAAAAAACGCCCTTTAAATTAATTTAAATGATTCTACAATTTTAAAATTTGTATCTAGATTTTTTTGAATAAGTAAGTGTACAATTGGAGCATCTATATATACAATGATGCAAATTTGGAGATGCTTTATAATAACTTTGAACTCGTTTTTGTTGTGCAAAGTAAAATTTTTCTCAGAGCTGAAGAGTTTAATTTTTAAAGGAAAAATTACACTTAAAACTATTGAAAATTATTTTCATTTATTAAATCTTCATACTTGGTTATTTGAAAACTTGTCTAATCTAAGCTTAATGGTCATGTTAATGGTTTAAGAATCTCGCAGATCATTAATTCAAACCCTGTTTTGGGACGCATTGCTTGTTCACTGAAGATTGAATTCAAAAATGTATTTCCCGTCTTGTTATAAATGTATTTAGTGAGAAGCTTGTAAAAAAACTTGTAAGAAAACTTGTGAGAAACAAAAAAAAAATAATAAAATCTCTTACAACAATAATAACAGCCCAAAGATTTCCAAATTTCATTTCACAAGATATTTATTCAGATTATATATATTATATTCTTAAATATTAACTGAACTATTTTAGAGTTTCAAAACAAATTTAACAAAGATTAGCGTGGAGTACCTACAAATTTAGACGATCTTTTTTTGTAAGTTAAGAAAATATTTTATGGCTTAAAAACAAATCCGCTCGAAAGAAAACAAATACAATAAGCACAAGTGTTTATTTTTCATGCAGGATTGTTTTGTAATGATAAAAATATTTAGTTCAAAATTCATATCTTAAGCTGTAGGATTATGTACACTGGCCGCCAAAAGTTAAGGTACAACCGGCTTTTTGCGTCTAATTAGCAAATGAATGAATATAGAAACAAAAAAAAATGGAAAAATAGGCGCTAAACTGTTATTTATTAAATACGACATAGAAAATTAATTAAGTTAAACGTATAAAAGAAACTATAATATAAAAGCACTCATGGTGGAAAATTCTATCCCTGGGTAAATCAGTACATCACAGTATTATGAAGTAAAATGCGACAGAAACATTAAATAAAAAGAATATTGCCCAGTTAAACTGATGGCATTGAGCTCACAGGCTACGCATACTAATTGCACATTACAGCCTTGTATTTTCGGTAATTCCGTTCGAAAAAAAAAATTAAGAAGGGAAAACAGCTCTCCACTTTCTCCTTTTTTATACTTCATCATTGAACTTCCTAAACTATCAAGTACATGCTTCATCATATTAAAAAATCTACATCCAAAATTCAGAGCAAATCGGATAATTCTTAAAAAAAAACCCATTTAGCATTTATATAATTTAAGAGAAATTTTTCCCCTCTTTTATACTTAACCATTAAACTTCCAAAACTGTTCAGAGATTTGAACAAAATCTCACAGTTCTGATTGAAAAATCCATTTATGCAAGTTAAGGGGAGGGGCATTAGAACCCCCGTTCCCCCTGTTTATACTTATTCAATAAACACCTAATAACAGCCAAGGACTCGCCTCATCAGAATGATCCTATATCTAATTTTTGAACGAAAACTGTTAATTCTGCATGAAAATCCCGTTTGTATCAATTTAGGGGAGGGGCATAAGCCCCTCGTTCCCCCTGTTTATACTTATTCAATGAACACCTAATAACAGCCACGGTATCGCCTCATCCGAATGATCCTATATCTAAATTTTGAACGAAAACTGTTAATTCTGCATGAAAATCCCGTTTATATCAATAAGGGGGGGGGGCATGAGCCCCCCGTTCCCTCTCTTATACATATCGAATGAACTCCAAAAACTATTCAGGGAAGCGCCTTATCAGGATACATATATATACAAAATTTCAAGTGGATCCGATATTTTTATCATGAGATATCGCGTTACGCACGAACGCACGTACATACAGAACGGACGGGCACATAAGCTCTCAGGCTATGATAGCCTGTGAGCTAAAAACTGGTTCTAATATGGAATATGTCCACTCCGGAATTGAATGCATTGGCGACATCAACTTTCCATGCTCTTAATTCAATTGTCGGACACAGATATAGGTAGCGCTGAACAATTTACTTAAATTAAACGTATAAATGAAATTACAACAAAAAAGCACTCATAATGGAAAATTCCATTTCTGGAAAATCAATACATTGCAGTATTATGCAGTAAAGTGCGTTAGAAACATTATAAAACTGATTCTATTGCGGGATATGTCCACCTTGGACTTGAATGCATAGGCGGCATCGACCTTCCATGCTCTCAATTAAATTGTCGGACAGCGAAATAGGTAGCGCTGACCAGACATGGAGTAAGCCTTGTTCCAGAACATTTAATGATCTTGGAGGAGGACTTGAAGCCGTAACCTGTCTTCGAAGATAGTTTCAAAGATGTTCCATCGGATTCAAGTCTTGAGATTGAGCTCGCCGTTCCATTCTCTCCAAATCAACATCCTCAAGAAAATCCTCAAAAACTACAGTTCGGTGAGACCTCGCATTATCATCCATCAGAATGAAACCATTATCAATAACACCGACATATGGGCGCACATATGAATCAAGGATCTCATTCCGATATATCGCACCAGTCTGAGGACTGGTGCGAGATATTGGGAATCTTCAAAGGAACAGGAATCTTCGGGAATCTTCAAAGGAAGATATCTTCAAAGGAACACATGTAGGACAGGGTTTTCTCCGAAGGAAACCCATGCCCAAACCATGATTCTACCGTTTCTGTACTTGCGTTTTCCGACAGTGTTTGATTGATGGTATCGAGTATATAGTTTTTGCCAGATCAGAAGACGTCCTGAATCTCTCTCCAGTGTGAATCTCGACTCGTCTGTGAAGAGTACAGAATCCCGCTGTTGTCTGGTGCAGGAAACATGTTCTTTTGCCCAGCATAAGCGGGCCCTTCTTTGTCGTCTGTTGAGAGAGATATAACAACTCATCGACTTGCATAGAAACCTGCATTGTAAAGACGTCCTCGTACCGTAGTAGATTCTTCTCCTTGATGCTCCAAAGTGGTCTGCAATGAGTTGCGGCACAGTAGTGCGTCTTCTTTTTCGGAACGAAAGAGCTAGAAACCGGTTTTCTGCAGTTGTTGTAACATCTGGAACATGTCTTCTTGACACAGAATCTTCGGATTTAGACTTATCCCAGAGTCGTTGAACTACTCTGTGAGACACATTGAACCCTCTAGAAGTATCGGCCTGTGACAACCCCATTTTCATCCGCCCTACCACCCGCCACCTTAATGAATCGGGTAATTGGCTTCTTCCACACATTTCTAGACTCTACTGGTTGTTGTGAACACAAATGACAACAATAATTCAAACGAAAAAAAAAACATTCACGCAAAGTTACGAAAGCTTCGTAATTGCATATTTTTCTTTCATTTATAATACTATTATTTTCTTTAAAATAAATGTAGTGTCTGTAACTTTTGTGTAATTTTATTAAAGCTTTTTATTGTTATTAATATAAACTATGAAGTTTTATCTGACTGCCATTTTTTTTCGGGTAAACTTCGAAAAACTTGTTGTACCTTAACTTTTGAAGGCCAGTGTTTTAAAGTACACATTTTGTATATTCTACTGATATATGTGTATACATGTGGAATTTATGCATTAAACTGAGTATTTCTGAGTCATATGATAATATTCTATACACTTACCTTGCATAATGCGCTACATAGAAAAAAAAATGTGTATTTTGAAATTGACACACCAGGATGTGCATATTAGCAATTTACAGGTATTTTTACATAGAGAAACAAATAATTTTTGCATCACCCATATGCATTTTTTAATGCGCAAATTTATTTCTTTGACATTTGTTACATTAAAATGTTAGAAATGTGCTGCAAGTTGTCCAATCATTTAACCATTTATTTAAAAAATGGTATCATAACTTAATTAACTATATACTGAGAATCTCATATTAAAATTCAGATAAAAGTTAAATTACAGTTTTCTAAATGTCTTTTAAGATTGAACAAATTTCTGATAATTTTTAAAGGTAAACATTAAAATGTTTTTAAATTATTCTTAAAGTATTGAAAGGTGGCTCATAATTGTAATTGAAACAGGGTTTTTTTTCTATTTTAAAACGTTGTGAAAAACTATTTCTAAGCAACAGCTAAATAGGAAAGATAATAATATATATACAATGACGGTAATTATGTAATAATAATGTTCAACCAATTTAGCTTTAAAAACTCAACTTTTATGCGTCACTGGTATAATAAATATATAAAATAAATACTCTTCTTTGTCTGAAAATAATTCTTTATCTATTTTAATCTAGTTTTTCTGTGGGAATAGACACGTGGAAAACATTAGTAAAACTGGCAGAAGACAATGTTTATTAAAAAATGCAATTCAACATATTATAAGATTATATTGAAAGTATGAAAACCACATATAGCGCATGGTGAGAGTCTGGAAGTTTAAGAGCTAATGAAAAACGAGCTATGCGAATATTTTTAAAATTCAATGATTAGTATCTGCAATCATTGTAATGATATTTAAATTAAAAGTGTGATGACTAGAGAGCCTTTTAACTCCTGTTGTCATAACAATCTCCTTTATTTATTTATTTATTTATTGAATTCATACATCTTACTTGTGTGCTCGATATGAAAGTTTGCTTATCGTCATCGTCAATATACAGGGACAAGTTAGAACAAGGCATTTTTACAACACGAAGGAGATACAGCTGGTAGCTCCACACAAAGAGAGTGTGCAATGGAGCTATTGGGATTCGAACCCACAATCTACTACACTCACAAGTGATTAGCGGCGTTATGTACTGACCACTCGGCCTCGAGACCCCAACAATCTCCTTTCTAGATGAAAATTTATTATAAATGATTACAGTGGAGCAATGATTATCCGAACTAAAAGGTGACTGCGGGTGTTCAGATAAACAATATTTCGGATAACCGATTTTTTTCGGATAATGCATACTACGATTACATGAGTAAATTTGTGACACATAAAAAAGTGATAATAAACACAAATATGAATGTATTTTGTGCTACAATTTTTACAACAAGAAACGAAAATATCACCAAGGAATAAAATTATCTCAGACATATAGAGGGAAATCAAAAGTACCGTACGATGGGTCTGTATTTTTAAAAACCAAATCCAAAATTTTCTTTTGCTTCAGAATGGACATTATTTTTTGCTTAAAAATCTCTTATACGTTTTAATGATATCAGTTGAAAGGAATCACATACTTCTTATTGCTTCCACCCAATTCTAAGATGTCTCTAAGCACCGAAAATCTGCCTCACTGAACGGTCCCTTTTCACTTGCTTTTCGTCACTAAATCCTACCTCGCTGTTCGGATCTTCCGACGGGCTTTAGTTTTGCATGAAATCAGCAAAGATTTCATCATTTGTGAGTAGTTGGAGCCATCTACATCACATTAAAGCCATTCTTGATTTTTTTCCTAGTCACTATCTTCAAACCCTGAAAATTCTTGAGTCAATTATGATACAAAATTCCTATTTGGTGGCTCTTTGGGAGCAGTGTTAGAATCCACTAATTGAAGAAATTTATTGCAAATTTCACAAAAGGTTCTGTCCTTCATGAAAGCTTAAGATTCTGCTGTCATGTAAACAGCATACTCAAAATTATTTTTTGTACAGTTCCTGAATATTATTTTCATTGTATTACCCGATTAAAAATATGCATAACAATGCCTTTCTGTAATAACGTTTGAACGCTTCGATAATCCGCTGATCGATAGATTGGAGGACTCAAGTTACGTTCAGAGGCAAAAGAATTTTTTTTTAATTAACCTATTACCCTTTCCAGAGAAAGATTTTATGTATGATTTGGGTCTGTAATGCATTCGATTCACCTAGCTTCGGATAATCGATGTTTCACTGTATTTATAAGAGTCATTTCAGAATCCGCAAACGTTGTCTTATGCTATACACACTTCGACTGCAAAATACTCCAATAGCTTTCGTTCTTTTTCAGCAATGCAGGATCACATTCCATTTAATCGTTTATACGGCTTTAAAATAGAAGGTTAAATTCAACATTTCGTCTGATTTATTTATTTACTTTTTTTCGGAAAATGGACTAGCGAGCGGTTATAGCCTCTTAGTAAATGGCAAATTCAAAAGGTTATTTTTTCCCTAAATATTGTTAATGATATTTTATTAAAATATAAACTCATAAGAATTTGTGAGATTAAACGATAAATATTTCATGCAAAATTTTTAAGTTATATGGTTTGAAACTGCATGCCAAATACTAAAAAAATGACTATGCGATACGAAATAAGAAAAAGTTGTAAAGAAGTATTGAATGTTAAATATTTTTCAAAAGAGA
This sequence comes from Maratus speculifer, assembly GCA_964019185.1. Taxonomy (NCBI): domain Eukaryota; kingdom Metazoa; phylum Arthropoda; class Arachnida; order Araneae; family Salticidae; genus Maratus; species Maratus speculifer. The sequence goes on along the minus strand of OZ025289.1, from coordinate 115,041,783 downwards.
GCATTAAAATTTTAATAATACCAAATATTACTTGTGAAGTATTCTTTTGAAAATTGTGAATTTGAAATTCACTTGAGACAAAGTACTCTTATGATTTTAGGTATGAAATCATTCTGTATTAAATATCTCGCATCAAATGTGATTGAGCTACACTGTAAAAAATATCCGTTAATATACACAAACTTTTCCCTCAAAATTACGGAATAGTTTCCTTTTTCCGAAAAAAAACAGAAGAATTTCCGTATTTGACATTTTGGAGTCACTAATCCCGTTAAATAACGGAAGTTTTCTCTTATTTTTGTCAATTTTCCGAAAACAGTAGAGTTTAGTGGTGCCATCTACTAGCAAAATTAAAAACCTTATACTGAGTTGATGTTTTTAAAACAATTTGCTGGACTATTTCTCAATTTCATTCTATTTTAATAAAAAAAGCTAACGTATTTTTTAAATATTAAGAAAATAATAATAAAAAAATATATAAAAAGTTATTAATTCTTTTTAAGTTTGAAATAGCTGAAAGGGAAAGTTGATTGTGATTTTAAAATAATTTTTAATGTATTTTTATCACACACACACACACACACACACATATATATATATATATATTAAGTGCGTTGGATATTTTGAAAAAAGTGGAAAAAATTCTTCTTTTAATTTTAATATATATATTTTTTAATTTATTCAAATTAAGAAGTTCGCACATAAAATTAAAAATATATCGAAATATATTACCGAAATTCTTATAATTTTGGCGATTACGTAAGTTATAAAAAAATCAATAACTGAAATTTATTTTATAACCCATTGTAATCTTTATTGAGTTTACCTTTGATCGTCATAAAATAATTTGTTAAAATGCACGTTTTTTTTTTCTTTTAGTATGTTAGTATTTTTTAAAATAAACTAGCAAAAGCCATGCTTTGTTTGGATTCGCGAAGTATTATGCTATAAGTTAAATATTTTAAAGTAATAATATATTTTTAAAATTACTTTTGCATCTTTATTAAGCAAAAATGTAATTTTATGTTTCGGCGCATTTTAATTTTAAAATGTATTTCAACCAAATTACAAGAATTTCCTCAGATTGTTTATTTATGATATAAAACTGGTATAAATAAAAATATTTTCGAAGTAGAATTATAAAAAAATATTAATTAATTTTATTTGTTTACAATTCTTTTATTGCCACTTATCAAAAACATAATGTAATTCTTTTAAAATTCATAAATATCGTCTGCTTAAATGATTTCACAAAAAAAAGAATAAATTGTGTATTTGAATTTTTAACACAGAAAAATACTTTTATAATTGAATGTTAATAAGAGAATTTTCACAAATTTTAATTCATTAAAAATATGCTATAATTTTTCTAAAAAAAAGTATTTTATACATTTTATAAAAGAAATCATGAAGCTATACATAGTTAAAAGGAATGAGCTTAGTTTGAAAATCTGAAAGCAGTTTTTGAAATATTTTGTCAGAATAATGAAAATATATTTTATTTATTTATTTATTTAATGATGATTCTAGCTATAATTACTGACCCCATGATTTAAGTTTTTCCTTTGAAAACGTACCTGTTTCACTTTTTATTTGAAAAAAATACGTTCGTAATGGAAAAACATGTAAAATAAATTAATTAAAGTAATAATTTTTTGAAAAGTATTTCTGTAAAAAAAAATTATATTCTGCAAATCTACGGATCATAATTTATATTTGTGTTTAATTTCAAGTCAAAATACTGTATAGTTTTTTTGTAAAGTGTACGACAAAATGTCATTTGAGTGGCCTAGTAGAGGATTCGCTTCGCTCATCCTAATAAATAAATATCAATAATATTACAACAGAATTTTAAAACTTTTCCAAAAAAAGAAGGAAACAAAACTTAATAAATTCTTTCATGCATGTAATATTTTAAAGACTAATTTTTATACATATAAGCTAAATATTCGAAATTATGGAAAGAAAATCGAAACTATGGAAAAAAATTATGGAAATTAAGAAAGGTAATTTTGGGGATTACATATGTTATAAAAAATCAATAACCGATTTTTTTTTCTATAACCCATTGTAATTATCTTTATTGAGTTTACCTTCGATCGTCATAAAATAATTTGTTAAAATGCACGTTTTTTTTTCTTTCTTTTAGCATATTAGTATTTTTTTAAATAAATAAATAAATATCAATAATATTACAATAGAATTTTAAAACTTAGGAAACAAAACTCTTAATAAATTCTTTCATGCATGTAATATTTTAAAAACTAATTTTTATATATATAAAGCCAAAATTAATAAGCTAAATATTCGAAATTATACAAAGAAAATCTGTAAAACATTTAGAACTATCCATTCAATAAAAAAATATTATCTCTACAAAAAAAAAAAAAAAAAAAAAAAAAAAAAAAAAAAAAAAAAACCCTGCGTTCAAAATCTTATCTTTACTTTACGAAATGTATCCGAAATAACTAAAGATATTTGAAAGGGTCGTTTGAATAATTCTGGTGTAATGGTATTACACTGCAAGCTACGACACAAGAGGCCCCGGGTTCGAACCCCATGGAAGGTATGTAACATTTCTTCACTGTTGTTTAAATTAAATGTATATAATGTGTCCCTGATATTAACGTGTCTTTGAAAAGTAAAGAATAAAAAGCACAAAGATGTTAGTTAGTCCTTGAAAAATTCTTTTAACTTTTCAAACGAAAATTTTTACATAAGGAGAAAAAAAAAAAAAAAAAGGAAATATTTTGTGAAAAAACGGAACTATTTCTGGAATTTACGGAATTTTTTTTCCGTTAAAAAACGGAAGTAGTACTGGCGTCTAGATTACCAGTACTATTTCCGTTTTTTAACGGGAAAATTTTTTACAGTGTATTTAAAAGTTAATATTTTCAAAATATGATGCTTTTGAAGAACAACTAAATTCAAAACTCACATGCAAAAAAAGTAACCTGAACAGAGAAATAAAATGAGAAAGTTTAGAGATAAATAACAGTAAAAAAAATCTCATTCATATACTTTATCCTTAGTAAAAACAATTATATCAAATTAATAATTAAATTGTAATTTTCTGTAACGATCATGTTTCTATGATATGGAATATTATACTGAAAGAAAACAAATTCTAAATTTATTATAACCGTAAAATAAAACTTATTTACATCAAAACTCCTTTGTAAAATATTTCTATAAAAAAAGATGTTTTGTTTTTATTGTTGATAATGAGGTCTATAATATATATTTTTAATTAATGCTAGACTTATGCACTGTTTTGTTTGTTTATTTTACCATTGTTTTTTTTTATTCCTTTCTTTATTTTTTCGAGCTTTTTATAAATAATTATAAATAAGTTTATAACGGTAAGGTAGCTAATAAATTTTCTATTCAATAAAAAATATTATAAAATAAAATAAAATAAACTTTGTAAAAATATTAGTGCATTGTTGCAATCTGTAAAAATAATGAAAAATAACATAATTTTTAAAACGCCACTTATTTTTTTTCTCTCTAAGAAGGTATATGTATTGACATGAGACAATTTCGGTCTTAAATCCAGATTTCATTTTACTGAGCATCAGATAAATCGAGACGACACAATTCCATCTAGTCAAGCTATAATGGAAGATTTTAGCTTTTCTGTAAATGAAGTTCACAATTTGTTTTTTATTTCAAGCAAAATAAAAAATTTCGAACCTCCTATTGCAAAAAATTTATAGATTTTGCATATATCATAAAGCAGATTATCAAAACAGAGCCAAAATATTCACTCAAATTTGCTCATACTGCACCTAAAATAAGATAAATTGTAAGATTTTCAACAATCTACCTAATCTTTATAGGTGAATTTTCAAATTAATATTTTAATATTGCTTGGCGCTTTATAGTTACTTTTAGGCGATATGGTTACATTATTAACCTCTAAGCGTTTGTCCCGTAATATTCCGCACACTAAGCTCCAGGTTTCACTGCAATATAAGCAATGTTTAATATATTATAATTCTATAAATTTAATGAATTTTCAAAGTATTGAAGAATGATTAAGACTCTCAAGAATTACATCTATATTCCTAAAAAAGATTTTTTATGTAATATTCAAAGAATTATATTTTATTTGCCTTTAAAACAAAATGCAGAGAAAACAACATTACAATTTTATCCATTTGCAAGACGCTTGGAGGGCTAGAGAGTATTAATAATTGTATTCACAATGCCTCTCTTTTAGTTTATTAAAAAACAACATTTCAAGTGATATATTAGATATTAACACTACGAGAGTCTTGAGAGCTTTGCTGCAATTTCATAAAAATGCATATAAAAACAATATTAATTTAATTTGTTTCCATGTTTGTTTCTAAAATATACTTTATGCCTATTTATTTAATATACTTTTAAAGAACTAATCTGTTTATTTTTGAATTATTTGGAAAAATAATTGTTGTCTTTGGTAGAGAATTGGGAAATGTGAAGCATATCTGAATCTTTTTATTTGTTGAATTCCGTAACTTATTTTTTCATTTTATTCGTTTTCTGATTGGTCCATACTTCATGTCCAAAAATGGAATACTTCTGTTTTTTTTATTTTATTCGTTTTCTGATTGGTTCATGCTTAATGTCCAGAAATGAAATACTTAAGTTGCCACAATGACAAAAAATGTATTAAAAACTACAAAATAAATTAATAACTTAAAAACAAATTAAGATACAGCTTTCAAACAAATTGCATTTAAAAGTACATTTTTTTTATTCTTTATACGACGGTGTAAATGTTGAAAAAGCATGATGTTTAGAAATTTAAAAAGTTGCAATAACGAAAATTGTTAAACTAAAATTTCATTTAAAATTTGTATAAGATTGTTACAGGAATATTAATTTCTAATCCAGGGCGTACGTAATACAGGTCTCTAAAATATTGCGTAAAACACGTTTTGATCATCATAAAAGTGATATTTATTATTATTATTATTATTATTATTTTAAATATAGAATTTATTTATAAGTCTACAACTTTATTCTTTAAAACTAAAATTTTCCAAATAATCCTTGTCATTTGTTAAATTATATTTTTTCCTTTTTTTATATATTTATTTATTTATTTTTACAAAAAATGGAATTTGTTTTTCGAAAACGAAAAAAAAATCGGGCAAATAACTTAATTTAACAGGAGAAATATTTTAATCATTAATTATTTGTTTATTATATTTTTTCTTGTGATGAATATATTATACACACGTGTGCACACGTATACGTATTTCGGTAATTATTTGTTAAAAAATTTACTGCGCCACACATTTATAATAAAGTCAAGTTATTCGCTTATGCGAAGGAGTTTCAGAACATCGCTTAGAATGGAATCTAGAAATTTTAAAATGATTTTTGCAGTAATACAACTACGGGTGCAATAGCAACACTACTTCAGGCACATATCCTCTGAAATTGTCTATTTATTGGAATCAGGAAATTAAAATTGGCATATCGATTACGGCTATTGCTGTTAATTTCTATACATCCGCAGCGTGACGTGCATAAAATTTATGAGTTCCATATTTAATACATTATGCACAGTCTCGCCAAATTCTTATGCAAAGTATAAGGGAAGGTAAAGTACTCATGAAAAATAAATTTTAGTTTAGGAATGCGCGGTGAAAATTAAACATGTTGGCGAAAAACAGGAAATGCGGAGGAAATAAAAAAGAGTGTTTTATTGGCATTACAATTGCGGTAAGTGCGGAAATTTGTCTCTGGCAGCATCCAACAAGTTACTGGCGAAGCTTTTAGAAGATTTTAAGTAATTCATGAAGATTTGCAGCAACAAATACAAATCCTCCAATCGGAGTAAATTGGCGCCTCGTAGATGAGATAATTGGAACCATAAAAAGGGTACAAGAATCACTTGTCAGACGTTTCCAGGTATGTAATTAATGCTGGCTCATTTAAGGAAATTCTGTAATTTTTATACGATTAAAATAATTTTGCATTCCCTCTTTATTTCTTGTATATTAGCAACACTCTTGATGTGTGACCTCTTCTGGTCCTCCCTATTTGTGAGGTTAAGGCACGGCGCCGCATATCGCTTGAGAGAGTAGGAGGTTTCTAGATTCGGCTCCCATCGGCTTCGTTATACATATTTTGGGGAGCTCCCGGTTGTAATTATGCATTAATGTAAATTTCCTTGTCCTGTCTCGTCCTTGTATATTTACGCTGACTTATACGTGGGGTTACATGTCAAATACACAATTCAAATGTACAAGAATACCACAGGCGATTATTTTAAAATTCTGTTCGCAATAAAATTCTAATATAAATTTTCAAGTATATTTTTCTTTGAAATGATAGCAAAATGTGTGTTAAGATTTTCTGCTTTTAGAATGTGGTGTGAAATAGAATTAAAAATTAGTCGCCTGTGACAGCCCTGGATGTATGTGTTCAGTAAATAAATAAAAAAATAAGACCAATATTGCTATGATAAAATTTTTTCGTTATGTGTATTTTAAATTACCTAACAGTTGGACTCATGGATTTGGAGACTCTTCTATATTACCACTAACAAAAGATAAAGGAAGCAATAATTTAAAAAATATAATAATTAAATGTGAAAAATATTTTCCTTTTTTTACATAAAAAAAAATCCTAAACTATTCTATAATGTAGCATATAAATGCCACTGTGTAAAGCAAAACAATCGGTTATGTGTTTTAATTAAATTCTGTACTGTACATAATGCTATATTTTAAATATATATGAAATGAATATTTTCTTTAAGTAAATGAAAATAATAATAGTACTATATCATTTAAAAAAATAATTAACGTTTTGTATTTAATGTTTCTTTTTTATTTCATAAAAAATAAATATAAAATATCATAGTAAATAGCTAATGAAATATTAAAAACGATAATGTAATTAAAAAATATTTTCTGTCGAAACTTTACGTTAGAACACATATATGTCACGACTTTATAAACAATTTTTTTTTTTTTTTTTTACTTTGTAATTTTTCAAACGCTTTACTAGTTACTAAATTGCTCAGTTTGAAAAAAAAGTAAGTAAAATGCATGTACATATTATCTCTTAAATATTTAAGAATGTTAGTAACATAATTTAAAAAAAGTAACTAATTAAATAATGAAGAAGCTTTAGTAAAATTTTAGTACCAAACTTTGGTTTTCCACGAAAACATATTGGTCCCTCAAGGGAAATTAACAGGAACAAATTGCTAAACAACATTTGATTTTGTATCACGTAAAAAGGATTTTTTAGAAAGGTTTCGTAAAAGTAATTCTAAATTTCTCGCTAATTTATATAGTTTCGAAACATATATTTTGTTATTTTAAAAAATAGATATTGTTGAAAAATGGAAGTTTCGTGTATTACCGTATTTCCTTATAAAATCAGGTAGTAGAAAAATAGTCTGGGAAAAAATAATACACAAAGTAATTCTAGATGATCATCGAAATCAAAACACACACACCACACACACAACATCTCTTTAATTTTTACAGCAACAAGAATATTTTACAGTATATAAATATATTATAGTATTTTCGTTAGTTAATTCCAAAATATAGTAAAAAAAAAAAAAAAAAAAAAAAAAAAAAAAAAAAAAAAAAAACGTAATTTTATGAAGATTTTATAAAATTAGAAAATTCTTCTCCTGTTCAGGTACCTATTTTTAATTTATTTAAAAAAAATCACTATCAAGCATTAACGATAAATACAAATATTTTCTACATATTTCCTATAAAAACTGCTGCACACAGCATTTATTGTTCAGCTACATGGAAAATAAAAATTTTATTGTAATTGTAATTTAAAATTCATTATTGTAATTTAAAAAACTGTTTTTTCATTTTGCTCTAAAGTTCCTAAAATAAAGATATTAATGTGAAATTTTGAGGAGCATGTTAACATATTCGTAACAAAATTAATGAATGCAAAATTTAATGTTATTGAACAATTATGATACGTGAACATTACCTATTCGTGATAATCCATGGTGTGCATTTTTAATTGTTTTTTGTGTTTTGAAACTTAACGAAAATTTATTTAGATGATCTTGTAAAAATCTTAATTCCATAGTATCTCCTAGACAATATTCCGACATTTTTGTCCTGTTAGGCAGATTACTATATAGTTAAGGACACATGGATTTTCTTGAGAAGTAGATTGAAGTAATTTTAGCAAAATATTTAACATCATGTATTACACTTAAAGATAGAGATAGAAATCGATTTTTTTAATAGTAAGGATTTACATTATAGAACATATACAGTAAAACATCTATAACGGACAGCCCCGAATAGTGGACACCTCTATTTAACGGAGATTTTTTTCATACCCACACCCAAAACTTAAATTTTTGTATGTTTAATCTCTGAATAACGAGCATTCCGAATAGCGGACACTATTTACGGCGATAAAAAATGAAAAAATATTTTTTAAGGAGAAAAAAATTTAAAAAAAAAAAATGTAAAAAGGCCTCTAAATTCATCAGGGAATTTTGTGATAACAGATAAATACGCTGGGGAAAATTCCCCCCTTTCCACGTTCAGTGTTGAATTGAAGGGGTTGCCCAGGAGGGACATCTTCCAGAGCATTGAAATATCCCCCTGGAAAATTTTGTGATTTTATGCTTTTAACAGTCAAAAAGTGGGATCCCCATCCCCGCCCGGAACTCCATAGTGTCCAATAATGTCACTTTGGAAAACAAATTACATGTAATCGCAAGCAAAAGTTAACTTTCGTAACAAGGTTTTTTTTTTTTTTTTTTTTTTTTTTTTTCATAAGAATGTAATAAACAGTGGATAAAGGTGTGTATAATTTTATTTCAGTTCAATTGCTTAAAAAATAATTTTAATTTCTGATTAGTCATATAACAGACGTTTTAAGACATATATAAGTCAATTAATGAAAAGTTAAGCATTTCATAGCGGTTTTTGAATATCTGAGGTTTTCCCAATAGCGGACAATTTCCGTGTTCCCGAGGTGTCCGTTATTTAGAGGTTTTACTGTATAAGTTAAAAGGAATTAATTTCATGTATAAATAATTTTTTAAGAAATAATTAACATTTTACATATTTTTTGAACAAAATGTTTGTTTGGTATACGTTTCTGAAAAAAAAACTGTTGAATATATCACCTTAATATTTTTTTTGTGGTGTCAAAAAACAAATTTGCGAATAACAAAAAGCAATTTTCAGTGTAGCTTAAAAGAAATAAAATTAAAAATACTTTACTAAATAACTTTGAAAATTAAAAAAAATAATAAAAACATATTTTACATAAAAAAGAAGAAAAAGATTTAAAATGTATGATATTTTTGAAGAAAAAAAATAGCTACACAATTTTGGAAAATTTTAATTGTGTACCTGAAATAGAATTTTCAATAATTATACCAAAGCATATTTTTAATTAAACGGAAAAAAAGTATACATATCCACAGTTCTTAAAATTTATTATTTAAAAGCCTTCAAGCAATTTAATATTTTAGGTCTATAATCAGGGTTTTAAAAATCAAGGTGCGATCTGGCAGTCTCTGATTAAACTATTTTATTAGTTTTTTTCACTTACATTTTATTAGTACTCATGAAAAGTTACAAATACTGTTTTCTTTTCTTTTTTTTTCTTTCTTTTTTTTGTCAGCTAAGAACTTTACGAGGAATATTCAAGATACATTGTTTCTTTCAATGTATTAATGTTAATTTCAAAAGTAGAAATTACCTATGTCTGTTCCACGACATCAAATGACTCTTTATTGCCTAATTTATTTTTTGTTCAAGTCCCCATGTTGCATGTTGTTACGGTTTTTCGTACTTTTTGTCAGCAAAGAACTTTACTAGAACTATTCCAGATGCATTGTTTCTTTCAATATATTAATATTCATTTCAAAACTGTAAATTATCTATGTCTGTTCCATGACATCGAAAGACTGTTTATTGCTCAATTTTTTTTTTTTCACGTCCCCATATTCTTCTATAGATACCTTACACTTTGAATAAATTATGATAACTGTAATAATCGTTGCCTAAAAATATTTAACTAACTATCATGTAGGGACGGTATTGACCTAAATTGTGTATTATAATTTTTTTAGCTGAAATTATTAAGCGGTTTGGCTATAAAATGAAACAATTTTTTTTAATGTACAAACACATTAAAAATGAAATTTAAAACTTTCTACTATCTCTCACATGCTAATATACTAAATTTGCTATCATAGCGCAAATACATGCTAATAACAACGGTTCTAAATGAATAGGATCGTTAAATAGTATGTAGTTGATAAGCGGATATACAGGTCGAATTTTATAAACGAATCATTGAGTTTTCGGCAACTGCCCTTTTAGATCAGTACCAAAATTCCCATCCCAAAGAGAGTAAAAGTGACACTTTTGGACAGTATAAGCGCAAGTCTAAAAAATCTAATTATGTAAGTGCAACAGAATAAGAATTTTCACTAACTGAATTAGTTTGTAAAATAATCGCGAAACTCGTGGAAATTAAACAAGTAAGAAAAATCATGCGTTACGCATAGATTATGAAGCACTTTCCAACACCTAATGAAGTCTTTAACAAAACTTTGCTATTTAGGGAAATAATAGTGTATAGCTAAATATACCCAAATATGTATTCCAGTACGTTAGAACAGCCCTGTATTTCATATGTCAGTTCATATAATGGGAAAAATTAGCTTAGCAAGAAAATACCCAATAGCTTGAAATTTCTTTTTCAGCAATTCATCATATTAGATGGAAACATACTTGAATACTTTTGTTCAGCCCTGTAGTTTACATTGTACCTTTATTACACGTCAGCATTAGGCTAAAATTTATTGTAAACTAAAACACTTTTAAAACAACTGAAATCACATTCTCATAAATCATCATTCATAGGCGTCCATGTACCGAATTCTTTGCGTGGCCCTGTATATCCCTTTATCTATATTCTGCAAACATTTCTCAGTAAATTGAATGCAGCTCAGCGTAAAAATGCATAGCTTATTTAAGAACCACGTTTAAGTAATTAAGTAATAAACTATAACATTTATACACACCATATAATGTGCATATATTTAGCGAAATATAAACGCGAATATCATAATTAAAATGCATTTCATCCCTCCATCAGCCATCATCGGACACATATACATACAACACGTACTTCGGAAAGAATATACTATTTGAAATCTTTTGTATGGCCCTGTAAATGCTATGTACTTCATATTATGCAAGACAGTAGCGTATAATTTATATTAAGCTTCAGTGACATATATCAATTTTATTAAACATGAAAAAGCTTTATATATTTAAAATGTCACACACAATTCCCCCTTTCACTATTATCTAATGGAATTGTTTTGTGTGGCCCTATAAATGAATAATAGCTACATTTTCACCTTATATTTTATAGAATGCATATTTTAATATGTTTGACAGGGTATAACATCTTTAAAATTTCTTTGAAACAATTTTTCCCCTTAGGCCGTAATGTAATAGGAAACTTTTGATTCGCCCTGTAGATAAACTAATCATGGTAGAAACTTCATTTTCGATAGGACTTGTGCTAGGGTAAACGTCAATAACGTCCTAAAATTTCATGACAATCCGAGTATATTAACGATTTTTCCCCATGGGCCGTAATGTAATGGAAAACTTTTGATTCGCCCTTTAGATAAACTAATCATAATAGAAACTTCATTTTCAATAGGGTTCGTGCTAGGGTAAACGTCAATAACGTCCTAAAATTTCATGGCAATCCGAGTATATTAACGATTTTTCCCCATAGGCCGTAATGTAATGGGAAACTTTTGATTGTCTCTGTAGATGAACTAATCATGGTAGATACTTCATTTTCAATACGGTTCGTGCTAATGTAAACCTCAATAACGTATACAAATTTCATAGCAATCCGAGTATATTTACGGGAGTTAGAGCGCGGACAGACGGACAGACTGCCAGACGGCCAGACAAACCGAATGTATAAGCACTTTTCAATTTTGTTGGAAAGTGCTAACAAAAAAGTTGTACCGATTATATCATAAATAAAAAATCCTAATCAACTCCAAATTACATCAAAGTTAACCAATTTAGCAATGATAAGTTTGGGGACACCGTGCTTTAACTTTTAACTTATCTCGAGGCAAACGGTGCAGTAAACAGAATACGAAGTTTAACAATATTCCATGCAATAGTTTTTGAGATATGACCATCGTCATAAAATTGCGTAGATCCTGAAAATACGCTATAGGAACATCATATATTGGACAATTTACATCAAACCTTATCAACAACAGCATTTAATGTAATATAAAGTTTGATTAAAGTCCGTTACGCGTTAGTTCTTGAAATAAATCTATATTGTAGAAATTCCATAATTGCAGCACAGAAACGCCACATGTTAAGAGATTTACAGCAAAATATCAATAGCAAATACTTATGTCAACGTCTAACTATATCTGAAGATTAAGGAAAGTCTACGTTTTAGTGCTTCAGCTGAAACTACTGGGGAAATCGTAAAAAATGCATCATAGCATCTCTAGGTATTGAGAGATTTACACAAAAACGTAATCTTTTAAAATAAACATTAAAAGATTGAAAAATAATTCAAATTATGTCAAATTTAAACAGTATATGAAGTTTGAATATATTCGGCTCAATAATTCTTGAGATATGACTATCACTCGCGTACATCCTGAAAAAGTCATCATAGGAGTGAGATCTTCCAAGTAAAAAATTCAGCAAAATACCTTTAAAAAAAAGTTCAGGTAAAATGCCGATTATTGGAACTATGGTTTCTTGACGGTAAAACTTGCAATTTCCCTGAAAATAGAATACTCAGGTATTTGGAACTAAATAACTCGTAGGTTTCTTGAAGGAAAATAAACCTTCATCTTGAATGAATATTAGACTATGGAGATGATTTTTCCATCATGAGATAATTTTTAATTAAGAGTTCAAGTTATTAAATACTTAGAATTATGGAATTTAGTATCCACAAGGGCCGATAGAATTAACTGGCAAAGGAATGTGATAATTAATTACTCATAATTTAATTAATAGTTGTCCTAAAAACATGCAACTTACCTCAAAATGTAGCTAAGATATTCTGGCATCTAAATCAATAAAAGGGCCTCGATAATTGTTAATAGAACTTCTTCCCCTGATTGCAAACGCATCTACGCTGAAATAGAAGGGTGCTTAAAAGGAAAAAAAAGCGACTTACCTGTTTTTATGTTCTGCGAGTCACCTCTTTTCAAACTTTCATCACAGAAGGCATAATAGATTCTGAATCATCATAGAATCCCCATAGGTCTACTTATTTTTGTTCAATTTTATAAATATAAATAATACTAAATTACTGTAATATTAGTGTTTTTCATATATAATTTTTAAAAAGATTTTAGAATCTTTTGTTTTAAATAATGTTCTTTATTTCAAATTAGATGCAAGATGAATTTTCAGAATTCTTATTTCCCTTCTTTTGCTCACGAAGAATAATTAAGGAAAGGGGGGGGGGGGGGGTAGGACGAAAAATACATTGCAGGATGTATGATGCTCTTTGTAATGAAATTTTAAAAAGGGGTAACTCGCAGGATATAAAACAGCTACAATGCTTTTTTTTTCTTTTTAAACATCCTTTCATTTCAGCGTAGATAATGTTTCAGTTGGGGGGGGAGGGGGAAGGGAAACGTGTGATCTTAAAATCTATCGTGGCTTTCGTAATAAAATTTTCAGAAGTTTTAAATGTCAAAATATGAATATAATGTAGGGATGAATTCGGTTTTCGGAAAAATGAACAATATTTCGTTTTAGGCAGGTTTCCGTCCTACCATCTGGTTTTGTATGTTACTTTTCCCGTCGAAATCAATATTCTTTTATGTTTAAACAAGATTTGTTATAAACAGATTCCTTCATTCTAAGATTTATCATATTTTTATGTGCCAATTTATAAGACACTGCCCCGGTTTTTTTAGACAGCGAATTTGCCAACACGATTTCCGTACCACTATTTTAAACACTTAACTGATTTCACTGCACGACGTAGGCAAAAAGAATTTGCTTCATCCATAACTTAAAGCTTTTTAACACCACTAATTTTTTTAAATACAATTTCATACTATTTAATGAAAGAAATGTTTAGATTAAATATCAAGATTTTTTTTACTTAAAAAAGCGGTGTTTATCCCATATTTTCAATTTATTGTATGTAAAAAGAGAATCACTTAACCGGTTGCAAAAACCTTTTTTGAGTACAATTTACTTATGGTAAATTTTTGAAAAGTCAATGAATGTTTTATTGGTTTTTATTAAGTATAATAGGCATTATTCAATCATAAATATTATTTTAAATCTCTTTCCATCGAACAAACTCTATTTCTGCAGGTGACGGAAGTGTCTATTTAACATGTCAACTGAGATTCGACTCTGCGAAATGAGCCAAAAAGCTCATGCGTATAAAAACTAGAGTATGTTCTAGACTGAATTTCAGCAGCCTGTTGTAGCCGTCAGCGCCATCTGTTGGCCGAAATTTGAACTATTTTTAAAAAGTGCATATCTATAAATGTATTTATTTTCTGATAACAATGCAGCAAACCGCACATTTTTATCTCAAACCTTTTTTTTTTTTTTGTTATTTACATTGAAAATGGGCTAGTCATTTACTGGACGCCCTGTATTTCGGTAGTTTAGCATAATAAAGGATAATATTGTGATGGAAAAGTTAATAATATAACGTATATGTGTGTGTGCGCGCGTGCGTAAATTTTACATTAAAAATACATGAATCCTTTTAGCCTGAATTTCTTTAAAATGGTTAGAAAACTGTTTGGTTTACCAATAAACTTAGTAGAAAAAGTAACATTTATGCTGAATTTAAAAAAGCGTCAAAAACTTTAAAAAAAAAAAAAAAAAAAAAGATGTATTATGTTGTATAATAAATTCAAAATGCTAGAAAGATTACACGTCTTAAAAATAGTAAAAAAAATATTATAGTTATATATTTTCTAATTTAAAATTTTCTTCTAAAATAAATATTGTCACAATATATAATGAATTATTACACGACCTTGATTACATTTATATTTGTTTTCAGAATACCTTTTTCTTTCATGTACATCAATTATAAATATTCTTCTATATATCTGACGTACGTCATTGTGCGAGTTAGGATTGCATCTGTTACCTACTACTGTATGCGTTTTGAAAAAGATTTTTAACGCTGAAACCACTGTGAAATGTTCAAGCAATCTTCATATATGCCAATGGTCTCACAGAAAAAAAAAACTTTTTTTTTTACTGAATTTCAAGTTATCAAGCGTGGATATTCCCCAGCATCCTCCACTTGTCTTCTTTTAGTGACGTCACTATCAGCTGTAGGTTGGGGGTGTCGAATGATTTATGACCCTTACTATGACAGGATGGGTCTTAAGGGAGCCTGTTTCGCGTTTCCTTTTCGTAATGTTTATAAATTGTGCCCACAGAATATATTTAAAAGCGAAAATCAGCTTTATAAATGTTTTTAAAAGTTCCATTTATTACTTCAAAAAATAGCAGATGTTGTTAAAAGGGATATTGTGTTTATTCTAAATTTTGTGTTATGATTTAAATAGCCTTGTTATTAATGTTGAAAGTGTTAGTTTACGAATTTCACTTACGAAAACTTAATGATGGGGAAAAGCTGAGAGAGACGATTTCAAAAGAATGTTTAATTATAAAAGAATCTGTTATACATGGAATCGTACTTAAAGTAATATAATAAGGATTAAATGCTGCTAGATAAAATTGTATAGCAATTGGTCATCAGTATTTTTATATAGATAGTTTCAAAGATTTTAGTATGAGTTTAACTAACAAATGTTAATATTTTAAGTTTTAAAATTCTCTTATTAAGTTTCTTCATTAATCAAAATTTTATTTCTTTTTATCACTGTTAATTTAGATCATTTTAACAAGATAGATCGTGTTAATTAGAGTTTAATGTTCAGATTCGATTAATACAGTATAAACAAGTCTCTAGTGTGACAGCGAATCGCACAGGAAGTTCCGTTTAATATATCTTTCAACTTAATCTTAACAACCTATCCTTTAATTGGAGAATCCAAATTCATAAATAATTTAAGTGGTCTTGCACCTTTTAAACTCGTTGAAAATGAACAAAAACTTTGAAGGTTTAAATTAGCGTATATCCATTATTTTTTTTTTTTTATGTAGAGAGATGCAATTTTGGCTTTTCATTAAACAGAATATACTTTTTAATATAATACCACTAGATACTGACTAGACTTTTACAGAATTTGTGTATTGTTGAAATTAAAAAATCTGCTTTTTTCATTCTGTAAATCATTGCGCGCACGATATCTTGAGAACATATGTATGGATTATTATGAAATTAAGTGTAGTTATTAAACAGATATATGTGTTTAAAATGATCTACTTTTAAGTATTTAGAGTGGTAATACTTTAAGTCATGACTAGTTTTACTGATTAAATATATATTCTTTTGATTTTTTTAAATAAAGATATTGATTTCTTATAGTTAATGAAATATTTTTGTTCCAAGAGCAGGTCTTTTTAAAAATACATATATGCATATTATATACATTAAGTATCATAAAATTCCATACATACGTTCTCGAGATATCATGCGCGCAATGACTTACGGAGTGAAATAAAGAGATGTTTTAAATTCAACAGTACACAAATTCTGCAAAAGACTAGTCAGTATCTTGGGTACTGTAATAAAAAACATAATCTGTTTAATCAAAATCCAAAATTTTGTGTTTATACATTAAAAAATAAAGAAGCTACACAAACTCAAACTTTCAATATTTTTATTGATTTTCAAAGAGTTTAAAAGGTACTAGACCCCTTAATAATAAATCCTAATTCATTTACAGTCATCAAATTCTTACATCGATAGTAGCACCAACAAATTTCATTTTCAAATAACTATAAAAACAAGTTAATTATTTTAACCAAATTAGAAATATTTAAATAAAATCCAACACTCAAAATTTATCGAAAATTCAAAATTTAAAAAAAATTAGGTGTAATATAAATAAAAGTTTAAATTTGCAGAAATAAACGAATTTTTCTTATGAAAATTTATTGATGGAGAAAAGCGCATAGAGACGATTTCAAAAGAATAATTAATTGAAAAAGAATCTATCATACTTGGGATTGTACCTCATTTAAATTAACAAGGATTAGAAAGTGCTAGATAATACTATCCAGACTATCAATATTTCCTATAGATATTTTAAAAGGTTTTTGTATGAGTTTAACTAACAAATGTAAATATTTTAGCATTATTTTATTATATTTCTACAACAATCGAAAATGTATTTCGTTTTATCTCCATTAATTTATATGGTTGTAACGACAAGAAATAGCATGATATTCAATATCTAATGTTTACATTCACGTAATATAGTATAAACAAGTGGCAAATGTGATCGCAGATTGTACTGAGGGTTCAGTTTAATATTTCTGTCAAAATAAATTACTATTTAATAAATAAATCCTAATGAATTTATAACTATTAATATCATACATAGATGGTTGTACCAAAAAAAAAATTACTTTTTTAATAATTATAAAAGGAAGTTACTTATTTTAACCAAATTAAACATGTTTAATTAAAACTATTTAATAAAAATCAAAAATTCTAAATGTTTCGAAAATCCGAAATTTAAAAATAAATAAATAAAATAGTAAGATTTAAATAAAATTTTAAATTTCAAAAAACGAAAAAAAATGTTTAAACGAAATTTCAAATGCTGAATCTAATAAATCACAATAGTTTTTAAAATAGAAGGCAAATTGGATTCCAAAAAATATTATGAATTTCGGATGAACGAAACCCTTTAATTGGTACAATTGAATACTATAATCCCTTTAATTGGTAGGATTGAATACTAGAAGCACTTTAATTGGTATAATTGAATACTATAAATCCGTTAATTGGTTAGTTCGGAATATTTCCTTTTTTAAACTCACAACTCTACGATTTGAGCTATGCAGTGCTGAAAATGTTTAGTCCAGGTCTCATAGCAACCAAAAAAATCAATTATTTTTGAAAGAACCGACAATATGCTACTAGAAAACGTTTCCGAAAATTATGGGCAGATAATAAAAAATATACAGGGTGCCCCAGAAGTAATGGGACAAACTTAAAGGGGGGGTAGGGGACATCACAAGGATTGAGAATTGCATAGCAACCTATGGTCGGAAACATTTTCCTGACGCTGTAGTGACGACACAAAACAAATGAAAAAAAGCACGCGAAAAAGGAGAGAAAACATGTTTCATATTCTTAGTGCTACAAAAATACGGGAATAACGCTGGAAAGTTCTGGGGGAACTTGTAGCACGCATCGTTGCAGCTGTTAGGGAAGTTCGGTACAATCCTAGTGTTTTCTAGAGAACATTAGACATTCCATGCACCGCAGATGCGCCTTAATGCATCAAGGCCCAGGGTTGTAATTTGAACACCTACCATGATGACGAACGTTGTTTCTTTAATGATCTTTTTCCTTAGTTTTCTGCTGTACTAAGGATACTAAAGATGTTTTCTCTTCTTATTCGTGTCCTGTCTTTCTTGCGTTTTGTGTCGTCAATACCGCGCCAAGAAAACGTTTCCGACCATGTGTTGCTATGCAATTCTGAATTCTTGTGATATACCCTACCTTGCCTTTAAGTTTATTCCATTACTTTTGTGACACCCTGTATACATACATATGTATAATTTCTTCTTTAAATTTGTAAAATAAATTGTTTTTTAGTACAGCCGGCTGTCGTTAATTCGGAATCGGATAAATTATATCTTCGATTATTCGAACTAAATGTGAAGTCCGGAAATTTTGAATTGCAGAATAACATTTAAAAATTTCATTTATTCGAACTCGTTTTCGTTTGACTTCATTTACTTCGAAATAACGAGATTCCAATTTTTCATTTTCCCTTACTTTCTCCCGGACTTTAGATCCTTCAAATAAGTTTATTTCTTTCGTTTTTGTCAGAATGGTTCTGAACAAGTATGCATATATTCCTATGTATTTGATATCCGCTTTTTCAGTGCCCTTCTATTCAGCAATAACACCTCCACCCCATATTCGTTTGTGCTTGTTTTTAAACCCTTAACCGTTTAAGAGGAAAGCAATTGCGTTTTGTGTAATTCTAAACTCTTACCGAATATTTTGTAAAAAATATATACTTTAATAAGGAAAAGCAATTTCACGACTATATATATATATATATATATATATATATATATATATACGCACATATATATATGTGTGTGTGTGTGTATTTTTTGGGGGGCAAGTCTTCATTAATCATACATGGGATATAATACATTCTACCTCCCCTCAAGGATCTAATTAATGTATGTATTTATATCTTTTAATTTAATATTAAGTGATATTCTAATGAAAATAGACGAAATATACTTAAAAAATATACAACATAAATTTCTTTGTAAAGCACCCATTTAAACATGTTTTCCTCTCATACTTTTTATAATTCGAATTCTGGATAAATTTGAACATTTCTTGTGACCAGTTCCAACGAGTTCGAATTAACGAGAGCCGACTGTATTTCTAAAGATGAAGGAAAACTCTTTGGAATATTGGACGATTATCATTTATTTTCTCTCGTGATTACGGTACATTTTTGTATATTTTAAAAAACATATGTTTTTTATAGTGTACTGAACCTAAAAACGACTTATTTTATTTGCATAAAGAATGCTCATAGTGATAACATTCCCTTTGAATTGCCTTTAAGAAAGGCAATTCAAATACTGATGTAACAGAGAAACCTTTTAGTACAGATATGCAGTAAAAAGTTTCGGATAAGGTTAATTAATTTACAGACATTAACACCAGCTTAACGAGAAACTGAAGAAAAATGCTATAATGAAAGTTGTAAACTAGGAAATAAAATTATTTGTTCTTTATTTAGAATTTATAATAAATTTAATGGAAAAACGTATAGACGACCTTTTATTACGGTAATTTATAAAAAAAATTTGGACTCAAACGTTGAGTCCGATTACACTTCTTCGACAGCAAAAGTTATAAGAAAAGCTTTATTTACATTATATGTGATTCCTGCTATACTATACTTACAACTATAAATCTAAAAACAGTTTCGTTACTGAACGAAAAAAAAAATTCACGGAAATTTCTTATAAAAACATTTGCATTTTATTATATTAACTTATTTAAAAATATAGTAATTTAACTATCGAAAATTCAGCATGCGGTGTGTAATTATATTAATCAAAAAGCAATTCTTGCATACTGTGCTTGCATTTTGGAA
The DNA here is from genome assembly GCA_964019185.1 of Maratus speculifer. Taxonomy (NCBI): domain Eukaryota; kingdom Metazoa; phylum Arthropoda; class Arachnida; order Araneae; family Salticidae; genus Maratus; species Maratus speculifer. The sequence goes on along the minus strand of OZ025289.1, from coordinate 115,021,463 downwards.
CATTTACAAAAAATTTCTCGACAAATTGTACTTTGAAACAGAAAATTACAGAAATGTTTCTAAAAATTGCAAAATTGTGGAATAATATTACTTTATTATATTATATATTGCGGATATAAAGTTTATTATATTATCTTAATATAAAATGTAATAATTTTACATTCAAAAGAGCAACATGTGGTGTGCAAGCACACTAATCAAAAAACAATTCATTCATACTAAGCATAAATTTTGGAACATTTACAAAAATTTTCCCGACAAATTGTATTTTGAAACAGAAACTTACAGAATTTTTTCTTAAAATTGTAAAATTGACGAAAATTTTTGTTTTATTATATTATCTTAATAAAAAATGTAATAATTTTACATTCAAAAGAGCAACATCTGGTGTGCAAGCACACTAATCAAACAGCAATTCATTCATACTAAGCATAAATTTTGGAACATTTACAAAAATTTTCTCGATAAATTGTATTTTGAAACAGAAACTTACAGAAATGTCCCTAAAAATTGTAGGTAGACGTTTAGCCGGAAGGTGATGGAACATATAATGCGAATGCTTTTAAGAATCACCCTTTTACTACATTTTGTTTTGTTTCCTACGGCAGAAGATAAATGGTCAGGCTAAGTGCAGTCGAAACATTTTCCTCCAGTTCCAGGAAACAGAGGACTTATAAAAAGAGGGCTGATTACACTTCTTTTGAAAGCATTTGTTTTAAAGACATTACTTACGGTTCTTTAAATTAAGTTAGAACGCTACTGAGCTAAAATCTTAGGAAGTTAACATGATTAAGTAATCTGTTGCGATTGCATTTCCATTAATTTCTGGTAAAAAGTTTAAACTAACATTAAAGAATTATCCTAGTCACTGAATCTGCCAGATTAAGGAACACTGAGAAAAAAATATGGTTCTGGCATATAGAATCTAAGTAATGGCTCTAGAAAAAATAGTTCCATGTCATCCTTATAAATTTTAGTTCCATTTCTTAGAGAGTTCCAGAGTCTCTTACTAGAATTCAAGTACGTTTTCCGATATTTTTGTTGTCAAATTTATCTAAAAATCTTTTCAAATAGATGCGAACTCAAGAGATTTGATTTAGTAACTATAATTATAGCTTAAGAAATCATTCCTAAAATCAAGCGATAATTTCTCGCTACTGAAACGGTTCAATGTCGTTTCTTTTCCTAGAAAAGAAGAGACTAGAAATGTCAAGTCATTTCGCCTATTCAGCTTAGTTGTTTACTCTACTCGCATAGTTTGGACATATATATTTCTAGTTTAGGTATTTAGAAAGTGACTAACTATTCGTTCTAGTTGAACGCGGCATATTTTTTTTCTCAGTGAAAACTTTTAATTCTAAAATAACAAATTTTTGTTTCATTATCTAAACTATATCTTCTATGCAGAAAAGAAAAGTTTGAAATTAATCTATCAATATAATATTATTTTTTCATATCTTCAATAACAGTCTTTTCGAAAAAACAATGCAAAAAAAGAAATGATTAAAATGAATCGATAAATATTATATTATTTTTTCGAATCTTCAAATGCAGAAATTTACAGAATTTTTTCTGAAAATTCTAAAATTGTCGAACATTCTTGTTTTATTATATTATTTTAATAAAAAAATGTAATAATTTTACATTCAAAAGAGCAGCATGTGGTGTGCAAGCACACTAATCAAAAAGCAATTCATTCATACTAAGTATAAATTTTGGAACATTTACAAAAATTTTCTCCACAAATTGTATTTTGAAACAGAAACTTACAGAAATGTCCCTAAAAATTGTAGATAGACGTTTAGCCGGAAGGTGATGGAACATATAATGCGAATGCTTTTAAGAATCACCCTTTTACTACATTTTGTTTTGTTTCCTACGGCAGAAGATAAATGGTCAGGCTAAGTGCAGTCGAAACATTTTCCTCCAGTTCCAGGAAACAGAGGACTTATAAAAAGAGGGCTGATTACACTTCTTTTAATAGCACTTGTTTTAAAGACATTACTTACGGTTCTTTAAATTAAGTTAGAACGCTACTGAGCTAAAATCTGAGAAAGTTAACATGATTAAGTAATCTGTTGCGATTGCATTTCCATTAATTTCTGGTGAAAAGTTTAAACTAACATTAAAGAATTATCCTAGTCACTGAATCTGCCAGATTAAGGAAAACTTTTAATTCTAAAATAACAAATTTTTTGTTTCATTATCTAAAATATATATTCTATGCGGAAAAGAAAAGTTTAAAATTAATCAATCACTATAATATTATTTTTTCATATCTTCAATAACATTCGTTTCGAAAAAAAAAAAAAAAAAAAAAAACGATGCAAAAAAGAAATTATTACAATTAATCGATAAACATTATATTATTTTTTCGAATCTTTAAATGCAGAAACTTACAGAATTTTTTCTGAAAATTCTAAAATTGTCGAATATTCTTGTTTTATTATACAGGGTGTCCCAAAAGGTCGTTTACAAACTTAACGTGCTGGTCTGTCATATCATGATGAACAATATTAAATAGGAAACTAAGGGTCCCAAACGTCTTCCAAAGGAGATATGCGCCATTAAAGTTTAGGGTTCAAAAAATCAAATGATTTTAAAAAACAGAAAAATTGGTCGATTCGTTTGGGGTTTTCACTAAAACTATTCTTTTTGTCAGTATTTTCTTGAAAATAAATTATAAAGATAAAATTCAAAAAATGCCGATAGAGGGCGATTTAGACTTTGGAGTAACGTACAACTATTTTTTTCCGTTATTTTTTGCATCTCATAATTTTTTTTAGAAGCATGGACATAAACTTAAATTTTGAGATATAAATCTCAATCGTTGGGAGTGATAAAGTAGCGCAAACTGAACTGTGTTCAATGGAGGTGGGGAGGTTCAAATTTCAAATAATCATAAAAAAACGGAAAAATTGGTCGGTTTTCGCTAAAGTTACTCTTTATGCCAATATTTCCTTGAAAATAAATTTTAAAGATAAATTTTAAAAAAATCCGATAGAGGGCGCCTTAAACTTTAGAATAACCAACAATTATTTTTAACCTTTTTCTTTTCTTTTAATCTTATTAAATGCTTGCAAAAGTTTAGACTTTAATTTTGTGCTAAAAATCTAAATCGATAGGGGTTAAGAAGCGCAATCTGACCTGTGTTCAGGAGTTGAAATGTTACCTTCCCCACCCCTCGAACGCAGTTCAATTTTTGGCCGCTTAATTACTCACAACGATTCAGATTTTGAGCAAAAAAATTAAGTTTGAAATTTTACAAACATTTTATTAGATACAAAAAATAACGGTTAAAAATAGTTGTTCGTTACTATGAAGTTTAAGGCGCCCTCTGACGGAATTTTTTTGAAAGATATCTGTAAAATTTATTTTCAAGAAAATATTGATGTAAAGAATAGTTTTAGCAAAAACCGACCAATTTTTCAGTTTTAATGTTCATTTGAAATTTGAACACCCCCCCCCCCCCCCATTGAACACAGTTCAGTTTGCGCTACTTAACCACTCCCAACGATTCAGATTTTTATCTCAAAATATAAGTTTATGTCTAAGCTTCTAAAAAAATTTATGAGATGCAAGAAATAAAGGAAAAAATAGTTGTACGTTACTCCAAAGTCTAAAGCGCCCTCTATCGGCATTTTTTGAACATTATCTTTACAAATTATTTTCAAGATAATACTGATATAAAGAATAATTTTAGTGAAAATCGCAAATCAATTGACCAATTTTTCCGTTTTTTATAAACATTTGAAATTTGAATCTCCCCTCGAAATTCAGTTAGCGATACTTAATCACTTCCAACGATTTAGATTTTGAGCTCAAAATTTAAGTTTAAGTCTAAGCTTCTAAAAAAATTTAATGAGATGCAAAAAATAATGGTAAAAACTAGTGTATCGTTACTCCAAAGTCTAAAGCGCCCTCTATCGACATTTTTTGAAATTTATCATATAATTTATTTTCAATAAAATACTGACCTAAGGAATAGTTTTGGTGAAAACCGCAAACCAATCGACCAATTTTTCTGTTTTTTATAATCATTTGAATTTTTGCACCCTAAACTTTAATGGCGCATATCTCCTTTGGAAGACGTTTGGGACCCTTAGTTTCCTATTTAATATTGTTCATCATGATATGACAGACCAGCATGTTAAGTTTGTAAACGACCTTTTGGGACACCCTGTATTATCTTAATAAGAAATGTAATAATTTTACATTGAAAAGAGCAGCATGTGGTGTGCAAGCACACTAATCAAAAAGCAATTCATTCATTTTAAGCATAAAATTTGGAACATTTACAAAAATGTTCTCGACAAATTGTATTTTGAAACAGAAACTTACAGAAATGTTCCTAAAAATTGTAGATAGACGTTTAGCCGGGAGGTGATGGAACATATAATGCGAATGTTTTTAAGAATCACCCTTTTACTACATTTTGTTTTGTTTCCTACGGCAGAAGATAAATGGTCAGGCTAAGTGCAGTCGAAACATTTTCCTCCAGTTCCAGGAAACAGAGGACTTATAAAAAGAGGGCTGATTACACTTCTTTTGATAGCACTTGTTTTAAAGACATTACTTACGGTTCTTTAAATTAAGTTAGAACGCTACTGAGCTAAAATCTCAGGAAGTTAACATGATTAAGTAATCTGTTGCAATTGTATTTCCATTAATTTCTGGTGAAAAGTTTAAACTAACATTAAAGAATTATCCTAGTCACTGAATGTGCCAGATTAAGGGAAACTTTTAATTCTAAAATAACAAATTTTTGTTTCATTATCTAAACTATATCTTCTATGCAGAAAAGAAAAGTTTAAAATTAATCAATCAGTATAATATTATTTTTTCATATCTTCAATAACAATCTTTTCGAAAAAACAATGCAAAAAAGAAATTATTAACATTAATCGATAAATATTATATTATTTTTTCGAATCTTCAAATGCAGAAACTTACAGAATTTTTTCTGAAAATTCTAAAATTGTCGAATATTCTTGTTTTATTATATTATCTTAATAAAAAATGTAATAATTTTACATTTAAAAGAGCAACATGTGTTGTGCAAGCACACTAATCAAAAAACAATTTATTCATACTAAGCATAAATTATGGAACATTTACAAAAAATTTCCCGACAAATTGTATTTTGAAACAGAAATTTACAGAATTTTTTCTGAAAATTGTAAAATTGACGAAAATTTTTGTTTTATTATATTATCTTAATAAAAAATGTAATAATTTTACATTCAAAAGAGCAACATCTGGTGTGCAAGCACACTAATCAAAGAGCAATTCATTCATACTAAGCATAAATTTTGGAACATTTACAAAAATTTTCTTGATAAATTGTATTTTGAAACAGAAATTTACAGAAATGTTCCTAAAAATTGCAGACAGTCGTTTAGCCGGAAGGTGATGGAACATATAATGCGAATGCTTTTAAGAATCACCCTTTTACTACATTTTATTTTGTTTCCTATGGCAGAAGATAAATGGTCAGGCTAAGTGCAGTCGAAACATTTTCCTCCAGTTCCAGGAAACAGAGGACTTATAAAAAGAGGGCTGATTACACTTCTTTTGATAGCACTTGTTTTAAAGACATTACTTACGGTTCTTTAAATTAAGTTAGAACGCTACTGAACTAAAATCAGAGAAAGTTAACATGATTAAGTAATCTGTTGCGATTGCATTTCCATTAATTTCTGGTGAAAAGTTTAAACTAACATTAAAGAATTATCCTAGTCACCGAATCTGCCAGATTAAGGAAAACTTTTAATTCTAAAATAACAAATTTTTGTTTCATTATCTAAACTATATCTTCTATGCAGAAAAGAAAAGTTTAAAATTAATCAATCAATATAATATTATTCTTTCTATCTTCAAGTACATTCTTTTCGAAAAAACAATGCAAAAAAAGAAATGATTAAAATTAATCAATAAATATTATATTATTTTTTCGAATCTTCAAATGCTTTTTTTTGACAAAACAATTCCTTCGATAGATTTTTGCAACAAATGATAATTTTCCAACGTAACCTTATTATATGCTGTTATATTCGATTTCCTCTGCATATAAAACCAGAAACAAAACTGAAACCAATAGCACAGAATCTATTTAATCTATTTAAAATGATATCAGAAATTTGTTATGGAACTTTCATTTTTCAGTCGATTGAAGAAAATGTCAAAATAAAAAGCTTAGAGAATCCCCAAAATAAGCAGAAATCAATTTTCAACAATTCAGTTCTATAGATGATAATGAATTTCATTTTGTGAAGTCTTATGCATATTACATTAAAATTTAATTTTGCTAGATTATGAACTTTTTTTAGCAATTATCGTCCAAAGATGGGAATATATCCAAATATTTTTGTTTAACACTTTGCATGATTTCTCATTTCTAAATTTGTGCGAGAATAAAATATTGGATGCGTGAAAAAAATTGTTTTTTGCTTTCGAAGGATTTATAGGTTTTACAAGTTCTGTGATGTTATTGGAAAGTTTTAGAAAAAATCTCTTTGTGGTTCCGTTTTGTGAGTCTATATCTCAAAATGTTACACACATTTCGGTACTATGTCTCTATAAATAACTCACAGAACACATTAAAATTTTAGATTTAGATGTAATTTAAAATAAATTGCTTCTGAATACCTTTTGGTGTAAATCGTCGAATAAACGCTGTTATATACATTCCAATTCTATTTCTGCAGATGAGTGCAGTGTCGATTGAACATGTCGATTGAGATTCAACTTTGCAAAATCAGCCGAAAACCTCATGCGTATGAAAGCTACAGGAATATCTGAATTTCGACAGCCCATTGATACCGTCAGCTAAAAATTTATTGATTTTCTCATAACAATGGAGCAAACCGCGTATTTTTATCCCAAACCTTTTTTTTTTTACATTTAAAATGGGTCAGTTATTTACTGGACACCCTCTACATAATAATTTTCTAGTCTTTAATAATATTTATCATCGTTAATCCTATTAAATTATCCTTAAATTAAATATTACCTTACCAATTTCCTTAAATAAAAAGCTTAGTTTATTCCTATATTATGTCATTATTTTTCATCATTTGAAGTATTTAATGTAAATTCGTATGTTTTTAAAACAGCCTTTTCTTTTCTTTTACTTATTTTATATCGATATCTTTCACGTGCTGGGACATTTTTTACTCCCAAAATTATTACGCTTTCAATTGACAGGACTCTTTACAGTACTTCTCTCATTAGACGTGATGTAGTCTTCATGCGTGCCTGTATTTTCTCGCATTGGTGTTAAAGAAATTAAAATAAAAAAAGTTATGTTCATCAAAAAATAGTAATCATCAGGGATGTTAGCAGGTGAAATTTCTTGAAATCTCTCTCTCTGATCGTTCTAACATTCGCTTTTTGTCAATCTGTCGCATTGACACAAATCGCATTTCTGGCATTCTGGCCAAAAAGGGAAAATAAAGGCATGCGTGAAGTCCATGTCACGTCCAATGGGAGTAATTCTGTAAACAGCCCTGTCAATTGGAAGCGTAATAATTTTTGGAGTAAAAATAAACAGCAAGAGCGAAAGATCTCCAATAAATAAAAAAAAGTTAAATGACACTTTCAAAAAAATCAGAAGTCTCACTAAATAATAGAAATGATAAAAAATGATGATGCAATTTAGGAATGAATTAAGGGGTCTCAGGAGTCTTACTTTTTACCTGGTAGTGCAACTTAGAAACATGTCAGATTTGATTTTTTTTCTCAGTCCCTATGAAACATAAATGCATAAAATTTTTAATATAGACACCATAATATCTCTTCTATTTAAAATAATTTTTTTAATATTCTACATTGAAATTCTATTTTATTTTTTAATGTTTAATTTTGATTAAAAAAAACTAGACTTGTATCCATTGCGCGCAGGATTCTAGCAAAACTATTAGTTTAAGAACCGCTGAAAAAGTTGATAATGGTGTAAAATTAAAGTATCTTGAACTTATACCTCATTTTAAAGCAATTTATGCATTTATTTATTTAAAATTGAAATTAAAATTGAAAAAATTGGGAAAAAAATCATTTTTTGTTAAAAAAAAATTGCCAATTATCAATAATTAATGTAATTAAAATTCTAAATTTGAGGTATAAGTTGTTCTTAAACTTAAAATGAAGATATTTACCAAGTTTCATACAAATTGCTTTATTATTTTTTGAGAAATGTTGCGCGCAGTCAAAGAACAATTGAAATTTTAAATCAAAATTAAATATAAAAAATATATAATAAAAATTCAACATAGAATGTTAAAAAAATTATTTTAAATAGAAGAGATATTAAGTTGTCTATATAAAAAGTTTTATGCATTTAAGTTTAATAGGGACTGAGAAAAAAAAAGAAATGTATATGTTTCTAAATCGCACTACCAGGTAAAAAGTAAGACTCCTGAGACCCCTTAAAAGCTTCATATTTAAGTAAATTTCAGTAAGATAGTACTGTAAGGATAATATAATAGGATTTATTATAAATATTATTAAAGAATATCAAATTAGTGAATAGGCCTGTAACAATAAAATGAAATGTCGAAATGGGAAAGTTAATAATATATTAAATATTTCATGATTGAATTGTTCACTGTAATTTTACACGCACATATATATATATATATATATATATATTTAGTCGTTCCAAATTTATTTTTTATGGAATTTTATTCTTATTACACATATGTAGTATATGCACATACATCGATTCACACTGTCAGTAGCGTCCCTTCTAGTAGTTGATCAATATATTTTTATAAATGCTGCATCATTTAATGCGTTTTATATAGAGTATTAGATATAATATTCTTGTTTGAATGTTGCAGCCCCTGTTGTCACATTGTTGTCAGCTGCCTGCTGTAAAACAAACATTTTGTACTTTTTTTTAAGATAGTGCAAAAATTATTTTTTACTTACTTGGAGACAATTACGGCAAGTTCAAATAATTCACGACCGCTTTGCTTATTTTATAAGAATTATTGTTAATCATAACCCAAGGATAATATTTAAAAGATTATTATTTAGATTTTTGATTGACTTCTTTTGCCTTATCAACTACACCATGATATAATAATAATAACAATCATAAAATCTGTAATGTTACCATTTTTTTTCTAGGATTTTATGATAACTGCAAAAAAAGAGATTCATATAATATATCACGTTTGCAGTATAAAACCAAAAAAAAAGCCGTAAGATAACTAAGAATTTTGCAGCAAATCTAAGATGTTTTAGATTGCTAGGATAAGAACTTTTTGAGATGCCTAGAAATTTTTATGTAACAGTCATGGGGATATTCATGTAATTAACCCCAGTGAATTAAAAAATTTTAATAAGCATGCGGATTTTTGTAGCTTTACAATCTTAGCTTTGTAGGCTTATATCTTCTTTAACTAAATTGTACACATAAAGTTTTACTATACTATAAAACAAAAAAGTCTGTAGTTTGACACATATAATGTTACGGAAATCTTTATGGTTACTAAAATTTTATCTCTACAATGTACCAAATATGTATATAAGGTACCCTGGGGTAATAACGCCAGACGAGGTAATAACGCCAAGTGCTAATATTTTACATAATTATGAAATAATCTGGTAAATGACATCCATGTGCTCTGCGCAGAAGGGTTTTGAGTCATATAAATCGCAAAAAACAGCTTCAAGTTAATTTGTTTCATTTTTAGGTCTTATTGTTTTTACAAGCAGCTAAAATTAACGCTTGATCTAAAATTTGCGAGATACGTTTTGTGATGTGAAGACTATTTTTTTTATCCGGAAATACTTTGTTAATTACATAAATTTGTAGTACATTTCATGGACTTTCAAATTGTTGTTGAAGATTTTGGATATCTTCTCGAGATAATTTGTAATTTAAAATGTACAGCGCAATAACTATAACGGAGCAATAACGCCAATCCTTGCAATTTTTACCCCGGTTGATTCCCAACAGTGGCCGAGCTACATCCTAAATACTGATTCAAATAAACACAGTTAAAACTATGCAATGTTTCTTATAATTCTACTTAGGCGGTCCTTTTTAAGCAAAAAGAAGCTCACGGTCTGATATTCTTTTGCCTCATCCTCCCCCTACACCAAACCTTTATTTTTCTTACACTTTCACAAAATATTGAACATTTTCAATAGCTTAGAATGCATTTTATCAATTTCTAAGTTTGTATAGTTTGTATTTTTATAATTGGGCAATTTACATGCAATTATCCCAGCTTATTTCGTAGTTTTGTTTGCATGGCGTTATTACCCATATAGGTGGGTAATAACGCCAAATAGCATTGGTCAAGAAATCACGCCATTACATTTTATGAATACATATCTGTTAAATTATTTTTTTTATATAGATAGTCAATGAGTTGTTGTACCAAATGATATATTTGTTTGAAAAATACAAACTAAAACTGAGCCGTGAAAATTGGTAGAACCTTAACGTGGCGTTATTACCCCAGGGTACCTTATATATATAAATTTACAAAACTAGTTTTTGTAAAGCTACATAAGTATGTAGTTTTACAAGAGAATACAAACATGCATTTTAGTATATCTGCTAACATATATGTTAGCATGCATCTTTGTCACTTCGTTTGTGTGTCACAAATTTGTTGAATGTTCTGCCTTAAGCAACAATGCACGAAAGTTTCTTTAAAATTTGTACGGTTAGACGTCGAGATGAAATAATTGGGATTGGATTTGGGCACGTCTTTATGATGATTTTCTTTGGATTATTTTAATAGCTGTAGCTACGGAATATACATGTTCTTTTAGATCTTTTCGCCAAATGTGCTTTGTTGTTTATTGCACAATAGAAAGCGCTTACATGGTACGATTTAAACGATTTTCATCATGCTATATCTTGGAATCAATATGATAAAATATCATGCAACTTTATATCTATTTAGCCAATAACATTAGTAGATATTGAGTAGATATCGATGAGCTTGGACCTACATTTGTTTCTACTGTAATGTATTTTACGCGCTTGCCATGATACCTATGCCATGATACCTATTCTTCAGCATCCCATGGGTTCGAATACCACCACAGTACAGTACACTGTAAAAAAAATTCTGTAAGGTTACTAAGAATTTTCTAGGAAACTGTGATACCTAGAACTTTTCATGTAACCGTAACAGAAGAAAATCATGTGCAATTACAAAAGTTGCTTTAATTAATGTTACTAAATATTGTTTAGTAAACATACTAACGATTTTTTAGCGAGTTTCCTAAAGAATAGTCTGTAAATTTTCTAAATATTATCTAGTAAACTTACTATAAATTATTTAGGGAGTTTAGTAAGGAATGTTTCGTAAATTTACCAATGATTATGTTGTATATGCAGTAACGATTTGTTAGGGAGTTTTCTAAAGAACGTTTTGTAAACTTACTATTGATTATTTTGTAAATTTACTAATGATTTGTAAGGAAGGTTCTCATATAATTTTATATAAATGTACTAAACATTATTTAGTAAGCTTACTAGCGATAATTTAGAGTGATCACTATATATATATTGGTAAATTTACTGAGAATTATTTAATAAACGTATTTACGAATTTTTAGTGAGTTTTCTATACATTATTTTGTGAGTATTCTAATGATTTTTAGTATTCTTACAAAACATTTTGCAGTATATATATTGAGAATTTGTTTAACATTTGCAAGGAACTTTATGGCATATTTACTATGGGTTTTTTATGCTTGCACCTTAAACCTTTTATGTACTTTATAAAAAATGTAACTTTAATGAGATATCGTTAGAAAAATTACGAAATTCTTTTTAGTATTGTATTTAAGCCACATTTTGTATTCTCGCCACAAAGTTCTTTGCAACAGTACAAGTGTTAATACAGTAAATTTGTTAATAATTTTTTTGTATTGTATTTAAAATATTTTATTTGCACATACAAACATGTATTTGTAACTGCACAATTTGTTTGCAATGTTATTACTATATTTTTTACAGCAGTATTCCAAAAAGATTTTACGTAATTGTTTTTTATTCTAATACTTAAATTAATCGGAGTTATTATAGTATTTTTTCAATATGAAGTTGAATTTTTACAGTTTTAAATATCCAGAGTGGAATTTTTCTCATGTATGAAAATATTTCAATGTAAAATAAGCAATATGGCCTAACATGTGTTTCAATATTACCATAGCAATTGACATAAATGGTACGCATGAGAAAACTCACTGAAGTTTCAATGTAGATAGTTAAATAGGTGCAAAATCATTTTTTATATTATATGAGCATTATAACAATAACACTAAATGAGCAGATAAGCTGAAGCCGATCTTACGGTCTTTAGTTAAACTAAAAAAAGCAAATAGAGTAATGTAAATAAATTACCATAACTGAGTTTAAAATATGCCTACAGTGCTTAATTTATACATATAAAGCACTGAGCCTCACCTAATCCAATACATGATTAGAAAACCTGTATATTATGAAAAAACATTGTCCGTTTATTCTATGCGAATATGTTTTTAAACTAGAATGCTAGAAATGAAAATATAGTAGTCTTGTATTTTAGATGTTTTGTTCAGTTCTATGGTCATATGAATTTCATTAACAAATGTCTTCTGTTACATATATTTGAAACATTATACAATAACTAATTCAATGGTTCAAAACAGATAGGCGTTCTGCAAAAACTTTAATGCCTTTATATGAATGTCAGATTTAAGATTTTTTAAACCTTATTCTTATTTCAGGTGGATATGTCGTACAATTCTTACTAATAACTAGAATCTTTTTCCCTTTAATTTTTTATTGTCTTTTACCTCGACTTATTCCTAACAAATTTCTTTCACCATCTATGTTTAATACATTATACATTTTTAATACTTTATTTGCTTGAGAGTTTTGTTTCAAACTAAAATATTAAATAGGAAAAATTTAATTATTGATAGATCACAAATTGAAAACTCTAAACTGGCTTAAAGATCCAGAAGAATGAGTCGAATATGTATGAATTTAGTAGAATTCTTCTGTGGTTAATATTGCTCTGGAACTAGAATCTTTAACTAAAATAGTTACATATAGGAGAGATAATATACACACCTTAACATATGTACACAAAAATGCATCTTTGACTTATCAACTGTAATTGTGGGCAGTTCTCGAACTTTTTATGTTTATCAGTATTTTATAATAAGAGTTTCCTAAGCAATCTTTCTGAAAGTAAAAAACTAGAATGGAAACAAAAAGAAATACATATTGATTTGGAAAATATTATGGAGCTGTCGTTTTTGATATAAATGTAATATGCATATCTATACTACCAATAAATGCAATATGATTAAATAACAAAATACAATGAAATATGAATAAATTTTATTAAATAACTATTTATTTAATTCATTACAATAAAAAACATTTATATCTTTTTAATATCTCACATTTTGCAAATACTAAATAATTAGTATTTATACAATTACCTATGAATTGCATACTTTTAAAAAATTATTTTTGGGGATAATATCATAAAGTGAATGTTAAAGATATATTGCAATAAAATAATTGGGAAATTTCAGTGCTGCAGAATGAGGTTCGCAAGATTTTTCTCATTGAAAGATAGTGCTTCTTTTTCCTCTACTTTCGTCATCAAGGAGCTCGCATTGTTTTTAAATTGAACTTCAGTTTCTTCATGCATCTAAAATAATAAGTTAGATGTTAACATAAAAAAGAAAGAAAAATTTAGTAAAATTTATAATGAATATAATATTATAGAAAAGCCAATATTCATCTTCGTATTGAATGTTACAAGAATTTAAAAATTAACTTGATGAAGAAAAACCATGCATTTTAAATTCAAGCTGATGATCGGCATTTTGGCAAAGTTAAAGTCACATATACAGTCGTAGGATTTTCTCATCTGGGGTGTTTCCATTTACTGACATAGCATCAATAAATCGTAAATTGCTCTCATTATTAATTACTAATTTCATCTAAAATGGACTCGCAAAAACATATTGAAAAGTTCTTTTTTTATAAAGGCTTGACATTCTTCTAACTTATGAAATAAAAATACAAAAATCCATTGATAGGTGGAATTGTAACACATAAAAAATATTGAATATGCTTTATAAATGCTAAATATGTATCAATAAAACAGCTCAACTGTTTTTAAAATGATTTCCTGAAGGCATCCATAATTTTGAAGATGTAGATTTTTAAAAAAATCATCAGCATTGTATGTTGTCATTGTCCTTCGACGGCAAGTCTATATAAATAAATAATGCTGAAACACAATACGCTTTCTTACCCAATAAATAATGCCAATAGGCATGCATTGTAATATAAAAGCCTAATCTTTGAATAAATGCAAACAGCCATCATTTGACAGGCCCATTTATTAAGGAATCTGGGTACTTTGTTAATACTTTTTGTTATTATAGAGAAAATTGCGGTGGGGTGCGACACTTTTTACAAAACTTAGAAAATCAACTTTGTTTAACTTTAAAACAAAAATTTTAATTTATAGAGTGCAAGGTGTAACACCGTTTAATGTGCTTGAACAATATAGAAACAAAACATTCAAAAGGTATTTTATAATTAAAGAAATTGTAAGTTTTAAAATGTTCCCCATAACTCACCACTTATAGAAATATATCGAATTGCAGTAAAATAAAGCTATAAGGCACAAATAATCAAGCGTCGGCTAGATATATAATCTAATAAAGATTGTAGATTGATATAATCTATGTGGCACAATATAAAATTCCAAGATTTTCATAACGTAAATGGAAATTCAGTATTGTTAGTCATAGATAACATTAAAAAATCGTCAATTCAAATTATTTACATTTTGAAGTAAATGAATATACTATCAATGTTATAATTAATATATTATCCTCTAAATATGTTTGCATGTTACCAATTTACATTCATCTCATTAAAAAAAGAAAGGCATATCCCATTCCTCCCTTTACTGGCATGTCCCATTCCTACCCACTTTCTTTTTTGTGTTAAACTTATTGTATAAACAAAAGTGCTGCTTTTAGACTTGTTTTAAATAACTAATAATATACAGTATAATGTTCCACAAATAATGAAACTATTACACCTATGAATAACAAATCACTAATATACAGAAAGCATAAAAAGTAAATTTACTTTTGATTCTTGAAATGATCTTTTATACAATTGTAAGCTTATACAGACCAACAATTTTTTTCAACTAAAGTTTGGCTACCAATGCTTCCTCTAGCGCGCGATTGATGAAATGTTTAGAATGTTACATAAAGAGAAAAACCTACTGTCCCATTCCTCCCACTATCCCAATTATATTAACATTTTATAAAAATTACGTAAAACCATATTAAATACCTCTTATATTTACATGTATAAAAATTAATTGAATTTTAACAAAACTAATGGAATTTTAACTCTTTCAAATACACTGGCGAAGCCGATCACTTCACACCACAAGGAAAGCATATGTTTATTAAATATATGTACTTTTCTTCTTATAAATGTAACTAAACTTCCGTATTTGAACATCTTTTCAGAGCACTTCAATAGATCATACTTGCATTACCTACGAAAATTTCGAAACATTCCGACAATTAAAAATATTTTTTTACAAAATAAAATGTGTGAAAATTTTGACAAAATTTGTTAAAACCTGAGAGTTTTATCTCGATAAAAATCTTACCAGCCCTTTTCCATTAAATAGCAATATTTTTTTCACCCAGGCTACGTATATCTTATGTTTTTAACACCAAAAAAATTCAAAGAGTTTGGTTGATAATGTCAAGTTTTTTAAGAATGTAAAATACCGGAAGTACCTCGTCCACAACTCCAAATACAACTTTCTTCTGTCTCATACATAATACTATTTCAAAATTCGTCGAAGTACCAAAATTAAAAGACAATCATGTCTATGCCCATCATGGGGATTCTAAATGATATGAAATTCCGTGCATTAGTTCTTAAGATATGAATATAGGTAAAATCACGTAAAAAATGCACCATAAAAGCGCTACTTGTTTAGCGATCTACACCAAAACCTGCAACGGTGACACTGCAATAGCTGGTGTCAACATATAACTGAATCTGAAGTTCGATGAAAATACGTGCGTTAGTTCTTAAAATTAGAATTTGCGGAAATTATGCAGATCCCCCCCCCTCTATTGTGCAAATTATGAAAAATTCAGCACATCAGCGCCATATATTGAGCGATTTACGCTAAAATATAAAAAAACCCACCAAATCATATTAGGGACAAACTAAATCTGAAGTTTGATGAAAATCCGTCCATTATGCATTCAGGTAGAGTTGTAGCAGAAATCTAAAAAAAAGTAGAACAGCAACAGAATCTATTGAGCGATTTACGCCAAAAAAAAAAAAAAAAAAAAAATCGGAATCAATTTATAACAAGTTACTATCTGAATATATTTTTTTATTGAAAGATGTACATTAGTTCTTGAGACAGAGCACCAATGAAATTTAGGTCGCATACATACAGCCATTTAGTAAAAACAAGTTTTTTGGTATATCGGACCCCTAAAACGTGTAAATCTGTTGAAAACTAGAATTTACATTAAAAACTAATTATCACCAATTTATATCAGAGACAGACTGGGCATAATTTCTATATTAAACATATATTTTTTAAATATAAACTTCTGTGCATTAGTTCTTGTGACATAGTACCCACGAAATGTGTGTCACATGCAAATAGAGTCACAGGCTGACATTTCGTAAAAACGGGAAGTCTGACCCCTAAAACATCGAAATGGGACGAAACTTTTTACGAATCCTGTACTTTTTTTTCGTAATAAGAGAAGAAATAAAATATTCAAAAATTAACTTTGAAAAAATTGTCAAAACTCTCTCTTTTTCTGTGTATTTTACTGTACAATTCATATTACGTGCGTTTTAAATAAATTCGTACACTTGATTTTATGCAATATAACTATAATTATAGTTGCATAGCACCTTACCGATTGTCTATGGTTTTAGAAACAATTTTTAAGCATGAAATAATTTTTAATTATTCTGTATCGCGTAGAGCTCGCTTACGAAAGGGGCTGTGCAAATATAATTTTATCAACTTTTTGTTAATTTTGGATCCCCTCCCTACTTCTGATTCATACGTTATCATCCTTCAACTCCCCCCCCCCCCATTAATGATATCGGTATCAAAGTGTAGAAAATTTTGATTCCTATAACTTATTTTGCTCGAAAAGACATACAAAACTTGTTTCATTTATTTTCCGCATACTTTTATGATCAAATGATGAGAAGTTGATAAAATAACATTTTTCATATGAAAAATCTTTATATCACATAACAATTAAAAGCAATACTATTTAAATAAATCCCATGATACCTTTTTGTTACATAATGCATTCAACAGTAATAAAGATTTATTGTACTTGCACCGAACGGAGAGGGGTTGGGAGCACATAGAAATTCATATCAACAAAACGAAGACAACATTCTTTCTCTTTATTTATTAGTAAGCACAAGCTTAATTTCAAATACACTTTATACTGTTTCTCGAATTGTGATTTTATATGCATACACATATGAAGAAAAATAAGAATTTTAAACGTTAGAGTATACTATATTTTAGAGTTAAATGATTTTATAATAATTTAGCGATTTTAATAACTTAAAAAAATATGTAACAGGCTATAAAAATAACGTACTATTTTGTACTAAAGACCATGTTACAAATAAAAAGAGAAACAATTGATGATCAGAAATGATATTTATATCAAAAGACAAACCTCCTCCCTCCTGAAATGATAACATTATATTTGCACAACCCCAAAGATTAATTTGTTCTTAAAACAACATAAAGAGTTCATCCTTTTTTACGGCTAATTTTACATAAAAATAAAAACTCCCTCTATGAGTAATTAAAATAATACAGTGAAACCTCCAAATAAGGGACACTTCGAATAAGGGACACCTCTATTTAAGGGACAAAACTTCCGGTCCCAGTCCCTTGGTATAGGAAGTATAATGTATTTACCTCTGAATAAGGGACACTCGATTTAAGGGACACTTGAAAATGAGATTAAAGAGACTGGTTTCTGCATTTCAGATAACGAAGTAGTTTGTGATGAAAATGAAAATACGGATTTTTTCGAACTCATCAAAAAGAGAGACAGTCATGTTGGTACAGAGATCTGTGACACAATTAACGACCATTTATTTATACACAATTCTGATTCGACATCAGTGTGTTTATCCGCATTGAAAGTAATGATGAAAATTATGAGGATGATTCTGAAAGTGAAGAATAAAAAAAACTTGTGAAATAAAGAACTTTACATATGCTTTTAGCATGTTCTCAAATCTAAAAAAAAATCAATTAATAAGACATAAGTTTTAATTTAATTTTATTCGGAAATGTCTCAAACTAGCAAGTGTTGTTGTTCAGAAAATATGTAATCAACCAATGCTTGTTTTTTTTTCAAATGCGATAGATTTTTTAGAAAATATTGTCAAAATGGATGTTTTGAACCGAATTTCCACGCGAAAGAAAAATAACTACTCAAGGAAGGGCAAAAAACGTCTTTGTCGCATGATGAAAATCACTTATAACTCAATAGGAGCAATTCCATCTCAGCTCAGGCAGGGCATGTCAAATCACCATCACAGATTTTTTTCAAAAAAATTCAGTAGTTAGAACTAAGTGATTTATAAAATTTCCTAAAAGGATTTTTCCCTAAAAAATTTATTTCCCTGATTACAGTACTTTAAAGTTCATGATAAAATTGGCAGTTTTCAGAAAAACTGAAAAACGCTTCATTTTGAAATGAACACAATACCAAACATATTCAACATATTCAGTCAATTTATTTTTTATAAACAGTTATTAAACTGAATTTTACTTTGGCATAGTTTTAAAAAATATAGTGACATTTTTACTTAAGTAAAAAAATTAGATTTTAAGTACAAAAAATATAATTATTAGTGAATTTAAGATTTTTTTTCAGAATGAAAAAAAATATTTTAAAGCTAAACATTGATGGCAATCCAAAGACCTTTAATGGGAGTTTTACAGCAAATTTTATTTTAACTCTAAGGTGCTTACAACTTTTGTAATTCAATTTTAAATTATGCAAAATTTTGTAAAATCACTACTTTTGAAATGCAATTTCTCAAAAACACCATTTTTTAAAAATCTGATAATATGCTCAATTTATACCTTATTAGTCTCTAATAAATACCTTACAAGCAAATCGTGTGTTTTTGCTTAGAAAATTTTATATGATTTTTTGAAAATAACATGTTGTGTGTATTTTTCAACAGACCACAAAGGCAAGCTCTTCCTTATTTAACCGAACTTGTAATGTAATTAATATTTCAAACTAAAAAAATACATCACTAGTACATAATTATTACTGTTAAATTATAGCTAATCATTTGCTTAAATTTAAAATTGCATAAAATACAGTCAATAATAAAATTAGTATTGATCATATGTCATTTCATTCCATACTCATAAATGTGCTAAATTCATCTACAGTGTGTTAAATATTTTGTTATATAGTATGGATATAATATATTAAAATGCAAATACATACATTACAACTGAATTAGATTTTTTTTTCAAATTTAGTTTTTTTCCATTTAGTTTTTTTTTTTTTTTTTTCACAGAAAACCAGAAGATCAACCTTTTTCTTATTTCTCTGTATTTATAATAATATTTTTTAATGAAAAAATAATAATATGCACATTATTATGGCAGATAAATATAAGCTAATCTTCAAAAATTCCTATTCATAAAAGTAAATAAGCCCTTTAAAAAAATCTGCGCTTGTGATGCATTTTGACTTTGCTGAAAATTACTCACTAATACTGCCAAATGAAGTACAAAGCTACCACTGGCAGAATACTCAGATATCGTTAGTTACCTGCACAGCATACTTTAGAGAAGAAATAAAGAGTTTTATCATAGTTTCTGATGATTAACTCATGATACAGCTCATGCTGTTTGTGACATAGAAAAAGTAAAAAAAGAATTATTTAAGTTGTACCAATTACAAACACTGGAATCACCTATGTATATATCAGATGGAGCTGGAGCACATTTTAAAAACAATTATCAGTTTTATGAATTGCACAAAAATAAAATTGTGCTGAAGTAGAGGATATTTTCAGATACTGGCCATGTTAAAAGTGCATGTGATGCTATTGGGGACTGAGACAAGTACTATGCAACAAAGTTTAATCTCCAAAAGGAGCCAATAAAAGCTATCCAAAATTCTGTCTCATTTGTTGCTGAACTATCTTCTCTGCTAAAAAATAACATTCTAGTCCATCCAGACAGAAATATTATTCAATCCTATAGAACTAATAATGAGAAGGAATATGCTAATGCAAAATCTATTGTTGGTATTAGATATAAACATTATAGGGTGATTGTAAATAATGAAAATTATATGGAACGAGCAAGTAAAAATGAATTGACAAAAGTTGAAACCTTCAGCCAAACGAAAAGACAATATTCAATACATAGTTTCCAAATCGGTGATTTCATTGGAAGTGCATTTTTCAGTGCATTTATGAAAATAATTGGTGGATAGGACAAATCAATGGTATATCAATCACAAGAACTAAATGACATTAAAGTATCATTCATGTACCCAACATGGTCCATAGATAAAGCATTCCAGTGGCCAAAAGAATCTGGAAAGAAAAAATATGAATGTACATTACCATTGGAAAATGTGCTTCTAGAAACAGAAAAACCAGTTACAATAGGACAATTTGAGCGACTTCATACCTTCAACGATAAGGAGTTGAAGTTAATTTAAGAAACCTTCACACCTAATTCTTCTGTTATGTATGTATTTGCACATTAATATATTATATCCATACTACATAACAAAATTTTTACACACTGTAGATGGATTTAACACATTCATGAGTATGGAATGAAATGACATATCATCAATACTAATTTTATTATTGGCTGTATTCTACGCAATTTTAAATTTAAGCAAATGATTAGCTATAATTTAACAGTAATAATTATGTACTAATGATGTATTTTTTAGTTTGAAATATTAATTACATTACAAGTTCGGTTAAATAAGGAAGAGCTTGCCTTTGTGGTCTGTTGAAAAATACACACAACATGTTATTTTCAAAAAATCATATAAAATTTTCTAAGCAAAAACACACGATTTGCTTGTAAGGTATTTATTAGAGACTAATAAGGTATGAATTGAGCATATTATCAGATTTTTAAAAAATGGTGTTTTTGAGAAATTGCAATTCAAAAGTAGTGATTTTACAAAATTTTGCATAATTTAAAATTGAATTACAAAAGTTGTAAGCACCTTAGAGTTAAAATAAAATTTGCTGTAAAGCTCCCATTTAAGTTCTTTAGATTGCCATCAATGTTTAGCTTTAAAATATTTTTTTTCATTCTGAAAAAAAATCTTAAATTCACTAATAATTATATTTTTTTTACTTAAAATCTAATTTTTTTAATTAAGTAAATAAGTCACTATATTTTTTTAAACTATGCCAAAGTAAAATTCAGTTTAATAACTGTTTATAAAAAATAAATTGACTGAATATGTTGAATATGTTTGGTATTGTGTTCATTTCAAAATGAAGCGTTTTTCAGTTTTTCTGAAAACTACCAATTTTATCATGAACTTTAAAGTGCTGTAATCAGAGAAATAAATTTTTTAGGGAAAAATCCTTTTAGGAAATTTTATAAATCACTTAGTTCTAACTACTGAATTTTTTTGAAAAAAATCTGTGATGGTGACTTGACGCATATCAGTACTGTCTGCCTGAATTGAGATGGAATAGCTCATAGGTAATTTATTTATTAAAAAACTGAAAACACAGTTCATTCCAAATCGCTTCCATAGTTAAGCATTCTAATTTTATACCTTTCAATTAAAAAATGAATTTGTAAATGTGTCAAAATGTTTTTCGCTTGCTGAGCAGTTGAGGGATGTATTGCCTTAAAATACACAAATCAGTTAAATGCTTTTTTTTTCTTTTTTTGTGTGTGTGTAAATATTTCTGGTAATGAAGAACTAAAATTTATAAGTATGGTAAATGAGCCACTTGAAAAGTTTATACTGAAAAATCGAAATTTGCAAAACTATCCTTTATGATTGTTATTTTACATACAATTCTTTCAAATGTTTTTATACTTTTTGCATGCATGCAGCTTGCATAAAAAGTACAAATCAATAATTCTACAAATCATTTAATGATTAAATAATTAATTGAAAATTTTAATTAATTTATTATCTTTTCTTCCTTTTGTCTGATTAAAGTAATTTATACACTTCGGGTCATTTAAATTTTATGTTTAATGCCTTGTTATTTTTATATATTTCTGAAAGTTAAATTAAAAATAATATAAAAAAACTCCGAATAAGGGACACCTCTATTTAAGGGACAAAAGTTCTGGTCCCATGGGTGTCCCTTATTTGGAGGTTTCACTGTATAAATAAAGCAAATTTAACAGACATGCAATTGAACTACACACTTAAAGCTCTGAAATTATCGGAATATAAAAGAAATTATGGGAGAAAGAATTTTCAGAAACGATTTTATAATTAACGAAACTGTAACTAAGAGAAAAAAAAGTGAAAAAAATTGGAATTGTCTCATTCCTTCCTTTAGTGGTATGTCCCATTCCTCCCTGTACTTTATGTTAAACTTCTTGTGTAGACATAAATGCTGCTTTTAGACATAGTTTAAATTATGTATGATTAGCAGTATAATGTTCTATAAATAGAGAAACAATTAAATATTTACATAAACAAGTCATTAATAGCAGAAAGCATAAAAATATATAGCAAATTTACTTTTGATTCTTAAATTTTTTTTTTTTTTTTTTTTTTTTTTTTACAAGTGCAAGCATATGTAAATCAGCTATTTTATTCAACTGAAGATTGGAGATGCTTTTGCTTAATGAAATACGTGACTGATGAAATGTTTAGTAATAGAATATAAAAAGAAATATTTACTGTCCCATTCCACCCCACTCTCCCTTATTAAATAACAAAATCTTCGGTTAAGGAATTTAGAGAAGATTTCAGGTGTTTAACTTCTATCATAATAAAGTAACAAATACAGCAGGAAGAAAAATAGACTTTTAAAGATTTTTAATTCAACGAGTAAGAATGGAGACAAAGATAACCATATTTTCTTTTATTATTGAGAAAGGAAAGGGGATATTTCAAACGATTGATAATATAACTTATTGAAAGCTTACAATTAGCAAAAAAAAAAAAAAAAAATGAAAATTAATTAGGGTAAAAGACTAAATTTTGTATGCTTGTAAGGCGAGAGGGGGGGGGGATTTTTATTTGGATTTTATGGGTATGACCTATTATTTATTCTTATAATAAAGGAACGGATCAGAAATTTTTTTAAAGAATGACATAAGGTTTTAAATTTTATATGTTGAGGGCGGAAAAAATTAGCGATTTATTTTTCTTTTTAGAAAGGGGGAGTATTAGATGACTTATTTACATTAATAAAAAATTACAAAGTACTAATAACCTAGTGATTATATACTATCTTTAAGCATTTAAATGTAAGGCAATGAACAGTACTAAAATAATCGAGGTGGGCGACTTTTTACACACAAACATATTTAATAAAACTGACGGCACTACAGACGACATATACACATATTGTAAACACAGAACAACTATCTGGAACGTAGATACATTATGTTCCTTACATAATTCCATGGAATAGACAAGGGGCGCCATCTACCGTTTAACCTGAAAAGTAAAAGTATAAAATACCACAGCTCTTCCCCACTTAGTAATGAAGTCGGTCAGGAGCTCTTCGATGTCTTCTGGACCTTCTAAGTACCTGTGGAGAAGAAGAAGAATTAGTTTTTACATGTTCAGGGGCATCAACTGTAGCACTAGTAGGAACCGACGGTTTTTGGTGAATATTATCAGAGTTAGCTGAATTAGAACTCGAAGAATCAGGATTATGAAAGTCAGTTGGAGTAGGATCTGGAACAACTGGAACATGAGAGTCAACTGGTTGCGGATCTGTGAAACTTGACTGTAAGGGTGGAAAATCATCTTGCTTCACACTTGTATTTTCACTTCTAAAATTTTCTGTAACATTTTCTTCTGAATTTGGATCATTGGTTAAAGAAATATCTTCTCCTACATTAGTTATTTGATCCACATGCCTTTTCCAAATATTCGAACCAACTTGAACTCTGTAATGTAATTTTCCTTCTCTTGCTACAATTCGACCAATTTTCCATTTGGCTTCTGGAGTATAATTTCTTACAGCTACTTTCTGGTTGACTTCAAATTCTTTTACTTTAACTTTAGATTTCCTTGCAGTTTGCTTTTCATGAACAAAATTTGCAACATTTGGCACGATCAAATCTATGTTTGTTCTTATGTGACGCTTTAGAAATAAAGATGCAGGACTTTCCCCCGTTGTAACATGTGGCATCTTCCTGTACTGCATAAGAATGTTATTCAGCTTCATTTGTAAAGTACCTGGTTCAGACGCTAAGGCTTTTAATCCACGTTTGACCGTTTGCACATATCTCTCAGCCTGTCCATTTGTAGATGGATGGTACGGTGCACTAAACTTATGTTTTACACCATGACTTTTTAAGAACATTTCAAATTCTTCAGATGTAAACTGCCTAGCATTATCTGATACCAAAGAAATAGGAAAACCGTATCGTGCAAAGAGAGAAGAAAGACAAATAATTGTATTTTCTGAAGGTGTACTAGGAACTATAAATACTTCTGGCCATTTACTATAAGCATCAACCACTAACAAAAGCATTTTTCCGTTAACAGGACCAAAATAATCAATATGAATTCTCTGCCATGGAGCAGTAGGCCATTCCCAATGATGTGTATCAACTTTAGGAGGATTATTTTTCAAATTTACACAAATAGAGCAATTTCTTGCAATATCTTCTATATCATGGTCTATTCCTGGCCACCATACAAAACTACGGGCTAAAGATTTCATTTTCACTATACCAAAATGACCAAAATGTAATTCCTTTAATATTTGTTGTCGATGGATTTCTGGGATAACTACCCTACAACCTTTTAAAATACAACCATGCTGAAGAGTAAATTCTTCTTGTTTACCACCAAAAAGTAAATTCTTAGGAATTTCTGAACCAGAAATGAGGTGATGAAAAATTTGTCGCAAAAGAGGATCGGTTTTTGTAGCTGAAGCAATAGATTTAGCATTTAAAGGTAAAACAGAAAGTTGATTTATTTGAATGATTTCCGATTCATCAAGTCCTTCATTTGAATTATATTCGTGGGGCAAATCTTCACTACGTAATGGAAGACGTGAGAGTGCATCGACATTACCGTGTTCAGTAGTTTTCTTATAGCGGATGTCATACTGGAACGCTTGTAAATATATGGCATATCTTTGCATTCTAGCAGCTGATAAAACCGGAATACTTTTAGAAGGTGAAAAAATTGAAACTAATGGTTTACTATCAGTAAACAAAGTGAATCTGTTACCGTACAAATATTGAAAAAATTTCTTAACACCAAATATTATTGCTAATGCCTCCTTATCTACTTGACTATACCGTTTTTCGGCATTATTCAAGGTTCTGGATACAAATCCAATAGGCTTTTCAGTCTTGTCTGGCATCACATGCGAAAGAACTGCAGAGATACTATATGGAGAAGCATCCGTAGCTAAGATTAAAGGTAATTTAGGATTGAAATGCGTCAGCACTCTGTCCGAAGTAATTTCTCTTTTTATTTTTTTAAACGCTTGATCACATTTGTAAGACCAGTTGAACTTTACATTCTTTTTAAGCAAATTATTCAAAGGATGTGCAATTGTCGATAAATTCGGTACAAATTTTGCATAATAAGTTACAAGACCAAGAAATGCTTTTACCTGGGAAACATTTTCTGGCTTAGGGGCATTTACAATTGCTTCTATTTTATCTGGTGTTTTATGAATACCATGTTTATCCACTTTATACCCACAATAAGTAATTTCATCTGCCATGAAGAATGATTTTTCCTTATTTATCCGAATATTATAATTTCTCAACCTTTCTAATACTTGCTTTAACCTTTGCAAATGAATTTCGTCCGTTTCCCCAGTTATTCCTATATCATCAATAAAAATTGTAATTCCCTCAATTCCACTTAAAATTTGTTCGATTTTTCTTTGCCATATAGCAGGAGAACTATTAAGACCCATTGGTAATTTAAGAAACTGAAATAATCCTTTAGGTGTATTAATGGTTAATAATTCCTGGGATTCCTCATCAACGGGCAATTGGAGGTATGCTTGATTTAAATCAATTTTTGTAAAATGAACACCACCACTTAAAGTAGCTAACATATCCTCTATTTTAGGCAAGGGATATTTTTCTACTTTCAGATATTTATTTAATGTGACTTTAAAGTCTCCACATAAGCGTATTTTACCATTAGATTTTACCACTGGAACAATCGGGGTTGCCCACTTGCTATTTGTAACTGGTTTAATTATACCTGCTTCTTCTAATCTTTGTAATTCCTCATTGACTGCAGCACGTAGTGCATAAGTAACAGTCCTAGCTTTACAAAATATGGGTGTAGCATCCTTTTCAAGGTAAAGCTCTGCCTTTAACCCTTTAATTTCCCCTACTTTATCAGAAAATAAATCAGAAAAATCATTTAACAATTCTTGTAATTTATCAGAATAATTTACAGTCTCATTAACATAAACAGATCTTAAATTATGTGGAAAAATATCGAATGCAGAGGCCCAATCGCGGCCAAATAATAATGGAAAAGTATCTTCTTTTATCAAATATAATTTTAACTTTTCTGTTTTATTTTCATAAGTAACATTTACTTCAACATAACCTACAGGTTTAAAAATTTCACCAGTTGCAGTTTTTAACTGAACATCTGGAGGAAATATTTTATAATCAGGAAAAATTCTGCGAAATCTTTTTAAAGGAACAGCAGAAATTCCCGAACCGGTGTCCAATTCCATATCCGCTCTGGCTTTATTTTCAATTAACACAGATAATTTAATAGGATTTGCACCTGTATTTTTTATAGTTAATACATTTACTGTATCTACCGAATTTACGTGTTTTTGGAAAGTTTTACTTCTACAAACCTTTCCAATATGGCCTTTTTTCTTACATATTTTACAAGTAGCATTAATAAATCTACATGAATTGGCTAGATGGGAAGTATTTCCGCATCTATAACATTTTAATTTACTTTTATTTGCTTCAGGAATTGTATTATTTATATGATTGTTGACATTTGACTTCTGACAGTCGTTAGAAAATTTCTTTGGGTGTACATTTTTTGAACTGGAAATTTTATTAATACTGAAATTTTTATTTTTAATTTCAGAAATTTCAATATCTACATTGTGTAAGGATAAAGCTTTCTCCACTGCTTTCTCAAAAGTTAAATCCTCTACTTGCGTAATCAATTTATTTTGAATGCTTTCGCTTTTCAAACCGCGTAAAAATTGTTCAAGTAAATTTTCATTTAATGTATCACCCGTAAAACAACAAAAAGTTGTATTTTTCTTTAATCTAGCAGCGAAATCTTGAACTGATTCCGACTCATTTTGGTAACACTTACGAAATTTGATTCTTTCAATAAATTTGTTGGGGGCGGGGCTTAGATGCTTTATCAATATATGAACAATCTCCGAATATTTTAATGTTTCACAATCTTTAGGGAAACATAAATTACTCAGTAAATTATACAGCTTAGGGCCCATGCAAGATAAAAGGGCTGCAACTTTTTTTTCCTCTTTTAATTCATTCAGAATAAAATTCTGTTCCAGGCGTTTAATATAAGCCTGAAATGTTTCTACTTTATCATCATATTCCTTGAATGAAAACATCGTATTCTTTATGCAATAACACAGGGAAAAAAAGTACTTTAAAATTCAATGTACTTACCACCCCCTTGTTTTAAAGCTGCTGATATATTCTGGAAAGGTGCTGTTACCTTGTATGTTTGTCGAACGCAAAAACGAAAGAAGAAGCCATTTCTCTTGGGCGCGCCGTTATTCCTTTAAAATTTTTACGGTAGAAACTTTTAACATCTCGTCGCCATTATACTATCTTTAAGCATTTAAATGTAAGGCAATGAACAGTACTAAAATAATCGAGGTGGGCGACTTTTTACACACAAACATATTTAATAAAACTGACGGCACTACAGACGACATATACACATATTGTAAACACAGAACAACTATCTGGAACGTAGATACATTATGTTCCTTACATAATTCCATGGAATAGACAAGGGGCGCCATCTACCGTTTAACCTGAAAAGTAAAAGTATAAAATACCACAGATTATATGGTAGGATTCGATATTAAGGGAAAATAGGAAATAGGTTTAATCTCTTCAGTTTAGATCTACAATGAATATAGTAAGTTTTATTCTCATACTAGCGGAGCGTTAGAAATATATTAGATTTACAGTTTAATGCCACAATAATATCTCAAAAGAACTAACTATGAAAAACACTTAATATAAGTGTTGTAAAGCTTAAAACTCTAAGTAAAATGAACACTTACATTCAATATTTTTGCTGAACATTAATGGCACAATTCTATTACAAAGTTTAACCACAATGGTCAAGAGGGTTATCTTAAAATAATTAGGGAAAAACTTGAAATTGTTTTGATACCTTCAGTTTAGGTCTAGAATTAATGTGCTGAATTTTTATCCACGTACTAGATGAACGTTAAAAAATATACTTTATTAAAAATATTTTAACAATATTCCAAAACAACTAAGTCTATAGAAACCATTGTGAATACAAATTTCTTAGAGTTTGAAATTCGCAATTAAAAAAAAAAAAAAAAAGCATACTTTTGTCTCAATTCAATTTCAAAATTTTATCTTAATCGCTAATCCAAAGCTCTAAACTAGGAGAGATCAAGTTATCCATCCGCTCTGTCTCCATTTGTTACATACGTGTATATATTTTTTTAAATTGTTGAGACCTTCACGATGTTTTTGTAACTATGTAAGGATTTTATTTTGCCTATTTTAAGAATTATAATTTAGTAGTTATTGAGAAAATGGTGCATGAATGATAGATGTTTTACATTTCATTTCACAACTCACACCCCAGACTGAAATCATTGGTTTGAGGGTGTATTTCGATTCAAACTGCTTATTTTCCGATTTATTTTTGAATTCATTATTGCTCTCAAATACACGAAACTTACAAAATCTCTTATTTGGAAAGTACACAAGGTGCCGTGATTGTCAATTATTTGATAAATGCAAAAAATATTGCAAAAAAAGCAATCAAAAACGGCATTTCGAACCGATTTTTCCCAAGTGGGAGATCTCGGAAGGAAAAAAAGGGTCATACTAATAAGGTAATTGTTTATAACTCAAATCCTAATGAATTGAGCGTAAAAATACATCACACGGCACCTCATACGTCCCTTCAAGAATCCTCTCAGCAAGTTTCATGTTTCTACTTTTAAAAATGGGCCTGAAATTGTATCTGAAAATTTCGAGCTGTTGAAGGTGGAAAAGCGTTTTTTCGAATACACCCTTAAATGAAAGATTTTTTACTTAAAGACTAATTTTTTTTTCAATATTCCTAAGGTTTTAAACTTTTATGAATTTAAATGAAGATTCTTGTATACTAGTCAAAAATCATTTAATTAGAGCGATCTTTGTCCTTAATATAAAATATGAAGTTTAAAATCGGGCTATTCGTTGACCTTGAATTTCTCTAGGGAAAAGTCTTATGCACACTCATTTGTCGCTCTACCGCCCCTCCTCTCCCATCCTTGCACTTTATTTTCAATTTCCTTAATTCTAATAGACACGCACTGTTGTTCACTCTACATACATTATATTAAGAGCTACACCCATTTCATATTGGAAATAATAAACAATATTTGCCATCATTTACGAGTCATTTTTGAAATATTCTAAAAATTATGAAAGGATGTACTTTTTAAGTTAATTTGTTTGTAGCTCATTTAGCAAAAGAAAGAAACATAGTATATTCATTTCTATTCTATGTCCGATGGAAATTAAAACAATTTCTGGATTTTCCGTAATTAAATCAGACTTCGTCCTTTCTTTCATATACAATTTCTGGTCTATAACCCGCAATCAAGAGGTTAAGCCACAATTCTCAAAATATCCATCCTAAATAATGCATCAATAACTAAAAATTACATTTACATAATAACAATCACGTATAAATTGATAACCTCGTTTGTTCGCGCTGAAAGCTTTTGTTTAGTGATTTAGGCAATACTTGAATCTAATAGTTGAATTCAATTGTTGAATTGTGAAAATTCAGCAAAAATGTTAAATATCGGTTGTCATTTTATTCAGAATTTTAAGTTCTAAAACATTTGCATTAACAATGTTCTTGATAAGTTTATTTTTCTTTAGATATTTTATGGTAATCAATAAAGTCGTGTTTTTCAATTATAAAATTTGTACCCATTTTTAAACGCGCACATAGTAAGAGGGGAAAACTTAATACATTCATTCTAGACCTAAACTAAATGAATTTAAATAATTTCCAGCTTTCCATTAACTAATTCCGATTTAGGCTTTTTTCTCCTCCTGCACCACTGGGCTATAAAGAATTTTAAAGACTTTGTGTTCTTAAAGTTTCGCAAGGAGTGTGGATGAACGGGGAAATTACATTTTTTGGGGGGGAGAAATGTCTTAATTGATAATCTATTATGACAATAAAATAAAGCATAGAACACATATTGTATTTTATGTTATTTTAATTTAAACAGTTTTAAAGAGTTTTTAAATATTGAGTACTGTTACTGTGTGAAGAAACTTCGGGAACAAAATCTTAAGGGTGAAATTCATATGAAGTTTTAGTGAAATGACAGTGATTTAACGAATGGTTAATGAAATTTATTCGCTAAAAACAAATAGAGTAATATTTTTTTTTTTTTAAGTAAGCTTTAAACACTTTAAATTTTGGTACTGCGGAAAAGGGGGCAAAAAAGAGAAATGACATTCAGAAAAAGAGCAGGTAAATTTGATTTATTGTATAAAACATTAGAAATTTTGTACTTGTAATAAACACAGATTTAACGAATAATTAGGACGATTAGCTTGCTAATAACTAAAAATGAAATATTATATAATAAAATTTAAATCATATAGACTAAAAATTTACTTACTAACTAGAAATATTTTTATCAATACCAGATTCAAGATGGATGCATTACTCGGCTCTGTGGCTGCGTGAATATTCCTTACGTCACCACTGAAGCCTTTTCTGATTGGCTGACAGGTGAAACGAAGATATTTCATGTATTTGTTCTATGCGAGTGGTAAAAATAATACCTGGCTACATATAAAATTTTAGTAAACTTGCAATTTTCTCAGCTTTACAAAAACTAGTTTCGTAGGTTTCCAGATTTTTTTTTACAGTGTAGGAACTCTGCCATATCTCTGAATCTATGAGATGAAATTTCATTAATTTTTACATCCAAGATTTTAAATAAAAGTATATTAATTGAATCTTGTTTTTTTTCACTCAACAACATGTGCTACTACACTCTATTTTTTCTTAAAAATTAAAGTACTGTTGAGCTGTACTTCTTTCTTTCACAGATTACAGTAATTCTTAATTAATTTGAATGGAATTTATTCTGTTTTACATTTATTACTTTTATGGTTTAAAAGGGTTGTGTAATTTTACATTGCTTAATAAAAAAAAATAAGGGAAGAACACAACATTTTGATTTTCTTAAAAGATTCTAGAACATAATGTAAATAATGCTATTTTGCAATTTTGCAATTTTTTTTCAATATTATGTTGCCATGCTTTTTACTTGGGTGCATCAAAGGGAAATGTAAAAGGCTATTATTTGAAGATAAATTGTCGACAATGCTCCAAAATGTGAAAAATCATAAACAATGACAAATACATTGTATAAATATTTAGTGCATATAGAATGCACTTATTCTTATATCTACAATGCTTATATCCTACAATGATGATGTATATACGATGTAAGAAATATTGACAGGTTGTAAAAAAAATTAAAGCATTAAGTTCTAAAATGAATTCATAATTTATAAAAATAAAAACAAAAATAAAAATAAAAATATGAAGCTGCCATGATTAATTTTGCATACAGCGCTTCGAAAGCGTTGTGAAAATAAAAATATATAAACTGGTGTTAAACAGTAAGGACAAAAGTATTTTCTTAAAATACTATAGAATAATTTGAATTCCTAGACCTTTCGGAGGAAATTAGTATGTAATTCGTCACCCGCAAAAAATACGTGATTCCAAGGCAAAAACAGCAGAAAGCCTCAGCAGCATGTAATGTTGCTTCTTATACAGTAGCTATCTCTTTTACACCTGAAAAAGAAATACTTAGTTCTTTCAAAAAGGCTAGCGCATTGAAATTTTTGATTGTGTTTTACGTAGACCATTTAGTTCTTCGAAAAATCAATGCTTTATTTAATATAATAGAAAAAAAACAATAAGAGAGAAAGTAAAAGTAAAAAGGTAATGTGGGTTCATTAAACCTGATGTAAAATAATGATAAACAAATGGTGTCGTTTATTTATTATATCTTTAAATTTTATTTCACTGTAAAACAAAATGATGATTTTACGGAGATTGTCTGGCTGTTGAGTCGTCAGTGCAATTCACTGTTTATTAATGGAAAATTTTCCACAAATTCCAGAAAACTTACGGTTTCTTCTATATAAAATTTGAAACCTTCCTGGAAATTATGAACAGTTTTTCATTAAAAAGCAGTGAATTGCATTGGCGTGCCAAATGCCAGTAAAATCTCCATAAAATCGTCCGTTTTTTAACAGTGTAAAATCTGTAAACATACAAAATTAACTGTAAAGTTACTAAACTTTTTTCTATTAAACTAGGATTTTTAAATTATTTTATCCAATGGTAAAAGAAAGTATTCATGCAATAGGGTCTGTTCTATGAATTTTTGCTGTTACCATTATACATAAAAAAGTTTTAGGATTCCCAAATTTCCTAAAAAAACCTTAGTAACTTTACAAATTTTCTATAGTGTAATTAATGTCTAAGTTCTTTGAAGTATTCATTTATTGTCCATTTCTTCAACTACAAGTAAATGCTTACATAATTCCTTCGCACGCAAATTTTTACTTGTATAAAAACAGAAAAAAAGAACTCACTGATCATACAAAAGAAGCAAGTTTTGGACTTTTATTACGGAAAAAAATCTCTTTTCCCTAATATATGAAGATTTCTATGAAAGATACACATTTGCATAATAAACGTACTTTTATTTTCATTAAGAATTATACCTACACACACGCACACATATATATATTAATTAGATATTTCGGTATCAATAATACCTTAAAAAGAACCTTAAAAAGAACCAGAAATTTTATTGATAAATATTTCACGTCATTTAAAAAATATTTTTTTTATAGCTGTTTTATTCTTTTAAATTAGAGTTATTTTGACAAGGTTTATTGAAAGCTGCTATACTCTGTAATGGATGTATAATATATATATTATTTATCGCTATACATAAAATGTGTAATCGCAATATATATGTATAAATTAAACTAAAAGACAATAATATTTTTCAATGTCTTACTCAGTCAATATTGCGTGAAATGTACTTATTTATGAAAGTTTGAATTTCTCTCCTACATGTTGTATAAATTGGATTTTTCATTTTCTTTATTTTTATAAAATCCAAATTAGCATTCAAGTATTAAAAGTAAAGCATGCACGTTTGGAAAACTTTTTTCTAATGTCATTTATTTAGAACTCTATTATAGTAACTGAAATAGAGATAGAATGAAAAACAGAAAAAATTCCAGTCCCGTGGAAAGTACATATAAATATACTCTATTGCTATAAATAAAATGCTTTACCACAATATATAAATATATTAAAACAAAAGACGACCCTTTTCATTGTCTTACTCAGTCAACATGGTGTGAAATGCATTGATTTTTGAGAGTTTGATTTTTTCTCCTATATGTTACTTAGATTGAATTTTTCAATTTATTTCTTTTTATAAATTACAAACTACCATTCAAGCATTAAATGTAAAACATGCCTCATTGGACATTTACTTTTTTTTAATTAGCATTTTATGTTATCATGTCGTAGAGTGTTGTACATTCAAGTATGTTCAGGAATGAAAGCAAAGAAAACTAAGTTGACAGGATGACTAAAAAAGATGTAAAGTTACAGTCATTGATAAAGGGATGCAGTGAACCACTGATGAATATGAAATATTCTTTCTTTGAAAAATTTAATGCGAGAATAGATAATATAACAACTGAGTAGTATAGAACGGCTGTAAAAAGGGTTATATTGTCTAGCACACTGCAAATTATGCATATATATATATATATATATATGTGTGTGTGTGTGTGTGTGTGTGTGATATAAACTGATGTTAGCACTATATGTGTGCATGTGTGTGTATTTTAATGAAAAAATAGAAGAAGCAGCAACGAAAAAGTAAATAAACTACGTTTGGAAAACTTTTTGGTAATTTCATTTATTTATCACTCTATTATAATAATTGAAATAAATAAAAAAAGATAGAAAGAAATAGAGAAAAAAATCCAGTCCCGGGGAATGTATATATAAATATAGTGGCATTACCTAATTAAACATTGCTATACCTAAAATGCGTTAGCACTATATATATATATATGTATGTATATATTTATTAAAATAAAATGCGGTACTTTTCATTGTCTTACACAGTCAACATGGCATGAAATTCATTGATTTTTGAGAGTTCGAATTTTTATTCCACAGGTTAAATTGATTGATTCTTTTATTTTCTTTCTTTTTATAAATTACAAACTAGCATTCAAGCATTAAATGTAAAGCATGCCATATTGAGGTTTTACCTTTTTAATTAGCATTTTATGTTATCATGTCGTAGAGTGTTGTGCATTCAAATATGTCCAGGAAGGAAAGCAAAGAAAACTAACTTGACAGGTGCACTCAAATAGATGACAAGTTACAGTTATTGATAAAGGGATGCATTGAACCACTGATGAATATGAAATACTCTTTCTTTGAAAAATTTAATACGATAAGAGATAATACAACAAATGCGTTCAGAACGGCTGTAAAAAGGGTTATATTTTCTAGAGCACTGCAAATTATGTATAGCTTTTTTATGAAAATAATATATGAAGCAGCAACATAAAAATAAACAAACTACGTTTGGAAAGCTTTTTAGTTATGTCAGTTATTAACACTCTATTATAATAACTGAAATAAAGAAAGAAAGAATAAAAAATAGAAAAAATTCCGGTCCCGTGGAATGGCTATATAAATATAATTCACTGCTATACCTAAAATACGCCACCAGTATACATATATATATATATGTTATTTTGCATAGTCCTAAAATGTTAGAATTCGAAAATAGGGTTAGTTTAAAAATTACTTACTAACCATGCATGTCTTCATTTTGCGGGTTGCATCTACGCGATGCTTTTGGAGCTCTTGAATTGAATTCATACTCATCTGTTAAGATAAACTTATTCTAAGTTCAAATTAATCTAAAAGTCCATATATTATAAAAAATGTCTTTTAATTCCAAAAGCCACATCCATCATTACATCCAGAGAACTCCATCGTTCTCATACACTTGTCAAAGTTCTTCGAATAATAACAAATAAAATCAGACGATATTTTAATTTTCTTAATTTACGCGTTCAATTAGTTTCACTTCATTTCATTTTACAACATCCTCCCCCCTTTGAAACTTGGGGAGAGTTTCAAATACATAACGCTTATCATTAAAAAGATCCAACCTCTTTGGAGCTTTTACACATCTTCCAGAAGAGGTATATTTCTTAAGTGTGACACTATCAGGAGAAGACACATTTTCATGATCATCATGCTCACTGGAACTAGTTTTCTCTTCACCCGACGGTTTGGATGCAATTTCAATCATTTCATTCGAAAATATTTCTAAAGGAAAGATGCGCTGCACCGGACGTAAGACCGTGCCGTGCTGAGTTTTCAACTTAACAGCATGAACTTTACCATCCCGTCCTGGAATTAAATGAATCACCTTTGCTAAAGGCCAAAATAAACGTTTTTTGTTATCATCCCCAACTAAGACTACTTCTCCTACTCGCGGTTCACGTGTATGTTTTTCAGTGTGTTTTTGAACTAATTCGCTGAGGTATTCCTTTCTAAAACGTTGCCTAAAATCGGTAAGAAGTTTAGCTCTGTAATTCAACCTTCTCCTTAAACTTTGAGAATCTAATTCGATAATATCCGAATTACTGAAACTTCGGTTTTCAGTAAGAAACATAGCGGGTGTGAGAGGTACTAGCTCCAGTGGGTCCTCTGAGATATAGGTTAGAGGTCTGCAGTTAATCACAGATTCACAATCACATATAAGTGTTTTCAATTCTTCATAAGTCAATACAGATCTACCTAAAGTACGTACTAACAATTCTTTTACAATGCGAACCAACCTTTTCCACCAGCCTCCCCACCA
This sequence comes from Maratus speculifer, assembly GCA_964019185.1. Classification (NCBI taxonomy): domain Eukaryota; kingdom Metazoa; phylum Arthropoda; class Arachnida; order Araneae; family Salticidae; genus Maratus; species Maratus speculifer. The sequence continues at coordinate 114,984,934 of OZ025289.1, read as the reverse complement.
AGCTGCGGTGGGAGGTATAAATTTCCAAACAATTTTATGCGTCATGGTATCTTTTAAAATTTTATCCCAATTTAATTTTGAAAGTTCATTGGAAGCCCCCCTAAAGTTTGTTCCGTTATCACAATAAATAGTGCTGGGCCTACCGCGTCTAGCTATAAAACGTCTAAGTGCTAGCAGGAAAGCATCAGAAGATAGCGAATTGACTAGTTCAAGGTGAACTGCGCGATAAACGGCACAAGTAAACAATGCTATCCAAACTTTCTCGCCATTTTTTAGAAATAAAGGCCCGGCTAAGTCTACTCCAATAATTTCAAAGACAGCACAATCTGTTACGCGATCTGGTGGCAAAGGTGTTGGTTCGCTTGACAAAGACTTTACCTTAAAACGTTTACATGCAATACAGTCGTACAATACATTTTTAATAGTTCTTCTAGCTCTAATTATCCAAAATCTTTCTCTTATTAAAGATTGCATTGTTCTTATCCCTGCATGACAATTCTTTTGGTGTACAGATCTAATCAATAATTTAGTAAATTCACATTTACCTGGCAACAATATTGGATACAAAAATGATTCTCGGTCATTTCTTTCAGTTATTTTAGTTTTTACTCTTAAAATTCCATTATCATCTGTGAATGTTACAATATCATTTAATGACCTTTTATTATACAAATAACAGCTCTGAACTAAACGGATTAGATATTTTTCAGAATTTTCAATTTCATTTTGATTAAGATTAGAATATTTACACTTATTAGAAACATTTCGGCAATTGTTTACAAATCTCAGAATTCAAGCAAATATTCTTATCATCTTATCATAATTAGATATATTATCTAAGAGCCAAAAGGGTGCGTCTTTAGCTAGATCAATATTCGTAATTAGAACCTTTTTTCTTTCTAAATCAACATCTTTTGGCTGACAGTCAATCGCGCCAGTTGGCCAACATTCAAACTTTTCTTTTAACCACTTAAGACCTTCCCACCATCGCGAACAAAGCATTTTCGGTGGAGAACATCCACGTGAAAGCATTTCAGCTATATTCAAATTTCCTGGAACGTGCTTCCATGACTCTATATTGGACATCTGCCGAATTTCTTTGACCCTGTTGCTCACGAAAACCGACCAATTTCCATGTTCCTTTATCCACCAAATTGCGGTAGTAGAATCTGACCAGAATGTGATTTTTAGACCTGGCATATTTATTGCCTTGACGATAGAACTCGCAAGTCGAGTACCTATACAACAAGCCATTAACTCTAAACATGGCATGCTCAAAGTTTTGAGGGGAGCAACCCTAGACTTCGCTCTAACAAGCGTAACCATGACTTCGGAATCAATTATTGATCTAGCGAAGACGCACGCTGCATATGCCCCTTTACTCGCATCAACAAAAACATGAAGTTCAGATGAAGCATTAATTTCTAAGTATCGAGGTATAGCTACTTCTTTTAAAACATCAATACTCTTCAACCATTTCAGAAAAGCACTCACAATGTTACAAGGTAATTCTCGATCCCATGGAATTTTCTGTTTCCATGAGTCTTGTAGCAATAATTTTGGAAGCAATGTAGCAGGAGAGAATAAGCCGATAGGATCAAAAATCTTTTGCACAATGCTCAAAATTAATCTCTTAGTAATTTTCCTTCCACATGTTAATGTTTCTAAATCTAAACATTTCAAAGAATCATTATCTAAATTCCAAATAATCCCCAAAACTGAAGTATCCCCAGAATGTTTATCAACATTCTTGCAAGCTACATTGCTTTCAAAACAACGCAAATCGAAACATCCTTTAGACATTAATAACTTTGCATTTTCAATAAATATTTCAGCTTCATTAATGTTAGAAACACCTGATACACAATTATCTACATAAAATGAACATTTTAATTTTTCAGCAGTTTCCTTATATTCAGGAGGACTATTTTCTAAAAGATGCATTATAGATGCACTTAGTAAATAAGAGCTAGAAGAGACACCAAATACAACTCTACAATGTCTATAAATCAATTGTCTTTCATTACATGGGAAATAGAATCTAAGAAAATCTCTATCTTTAGGCATAACAGATAACATTAAATAAGCCTTTTCTATATCTGCAGTTATACCGATAGGATACATTCTAAAACGATCAAGAATATCAGGTATTAATTCTATAAGGTTAATGCCTTTATACAAACATTCATTTAACGAGGGTTTCCCTTTCTCAGAAGCAGACGCATCAAATACAGGGCGTATTTTTGTGGTTTCCTTATCTAACCTGATGACGGGCCTATGCGGTAAATAATGACATTTATTACTTAATTCATTTTCTGGAACACGTTCAATAATATTCATTTTTTCCCAATTCTTAAATACTTCCTGATATTCATCGAAAAATCCCCCACATTTCAATTTATTAATCATTTTTTCATATCTCTTCCAAGCTAAAACTTTATTGTCGCGCAAGTTATTAAAATTACACTTCCATGGAAGCCCTACTTCATATCTGCCATCGGGAAGAATTTTCATTTTTTCTTTAAAATCGTTTAAATCAAAGTTTTCCCGTTTTTCAAAACTCTGAATGGGGTCAGAAATTCCTATGGTTTCAAGTTCCCATAATTCATTCAAAGGAATATTTCTAACATGCATAGACAATGTTGTCAAAACGTTATGTTTCTTGCCACACGTTTGTTTCCCCATTACTGTCCAACCGAGCTTGGTTTCTATGGCAGTCAAATCGCAATTTAATTGAATTAAATTTCCTGTCAATAATTTTCCTATCATATCAGCCCCCACCAAAAGATCAATTTCAGATTCCTTACAAAAATCATCAGATAGATTTATTTTATTTCTTTTTAATTCATTTAAAATTCTATAATCTTTAATTTTAGGTACAAATCCGCAAATCTTTTTTTCGAAAAATGCTTCAAAACAAAACGCATTATTTCCATCTAATTCACTGATTTCTACCGAAAACACATAATGTTTTTTAGGTTTCGTTTCATCCCCCCCGAACAACGCGTGAATAATTGTTTCTTTTCTTATAGGATGCATTTTTAGTGATTTCGTTATTCTCTCGCTTACGTAACTACTTTGGCTCGCTGAATCCAGCAGTGCGCGTATGACTTTTTGGCGACCTTGCGATCGAATACGCACGCCAAGCGTTTGCATATACACAACTTTATTTCTACTACAATTAGAAAGAGAATTTTCAGATTTTAAAGTATCATCTTGATTATTATTTATATTTTGTTCTGGACACATTATTTCAAAATGAGGTTTATGGCAATAATTACATTTTAATTTATTTTTAATATTACAATTCTTACTCAGATGACCAGCTTTTTGCAAACAAGTGAAACAAATCCCCTTTTTTAACAAAATTTTTTGTTTTTCAGTTAAAGACATTTTTTTAGCCCCAAAACATTTATTAGAGGGGTGAAACCTATCACAGAATATGCAATTGTTTTTCTTACCTTTATTTTCTATACTCACCAATGCAGATGCGGTGGCTGGATTAGGTTTGCTAATAATTTCAGATGAAATGTTCTTTTTTCTAACAACAGATTCAAAACCTTTTCTTGCTAAAAATACCATTTCATCTCCTTGAACTTCTTGGCGTAGAAAGTCCATCAGTTTTTTTAAAGTTCTGGAATTCTCACTGGAATATGTATCATGATTTCGGCTTCTTTCCCAGGTCAAAAGAACTTCTTCAGGCAAGCAGCTCTCAACCAAGGGCATGAGAAAGTCTCCATACTTCTCTTGAGTTCTTCCCAAGCTTTCTGAGGCACGAAGTTTGCTTTCTAACTCATCGTATAAAGAGGCTAAGTCAACTTTCATTTTAGGCGCAGTGGCATTTTTCATTACGAGGGTTAGTAATTCCCTGACGTAAATTTGCACAAGAAGATCATCTCGTCCAAACCTCTGTTTTAATTGATCGATAGCCTTCGGATAATTTTCCGCGGTAGCTGGATAGCTTGATATTAAACGCTCCGCTTTTGATTTTGGTTCCATACATTGGAATAGGTACTGCATCTTGTCCTCCGCGGCAATAGAATCGTCTTCATGTATTTTCTTAAACTGGCTCCAAAATGATAAAAATTCCTTTGGTTCGCCGTTAAATTTTTTCAGCTCGATCTCCGGTAATTTAAATTTGCGTTTTACTTCTTCGCTAGGAGATGAAGAAAACTGTATCTTTTCATCAATACGAGCACATATTTCTATATATTTTTCTCGATATTCTTCTGCACCTTCAAAATCTTCGGTAAACAATTTTTCGTCCTTATCTTGTAACAATATTTCCGAAATTTTACTTTGACAAGTGTCCATCCGTTGAAATTTATCAAACAGTTGAGTTTTCAAAATAGAAAGTTCTTTAATTTCACATGTTTCTTTAGTTAATTCAGTTTCAATTTTCTTAAACGTGAGAGTAAAAGCAGCTCTCAGTCCTTTTCTCTGAGTTTTCAAACTACTCAGATTCATTTTTTCATTTAAAATTAATTAAAACTCAAAAACTCCTGTCCCGAACCGAGGGTACCAGTATGTTAGAATTCGAAAATAGGGTTAGTTTAAAAATTACTTACTAACCATGCATGTCTTCATTTTGCGGGTTGCATCTACGCGATGCTTTTGGAGCTCTTGAATTGAATTCATACTCATCTGTTAAGATAAACTTATTCTAAGTTCAAATTAATCTAAAAGTCCATATATTATAAAAAATGTCTTTTAATTCCAAAAGCCACATCCATCATTACATCCAGAGAACTCCATCGTTCTCATACACTTGTCAAAGTTCTTCGAATAATAACAAATAAAATCAGACGATATTTTCATTTTCTTAATTTACGCGTTCAATTAGTTTCACTTCATTTCATTTTACAACAACTCTATTATAATAACTGAAATAAAGAAAGAAAGAATAAAAAATAGAAAAAATTCCGGTCCCGTGGAATGGCTATATAAATATAATTCACTGCTATACCTAAAATACGCCACCAGTATACATATATATATATGTTATCTTACATAGTCAACATGGAGTGAAATGCATTGAGTTTTGAGAGTTTGAATTTTCCTCCTACATATCACATAAATTGAATTTTTTTATTTTCTTTCTTTTTATAAATTACTTTATTAATTAGCATTTTATGTTACAATGTCGTAGAGTGTTGTGCATTCAGGGATGTCCAGGAATAAAATAAAAGAATACTAAGTTGACACGAAGGCTAAAAAAGATGAACAGTTACAGGCATTGATAAAGGGATGTAGTGAAACACTGATGGATATGACATAAACTTTCTTTTTTTAGAATTTAATGCGAAGATAGATAAAAAAACAATGGCATATACAGGGTGCTTCAAAAATGACAGGTATATTTGAAAAATCCATAGAAACTAAACGGAGAGTGATAGAAATGGGTCTATGTCATTTCGCCGACAACCAAATCACCGACAAGACATTTAGCATACAGAAAATAGTCGACAGGACGTTTGGCCGACAAGTACATTTCGCAGACACGTACATTTAGCCGACAGGACATTTGGCCGAAACGTACATTTAGCCGACAAGACATTTGGCCGAAACGTACATTTAGCCGACAGGACATTTGGCCGAAACGTACATTTAGCCGACAGGACATTTGGCCGAAACGTACATTTAGCCGACAGGACATTTAGCCGACAGGTCAATTAGCCGACAAGACAATTAGCCGACAGGACATTTAACCGACAGGTCAATTAGCCTACAAGACGATTAGCCGACAGGACATTTAGCCGACAAGACAAGTAGCCGAAAGGTCATATAGCCGACAGGTCAATGGGCCGACAAAACGATTAGCCGACAAGTCAATTTGCCGACAAGCCGATTAGCCGACAGGTCAATTAGCCAACAAGCCCATTAAATGATTTGTATTTGCAAAATTCTGTATGTACTTAGTAAGTAAGAATAGGACGAAGCCTATTTAATATCAGTAACCTCGATTATCCGGAACTATTTTTTTCGGACTCCCGAAAATTTTTTTTTAATGGATTTACACGTTTCAGATACTGGAGATTCCGAAAAACATATCCTTCTATAGTAAAAATAAAGCTAGCCTTAAAAGGAATGACTCCTGGAATGCTGCTGATGTGTAAGATATCCGTTATGCGTCGCGAAGCGATTCCATAGGGTATCGGCAAGCGCAGCAAGCAGGGGTAACCTACAACTTGGAATCGCGAAGCAATCACGCGGGGAGGTTGGCGAGCGTAGCGAGCGGGGGGGCGAGCCCCCGTAGTTTTCAGAAAAAAATTGCCGTCTGTCTGTCTGTATGTAAACGCTCTATCTCACGAACAAATGGAGATAGAGACTTAAAATTTTGTATGTACTTAGTAAGTAAGAATAGGGCGAAGCCTATTTCCTCGATTATCCGGATAACCTCGATTATCAGGAACAATTTTTTCGGACTCTCGAAAAAAAAAAGTTGCCGGATTTACACGTTTCAGATACTCTCCTCCCCCAAAGGGGAACTTTTTAAATTTTTATCCACAGCACTCGTGTTGCACGTCTTTAGAAAGGTCTGAAACTGCCTTTTCCTATTATGGATGTCTTGTGTGTCCCCCTCCGCTCTGCCCCCAGGGGGGGGGCACATTTTTAATTTCTTTACAATACCAGTCGTGTGACACATCATTTGAAAGGTCTACAACTGCTTATTCATATTATGGATGTCTTGTGTGTCACCCCGCACTCTGCCCCCCCCAAGGGGGGGCACATTTTTAATTTATTTACAGCACCAGTCGTGTGACACATCATTTGAAAGGTCTGCAACTGCTTATTCATATTATGGATGTCTTGTGTGTTATCTCCCACTCTGCCCCCCGCAGGGGGGGCACATTTTTAATTTTTTTACAACACCAGTCTTGTGACACATCATTTGAAAGGACTGCAACTGCTTATTCATACCATGGGGTATTGGCGAGCTCAACAAGCAGGGATACCCTACAACTTCGAATCGCAAAGCGATTACGCGGGGAGTTGGCGAGGGTAGCGAGCAGTGGGGCGGAGCCTCCAAATTTGCAGAAAAAAAATTGCCGTCTGTCTGTCTGTCTGTCTGTAAACTTTCTATCTCACGAACAAATGGAGATAGAGACTTAAAATTTTGTACGTACTTAGTAAGTAAGAATAGGGCGAAGCCTATTTAATATCAATAACCTCGATTATCCGGAACTATTTTTTTCGGACTCTAGAAAAAAGAATTTGACGGATTTACACATTTCAGATACTGGAGATTCCGAAAAACATATTTTTAGAAAAAAAAAATTGCCGTCCGTCTGTTTGTCTGTAAACGCTCAATCTCACGAACAAATTGAGATACAGACTTCAAATTTTGTATGTACTTAGTAAGTTAGAATAAAACGAAGCCTATTTAATATTACTAACATTTGTCTGAAAATGGTAGGAACAGTTTTAAAAGTTCCGTCCATTATCCAGAATTTTTACAATTGTAGTTGCTTTAAATTTTATTTTGTGGTGAAAAGGAAAATTCTTTAATATCTTTAAAAAATAGCTGACCACTTAAAGCCACTGCGTACTGAACGGGTAAAGTAAAGTTCCCTAATTGTTTTGGGTCTACTGGAGTATTAGTATGCTTTACTCTGTTAATTTGTCGTCTAAGTACATCGGCACCGGGAAAGCACGGCTGTATATCTTGAGCTACGGATGATTTTACAGAATTTATAATTTGAACTGGTCGATCATTAGACTGCTTTGAAAGAGCTTTCATTTCATTTTTTCCTTTTAAAATGAAAGACTTACTTGCCTCTGGAGCATGGTTATGAGAATGGGTATCAAACTTATTAACTATATGGTGGCCATTTAAGAAAGGTTTAACAGCTGTTCCAGTGCATCTGGATTTCTTCAAATTCTTTCTTTCGCAAATCCAATAAAAGTATTCTTCACGATTTTTATCTTTTAAGAAAAGAAATCCATTAATGTAGATTTTAGGTTGTGTCTCTTTGTGAGATGATAATTTCTGCTGGTTAAGAATCATTATCGGAATCATCTAAATTATTGGACATCGTGGAGAAATCCGTAAAATGGTCCGGACTATCAATATGAGTATCAGAAAACCAAATGAAACCTTCAGTGAATGTTTGCAGGGTGATATAACCATAGAACATCATTGCTTAGTGCATGTAACTGTGGCGCCAGTTTATTCCCGTCTTTTGTTACAACCATTAGGAAATAATTTTTTTTAAAAAAAAATCTTGTGTTTAAAAGATTGTAGGAAGTAGCTGAAATTAAAATCTTTATATATAAAAATCTTCTGTGCGTGTGTATGTAATTGAACTCCTCCTAAACAACTGGACCGATTTTGATGAAATTTTGTGTGTGCGTTCCAGTAGATTCGAGAATGGTTTAGATTCACATTTCGTCGAAATTGATTCAGTACTTTTTTAGTAATTAGGCAAAAACTAATAGTTAGTGATTTTTCGTTAATTAAAAGTGCTATATATATTAAAGAAAGTCAGGATTTCGTATTAATCATAGCACAATAAAATCTACCGATCCAAAAATCTTGAAAATTGGGGTAAAAATACTTCTTATAACATTGAGTTCCGCTAAAAAGGGATTTTCGAAAATTCCACCCCAAAGATGAATAGAAAAGAGAACGAACTTTTAAAAAATTCCATAAAAATCGGCTTTTGTAGTTATTTTTCAACTGATAACATATTTTAGTGCATTTTTTCATTCTGAATCGAATGGTACTAAGCAAATTCGTTTAAATCCAGCAGTTCGTGAGATAATTCACATTTTCCTAGTTTGGCGATGTCTTAGGCGCAAAAGCCTGAAATTTTCAATGCTCATCTTTATATATATAAATCTTCTGTGCGTGTGTATGTAATTGAACTCCTAAACAACCGGACCAATTTATATGAAATTTTGTGTGTGCGTTCCAGTAGATTCGAGAATGGTTTAGATTCACATTTCGTCGAAATTGATTCAGTACTTTTTTAGTAATTAGGCAAAAACTAATAGTTAGTGATTTTTCGTTAATTAAAAGTGCTATATACACTGGCGGAAAAAAAAATCCCAACACCAATAAAGACTTGTGTTAGCTAAACGAAATTTTGTAGGCGTGTTTATACATCTGAAAGACGACATTGATTTAAATTTCATGCTTCGCGCATACGTGTGGTGCTAGTATCGCCACTCACAACTTTAAAACCAGGTTTGCTTTAAATGCGTGCTGTAAAGTTTGTGAGCATTATTTGATCTACAAAATTTGATGGATTGAGTTGAGATTGATCATGAATGCCTTTAAGAAGACGAAGAAGCTATTATCATCAACTCCCAGAGTTGGAAAGAGGTCGTAAAGTAGGGCTACGAGAAAGTGGATTTTCTTTCCGCGATTTTTCAGAAAGACTTGGACGGAATGCATCGACTGTGTATGATTGTTGGGAGTAGGGGTCAAGGGATGGTACTGCCTCAAGAAGACTAGGCTCCAGGTGAGCATGTGGCACTACTGAGAGGGAAGTCCGTCGTATTCGGCGTACGGCTGTGGTGCATCGTATTGCGTCTGCGACAGAAATTCGAGCTGCAGTTGGCACCAAAGTGACACAACGAACTGTTATAAATCGGTTACTTCAAGGGCAGCTCGATGCAAGGCATGCATTCCACTGACTCGAAGTCATTGCAGTTTGCGACGCCAATGATGTCAAGCCAGAGCTCACTGGAGGATGAAGTGGAGATCTGTTTTGTTTTCTGATGAAAGCATGTTCTAGCTTGGTGCCAATAATGGTCGTGTGCTGGTCAGAAGGAGGCCAGGGGAACGCCAGCAACCAAACTGTCTGCAGCCTAAACACACTGGATCTACAATCTGGAGTCATGGTCTAGGGAGCAATTCCCTATGACAGCAGAAGCACTCTCGTGGGTCTCTCAAACACACTGACTGCAAATGTATACGTCAGTCTGGTAATTCAACCTGTAAGAGGAGATTTCAACAGGATAACGCTCGCCCTCATGCCGCTGTTGTAACGCAATGTGTTCTACAGAGTGTCGACATGTTACTTTGGCCAGCCAGATCACCAGATCTGTCTCCCATTGATCACGTATAGGATATCATTGGATGAGAACTTCGGTGTCATCCCCAGCCAGCACTGACCATCACAGTATTGACACAACAAATACAACAAGCATGTAACTCCATATTACAAAGTGACATTCGGCACCTGTATGACACAATGCATGCACGTGTGCAGGCTTGCATTCAAAATTCGGGCGGTTATAGCAACTATTAATGTAACAGCATTTCACATTTGAAATGCATTTTATTGACCTTAAATTAACCTGTGATCTCGAAAATCTAATCAATTAAACATGTTAACTAGACAAATGCACTGTCCAAATTTCATTACTCTACAATAAGTTTTTCTTGGTGTTGGGATTTTTTTTTCCGTCAGTGTATATTAAAGAAAGTCAGGATTTCGTATTAATCATAGCACAATAAAATCTACCGATCCAAAAATCTTGAAAATTGAGGTAAAAATACTTCTTATAACATTGAGTTCCGCTAAAAAGGGATTTTCGAAAATTCCACCCCAAAGATGAATAGAAAAGAGAACGAACTTTTAAAAAATTCCATAAAAATCGGCTTTTGTAGTTATTTTTCAACTGATAACATATTTTAGTGTATTTTTTCATTCTGAATCGAATGGTACTAAGCAAATTCGTTTAAATCCAGTAGTTCGTGAGATAATTCACATTTTCCTAATTTGGCGATGTCTTCGGCGCAAAAATCTGAAATTTTCAATGCTTATCTTTATATATAAAAATCTTCTGTGCGTGTGTATGTCACTGAACTCCTCCTAAACAACTGGACCGATTTTAATGAAATTTTGTGTGTGTGTTCAAGTGGATTTGAGAATGGTTTAGATTCACATTTTATCGAATTTGATTCAGTACTTTTTTTGTAATTAGGCAAAAACTAATAGTTAGTGATTTTTCGCTAATTAAAAGTGTTGAATAAGTTCGATGAATGGAGTGCGGACGGAATGTCGGAGCGGTCTATGGCGCCAGATTTAAGCTCAGCTTCTTGAAGAAAGAGATCGCGTGTTCGAACCCCACTGCTGACAAACGTGTATGCTTTACAATAATATTTACTGTATTATAATTTTGATTAACCGACTTCAGACAATCGTTAACTTTTAACTAAAAAGAGAAAAATAAACTTTTCTATCAAAACTTGAACCGACTTCAAAAACTAATGAAGAGTAAAAAATAATTTCCTTACATAATTGTAATAAGAAATTAAATTAAGAGCGTAGTGTTTATTCTGCGTTATTACCATATTTACGTACATTTATTTGATTTTCTGGAGTCGGTGCCAAGAAGGATAACGTCTGTCGGTGACAGGACAACGTCTGTCGGGTGCGCTAGTCTGTCTATACTAATAAAATAACAAATCGCTCTGTGTGTGTGCCGGGCTTGGCCCGTGGCCCGTAGCCGGCCCGGCGGAATTGTTTCAAATCTTCTAACGGGCCGGGCCGGGCCGGGCCGGCAGAATCAGAATAGTTTTCTCAACGGGCCGGGCCGGGCCGACAAACAAAATAAACGGGCCGGAAAAAAAATTGAACGGGCCATACGGGCCGATAAAAAAATTTTCGGGCCTACCGGCCTGTTCTGAAGATTTCAGCATATCTTGAAAAGATATCTTAAGCATGCGTTGAAAATATGACCTATTTTCAACGCAAATGGTTTTAACGAGAACAAATATAAATGTGCGTCACGAGCCATACTAGTTTGACAGCATCAATATAAAAATGTAACTTGTACAGTGTGAGATCGGCATCGGACAGTTAACTCATACCGGGCCGAGATCAAGCTTGCATTATTTTTCTACATATAGACTTGCCGGACCGGAACAAGACTTAATTGTTCTCAAAATCTGTAGGGCAGACAACATGATTTATAAAATTATTAACAGCGATAAGGAACTTATGTTAGATTAATCTTTGGATATATACTTCTTGATGGTTTTTAAATTAATTTCTCAATAACGCGAAAGTTTGGCACATTTTCAGATTAATTTTAAATTGTAAAAATATAAAAGTGATAAGCCTGACTATTGATGGCATTTGGAATCGAATAGCATTTTTTATTTTTGATGAATAAAATACTTGCATAAATTTGTTCAGATACAATAGTTTCTCAAATGGTTGCAGGTTTTTCTCCCTTCCCATGCTATCGCTTCCGGAAATTATATTGAAAATGCTAACTATAGCAATAATTTATTTCCTTTCAGTATTCTTAAATTGCTTGTATCAAAAAACGGATAATGCCACTTGATTATATAGTTTCTGAATAAAGATACCTGCTGTGCGTTTCTGAGAAAAAATTAATTTAGAAATGTATCAGAAAGGCGCATATTTGAGTTAACGAATGAATTTGGATTTAAAATCTTTAATTAAATGATATAGAAATATTTTTATAAATCTTCTTTTATTAAACAGCTTCAAAAGTTACGATGTTTTTAACTTTTTTTTTTTATTCTAAGCCATAATAATTTTTTGATGAATCTTTATTTGATTGTTGAAAGCCTAAGAATTTTAGTAATCACTAATGTTGCTAATGTGTATTTCCTGTAAAATATACTGTTAAATCATTCCATAGATGTGTATGCAGTATTCTTAAAAAAAATCTTAATTATATGAAAAAAAATCTGATTTTTTTAGAAATCGTAGAAATTGTAACGGGCCAAAACGGGCCGGGCCTGTTTTCACTGATTTCTGTACGGACCGGGCCCGGCCTAAAATATAAAAATTTAAACGGGCCGGGCCCGGGCCGAACTTTTGAGTTTTATAACGGGCCGGGTCGGGCCGAAAAATTTTCCTATGGGCCGGGCCGGGCCCGGGCCTGGAAATTCCGGCCCGTGCAGACCTCTAGTGTGTGCGTTTGTGTGTATGCGATAGTTAGAGAAAACTACGTCACGTACCAGGTTCAAGTTTTTTATGAAGATTGTCCAAGATCTTTCCTACTGTACCTGACCCTCAGAATTTTAAAATCTTATACTATAATGCGAGCAAAAATTGTGTGTGTGTGTGGGTAAATTTTATCTCAAAAACGGCTCTAACGATTTTCGCAAAAATTTGGATTTTACCATTTTTGGGCACGAGAAGACCATTGGGCTAGGTCCCATGTTCGGGAAAATTCGATTACTGGGTCATTTTGGATCACAATGTTTCAGGATCAAGCTATTTATATCTATAGAACGGCTGGATCGATTTTAAGGAAATTTTGTACCCAATCGTTTTTTGGCACGAGACAACTATTGGGCTGGGTCACATGTTCGAAAAATTTCGATTAGTGGGTCATTATGGGGTCATTATGGGTCAAGCCATTTTTATCTAAAAAACGGCTCTAACGATTTCGACCAAATTTTATATTGTATCGCTTTGGATTACAAGAAGACCATTGGGTTAGGTAACATGTTCGAGAAAATTCGGTTAGTGGGTCATTTTTGGGGTCATTGTGGGTCATGCTATTTTTATCTAGAGATCTTCTGACGCAATTTTGACTAAAAATTGCATTCTATGGTTTTCGGGTACAAGAAAAACATTGGGCTAGGTTACATGTTCGAGAAAAAAATTTAATGGGTCATATTGGGTAATTAAGAGTCTGGGTCAAGCTATTTATATTTAAAGAAAAGCGTGATCGATTATAACGAAATTTTGTATGTAGCAGTTTTTTGACATGAGAAAACTAATAGGTTAAATCAAATGTTTGAGAGATTTCGATTATAAGAGTCATTTGTGGGTCATGATGTGTCATAATGGGTCATGGTCAAGCTATAGCTAAAGAACAGGTGGATCGATTTTAACGAAATTTTGTATACAACATTTTTTTGGCACGAGAAAACTATTGGGCTAGGTCTCATGTTCGAGAAATTTCGATTACTGGGTCATTTTGGGTCATAAAGGATCTGGGTCGAACTATTTATATTTAAAGAACGGCAGGATCGATTTTCACGAAATTTTGTACGTAACAGTTTTTAGACACGAGAAAACTAATGGGCTAAGTGACATGTTTGAGAAATTTAGATTATAAGGATAATTTGTGGGTCATGATGGGTAATAATGGGTCATGATCAAGCTATATCTAAAGGACGGGTGGGTCAATTTTAAGAAAATTTTGAATAGAACATTTTTGGGTACAAGAAAACTATTGGGCTAGGTCACATGTTCGAGAAATTCCGGTTAGTGGGTCACTTTTGGGTCATTTTGTCAAAATAAGGGTTCCTATGACTTTGACCAAGTTTCGTACTCTATTGTTTTGGATTACTAAAATTTTATTGGGTAAAATAACATGTTAGACACTATTCAATTAATGGGTCAAGCTAATTTTATCTAGAAAATTAGCTTGCGCAATTTTGACTAAATTTTGAATTCTATCGTTTTCGGGCTCTAGAAAATCATTGGTTTCAGTCAGATGTTCGAGAAAATTCGATTAACGGGTCATTTGGGGTCATAATGGGTTAAGATTAAACTAATCATATCTAAAAAACGGCTTTGTCGATTTTATTTAAATTTTGTATCCAACCGTTTATCGGCACGCAAAAACGAACGGGCTAGGTCACGTGTTCGAAAGATTTCGATTAGAAGGGTCATTTGTGGGTTATTATGGGTCATGCTAATTTCATCTGGAAAATGGCTCTCACCATTTTGAATATAATTTGTTTTATATAGTTTTCCTGCAACAGAAAAACATTGGGCTAGAACACATGCTCGCAAAAATTCGATTAGTGGGTCATTTGGGGTTATGATGGCTCAGGGTCATTCTAATTATATGTAACAACGACATAATCAATTTTATCTAAATTTTGTAAAGAATCTTTTTTTTTTTTTTTGTCACGAGAAGACTATTGGGCTGAGTTGCATATTAAAAAAATATATTAATGGATCATTTCGGCTTCATTGAGGAATGTTGTCAAGCTGATTTTGCCTAAGAAATGGCTTAAACGATTTTCATTCAATTTTATATTTTACTGTTTTTGATTACCTAAAGACAATTGAGCTAAGTCACGTTTGATCAAATTTCATTAGTGGGTCATTTTTTGCAATATGGGTCAGGACCACAAGAGTCATACAGCCAATAAGTTGGCGGCTTTTGACAAAATATTGGCGACATTTGGCTGAAAAACCGACATTAAGATTACGGAAGCCAAAACACGTATTTGGCATCAGGTGTAAGAATGTCGCCAAATTTGGCTATATCTGGCAAACAATATTGTCTTTCAGAATGTGAAGAAATTTTTATACATTCTTAATAGGATTCAAAATGGTTAAACCAATCAAAGTCGAGCTAAAAAAAGTAATTTGGATCGATGTCCGTTCGTTGTAAATTTTAAAATAATGTAAAAATGTGCATACATACATAGTTGTCTTATTGATTGTTTTCGTAAATAATACTATTATAAACAACATATTTTATAGTAATAATACAGAGAAACTGATAAAGTGAAAATACTATATCGCATTGAACACAAAGTTAATTTTGACCGAGTTAAGCTCGGTCATTCCTGCTAGTTTTAATAATTAGTTGAGAAATTAATTAAAATCCTTAAATTAGAAGAAAGGGAAAATACTCATAATCCAATAAGAGCATAGATTTTTATCAAACCACAGAATACTTCTTCGAAAACGCAAAGAAAAGGAAAAGGGTTAATGTAAATACAGGGTTGCCATGGCGATGAATACTAGGCTTTTTAATAAAGGACTGTATTTTAAATTCTTCTGGGCCTAAAAACTCAAAAATTAGACAGTTACATGCAGAAAAAATTCCCCTTTCAGAAATTCTAAAAATTATTTTCATACTCCTGTAAATAGTTGAAAAATCCGTAAAAATCCATTTATAAAAACTCATTTTATTTCCATTCAAAGAAACAGTATTTCCATAAATATTTCTGGAATTAGAGCAGGTATCTTGGAATGCAGACAGCTGGGCGTCCGATACCCTAATAGCATGCATGGTCACAGTGACGTCATTGTGAGTCACTTTGGTCACATTGCATCTGTGACCAAAAAGCCACCTCTCAATGACGTCACATTGTGACTGAGACGTGATTTTCTTAAAAATCTTTAGAAATGTATAAATATCCTTCAAAACATGTTATTTACTTTAAAAAACATGTTTCTGGCAATTTAAATATCGTCGCTTTTGTCACAGTTTCGTCACAATGTTAATGTCAAATTAGTCACAAATGACACATTTTTCACAAATTTGTCACATTGTGAGCACTTTGTGAAACGTCACAAAAGAGTTCTAAAATGGCCATAACGACTTCACATTTTAGTCACTGTGACTTCACATCGACGTCACGTGACGTCACATCGACAATCGATGGTCACAAAGTCACAATGTGACTTCACAACGACGTTGCAGTGACGTCACCATGCTTTACGAGTAGTAGAGGCATTTTTAGACGATCTGTAAATATTTTCGAATTTTAAATTTATAAATTTAATTTTTATCAATTTAGATGACAAATTTTTCGCTGATTTCAAATGTGTAAATTTCTTCACATCCTCTTAATTACAACCTTAGATTTTAATTTTTAATTCGTTACTTGGATGACTTGCTTTATTTAAAAGCGAGTTTTTCGAAACGATAAATAGTTTTTATATCAGATTCTTTTGCACGTTATCTTTTTTTTTTAATACACCATTTGGATATTTTAAAGCTATGCATCGGAAAATGTCTTTAAACGCTGTTTTACGCTAACATCTAATTTTATAAAAATACAAGTTTTTTTTAAATAAAAAAATAGATTTTTAAAAAAAGAAAAAGAATTCTAAAACACAAATTAATTAGAATTCTAAAAAAAAAAAGAAAAAAAAAAGAAAAAAAAAGAAAAAACTTCACAAAAAGATAGTTTTCGAGCTTTCAAATAAAATATAACACATAGTACATATTTTAAAGAGTAGTGAGAATCAAATAAGGGGCGGGAAGATTTTTTAGGGGTAGCGGTCAAATACTTAAAATTGTACCGTTTCCTGCCATTTCAATTGCTGACTTTTCACTAAGCTCTGGGATAAATATTACTTATTTAATATAAAACTTTTAGATAGTTTATAACACATAACATAGATTTTAAAGAGTAAGGGACGTCAAATCAGTGTTGAATTCCTGAGAGGAATGTCCCGGGGGGACATTCCCCTCACGGAGCAATAAAATGTCCCCCCCCCGGAAAATTTGAAATTTTGCTTATTTAATGGTCAAAAAGTACAATTCACCCCGCCGGAACTCTATAATCCCCCCGGAGCCATTGAAGTCCCTCCCAGAGAAAAATGTCTGAATTCTGCGTCAAATTATGGGTAGGAGGCAGGCAATAATCATTTTAGGGAGGGCGTGATCAAATATTTAAAACCGTACCGTTTTAGATGCGGATTTTTCATAGCCCTGGGATAAACAATACTTATTTAATATGAAATTTAGAAAGTGTATCCCCTTATATGTTGATGTATATTAATTCATAATTGTTACCCCAATTTTCGAATTATTAATTCATCAAATATCTTTCTTAAGTTTACAAAAAGTTTTTTTTTTTTTTTAAGAAAAGAGTTCGCCCCTTGGTTCTGGAATACAAAACTAAAAGATTCTAGACACCCCCCCCCCTCCTTTTTCTGCCTTGTATGCGCAGCATTTCTGCTAAACAGTACCGTAGGCAACGGGATTCGTTTAGAGAAAGTTTTTTTTTTTTTAAGATTTTGCAGTGCATGATTTAGGTTTAATGAAGAATATTTTTACGGGCCCGGGGAACGCCGAGCGGCTCATCTAATATAGGATAGTATTTTATCTTCACACATTTTGTTAATTTAGTCACGTAATAATTTTACTCTTTTTTCTTTCATAAAACGAATAAAATAGGGGGGAGGCAGAGTGGGGGGTGACACACAAGACATCCATAATATGAATAAGCAGTTGCAGACCTTTCAAATGATGTGTCACACGATTGGTGTTGTAAAGAAATTAAAAATGTGCCCACCTGGGGGGCAGAGCGGAGGGGGGGGTGACACACAAGACATCCATAATATGAATAAGCAGTTGCAGACCTTTCAAATGATGTGTCAAACGACTGGTGTTGTAAAGAAATTAAAAATGTGTCCCCCCCCCCTTCTGGGGAGGCAGAGTGCGGGGTGGCACACAAGACATCCATAATATGAATAAGCAGTTGCAGACCTTTCAAATAAAGTGTCACACGACTGGTGCTGTAAAGAAATTAAAAATGTGCCCCCCTGGGGGGCAGAGCGGAGGGGGTGACACACAAGACATCCATAATATGAATAAGCAGTTGTAGACCTTTCAAATGATGTGTCACACGACTGGTATTGTAAAGAAATTAAAAATGTGCCCCCCTGGGGGCAGAGCGGAGGGGGACACAAAAGACATCCATAATAGGAAAAGGCAGTTTCAGACCTATCTAAAGATATGCAGCACGTGTGCTGTGGATAAAAATTTTAAAAGTTCCCCTTTCGGGGAGGACAATATCTAAAACGTGTAAATCCGACAACCTTTTTTTTTCGAGAGTCCGAAAAAAATAGTTCCGGATAATCGAGGTTACTGATATTAAATAGGCTTCGCCCGATTCTTACTTACTTAGTACATACAAAATTTTAAATCTCTATCTCCATTTGTTCGTGAGATTGAGCGTTTACAGACAGACAGACGGACGGCATTTTTTTTTTTATATATATAAATGTTTTTCGGAATCTCCAGTAACTGAAACGTGTAAATCCGTCATTTTTTTTTTCGAGAGTCCGAAAAAAATAGTTCCGGATAATCGAGGTTACTGATATTAAATAGGCTTTGTCCTATTCTTCCTTACTAAGTACATACACAATTTTAAGTCTCTATCTCCATTTGTTCGTGAGATAGAGCGTTTACAGACAGACAGACAGACGGCAATTTTTTTTTCTAAAAATATGTTTTTCGGAATCTCCAGTATCTGAAACGTGTAAATCCATTAAAAAAAAAATTTCTAGAGTCCGAAAAAGATAGTTCCGGATAATCGAGGTTACTGATATTTAATAGGCTTCATCCTATTCTTACTTACTAAGTACATACAAAATTTTGCAAATACAAATCGTCTAATCGGCTTGTTGGCTTATTGACCTGTCGGCTAATCGGCTTGTCGGCAAATTGACTTGTCGGCTAATCGTCTTGTCGGCTAATTGACCTGTCGGTTAAATGTTCTGTCGGCTAATCGTCTTGTCGGCTAATTGACCTGTCGGCTAAATGTCCCGTCGGCTAAATGTACGTTTCGGCCAAATGTCCTGTCGGCTAAATGTACATTTCGGCCAAATGTCCTGTCGGCTAAATGTACGTTTCGGCCAAATGTCCTGTCGGCTAAATGTACGTTTCGGCCAAATGTCCTGTCGGCTAAATGTACGTGTCTGCTAAATGTACTTGTCGGCTAAACGTCCTGTCGACTATTTTCTGTATGCTAATTGTCTTTCACCAAGGCAAAACGAATATATGTGTGGCTGCGGCCAAGTCCAGCTGTCACTTTTTCAGAGATGGCAAATACACAACATTCAAAAACTGGCGTTTTATACATAAGGCACGGCTGGGCTTGCTCTATCAACTGAATGCCATCAAGAAAGCCCGTGGCCACACTAACATTAAATGTAGAAAATGTCCACTGCCGGAGACTTTACCTCATGTGTTAAACCACTGTATGGTACATAGTACTCTATATAAAAAGCGCCACAATGCAGTGGTCAGTCGTATCAAAAAAGCTGCCTCTGGTAGATGGACCATCCTTGGTGAGGATCAAGTAATTGGGACTCAAAACTGCCGACCCGATCTTATTCTCCAAAAAGATAATGACATTTTAATTATTGATGTGACGTGCCCATTCGAGAATGGAGCGGAAGCCTTTTCGATTGCCAGAAAAAGGAAGGAAGACAAATAAGCTAATTTAGCTCATGAACTTACAGTAAATAACAAAAGAGTACGAGTTGAAGCGATCGTGGTCGGTGCCCTTGGATCTTGGGACCCTAAAAATGACAGAGTCATCCGGAGATTATGCTCAGAAAATTATGCAAAAATGATGAGGAAAATTATTGTTTCTGAGACCATAAGTTACTCTCAGGACGTCTATTTTGAACACACCCGGATGACTGATGGTCCTCAAGATTCCGGGAGTCGTCATTAGCCAGCCTGCTGCCTGCCTTTTAATTCTATGTACATTGTATTATGTGTTTAAATAAAGTTTTATATGTGTTATATTTTTAAATAAAGTTTGTTAAACAAGGTTCGGAGATGGAGAACCATAGAACTGACTTAGGCCACATGGACACACACTTTTAATTTTTTTTTTTCCTTATTGGTCGCGATTAATTGTAAATTCCAGACCCACACGATGTAACATTTTTTCGTAGTACCCTTTTCTGTATGCTAATTGTCTTGTCGGTGATTTGGTTGTCGGCTAAATGTCTGCGACCGGATAGAAATACACCGTTTGTTGCAATATGCTTGGGATACAGTAAATTTTCAGGCAGACAAGGTTACAAAATTAGTTCAAAATTTCAACAGCAGATGGCGCTGCAATCTGAAAAAAATCTAAAATACGATATTTTCCACATATCCGCCATACGCAGCAATAATATAACAGGAATAAAATCGACTGCAGTGCCATCTGTTTTTGAAAGTTGTAACTAATTTCGAAAGTTTATCTGCATCTAAATTTACATTTGTCCCAAGCACATTGCAACAAATGTTGTATTTCTATCGTTACCCGTTTAATTTTTATTGATTTTTCAAATATACCGGGCATTTTTGTAAAAATGGATATATTGTCAAGCGCACTACCAATTATGTGCATTTATTATTTTTTGTGTTAGATATTTTATATTTTTTTATTATTTATATGAAATATTTTTAAGCTATTGCATAGTTTTTATCGCGGGCTTTGAGCGCGGTGACCGAATCCAAAAATTCCGTAACGCGAAAAATCCTAACACATCGGTAACGAAAAAACCTAACACTCGGCTACCGTCGTTTCCTTTCGGAAAACTTCGGAACGGTATCCTTCGGTAGACTTCGGCAGACATTGACGCGGTATTTTTCAGATATTAGAATATCAAGTCTCAAACTTATGTTTCTTATGATCTAATTTTCATAGCGCGGCCAAATTTTGTTTGGTAATTTATTATGAGACAATGTTTATTTTGGTGGTCTTATTTATTTTGGTGACAAGAGACCCCCCCACCGTGAGGGTCGAAAAATTTAAAATGCTTATAACTCGCGATCTAACTTTCGTAGCTCGGCCAAACTTTGTTTGGTAATTTATTATGAGACATTGTTAATTTCTGGTGACAGGATACACCCCACGGTGAGGGTCGAAAAATTTAAAATGCTTATAACTCGCGATCTAATTTTCGTAGCGCGGCCAAATTTCGTTTGGTTATTTATTATGGGACAGTGTTGATTGTTGGTGACAGAAGACACCAACCGGTGAGGGTCGAAAAATTAAAAATGCTTATAACTCGCGATCTAATTTTGGTAGCTTGGCAAAATATTGTTTGGTAATTTATTATAAGACAGTGTTAATTTTTGGAGACAGGAGACCCCCCACGGTGAGGGTCGAAAAATTTAAAATGCTTATATCTCGCGATCTAATTTTCGTAGCGCGGCCAAATTTTGTTTGGTAATTTATTATGGGACAGTGTATATTTTTGGTGACAGGAGATCCTCCAAGGTGAGGGTCGAAAAATTTAAAATGCTTATAACTCACGATCTAATTTTTGTAGCGCGGCCAAATTTTGTTTGAAAATTTATTATGAGGCAGTGTTAATTTTTGGGGAAATTAGACCCCCCCCCACGATGAGGGTCGAAAAATTTTAAATGCTTATAACTCACGATCTAATTTTCGTAGCGCGGCCAAATTTTGTTTGCTAATTTAATATGAGACTGTTAATTTTTGGTGACAGGAGAGCCCCCACGGTGAGGGTCGAAAAATTTAAAATGCTTGTAACTCACGATCTAATTTTCGTAGCGCGGCCAAATTTTGTTTGGTAATTTATTATGAGACAGTGTTAATTTTTGGTGACAGGAGACCCCCAATGGTGAGGGTCGAAAAATTTAAAATGCTTATAACTCACGATCTAATTTTCGTAGCGCGGCCAAATTTTGTTTATTCATTTATTATGAGTCAGTGTTAAGTTTTGGTGACAGGAGACCCTCACGGTGAGGGTCGAAAAATTTAAAATGCTTATAACTCGCGATCTAATTTTGGTAGCTTGGCAAATTTTGTTTGGTAATTTTTTATGAGACATTGTTAATTGTTGGTGACAGAAGACCCCCCCCTATGGTGAGGGTCGAAAAATTTAAAATGCTTATAACTCGCGATCTAATTTTCGTAGCGCGGCCAAATTTTGTTTGGTAATTTATTATGAGACATTGTTAATTTCTAGTGACAGGAGACACCCCACGGTGAGGGTCGAAAAATTTGAAATGCTCATAACTCGCGATCTAATTTTCGTAGCGCGGCCAAATTTTGTTTGGTAATTTATTATGAGACATTGTTAATTGTTGGTGACAGAAGACACCCTACGGTGAGGGTCGAAAAATTAAAAATGCTTATAACTCGCGATCTAATTTTGGTAGCTTGGCAAAATATTGTTTGGTAATTTATTATAAGGCAGTGTTAATTTTTGGTGACAGGAGACCCCCCACGGTGAGGGTCGAAAAATTTAAAATGTTTATAACTCGCGATCTAATTTTTGTAGCGCGGCCAAATTTTGTTTATTCATTTATTATGAGTCAGTGTTAAGTTTTGGTGACAGGAGACCCTCACGGTGAGGGTCGAAAAATTTAAAATGCTTATAACTCGCGATCTAATTTTCGTAGCGCGGCCAAATTTTGTTTTGTAATTTATTTTGAGTCTGTTAATTTTTGGTGACAGGAGAACCCCCACGGTGAGGGTCGAAAAATTTAAAATGCTTCTAACTCACGATCTAATTTTCGTAGCGCGGCCAAATTTTGTTTATTCATTTATTATGGGTCAGTGTTAAGTTTTGGTGACAGGAGACCCTCACGGTGAGGGTCGAAAAATTTAAAATGCTTATAACTCGCAATCTAATTTTCGTAGCGCGGCCAAATTTTGTTTGGTAATTTATTTTGAGACTGTTAATTTTTGGTGACAGGAGACCCCCCACGGTGAGGGTCGAAAAATTTAAAATGCTTATAACTCACGATCTAATTTTCGTAGCGCGGCCAAATTTTGTTTATTCATTTATTATGAGTCAGTGTTAAGTTTTGGTGACAGGAGACCCTCACGGTGAGGGTCGAAAAATTTAAAATGCTTATAACTCGCGATCTAATTTTCGTAGAGCGGCCAAATTTTGTTTGGTAATTTATTTTGAGACTGTTAATTTTTCGTGACAGGAGACCCCTCACGGTGAGGGTCGAAAAATTTAAAATGCTTATAACTCACGATCTAATTTTCGTAGCGCGGCCAAATTTTGTTTATTCATTTATTATGAGTCAGTGTTAAGTTTTGGTGACAGGAGACCCTCACGGTGAGGGTCGAAAAATTTAAAATGCTTATAACTCACGATCTAATTTTCGTAGCGCGGCCAAATTTTGTTTGGTAATTTAATATGAGACTGTTAATTTTTGGTGAAAGGAGACCCCCACGGTGAGGGTCGAAAAATTTGAAATGCTTATAACTCGCGATCTAATTTTCGTATCGCGGCCAAATTTTGTTTTGTAATTTATTATGAGACATTGTTAATTTCTGGTGACAGGAGACACCCCACGGTGAGGATCGAAAAATTTAAAATGCTCATAACTCGCGATCTAATTTTCGTAGCACGGCCAAATTTTGTTTGGTAATTTATTAGGAGACATTGTTAATTGTTGGTGACAGAAGACACCCCACTGCGAGGGTCGAAAAATTAAAAATGCTTATAACTCGCGATCTAATTTTGGTAGCTTGGCAAAATATTGTTTGGTAATTTATTATAAGACAGTGTTAATTTTTGGTGACAGGAAACCCCCACCACGGTGAGAGTCGAAAAATTTAAAATGCTTATAACTCGCGATCTAATTTTCGTAACGCGGCCAAATTTTGTTTGGTAATTTATTATGAGATTTTGTTAATTTTTGGTGACAGGAGACCCCCACGGTGAGGGTCGAAAAATTTAAAATGTTTATAACTCGCGATCTAATTTTCGTAGCGCGGCCAAATTTTGTTTGGTAATTTTTTATGAGACAGTGTTAATTTTTGGTGACAGGAGACCCCCCCACCGTGAGGGTCGAAAAATTTAAAATGCTTATAACTCGCGATCTAATTTTCGTAGAGCGGCCAAATTTTGTTTGGTAATTTATTTTGAGACTGTTAATTTTTCGTGACAGGAGACCCCTCACGGTGAGGGTCGAAAAATTTAAAATGCTTATAACTCACTATCTAATTTTCGTAGCGCGGCCAAATTTTGTTTATTCATTTATTATGAGTCAGTGTTAAGTTTTGGTGACAGGAGACCCTCACGGTGAGGGTCGAAAAATTTAAAATGCTTATAACTCGCGATCTAACTTTCGTAGCTCGGCCAAACTTTGTTTGGTAATTTATTATGAGACATTGTTAATTTCTGGTGACAGGATACACCCCACGGTGAGGGTCGAAAAATTTAAAATGCTTATAACTCGCGATCTAATTTTCGTAGCGCGGCCAAATTTCGTTTGGTTATTTATTATGGGACAGTGTTGATTGTTGGTGACAGAAGACACCAACCGGTGAGGGTCGAAAAATTAAAAATGCTTATAACTCGCGATCTAATTTTGGTAGCTTGGCAAAATATTGTTTGGTAATTTATTATAAGACAGTGTTAATTTTTGGAGACAGGAGACCCCCCACGGTGAGGGTCGAAAAATTTAAAATGCTTATATCTCGCGATCTAATTTTCGTAGCGCGGCCAAATTTTGTTTGGTAATTTATTATGGGACAGTGTATATTTTTGGTGACAGGAGATCCTCCAAGGTGAGGGTCGAAAAATTTAAAATGCTTATAACTCACGATCTAATTTTTGTAGCGCGGCCAAATTTTGTTTGAAAATTTATTATGAGGCAGTGTTAATTTTTGGGGAAATTAGACCCCCCCCCCACGATGAGGGTCGAAAAATTTTAAATGCTTATAACTCACGATCTAATTTTCGTAGCGCGGCCAAATTTTGTTTGCTAATTTAATATGAGACTGTTAATTTTTGGTGACAGGAGAGCCCCCACGGTGAGGGTCGAAAAATTTAAAATGCTTGTAACTCACGATCTAATTTTCGTAGCGCGGCCAAATTTTGTTTGGTAATTTATTATGAGACAGTGTTAATTTTTGGTGACAGGAGACCCCCAATGGTGAGGGTCGAAAAATTTAAAATGCTTATAACTCACGATCTAATTTTCGTAGCGCGGCCAAATTTTGTTTATTCATTTATTATGAGTCAGTGTTAAGTTTTGGTGACAGGAGACCCTCACGGTGAGGGTCGAAAAATTTAAAATGCTTATAACTCGCGATCTAATTTTGGTAGCTTGGCAAATTTTGTTTGGTAATTTTTTATGAGACATTGTTAATTGTTGGTGACAGAAGACCCCCCCCCATGGTGAGGGTCGAAAAATTTAAAATGCTTATAACTCGCGATCTAATTTTCGTAGCGCGGCCAAATTTTGTTTGGTAATTTATTATGAGACATTGTTAATTTCTAGTGACAGGAGACACCCCACGGTGAGGGTCGAAAAATTTGAAATGCTCATAACTCGCGATCTAATTTTCGTAGCGCGGCCAAATTTTGTTTGGTAATTTATTATGAGACATTGTTAATTGTTGGTGACAGAAGACACCCTACGGTGAGGGTCGAAAAATTAAAAATGCTTATAACTCGCGATCTAATTTTGGTAGCTTGGCAAAATATTGTTTGGTAATTTATTATAAGGCAGTGTTAATTTTTGGTGACAGGAGACCCCCCACGGTGAGGGTCGAAAAATTTAAAATGTTTATAACTCGCGATCTAATTTTTGTAGCGCGGCCAAATTTTGTTTATTCATTTATTATGAGTCAGTGTTAAGTTTTGGTGACAGGAGACCCTCACGGTGAGGGTCGAAAAATTTAAAATGCTTATAACTCGCGATCTAATTTTCGTAGCGCGGCCAAATTTTGTTTTGTAATTTATTTTGAGTCTGTTAATTTTTGGTGACAGGAGAACCCCCACGGTGAGGGTCGAAAAATTTAAAATGCTTCTAACTCACGATCTAATTTTCGTAGCGCGGCCAAATTTTGTTTATTCATTTATTATGGGTCAGTGTTAAGTTTTGGTGACAGGAGACCCTCACGGTGAGGGTCGAAAAATTTAAAATGCTTATAACTCGCAATCTAATTTTCGTAGCGCGGCCAAATTTTGTTTGGTAATTTATTTTGAGACTGTTAATTTTTGGTGACAGGAGACCCCCCACGGTGAGGGTCGAAAAATTTAAAATGCTTATAACTCACGATCTAATTTTCGTAGCGCGGCCAAATTTTGTTTATTCATTTATTATGAGTCAGTGTTAAGTTTTGGTGACAGGAGACCCTCACGGTGAGGGTCGAAAAATTTAAAATGCTTATAACTCGCGATCTAATTTTCGTAGAGCGGCCAAATTTTGTTTGGTAATTTATTTTGAGACTGTTAATTTTTCGTGACAGGAGACCCCTCACGGTGAGGGTCGAAAAATTTAAAATGCTTATAACTCACGATCTAATTTTCGTAGCGCGGCCAAATTTTGTTTATTCATTTATTATGAGTCAGTGTTAAGTTTTGGTGACAGGAGACCCTCACGGTGAGGGTCGAAAAATTTAAAATGCTTATAACTCACGATCTAATTTTCGTAGCGCGGCCAAATTTTGTTTGGTAATTTAATATGAGACTGTTAATTTTTGGTGAAAGGAGACCCCCACGGTGAGGGTCGAAAAATTTGAAATGCTTATAACTCGCGATCTAATTTTCGTATCGCGGCCAAATTTTGTTTGGTAATTTATTATGAGACATTGTTAATTTCTGGTGACAGGAGACACCCCACGGTGAGGATCGAAAAATTTAAAATGCTCATAACTCGCGATCTAATTTTCGTAGCACGGCCAAATTTTGTTTGGTAATTTATTAGGAGACATTGTTAATTGTTGGTGACAGAAGACACCCCACTGCGAGGGTCGAAAAATTAAAAATGCTTATAACTCGCGATCTAATTTTGGTAGCTTGGCAAAATATTGTTTGGTAATTTATTATAAGACAGTGTTAATTTTTGGTGACAGGAGACCCCCACCACGGTGAGAGTCGAAAAATTTAAAATGCTTATAACTCGCGATCTAATTTTCGTAACGCGGCCAAATTTTGTTTGGTAATTTATTATGAGATTTTGTTAATTTTTGGTGACAGGAGACCCCCACGGTGAGGGTCGAAAAATTTAAAATGTTTATAACTCGCGATCTAATTTTCGTAGCGCGGCCAAATTTTGTTTGGTAATTTTTTATGAGACAGTGTTAATTTTTGGTGACAGGAGACCCCCCCACCGTGAGGGTCGAAAAATTTAAAATGCTTATAACTCGCGATCTAATTTTCGTAGCGCGACCAAATTTTGTTTGGTAATTTATTAAGCTATTGCATAGCTTTTATCGCGGGCTTTGAGCGCGGCGACCGAATTATAGAATTCCGCAACGAGAAAAATTCCTAACAATCCGGCTAACGAAGTTTCAGTTTGGCAGACTTCGGGAAGGTATCCTTCGATAGACTTCAGCAGACATTGACGCGGTATTTTTGCATAAGTTGATAAAAAATGCTATGCAATAGCTTTACCGCGGCAGTCCCCGAGTGGCACACATATTTTTTTATTTTATATATTAGATATTTTATTTTTTACATTATTTATATTATTTATATGTAATTTTCTGGTGATCAGTGCTGAGTGAAGCGTCGACCTGGCCTTCAATCCCTGTCTGCGCCAACTATTGTTTGAAATTCGAACTAAAATAAAAAATTACGGTAAAAAAACTCCTGACATTATACATAACCCTCCTTCAAAAAATTTTTGAGTAGCTGTCTCCGTTTGCAAGTTATTGAATTTTAAAATCCATCAGTCATTTTTGGGACACCCGGTATGTATATATATTTATAAAACAGGAAAAACGAATGCGATTACATAGTTTCTGAACAATAGCTGCTAGTGTCATACACTTCCAAACAAAAATAATTTAGAACCTATGTCTTGAACTTTGTCAAAAACTTGACCGTTTGGATTGAAGAACATTTTTAAAACTATGAATTTATGTAAACTTCACACAATTCATATTTTCTAAGTTTATCAAAGGGTCAAGTACCCTTTAAACTAACAAAAAAGGTGCAAAAGTGACCTCTGGGAAAAATTTCAGTCATTCTATATCTAATTGACTTTTAATTGTTGATTTGAAGACATGGGTTAACAAAGGGTTGTAGTATCAAGTAAAATTGTTTAAAAAGTATATACATGTATAAAGATTTTTATTTGTTTTTAAAAATAGTACATTTTCTGGAAAAGTAATAGTCTTGCATGCATTGCACGGATAATTTTTCAAATTTGAATGGCTAAAACAAACCAATATATTTTTTTAATGAGTATAGATATAATATGTTTTCAAAATGATTTACAATGAAAAAAAATTAAACACTTAGATTAAAAAAATATTTAAATTCGAAACATCCATATTATTTAATTGAAAAATATAGTAGTGAATTCTAAACTTTTAACTTGAAAAATATAATAGTAGGTCCTTTTGTGCTTTTATATGTTTAATACATCCGAAGCAAATTTTGTGAAAATTTAGGGAAACGTTTTTCAGAAATCATGCGCGTAATAATCAAAGTCACTGTTTTGAGTTACTCATTGAACAATTAGGAGAAGCTGTAAGTGTTTTAGACATAACTTCTCTTCCAAGATAAATTTTCGCATGCAGTTTGTTTTAAAATTTTCTATATAGTCATATTAAATTATTATTAGTACCTTATAATTTCTATATAATCATATTAAATTATGAGGTACTTTTTGAAAAATTGATTTCTGGATACTTTAAAGGGTACCCCACTCCTTAATTTCAGATAAATAAATAATATTTCTTATTTAACTTTTATGAACCAATTATAAAATATATGTATTCATTTATTAAAAAAAAATAATAAAATAAAATAAAAATAATAAAAGAGTCAATATAAATGAAAAAAGCGTCCTTAATATCATACACAGTAAACAGGGTACATAATATATTGATTTTAAATAGTTAAAATGCTTCCTTGCATTTGACATACCTTACAACTTTTACTTACTCTTTGCAAAAGCCAAAATAGCAGTCAAGCATAAAATGTAAAATATTCTCCTATAACTCCTATTTTTGTTTAATTTCTTTTTGCTATACGAATTGGTCCTATGAAAAACTTGTCAATATAAAAGTTGTAGATATTTTTGAGAAGATGTAAAATAAATTTAATCAGATTTGATATCTTAAAAAATGACGGAGTTATGGATTTTTCTCTTTTTTCAGCGCCCTTTTTCTTTTCGTTTTTAATTTTTTTCGCCGGTAAAAGTTGGTCCTATCAAAACCTTGTAAATACAAAAGTTTTAGATAATTTTAAGAACATTTACAAAAAATTTAGTTGGACTTGATATCTTGAAAATTGACGAAGTTATGAATTTTTTTCTCTCAAAATCCCTGTTTTTTTCGCCCCTTGAGCCCACTTCTAAATTTATCAAAAATCTGTCATGCATATACTTTTGGCCCATTTTTAAGAAGTAATATAAACTTTAAACCGATTCGATATCTACTTTAATTAAGAAGTTATGGCGTTTTTTCGGTTTTCACAAAAACGCCCCCTATTCCGACCCCCTTGGTCCGATTTTGCCCATTAACGAACTTAGCCAAGATTTTATGCCCTTTGATTTTATGTACAAGTTTGGTGGAGATTGGTGAAAAATTATAGAAGTTATCGTGTCCATAAAAAAGTGAGATATATATATATATATAGACATAGATAGATAGATAGATAGATAGATATATAAACAGGTGCGATTGCAATAGGTAGTATTTCTTACGAAATCTACCTAAAAGCGAATAGATGATGGATATGAAGTGCGTTTCTTCTGAGGTTTTTATAGTGAACATAGACGATACGACACTAGTTCTGAAAAATGGAGTGTTAAAGGTTATATCTGAAGATTGAAAGCAAAATCAGTTTCGTTCTTGTCCAAAAATCAAAGTTTTGCCGGAAATTCGTTTACGAGAAAAAAGTTTTCAAAATTTATACCAAATCGAATTTTGACCAAAAATATCTGTGTTTCAAAAATTTCATTTTTTCTTTGTCAAAATTTTAACTTTATTTACAGATTTGAGCAGTATCGGTTAAAATGAGACAATCTGTATTTTTAGCTATGAACCTCACAATTTTTAGTTATTAAATTCGTTTCAAAACGATCACTTTGATACAATTTTCTGAAAAATCGATTCATAAAAAAAAAGGAAAACAAATGCGATTAGATAGTTTCTGAGCATCAAAATATCCTTCTTTCATGCATTTCCGAATAAAAACAAATTAGAACTAAAAAATAAATTACAACTATGTCATAAAGTTGAACTTTTTAACAGCCTTAAAACTATGAATTTATATGAACATCATGTAATTTATAATTTCTAAGTTTATAAATTTCAGTTAATTAAAAAATATTTTTATTAAACTTTAATTATGTAAACGGAAATTATATTCATTCATTTATGTATAAATTCATTTAAATAATAATAAATCATAATGGAAATAAGTTTCTATAATATCTGACACAGTGAAGAGGGTACATAATAAATTGATTTTAAAGAGTTTAAATGTTCTCTTGCGTTTGACATACCTTACAATTTTTACTCTCTTACTTTTTGCAAAGGCCAAAATAGCATTCAAACATTAAATGTAAAGCATTCTTCTTTCATCTTTTACATTTTGTTTTCGCTCTGCATTATATGTTATCATATCGTGCAGCCCGGCACATCCAAGAGTATGGGGGAAAGGAGGCATCGAAAACTAAATGGACGGCAAAGCTCAAAAATGCGAAAAGCGACCGACAATGATAAATGGATAGGGTGAATGAATGATGGATATGAAGTGCGTTACTTCTGAGTTTTTTATAGTGAACATAGACGATACGACACTAGTTCTGAAAAATGGAGTGTTAAAGGTTATATTCGGAGATCGAACGCAAAATCAGTTTCGTTCTTGGCCGAAAAATCAGCCTCAAAGTTCCGCCTAAAATTCGTTTTCAGCAAAAAAGGTTTCAATATTTCAGCCGGACCGAATCCCGGCCGAAAATATATATATTTAAAAAATTTCATTTCTTCTTTAGAAAAGTTTCAACAAGACTTAGCGATTTGAGCCGTAACGGTTCAAATGATACACTCTATATTTATAGCTATGACTTTCACTGTTTATAATTATTAAATTCGTTTCAAAATGCACACTTTGACACTATTTCCACAGTCATCGAAAACTAAATTGACGGAAAAGTTCAAAAATGTGAAAAGCAGCCGACAATCATAAATGGATGGGGTAAATAGATTATGAATATGAAGTGAATTCCTTCAGATGATTTTATTGCGAAACATAGACGATACGACACTTGTGATAAAAAATGGAGTACTAAGGGTCATATCTAGAGATCAGCTGAAAATTGAGTTCCGTTTACGGCCGGAGTGTTTCTCCGAAAAATCGATGTCGGCGAAAACGTTTTGTAATTTTTGGCCGAACCAAACCTATATTCCAAAAATCTAATTTCTTCATGCATAAATTTTATTTATTATTCACAGATTCGAGCTGCATCGGTCTAATGAGACACTGAAATTATATTTTTATAGCTGAAAAATGCACTGTTTATAATTTTCAGAATAATAATTATAAATAATAGTTCCGGATAATCGAGGTTATTGATATTCAACAGGAGGCCGGACCGAATCTTGACCGAAACTAACTGTATTCCAAAAAAATTCTTTTCTTCTTTTTGAAATATACATTTTTGATTACAGATTCGAGATGTATCGGCTCAAATGAGACACTCTCTATTAATAGCTATGAACTTGTATTCTATGAGCACTGTTTATAATATCAGTCATGACTTACTAAAGCTGTGAGTGCAAATTATAAAACAAGGAATGTATATAAAAACAAATGTTGGAGATGATTTTCATATTTTCATTTGAAGCTGCATTTTTTTTTTTTTCAGATTGAACAGATTTTTTTTCTTTGAAATCACAGAAGTCTTTCGAATACTTTTCGGAGAATGTTATTGTAAAACAGATAATCATTATAAAGGATAAATCGATGCATGTATGGGTGATTCTCAAAATAGGGGACAATTTATGTCTTTCGGCATACAAAAAAAATTGAGAGGTTTTCTGTCATGTTTTTATATTTAGATATGTTTTTCTTAATATTATTCATTATTTGCACTCAAGAATTACTCACCTTTTAGTTAAAAACACCTTAAAAGAACAGAATAAAGATTCAAAATGTCATTAGCATGGATGTCCACAGCAGCTGTGCCTTGTGTATACTAGCATTTTTCAAGAGTTAATATGATGTTTATAAAATAAACAAATGTTATTCTTTCTTTATATTAATCAAGGAGAGGATTTATCCAATAAATTTCTTTTTAAAAATAAAATTATAGTACATAAAAAAAGAATTAAAGTTTGTCCTCCATATTCGATTTTCAAAACAAGCTCATACTAACTTTAAACCGATTCGATATCTACTTTAATTAAGAAGTTATGGCGTTTTTTCGGTTTTCACAAAAACGCCCCCTATTCCGACCCCCTTGGTCCGATTTTGCCCATTAACGAACTTAGCCAAGATTTTATGCCCTTTGATTTTATGTACAAGTTTGGTGGAGATTGGTGAAAAATTATAGAAGTTATCGTGTCCATAAAAAAGTGAGATATATATATATATATAGACATAGATAGATAGATAGATAGATAGATATATAAACAGGTGCGATTGCAATAGGTAGTATTTCTTACGAAATCTACCTAAAAGCGAATAGATGATGGATATGAAGTGCGTTTCTTCTGAGGTTTTTATAGTGAACATAGACGATACGACACTAGTTCTGAAAAATGGAGTGTTAAAGGTTATATCTGAAGATTGAAAGCAAAATCAGTTTCGTTCTTGTCCAAAAATCAAAGTTTTGCCGGAAATTCGTTTACGAGAAAAAAGTTTTCAAAATTTATACCAAATCGAATTTTGACCAAAAATATCTGTGTTTCAAAAATTTCATTTTTTCTTTGTCAAAATTTTAACTTTATTTACAGATTTGAGCAGTATCGGTTAAAATGAGACAATCTGTATTTTTAGCTATGAACCTCACAATTTTTAGTTATTAAATTCGTTTCAAAACGATCACTTTGATACAATTTTCTGAAAAATCGATTCATAAAAAAAAAGGAAAACAAATGCGATTAGATAGTTTCTGAGCATCAAAATATCCTTCTTTCATGCATTTCCGAATAAAAACAAATTAGAACTAAAAAATAAATTACAACTATGTCATAAAGTTGAACTTTTTAACAGCCTTAAAACTATGAATTTATATGAACATCATGTAATTTATAATTTCTAAGTTTATAAATTTCAGTTAATTAAAAAATATTTTTATTAAACTTTAATTATGTAAACGGAAATTATATTCATTCATTTATGTATAAATTCATTTAAATAATAATAAATCATAATGGAAATAAGTTTCTATAATATCTGACACAGTGAAGAGGGTACATAATAAATTGATTTTAAAGAGTTTAAATGTTCTCTTGCGTTTGACATACCTTACAATTTTTACTCTCTTACTTTTTGCAAAGGCCAAAATAGCATTCAAACATTAAATGTAAAGCATTCTTCTTTCATCTTTTACATTTTGTTTTCGCTCTGCATTATATGTTATCATATCGTGCAGCCCGGCACATCCAAGAGTATGGGGGAAAGGAGGCATCGAAAACTAAATGGACGGCAAAGCTCAAAAATGCGAAAAGCGACCGACAATGATAAATGGATAGGGTGAATGAATGATGGATATGAAGTGCGTTACTTCTGAGTTTTTTATAGTGAACATAGACGATACGACACTAGTTCTGAAAAATGGAGTGTTAAAGGTTATATTCGGAGATCGAACGCAAAATCAGTTTCGTTCTTGGCCGAAAAATCAGCCTCAAAGTTCCGCCTAAAATTCGTTTTCAGCAAAAAAGGTTTCAATATTTCAGCCGGACCGAATCCCGGCCGAAAATATATATATTTAAAAAATTTCATTTCTTCTTTAGAAAAGTTTCAACAAGACTTAGCGATTTGAGCCGTAACGGTTCAAATGATACACTCTATATTTATAGCTATGACTTTCACTGTTTATAATTATTAAATTCGTTTCAAAATGCACACTTTGACACTATTTCCACAGTCATCGAAAACTAAATTGACGGAAAAGTTCAAAAATGTGAAAAGCAGCCGACAATCATAAATGGATGGGGTAAATAGATTATGAATATGAAGTGAATTCCTTCAGATGATTTTATTGCGAAACATAGACGATACGACACTTGTGATAAAAAATGGAGTACTAAGGGTCATATCTAGAGATCAGCTGAAAATTGAGTTCCGTTTACGGCCGGAGTGTTTCTCCGAAAAATCGATGTCGGCGAAAACGTTTTGTAATTTTTGGCCGAACCAAACCTATATTCCAAAAATCTAATTTCTTCATGCATAAATTTTATTTATTATTCACAGATTCGAGCTGCATCGGTCTAATGAGACACTGAAATTATATTTTTATAGCTGAAAAATGCACTGTTTATAATTTTCAGAATAATAATTATAAATAATAGTTCCGGATAATCGAGGTTATTGATATTCAACAGGAGGCCGGACCGAATCTTGACCGAAACTAACTGTATTCCAAAAAAATTCTTTTCTTCTTTTTGAAATATACATTTTTGATTACAGATTCGAGATGTATCGGCTCAAATGAGACACTCTCTATTAATAGCTATGAACTTGTATTCTATGAGCACTGTTTATAATATCAGTCATGACTTACTAAAGCTGTGAGTGCAAATTATAAAACAAGGAATGTATATAAAAACAAATGTTGGAGATGATTTTCATATTTTCATTTGAAGCTGCATTTTTTTTTTTTTCAGATTGAACAGATTTTTTTTCTTTGAAATCACAGAAGTCTTTCGAATACTTTTCGGAGAATGTTATTGTAAAACAGATAATCATTATAAAGGATAAATCGATGCATGTATGGGTGATTCTCAAAATAGGGGACAATTTATGTCTTTCGGCATACAAAAAAAATTGAGAGGTTTTCTGTCATGTTTTTATATTTAGATATGTTTTTCTTAATATTATTCATTATTTGCACTCAAGAATTACTCACCTTTTAGTTAAAAACACCTTAAAAGAACAGAATAAAGATTCAAAATGTCATTAGCATGGATGTCCACAGCAGCTGTGCCTTGTGTATACTAGCATTTTTCAAGAGTTAATATGATGTTTATAAAATAAACAAATGTTATTCTTTCTTTATATTAATCAAGGAGAGGATTTATCCAATAAATTTCTTTTTAAAAATAAAATTATAGTACATAAAAAAAGAATTAAAGTTTGTCCTCCATATTCGATTTTCAAAACAAGCTCATACTAAAACAGCTGGTTATTAATCAAAATTTCATTTTCACATATGACAATAGTTTGAAAATATAAAGTTTCTCCATGGCAACAAGTAGTCATTTTAAACTAGCCAGAAAATAGAAGCATGTATTGTATTTTAAGAACAGAAGTTGAATATTAGGGGGTTACATCAATTGTATGTCATTAGAATGGATAATAATTTTCATGTTTATTTTATAGTTAAAATTTTTATTTTATTCATTTGCATAGAACTTTTGTGTTTTAAAAAGCCCCAGAAAGGAATATTGCATTGTGATTATATTATGGCTCATAATCTTATTTAAATTAAAATTTGTCATTAGCATGGGCAGATATCAATGTCATTAGCATGGTTTTTCTGTCCATGCTAAAGACTCCTATGTACATAAATGTAACCTGTGCTTATATTGTATCCTTTATAAAGTTTAATTTTACGTATAAATTTAGGTATTACATTTATTATCCCTAAAATATGCATTAAATCTGTAGGAAAATCACTAAGACAGCTTCTTACATTGTTAGTGTCAGAATGTTGCTCATGTAACAAAGTTTGCTCTTTGGTAATGTTTTTATTCTCCTTATATGTATATATGTAAAAATGGAAACCATTTGCTGAAAAAGCAGGCTAATAAATATAGAAAAAAAATATTTAAACAGGAAGAAAATAAAAATTTCATAATATATTTATTCCATACAATTCGTTTTGTCATTATCATGGCTCAAAAAATACTAATTATTTTTTTAAGTTAATTTTTAAATATTTAGCTCTGCTGACTACATGGAAAGTATACCTAATACTATATTAACAACACCTATTTTTTTCAGAAATTTTGCTAACAGTAATTTTTTTAAGATTTCATTTTTGAAATCGACCCCTATTTTGAGAATCACCCGTATGCGTAAAACTTTTTTTTATTAGCTGAAATTCGTATAGATAAATAATTATCCTGTATTGTAGTTAAAATAATTATATTTAATTCAGTTAATTGTTATTAACGTTCAAATTTAGAACCAATTATCTTTGAATTCAATTTACTACAAATCAAATTTTTGTCACTTGTACCCCTTAGCTTATGAAGCACTCATGTAAACTTCACATAATTTATATTTTCTAAATTTATTAATATTAGAAGATTAAATAATTTTTTTATTAAACCTTAACTAAGTAAATCTAAAATATGCGTGTTAACTTATATATGTATTCCTTTATAAAAAAAAGTTAAAGAATAATCAAATAAGCCACTTTAAAATCTTACACAGTGAACATGGTACATAATATATGGATTGTAAAATGTTAAAATGTTGTTCTGCATTTTATGCACCTTACAATTTTTACTCTCTTACATTTTGCAAAGGCCAAAACAGCAGTCAAATTTGAAATGTAAAGCCTTCTACTTTGGTCTCTTACATTTTTTTACCCTTTTCATTCTATGTTATCATATGTTGCAGCTCTGCACATCCACCAGTATGGGGTAATAGAGGCATGAAAAACTACATTGACGGCAAAGCTCAAAAATTGTGAAAAGTGGCTGACAAATTAGTGAAAAGATGATGGATATGAAGTTCGTTTCTTGTGAGCATTTTATAGTGAAGATAGACGATGCAACACTAGTGCGGAAAATCCCTCATAGCATGCATGGTCACAGTGACGTCACAATGACGTCACTGTGAGTCACTTTGGTCACATAACATGACCAAAATGCCACCACTCAGTGATGTCACATTGCAACTGAGATGAGATTTTATTAATTTTTTTTTAGAAAATTATAAATATCCTTCAAAACATGTTATTTACTTTAAAAAACATGTTTCTGGCAATTTAAATATCGTTGTTTTCTCACAGTTTCGTCACAATGTTAATGTCAAAATAGTCACAAATGACACATGTTTCACAAATTTGTCACATTGTGACCACTTTGTGAAACGTCACAAACGAGCTCTAAAACGGCCATAACGACTTCACATTTTAGTCACTGTGACTTCACATCGACGTCACGTGACGTCACATTGACAATCGATGGTCATAAAGTCACAATGTGACTTCACAACAACGTCGCAGTGACGTCACCATGTCTTACGGGATGGAGTGTTAAAGACTATATCTGCAGATCGATTGAAAAATCTGTTTGGTTGTAGGCCGCAAATGAGCAATTTTGAAGTAAATTCGTCTTCAGTGTAAAACTTTGCAGTGTTTTGTCCGGACCGAAACTCGACAAAAACGATCTGCTTGAAAAAAATATTATTTTTTCGGAAATTGTCAACATTACTTACACATTTCATCTGTGTCGGTTTAAATGTGTCACACTATAGCTGTGAACTACACTGATTAAAATTTAAAATCATCGAATTCGGTTCAAAACAGCCGTTTGATACTATTTTCAAAAAAATTGCATTAAATTTCTAGTAAAAATAAAATAAAATAAAATAAAAACGGGAAAATGAGCACAATAAGATCCTGTTAATTTCAAACCTGCGTTTCAAACCAACGAAACTAAAATAAACTAGGACTCATGCCATAAAAAAGCCTTTTTAGATTTATGAATAGCCTTTAAACTATGAATTTATGTAGTTCTTATAATTTATATTAACATAACTTCACATAATTTATAATTTCTGAGTTTGTTATTTTCAGATAACTAAATATTTATTTAAATTAAACTTTATCTAGGTAAACGTGAAATATATCTATTCATTGATATGTTTATTTAAAAAAAATAATAAAGATAAATCAAACAATCCTGTTTAATTTCGTATACTACTCTCCCTGTTCACTGAAGAGAGTACATTATATATTTATTTTAGATTTAAAATGCTTTCTTGAATTTGACATACCTTTACAATTTTTATTCTCTTACTTTTTGCAAAGGCCAAAATAGCATTCAAGCATGAAATGTAAAATATTCTACTTTGATCTGTTACATTTTTTTTCACTCTACATTCTATTTTATCATACAGTGTAGCCAAGCACATCCAAGAGTATGGTGGAATGGAGTCATCGAAAACTAAATTGACGGCAAAACTCAAAAATGTGAAAAACGACCGACAATGATAAATGGATGGGGTGAATAGATGCTAGATATGACGTGCGTTTCTTATGAGGATTTTAAGGGAACATAGACGATACAACATTTTTTAACCGAATAATATGAAATGGAATGTCTGACTATGACGTCAATTTGGAATTGAGCAAAATTTTCCATTTTCTGAACAATAAATTGCTTAATGAATTATAAGCAATTTCTATCATGTGTCTAACCTGTTTTTCACCCCAATTTGTGTGATGATTCTTCTTTCCAGCGGAAATTAATTTCGAAGCGCACACTTTGACACTATTTTCTGAAAAATCTCTCATGTTTGCAAAGAAAACGGAAAAATGAGTAGATTAGATAGTTTCTGAACAACAACAACTGCTTGTTTCATGCATTTTCGAAGAAAAATAAATTAAAACGTAGATCATAAATTTCATCTCTTTGATTTAAGAACAACCTTAAAACTATGAATTTATATGAACTTCACATAATTTATAATTTCTAAGTTTATTAATTTCAGATAACGAACTAATTTTTTTTATTAAACTTTAACTGTGTAAACGTCAACTATATGCATTCATTTATATATGAATTCATTCATAAGAAAGTTAAAGATAAATGAAAAAAGTCTCTATAATATCTGACACAGTCAACAAGACACATAATAAATTGATTTTAAAGAGTTAAAATGTTCTCTTACGCATGACATACCTTACGGTTTTTCCTTTTGGAAAGGTCAAAATAGCATTAAAGCAAGATATTTAAAGCATTCTACTTTGGTCTGTTACATTTCTTTTCGCTCAACATTCTATGTTGTAATATCGTGCAGATCCGCGCATCCAAGAGTATGGGGGACTGGAGACAAAGAAAATTAATTGACGCGAACTTCAAAAATGTAAAAAGAGACCGACAATGATAAATGGATGACGTGAATAGATGATGGATATGAAGTGCGTTTCTTCTGAGGTTTTTATTGTAAACATAGACGATATGACACTAGTGCAGAAAATTGGAGTGTTAAAGGTTACATCTGGAGATGGATCAAAAAATCGGTTTCGTTTTCATCCGAAAATCACAGTTTTGCCGAAAATCCGTTTTCGAGAAAAATGTTTTCAAAAATGCGGACGCACCGAATCTTTACAGAATCTGTATTTTTAAAATTTCGTTTCTTTTTTGGCACACTTTCAACTTTACATATAGATTTGCGCTGAATCGGTTTAAGTGAGACACTAAACAACTATAGCTGTGAACATCACTGTTTATAATTATCAAATTCGTTTCAAAATGACCAGTTTAACGCTATTTTCTAAAAAATCGATTAAGTTTTTTTAAAAAAGGGAAAACGAATGCGATTATTTACTTTTTGAACTACAACTCTGCTTATTTCATGCATTTCAGAATAAAAATAAATTAGAACTTAAGTCATAAACTTGACCTTTTTGATTTAAGAACATCCTTAAAACTACGAATTTATATGAATTTCACAATACTTTATATTTTTTAAGTTTATTAATTTCAGTTAACTAAATATTTTTTTGTTGAACTTTATTTATGTAAACTTAAAATATATGTATTCATTTATGTATGAATTCATTTATAATAAAGTTAAAGATAAACGAAATAAGTCTCTTTGATATCTGACACAGTGAACAGGCTGCATAATAAATTGATTTTAAAGAGTTAAACTTTTTTTTTGCGTTTGACATAGCTTGCAATTTTTACTCTCTTACTTTTTTGCAAAGGCCAAAATAGCAGTCATGCATGAAAAGTAAAGCATTCTTCTTTGATGTGTTACATTTTTTTTTTTTTTTCTCTCTCTGCAATCTATGTTATCATATCTTGGAGCCCTGCACATCCGCCAGTATGGGGGAATGAAGGCATGACAGATTAAATTGACGGCAAAGTTCAAAAATGTGAAAAGAGATCGACAATAATATATGGATGGGGTGAATAGATGATGGATATGAAGTACGATTCTTCTGAGGATTTCATAGTGAACATAGACGAAACTACACTAGCGTAGAAAAATGCAGCGTTAAAGGTTATATCGGGAGATCGAAAGAACAATCGGTTTCACTCTTGGCCGAAAATCACAGTTTGGCCTATTCGTTTTCGGCAGAAATATTTTCAATATTTCAGACGGATCGAATCTCGACCGAAACTATCTGCATTTAAAAAATTTCGTTTCCTCTTTAGGAAATTTTCAACATTACTTACAGATTTGAGTTCTATCGGTTCAAATGAGACACTATATTTATAGCTATGACCTTTACTGTTTGTAATTATCAAAATCGGTTCAAAATGCCCAATTGGACACTATTTTCTAACAAATCTATTACGTTTGAAAAAAAGCGAAAATGAGTGCGATTAGATTTTTTTAAACAATACTTTCTAGTTTCATGTATTTCTTAAATACAACTAATTCAATCTTATATCATAAATTTGACGTCTTTGATTTAAGAACATCCTTAAAACTGTAAATTTATATAAACTTTAAATACGCTGCTGACCAAAATTTTTAGACCATACTAAGGAAAATGAGAAAATAAAAGAAAACTCAAAAACATTGTGATATTTTCGGACAAAAGTCTAATCTTTATAAAATTTACATCCTGAGAAATGAAATTAATCTAAATATATAGAAAAATTATGATTGTTCCTTTTAAAATGAGTGTTATATAATAAAAATTGCTAAATGTGATTTTTCATTGAAAAATTCTCTTTTGCATTTTATATATTATTTGTGACTAATATTGGCATACGAGCAATAATTTACAAATTTTATGTTCTAGTATGTAGTTCCTGCTTTTATTTAAATCCTTGTACATGTCTATATAGGATGACGGTCGTCGGTCACGGAGTTTTCTATCGAGATCTATATAAGCTAAATCGGACCGACATCGGGGCTCTGAAGATGCCACACCATGATTTTAATACATACACCTTACACTTTTTAATGCTTTAAATGCCCTCTACTTATTTTCTACCTGCATTTAAAGTCGTTATCTTATTGCAAAATTAGCCTTTCACCAATAAAACTCAGAATTGACGGAATGACATTTTACTTGAAAATTGTTTTACTTTTTTTTAACAATTCCTTGTATTCATATTAAATTTACAGTTCCAAACTTAGAGAAACAACCCCAGATTATAACAGATCCACTGCTGTGCTTTGCAGATGGCATCACACAATTTGATAGCATCTTTTCTCAAGCACAAATTTGAACAAAAATTAACCTTTTTGTTACAAATAATTAGGACATGGATTTGTTTTCCAAAGAATATTTTTAAAATCTTTTCCTGTCCGATATCAATAATTAAGGTCCCACTGAATTTATTTCTTTTCATTTTGTGCTTTTAATAGTGGTTTTTCGAAGGGATGTAAACAATGTAGCATCTCTGAATCGTCTTATTACAGTAATAAGTGATACAGATTTGGATCGGATTTGTTTAATTTATGGTAAATTTCTGGTACTGTCAGGCTTCCACTTGCTTGTAACAACAAGAAATTAGCTTCGTTAGAAAATATTGCTTACGGCTTTCCTGAACATGTTCGATCCTGATTACTGCCTGTTTCCTGGCATCTAACTTTTGTAAACACATGTCTTCGGTAATTTTAGCTGAACTCAGTGATACAGATTTGGATCGGATTTGTTTATTTCATCGCAAATTTCTGGTACTATTAGGCTTATATTACACTTGCTTCTAACAACGAAAAATTATCCTCGTTAGAAAAGATTGCTTACGACCTTCCTAAACATGTTCGATCCTGATTTAGTCATGAAAGGGGGAATCGAGAAAAAAGGTGGAAATTTTTTTCATTTTATACAACAACGTCAAACTCTTATAATTTCAGTGTCATTCTAACAGAGAATAAAATTAAATGTAACTGCATATATGATTATTATTATGATTTATTTATTTATTTAACTTAGAAAGT
Organism: Maratus speculifer; assembly: GCA_964019185.1. NCBI lineage: Eukaryota > Metazoa > Arthropoda > Arachnida > Araneae > Salticidae > Maratus > Maratus speculifer. The sequence continues at coordinate 114,942,221 of OZ025289.1, read as the reverse complement.
TTTAATAATGCTAAAAGAATAAAACCAAATATATCTGATCAACTTACGTGGGGTACAGATATTAATTTTCCAAAACAAATATTACTCTGAATAGTTTAGTTGTTAAATTTCCCCTTTCCTTTAAAAAATCTCTCTGCTAAATTGATCTTTACTTCAGAAATACATCTCAAAAGAGATATCACAAAAATTATCCATAAGTGTTGTATAAATACAAAATATTCTATTCCAGAAAGAATCTTTCTTTCACTTTGAATTGTCAAAGTCTAAAAAAGATTTCATTCTTGAAAGACATTCAGAACAATTTCATTTACAATAGTTTATATGTAGAAATTCATTTTATAGTTTATGTCTCTTTTGTGCAACAATTCAAGAATTCCAAGGGTTTGAGTAGATAAAATGACTAATTATTAAAATACTCCCCCCCCCAATTATCCTTCCAAAATTTTGTTTGCATTTTTTGCACCAATCCAGAGAATGACCAAAATGGCTTTAAAAAAGGTGGAATTCCTCCTTTAAGAGGAACTCTTTCATGCCTGTGATTACTGCCGGTTTCCTCGCATCGAAAATTTGTGAACATATGTCTTCGGTAATTTTAACTGAACAACAATCATACGTTGAAATTTAACTTCATTATGTATAAAAATGATGGCAAACTGTGTTTCAGTGTTGAATTGCTGTATTTTCTCACTTTTTAAGACGTTTAGACATAAATAACCTCAAAATCAAACTAAAAAGAAAGTGCGTCTAGGACTTCCACAAAGTAGCGTATCTTAATATAATCAACAAAATAAACTGCAATAATAGTTAAATAAGAGAACAGTAAATGTAAAACAGTGGTTTAAGCGAACACCTGGGAATCATTAAATAAACAACAATCACTCTACCTGACTTGCTCTTATTTAGAATTCTTTGATGTTCGGAAATTTTGCATGTATTAAACACTTTCTTGATAATTAAACAAAAAGAAATATTTTTTAGATATTCCACAAAGCCATTAGAAGATGGACAGGTGCAGTTTTCAATATCTCTTCAAATGTTTTTCGAGTATTTATAGACAATAAAAGATTTTTCGAAATAGTCTTACACTTTTGGCCTAAGTTTATGTATTAAGTTTTTACGTTTATAAATTTCACATAAATAAATAAACTTGTTTATTAAACTTTAACTGTGTAAACGTAAAATATATGTATTCATGGATAAATCTTTTAGTTTTTTTTTTTTTTTTTTAAAGTTAAAGATACATGATATAAGCTAGATATTCCACATATCCAGGTTTATTTATCCAAATTTGTTAATATCTTACACAGTGAACAGGGTACATATTACATTGATTCTCAAAAGCTAAAATGTTCTCTTGCATTTTACATATATTACAATATTTATTCTCATATTTTTTGGAAAGGTTAAAATAGCATTCAAGCATGAAATGTAAAGCATTTCTACTCTGATCTGTTATATATTTTTTTCAAGCATTTCTACTCTGATCTGTTATATATTTTTTTCAGCTCTGTATTGTATGTTATCATATCGTGCAGCCTTGCACATCCAAGAGTATGGGGGAATGGAGGCATCGAAAACTAAATTGACGGCAAAGTTCAAAAATGGGAAAAGCAAGCTACAGTCATTTACCACTAGGGGACAAGTGACACGCATGTGCCACAAATACACTTAAGAATCTTTCTTTATCCGCACCAGTAAAATTTTACTCTAAAATTTACCATAATTAATCTAAGCATTTTCCCGATTTAATAATGCAAAAATTTCTGTTTTAAAAGCCGATGACATTATATTAAACATTTCGTCGCGAAGGGGCTAAAGGATGGGGTGAATAGATTATGTTATAATTTTTTTTTCTGAGGATTTTATTGTGAACATAGACGATACGACACTAGTGCAAAAAAATTAAGTGTTAAAGGTTATATCTGGAGACCAATCAAAAAACACGTTTTGTTTTACTCCGAAAATCACAGTTTTGCCGTAAATTCGATTTCGAAAAAAAAAAAATTTAATTTCAGCCGAACCGGTTTTTGACCAAAACTATCTGTGTTTTTAAAATTTCGTTTTTTCTTTGGCTAATTTTCAAATTTACTTACAGATTTGAGCTGTATTGGTTCAAATGAGACACTCTATATTTAGAGCTATGAACTTCACTGTTTATAATTATCAAATTCATTTCAAAACGACCATTTTGACACTATTTTCTAAAAAATCAATTAAGTTTGAAAAAAAGAAAAACGAATTTTATTAGATATTTTTTGAATAATAACATCCTGTTGTTCCATGAATTTTCTAGTAAAAATAAATTAGAACTTTTGTCATAAATTTGACCTTTTTGATTTAAGAAAACACCCTTAAAACTATGAATTTATAAGAACATCACATAACTTATATTTTCTAACTTTATTAATTTCAGTTAACTAAGTATTTTTTTTTATTAAAGTTTGATTATGTAAACGTAAAATATATATATTCATTCATAGAAAAGTTAAAGATAATTGAAATAAGTCTTTTTAATATCTTACGCGTTATATAATGCATTGATTTTTAAAAGCTAAAATGTTCTTTTGCGTTTGACATACCTTGAAATTTTTATTTTCTTACTTTTCACAAAGACCAATATAGCAGTAAAGCATGAACTGTAAAGCATTCTACTTTGATGTATTACATTTTTTTAAACGCTCTGCTTTCTACGTTATCATAATGAGCAGCCCTGCACATCCAAAAGTATCGGGGAATGGTGGCATCGAAAACTAAATTGACGCCAAAGCACAAAAATGTGAAAAAAGACCGACAATGATAAATTAATGGGTGAATAGATCATGGGTGTTTCTCCTGAGGATTTTATAGTGAACATAGACGATAGGACACTAGTGCAGAAAAATGGAGTGTTAAAGGTTATATCCGAAGATCGAACGAAAAATAAGTTTAGTTCTTGGCCGAAAATCACTGTTTCACCTAAAATTCGTTTTTTGCAGAAATGTTTTCAATATTTCAGACGGATCAAATCTCTACCGAAATTATCTGCATTTCTAAAATTTAGTTTCTTTTTTAAGAAATTTTCAACATTACTTACAGATTTGATCTATATTGGTTCAAATGAGACACTATATATTTATAGCTATGAACTTCAAATTCGTTTCAAAACGATAACTTTGGTGCTATTTTCAGAAAAATCAATTAAGATTGAGAAAAAATGGGAAAATGAATGCGATTAGATAGTTTCTGAACAAACCCATCTGCTTGTTTCATGCATTTCCGAATAAAAATAAATTACAACTAATGTTATAAAGTTGACCTTTTTGATTTAAGAAAAGCCTTAAAACTATGAATTTATATGAACTTCACATAATTTATATTTTCTAAGTTTATTAATTTCAGTTAACTGAATATATTTTTTTAACTTTAATTATGTAAACGTAAATTAAAAGTATTCATTTATGTACGAATTCATTTAGAAAAAAGTTGAAGATAATAGAAATAAGTTTCTATAATATCTGACACAGTCAAGAGGGTATTTAATAAATTGATTTTAAAGAGTTAAAATGTTCTCTTGCATTTGACATAATTTACAATTTTTAAACTCTTACTTTTTTCAAAGGCCAAAATAGCATTCAAGCATGAAATGTAAAGCATTCTTCTTTGATCTGTTACATTTTTTTTTTTTTTTTTGCTCTGCATTCTATGTTATCACATCTTGCAGCCCGGCACATCCAAGACTACGGGAGGAATGGATGCATGAAAAACTAAATTGACTGCAAAGCTCAAAAATTTGAAAAGCAACTGACAATGATAAATGGATGGGGTGAATAGATGATGAATATGAAGTGCGTTTCTTCTGAGAATTTTATAGTGAATACAACAGTAGTGCAGAAAAATGGAGTTTTAAAGGTTATACCGGGAGATCGAACAAAAAATAGGTTTCGTTGTTTGCGTAAAATCTCAGTTTCGCCGAAGATATGTTTTCGAAGAAAATATTTGCAATATTTCGGCTGAACTGAAACTTAACCGACTCCAAATGTACTCGCAATAAACTCGTTTCTTCTTTCGGAAATGTTCATTATTACTCAAAGATTCGTGCTTTATCATCTCGAATAAGACACTCTATATTTACACCTATGAACTTCATTGTTTATGATTCATGACTTACTCAAGATCTGAGTGCAAATTATAAAACAAATAAAATATATAGATAATAAACTTATAAGACGCTTTTCACGTGCTCATTAAAAGTAGCAATTTTATTAGTAACAGCTTTTTTCTTCTTTGAAACCACACGAGGTAAATTTATCTTATATTTAAAGTTTTAAGAAAAAATCTTTAAATATCTTTGCAATGTGAAAATGCTTCGAATTTTCGTAGTAGTGAAAAATTTTACCTTTCTTAATATATGAAATTTTAACATTGTAAAAATTCTATAACTATGTGTATTGAACTTGCATAATTGTGTGATATTCCATTCTTCTGCGTATTAAACAATATACAATTTAAAATTTTGAATCATTGCAATTCATTTTAAAAAATACACATGTTTGTTATTTATTAAGCTTGCTTAGTAAAGTTCATAAATAAATTCACGCAATGTTAATCAAAAGTACAAAACCGCTAGAATGTTTCATACAATGAACATGGCATTAATATATTACTTTTAAAGTGTTAAAATTTCGGCTGCCGCCCCAATGGCAGCTACTGCCACGCTGAGAGTTTCTAGTTCGTATCCGGGTAAGAAATGGATGGTGTGCTGTCCCTTTGTAGTGAAATTAATATGTAATGGATATGTGAAACAAAATAGTTCTGAATTGTCTCTGTGTAATGGATCTTTCAAGGCGAAAGCCATACCTGCTATAGGCCTCCAAGCAATGTCAAATCAAATCAACTTTGGCTTATAACCAATTTTGCTTTACTTTCTGTTGCACTCTTCAGTTTCCTGGTATTTTTTTCAGTTATGGATTTCATAATAACGAACTAATTATTAAGCAAGTTTGAAAAGCGAAAAAATTAAAATTTATTTTTAACACATAAAATTTTATAATATATGGGGACTAATGAATAACTTTTTTGGCTATTTGTTAGGTTCTATTCTTTTGTTTTGATTTTTTGCATTGCAGAATCATTGAAAAACATAAAAGAAGTATATATTTAATAGTTTTTTACTTCTTATGGACTTTAGAAATGGCATCTTGAATCAGCATATTTTTTTGCACATTTCGTACATTTTTGTTGCAAGCCATTTTTATAAAGACACATAACTCGCTAAAAAAGCGCTATAAGATATAAATTGCTATTTTGTTTAGATCTTTTAGTCTCTTAGTTCTCTTAGGGCTTTATTCACATCAATTTCTATTTTTTTTACCTTATTTACATGCATTAAAAAATTATAAAGATTTGTATCTTGTAACATATATCGAGACTGAAGAGGTTACATAAAATCCCAAACTGCATTCACATGTGAGTCACAACAGTATCCACACGTTAACTTTTACATTTTTTATTCAGTATTTTAACCCTTTCTTTCTTTCTTTCTAGCCGATGACCAGGCCCCTACTTGCCGATTTACCTCAACTTAACGGGTTAGATACCTGGTATCGGGGCCAGTGACGCCTAATCGCCGCTTAGCGGCAATAAACCCGATAGCTTCGCTTCTCACATTATCATATCTGCAGTCGTTGCTTCTCATTTGAGCATTCTTTGTATTGTCGGTTGCTTATCGTTACATCCTATTGTTTGTACTGCAAATGGCTACTCAAGTTGGTCTTCTAATTTAGAGCCTTGATCAGATGACGAGACCTTCATCTGTCAAGACACCTCCAGATGTATAATTCACAGGTAACTTGGAGGACTTTGCACCCACGACGGATTTTGCATGCACCAAGCGCCATTAGCGTACATGACGAAATTTTAGCCGGCAGATACCCTGAGTCCTGCAACCAAAAGCTATGAGTAAAATGTTCTGCCACCTTTGACACCGTTGCCCAACTTACTTGGGACAGTCTAGAGCCTAATTTTTGATGCATACTTGTCAAATGAAAATGGTAATTTAGTGGGGAGTGAAGGGGAGAAAAAAAAGAGGGGACTCCGCAAATAAACATAACATTTTAATACAATACAAAATTACATTATTTAATATAATAAACATTTTATTACAATATACTTCAGTTTTCTGAAACTTATTACCGTCAACCGAGATTGAGTTAGGATGAAACACCCTGTATTTGTGACGCAAAAGTAGTGCGGTCCTATGTTTCTATGTGATTTTTTATCCTTGTCCTGTGCCTAATTTGTCATATTATTTTGTCAACTTTTTTTTTAATCACCCTGTATAGAAATGTCATTAAAGCTAAATTATTGTAGCCAAAAAAAGTCTTACAGTCTTTTGAAAATGTCATAAAAAATTAAATACATTGGATAAAGTCATCTATAATTTTATCCAATAATGTTATACAAACGCTTAATGTTTCACAATTTTTAATAAATTTCAATACTTCCTCATAACTTTTAATGGCAATTCTGTAATTTTAGGAACATGATTACCTTATGAGACGGATAAAAAATAATAAATACTTAGGATTATTACTTATGCGTTATGACTTCAATACTTATATGTTATGACTTCATTTTTACATTAAAATTATAAAGAAAAATCGTTTTTCAATGTGAAAAATAAAATATGAGATTTGATGAAAAAAAACTTTTAAGCTTTACGAATTTAAACTTTAGGAATCTGTTTCTTCAACCGAACAATTTTTTTTTTTTTTTTTTTTTTTTTTTTATAATTAAAATCTAAATAAAAATCTTTTTCAAGTAACGTTTATGATTTTAAAAGGCTTTTCAATTATAAATAAATGTAACTTTTACAGTTTTAGAACAAAACTTTTACAAGAAAAGATTTACTGTATGATGTACATAAATTATAAGCACATAATTATTAGTTTGCAGAAATTGATTTTTTATCAGTTGGGCTTTTAGAGTCTTTTGCAAATAAAGAGGAATTAATTTGGGGTGCGTGATTAGAATACTTTATGTTACAAATAAAATAATAAGAAATATTCAGATAATATAAGGCAAAGGTTAAAATTGTTTTTCTCAAAAATATATATTTTATAATTCAATGACCATAATCACTAGAAAAAAATGTGGAATCGCTTGTTTTCTAGAGTTGTCGTACTTTTACAACATAAATATGCACAGATCAATAGAAGAATTTTTTTCTTGCTGTTTTTAGTAACAGAAAACAACCGTTAATTTAGATAAAACTGAACTGTCTTTTCAGACAATGATCATTTTAAAGAAAAAAATTAGTTTACTGGAAAATCATCCGTCTAGTCTTTAAAAGAATGGTTTCTACAAAAGTTAAAGAAGTTTTCCAACCAACTTTCCTATCAGAAAACATCCCCCATCTCTCTCTCTCTTTAAATTTTTTGTTATTATAAATAGTATTTGTCAGAGGGATCCATAAAAAAGTCCGACATAAAATGAGAAAAACACTGCAATTTCAAAACAATTCGACAGTTGTTTGGGGTGTGGGGGGGGGGAAATAGGGAGCATAGAAGAAAGGTTCATAATGGGAACCAATGGACCAAGTAATTTACTATGATATATCATATGAAGGGTCCAAAAATGTTTTTCCCCCATCAGGGGTGGACAATTTAAAACCGCTGAAACACGTGTTTATTTGTTTACTTATTTATTTTTATAATTTATTTTTCTGAAAGTGTTCTGTATTTGTTTCTGTAGTTTATGGATCATTCGAGGTCACAGCCGTTTGTAGCTATAGACCTCAAAAGCATTGTTACTCAAACCAATCAAACCATTTATTTTTCTGCAATTTCACGTTCTTATCTAAAATGACTGCGGAAATTGCCAAATGTTTAAAATTTCGACCTTATTTTACCATTTCAAGATGGGGGTGGGCTTGTAAATTTGGTAAAATACATGTTTAGTTATTTGTTTAGTAGATTTATATTCTGGAATTTCACGCTCATATCCATAACGACTACTAAGATGTAGTAAGATGTTTTATAATTTTTGACCGCCCTAGGATTTTTAAAAATCCAGTCTTATTGCACACTTACATCATAAGTAAATTTTCCCCAAATTTCATTCTAGGTTCAGTAATGTGAGCTTTGAGATGATTATCAGTCAATCAGAACAAACTATTTTATATATGTTTAGATTTTAAACAAAAATTTTCATTTAGAGTATTAACTTTTTTATTTGATTTATTCTGTATGATTTATATTATAATTATTTAAAGAAGAAATTTTTAATTTTAATAGAAACATTGTTCAGTGACAGGTTGTTGATGTATTTAGTGTTAAACAAATCAATTTACTGGAGTGTGACATCGTTTAATCCATGATTAAATGTTAAAATCATATCTTTGAAGATTCCTAGAAGCATTTATTTAATGCATAATTCATACATAATTTCCATTTTCAACAGCTTACATTACAGATATACATCTTTATTTGAATTTAAGTATCAAAATTTTATTTACAAAAGAAAAAGTAACTTTAAAGAATGAAAAAAAAATCACTCTTGATAAATGTTCTTTTAAGAAGCCATTGAAATACAGAAATCGACGTTTAGTCAAGGGAAAAAATTATTATTATATTTGAAATTCAAAATTTTCTTGACCCATTTTCCAGTAGAGATTATCACAAGTCGTCGAAAGCAATAATAGTTTGCTTTATCATTTTTATATGTCTAAAAAATAATTTTATTTTCTCCTTTTGAAGGCAATGAATGATCTTCCTGCACTAAACTGATAATGACATTGATGGATTGAACTGACAGATCATTGATGGATATGAGTACTGCAGTCAAGGAAAATGTGTAGGATATGAGTATGGAGCCTAAGAATGTCCGGCATTTTTATTGGTTTTAACAATAATACCGAGCAATTTATTATCCAGAAATATAAACTTTGAAAATGTTATATGAAGTTATAATGAGTTTTTAAAACAAATGAAAATCCACTTCCTTTTAACATTCAGATAAATGACATCCTGATATTTTTTTTATAGAGAAAGTTTTTCAAGGAAATACATTAATACGAATTAAGTATGATTTATGACCATATCCTGATGATTCCTCTCGTGGTATACTACTTAAACAGAAAATAAAAGTTATTAATCATACATATTTTTTTCATTTCCTTATTTGTATAAAGAACACCGGATAAAAGTAAAAAATATAATTATTACAATATAAAAATATATGCAGTAGATATCTGTTTAATTTTGAATGTAAATTATTGCAAATAGAAAATGCAACTTTAGGAGTTAAATATGATTGAACTGTACATGAATGATATGACACATGGTATACTTTTCATGTAAAAAATGATAGTTATATATATTTTTTATAATTATTATGCGTTTATTTGGATTTAAAAATCCTGAATAGAAAATTAATAATATTCTCACAACATTAAAATACTTGTGATAAGTTTTTTTATGATTCTGAATGAAAAAAGTAAAAAAATGTGTGACGAAATTTTTTTTTCATATTAACATTTTACAAAATTTTAAAGCTTTTATATAAACTTTTGCAAAATATTTCAGTAATAGATTAGATAGTATTACTCTAATAACTTTTTATTTATTTTCATAAAGCCTTGGAAAAAGAACTTGTGAGAACTCTTGTCAATCAATAGATTCTAAAAATTCCAAATACTATTTGATAAAATTGCAGGTTACAAATGCTAGTTAATTTTTGCTTCTAGAAAAGTTGATATAAATTGCGAAAACCTGCGGTTTTCTGAGAAGTTTGAAAAGTCTACATCCAGAAGGTTTTTGAAACTAAGAAAAAATAAATTGAAGCCTTTCATGTGTAAAAGGTATTTTTAAGTGGTCATAGGACTTTTAAATTTAGAAAAAATGAAAAAAATGACTACTTTCAACATTTTATATCTTAAAATGTATGTGTTTTTAAAACAAAATTTTTGGAGTGATGAAAGGTATAAGAATTTTATTTAATTTCATATATTTATAAAATTACAATATGCAGAATTTATATTTATAGGGGGATTCAAACTGTCAGACATTTGAGGAGCAGAAAATTGCCATGAGATCTTACACGCAGGATTACAAAATAAATTTTGCATCTAGATCAGCAACTTTGGTACCCAATTATACTCTAGATTATAATAATTACTCCGTACCTAAATAAATATGTATTAAAAGCTTTTTCATATTTCTAATAAAACATTTTATTTAGCTTATACAAAATTTTGGAATTTTCAACACTATAACCATCTAGATTTTTTTTCAACAATAAACATTTAAATTTAAGTTCAGTTTATACAGACTAACATAAAATATGTCTTCTGAAAATTTCATGAAAAAATATTGAACAGTTTTCAAGTAATCCTGCGCGTTATGCTCAAAAACCTGAATCCGAGAAAAATGACTTTAGAGTTTCACATTTACATTTATTTACATTTAGCGCTTCGTACGTTTTAGGCTATAACTCGAATAATATATAAATAGAAATAGAAATTTTATATTTATATATTATTCTTTCAATCTCAAAAATATATTCTTGAAAATAAAAAGTAAGTTCTAAACCAACGTCAATAATATTCAAATCACCTAAAAACTGTTGCTTTATATCGTAAAAGCTATATTAAATTCGAAAGAATGTTAATCGTTTTTTATTGATTTTCTTATCTATTAAAAATGAATCGCTTTAATGTATAAAAATACGTATTTTTCTGCTTTTTTTTCATCAGCAATTTTGATGAATCTTCAAACAATTAGATCAAAGATAAAATCTTTTCTTAATATAATTTCTTTTATGCGTCGTATTTTAATTTTTGAGTTTTCATTAATATAATAACATTTTTTTTTGTTTCTCTTTGAAGCGTGTTTGAATATCAGAAACATTTAATATAAAAATTTACGGACTTTTTTTTTCAGGAAATGCATGAACAGTTATCTAGTCTTCCAGAGTTATGCATTTTCCTGAGTACAGCCTGGGGGAACGCGGAGCAGATCATTTACATATAATATAACTTCATGATTTAAATGCAAAATTTTTTATTACTCCAAGGATCTGACTTATGCATTCTCATCGACTTCTTAGGCACGTATCGACGTTGATGAAAATTTTAAATTTTTCATTTCATTCGAGTTCAAAGGGATTCTTTACAATATTCGTGATTTTTTTTTCAAGTGGGGAAGTTTAAGTGTATTCATTTCTTTTACGATGTGACAGAAGCTTTGTGAAACATCAAGAATTTAACTTCTATTTAGATTATCAATGAAGCATAAAACATTTAATTCACCAAGCTTTTGTTTTTTGGCAGACAAAGGAAAAATCTCAAGTTGCGTATCGAAATTTAAGTAAATGCCATAGACGATAACACAGTAATGTTTATTTCAATGACTTTATTTTAAAAATATAGTTTTTAAATTAATGAAATGTTATATCGTCAATCCAGACTTTTAAATTTCGTAAATATTTTTTGTGCTTTTCAGTGATTGTGAAAACTACAGATATTAAGAGTTTTTCAGAAAAGCACACTATTTTTATTTCTATTTCTCAATTAAGAATGACACCTTTTATTCCTATTGTATTTTATTATTAAAGTTTATAAACCATGTGTAGATAAAACATTATTCTACATTTGGCATTTGAAAACTTATAACCAAATTTGACAATTTTGTAAAAGAGTATCAGAGAGGAATTATTGTAAGGAAATACTGGTTGAGAGTCCATTTTCTAAATAGTTAGATTTAATTTTCTTTGGATTTTGGAATTATTATGATTTTTTTTATTTGTACTTTCGGCTAGCAAAAAATACTTTCTTATGCTATTAGAAGATAAGAAAATTATTTAGTTGCTATGTAATTATTTTTATCCTCAACCAATATTTTCCCTATCAATAATAAACAAATAGTGATATTTTCTTTTGATTATACTCTTGTTTTACTATTATTATTATTATTATTATTATGATTTCTATAATGAAGTTTAGTATTAATTATACTCTTATTGAAAAATATTAGGATATGGAGTCTTATTATACTATTACTTATTATTGTTGTTATTGTTATTATTTAAATTTTTCTATATTATTTATTATTGATATTGAGAGTGATGCTATTTATTATTGAAAAATTGATATATTACTGAAAGATGTTGGATCCAACATAACATTAAAACCAAAGATTAAACTAGGTTTGAAGATTTTTAATTAAAGAGACTGTATTCAGAGAACATTGGAAAAGACTCTTTTATATATACTATTGAAAGACTTGTTTCATTTAAAGGACTTATTTAAAATAAACTATGCATTAAGTCATTGTAATTATTTAAACTTCCATGAGAACGAATTTTTATTGTTTTTATTATATTTTTATCTCTTGCTTATTAATATTCATAACTTATTTACTGTTATTATATGTATTATCTCCTATGCACTTACAAATGGCAAGTGATGTTGTAACATTTTGTTTTTTCCCTCGCTTGCCAAGACTGCGTGTTTCTTTTTAACCAGTGGAAATAATTCGAGTTCTCCTTAAATCGTCACATATATATATATATATATATATATATTTATATATATATATATATCTGATTTTTGTCATGCGATAACTAACGTATATTTGAACCGATGAATGAAACTTGGTATGTACATAGTACATACGAATATCTCGACCGAATTCGTTGGCCAGCATCATCCACCATCTTGTTTCAAAATGGACGCCATTTAAATTTTTTTTTAAATTTAAAATTTAAAATTAAATGCGAAAAATTTAAAAGTTGAAAAATATTTTTATTTTATGTGCTAGATCCTAAAACACCAATTCCAGAACACTTTTTATTTTGTCTATATCTTAAAAAATAATTGAGTTATAGCACTTTGAGTTTTTCTTATGGTTGACATTTTGAAACGATCTAATTTTTTGTCATGCTATAACTAACGTATTTATAAACCGATTTGAATGAAACTTGGTATGTATAGAGTACATACAAATATCTCGACCGAGTTCGTTGGCCAGCGTCATCTTGTTTCAAAATGGCAGCCAATTAAAAAATTAAAAAAAAATTAAATTTAAAAATTAATTCGAAAAAAATAAAAGTTGTAAAATATTTTTATTTTATGTGTTAGAACCTAAAACACCGATTCTAGAACACTTTTTACTTTGTCTATATCTGAAAAATGATTCAGTTATAGCACTTTGAATTTTTCTTATGGCTGACATTTTGAAACGATCTGATTTTTGTCACGTGGTAGCCCCCGTATTTATAAATGGATTTGGATGTAATTTGCTGCGTACATAGTACTTAATAAAGCCTGGACCGAGTTCATTAACCAGTTACATTCGCCATCTTGTTTAAAAATGACGGCCATTTAAATTTAAAAAAAATTGAAATTTGAAATTACGTACAAAAAAGTGAGAAATTAAAAAAGATTTTTCTTTTATGCATTTGACCTTGATACAAAGATTCCAAAGCATTTTTTGTTTCGTCTGTATCTTAAAAAATGTCTGAGTTATAGTACTTTTAATTTCTAGTGTTGCTCACATTTTGAAATGATCTGGTTTTCGTCACGTGATAACACGCGTATTTATACACAGATTTGGATGAAACTTGGTGCGTAGATAAGACATACTGATGACTGGACCGAGTTCGTTGGCCAGTTCCAACCGCCGTCTTGTTTCAAAATGGCGGAATATTATTTTTTTATTTAAATTTTAAAATTAGATGCAAAAAAAGTAAGAAATTGAAAAGATTTTTCATTTGTGTTTTGACCTTGATACAAAGATTCCTGAGCATTTTTTGTTTCATCTATATCTGGAAAATGGCTAAGTTTTAGTACTTTTAATTTCCAATGAGATTGACATTTTGAAACGGTCTGAAATTTGTCACGCTTTAATACGCATATTTATAAACTGTTTTCAATATAACTCCGTGTGCTCATGGTACATACCAATGTCTTGACCGAATTCACGGGTCAAATTTATCCGCCATCTTGTTTCAAAATGGCGGCCATTTAAATTTGTCAAAAATCTTTTAAATGTATAATGATGTATAAACAAAAATTTAGAAATTGAAAAAAGGTTCTTTCTAAACTATTTATCTTATAAATGATTTCCGAGATATTTTTTGCTTTGTCTTTACCTTAAAAAACGCCTGGGATATAGCAGTTTGAATTTCTAATGTGGTTGACATTTACAAGTACATTACAAGTCATTTACAAGTCCACAATTTGACATTACAAGTACATTTGCCCGCGACAGCACTCGTATATATTAATTGATTTCGATGTGAGTGTGCATGTTCACATGAATTAAGATTTTGATCAAGCTCATTGGTTTTTTTTATAAATCATGCTGCTTTAAAATGGATATCGTGGAATTTGGCGACCCTATAAATCGCTTAAAATAAAACCAGGTTGAAAAAAATATGACTAATTTCTAAAAATTCCTATTAATATTCAGTATTGACAAAAACTAGTATTCAATCTTACATAATCGTATTCCATTATTTTGAGCTTCGTATATTTGATTTATATAACTGAATTTAAAATAACTATATAAGTATATGAAAGCTACCTCTTCCTCCCGGCATTGCCGGAAGGACTTTTTTTTTCTCAATAGCTTGTACATATAACCAATTTATATGTGTTTTTTTTCCTTTCATAATAATCCTTTATTAGATAATTATCGATTAATTGAATAGAAAATATTTCCCTACTGCGAACTACAGTATAATTATCGCGTTAATGTCGTCACCAGTATATATATATCTCTACTGTAGCCTTTTGGTAATAGCACCTATCAATTTCAGCCACCTATATGTTTATATTTAACCACCACTAAACGTATAACTCTGCAGTTTGATTTTTAAGAACATTTCAATTTTACCGACACCTGTAATTATATACACGAGGTAGAACCCGTCAAATTTTGACGAAAGAAAATGTTGAAGAAGAAACTGTTTCATTGACTTATAATAAACCTACAAAATTAGTATAGTAAAAAATGCATTTTATATTGGTACGTCTAGCTCTTAAACAAACGATATTTATTGTCAAATTAACAAAATACTATTTCTATAAAACGCAGTTGTAGAAATTGTTAAAATTAAATTTAATCGTATATGTAAGCAGTAAAAAATAATAAAGATATGTTATTATGATAAAATTATCAATTAGAGTTCTTATGCTAGTATTTCAAAATGAAAAAAAGCAGAATTTTTTCAACATTGACTCAATCATAGAATTTTTTTTCCAGTGAAACCTAAACCCGGCATCATTTTCACTATATCACATCTGTTTTCACCTTTTCAAAAAAAATGGCATTTTAATTTGATCATTTTGATTAAAACCTTGAAGTCTCAATACTATTAGCTGAAACAGATATTAAACTGTTGATATTATTTTATGCGTAAGTAAAATTTTGTAAATTAAATAAAAATTCACCGAGTATTATAACAAAGATATTTCAATTTCAATTTGTTCCCTTTTAATGAGAAGAATGGCAACATAAAGATACAGCAATGAATTTTTCTCTTTTTTTTCCTTTGCTTTTAATAGAAATGGGGTACTCCTGTTGCAACAATTAGAAAAGCAGTATTAAAAGCTACAAAAAAATTAATATTTCAAAAACAAATTAAGATACGGCTTTCAAACAAATTTCATTTAAAAGAGCATTTTTTCCCCTACACGATGGTGCAAAAATTGAAAATGTGCGGCATTTAAAAGTTTAAGATTTTTAGTAGCAATAATTGCAATACCGAAAGTTAATTTAAATTTTGAAAGTGTTGCCATGCACAAAATGACGTATTCGTTACGCACAGATACGTTTGGCCTTTATAATATAGATACATGCATACACACACCCATCCGCAAAAAGACAGACACACACGCACATATACAGGGTGAGTCATAAATATCGAAACAATAGGCTATCTCCTAAAATATTGCCCCTAGATCCATACTTCCAATTGCAAAAAATCATAAAAAAGGTGAAATTTCTGATAAGATATGTTGCAACTCCATGGGGGGTCTATTTGAAAAAATACGAAAATTAAATTTTTATAAGGCCCCCGTAGGTCAAAATTCCCAATTAGGAAATTATTCCTTATCCATTCCTAAATTGAACCAAACAAATTTCATCTCCGTATCTAAAAATCCCACAGAGATATTAAATCCCAAAATCCTCAAAAATTCCTGACTTACACCACTTTTTCCTGCCTCTAAACTGTGCTTTCTTCTCTGTGATTCAACGCTTGTTAGGGAACATTCACAAATTGCAAATTGATAAAAATCGGTTTAAGATAGCGCTTTTTCTTTGGACATAAAATAGCAGCGTATAGTTTTTACGCTAAATTGGCATACCAGACGTCTGCCCGGGTCAAAATATCTACGTCAAGTCTCAAACCGACCCATAGGGGGAAAAGTTCGGCGTGGCCTGAAAAAATGTCAACATCATAACCCGGACCGGTCTGGAAAATAGTTTAAATCATAGCCCGGTTCAGTCGCAAATTTCTACATAGTTTATTAATTCGGCGTGGGAAAAAAATGTTTCATATGGAGGAATTC
Organism: Maratus speculifer; assembly: GCA_964019185.1. Classification (NCBI taxonomy): domain Eukaryota; kingdom Metazoa; phylum Arthropoda; class Arachnida; order Araneae; family Salticidae; genus Maratus; species Maratus speculifer. Next base: position 114,925,666 of record OZ025289.1, on the reverse strand, counting down.
TGACCGAAAAATTCTTTTATAGCTTTTCGTTTTTTATATTTATATTTTTTATTATTAAAGAAGCGCCAAAGGCTGTAATATATTTATTTTATCAATGAATCTCTATTTATATGTAAATGTTTCACTTATATTTTAATATCGTTAATCCATATCCCATGCGTTGGAGACTGAAAAATGTTATACACTAAAACTTTTTAAGACGGAATCACATAGGAAAGAAAAAATACGTTATAGACAGATGCTCTCCCTAGAAGATGTAATTGGAGCTTATTTTCTTTTCAGGTATTATTGCATTTATTTTGCATGGATCAACATATTTTCCGTTTAAGACAGAATTCCGTCATAGGCAGATTTTTTTTCACTGGTTTTATTGTATTTAATTTTTTTAGCCTTTGAATAATCTATTTAAAAAAATTAAATTTTAAAGTTTTTTTTTTTTTTTTTTTTGTAAAATAAAAGTTTTAAAATCTATATGTTTTTCGTAAAAAAAAATTCGATTGAGCCGAATTTTATTTATTTTATGTACGCATTAAGTCAGTCAGAGACAGTAATTTTAATACGGGTTTTGTCGAGACAGGGTTTGAAAATTTCATCCAGAGTGCACCTAAGTTGAAGGAAATAGTCCCCTCCTTTATGAAAAGTACGCTAGGCCCGGCCTGGCGGGTCTTCCGAAAAAAGTAACATCTCGGTCCTGGCCCTACCTGGGCCCAGAATACAGATTTTTTAACATCCTCTGGAGGACGATAAAAAGCCTGAAGTTGTCAGAGGTAAATTTAAAAAGAAAAAAAAAAGACTTAATCTGCATCTTAGAAAAAGCATTTTTTTAAATAACTTACGGACATTTAAACAATACACTTCGTTTTTCTGCATAATTAATTTTTTATCCTCTATTCCTTGTCTTTAAATTATTAAATGTTAAGAATTTTTAAAAGAAAAAAGAACTTGAAACACGTCATTTTTGATATTTTTACATTAGTTTTGTTTCGGCAAATTTGAAAAAATGTTTACTTTTGAAAAAATGTTTGTTTTTGAAAATATGATTTTTTTAAAGTTATATTATTTTTTCAATAAATATTTTTAATAGTTTTAAAATTAATATAAAAAAAACCTTGGAACAAAACTAAAATCAGATTTTCATCTTTAATTAAATGGAAAGAAATTGAAATCCGATAAATAATGTTACGAGCTATAACGATTTTTGATTGTCCCATTTAAACCAGTACTAACCACATGAAACTTTTATAAATTGTATGAGAAATTTTAGAATGTGATTTTCTTAGCAAATTATAATGCTAATCATCACAAAAAAATAAAAAAATAAAAATACTAACTGAAAAAATACATTTTTTACGCGTTTTCTAGAACTGTTAAAGTAACGTTGTTTTTTGAATTGCGCGCTTTTCAATTTGTGTCTAATCCCTTAAAACCTGATGAATTTTTTAAACGGCTATAACTTTTCGAATTTTGGAGATATGAAGATGCAACTTTTTGTGTCTTATTCAGGACTGAATAAGGAAAGTTTTCCTAATTGGAATTTTTGTCCTACGGGGGCCGTATAAAAATTTAATTTTCGTAACTTTTTAACTAGACCCCCCCCCCCCATGGAGTCGCAATTTATCTTATCAAAAATTTCACATTTTTTTTATGAATTTTTGCAATTGGAAGTATGGGTCTAAGGGCAATATTTAAGGAGATAGCCTATTGTTTCGATATTTATGACTCACCCTGTATATATTTGACAAATGACGGACAACAAGTAGCTCTTCTGTTAGTGGGAATCACTCGCAGATACTCTTTTCATAGTGACATTTTTTTTCTTTTCAGGGCGAATAGAATTATTCTACAAAAGTTTTCGCTCAGCGCCGTCAAAGCATAAGCGTGGCGCTGGATAAAACTTTATGATTTTAAAGTACACTTTTGCATCGTTCCAAGCAGCAACCTGAGTCCTTTTCGTCAGCTTCTTAGGCACGTATCGATGCTCTATTCATTTTTTTTGCATCTTTATATTCTTCTTCTAAAAGAATTCTATTTCATTATTTTTAAAAAAGTGAGGACGATTTACGTGAATTCTTTTCTTTTATATTTAATGGAAAAAACTTGAAGCATGAAGAATATAAGTTATATTAAATTTTTCACTGATCTTTTGCTTTATTACTTAAACATTTTCTTTATGATTTTATTTTATATCATTTATTAAAGTGCGTGTGTGAGAGTGAATAAATTATTTGTTTAAGAGTCCACTCGAGTCCCTCAAAAAGACCCGGATGATAACGTTAAGCCTATGATGGCGTTATTTTCAAATATCTCACTCAATTTTTAAATGATTTTTTTACATAGGATTGATGATGACGATTTACAACCAGGCTAGCTTTTATTTTTTTAATTATGATTATATATATTTTTTTATATTATGGTAGTGACAATTTCAGAGCCCATCAATACTGGTTCCAAAAGTTACAGTATCTTTTTCCCTTTAAAAATATCCTAAACCAAAATCGAAAAAGTAAAAACTAGCCATGTTGTAGATCGTCCACAATTATCCTATGGAAAAAAAAAAAAAAAAAAAAAAAACATAAAATATTAAAATTTGAGCAAATTATTTGACACAACACCTCCATAGACTTAACATTATTATCCGGGGTTTTTAAGTGATTAGTGTAGGCTCTTAGAAGGTCTCAGGACTCTTAATAGTGTAAAAAAGACTATTTTCTATATTTAACACATTGAGTGCTACGTCATTTACTGTTTTTGACACAGAAATTACCGTTATAAAATTAAAAAAAAAATGATCAAAACAACTATTGAAAATGTATTTTACTTTTATTTAAGAAAAGATTATAGTTTCCTAGTTATCATTTTCCAAAATGTACGTTTTTTAGTTCCATATCATATATAACACTCCCAGTTACCTACATAAACGGAAAATTTCAGTGTCAATCACCCAGACACTTAACGTATTAATACATACGATTTATTTGACAATTAGAATAATTGTGTTATAATTAATCTAGTTAATTTACATATAGATTTTTTTTGTTTGGGAAATCCATTACCTACGATTTATTTTGATAGCTAATTCACATATTAGACCAAGTACTGTAATAGTTAAAATCACCAGTTGTGTCCGGAATAGCTCAGATAGTACAGTAGCTGCAGATAAGAAATCTCTAGTTCGAATCCCATTCCGGACTTTTTTCATGCAGTTAAAAATTTACATCTCGTTTGAAACAAAATATCAATTCCAAAATGCTATGCATCGTTATGTTTTCTTAATACATAATCTTAAAGATCCCTATTATGTAATTTTAGCATAAAAAAAAAAAGATGTGTTAAAAAAAATCATTAATCGTGTTGTGTTAAAGAATTGTGAGCGTATAGAAAAATTTAAATATTTAACTAGAATAACCCAAAATATAGTCTTTAAGTACAATTATATTGAAAATATAAAAACATACTCTGTGTACACTTTTTTATATACTATGTAAAAACGTACTCTAAAAACATGAGTGAAAAACAAAAAATCCCTTTCGGCATGGCCTATAGGCGGAGGTAGATTTCGAAAAGTTTTCATCTCAACAAAAAAGAAAAAAAAAATGATTAGAGATAAACCCAGTTTAACTACTTTATTCAGCCGCTTTAAAAAAAATTTTAATTTCATTTTTCTGTAAGAACTGCTTTTATCAAAATCGTCTTAAACGAAATTCTACTCAAATGCCCATTTTGGCAACATATTTTGAATTATATTCTTACTTTATTTAAAAAATTGACCAATATGCTCATTATATAGATCCTAAATAACAAAAAACTGTTAATTAAATTCGTTTGACAGCAAAATTGAATTTAAAAATGAGTCATAAGTCATAAAATAATTAATTTATTATTTTAATACATCCACAATTCTTTAATCAAGATCGCTTTGAGAAATTTTATGCGAAGTGCCCATTTTAGCAGACTTTTTTTAAATATATATTTAGCTTTTATCAAAAATCTGACCAATACGGTACATTACACAGTTCCTAAATAACAAATAACTGTCAATTGAATGCGTTTGAGAGCAAAATTGAATTTAAAAATAAGTCATAAAATAAACAATTTATTATTTGAATACAACCTCAATTCTTTTATTATGATCGCTTTGGGAAATTTTTTTGCGCAGTGCTTAATTTGACAGCTTTTAAAAAATATATATTCACCCTTTATCAAAAAATCGACGAATACGCACATTATATAGTTCCTAAGTAACAAAAAACTGTCAACTGAATGCGTTTCAGAGCAAAATTGGATTTAAAAATGAGTCATAAAATAACCATATTGTTATTTGAATACCCACAATTCATTAATCACGATCGCTTTGGGAAATTTTGTGCAAAGTGCCCATTTTGGCAGCCTTTTTTGAAATATATTCTGCCTTTATCAAAAAACTGGCCACTCCGTCACATTATATAGTTCCTAAATAAGAGAACCTGTAAATTGGATGCGTTTGAGAACAAAAAAAAAGATTTAAAAATGACTCGGTAAAAGCGCAATTTCTTAAATTTCCTCAAATTTCAATCACTATAACTTCGTGAAATTCTGTTCAAAATACCCTTTTTGTCAGCCTTTTTAAAAATATATTCTGCGTTTATCAAAAAACTGGCCAATACGTCAAGTTATATAGTTCCTAAATAATAGGACCTGTAAATTGGATGGGTTTGAGAACAAAAATGGATTTAAAAATGACTGAGAAAAAACGCAATTTGTTATACTTATTCAATATTTTAATGACGATAACTTCGGGAAATCTGTTCAAAATACCTTTTTGGCAGCCTTTTTAAAAATATATTTTGCCTTTATCAAAAAATTGGCCAATACGTCGCATTATATAGTTCCTAAATAAGAGGATCTGTCATTTAGATGCGTTTAAAATCAAAAATGAATTTTAAAATGAGTCAGAATATAAGCAGTTTGGATTTGAGGTTTTTTTCTCCAACTCCTATTTTTGTTTAATTTATTTTTGCTATAAGAATTGGTTCTATGAAAAACTTGTCAGTATAAAAGTTATAGATATTATTGTGAAGATGTAAAATAAATTTAATTAGATTTGATTGCTTAAGAATTGAGTAAGTTATGGGTTTTTTCTTTTTTCTACCCCCTTTTTCTTTTCGTTTTTAATTTTTTTCATCGATAAAAATTAGTCCTATCAAAAACTTGTAAATACAAAAGTTTTAGATAATATTGAGTACATTTATATAAAATTTAGTTGGATTTGATATCTTGTGAATTGACGAAGTTATGAATTTTTTTCTCCCCAAAACCAAGTTTTTTTCTCCCCTTGAGCATATTTTTAACTTTATCGAAAATCTGTCATGCATAAACTTTTGGCCCATTCTTTAGAAGTAATATAAACTTTAGACTGATTCTATATCTATTTTAATTTAGAAGTTATCGCGTTTTTTCTGTTTTCACAAAACCCCTCCTAACTTCCACCCCCTTGGTCCGATTTTGCCCATTAACGAACTTGACCGAGATTTTAAGCTCCTTGATTTTATGTAAAAGTTTGAAGAAGATCTGAGCATAATTATGAAAGTTATCGTGTCTAGAAGAAAGTGATATACACCGATAGATAGATAGATAGATAGATAGATAGATAGATAGATAGATATTTAAACTTTTTTACTGATGGTAGTTTTAGGGTCTAGGAGTCATGATTCGTGTAGATCCGCAAAATTTTTTCAGAAATTCCAACATGGGAGAGAATGCAATAGGTAGTATTTCATACGAAATCTACCTAAAATGAGAATATCGTTTTAATTTCATATAAAAACAACAAATATATGTCGCAAATTTACTTTCAGGCACGTACATTTAATATAAAGCTATTTAAAATGAATTACAAATATCTTAAATTCATTTAAATGCCATTTAAAACCAAAATGTTTTCAACTATTGCATGGCCGTCATCAGTGGGAACTTAAATGTTTATATTAATTTTCTTTGCGCTTATTTGTGAATTACCTACCAGACATTATTGCAATTTAATTATTGTACACCATCACTTACTTGCAGTACTGTTGCATAAAGTCAGCTGCAGAATGTCACTGAATCGTGTATCGTGTAAAGCTTTATGTGCTACTGCTGTATCATATGACTATGTGGAGCTTATGTACCGGAAAATTCAAGAACAAGGACTATCATATTCAAGAAGTCTGGCGCTCTGGCCGCCTATTTATGTTGATGAGGCCTGCATGCAAGAACTTGTGAAAGAGGATCAGTATTGTACCATTCGAGATTTAGATAAGGAATTAGACGTTATTGCCATGTTCATTAGTCGCGCTATGCATCGCATAAACATGACGTAAACATGACGTCCTTTTCTGGAATTGTTTAAATCACTACCAAACGCAAGCTGTCCAGTGGAACATCATATATAACTGGATATGTCGCCTATTTTAAACTAGATAACCTACTTTTAATGGATCAAAAGAAGAAAATAATTTTATTCCAATAATAGTTTTTTAAGATTTCGGAGTTTGATTTTTTTTCGTCGAATACTCGTATTTTCCATTATCTAAATACAGCGTGGTCCACCTCACGACCCACCTTTTTTTTTGTAGGCATAGTAAAGAATGATTTAACAATTGAAAAAAAAAAATGTCTACCATTCTTACTATTTAAGTTTTATCTAATATTACTTAAGGTTTTTTCTTAAAAATTGATATCTTCAACAGTTCCTTATGATCTTCATTTCCTCTATAATGGTCATATTGAAGCTTCACACTTCGACCGGTATAAACCACGGCGTACCTATTTCGATTTTTCCCTTTTTATAGAAGATGTCCAATAAATATGGTATGACGAAAGATCTTTGTCGTCGTTGTTGTGATAGTGGTACTTAATATGGCGGAACTCAAGTAAAGGCTTGCTAAAGATAAAAAGATACATTTTTTGCCAAAGTGGCAGAAAAAATTAATTTTCTTTTCAACATAATGGACACCTGTAATGTATTATCTGTTCTCAAGACTTAGATGTTTCGAAGGATCAATGGAGAAGGCATAATGTGAGTAGGCATTATACCATCTTGCATGAAACCATATACGATTGATAAATTCTTACATAAATAAATTCTTACTTCATCCAATGTTACAATAATAAAAAACTCCTAATATATTTAAATAAATCCCAAGCGTAAATTTATTGGATTGAAATGATAAAAATTCAACACCCTTTTAACTTAGAGAGCTTGGTATAATTTTTTTTATTACTCATGACATGTAATTGTAGAAAAAACGTTTGATATTTTTTATTTCTAAAAAAGCTAACTTTTGTTAAAAATTATTTGAATTTTTATAACCATATCACATTAGTTTGTTAAAAATAAATAGAAAATAGAAAGACAAATCTGAAAAATATATAATAGTAAATAATTCACATTTAGAGTGAAAATAAAAGAGAATTTTTCTGTTTACACAAATGGTCAAAAAGCAAATTATAAAATTTTATTTATCGAAACGATTCTGATACAGAGATAAATAAAAAAATAATCCATAAAAAAATAAATATTTACTCTTTAATTTTAAGCACATCTTTAATTATCGACAAATAATTTATTGCTTCAACTAATGTAATTAAAAAAAAAACTCCTATTATATTTAAATAAACCTCAAGCCTGAAGTTTTTGGATTAAAATAATAAAAATTCAACAACTTTTTAATCAGCGAACTTGGTACACCTTTTTTATTATTATTCATGTCATGTAATTGTAGAAAAACCCTCCATATTTTTTAGTTCTAAAGAAGCAAATTTGGTACTCCTTGACGCTTTCTCATAAAAAGCCTGTGAATAAAGAGTGTTTTATTGTTGTTCATTAAGAAAAAGTGGTTTTTCAATGAACTGATCATTTATCAGTTACTTTTTTACATTTACTCCTCAAAAAAGAAAAAAAGGAAAGAAAAGAAACCAGCATTATCCAAGAAGATGGGTTTTTTTAAATCTATTGTTTTGACGAAATTTATGTAAGAGCGTTAAAGTGTTTTCATCGAGTTACCAAACTAATAATAGCATTTCATTATTGTTTAACCTTTAAAGGAATTTTTTTCTGATGAATATAGATTGTTGTCAACAGCATTTCAAAAATATATTTATGTTTTGGAAATTGTTGAAATTTTTCAGAAAAATAAGAAATAAGGGTAAGGAAAAAAAAAAGATTGTTTTTTGTTATTTAATCCTGCACATTTTTATATTCGCAAAAGTTCATAATGATAACAAAATTTTGTTGTTTTTAATTGCACAAAAATGTATGACTGATATTTAAATTCATTCATTTGTAGAAATGTTTGTTTATTGTTTCTTATAATAGTATATTTTATCACGTTAAATATTTGTCCATCTATATATTATATCTGAAAAAGATATAATAGTAATAATTCACTATGCATACAAATGCAGATGACGTTACTTATAAAGTGAAAATAAATGAGAATATTTCTGTTTACACAAATGGTCAAATTTTTAAATATAAAATTTTATTTATCGAAGGATTCAGAGATAAAGACGAATTAAAAAATAATACACGAAAAAAATAATTTTTGCTATTTAAATTTAAGCATATCATTAAATATAGATAAATAATTTCTTACGTTATCTAATGTAATAATAAAAAAAGCTCCAATTATATTTAAATAAACACCAAGCCTGAAGTTATTGGATTGAAATGATAAATATTCAACAACTTTTTTTATCACTAAACTTGGTACTCTTTTTTATTATTATTATTATTCATGTCATGTAATTGTAGAAAAACGTTCGATATTTTTTTAGTTCTAACGCAGCAAATTTTGTATTCCTTAACGCATTCTCATAAAAAGAATGCGAATAAAGTGGGTTTTATTGTTGCTCATTAAAACTGAGAGGTTTTCTAATGAACTGGGTTTTTATCAGTTACTCTTTCACTTTTTCTTCTCAAAAAAGGAAAAAAAAAGAAAGAAAAAGAAACCACCATTGTCCAAGAAGACGGATTATTTAAATCTATTGTTTTGTCGAAATTTATTTACGAGCATTAATGTGTTTTTATCGAGTTACCGAAGTAGTAAGAGCATTTTATTATTGTTTTATCTTTAAAAGGTAATTTTTTGTGAGATGAATATGTATACTGTAGTCAACAAAATTAAAAAAATATATTTATGTTTTGGAGATTTTTGAGGTTTTTAAAGGAAACAAGACGTAAGAGTATAAAAGAATAATGATTCTTTCATTTAATATTGGACAATTTTATATTCGTATAAAAGGCATAATGTTAACAAAATTTTGTTGTTGTTATTTGCAGAGTAATGTATGATTGAATGTTATAATTTATTGATTTGTAGAAATGTTTGTTTGTTAATTTGCTTGGTCAAAAACTAAATTCCTAAATATAAAATTTCATTTATCGGAAGATTCTGTGAAAATGACAAATAAGAGAAGTAATACACAAAAAAATTACTGTTTCAGCACATCATTAATTATTGATAAATAAATTCTTACTTCATCTGATGTAATTTAAAAAAAACAATTATATTTAAATATACCCCCAACCTGAAATTATTGGATGGAAACGATAAAAATTTAACATCCTTTCTAATCTGTAAACTTGGTAATGTTTTTTATTATTATTCATGTCATATAAATGTAGAAAAACGTTCGATATATTTTTTTCAGTTCTAACGAAGGAAATTTGGTATTCTTTGATTCATTCTCATAAAAATCCTATGAATAAAGTGGGTTTTATTGTTGCTCATTAAGCAAGAGAGGTTTTCTAATGAACTGAGTTTTTATGAGTTACTTTTTCACTTTTCTTCTCAAAAAAAGGAAAAAAGAAACAAAAAGAAACCACCATTGTACAAGAAGATTGGTTTTTAAATCTATTATTTTGTCGAAATTTATGTAAGAGCATTAAAGTGTTTTTTATCGAGTTACCGAAGTAGTAATAGCATTTTATTATTGTTTTATCTTTAAAAGGTAAATTTCTTTTGTCAGATGAATATGTATACTGTAGTCAACAAAATTTAAAAAATATATTTATGTTTTGGAAATTCTTAAGGTTTTTAAAGGAAATAAGACATAAGAGTATAAATGAATAATGATTCTGGTATTTAATATTGGACAATTTTATATTTGTAAAAAAGGCATAATATTAACAAATAACAATTGTTGTTACTTGCAGAACAATGCATGATTGAAAGTTATAATTTATTGATTTGTAGAAATGTTTCTTTGTAAATTTGCTTGTTGTATTTTTCTATTTTTTCACGTTAAATATCTGCATATCTATTTATTATGTCTGAAAAAGTTACAAAAGTAATAATTCATTGTCCATACAAATGCACTTTATGTTAGTTAAAAAGTGAATATAAGAGAGAAAAATTCTGTTTACACAAATGACCAAATACTAAATTTCTAAATATAAAATTTCATTTATCGGAAGATTCTGTGACAAAGACAAATAAAAAAAAAAAATGCACGATTTTTTTTTTTTTTTTTTTTTTTTTTTTTTTTTTACTCTTTCAGCACATCATTAATTATCGATAAATAAATTCTTACTTCACCTAATGTAATAAAAAAAAAAAAACAATTCCTATTATATTTAAATAAACCTCCAATCTGAAGTTATTGGATGGAAACGATAAAAATTTAACAACCTTTCTAATCACTGAACTTGGTACTCTTTTTTATTATTATTATTCATGTCATGTAATTGTAGAAAAAAGTTCGATATTTTTAGTTCTAACGAAGGAAATTTGGTATTCCTTAACGCATTCTCATAAAAAGAATGCGAATAAAGTGGGTTTTACTGTTGTTCATTAAGAAAGATAGGTTTTCTAATGAACTGAATTTCTATCAGTTACTTTTTCACATTTTTTTCTCAAAAAAGGAAAAAAAAAGAAACAAAAAGAAACCACCATTGTCCAAGATTGGTTTTTTAAATCTATTGTTTTGTCGAAATTTATGTAAGAGCATTAAAGTGTTTTTATCGAGTTACCGAACTAGTAACAGCATTTTATTATTGTTTTACTTTTAAAATGTAAATTTCTTTTGCCAAATGAATATGTATACACTAGTCAACAAATATTAAAAATTATATTTATGTTTTGGTTTGTTTGCATTGTTTGTATATATGTCGGCCAATTATCTACTCTGTGGGATATAGGCCCTAAATGGGTGGGGTGCCCTCCGTGGGGGGTCTTTTTAAGAGAACCTAACCCGTATTTACGCAAGGTTCGAAGAAAACCATGGAAAACTCCGAACGGTTAGGCCGACGGTCGCAATTGGGTTCGAACCCAGCACCTACTGTCTACCAGTTTGGAGGTCAGAAACCCGCGGCTACTGGTGGGGCTTTATGTTTTGGAAATTGTTGAGATAAAAGTAAAGGAAATAAGACAATTATGGAAATAAGACGTAAAAGTATAAAAGAATAATGATTCTTTCATTTAATATTGGACAATTTTATATTCGTATAAAAGGCATAATGTTAACAAAATTTTGTTGTTGTTATTTGCAGAGTAATGTATGATTGAAAGTTATAATTTATTGATTTTCAGAAATGTTTCTTTGTTAATTTGCTTGTTGTATATGTCTATTTTTTCACGTTAAATATCTGCCTATCTATTTATTATGTCTGAAAAAGTTACAATAGCAATAATTATTTGAGCATACAAATGCACATCATATTAGTTAAAAAGTAAGAGAGAAAAATGATGTTTACACAAATGGTTAAAAACTAAATTCCTAAATATAAAAATTCATTTATCGGAAAATTCTGTGACAAAGACAAATAAAAAAATAATACACGAAAAAAAATTACTCTTTCAGCACTTCATTAATTATCGATAAATAATTTCTTACTTCATGTAACGTGATTAAAAAAAACTATTATATTTAAATAAACCCCAAACCTGAAGTTATTGGATTGAAATAATAAAATTTCAACAACCTTTTAACATAGCGAACTTCGTATTCATTTTTTAGTATTATTCACGTCATGTAATTGTAGAAACACGTTCGATGTATTTTTTTAGTTCTAACGAAGCAAATTTGAAAATCCTTGACGCATTCTCATGAAAAGCCTGTGAATGTAGAGGATTTTATTGTTGTTCATTAAGAAAGAGAGGTTTTCTAATGAACAGAAATTTTATCAGTTATTTTTTCACTTTTTCTACTCAAAAATGAAAAAAAAAAGAAGCGAAAAGAAACCAACATTTTTTTTTTAAATCTATCTTTTTGTTGAAATTTATGTAAGAGCGTTAAAGTGTTTTTATAGATATACTGAACTAGTAATAGCATTTTATTATCGTTTTATCTTTAAAGGGTAAATTTCTTTTATCAGATGAATATGTAGTCAATAAAATTAAAATAATGTGTTTATGCGTTGGAAATTGTTGTGTGTTTCAAGAGAAATAAGACATGAATGTAAAAAAGAATAATGATTCTGTTATTTAATGTTGGACAATTTTATATTCGTAAAAAAGCCATAATGTTAACATAATTTTGTTGTTGTTATTTGCAGAAAAATGTATGATTGATAGTTATAATTTATTGATTTGTAGAAATGTTTGCTAATTTGCTTTGTCCATTTTCTCTCGTTAAATATCTGTTTATCTATCTATTATATCTGAAAAGGATACAATAGCAATAATTCGTCATGCATACAAATGCGCATCATATTAGTTAAAAATATATGTAAGATAGAAAAAATCTGTTTACACAAATCGTCAAAAACCAAATGTCTAAATATAAAATTTTATTTATCGGAATATTCAGAGACAAAGACAAATAAAAAAATATATACGAAAAAAAAATAAATTTTTACTCTTTAACTACATCATTAATTATCGATAAGTAATTTCTTACTTAATGTAATGTAATTAAACAAAATCTCCTGTTATATTTAAACAAACCCCAAGTCTGAAACTATTGGATTAAAATGATAAAAATTCAGCAACATTTTTAATCAGCGAACTTGGTACTCTTTTTTTTATTATTTTTATTATTTATGTCATATAATTGTAAAAACACGTTCGATATTTTTATTTCTAACCAAGTAAATTTGGTATTCTTTGACGCACTCTCATAAAAAGCCTATGATTAAAGATGGTTTTATTGTTGTTCATTCAGAAAAAGCGGTTTTATAATGAACTTAGTTATTATCAGTTACTTTTTTCACATTTTCACCTCAAAAAATAAACAAAAATAAACCAGCATCGTCCAAGAAGGTTGATTTTTTTTTCAAGTCCATTGTTTTGTCGAAAATTATTTAAGAGCATTAAAGTGTTTTTATCGAGTTACCGAAATAGTAATAGCATTTTATTATTGTTTTATCTTTAAAGGGTAATTTTTTTTCAGATAAATATGTATATTGTAGTCAAGAAAATTTTAAAAATATATTTATGTTTTAGGAATTTTTGAGCTTTTTTGGAAATCAGACATAAGAGTAAAAAAGAATAATGATTCTGTTATTTAATGTTGAACAGTTTTATATTTGTAAAATAGTCATAATGTGAACAAAATTTTGTTGCTGTTATTTGCAGAAAAAGTGTATGATAGATAGTTATAATTTATTGATTGGTAGAAATGTATATTAGGTTGCAGGTTGTGTATGTCTATTTTTCCACGTTAAATATCTGGCAATCTATCTATAATATCTGAAAAACGTACAGTAGTAATAAATCATTATGCATACAAATATACGTCATATTAGTTAAAAAGAGAATATAAGGGAGAAAAATTCTGATTACTCAAATGGTGAAAAATCTATAAATATATAATTTCATTTATCGCACGATTCTGAGACAAAGACAAATATAAAGTAAAAAATACACGAAAAAATGAATTTTTAATCTTTAACTTTAAGCACATCATTAATTATCGATAAATAATTTTTTTTTACTTCATTTAACGTAATAAAAAAAATCTATTATATTTAAATAAACCCCAAGCTTGAAATTATTGGATTAAAATGATAAAAATTCAACAAACTTTTTAATCGGCGAACTTGGTACTCTTTTATTATTATTATTATTATTATTCATGGTCATGTAATTGTAGAAACACTTTCGATATTTTTCAGTTCTAACGAATCAAATTTGGTATTTATTGACGCATTCTCATAAAAAAGCCTATGAATAGAGAGGGTTTCCTAGTTTCCTAATGAACTGAGTTTTTATCAATTACTTTTCACTTTTTCTCTTAAAAAAGAAAAAAAGGAGAGAAAAGAAACCAGCATTGTCCAAGAAGATAAGTTTTAAAAATCAATTGTTTTGATGAAATTTATGTAAGAGCGTCAAAGTGTTTTTATCGAGTTACCGAACTAGTAATAGTATTTTATTATTGTTTTAACTTTAAAAGGTAAATTTCTTTTGTCAGATGAAAACATAGATTATTACTAAGAACATTCAAAAAATACGTATACGTTTTGGAAAACTGTTGAAGTATTAAAAAAATAAGATGTCTAAAAAAGAACGTTGTTTTATTATTTGAAGTTCAAAATTTTTATATTCATAAAACTCGAACTGTGAACTGAAGTTTATTGTTGTTATTTGAAGTAAAGCATGTGATTGATAATTGATTGTGAATTATAATTTATTTAGTTCAAGAAATGTTTGTTTATTATCTAGGTATAAATGTATTTTTGTTAGAATTTTTCTGTTTGTTATTAGTAAGAATTTTAATTATGCTCTTTATTTCAATGTATTTATGTTTTAAGTATTTGATGCTTTATCATCAACTATAGTATACGGAAGATTTATCTTCATTTATGTGGCATAGTTTCATTGCGCTTTTTTTTCAGATTTCATTATTTTAAATAATGAACCCAATGATTCCTTTATTACATTTCATACTTTTTATTTATAATATTTATTTATTTAAAAAACAACAAACACATATACATACATACACATTTGTATATATATATATATATATATATATATATATATATATATATATATATATATATATATACAGGGTGTCCGAAAAGTCTGGAAACGGTCGAATAACTCGAGAAATACATATGAGATTGAAAAACGTAAATATACGTGTTAAATATTTTTAAATAAGCTACTCAGTGATACCAAATTTGACCTTCGTAACCGATCCCCTGGGGGTCAGAGGGGGTCCAACTTTGAAATCTTAAATTATAACCCCCATTTTTTATTGCAGATTCGGATTCTACGGACAAAAATACGTAACTTTTCTATTTGATGTTTATTTCGAATCCTCGTTTATCACGGTGTAATTGAGCATATTAAATCGATACATATTTCGGCTTTTCCAACGAGATTTTCCCTAATCGAAACTAATTGGGGAGAATTTATGACATCAAATTCCTCGTCTTTTGCAATAATAGCGTCTCCTGAAAATCACCCGTGCCGATTATTTCGGTAGTGCTACACAGTTAAAAATTTGATCCATTTGCTGTAGCGTCACTCCACAGCTTTTATAGAATATCTCTTTCATGACCAATGAGAATGTTAAATAACACAGTAAAGTACACTGTAGAAAAATTGACCCTTTTGCTGCATCGTCACTCCACCGCTTTTATAGAAAACGATTACTTTACTGTGTTATGGAGCATTCTCATTGGTCACAAAAGAGATATTCTATAATAGCTGTGGAGTGACGCTGCAGCAAATGGGTCAAATTTTTAACAGTGTAGCACTATTGAAATAATCGCCACGGGTGATTTTCAGGAAACGCTATTCCTACAAAAGACGAGGAATTTGACGTCAAAAATTCTGCCCAATCAGTTTCGATTAGGGAAAATCCCGTTGGAAAAGCGGGAATATGTATCGATTTAATATGCTCGATTACACCGTGATAAACGAAGATTTGAAATAAACATCAAATACAAAGGTTACGTATTTTTGTCCGTATAATCCGAATCTGCAATAAAAAATGGGGGTTATAATTTAAGAGTTCAACGTTGGACCCCCTCTGACCCCCCAGGGAGTCGGTTTCGAAGGTCAAATTTGGTATCACGGAGTAGCTTATTTAAAAATATTTAACACGTATATTTACGTTTTTTCAATCTCATATGTATTTCTCGAGTTATTCGGCCGTTTCCAGACTTTTCGGACACCCTGTATATATATACTATATATATATATATATGTATGTGTATATAAAGGGTATTCGATATTTTTTAGTTCCAATGAAGTAATCTTCTATCTATCTATCTATAGATAGATAGATAGATAGATATTGCTGTCATCAGGTACACAAATTGCGGTTATTTAAAAAAAATCATATGTATTTTTTATTTTACTTTTTCTCAGTGCTTTCTTTGATAAAACTAAATTTACTGCAAATACACATGGAAAAGTTTTTGGAATTCTACAACTCACAAACTAGTATTTCAAGTTAGAAATAATAATGTGTATTTGTAAAATCGTCGCTGGCAAACCCGATATTAAGAATGAAAAAAAATATGACAATTACGCATGTAATTTTTTGAACACTAAAGACGTTGTTTTATGAAACAAATTAAAATTGTATCATAGTGGTGAATTTCTTTTCATTTTATAAATTTTGAAGATCAAAGCAGCAGTTAATATCTTTATATTTTTGTATGTTAATTGTGTGTTGTATGTTATTTATTTTTAATAGAAATAACGTTTACTTTTTCAATAATGTGAAAAAATGAAATTTAACTTCGGCTAAAAATAAGAGTAAAACTAACCAACATAGTATCAAATTATTTAATTAATTTTACAATTTTTTATAAATAAAGTCTAAAATTTCTTTCGAACATCCTCAGTCGTCAAATTTGACCAGTTTCAATTCATATATAGTTGATTAAGAAATGTGTTTAATTTAATGTATAGCTACTTCAAAAAATAACCAAACAATAGAAACCATTAAGTAATGTTTAAAAACCAGTATAGTTGAAAACTTTTCACACATTTTACTTGTTTAAAGATTAAAATTACATAACTGAGTTAAACAACAATAATATTATTATTAAATAGGATACATATTGCGCTTTTTATGTTAAAAATTAATGATTTAATTAAACAATTCCCAGATCATTCATTAAGAAAGACTTTTATCCATTATGCTGTATTACATTGATGGGACTCAATGACATCAATTTATGCTCCCAATTACTTTTAGTCAACACATGATATTAAGAATGCTTGATTAATAACAATAGATTGTGAAAGAGATTTTTTTGTTATTTATTTATTTATTTATTTTTTATTTATTTATTTTTATTTATTTTTTGTTGGTCTTACTAGATTTCACTGCCTTTATAATGAATCCATCTCCTACGACTTCCTCATAACCTTGGATGTCGCGCCTCCATGGCGCACTCTTTGTACTTTAGGTTTGCCGTTTTGTCAACATTTGTAAATCGTTTGTTGTTGTTTTGGTTTATCGGCGATCATAGCGGACCTATCGTGTTTTCGCTGGATCCGTATTCTTTAATTAAAATGTAAATATAATGTGTAAATAATTTGTATATAAAGAATATTAAGTAATATTAGTAGTAATAATTGAACCAACGACCAAAAAGTATTTTAAAAATACTCGCATCATTCAACAGTTCGTTCCACCATCTTTATTATGATGAAATTTCCTCGGGTTTTTAAAATGCTTTCTCGATCAAATGTTACATTTTAAAAATTATAAATAGATTTTACTGATTGAAAATAGACGTCAGTTGAAAATAACAATACAATATAAACATGTTATTATTCATTCAATCCATTAAATGCATGTTTAATAATTCGTTTCATACATTAAAGATAGTTTATATACTAAATTTTCCTAAATTAAACTAGTCGAATGTGACAATCCCAAAACTTTTTACTCTCTCATGCAAGTTAATACTTTAGAATTCGCTAACACAGTACCAATATTAAATGACAATCTGTTGTCATCGTAAGGATGTAGAATTCTTACCCATTTCATCAATTGAAATTTCATGAATTATTTCTTGAAATAGGATTATTGTATATATCGGGAATATTGCAACATAAAAGTGCCACCTGTTTGGAGTTTTTATACCAAAACATAAACACCAGTAATTTTTGTCAAGCTATGTGTAAATCTGAAATTTGATGAAAATCCATACATACATTCTTGAAATAGAGCTATTGAAGAAATCATGAAAAACGCAGTATAACAAAGCCATCTGCTGAACGATTCGCATTAAAGTTATACAGAACTAATTTACATCACGGATTTACAGAATTTGAAGTTTCATGAAAATACGGCAATTAATTCTTGAGGAATTGCTATTTCGGAAACCGTAAAAAATGCAGTATATCAGCGCCTGTTCAGATATGCGCACCAAAAACTATTCAGCATCTACCTACATTTAAGAGTAACTGAATATATATTTTTTATTAAATTTCGGGCATACTTCTGAGTTCCTTCGATAAGTAAAATTTTATATTCAGAGATTTTATATTTAACCACTTGTGTAAACAAAAAAGTTCTCTTTTATTTTCACATTTTTAATAAATATGATGTGCATTTGTATGCATAATTTTTGTCTATGAATTATTATATCTTTTTTTCAGATTTTTTTTTTACTTTTAGTACTTACTCATCGTATTTACACCTAGGATAACATGACCTTATAATCGTTAAAAAAAATCAATTTTTTGACTGATTTACACGTTTCTGACACTGAAGATTCCGAAAAACATATTTTTAGATTTAAAAAAAATGCTGTTGGTCTCTCTGTGTGTGGCTGTTTATGTATAGGTAAATGCTCTATCTAATCTTTATTTTCTCTGATTTCTTATTTTTCTTAAAAAGTTCAACTATTTCCAAAACATATATTTTTTAATGTTGTTGACAACAAACTACATGCTCATCTTACCAAAGAAAAAATATTTTAAAGATTAAACAATAATAAAATGCTATATTCATCCGATAACTCGATAAAAACACTTTAACGCTCTTACATAAATTTCGTGAAAACAATAGATTTAAACAACAAATCTTCTTGGACAGTGCTGGCTCCTTCTTCTTCTTCTTCTTCTTCTTCTTTTTTTTTTTTTTTTTTTTTTTTTTGAGGAGAAAAATTGAAAAAATAACTGATAAAAACTCAGTTCATTAAGAAACATCTTTTTCATAATGAACAACAATAAAAAACTCTTTATTCAGAGGCTTTTTTATGAGAATGCGTCAAGGAATATCAAATTCGCTTCGTTAGAACTAAAAAATATCGAACGCTTTTCTACAATTACATGACATGAATAATAATTAAATAAGAGTACCAAGATCTGTCATTAAAAAGGTTGTTGAATTTTTATCATTTCAATCCAATAAATTTAGGTTTGGGGTTTATTTAAATATAATAGGAGATTTTTATTTTATTAGATGATGTAAGAAGTTATTTTTCTATAATTAATGATGTGCTTAAATTTAAAAAGTAATTAATTCATTTTTTCGTGTTTTTTTTTTTTTTTTTTTTTTTTTAGTGTCTTTGTCTCATAATCGTTCAATAAATAAAATTTGTGTTTTTGAATTTGCTTTTTGATCATGTTTGTGAACAAAAAAATTCTCTTTTAGTTTTACATCATAAGTAATATGCTGTGCATTTTGTATGCAATAATGAAATATTAGATATTTTTCACATATAATATATAGACAGATATTTAACGTGAACAAAAAAACATTTATAACAAATAAAGAAACGAACATTTTTACAAATAAATAAATTATAACTATCAGCTATATATTTTTCTGTGCTTAACAACCAAATTTTGTTAACATTAGGATTTTTTCCGGATATAAAAGTTCCCAACATTAAAAAATATATGAAAAAAATTAAAATTCATACTTATTTCTAATTTTTTTGAAAAGTTCAACAATTTCCAAAACAAATATATATTTTTCAAATGTTCTTAACAACTATTCAAAATCTTACTACTCAGTTATCACTTACGAATCAGTTATTTTTTATATTTTTCTAATAAAATATAAACTTTCTAATATGAAATCAATACATTTATAACTAGATAATAAACAAATATTTCTGCAACTGATTAAAGCATATCTCACTATCAATTATCAATCACATATTTTGCTGCAATTAATAAAAATAAACTGCAGTTCACATTACGAGTTTTCATGAATATAACATTTCTGAACAAAAAAAAAACAAACTTTTTTAGTCTTTTTATTTTTTTTTAAATTCCAATAGTTTTCCAAAACGTATACGCATTTTTTAAACGTTGTTAATAACAATGTATTCATATGGAAAAGAAAATTTTTTTTAAAGATAAAACAATAATTAAATATTATTGCTAGTTCGGTAACTCGATAAAGATACTTTAATGCTCTTACATAAATTTCGATTTAAAAAAAGGTAGATTTAAAAAAAAACCATCTTCTTGGGAAATGCTGGTTTCTTTTCTTTTCTATTCTCTTTTTTTCTATTTTGTGAGAAAAAGTGAAAAAAGTAACTGATTCAGTTCTCTAGAAAAGCCCTTTTTCTTGCAATTAACAACCACAAAATTCTGGCAACCATATAACTTTTTATGAATACTTAATTGTCCAAAATTAAATTTAAAAATTATTTTTTCATTACTCTAATTTGTTATTTTTCTTGAAAAGTTAAACTATAAAACATATATATATATATATATATATATACAATTTTATTAAAACCATTCAATTAATTTTTAAAAAAATGAAGAAACAAATAAACAGTTTTTTACAGACCAATGCGCAAAATGCTACAAAAAGAAATGTAAAAAATGTATATAACAAAACCAAAAGAAATTCCAAATCCCCAAAATACATGGAAGTCTTCATCAGGGAGGCCCCTCCATGTAGGGGTAAATAAAGAGAAGTTTCTGAAAGGATGTAGGCTCATAAGCTAAATTACATCCTTAGCCCCCAACTTCTCAGATTTCAGAAATCAAACTCAAACCTTCAAAAATATTATAAATATATACAAAATTTTTTTTTTAAAAATACCAAAGGACAAGACCAAAAATTACACAAACAAAAAAAGAAAAATTGTAAAATACAAACCCCCAGGAATACAAAACCCTCTTCAGCTAGTGGGGCCATTCACTAGCGCTTCAATCTCGCCCTAAATTGAAATCAAGCATCCGTAAGTAAAGAAACACTGAGACTCAGAAACTTTCAGTTAACATATAAGATGGATAACAGTTAACCATTAAAATCTTTTTTAAACCATTCATAGCCAATTCTAGATCTGTTTTGTTATTGCAAATCCTGCGGATCCTATTAACTTGTGAATACATAATATTTTTTAAAACTTTATTGCTAATACATGAAAACCAGTAAGTGAGGCTATTAACTTCGAAATTAAAATCTTTCCTTTTATCATAAAGTCCAATCAACCATTTTTCCTTGTTTTTCTTAATTTTAAGATCTAAGAAAGTAATTTGTTCACCATCATCGGTTCGGTTCAGGACGAGCTCTTTAGGGTAAATGTTAAAGCTTATTTCCTCAAAATTATTGCAGTTAAATACTATAAGATCGTCTACATATCTAAAGAAGGAAATATTATTGAAATTTTTTTCGTAAAAATATAAAAATAGATTAGAGAACGCACTTGAAAAACTTGTTCCCATTGGCACCCCCTTATTTTGTTTAAAATAATTAATTCCATTAAATAAAACATTTTCAAATAGGCAAAACTTAATTAAATCAATCCAAAACTTCTTATCTACTTTTAAAACATATTCAAATTCAACATAAATATTTTCAAATACCCCCACGATCAAATTGTGAGGAATGCTGCCAAACAGATTCTCAAAGTCAAAAGTGTTTACAGAAGTAATTTTCCATGAATTATCATTCAAAAAATCTAAAACTTTAAGGTTATTGCCAATGATTGTATTGCAATCAAAAGTTTCTATTTCCTTTAAAATTAAATTCAGCAAACCAAACAAAATTTTACCCGCTTTGCAATTATAACTATTAGTACCACAGGTAACGAAGCGAAATTTTACTGGTTTCTTATGAAATTTAACAGTCGCAAAAAGGTAAGGAAATACAAAGTAATTCCTACTAATTCCAAATTTTTTATCAAAATCCAAAATACGTTTTTTTATTTTAGAGGGGTTTTCAGTTAACGTTTTATAAGATTCATTACAGGTATATTCCTTCAAAAGAAGATTCCTATAGAAAACTTTACAAATTAAGGCAAAGTTACTACTTGCTTTATCAACAGTAGCAATAATAAACTGTTCTTTTAATTTAGCTATACTGGTTTTTAAATCGAAATTATAATGAAATTTTTTAGAACAACCCTTATTATAATAGTCTCTAAAAAACAAAAAATCTTTTTTAAATAATGCCATAAACTTTAATTTCCATTCTCTAAAATCCTCAAAAGGCCAACTATATTTATATGAAACTTTTAAAATAAAGGCATCCAAATCCTTTTCCATAAATTCTATAATTTTAAGATTACTATAATTAAAGTTTAATCTAAACCCAGAACCCAAACTCATAATATTCCTTAACTGAACATCTTTTACAATATTTAAATCTCCTGAAACAATATGTCCAAAATCTGGATTAATATAATCTTTATAGCAGTCTAAATCACAGTAACAATCATCCCCTTTAATTAAATCAAGATTCTTACTATAATCATTATAGTTACAAATAAGATTTTTTAATGTCCTGTCATAACTATAAGTAATTCTAATTTTAAAGCTATTTTTAAGAGGGAAAAAGCTATTACAATCTTTCAGAATATTCTTAAATTTAATAGAATCAAAAATCTTATCTCTAAAACACAAAACAAAATTTTCAAGAGTTTCTTCACTTATAGATTTTATTTTATTTAAATCACTGAAACCAGTTTTATATTTAAATAAATCAATAACAATATCCTTTATATACTGTTTTTTAAATTTATAACTATCAAACTTACTCCTCAAAAACCATTTAATAACTTTATTTTTTAATCTAAAAATTTTATTTTTTATTTCATTAATATCATAAAAATTAACATAATCTTTATTTACAGAATCAATAGTATCAAAAATATCTGCTTTAAATTTACTTTTTCCTTTTCCTCTACTCCCTCTCTTGTTAAATGTACGAAATTTTTACGTGTATTGAAATTTTTACGAAAAAAATTTCAATAATATTTCCTTCTTTAGATATGTAGACGATCTTATAGTATTTAACTGCAATAATTTTGAGGAAATAAGCTTTAACATTTACCCTAAAGAGCTCGTCCTGAACCGAACCGATGATGGTGAACAAATTACTTTCTTAGATCTTAAAATTAAGAAAAACAAGGAAAAATGGTTGATTGGACTTTATGATAAAAGGAAAGATTTTAATTTCGAAGTTAATAGCCTCACTTACTGGTTTTCATGTATTAGCAATAAAGTTTTAAAAAATATTATGTATTCACAAGTTAATAGGATCCGCAGGATTTGCAATAACAAAACAGATCTAGAATTGGCTATGAATGGTTTAAAAAAGATTTTAATGGTTAACTGTTATCCATCTTATATGTTAACTGAAAGTTTCTGAGTCTCAGTGTTTCTTTACTTACGGATGCTTGATTTCAATTTAGGGCGAGATTGAAGCGCTAGTGAATGGCCCCACTAGCTGAAGAGGGTTTTGTATTCCTGGGGGTTTGTATTTTACAATTTTTCTTTTTTTGTTTGTGTAATTTTTGGTCTTGTCCTTTGGTATTTTTAAAAAAAATTTTTGTATATATTTATAATATTTTTGAAGGTTTGAGTTTGATTTCTGAAATCTGAGAAGTTGGGGGCTAAGGATGTAATTTAGCTTATGAGCCTACATCCTTTCAGAAACTTCTCTTTATTTACCCCTACATAGAGGGGCCTCCCTGATGAAGACTTCCATGTATTTTGGGGATTTGGAATTTCTTTTGGTTTTGTTATATACATTTTTTACATTTCTTTTTGTAGCATTTTGCGCATTGGTCTGTAAAAAACTGTTTATTTGTTTCTTCATTTTTTTAAAAATTAATTGAATGGTTTTAATAAAATTGTGTATATTAAAAATGGGGTTTGGCCAAGTAGCTATTAGCGCTGGTTTTCTCCTTTTTTAAGTTTATTTTTAAGTTTATTTTCAGTATAGTTCCTTTTTATTAGGTTTCCCCCCCCCTCCCCCATTTTTGAAATACTTCTTGGTTTTAGAGTTCGGCTTTGACTTTCAAGTTTACTTATTTTGATTCCCTTTCAGGTACTTTAAAAACTTATCATGGAAAGTAATAAAGAAAAAATTTGCATAGCACCGGGTCCGTCGCGTGCTCAAACAAGGGGCCCTGGGGATTATTTTGGTACAGGAATTTCCCCGGTAAAAAAGCTACCGTACCAAATGTTTTTAGTTGATCTAAAATTTAGAAAATCTTTAAAAAAATTTAGTATTTGTAGTGATAAACGATGTCTTACTTGTCCTTATGCTGGCAAAGAACAGATTGAAAATGATCAAGATATTTTTTGTAAAACTAATAATGTTGTTTATTTTTTAGAATGTGGAATCTGTAAATTTGGTTATATTGGACAGACTTCTGGTAGTTTAAATATTAGGATTACTGGGCATAGAAATGATATAAGAAAGAAAAATAACAAAAATTGTAACGATATTGAGATTGAGCATTTTCAAAAACATGAATTTAAAAGTATTAGCATTTATATTTTGGATATAGTTCCCAATAGGGAAGATAGATTAAAAGTTGAAAATATGTTTATGTACAGACTTAAAACAATTTATCCTTATGGCCTGAATTCAGAATTTAATGGTATTAATGTTGTTAATAGGGGTAATTTTTGCGGTTTCAGTAAATTTAGATTAAAGGATTCATTTTTTACATTTAACAAGAGAGGGAGTAGAGGAAAAGGAAAAAGTAAATTTAAAGCAGATATTTTTGATACTATTGATTCTGTAAATAAAGATTATGTTAATTTTTATGATATTAATGAAATAAAAAATAAAATTTTTAGATTAAAAAATAAAGTTATTAAATGGTTTTTGAGGAGTAAGTTTGATAGTTATAAATTTAAAAATCAGTATATAAAGGATATTGTTATTGATTTATTTAAATATAAAACTGGTTTCAGTGATTTAAATAAAATAAAATCTATAAGTGAAGAAACTCTTGAAAATTTTGTTTTGTGTTTTAGAGATAAGATTTTTGATTCTATTAAATTTAAGAATATTCTGAAAGATTGTAATAGCTTTTTCCCTCTTAAAAATAGCTTTAAAATTAGAATTACTTATAGTTATGACAGGACATTAAAAAATCTTATTTGTAACTATAATGATTATAGTAAGAATCTTGATTTAATTAAAGGGGATGATTGTTACTGTGATTTAGACTGCTATAAAGATTATATTAATCCAGATTTTGGACATATTGTTTCAGGAGATTTAAATATTGTAAAAGATGTTCAGTTAAGGAATATTATGAGTTTGGGTTCTGGGTTTAGATTAAACTTTAATTATAGTAATCTTAAAATTATAGAATTTATGGAAAAGGATTTGGATGCCTTTATTTTAAAAGTTTCATATAAATATAGTTGGCCTTTTGAGGATTTTAGAGAATGGAAATTAAAGTTTATGGCATTATTTAAAAAAGATATTTTGTTTTTTAGAGACTATTATAATAAGGGTTGTTCTAAAAAATTTCATTATAATTTCGATTTAAAAACCAGTATAGCTAAATTAAAAGAACAGTTTATTATTGCTACTGTTGATAAAGCAAGTAGTAACTTTGCCTTAATTTGTAAAGTTTTCTATAGGAATCTTCTTTTGAAGGAATATACCTGTAATGAATCTTATAAAACGTTAACTGAAAACCCCTCTAAAATAAAAAAACGTATTTTGGATTTTGATAAAAAATTTGGAATTAGTAGGAATTACTTTGTATTTCCTTACCTTTTTGCGACTGTTAAATTTCATAAGAAACCAGTAAAATTTCGCTTCGTTACCTGTGGTACTAATAGTTATAATTGCAAAGCGGGTAAAATTTTGTTTGGTTTGCTGAATTTAATTTTAAAGGAAATAGAAACTTTTGATTGCAATACAATCATTGGCAATAACCTTAAAGTTTTAGATTTTTTGAATGATAATTCATGGAAAATTACTTCTGTAAACACTTTTGACTTTGAGAATCTGTTTGGCAGCATTCCTCACAATTTGATCGTGGGGGTATTTGAAAATATTTATGTTGAATTTGAATATGTTTTAAAAGTAGATAAGAAGTTTTGGATTGATTTAATTAAGTTTTGCCTATTTGAAAATGTTTTATTTAATGGAATTAATTATTTTAAACAAAATAAGGGGGTGCCAATGGGAACAAGTTTTTCAAGTGCGTTCTCTAATCTATTTTTATATTTTTACGAAAAAAATTTCAATAATATTTCCTTCTTTAGATATGTAGACGATCTTATAGTATTTAACTGCAATAATTTTGAGGAAATAAGCTTTAACATTTACCCTAAAGAGCTCGTCCTGAACCGAACCGATGATGGTGAACAAATTACTTTCTTAGATCTTAAAATTAAGAAAAACAAGGAAAAATGGTTGATTGGACTTTATGATAAAAGGAAAGATTTTAATTTCGAAGTTAATAGCCTCACTTACTGGTTTTCATGTATTAGCAATAAAGTTTTAAAAAATATTATGTATTCACAAGTTAATAGGATCCGCAGGATTTGCAATAACAAAACAGATCTAGAATTGGCTATGAATGGTTTAAAAAAGATTTTAATGGTTAACTGTTATCCATCTTATATGTTAACTGAAGGTTTCTGAGTCTCAGTGTTTCTTTACTTACGGATGCTTGATTTCAATTTAGGGCGAGATTGAAGCGCTAGTGAATGGCCCCACTAGCTGAAGAGGGTTTTGTATTCCTGGGGGTTTGTATTTTACAATTTTTCATTTTTTGTTTGTGTAATTTTTGGTCTTGTCCTTTGGTATTTTTAAAAAAAATTTTTGTATATATTTATAATATTTTTGAAGGTTTGAGTTTGATTTCTGAAATCTGAGAAGTTGGGGGCTAAGGATGTAATTTAGCTTATGAGCCTAGGTCCTTTCAGAAACTTCTCTTTATTTACCCCTACATGGAGGGGCCTCCCTGATGAAGACTTCCATGTATTTTGGGGATTTGGAATTTCTTTTGGTTTTGTTATATATATATATATATATATATATATATATATATATATATATATATGTGTGTGTATTTTAAATGTTGTTAACAACAATTTATATAGTCACCTCAGAAAACAAATTTTCTCTTTAAAGATAAAACAATAATAAAGTGCTATTAATAAATAATACAATAATAATAACGATCGAGTTACTTAACTAACTCGATCGTTATCTATAATTAAGTATGTGTTTAAATTTAAAGAGCAAAAAATTAATTTTATTCGTGTATTATTTACTTATTTCTCTTTATCTCTGAATTGTTCGATAAATAAAATTTTATATTTAATAATTTGACCATTTCAGTAAACAGAAAAATTCTCTTTTATTTTCATTTTATAAGTACTATGATGTGTATTTGTCTGCATAGAGAATTATTACTATTATATCTCTTTCAGATATAATATATAGATAGAGAGATACTTAACGTGATAAAATACACATTTATAACAAGCAAATAAACAGACATTTCTACAAATAAATAAATCATAACTATCAGTCATATAATTTTATACAATAAACAAGAACAAAATTTCATTAATGTTATGACCTTTTGTGAATATAAAAATGTCCACATTAAATAACAAAAATCAATATTTTTTAAAGGTGTTTTCTTATTTTTTTTTGGAAAATTTCAACTTTTTCCAAAACATAAATATATTTTCAATGCTGTTAACAACAATATATATGTATATTCATCTAACGAAAAAAAATTTCAACAAAAAACTTCTGTTCACTTTACGAGTTTTCACGAATATAAAATTTCTGAACATAAAAATACAGCATTCTTCTTTAGTCTTTTTATTTTTTTTTTAACTCTAACAGTTTTCAAAATATACACGCATTTTTTTAAATGTTATTAATAACAATCTATGTATTCATATGTCAAAAGAAATTTCCCTTTTAAAGATAAAACAATAAAAATATACCAAAAATTGTTCGGTAACTGGAAAAGGACACTTTAACGCTCTTACATAAATTTCGTCAAAACAATAGATTTAAAAACCCCAACTTCTTGGTCAATGCTGATAATGGAAAATGTAACTGATAAAAACTCAGTTCATTAGAAAATTTCTCTTTCTTAATGAACAACAATAAAACCCTCTCTATTCATAGGCTTTTTATGAGAGTGCGTGAAGGAATAAAAAATTTGCTTCGTTAGAACTAAAAAATATCGAACATTTTTCTACAACTACATGACATGAATAATAATAAAAAAAAGATTGCCAAGTTCGCTGATTAAAAAAGTTGTTGAATTTTTATCTTCTCAATCCAATAAATTTAGTTTTGGGCGTTATTTAAATATAATAAGAGGGTTTTTTTAAATTACATTAGATGAAGTAAGAAATTATTTATATATGATTAAGGATGTGCTTAAATTTAAAGTTTCAAAATTTATTTTTTTTCGCATGTTATTATTTTTTAA
This sequence comes from Maratus speculifer, assembly GCA_964019185.1. Lineage (NCBI taxonomy): Eukaryota > Metazoa > Arthropoda > Arachnida > Araneae > Salticidae > Maratus > Maratus speculifer. The sequence continues at coordinate 114,897,087 of OZ025289.1, read as the reverse complement.
TTGTTTTTGTCTCATAATCGCTCGATAAATATTATTTTATATTTAGGAATTTGATTTTTGGCCATTCGTGTAAAAAGAAAATTTTCACTTTTACTTTCATTTTATAATTAATGTGATGTGCATTTGTATGCGTTGTGAATCATTACTATTACATCTTTTTCTGATATAATAGATAGATAGACAGATAATCAAAGTGAAAAATTGATAGTTATTGCAAGTAAATGTATGAACATTTCTACAAATAAATAAATTACAATTACCAGTCATATATCTTTCTGCAGTTAACAACAATAAATTTTGTTAATATTATGACCTGTTGCGAGTATAATCATGTCCGAAATAAAAAACAACAACTATCTGTGTATTAATATGACAAAAGAAATTTTGCTTTTAAAGATTTCACAACAATACATTTTACTGAAATTAACAACAATAAACTTGAGTTCACTTTAGGAATATAAAATCTCAGAACATGAAATAACAAACCAACATTCATTTTTAGTCTTCTTATTTTTTTAAAACTTCAACAGTTTTCCAAAACGTATTTTTTTTTTTCTAATGTTGTTAATAACAATCTACATATTCATCTGAATAAAATTTCCTTTTAAAGATAAAACAATAATAAAATGCTATTACTTGTTCGGTAACACGATAAAAACACTTTAATGCTCTTACATTAATTTCGTCAAAAATATAGATTAAAAAATCCAGCCTCTCGGACAATTCTAATATCGTTTCGTAAATATAATGGTAATTGATAAAAATTAAGTTCATTAGAAAACCTCTCTTTCTTAATAAACAAAAATAAACCCTCTATACTACTTGACTGTTTATGAGAATGCGTCAAGGAATACAATTTTTGTTTCGTTAGAACTAAAAACGTTTTTCGAATGTTTTTCTACAATTACATGACATGAATAATAATAAAAAAAGAGTACTAAGTTCGGTGATTAAAAAGGTTGTTGAAATTTTATCCTTTCAATCCAATAAATTCAGTCAGTCTATTAATTATAATAGGCATTTCTTATTATATTATATGAAGTAAGAAACTAATTATTTATATGTAACGATGTGCTTAAATTTAAAGATTAAAAATTCAATTTTTCATGTATTATTTTTTTATATGTTTTTGTCCCAAAATCGTTCAATAAATAAAATTTAACCGTTTAAACGCCTATGTTCCCAAATGGGAACATTGCATTATTTGTAACACAAAACATGTATTTTCCAACATAATAACGATGTCCTTATTTTTCCTATAAAATATAAGGTTGATTTAAACTTTTTAAAAGAAAAATATTTATGTTTAAGCATTTATCACAGAAATAAGGAATATGTAAATTCATTAATTTGCATAAAACATATATTATTTGCTTTTATCGTTTTCTCTATATTTCTTACATTTGACCTCTAGAAATCTAAATGTTTTTGGAATTCTAGAAAATACTCACGAACAATACACAATAGCATATAGCGTAAAATAGTTTGTTATTATTTGCATAGGTTGTCAATCAATAATCATGTTCCAAACTACGAACACTGAATTTAAAACAGCCAAAAAACTGCAGAAATACTTTTTTTGTTATTATCTAAATTTGTATGCATAAATTAAAATATTTGAAGCTGTAATATAGGAAAAACAAAATTATTATTAAATTGCGATATTAATTCGCCGTGTAAACGGTTAATAATTAGAAATTTGACCAAACGTTAAAACAGAAAAATTCTCTTTTATTTTCACCTTAAAAGTAATATGATATGCATTTTCATGCATAGTAAATTATTACAATTATACCTTCCATTTCTAGTTTCTATTTACACTTAACAAACTAATTTGTTATGCCTTTAAAAATTCGAATAATATAATAGGAAAATTGGAGTAGGACAATGTGATATGATTATTAAAACCTTTTTTTTTTTTTTTTTTTTTTTAAGTCAAAGCACAACAACAAAAGAAATATTCTATTTCTGTTTAAAAATTAATATAAAGATAGCGAAGGAATATTCAGAAAACAAAATTCGTTTCCTTAATAATAGCAAAAGTAAGGTTAGAAACAATGGAATATAAAATTTATTTAAAATCCTTAGAGCCATTTTTAAGGTAACAATTATCTTAACCCGTACCGATAGGGACCCAAATCAACCCATTGATAGAATTGGAGGCATGAAATTTTACCAATGGTCATTTGAAGTCCGAAAACGATATGATGTGAAATTTAATCAAATTCTTTAAAAATATTTTCTCGAAGTAAACAAAAATCAGCAAAAAACAGTTCAGGTAAAATGCATATATTTGAAACTAAGGTTTCTTGAAGGTAAAAAACACGCATTCTCCTTGAAGGTAAAATACTCAGGTATTTTGCAGATTTTTGGAACTAAATAACCTGCAGGTTTCTTGAAGGTAAAAAATCTTCATTTTCCCTGCATATGTGTGAAAACAAAGATTTAAATTGCACATTTATCAGTTGTACTCAAAATTATCAATAAGCCCTTCTCCCCCCAAATTTGAAGTAGTGGGTATAGGAACCCAGCGGAAAAGATTAAATATTACTTAATTACTGAGATAATTAAAAATTTGTGATTTTCGGCTGAATGGATTGTAAGGTGGGTACGGCATAATTATGCCGACCACCGGTAAAAACAAACATGGAGTTCTAATTAAATAAGTAAATACTACGGAATTTTCTTGAACATGCAGGAGTTTCCAATGCTCTTATCGATCCTCAAAACTATAAAGCACATCATTTAGTCAAAATCATTTGTGCCATTTTGAAAAAATGAATTTGCTTGACCCACAATGACCCTAAAATGCCGCACTAATAGAATTTCCTCGAGCATGTTACTTAGCCCAATAGTTTTCTAGTGATCTAAAATGGAAAAATTCAAAATTTAGTCAAAATCGTTAGAGTCGCTTTGTAGATTTAATTAGCTTGACCTACAGTGACCCAAACATGACCCATTAATCTCAGTTTCTCGAACACGTGACTTATTTCAACAGTTTTCTCCTGCCCAAAACCGTAAGGATGCAAAGATTAGTCAAAATTGATTGAGCCTTTTTTTTAGATATAAATGGCTTGACCATTACCCATACTGAGCTAAAATGACCCACTATCGAAATTTTCTCGAAAATGTGACTCAGCCCAATGATGTTCTCGAGTCGAAAACGATAGGAGGCAAAATTTTGTGAAAATCGTTAGAGCCATTTTTAAGATAAAATTTACATACACAGAGACATATAGACACGAGATTTGCTCGTAGCATAGTACATATTTTATTGTCCAATGATTTTTTTGATAATACCCCAAAAGAACAAAAAATGTTACATTTTTTAAAAGAATATTTAATATTGAATGTTACGAATTCTTCAGCGGAGTAGTAAAACTGTTGAAGATGATGCCCTCAGTTATTTGTATAATTTTTGAAAAGATGTATATTTTATCCCAAGTCATAAAAAAACATTATGGCGAACTACATAGAAAACAAAATATCTCACACAAAAAATAATTGTAAATAAAACTGATAAAAACGATTACTTAAATCAAAAATTTTAATTTCAACATTAGAAGCTTTTTATTATTATTATTATTATTATTAATCATCTAGATTTTCCATTTATTCTATAGTTTCTTTTATTTTTTTTTTATTTCTTTATTATTTACTTTTCATTGTACATTTCATAATTTTTTTATGCTTTATTCCGAACATAATCATTTTCTTTTCCTTTACATGAAAAAATAGCTTAAAACACAATTAGCAGTTATTGCACTAAATGAGTGAATTTTTTTAATTTTTACCAAGAAAGATTTACCAAGATTTTAAAAAAGAGTAAAATGTAAACTGATAAAAATGATTACACAAAAAAACAAATTTCAATTATAACAATAATTTATGTTTACTTATTTCTTTTTTTATAGTATTTTACGTATATTCTATCGATTATTTTATCTATTTACTTATTTACAAATTAAGTTTTAATTTTTAAGAAACGTTTATGTTTTTTTTTTTTTTTTATCCTGTTTATGTGAGTATTTTTTTTTCATCGTTTTCATTTATTTTATCTAACATAAACTATAATTAGAAGTTAGTACATTAAATGCATGAAATCTTTAATTTTTAGCAAATATTTTTCAAAAAATAAGAGTAAAATACCTGTTTAATTACAAATTTATTAAGAGAGACGTGTAAAGTTTTTTTGATGCTGTCTTCTCAAAAAAAATAGGAGAAAATTTTGATTTTGAGATATCTGCTATTTCTTTCAGTTAATTTCCCTTAAGGGACCAATCCGTTTTCATAAACAAATCCAGAACATGTAAAGTTTTACTCTTTGTTTATTTTACCTTTTTTTAACTATATCATTATTATACGAATAGTTTGAGATGGAATATTCTGTACTTCTTATATGTAACTTAATGTTACTATATGTAACAAATGTGAATTTTGATAGTTAGTGAAGACCAAAAATTCTCATTGAAATTGGTATTTTGCGAAAGCTGTATGCAAATGCCTCTTAATCATTTTTACTTTTATCTATCTTTGCATAAAGAAAACATTGAATTCGTGACAATTTTTGACTTCCGTTTTTTCTTTGATTTACAGTTAAGAGCCAGGCAAACAAAAGATCTTAAGCTTCAGGGCCAAAAAACATTTTGTTTTTTACAAAAGGTGTCTGTAAGTCTGTGACTCCGTGACTTTGCCTGTATTTGAAATAAATTTTGCGGTATTTTCATCTCAACAACTAATGCAGGGAATTTTATACAAATTTATATTCAGTTAATCTCTGATATATATAGCAGCTGATTAGTTTTTGTTGCAATTCGCTCAAAAGATGATGCTTCTATGCAGCATTTTTCAAGATTTCCGCTATAGCTCAATCTGTAGAACTTATACGCGAGTTTCATCAAACTTCAGATTCAATTATTCCTTCACATGAATTAACGTTTGCTATATTTGGTGTAAATCTCTCAACAGATGACGCTGCTAAGCTGCAACTTTGTGCGTTTCCTGCAAAAACTCTCACTTTGTATTTAATGCAAAGATTTTCATAAAAATTCAGATTCAGTTAATTCTTCATGTGGTTTAGTGTTGTTTTTATTTAAGTTTAAAAACACCAAACACATGGCCCTACTATGCTGCATTTTTTTCGATTTCAACAGTAGTTCTATCTTAAGAACTAATGCACGATTTTCATCAAACTTTAGATTTAGTTAGATTTTGACATAAGTTGATGAAAATTATTTTAAATTAGGTGTAAATCACCGACCAAATTGTGATACTATGCTGCTTTTTGCATGATTTATGTGATTTTACTAATAGTCATGTATCATAAAGTAAAGCATATAATTTCATATCATTTGAATCCCTTTAATGCGAATCCATTTCTATTTACATTTGCCACTATGATAGCGAATTTCGATATTGTAACTATTGTGAGATAGAAGTAAGTTTTATACTATTATACATAATAGTAGATCTACGCATCCATCGTTCTATGGAGTTCCATTACCTGCGGCTTATTCTGCCGAGCTGTCTAAATAACAGACCAGATGTTATGGCCAATAAGGTTAGTTGAGCGAAAAATCCCAGCCGGTTATCTTAACAGGTAAAGCATTGGCCTTGTAAGCCAGGCATCCGGGTTCGATTTTTGGCTTGGGGAATGTTTCGCTCAGTTGGAAATATTCAATTCGTACAATTTTATTACTTTTTTAAAAAAAATTTAATCTAATTTTTAGTTTTTATGGTACTACGACTTGAAAAATAATTTTTGATTTTTTTTTACTCACCCTAAGACAATTATCACTTATATTACATACTCAGTGGTTTTTGAAAAAAAAATATATATGCAGGTATTCAACATTCAATGCCTATTTTGAAAAGATGTTATTTTGTTATTTTGTAACGTAGTACTTTTTTAACAGAAACTTAAATGTTCCCCTTATCTTCTCTTGAACATCTGAACATAAATTTTCATAGTTCAGTTTTAAAGAACTTATTCAAAAAAAGATATTCAAAAGAGGGATAATAAAACAAACAAAACAACACTATGTTATTGAAGCTGTTGAAAACAATATTCAAAGTTTTCAGATAGAAAAATGTTATAGCCTTGAAAGTATTAATTATCTGAGAACATTTAGTCAACTTTAAAGATTAAAATATATCATAATAGCTAAGCCTTATATATCTGACTTTGCAGTGATATGATGAGCAGTCATATTTCACACTTAAAATTAAAATTTAGGTACAAAAATCAGAAATATTTTTAAATTTATAAATATATCAGTTTTAGTTTGTATTTTATTTTACATATTCCTTTACTGGAAAGTAATATTTTATTAAAGGTACTTCTCTATTTATACAAAAGATATTTAGTGCATAATGACATTGGACTATTTTTTATGTCAACAACTCTTTATAAAATGCTCCTAAAATTACCTGATTAATTTGAGAATTTACGAATTTTATTTTAATGTACTTATCACATACATCATGTTATTTATATAGTCTTAAGTTTACTTTGTGAAGATTTAATGCACTTCTTAACATTTTATAAATGCTTTTCATTGTTACGTTTAAAGTCTTACGTTTTCGCCTTACAAGCAAGTTCAACGAAAATAATATATTTATATTTATATATATATATATGTTTATGCAGATTAAAATATACGGACACAGAGATAAAAAAAAGCAAAAATAGTTCTTCTTTACTTTAAAAAGTTCTTTACGTTACAAAGTAGCTAGAGAGTAAATGAGGTTATCTCTAAAAGGTAAAACAGATAAGGTAAAGCTTTTTGCTAAATTTACATTTTCTGCAACCTCTATTTCTCTAAAAGCATTTTTAAGCTCATAACAAGAAAGATTCTGAAAGTATATGCTTCTAAAATTGTAAATACGATATGCTTGTTTGAATAATGAAAAAAACTTATAAAGTGTACAATATGCGCAAAAAGTTTCTAAAAACAAATGAACATTTATCATTTTTCTTGGCTAATGACAATTTTAAATTCCATCATTAACAACATATTTTAAATATTCCTAATTTGTATCAATTTTAATGTGTTTTTAAGCGGAAATAGATTTATATTTAAGATATGCTCATAGATATACTTTTTTGCATTTATTTTATTTAATTACATTGAAAATTTAATATATTTTACATAAAATATGTTACAGAATAAATATACTTTTTCTTGTTAAATTTGCAACAAATAATAAATGCCGATTTCAATTGCTGTTTAAAATATTTTTACTTTTTTTTTCTATTTATAAAATAAAAAGGCATCGGTTTGTTAATTCCGGTTTTATCTATACTGAAAAAATTTAGTAAGTGTTGCACACAATTTGACTTTTTAAAAAAATGTCTGCCCAAGATTCTCTTTTAAAATTCCTGGGCTCTGTAATCCACTAGGCACTGTAAAGAATATGATGAAATTTCAAATAATTTCATTTTTACGGGGAATGGAGTTGTTTGATTTTTAGATAAAATTTCCCGATAATTCAATGCCTCAAATAGATGAAATGTTCGATTTGTGTGACTCTTATATGTCTAGTTTTTGTGATTAGTTGATGTTGTTTTTTATGACATATTATTATCTGCTTATATATAAGCCGGAGAAGGGGTGCCCTCCGTCTGAGTCTTTCTAACAATTTGTCCGTATTTACGCATGAAAATCCAACGTACGTGGAAAACAACGAAAAATTCCGAACAATTAGACAGAAGGTTTTGATTCGAACATTGACATTCGTTGATGACATTTGAAATGATTCGAACATTCGATTTGATGACAATTTGGTTCGAACTCATACCCTCCCGTCTTTCACCTTCAAAAGTAAAATCTCTCAGCCACTGGTAAGGCTTTTGTAATTTTAATTCAACAAGACAATGAATTTAAAATTCTTCTACAACCTGTTTATATGCAGCAATTATATAAAAAAAATCACGCTTAGAACCCGAATATGGTAATATTTTGTAATTCATATTTAGTTGCAGACATCAGAGTTGCTCGAAAAAAGGGAGTGTTGTGGTGCATGTACATTTTTTAAAGCTGCATAACTGAAAGGAATAAATTAGTTTTCCTTGCATTAAGAGTTTTTGTTAATCACGATTTCATAATAGTCATTATCATTTTTAATATAACTATAAAATTAGTTTTCTTAATAGATATAGTCTCTTGAATTTTTTGTCAGGCTGTCAAGGATGAAATTGTATATTTTAAAAAAAGCGAAAGTTAGTTCATAACGTATAAACATAAACAATTTATTTATTCAAACTTACGAAAATATTTTATCAAACTTCAACGATAATTCATAACTACTCTAAGATGGATCAGACTCACCGTGATCTTGATTTTATCGCTTTTGAGTCTTGATTCTGGATAACCGCGTTGCTCATTTGGGAAGCGCAAGTTGCTTGTACGAAATTTGACAAACCAGTTTGATACTGACTTCAATATATATACAGTACAACCAATTAATTACCCTGTTAATGTTTCGAGCGGTCTGTGGTACCATAGTTCCACAACAGATATCATGCTTCACAATAGTGAGAATATCCGGCAGTTCTACATTTAATCAAAATATTTAAAAAAAAATTTTTTTAGAGTTTGCTGCATTATTATATTAATTCGAGGTGGCAATTATGCTAATTTTTTTCAAAAGTTATTTTTTATACGCATAAATTTTAATTTTAATTTGCGCGCAGCGCTTACTGATTTTAATTCACGCATTAGTGAGATGAATTTTTTAATTCAAAATTTAAAGAAATCTTTAAATGTGCAACAGTTATCTTTTTTCTGAATAACACAGGTACGAAAATAAACTTTAGGTAGAAATGAAGAGGGGGGGGGGTTCTCTATTAAAAATAAATTATATTATTATAAAATATTATTACATAATATTTTATATGTTTGGTATTTTGGAAAAGGCTAAATTTTGTATAGTTTCGACAAACTCAGAGGTCCTACCAACACCCCAACCTTAAATACTACAAAACAAAGAAATTTATATATGTACTGATAATGAGTCACTCCCCAGCAACGACGTTCTAATCCGCCCGGCGTTGCTCGGGTCATTACATGTCTTTAAACAAATTGCGAATATTTAAAATTTCCATTCATACTGAAATAGAAAAAAAAATAATTTTATCTGAAGAATATTTCAAAATTTATCTGAGTTAAAAGAAGTACGTGTTTCTGCTACGATTCCATTGTTTGGAAGGATAAAGAATACATTCGTTGATTTTAGCTGTTTTGAACAACAAAAATAATGCAATAATTGTTTTTTTTTATTATTCCTTTCTTCAAAGGCCCTACTCCATGCAAAATCTTTTGAGCACGCACGCGACGTGCACTACATATCTGAAGAAACGTTAGGAAAACATAAAAGGAGTAATTACCTAATTTACTACTTTTTCGAATGGCGACGTGAGGAATTTTGAAGATCGATTTTAAATGAATCAATAAAAACAAAATCACCAAACCAAGAATAATTAAGAAATACGTCAATGAGACCTCTTCCACGCTAAATCTTCCAAGCACACGCGCGACGAGCACTTCACATCTGAATAAAACTTAAGAAAACATAAATGGACTAATTACCAAATTTAGTACTTTTTTCGATGGCACCATGGATGGATTTGGAAGATTGATTACAAATTAAACGGGAAAAACAAAATAATCAAAACAGGAAAAATTAACAAATGCGTGCGCAATTTGTTACTAGCATTAAGACGTGAAATGCTTGTTCTCATCGGCTGGCTGCTACGTTGCAGCGGATTGGTGGGGAACTGCAAATAGCATCTAATCTGGCTGCTTCATTGCCGTGCACTATTAATAATTTTTAACTTTTTCTGGATTGTCACTACACCACTTTTATAGAAAACGATTTATTCACTGTGTTATGGAACATTCTCATTGGTCAAAATAGAGTATATTCTATAAAAGCGATGAAGTGAAGATGCAAGAAAAATTTCAAATTTTTAACAGCGTGGATTGGTGGAAACCTTCAAATATCCTCTTACCTAATAAGTTTTATTATTATTATTATTTTTTTGAATCTCATTCTAAATTTAAAAATCTGTCGGCGAAGTGCACTTTCCAGTGTTATTATCACACATGACAAAAATTTCAGAAACATTGGTGTTATAATTTTGGCATTATTCACGGTCGGGCAGGCAAGAAGACAGACATTTCTTATTTTATATATATAGATATATTCATATGCATGTTCACCATTACACTGTAACGATGCGACTGAATCATGTACGGAGATTCTCCTTTCCTTTTGGCATTTCTGTCTTAGTCCATGTTGGACTTTTAGCATAGTTATTTCACCCTGCTAGGTGGGGCTTGTTGAGCTTAAGCCATTTGGTAGGCCTCCCCACCTAGCTGAAACTGAAACTGAATCATGTAATTCCATTTTAATTGAAAGTTGATACTCTTCAATTCATCTCATTTAAATTTTATTTTAAAAATTTTCCACACACTTTTTGATATTTGAAAAAAAAAAAATACATTTTTAATAGGTCATTTTTAAGAGGTTTTTTTTTAATCAAGTTATGAAGTGCTATATTTTTAGCGAGAAAACTACTATTTGGCAATATTCGTTCTGCTTTACGTGGTTTTGTTTCTCGAATTGTTAAAGGGAAAATCATTAAGTATTTGAAGTCGTTTTTAGATGCGTTTTTTATTATAGAAATGTCTAGAATTGATAGTCATCGTTCTGGTTCGTTCATCTGTAGTTCCATCTGTCCATATATAACAGCGAAAAAACTACCTAAACGAATAGTTTGAATTTTAATATGTATAATTGTTGCAGAATTTTGTTAAGTTATTAAAAGTCATACTTCATTAAAAGTCATAAAAAGTCATAATAGGGCAAATTACCGACCGTTCTACATTTAAAAAAAAATAAAAGATTTTTAATTTTTTAGAATTTGCTGTATTATTATATTAATTCGAGGTAGAAAAATGTCATGACTCTAATATTTTTTCTAAAAATATTTCTATGCGCATAACTGTGCGCATTTTAGTATGCGCGCGGCGCTTGTTGATTTTTATTCCCGCATTAGTGAGTTGAATATTTAAATTCAAAATTTAAATAATAATTTTTAATGTACAACAGTCATTTTTTTTCTGACAAACACAGTTAAGAAAATAAACTTTAAGTAGAAATAGAAGGTGAAAAAAAGTTCTCAATTGCATAATATTTTATATTTTTAATATTTTGCAAAAGGCAAGATTTTTTATTGATTCGACATAGTTTAAAAGGTTTTTTCCAACACTCCATCCTTAAATTTTACAAAACTACGAATTGCAGTAGCTATGTATATGCAGTAGCTAATCTGCCTGGCGTTGCTCGGAATTATACATGTTTTTAAACAAATTGCGAATATTAAAATATCCATTCATACTAGAATAGAAAATAAATTTAAATTTTATCTCAAAAATATTTTAAATATAATCTGGGTAAAAAGAAATATGTATTTCTGCTACAATACCATATTTTGAAAGGATACAGAATACAGCCATTGATTTTAGTAGTTTTGAATTACAAAAAAATGCAATAATATGTATATATATATATATATACCGTGTGTCCCAAAAATGACTGATGGATTTTAAAGTTCAATAACTTGCAAACGGTTACAGCTATTTAAAAAATATTTGCCGGGGGGTTATGTATAATGTCAGGAGTTTTATTACCGTAATTTTTTATTTTAGTTCGAATTTCAAACAATAGGTGGCGGTGAAGGCGATTGAAGGCCAGGTGATCAGTGCTGAGTGAAGCGTCGACGTGGCCTTCAATCGCCGTCAGCTGCAATAGCACGTGGCTGCTTCGAAGACGTGCGCTGTTAAAAAATAGAAATAAAAATATTAAATTACCGTTTGAATGCAAAAATGCATGACTAGAAAACAGATTATGATCATAGATTTAAATTCTCTAATGCGAATTTATTTATGACGTAATAAATTTTCTGTAGCTTTACAAAAGCTAATTTTGTAGACTTGCATCTTTTTATTTCTTTTTGTACAGAAGAGAGACCAAATTATTATAAATAATCAAATTTCCATACTTCTACATGCGTTTTTTTTCAGTGTATGATATAAAGTCATTTCAGTTACCAATAAAAATTTTCAAATAAATACGCCATATTTTCCGCATAACATACTACAAATTTTCCGCACTTCTTTTTACTTTGTTAAAAATTTATACACAATACATTTCAATTATTAGTTTCCTTAAGGCAAATTGTGTACATATATAACGTCTCATCCGGGAAAGGAAACGTAATAATTTCGTTTTACATAAAGTAAAACTATTGTAAATCTCAATTATTTTATTCGTCCAAACACATTGATTTGAATAACAAGCATAAATTCATCTTTCCAAACAATAACAATTTTTCGTTTATTCTAACATATATTTAATGTGGAAATTCCCCAACGTTTATATCAGTACTTTAAACAATACGCTTCAAACTAATACGTTTTTTCTGGGTTATTGGAAAAGTGTTATCACTTATTACACATTTTGTCAAAACAAAAGGTCTTTCATTAAAATTTTATTCGTATCATGTGTTTCACGATTATCAAAAATGTTCAGCTAATTTATCGATTTCTTAAAATAACATTCGAATGTTAAGGTGGTTCGTAATTTGTAAAATAAATACGTTATTATGCGTCATATTTTCCTTTAAAATAATTTTGTTTGTTTAAGAACTGTTTTAAAAGAAATTGAAAGTGATATTAGGGAAAAGTTTTAAAAATTTGATGTAATTTAAAAATTTACAATATTATATTAAATTCCAAGTTTCACGAAACAAGAATAAATCTGTTTCTCTTTCACTAAAACAATAGATGAAAGAATTCATCAAATGTGTTTAAGTATATTGCATTCCACTTTAAAAATGTTTCAGTTTTTTAACAGTTTGAATTAGAGGAATTAATAAAACTTTCATAACGACACTAAGCAAATTATGAAAATATATTTAAAATGCAAGTTGCATGTAGTTTTAAATCACATACTGGAGAGAATGAATTAATTTTAATTTTGAGTTAGCTATTGAGCAACAAGAATTTCTACAGTGGCATATTCTATTTGTTCAATAATTAAAATATTTTACTTGAAATTTTATTTTTTTAAATACCGTCGAAATATATGCATTCCTAATTGTTTAACTATTCCCGTCGATCACTTCAATAATATGTAATATTTTGCACTCCGTGTATTTTCTTATTCAAGGTTGCTTATTTTTACAGTTATTATTAAACTTTTAGAATATTTTTTAAATACCATTTTTTTCTGCTACATAAATATTAATTAAACTTTATCTGCTGATTTTTTTTCTTTCATGGTACATTTTATAAAGATAAAACTATAAAAACTAGAAGATTTAATCATGTACAGAAAAACAAATGATGAATTTCCGCACTCTTCTAAAATGTTATGAATCTGGTCTGTTCGGTTTTTGATATGGTTATAAAATCAGAAATATTGTGTTTAATATTTAAGCAATAGAAAATAAGTTATACATTAACTAAAACAATGACAAAATCTGCCTTCAGTACTTCGAAAATTGCCGTACATCAATCTTTCAGCTATTTGTTGATAGCTGAATAGTATAGCGACAAATAATAGATCTCATTCTGACATTATACCTTTTGATATAGTGTTTGGTATATTAATTATGGACCATAGATTGATATTTTGGTAAATTCTAATATTTTCAAACCATTTTTTGAACATGAAAATGACCCTTTCATGTTAAAAGTTTTGTGAGCAATTTAGTTTGGCAAGTTGAATTTAGTTTTAATTTACATAATGCAGAGAATAAATTAATTCTGTTTTTGTCTTTTCCTTCGCAAAAACAACAATTTCTACAGTGGCATATTGTGTCTGCTCAATAATTCAAACACATTTCTGGAAATTTGATATTTTTAAAAATACCGAAGTAATATATAAACCTAATTGTTTGGCTATCCTTATTCGCCACCTCAATAAAGCATTATGTCTCACATTTCGAGTATTTTCATATCCATGCTTGTTTCTTTTTACAATTACTATTACATTTTCAGTATCATATATATTAAAACAGTAGCCTACTTCTTTAAGAACAACTCAAATTGGTCTTTGCGTATGCGCGAAGTTGAACTTATTAGGTCTTCCAGATAGAGAGAGGTCGAACCAAGTCTGGTTAGCTCAGTGGTTTAAGGCACGGATTCATAGCTTTGAGCTTTTGTAGAGAGCTAGGGATCGATCCTAACGCTCGCCATTTTTTTTTTAATAATGATACATTTTACTACGTGAGGAAGTTGTAATATTTTTATTCTTTTGTTATTATTATTATTTTGATGCTTTATAATTAAATAAAATTTAACACTCAACAATGATTTTTTAAGTAACAATTTTATTTTTAAAATATTTCAAGTAATTAAAACATAGTAATTATTAGAAAAAACAGCCAATTTTCAATCCAGGGCTTTAGAGATAAATTTGCAAGAATAAAATTATTGAAAATCTTTACAAATTGCATTCTTAAAAAAATAAAAATAAAATAAACAACAGGGTCAATCCATTTCAAGTGGTCCAGAAAATATTTTTTTGGTCGCTCGACCATTTTTAAAAAATCTGAAATTTTTTGTACAACAACCCTAACATAACGGAAGTTCAAAATGACCGTTCTTTTAATTTTACTATTTTTTGTTTGTGCATGGGGGCCATCTTCGTTTCATCGTGTGCAGCGATTTTCTCAGATACTAGGATACACAAAATTGTTAATATCTCATCTTCTATTTTCCCAATTGAAATGGGGTTTGCAGCATTTTGTTCAGAATAAATAGGCTAAATATACAGTGATAGAAAATTTTGAAAAATAAATTTTAACAGGTGAAATTTTAGCACAAAATGTACGATTTTTTCCAAAATCTATCCGTTTGCAAGAGGAAAGTTTTCATGCAAGAGCAACTGTCAACCTTACACAATTTTTTCTACAAATAGGTCAAAAGTACGTGTACTCATACACCAAGTCTCAGATCTGGGAGTTAATTTCTCTTTGCGAAAAAATTCCGAAATTCGTCAAAAATTTCAAAAATCGCACTTTTTAGGCTTTGATATCTCTGGTGGGGCACGAGATAAAAATCTGAAATTTTGGCCTGTGATAGTATTGTGTAGTAGCGTTATGTACAAAAAATTTCAAGAAGGAGATTTGACTACAAGCTGAGATATAACATGGAAAATATGTGAAAACAATACTGTCAAACTATTGTAAACCTACTATGTAATTGTTCAACAAGACTGTCAACCTTGCACATTTTTTTCTACAAATAGGTCAGAAGTGTGTGTACTCATACACCAAGTCCCATATCTGGGAAATGATTTCTCTTTCCGAAAAAAATTCCGAAATTCGTCGAAAATTTCAAAAATCGCACTTTTTAGGCTTTGATATCTCTGGTGGAGCACGAGATAAAAATCTGAAATTCTGGCCTTTGATAGTATTATATAGTAGTGTTATGTACAAAAAATTTCAAGAAGGAGATTTGACTACAAGCTAAGATACGGTGATTAAAGAAATGTTAAGAAATGCTATTACGAGTACATTAGGAGAAATGAGATTAGTCTCTTTTATAAGAATATTTACCCAGAAAATATCGTTTGTTGAAAACAGTTAAATAATAAGCATTTAATTTACAAAATACTATATATGCTCAACCACGAGCTTGACAATATTTACGAGAGATGTTATGAGTTCGACTAGTTACTGTTGTCAGTCCATCTGGCTGTTCTTTCTAAAAATTTTATTTGAAGCCCCCCAAGTCTTGTCATCCCTTGTTAACTTGAATGAAATTCTCTAGGTTTAATAATTGAAGAGATTTCAAATCGATCAGTTGCAATTCATTGTCTGTAATTTACTTTTCTTGAAATGTGTTCCGAGTAAAATTGTTGCAATAGCATTTCTAGTAGATTTGTTCATCTGGACAAATAGTGTATTGGCTTAGCATATATTCTGAATTGTTTAATTCACACAGAAGCATTTGAAAAAGATATTTATAACTAACATTTAACTTTGTACCACAAATAATTAATTTAAAATTTTGGAGGTATGAACAATTACATAGTATGTTACAATAGTTTGGCAGTATTGTTTTCACATATTGTCCATGTCATATATCAGCTTGTAGTCAAATCTCCTTCTTGAAATTTTTTGTACATAACACTACTACATAATCCTATCAAAGGCCAGAATTTCAGATTTTTATCTCTTGCTCCACCAGAGATATCAAAGTCTAAAAAGTGCGATTTTTGAAATTTTCGACGAATTTCGGAATTTTTTCCGCAAAGAGAAATCATTTCCCAGATCTGGGACTTGGTGTATGAGTACACGCACTTTTGACCTATTTGTAGAAAATATTGTGCAAGGTTGACAGTCTTGTTGAACAATTACATAGTAGGTTTACAATAGTTTGGTAGTATTGTTTTCACATATTTTCCATGTCATATCTCAGCTTGTAGTCAAATCTCCTTCTTTAATTTTTTTTTACATAACGCTACTACACCATACTATCATAGGCCAAAATTTCAGATTTTTATCTCGTGCCCCACCAGAGATATCAAAGCCTAAAAAGTGCGATTTTTGAAATTTTTGGCGAATTTCGGAATTTTTTTCGCAAAGAGAAATTAACTCCCAGATCTGGGACTTGGTGTATGAGTACACACACTTTTGACTTATTTGTAGAAAAAATTGTGTAAGGTTGACAGTTTCCCTTGCATGAAAATTTTCCTCTTGCAAACGGATAGATTTTGGATAAAATCGTAAACTTTGTGCTAAAATTTCACCTGTAAAAATTTATTTTTCAAAATTTTTCTTACACTGTATATTTAGCCTATTTTATTCTGAACAAAATGCTGCAAACCCCATTTCAATTGGGAAAATAGAATACGAGATATTTACAATTTTGTGTATCCTAGTATCTGAGAAAATCGCTGCACACGATAAAACAAAGATGGCCGCCATGCACAAACAAAAAATAGTAGAATTAAAATAACGGTCATTTTGAACTTCCATCATGTTAGGGTTGTTGTACAAAAAATTTCAGATTATTTAAAAATAGTCGAGCGACCAGTGCTGGACCACTTGAAATGGATTGACCCAACAATAAATACAACACACACAAATACAAATTGTAAAAATGTCGTAAAATTTAATTTAACATCTAGCAATATTTAGTAGGTTAAACTGACAGAACCATGAAATGCTTTGAATCTGTTGGAATCACATAGATAACATTCAAATAAATCAAGTTTTCAAAATTTTATTTTCAGGTTCTAATTAATCTTTTAACATGTTTATCGTCAAATCTTGAAGGGTACCATCTAATTTCTTTATAAAAATAACAATATTTTTCTGCTATATAACTATTATATAACCTTTGCTTACTTATAGATATTTCACTTTCATAGTAGATTTTAGAAACATAAAACTATAAAGACTAGAAGCTTTAATTGTCTAAGAAAAAAAAATTATAATAAATATCCGCTCTTTTCTTCAATTTAGTTAATTTGATCAATTTAGTTTAAATATGGTTATAAAATAAGAAACGAGGTATTTCATATTCGATCAAGAGAATAAAGGCTATATGCGGAATGGTTTTATAAAGACTTTCCCCATATACGTACCACAGCGTTCTAACCACTCAACTAATCGAAAGGACATTTCAGATTTAATTATTTGAATGCATGAGATCGAGATCGTGATGATTTATAACAATAGAACTCTCACGGTTATTGTTACAGTGAAAAAATTTCAAAAATATCGAATGGCAGCACCCAACTCATTCATGCGCAAATTCATGAGCGTATTGAAAACTAATGTGAATTAAGTGACTAAAATTGATGTGACTATCGTGACATTCAGTTCTATGCAACGAAGTATTCAGTACTGTAAAACAAATTATTACATTTTTATTTTCTCTATATGTGTAGAAACACAACTCCAAAAATACATTTTAAAATAAATCGTACAACATTATTCAATTCAGAAGTTTTAAAAAAAGGGCTGTTAAAAATGATGTTTTGTGGCAATTTTTTCGTTACTCCCAACGTTCTTTTTTTGGAAGTAAATTAAGCCGGTCATTTTCATTGTGCGTGTATCATTTCAACACTATTTATGGTTTTTCAATACGCTGATGAATTTGTGCAGGAAAAAAAAAGGAATGTTGTTATTTGGAATTTTTGAATTTTTCCCACTGTAACTGTAACAGGAGAGATTTGTTGGTTTAGACCATCATGTTCTCGAACGCATACTTTCAAATAAGAATATCCAAAATCTCTAATAAATTGGTTCAGCAGTTAGGCTGCTAGGAGTGCACACATTCGGGAGGTTTTTTTTTTAAAAAACCACCCTGTATTTAGAAAAACAATAACAAGCTTCGACTCCAGTGGTGCAACAATTATAGCTCACCAAAATTCCAGCTATTTGTTCATAGCGCAGTACAAAGTGCGGCGAATAATAATACCTAGTCTGTCATTGTACGTTTCGATTTTGTGGTTGTTTTATTAATTATAAACTAATAAAGTCTTATTTTGGAAATAACTAATATTTCAAATTCTTTTTTTTCCACATTACAACGACTCTGCATGTTAAGTGTTTCATGTGCATATTGTTTACTGGAACAAATGCTCTACATTTGGCTTGTGAAGAACTTTGACTCAATTATGAATAGGCCCATGAAAATGCAATGCGATTTCGGCGATAAGTAAGTCGATATAAGCAAAATTGTGAAACTGCGATTAAAAACTTCATAATCGTTTTTGAAAAATGACGAGCAATAGAGCGTTAAAAAAATAAATAACTAGCAATAATTCTTTGGATTTTGGATCTGCGACTATTGCACTGGTGCAGCCATGCATCCCTTATTTGAGATTCAGATACGATTGTAGGAAACATAAATTATGATTATAACATGCAAAAATATTTCTCAAATAGTTTCTGCACTGTAACGATAATAAAAATATATTTACTAGATTTTTCATGTATTTTAAATTTCATTTTATTTTTTTAGAAAGGATTTTTTTCTTAATAGTCTCCCCTTGGAATTTTAAAATTCCAAATATTTGAAATAATTATTTTCAAAATGGATATTTTTCATAAAAAGACAAAATATAGTTTTATGTCATATTTATTAGAGATTTTGCTCCAAATTATAGTAATAGCATTAATATGAACAATAAAAATCAATATAACCCTTCGAAAACTCTTTTTAAAACTGATACTCATAATGTAGAAGCAGAGCCCGATCAAGCTGAAGTTGGGCCCAGGACCTGTTAAAATTTCGGCCCCCCTACTTCCCCATTCCCGGCGGCATTTTGAGAAAAAAAAAAAGTAGGTTTATTTGATGAGTTGGCAAAATTGTTTGAGTGAAAGTTTCAAGTTTACAAAAAAAAAAAAAAAAAAAAAAAAAAAATACTTACAAGAGTAATGAAGAAAATGAACTACCATCCACTTTCTCAAATAAGCATTTGTATAATCTATGATCCTCAGTTTATGTTGCAGAATAAATGAGAACGTCTTTTTCAAAACTCGCCATATTCAAATTCATAAAAATTGTGTTTTAAAAATATATGATTAAGGTGGAAAAAACTGTCACATAATTTGTGGGCCCATGGCCGAGGCCAATGCATTAATCAGGTTTTGTGTAGACGCAAACAACCTTGTGGCAATACATCTCACCAATCTCTGCTCTGAAGAGCCCATACGCGAATAGTGATAGTTCTATTTTTCAATAAATGTATAAAAAATTTTATCACAAAATAATCAACGAATTAAGTGAGAACCATATACAATTTCTTTTTACGACGTCATTCAAAAAATATATTTAAGATGGGAGAAAATCCGATGTTAAGTTCTTGTATTTTTTAAACTAGTATATCATTCGATTGATTTTCCTTAAGGGACTTATAATTTCACTTAGAAAAGCAGAGTTTCTTACTAGTAAAGTTTCACCATTATATTTTTCATGCGTATATTTTTTTATTAACATAGTAACACTCTTCCTATTTTAAGCGATAGTATACGCAGTACGCACTTTATAAAACATTGACAGGCAATTTAAACTATACAGATTTCAAACTTTTATTATAACATAATGCATGGAATTAAATTTTTTATTGTATAAAATTTCGTCTTATACCGTATATAAATAACATGAAGTATCGAACTCTCTAACATACATACATTAACATGCATAAACATAAACCATAAGTCAAAAAAATTCTATTTTAAATTGCAAACATTTTAAAAATGAATTTCTGTAGTTATTTCATTGCTGATCTTTTGTGTTTCGAATGTGTTTTGTCTTTTGTGTGTTCGAATTTTTGTATTTCATTTTCATAAATATTGCTTTAACATTTTTTTCAGAAAATGAGTTTAGAAAAATATATTTCCCTTTCGTATTTTTAAAACATATTACATTCATAAATAACAGAACTTTTAAATTACATATTTTTGAAAAACTAAAAATCTGTGCAAGAACACTTTCTATTTAAACTTCATTGTCAGATATCTTTGCATATAAAGTATGTATGAGGTATTTTTCGTTAAAAAAAATGAAACTTGCCATATTTCATACACTACAAAAAAGCAAAAATATTTCTTAGTTTACAAAACAATAATATAGGATGATCCAAAATTTTCTGACAAATTTTAAAACAATTTAAAATTAATATAAAATCATGTAAGTGTCAAATGGGAGTGAAGTTTGGATTAAAATGCTTCTTATTATGAAAAGTTTTCCTTAAGCAGGATTTTAAAAAAAAGTTCAAAATTTATACCCGTAGATGACATTTTACAAAAATCTATTAGAAATAAGGGTACTATTTTGTTATCCAGTCGACCAATCTCGCCAAATTGTACAAATCGCCAAACCCATTGCCAAACAATGCAAATTGACATAATTTTTATTTTAAATAACGAAAAAAAAAAAAAAAAAAACAAATAATTAGTTGAATACTAATAAATATAGAAATAAAAAGTCGAAATAAAAATCACTTAATGGCATTTCAAAAGCGTGTATCGTATTTAATGTCATTGAATATGACATTCACGATCATTATTGGCATTTAATCTTATAGTTTGGCAATGGGTTTTAGGTCGACGGGATATCCAAGACGTACCGAAATAAGCATATGAAATTCGAGACAGTCAACTACAAATTCTTTATTATGCCAAAAGCAGTTACAAGCATTTCAAAAGGAGTTTCAAATGTAGTAGTTTTTCAAAAGTAGTAAAATTATTTTCGAAACAATTTCTACATAGTGATTTTAAAATTACAAAATTTTAAAAAGGAAATAAGAGGCATTTTGTTTTATAGAAAAACAATATAGGGGAGATTGCTGAGTGATTTGATTAATTTTGCCACTAAATATCAGTAATTCTATTCCTGAAAAAATATTTATTTTTTAATAACCCTGTTTTGCACAATCTTTTTCCAGGCACAACACATTTGCAACCATTTGAAACCAACAAATCGTACAACATTATTCAGTTCAGAAGTGCTAAAAAAGGGCTGTTGAAAATGATGTTTTGTAGCCCTTTCTTCGTTCCTCCCAACGTTATTTTTTTTTACAAGTGATTTACGCCGGTCATTTTCATTGTGCGTGTATCATTTCAAAGCTATTTATGGTGTTGCAATACGCTGATGAATTTGTGCAGGAAAAGAAAGGGGTGTTGCTATTTGAAATTTTTGAATTTTCCCCACTGTAACAGTAACAGTGAGAGATTTGTTGTTTTAGACCATCACGATCTTGAACGCATACTTTCAAATAAAAATATCTAAAATTTCATATAAATTGGTTGAGCAGTTAGGCTGCTAGAAGTTCTAACATTCGGGAGGTTTTTTTTATTATTATTTATTTATTTTTTATTATTTTGTATTTAGAAAAACAATAACAAGCTTCGACTCCAGTGGTGCAGCAATTGTCATCAATTTTTCAGATTTTGTTTATAGCAAAGTACAAAGTGCGACGAATAGTAACACCTAATATATTTACGTCATACATTTGCAACCATTAACAGGATAATCAAAAACTATTTTAGTTAGAAGTGTTATCTATTATGACCATTTAGTGTTGTAAAGGTGTTTTACGATTTTGCAGTGTTTGATTTGGCCAACAATTTACATATATTTATGATTTTTCAAATTATCTGTTTTTCACGCAATTCATCTTCATGAAATTAAGACGTGAGTTTCGAAATTCGCCTTGTTCAGGTTTGGTTTATTTTTGTCGTCCGATTATCTACACTAGGAATATAGGACCAGGAGGGAAGTGCACTTCGTGGGGGTCTTTCTAAGGGAACCTAACCCGCATTTAAGCAAGGTTCCAAGAAAACCTCGAAAACTCCGAACGGTTAGGCCGACAGCCACGATTGGGTTCGAAGCCAGCACTTGCCGTCTACAGTTGACAGATCAGAAACTCTCGGCCACTGGTGGGGCTCGTCTTGGTCAGAAAATCCAGTTTTGGGAAATCGCGAAAAAACCGTTGATTGCATCCGTTGGTTTATATCGTGAATCGAGATTTTACAATGCGGGAAATGCACTATAAAATTAGTTTTTATTTTTTCAAGTTGCAATGTTTATCTGATACACGTTTACGAATAGAATGTTTATATAGAGAAAATTTGTTTTTAAAGTTTTTGATAACGCGAGTTTTGAAGCACACGTCATTAAAAAACAATGTTTCAAAATATTTTATATATTACTTATTTTTAAACTTTTTAGCTGCTACTTAATATAATGTAATGTAGAAAATAATATAGTAATGCCTGAAATCTGTATTTTTTAACTAATATTATCAGCTTTTAAAAAACGGACTATTTAATGAACTACAAAAAGAAGTGAGAAATGTAGAATTCCATTGAGATATCTTAAAAGAAAAAAAAATCACATAGGAGAAAATACAGTGTTCTTGTAGATTGAAATCGCTATTTTTTCCTGGTAATTTTCCCTAAGGGACCAATATGTTCTTGTTTAAAATGAGAGTTAGTACTAGTTAAAGTTTCACTATTTAATTGTTTTCACTTTTTATTAATCCACTAACATGCTTAAGATTTTAAGGAGAAATATACATAACATGGTTTTACATGTTTTTAACTAACTTGTGAATTTATATATCTACTAAAGTGTTTTTTTTTTTTTTAGAATAAAAGTCTAAATTGATATTTTAAAGATGTATCAATTTAATATATTCTGACATTTAATCATATTTTCCTAAAACATCAATTGTAATTGTACTTATGTAGTTCATTTATTTTTATTTATTTATTTAAATTTTATTAGTTTCTGAAATTATTATTATGAATTTTTTGATGCATAAAAATAAAATATTAAATTTAAACAAATTATTCGCTCTTAAAAAATTAAAATTTAATACACTTTTTGGATATTTTCTATTAAAATGGGATATTAAAATATATTTATAAAGGAAATCTCTTTCGATATTTGTATGCAGATAAAATTGAATATTTCTTTCAGTGAATGATTTTAATATCTTAAACAAACGTAATATCATTGAAATTTCTTTTTTCGTGATTTTATAAATATATAAAATATAGGTTAAAAAATATTCTAGATATTCCTTGAAATAAAATATCAAAAAAAAAAAAAAAAAAATTCTTGTTTAATCATTTTTATTTTTTATCTATAATAGAAGGATAGTATATGTTTTATTTATTTTTATTTGCATATTTATTTATTTTGGTTTTACTACCCGTTTTAGAGATCATAGTATTCCAAACATTCTTCTAAATCATAAATGCTGTTTTATCGTGTAACAAAGGTGTAATTTGATCATATTGCTTTTATTTTCATTTTGCCGAAAATAAACTTTAGTGGTTGCCATATCTAGCTAGGAATATCCCGTAAAGCATGGTGACGTCACTGCAACGTCGTTGTGAAGTCACATTGTGACTTTGTGACCATCGATTGTCGATGTGACGTCACGTGACGTCTATGTGAAGTCACAGTAACTAAAATGTGAAGTCGTTATGGCCGTTTTAGAGCTCTTTTGTGACGTCTCACAAAGTTGTCACAATGTGAAAAATTTGTGAAAAATGTGTCATTTGTGACTAATTTGGCATTAACATTGTGACGAATCTGTGACAAAAGCGACGATATTTAAATTGCCAGAAACATGTTTTTTAAAGTACCCTAATAGCATGGATGGTCACAGCGACGTCACTGTGAGTCACTTTGGTCACATCACATCTGTGACCAAAATGCCACCACTCAGTGACGTCACATTGTGACTGAGATGTGACTTTCTTAAAAATCTTTAAAAATTTATAAATATCCTTCAAAACATGTTATTTACTTTAAAAACATTTTTATGGCAGTTTAAATATCATCGTTTTTGTCAAAGTTTCATCACAATGTTAACGTCAAATTAGTCACTTTGTGAAACGTCACAAAAGAGCTCTAAAACGGCCATGACGACTTAACATTTTAGTCACTGTGACTTCGCATCGACGTCACGTGACGTCACATCGACAATCGATGGTCACAAAGTCACAATGTGACTTCACAACGACGTTGCAGTGACGTCACCATGCTTTACGGGTAAATAACATGTTTTGAAGGGTATTTAAATATGTCTAAAGATTTTTAAGAAAGTCACATCTCAGTTACAATATGACGTCACTAAGTGGTGGCATTTTGGTCACAGATGTGATGTGACCAAAGTGACTCACAGTGACGTCACTGTGACCATGCATGCTATTAGGGAAACTCGACTAAGCTTGTGTAGTGCGATATTTATAAAGCGTGTCCATGTTGCGTATCGATGTCTGTAACTTAATCAATTTTCCTTTAAAACTGTCCAGTTTCATTGTTCATATTTTTTCTTTTTCCAGACAGGCTTCCTCAAGAGTCTCAGCAAATGGGATGCAGACATACATGTGAATGTCCAATGGCTACATAGTACGTTACTCTCCATGAGGTCTATGGCGGTTTCCAAGTCCGCCTATAAATGCTCTCAGTCAATTTTTTAAATTTAAATTCACACGAAATAATACATTAATGTTTTATCGCAGAATATAAAAACATTCCCATTAAAACTATTTGAGTTTCTTTTAGCCATTTTTAAGTACACTGCTAAAAACAATTAAAGGATATTTGTTTTATATAAAATAAAGATATAAACGAAGTTTTTTGCTGAAAATAGAAGAAGAGAATCACAAATGCAAATTTTTCTGGTTTTCAAACTGTGGAGTATGCAAATTTTGAGTTCGACGTCAAAAACGTCGCTTCAGCGGCAGCGAATGAAATTTGACTTTCAACTGGATAAAAGAAAATGAAGAAAAGGATGATCGGCATTCAGTGATTGCTTTGTTTCGATGAGTAAAATGTCTCAGCGAAGTCATTTGACAGATTCAGAAGCTTGGAGAATTGTTAGTAGGTTAGAAGGAGGCCAAACTCAAGCCGAAGTAGCGCTAGCCATTGGAGTGTCACAAAGTGTCATTTCCAGGATTTGGAACAGTTTTTTGGAGAGTGGATGCGCAGGCCGAAGACCAGGGCAAGGTCGTAGACGGGCAATAACGCACAATGAAGATCGGTATTTAGCGTTAACAGCTCGGAGACACCGAAACATGAACGCTACTCTTCTCCAACAACACCTTCGCTCGGCTATAGTCACTACAATTTCAACTCAGACTGTCCGAAACCGGCTCTATGCTGTAGGTCTGTATGCTCGTCGACCGACGGTATGTGTTAGATTAACATCAAGGCATCGTCGCGACCGCAGGGAGTGGGCAACCGAGCATGTCAACTGGAGGAGAAATGAATGGAGCAATATTCTGTTTTCTGACGAGTCCCGTTTTTCTGTGCATAAGGATAATAGGCGTATTTTCATCTGGAGGGACCGTGGTAGTAGGAATAATCGTGCGTTCGTGCACGAAAGTGTCAGATTTGGCGGTGGAGAAGTGTTGGTGTATGGTGGCATCTCTATTGACGGGCGCATTGACCTCTACATCATTCGAGATGGGGCTCTGACTGGTCGCCGATATAGGGATGTGATCCTCAGACCTATTGTAGTCCCTTACGATGCAGCAACCGAGATAACTTCATTTTAATGGACGATAACTGCAGGCCACATCGTGCAAACCTGGTGGAGGATTTTCTTTTCGAGGAAGGAATCGTTCGAATGGAATGGCCAGCGTGTTCTCCAGACATGAATCCAATCGAGCACGTTTGGGACGCTCTAGGAAGACGAGTTTCTGGCCGCCAACAACCCCCACAAACTCTCCAAGGACTGGAAAGAGCTCTTCTGCAAGAGTGGGGCAGAATACCCCAACTCGTCATTAATAGCCTCATTGAGTCCATGCCTCAAATGTGTTCAACGTTGCTGGCCGCCCGTGGAAACCATACCCCCTACTGAAAATGATTTTCTTTGAAGAAAACACCTTTTCTTATTCTTTTTTTTCTCATATGCACAAATTGTATTTTTTTCCTTTTGTACACAAATGCGCAATAAAATGCGTTTTTTTCTGCCAAACGTGTGTAATTTATTCTCATTAAACCTATTATGTCTGTCGACCATGTATCAATCAGCTAAAAAGTTTCCCAGATACAAAATTCACCTAAAACTGCAATATCCTTTAATTGTTTTGAGCAGTGTATTTTGAAATTTATCCGAACTAAAGGTACTTTAAAGTGACTGGGGACCTTCAATCTCATTTTTGTATATTTTAAAGATTTCATTTTAAATACTATTCACGGACCCAATGTATGTATAATGGTATTTATTTATCAAAATAAATAAACAAATAAAATATTTTGAACAAAAATAAAGAATTTTCTTGAATATTAAGCGTTTGAAATACGTTTCAAAATGCCCAACTCGCATTCCTTATCAGTTACAGTCCCCATTATTTTTAATAGTTTTTTTTTTGTTTTTGTTTCTATATATATTATAAAAATTAGAATTTTTTTTCTAGACTAAATATAATTGGAATGTTAAAAATAAAGTGTTAATTAATTGCAGAAAAAGAATCTAAAAATACATTTTGAAAGCATTTTTTCTCTTACTTTTATATACGTACAAATATATAAAATTCGATGCCCAACTATAGATATAAAAAAATTTATAAAATATATTAAGATTTGAATTAATGTGGAATGCGCCTGGGACGTTTTGAAAAATTCTTAATAAAATTTGAAATGTTAAAAAACTCTTTTTTTCTTCTTCTTTTAACTTATTTATTACTTGCCCGATAAATATATACTACAATGCATATAGTATCCTCTTATATTGTATTTTAAATTAAATTTAATAAATTGAAATTGAGGGTCCTTTGTACCCTTAATAAGATTGAAAAAATATTTGGAAAAATCTTGAGTTCTTATAAGCTTACGCAAATTATTATATATATATATTTTTTGTCTTTTATTTGGTCGATAGAAAGAACACCTAAGGCCAAATTTAACTTATTTGATTTTTAAAATATTTCCATAGTTTTTGATTTACAGCATACGGCTCTTAAATTAAAATATTTTCCTATGTAAGTGTTGTTGAAAATTATAGTATTACTATTAAAAATTATTTCTTTTTTTTCTTAATTTTTTAAATAATTTCATACATGTATTTAATATCCATACAGTAATCTATACAAAAATTGAGTATTAGTATTGATTATTCTTCATCTACTGAAATATATGCATAAATTGAGCGCGGAGAAGCCTGTAAATAAATAAATAAATTTTAAAATAAACATGAGTATTTGGAAAAGATGAGTGAAGGATTTGATTATGCTTGATAATAAATATCTTCTCAACCGGTAATTTTAGTGATACTAAATCTATCTCAATAAGTTCGCAAAAGTTCAGACTTTTCAACAAATTATTTATCAAATGCTACCGAAGAAAATGTGTATATAGCTATATATTTAGGGCATAATCTAAAAGATATATAATGTATTTAATTAATTTATAATCATAATAGTCTATTTTTTGCTACATCAATTTTGTGATAACTATTGTATTTAGTATGTTTTTTTATCCATTATAATAGTGTTATTATGCTTTATTTTTAAAGTTTTTATTCACTTTTTTTTGTTTTATGTATGTTCATAGCCCCGATTTCGTATTATTTTCTTTTTTATGGTTAATATGAAGATGAAATCACATTCTTTTTTTGTAATTCCAAAGTATTTGTAGGCCTGAATATTCTACAAATAGTTCTAGAAATTCTACAAATAGAGGTTATGCAAATTTTGATTATATTCATTTTAATTTATTTTTACTTGTTTCAATGTGATAATTTTTAATTAAATATAATGGTTTATATAAAAATACATAAAAACATTAGATGTAAAACAATATATAATCCACTGAATTTAATACAAAATTACCACATTGAAATATGAAAAAAATAAATGAATACAATCAAAATTTGCAGAACCAGAACAGAATCATCATGCCTACAAAAATTTTAGAATTATAAATAAAGTGTGCAGTTCAATCTTTCCCTTATATATGAAAAAGCAAAATAATATGAATTTGGTGCTGCCGACTCACATAAAACACAAAATAAATTCCAGAAAAAATTAAAAATAAATCGTAATAACATTATTAAAATGGATAGAAAAAAAACAGACACTATAGTAACCCTTAAAATGGTGTAGTAACAATATTTAATTTGAAAATACTAACCTAAAATCAATATCTTAATACAAGTTAAAAGAATGAATAAAATAGATAACTATTATATGCATTACAACTACATTAACTTCACATAGCATACATTAGCATAGATTAACTACACATAGAAATGGTATTTTAGGTATTATTCAAATTGTTAAAAGTTAGGTACAAGTTAATCTTTAACATTAATTATGAAATTATATTAAAAAATTTAATTAATATAACTGTACAATTATCCATACATATGTATTAATTGAACATCACGCATAAAATATGTCGCAATTTAGCAAATGCGTTTACCCCCCCCCCCTCCGTTTTTGACGAAATTAACCATTGCGTGTTATCCAGACAATATCTCCCTCTTCCGTACTCTAACATCTACTCACACAGGTATTCTATTCTAAATTTGTTTTTGCATTTTCATGTATACATGTACAGTGAAACCTCCAAATAAGGGACACTCCGTACAAGGGACACCTTTTTTAAGAAACAAAACATCCGGTCCCGGCCCCTTGGTATAGGACGTGTAATGTATTTAACCTCTGAATATGTGACATTCGATTTAAGGGATGTTGAAAATGATATCAAAGGGACGGGTTTTTGCATTTCAGATAATAAAGTAGTTTGTGATGAAAATGAAAATACATTTTATGAACTTTTCCTTTTTCTTTCTAACCGATGGCCAGGCCCCTACCTGCCGAGTTATCTCAGCTTAACGGGTTAGATACCTGGTATCGGGGCGGTCGACCGCCTAATTGCCGCTTAGCGGCAATAAACCTGATTTCTTTGCTACGCATGCCATCATTTCTGCAGTACTTGCTTGTCGTTGAGCATACTTTGTTTCGCCTGTTAATTAATGGTACATCCTGTTGTTTGAACTGCAAATGGCTTCGCAAGATGGTCTCGTAATTTAGAGCCTTGATCAGATGACGAGACCTTCACCTGGCAAGGCACCTCCAGAGGTATAATTCACAGGTAACTTGGAGGACTTTGCACCCACGACGGATTTTACATGCACCAGGCGCCATTAGCGTACATGATGTAATTTTAGCCGGCAAAGTGGCGAACCACTAAGACAAGTACCCGGGTCGGCTGTTTAGGTTAAGGGTAATCTTTGGTAATCTTTGTGGTTTATTGCACATTGGGTTAACTTTGTGATTTGTTGCCGCACACCTTGTACTCATCATACCAGACGAAATGGGACTGGATGTTTTTGAGCCTAAACAATGGTACTGAACTTAGCTGAATGTTGGGGAAATTTTGAGGGAATTTAAAAAAAAAAAGAAAAAATAAGAAAAACAGAAAATGGCCAAAAAGCTAAGTCGTACCGCTGATGGAGGAAAATTTTTGCGCCAAATAGCAAGACAAACGAGAGCGTTGCAGAGAGAGAGACAAGAAACCACCTTTCTACCGTACCCCACCGAGAAAAACTGGCTCCTTGGGTTGTCCCATTAGAGCGGTTGCGGTATTTTGTGCGGACAGAGTCCTACTGCACCAAATAAAGAGGCGAGCTATCAAAAATAAAATAAATAAATAAATAAATAAAAATTAGTAATAATAAAATTAAAAAAATAGTTAAATACAGAATAAAAAAAATTATAAAAAAAATAATAGATGAAAAAACTTAAAATAAAAGCAGTTTTTAATTTTTTTTTAATTTTTTTTTGGCATTAGGGGATTCCTAGACCTTTTATATATAATTTATTTTTTTTTTATTTATTTTTTTATTTTATAACACAACACAGTGGACGGACAAGCAGTGCCGGGGGCGTTTGAAGCTTCTTACTGTGTCATATTGCACAACTTGCTGAACCGTTGGTGATATTCGTTGTGTTTGCAATTCATATGTTGCGGGGCTCCTATTGTGGGCCATGGTTACAGCTGATGTTGTGCGACTACCGCACACTGCTAAAGGACATAAAACATATACAAACAATTTTTTTTTTTTTTTTTTAACATACAACATATAACACATAACATACAGTATTATGTTTCTGCTGGGTTACCAAAATGAGAGGGCTTTCTGTTTTATATGTTTGTTTGCTTTAATGTTGTGATACTGTCGCAGTTTTCTTGGAGCCACCTGATTACTGTTTTTGCTTTATTTTGTACGTGTTTGTTTTTACCTAATTGTTCGTGCCACAGTTTATCATTATTTGTTGTTATGTTTACCAGGTGGTACTGTTGGGTGAGTGGGCAGTGGAGGAGATAATGTTTAGGCGTACCCTCCGTGCCGCATGCACAGTCCGGAGTGTCCGCTTTATTAAATCTGTGGAGATAAGCTGGAAATGCTCCATGTGCTGTGTAAAGTTGTGAGAGTAAAAAGTCACTTATGAGTCTGCTTTCACCTACTGTTGGAAAATACTGATGTGTTTCCCTGCCTGTATCCCCGTAATCCCACTCGAACTGCCATTGTTTCATTGTTAGCTCTTTGAGTGTCCGTTTCAGTTTTGAGATTGGCTTTTTCATATAGTATTTGTTTTTGTTATTTGTGTTTTCCGCTGCGGTTTTGGCTAACTCGTCTGCATCCTCGTTTCCTTGGATGCCCACGTGCGCCTTGACCCAGCTGATTTTAAACTTATTGTTGGATTCTTTAATTAAGTTTTGTATTTTATCTACTGTTTCATTGACATTAAATGGCTTTTTTAGTGATTCTATGGCTGATCTGCAATCCGAGCGTATGCTGTATGGCTCACCTGTTGTGTTGCCCCATTCCGCTGCTTTTTGTATTGCCAGTAGTTCGGCCTGGAAAACGCTGTTGCATTCTCTTAGGGGCACTGACCATGTCATTATTTTTTGGTTATTTTTGTATGCTACAAAGGCCGAACCTGTAGCGCCTGATTCCAATTTGAATCCGTCCGTGTAGGTGACTACTTCGTGCATGTTATATCCAATCCTTGGTTCAATTATTTCGGCTGGGTGATTTGCCCATATATTGATTTTCTTTTCATATTCAAGTTGGTGCAGGACCTTGTTGTGTATTTTTGTGTTTTTTCTAAGTCTTGCGATTGTTCCATAGGCTGCCTCGTAATTGACTTTGAGGTGGATTGTAATCAGGCCCGAGAGTACCAGAAGTGCCGAGGTGGGGGCCGTTCTATAAGCCCTGACTATGGCCAGTGCAAAATGCCTTTGACAACTAGAGAGTATCTCTTTGCTCCTTTTATTGAGCTCGTGCCCCCATATTGGGGCCGCATAAGTTAGCGTTTTTTCCACTACTGTTGTGTACCATATCTTGATAATGTTAGGTTTTAGTCCCCAGCCCTTTGCCGCCATATAGGCCAGGTTTTTGAAGTTTGATCTAACTTTGCCTGTTTGTGTTGCGCAGTGAGGTACCCAGTTTAGATTTTTATGCAATATCACTCCCAGATATTTGATATGTTCTTTCACATTTAGAGATTGACCGTTTAACTCTATGCCCTCTATTACATTGGTGTTTTCGGTAGGTAGGTTCCTCATATGACCCGTGTTTAGATATAGTAGTTCTGTTTTTTCTTTATTCAGCGTTAAGCCATTAGCCTCTATCCAATCGTTAAAAGCTTTGAGTATTCTATTTGCGAGTCTTCTAAGTTTATCGTTCGTTCTTCCCTTGAGTATCAGAATAAAGTCATCCGCGAATGCCTGTATCCTGACATGTTTTCCCCAGTGTTTTTTTAATGCTGTCTCTGCGATTAATAGCCATAGAAGCGGGCCCAGGCAACTTCCCTGGGGACAGCCGCCAAATGTCTGTTTTGTGATTTTGATCCCATTTTCCTCTAGTGAAACGTATCTTTGTTGTAAGAAACTCACTACCCAGTTTATTAAATAACCCGGGCAGGGAGATTGTTTTATATTATCTATTAGTATTGGCCAGCGTATGTTGTCGAAAGCCCCTTTGATGTCCATGGCTATTAAGAGTGTTTGGTAGTTGTTAGCTTTGTCTTCTTTTATTGTTTTAATTAGGTTGTCCAGTGCGTGTTCCGTGGAGAATCCCTGCTTGAAGCCATAACATTTTATGAACTTATCAAACAGACAGGCAGTCATGTAGAAACAGAGACACGCAACACAATTAATGGGCATTTGTTCATCCCACAATTATGATTTGACATCGGTGCATTTATCCCCATTGAAATTAATGCTGAAAATTATGAGGATGATTTTTAAAATGGACAGTAAATGAAAACTGTGAAATAAAGAACTTTACAGATGCTCTTAGGTTGTTCTCAAATCCAAAATAGGCAAATTTTCAGACATCAAATTTAATTTATTTTTATTCGGAAATAACTGAAACTAGCAGGTGCTTTTGTTCAGAAAATATGTAATCGAGCTATTTTTCCTATTTTTTGCAAATGCAATAGATCTTTCAAAAAATATATCAAAGTGGGCGTTTTGAACCGAATTTTCACGCAAAAGGAGAACAATTACACAAGAAAGCGTAAATAACGTCTTTGTCATGTGATCAAAGTCGATTATAACTCAACAGTTAATTTATTTAACAAAAAATTGAAAATGTAGTTCAATTTAAAATCGCTTTCATAGTCCAGCGTTCTAATTTTATACCTTTCCATTAAAAAATGAATTTGTAATCATGACAATATGTTTTCTGCTTACTGAACAGGGAAAATTTGACAGATTTTCTGCTTTAAAATATGCAAAGAAGTTCAGTACTTTTTTTTTTCTTTTTGTAAATACTGCTAGTAATGAACTAAAATTTATAAGTATGGCAAACGAACACTTAAAAGGTTCGTATTGAAAAAATTGAAATTTTCAAAACAATCCCTTTTGATTGATTACTTCAAGAATTTTTTATTAATATTTTTGTACTTTTTGCATGTACACTGTTTTTATATAAAAAAAATAATGTAATCATTTAATGTAATTTTGTAATCAATTGATTAATTCTGTTTTCTTTCTTTTGTGTCTGGTTAGCGTAATTTATACACTTCGGATACATTTAGATTTAACCTTTAATGCTTTTTTATTTTCATATTCTTCTGAACGATAAATTAAAATAATATAAAAAACTCCGAATAAGGGACACCTCTATTTAAGGGACAAAAGTTCCTGTCCCATAGGTGTCTCTTATTTATAGGTTTCACTGTATATATATAGGGTCTTATGAATCTCCATATTGGTTCTGCTTTAGTTCTGGAAGTTTGAAATATTCTTTTGAATTCATTTTTTCATGTTTTATTTATATATCATTTTATAATTGATAGTTTTATTATATATATATATGCAGCGGTAACTATATTATAAAGGCCAAATGTATTTGTGCATACTGTACAGGTTCTTTTGAGAATAACACTTTGAAACTTGAAATGAAATTTCGGTTTTGCATTTTTTGCTACAAGAAATTTTTAAAATTCGAAATATCGCATATTTTTAATTTTTACATCATCGTATAGAGAAAAAAAATTACTTTTAAATTCAATTTGTCTAAAACTTGTATCTTAATTTGTTTTTGAAATATTATTATTATTATTATTATTATTATTATTATTATTTTGTAGTGTTTAATACAATTTTTGTAATCGTGGCAACATAAGTATATCATTTCTATTAAAAGTAAAGGTAAAAAAGAAAAAAAACCCGGAGATTAGTGTATCTTTTTCTTTTGCCATTTTCTCATAAAAAAGGGAACTTTTTGAAATTAAACTACGTGCTATTTTAATGTATCGTCCGTTATATAACGAGGTGAATTGTGATTTTATTTCGTTTTTATTTATCAGTTAAATGGTTTTTAGTTTATTACAAATTTACTTTACACACGATACAACTTTATTTTCGATACTTTCGCTTTAAAAAAAATGCTTTTTAAAGAATTGTTCTTTGAGATATTTTTCCGATTTTATTTCATTTATATCAAATAGCTG
This sequence comes from Maratus speculifer, assembly GCA_964019185.1. NCBI lineage: Eukaryota > Metazoa > Arthropoda > Arachnida > Araneae > Salticidae > Maratus > Maratus speculifer. The sequence continues at coordinate 114,862,553 of OZ025289.1, read as the reverse complement.
AAAGAATGCAAATTTTTTCCCTAATTAATTCGTGCATAAAATCATTTTTCAAATTTTCAAGAAATATAAATGAATGATTTCGGATAAAATATGTAACTAGTATAAAAAAAAAAAAAAAAAAAAAAAAAAAAAAAAAAAAAGGCATATGAATTATTAACTACGCAATTAGCTTCTAGAATGAAGAAATTGCATCTTTGCTGGGTTTTCGCAGTAATGACGTCATGTGTACACTTTTCTATAATTGTTGTTTAACAATTCATCGTAATACAGGAATGTTTTAGTGGATTCAAACGATGTAATTTTATTCTGATAAAACGTGTGCTTTAATTCTTAAAATTTAAATGAATTTTGTAAAATGTTGGTAATTTTAATCCAGCTGATTTAAAATTCTTTTACAGGTGAAAATACTTCACCTTTGGAAATAACGTAATCGAAATCACACGCTGATAAAACTCAATGTTGTACAGAGAAATTTAGAATGTCATTATAGAAGAGCAATAGACTAGTTCCATGCGAACTTGTTTGTCTGTTACTCAGCTAAAAATCGCTACGCTTGTTCGCCACCATTTTTTTCGAAAAGCTCTTTTTGCCTTATTCAATTGATGAGATATGTTCGATAAAATGAATCACATTTTTCCGCCCTTAAACACTGGTAGTCAAAAATCGTATGTTCATGGTGTGATCGGAAATTATTGTCCAAAAAACAGCGATTAATTTTTCAGAATTCGATGATTCTCAACTGGATGAATTTACTTCGCCGAGTTAGACAAGCAGTCGTGTACGAGGCTTTAAAAATAGCCCTCTTACCTTATGTGACTTCGCGGTTTAGATTTCATTGAAATACCAAGTATACGAGTTTTAATTGATAATTGTATCGTAATAACTTATTTTATTACATTTTTACTGATTTTATATACGACTAAAGTTTAATTTTAATAATTTCATCAACTGCATTTTATAGAAATAGTATTTTGTTAACTTTAGGTTATACAACATTTTTTTAAGATGTACGTTTACCTAGTGCATTTTTCAATGTAACTGATTCCATAGATTTATTATAAATCCATGAAACAGTTTCTTCTTAAACATTGTCTTTCGTCGAAAATTGCCGGGTTCTACCTTGCATATATGAAGACGGAATTTTTTTAAAGATTTAACCAAACATTTTATAGGGAATAAACCATTTCAGTGTGTTAATAATCTCTCCTTTCATTTTTGAGATATAAGTTCTTAATCGAAATTGCTTTTTTAAGGGGGTAGTAAGGTATTTTTTTTGCAATTTTTTTTATTATTTTATATTAATGTACAACATCTTAAGATTATTCTGTGAAAATTTGAAAGCAATTGAAGTAAAACTGACGGAGATATACACTTGTAAGTCTCCGCCCTCCGATTTCACACTGAGGAATGTGGCCGCAACAATCAGCTACCAAGTAGCTGCAAAAGAGAGCAAAGAAGGCAGGATTCGTCGTAGACAAGAGCAACAAGATGCTCTGGACATCATCTCCGACAGCTTTTCGCTTTATGGGCCTGGCATTGATGATTCTGTGTAAGTATATGAAAAAAGAAGTAATTTACAAATATCTATTTCGACAAAAACGTCTGTGAAACTTTAAACGTGTTTTTCTAACACTTCGCTTTTTCGAACCCGGTGAACACTGTAGCTCAAAATCTACTGAACCGATCTTTTTAAAATTTTACACACGCTTTCTTTATATAAATTACGAGATAACGCTGTCGAGTTTTTTTTTTTTTTTTAAATTTAACTTACTTTTAAAAAACAAAATATCAGATTTTTTTGATGAAAAATCAGTATTTTGACTTCCGAGCCTTGTAAAAAATTGAAAAATCAATAATAAAAAAAAACTCGACTGCGTTCCCTGAGGAAACTTATCAACAAATTAAATCAATTTGGTTTTTTAATTTCAGTTGATCCAGTCATGAGTTATGCGGTTCACCGCGAATCAACTTTTTTTTGGGGACGTCTTCGAAGATTCGCTGTCATCGGCTCATTTTTTAATATTTCTTAATGAAAATTTCACAGAATACTCTTTAAATGACATATAATTATACTATAACTATAAAAATAAATAAATATTAATTGTATCCTTACAAAAAATGATAGAAAATATGCTTTTTTTCCCTCGAATTAACCTTACTACCCCCTTAAGCCAATATGTCTTTCATCAAACTATAGAATAGTAACATCATTAATAACATGTAACTGAATTCAAATATAAATAATATCTATAAATATTAACATTCAGAGATAGTGGGGCATATAGTATTATTTTTAAAAACACTTTATCAGCCTAAAAAAGGTAAATGTATGAGTTATACATATGAAGCTGTATGTATCTAACTAGAAATGTATTAGGAAATATGTACCAGAAATAGCATGTAATACTGACAAGTGCAGTAAATATTAGCTTATTGAATACTTTAAAATATTATTTCTGACTTTTACAGCAAATATTATAATGGCTTTCCTTATCTTCATATCAGTGGATAAGTATGGAGATTTTCGTACAGCAAACTTTCAGGTTATTTTTAATTCATTTTTTCAGAAGTGTTTAAGCAACAGCACTTTATAACTCAAAGCTGAAATTTTAAACAAAGTGCTTATTTATTGCAAGTCTATTTGACTGTTTTTCGATATTTGAAAATAACTTTAAAAAACACTTCAAATGGTACATCATTCAGTATTGGTTGTTCCGTATAGAAACGTATCTGCATTGAAAAGGGTTGTAACCCTCAGATGTATATTCACTGTTAAAAATTTGCAGCTGTAGCTGCATCGTCACACCACAGTTTTTATGTAAAACGGTTATTTTATTATATTATGGAACCTTTTCAAGTGAAGAAATTAGAAACAAGAATTGAAAGTCTTGGTAAACCAGCACCAAAAAGTTTTAAATGCGTTAGGCTTTTCGAAAGTTTTGAGTGTTTCTTCGTTAGACGCGAAGAAGACGTGCTGCTACTATGAAATTGGCAACAAGACACATATGAATTTAACACATATACATAATAAAGATATTCTGTAAGAGAAACATTTCATAAATATATATATCGAGTGACTATGCAATTACAGCTGTAGCTTTTTAACAGCGTATGTTATTAAGACTCAATTAGAATTACATTGTTAGAACTGAATTTCACACTACAGTAATTTTGACTTTACTTCATATGTATTCTTTATGCAAAAATAATCACATATGATCGCAGAAAATGTTGTACATTTCACATTTAAATGCATTAGTTATGAATGCGACCTTTTAAATAATTTCCCCAAATACCTTAATGAACAAAAACAAAAATCTTAATGAACACGTATTTGGAGGCAGATTGTAAAACAAAATAAGTCCCCCGATTAAAGGAAAAGTGTTTTCTGTAGGAATATTTTAAAACATACTTGAACACATTTATAGAATAACTTTTGTGTTTAAATACGCTTAAAACAATTCATTTGCTAAATCCTAGGAAAATATCGTTAAATTCCAGCTCCCCACCTTCCTATCTAAGTGCCTTTCAGATTTAAATGGAAATATTATCGTAATTCATCTTAAAGAACGACGTAAACCTTTTGCAAGCGATACAAACCACTTAAGCTTAAATTATGAGTCATTCGCATTTGCGTTTTAAAGAAATAAGCGAACCGTACCACTCTTGAACATAAATTAAGAGCCATTTATTTTCGATCTAAGGCGGCTGACGGCGTCTTATTCGAAATATCTGAAGGAAGGGAGATTAGATTTTTGGTGCCATTTGTCAGATCTCGAGTATTATATTAAAGGAATTCAATTCAAATTTAGTTTTCCGGAATCATAGTTTTAATTTTACGGCATCTTTAAGGAGCGATTATTTTCAGAAAATGTGTCACTTTAATCATTTTGTAATTGAATGAATATTCTTTTCTGAGAAAGTTTTTTAAAAAGGGTTTTAAGTTTTAGTAATTTCACTAATTGAAATCAGTGGAGAAAGTGTAAATTGCAAACTGCGTACGAATTTAATGTTAAATGATTTTTTCAGGCATGAACAGAAATTTGTTCTTCTTGTCCCTATCACATGGTAAATGCCACAAATAATTAATTTCACGTCAAATGAGAAATCGAATAACTTTATAATATGATTGATGATTTTTATTTTTCTTATGGTTAATTTACAAGGGAGTATTTTGAAGCATATGCAAGAATCAAACAGTTAAAAAGAACAGGATAAAAATTAAAATCCTGTTTACTCTTGTAAATTACTGCTAGTTTACATATTTTGAATAACACCCTCGAATAGTTGGAAGTATAAATATGTCCAATTTTCTGATGTTGAATTTTTAGTACATTTATTTGAGGCCATTTTTGTCAAATTTCACACATTAGTTTTCAAATATTAAATTAAAGGAGCCTAGTTTAAATTTATTTTTCCATAACTTAATATTAATTTTACTTCATATTTAATTAGCGATTATTTTTAGGAATTTTGACATTTTAATTTTTGTAACTGAATGGATATTCTTTCGTTCAGACTGTTTTTCTTTAAAATGAAGAATTTTAAGTTTTAACAATTTTACTAATTAAACATTTAGAGAAATTGTAAATTATAAACCGCATGCGAAATTAATCTTAATTTTTGTAGTTGTAAACGGAAATTTGTATTTTCTATTCACAGTATGATTTTAAAAACATTGTAAACTTCACTGATTCTTTATAAAATACATTTTCAAGAAATAAGACATAATAATTTTTATAATATGACTGTATATTTTTATATTATATAAGTTATACTTGACAGGCCCATATTCCAAAGCCTGTGCAAGCTTCTAAAATAAATAAAAATGGTGAGAATAATAATTTCCTTTTACTGGCGAAAATGTGCACTTGTTGCACATGTTTTGAAAAAGCCGCCATAAAACTAGAAACAGAAATGTATCCAAATTTATGGTGTTGTATTTTTATTGTAGTTATCTTATGAAGTTTATGGTACCATTTCATACATTAGTTCTTGAGTATTAAGTTAAAGGAATTAGATTTAAATTTAGTTTTCAGAAAATGTGTCACTTTGACCATTTTGTAATTAAGTAGATATTTTTTCTTTTAGAACTTTATTTGAATAATTTTTATTACGTTTTAATATTTTTTACTAATTAAAACTGTCGGAAAAAGTGTAAAGGTGGTGTTTACTTTTTTTCCTTTTTTTCCTTTCTTTTTTTCATTGATTTTATTGGTTTTAAAATCTTCGAAATTTTAGCAAAAGGGCAAAATTACACTGCTATTTTCTCTGTAGTTTTTTTTTTTATTGTTCCAAAAAAAGTCCTTAAACATTATATGAAAAACATTAATTACAAATAATATCTTTGAGAGTATTGGTCATTGTTCAACGAAAGAAAATATAAAAGGTGAACAGAATTATATTTTAAAAAATAATGCCCATATTGCAGCGAAACCTGAAACTTAATAAACTTATTTAACCTCCATATGTGGTTTGAAATAAGGTCTTCACATAATTATAAACACAAAATATGTCCACTTTTATGGCGTTACACTTTTGTGATATTCATTTCATGACTTTGTGGCATCATTTTACACATTAATTATTTATAAAATTAAAGTAACTCACAAAACATTTAATTTTCCAAAATCGCAGTTTTAATTGTTATGAACAATTAAACAGCAATTATTTTCACAAAATGTGTCACTTTAATTATTATTTTCAGAAAATTTCCAAAGATTGCTTTCAGAAAATTTGTCACTTTTAATCAATTTGTAATGAAATAAGTCTTCCGTTTGAAAACAGTTTTAAAATCACAGACTTTAAGTTTTAATTTTATGCTTTAACAATTTTACTAATTGAAATTAAAGGAAAAGGTCAAATTTTCAAACCTTCTTTAAAATGATTTAAAATGATTGTTGGAGGCAGAAATGGAATGTCATATTCAATTTCTCTTATTATCATTTTTAAATGATTTTTGCAATTCTCATATTATCAACAAAAAAAATAAATAAAGAAAAAATATTTTTATTTATATCTAGATGTAATAAATATTGATTTAAAGTTTTTATAGTTGTAAACGATAATTACGTTTAATGTGAGGAAAACTTACCTAGTTATATTTAAAATGGGTATTTAAAAACCCATTCCTAAAGACAGACATGAATCATTACAATTTGATTAAAATGACATATCTAGAGAGAGTTATTGATGAAACTTTCCTGATAATAATTATTAAAGTGACAAATGTTCTAAAAATAGCACTAGTGAAAAAGCTTGTTTCTTTATCCGGGTTGTAAATGGGTTTATGTAATTAATTTTACGGTGATGAATTTAGTGTAATAATCATATTTTCACAACCACGTCACTTGTATTACATGATAGACAGTCACGTAAAGAAAAAATGAAATATTTGACAAACATTTAACATTTGAACTAGAAACAAAACAGTATTTATCAGTGAAAATGTTTTTGTGATTGTTATCTAGACACACGGCAGTGTGTCAGCCAAGTTCAAAAAGTAAAAGTCGACACACCGGCCGTGGGTTATATTACCCGAATCATTTCGGGCCACTTTTGATCCCTCAATAACTTAAATTCTATTTGACCTACACAATTGCAATTTTTTGTGTCGTGTAAGACCATCTTCTAATTTCCGAATCCTATAATTTTTTTAAAAAATCTTTTACCGTTCACAAGAAATTGACGTCTGAAAACCACTGTTTTTCCCATTGACTCACTGACTCACTGACTCACTCATAGAAATGTTTGACTACTTTCAGGTGACTTAGGAAGTTGAAATTTGGTGTGGAGGTAGGTTATTGGACCTATAAATAGGAAAAAATCAGAATTCACCATTAATTAAACAATAGTGGTTGTTAGAAGATAAATTATTGGATTACAATGGCGGTTTATGAGAATTTCACAAAATACCAGAAATAGTGCCAAGTTGGCGTCACTTTTGGCGAGTATCGGGACTAATCTCTGAAACTACCAAACCGATTTCAAAAGTAATGGTACCAAAATGATGGTATTCGCCCCGGTTCAAATATAGACTATATCTTATGTCGTGCCATTAACCAAAAGAGGGTTCAGAAGCAAGAAACATTCTAAAAATGTGATTTTTGTTTTATTGAAGGGCCTAGAAGCACAAAATATGTCATGTTAATTATTTATAAGTTATAAATGATCACTAATGACATTTGCTAAAAAATACCAAATTTAAAAGGGGTGGAAATCCGAGAAGAGCATTCTGAAAACGTTCTAAATAGCGATTTTAACACAATCTCAACAAACAACAAACCGATCTTAAAAGTAATGATATCAAAATGATCATGATAGTCCTTGCTCCAACATAGGCTATATCTTATGTCGATGCCACTAACCCAAACGGGGTAAACGAGCATAAAACGTTCTAAAAAGCGATGTCTGTATGTTAAGGGACTAGAATTATAAAGTTTGGCATTTTAGAGTTTACGGGAATTTCGCGAAATATCAGAAATAGTGCCAAGTTGGCGTCTTTTTTGGCGAGTATCAGAGCTAATTTCTGAAACTTTGAACCGATTCCAAAATTAATGGTACCAAAATGATGGTATTCACCCCGGTTCAAATGTATGCTATATTTTATGTGTATACCATTAACCATAAGAGGGTGAAGAAGCAAAAAACATTCTAAAAATGAGATTTTTGTTTTACTAAAGGGAGTAGAAGCACAAAATCCGGCATGTTACTTATTTATATGATAAGGGCATTTGCTAAAAAATAAAGAATTCAAAAATGGTGAAAATGCACGAAAAGCGTTCTAAAACTGTTCTAAATTGGGATTTTTAAGCAATCTCAGTCTCAGCAAACAACCACCCGATCTTAAAAGTAATGATATCAAAAGGATGGTGACAGTCCTTGCTCCAATATAGGCTATATCTTATGTCGATGCCACTAATCCAAAGGAATTAAAAGAGTAAAAGAAATTCTTAAAATGCGATGGCTGTATGTTAAGGGCCTAAAAACATCAAATTTGGCATGTTTATTACTTATAAGATACAAATGATCACTAAGAACATTTGTTAACAAATAAAAAATTTAAAAGGAGTAAAAATGCGCGAAGAGCGTTCTAAAAACGTTCTAAATAGCAATATTAGCAATATTGGGAAGTTAGCAAACCGATTGAAAACAAAATGTGAAAATGATGGCGGCAGTCCTTGCTCTAACAACAGTATTGGATAAATTGCCAGATTACAATGAGAGTCTATGGGAATTTTGCGAAATACCAGAAATAGCGCCAAGTTAGCATCACTTTTGGCGGGTAATTTTTGTCGTCAATTTGGCGATATATCACCAAGTTGGAGACAAACTTTTTTGGTCGTCGAGATACTCAAGTAGTACCCAATCACATAAAAGAAACATCCTTCTTAGTGGAAGTTAAAGGAACATAAGCAGTCCTAATGTTAAAAGTTTTAAATTTGACTGAAAAAACCAGTGAATAAACGCAGGAAAAAGGTGTAAGATTAATTAATATTAAATACAACTAATTTAATATTAAGCCAATTTATTTCAAAAAGGAAACAAATACCGACTTATTTGACAAAAAATAGTGATATCCTATCAAAAACATGTATGTGAAAAAATGCCAAGTTCATTAAAGGTTTCGCTAATAAAAGAAGTGATTTGACAAAAAATAATGATATCCTACCAAAAACATGAATGTGAAAGAACGCCAAGTTCGTAAAAGGTTTCGCTAATAAAAGAAGTGAGATCTAATTGCAAACCAAGTTCTTTCGAAGCTCCTTAAATCATAGCTCCTGTCATGCATAATATTCTTCAATTGCTTAAAATGATTTGGTATGTTACTTGTTATTCAATAGAGCAAGTTGGCAAGTTTTCAGCCCCTAACTTTAATGTTTGAGTAAAAGTATAATTTAATCTAGAATCTGATTGGCAAAGATCGAAGTGTTCGAATAACTACATTGAAGTTAAGGTATTGATAAATTAAGTGATCAACTTTAAGTTCTGATCAATTAAATAGAGAAATTTGAATAACAGAAAACTTGTAAGTCGCTCTATTGAATAACAAGTAACATGCCAAATCATTTTAAGCAATTGAAGAATATTATGCATGACAGGAGCTATGATTTAAGGAGCTTCGAAAGAACTTGGTTTGCAGTTAGATCTCAATTCTTTTATTAGTGAAACTTTTAACGAACTTGGCATTCTTTCACATTCATATTTTTGACAGGATATCATTATTTTTTGTCAAATCACTTCTTTTATGAGCGAAACCTTTAACGAACTTGGCATTTTTTTACATTCATGTTTTTGATAGGATTATTATTTACAGAAACTATGAACTAATAAGACTATGAAACTGTTTAACAAACCCCCGTAATATTAATGCTAACAATTCTATTTTTCAAACTAGGCTAATGTATTTCTTAAAAACAATGCTGAATGCTTTGAAAGTTACTTTTACCTTAGAATGCATATAAATAAATGTTACAGTAATTCATTTCCTAATATTTCACCACGAACTTTAAACTGTAATTTACATTCCATGATGGATTTTTCTATGTATGTAAAAAATAAATTCTAAAATTTTGTGAAGCAGTTAATAGTTAATTTCTTATGGAGGATTCGGATGCTACAAAAAAATACATGAAAAGCGTTCAATAATAATCAGACACAAATGGTAATTAATAAAATATTTCATAATGTATGAAAATATGCTTTGTGGTAATTTTTATTCGACAATACTTTTTGGGGTTAATTCTCAAAAATTATATTTAAAAAAAAGAATTAAATACTTTTCTCCATAATTATAATTTTTATTTCAATACTCTGAAACTATCATTTTAACCTCCTTGGTACACTTGTTTATACTCGTGTTTCCAAATTAAAAAAAAAAAAAAATGCCTATTTTAAGAAAAATAGTTGGAAACGGTATTATCACATGTGATATACTTGAAATTATTTTGAGTACATTTTTGAGTCCATCATAGAATGAAACACAGCTCCTATTACACAATTTTTCATTGCATATTCAGTCATAAACACGATTTCTTTACGCCGTCCAAATAAACCTTTTATAACTATTTATTTTAAAATTTCAATTTAATATAAGTAACTATATTGTATTTAGATTTATAAGAGCTTGTTATATAGATTAAGAGATATTAATTTGTGGTGAATACTACACAGTTATAGAGTGGTAAACATGTTGGTATCACATGTGATATTTTTAACCGGTGTCAATAGTGTCCGCTCATTTTTTTCTTTCAAACTCTAGAACTTTTAAACTTTTATTTTGAGAATATATATTTCTAACATTTTTGCATGTTATGAAATAGTGTACATATTTTTGATTTTTTTCCTTCTCACATAATTTTGCCACAACTCTAATCTATGAGTGTAAACACTTCCAAACAGGAATTTATACTGTAAGTTTATCCGATGGCTGCGAACCTGCAGCTAAATGAATTATAACTGAAGTATGCCGAAAGCATTTACAAGAAAAAACGAAGTAAGATTTATTCCTCATATGATTGGCGATAGAGTACATAAGAGTAAAGTCAGACGACCGAAATGTAATGCTCAAAATACTATAGTACATTGTTCTAGATGTCAGATATTTTTTTTTCAAATTGTCAATAAATTGCTTTGAAGAATTTTACGAAAATTAAAAAACTTGCTTATATATGTAAAATTGTGTAAAATGAAAGGAAAAATATCATTTAAACGTAATCTATGAATTTTTTATTTTTAATTTTGAAGTAGATTGGCTCTGAAGTATCTCATGTGTTACTTGCCCCACCTCCCCCAAGGCTCTCCTCTTAATAAAAAAAATAATAGATTTATTTTTAGATGATTATTTTTAGTATTTTATTATTTTATTATTTTATTTATTTTTATTTTTTTACATTTACATTGAAAAAAATAATAAAACTATTTTTTTTCTTTTAATATTAATTGATGTAAAAGTAAAATATTAACATTTCTGAGGAAAAAAAAAATGTTATTTTTATGTCGGATCTGAGGATGTGTCACATGATAAGGATAAAATATGTGCCATATGATGAGGATAAAATTTGTCACTTTTATCATATTGAAATAAAATGTATACTATGTGTATATCTCGTAGAGATGTTTATAGAAAAGTGCCATCTTTTCAGTTTGAATGTGATATTCTAACAATCTTACTAATTTAAGCGATACAAAAAAGCACAATATATACAAAAGAACAGTAATAAAGAAATTAACATAAACATACAATTTCAAATGTATTTCAGATTTCATAGATTATCATTAAATACATTTTGTTAAATAAAGTTCGTAATTAAAGACGTATTCCAGTACAGCTCCAATTTTCCAAACTTCGATTACCCGAATCGCTGATTATGCAACTCGCTTTGAGAATATCATAAAAAAGATAAAAATGGAAACGTAACGTAATTCGCAAAATAATGATTTTGTCTACGCCTGCTATTAGTAAAAATAAAACAATAAAATCATGAAATCTCCGAATGAGTTTTAAAGTGGCAGTTTTAATTAATATATCTTAAAAAAAAGAAAGAAAGAAAAAAAAACAGAATCAGGTATTGTGTTTCCTTCAACAATAAAAGATTTCGGAAACAATGAATTAAGTTTTACTGTTATTTTTTTAATCATATTTTTAAATTAATTTCTAGAGCCTGGCAGCATAATGTCTCAAAATTTGTTTATTGCCTCAATGTTTAAAAGTTTTTGAGAGAGATTAACTTAATAATTATAAAAATCATTCTTTTAAAATAATAAAATCTTTAAGACAATATATATATATATAATTTTTTTTAACTTTTATTCCGTGCTGAACCATGACTCAGGAAATACACACACACACATATAATATATGTAATTTTACAAATAAATAAATATTTCATGCTTAAAATCTCGTAAGGCAAATTTAAAAAAAAAACTTTATTTTTCGGATTTTTATTTTCTTTTTTAAGAATATGTTTTCATGCTTTCCTACAGTTGCGCTGTAGAAAATTGTTGCTGTTGTGAATAGTCAATAAAATGAAGTAAATAAATAAACATAAAATAAAGATGCATTGAAATTCATTCCGACTTTACCTATGAAAAATTAAATGAAAAAAAAAACCGTTTTGAAATAAGTAAGTCATACAAAAGTAAAGATAAACGTTTGAAAAATTATTGCTAAATAAATAATTCTAAAAATAAAAATACGACAGATCGCAATTCTGAAAATTATTGCCTGCTGAGTAAATTAAAAATATATATATATATATAATAAAATGAAGAAAACACAGATATAATTATAAACAATAATATTTATTGCCCAAAAACATTAATTAAAAATGAAAGTATATCATATAATAATAAAAAGAACAACTCAACGAAATGTTATTCCACAAGAAACTTTAAAACAGAAAATACTAGAGACAGTCAAAACTGTACTAATATGTACAAATCAGTATCTATCCGCAAATAACAAACATATTAATAAAATTTTAGTCGACGTAAAATGCTAATGACAAATATTGTTCACACAACATAGCCTGTAAAAACAAATTAGACTACGAACGAATTCATTCACTTAAAATTACATTTGTAAAAGCAAATATCATAAACTCTGTACATGTTTTAACTAAGTTTTATATTTTGTATTTTCCTTATTCATTAAAATAAGTTTGCATGCATTTTCGAAAGAATTATAACTAATTACATTATATGTTAAGTTCTAAAATTTTAATTACATAGTCAATTAAATAAATAAATATGCAAAAATAAAGACAATCAATTTAATTGAACATTTTTTCAGTTGTTACAGTTTAATTATTAATTAAAAACAAAAGTTGTCATTAGGTTCAGGTAGAAAATTTTCATTGGATAAGAAACTTAAAATTGAAAATACCAGACGCAACCTACACAAATAATTGTTTTCCTGACATACGTTATTTTGATGTGCGAAAATGTTTACAAACATTTTGACAAAATTTATACAAAAACGCTGCTACCATGTACGAAATAAAACCTATATATTGAAAAAGTTATATAATTTTATGAAACATAGGAGATAAAGGGAGACAAATGCTGTGAAAAATAGTTATATTTATTACCCTGGGAAAATCAAATGAAACGCAAGTACGCGCTCTTTGCCAATCAAATCATTTTATATCAAAGAGAAACTTTTTAAAAATTATTATTGTATGAAGAAACCCCAAGAATGAAAATACCTCAAACAGTTTAATATCACACCAAGAATTATGAAGCAATATCTATCTGCAAATAATCAATGCAATAAAATAATCGACAACGTGAAGAGCCAATGGCAGCTATTGTTCGAATCGACAAAGATTTATCATTATTTATAATTACAGTTAGAGGGAGGAAGGAACTCTTTGTCTAAAAATGAATACTTAACATTGTAATCACGTAAACAGGTTTAATAAAATTCTCCCTATCTTGTAGTAAAAAAATACGTGTTATTTAAAAAAAAAATGCAAGCAAAAAATTATTTTGCTTCGGTTAATTTTAAATTATTGCGATCTTATCTGAAAAAAATAATTCAAAATAATGGAAAAAAATATATAATTGTTCTATTTATAGAAACCTATTAAAGAATTTTTTTAAATGTTCATTTTGATTTAAAGTAAAGTCTTCCAAGTAACTTCTAAAATACTTCTTCCGTACTCCATTCCAAGTAAAGAATAACATTCATTTAAATAATGTTTCCCTGTAAACATAAAATTAAACAGAAATTCGCGCTCTTTATCAATGAAATCATTCAATAACAAACAGAAACTTTTAATGAATTATTATTCTATGAATAAACCCCAAGAATGAAAATAACTCAAACAGTCTACTATCACACTAAGAGTTATGAAGCAATATCTATATGCAAATAACCAATGGATTTCTTAAATAATCGACAACATGAAATGCCAATGGTAGCTATTGTTCTCATTATCAATAACTACAATTAGAGTGGTGAAGAAACTCTTTGTCTAAAAAGGAGTCTTTAAAATTGCAATATAGCAAAATAATGTAATAACATTATTCATATCTTGTAGCTAAAGAATATGTCTAACTTGCGAAAAAAATGCACGATAAAAAATATTTTGTTTCAGTCAATGTTAAATTATCGCGATTAACTGGATTATTAACTGGAATTAACGCAAAAGAAAAAAAAAATTAAAATTTGTCCAATATTAGGAACTCGTTAAATAAATATTCATTTTGTTTAAAGTATTTCTTCCGTTCCAAGGAAAGAATGATATTATTAAAAGTATATTGTTTCCCTGTTAACATATAATGAAACAGAAATTCGCGCTCTTAAACAATTAGATCATTTAATAACGAATAGAAACGTTTGATGAATTTTTATTGTATGAAGAAACTCTAAAAATGAAAATTAACTAAGAATTACAAATGAATATATAGCTGCAAATAATAAACACATTCATAAAATAATAGGCGACACGAAGTATGAATGGTAGCTATTGTTCGAATTGACAACGTTTTCTCATAACCTGCAAATGCAATTAGAGGAGGAAGGAAATCATTGTTTAAAAAGGAATCCTCAATGCAATTAGAGGAGGAAGGAAATCTTTGCTTAAAAAAGAATCCTTAAAACACAATCTGGTAAACAAATGTAATAAAATTCTCCTATCTTGTAGCTAAGAAATTCGTATTATTTGCTAAAAAAATTCACAATAACAATTATTTTGTTTCAGTTAATTTTAAATTATCTCAATTGACAAAATTAATTCAAATTAACGCACAAAAAACAATTAGAATTTTTCCAATTATATGAACTCGTTAAAGAAATCTAAAAATAAAGTTAATTTTCTTTCAAATGTTTCTAACTTTCGAAGAAATGAATGACATTCATTAAAACTATACTGTTTCCTTGTAAAAATAAGAAGAAACATATTTTTCGCGCTCTTTTTCAAACAAATCATTTAATAACGAAGAGAAATTTTTGATAAATTATTGTTCTATAAAAAAAGCGCAAAAATGGAAATACCGCAAACAGCCTAATATCACACTAAGAACTACGAATCAATAGCTTTCTGCAAATAATAAATACATTCATAAAATAACACACAACATGAAGAGTGAATGGCAGCTATTTTTCGAATAGGAAACATTTTCTTAATACCTGTAAAAACAATTAAAGGAGGAAGGAACTCCTTGCCTAAAAAAGTATCATTAAAATTGTAATCTAGTAAACAAATATAATGTGTGCATGTGCATGTATATCCATAATATATATATATATATATACATACATATATATATATATATATACATACATATATATATATATATATATATATATATATATATATATATATATATATATATATATATATATATATATATATATATATATATATATATATATATACAATTTTATTAAAACCATTCAATTAATTTTTAAAAAAATGAAGAAACAAATAAACAGTTTTTTACAGACCAATGCGCAAAATGCTACAAAAAGAAATGTAAAAAATGTATATAACAAAACCAAAAGAAATTTCAGAAACTTCTCTTTATTTACCCCTACATGGAGGGGCCTCCCTGATGAAGACTTCCATGTATTTTGGGGATTTGGAATTTCTTTTGGTTTTGTTATATATATATATATATATATATATAATACCATTAAAAGTAGATAAGATTCACCAACGGATTTTATCAATAAAACAATAAACCAAAACGAAGAATTAAATTGAATTATAGTAAACAATATTAACCATTTGAAATTAACCATTGAATATAATAACTTATAGCACATTGAACATGGAAGGAAAAAAAGAATAATATGAATACAATTGAAATTTGTAGAACCAAAGCAGAATCTTCAGGTCCCAAATACTTTGGAACTACAAATGGAGTGTGTGGTTTCATCTTCGTATTTGCCATGAAAAAGCAAAACAATACGAATTTGGGACTACCATCACACAAAAACCAAATTATTAAACAAGGAACAAAGATATTTTACAAAAAGGAGTTGAAAGTAAGTAAAAATAATAGTTATCCATAACAAACAAAAAAGATAAAGCTGAATGGAAATATAATTGAACCGGAAAAAATAATAATCGATATTAACATAAAATTAAATTAATAAAATGATTAAAATTAGAATTAAGAGATAACATTCATATTAACATATAACTTAAAATACATTATTGTTATTTTAATCAGTAACATTTATTGTGACTTTACATGGTAAAAACTCATTATCTTAATATAGGATAATAATAATAATAATAATAATAATAATAATAATAATAATAATAAATAAATAAATAAATAAATAATAATAGTAATAATATTATTAATAATAATACCAAAAATTATATCAATAACATTAAAAATAATTTGATATTTAAAATATAGCTATTTAACTATAGATATAACTAGACGAATATCCATATATTGGTGTAAATTAAACAGTTTAAAAATTATGTTAAATAACCCACTCTCAATTTTTTTTAAAAATAAATAATTAACCTTTGCGTTTTTATCCAGACAACACCACCCTCCTCCGTACTCTAACATCTACCCACCCAACCAACCTATATATATATTTTTTTTATTACTTTTTAACATTTTTAATTTTTTATTATTATTCTTATGTTTTATAATTTTTTTATACATTTTTTATGCAAAGAATTAATTATAAGATCATGTAATATCTAATTATAAATTAAAGAATATATGAATTTTTTAGGATAACCATTATTTATAGCATCATATACAAGCTTTTTAATATTAGTATTAATTAAATGGGAAGAACATAGACATTTTATTCTATATAAATGGTTAAGTATTATATTACGATATACAGAATTATGAAGACATGATTTAAAATTAGTAAAAGTATTAACTTTAAAATTAAATTCTTTCCTTTTGTCATAAATATCAGTTATAAATTTGTTTTCTTTTAATATAATTTTAATATCTAAGAAATTGATTGTATTATTAAAAAGTAGGTTTTTTGAAAGTTCTAGATTAGAAGGATAATCAACAGGGAATTGAGATATACAGGTGTTATCAGTATCAATTAAACATACATCATCTATATATCGATATAAATGTATTGTATTATTTAAATAATGACGTTCATAGTAATATAAGTATAAGTCAGATAATACACTAGATGTACTACCACCTTGTGGTATACCAACATTTTGAATATATATATTGTTATCATGCATGATAAAATTATTATAGATAATGTATATATATATATATATATATATATATATATATAATTTGGTTTTATGTGTGTTTGTAGCCCCAAATTCGTATTATGTTGCTTTTTCATGTCTAATACGAAGATGAAACCACAAATTTCATTTGTAGTTCCAAAGTATTTGGGGCTTGGCTACTCTGCTTTGGTTCTGCAAATTCCATTTGTATTCATTTAATTATTTTATTTATTTCCCCCCATGTTTCAATAAGGCAATTTTTTACTAAATGCAATGGTTCATATAATATAATACAATTATTGGTTATATATGTATATATATAATGATAAATGATACTGTATGAAAAAAGGATAATTTTTAAACAAAAGTACTGAAAAATTACTTTATTTTTTAACGATGAACAAACAAAAGTAAAATAATCCAACAAAATCTTAAAAATGTTTATAAGATCGGAGCATTCGCTCGGAGACATTGATTCATCTTGGCCATCACTAAAAAACAGATATTTTTTCCTTTCAAGTAGTAGAAATACCCCCAAAAGACAAGGCAAGCCTCATAAGCGACATACAGAACGCCAAGAAATGCAATGTTCTAGTGAGGAGTGCGGTAACTTTTTTATTGCTCCCATATTTCTTGCCTTATCTCGCTTTCCAAAAGAAGGATTAAAACTCATTCTTACGCTTTGGGCGACTTGAATTAATGGAAAAGAGTAGATGGGTAGATTTTATCCTGGTTATTATAACATTTATTTATTTCCTTATTTTCTACATTTAGTCGATAATTTAATTTTATTTCGATAATTTAGTACTGTTGTCGTTTCGTTTTTTAAGTAGTTTTTTGACTTTTGTTCGCTCTGTAACGATTCTAGGTCTGCATTTCTTTTATGAATTCTATTTGAAAAGTTTTAAAGACCTTATAATATGAAACATCATATCATGTCTTGTGATGTAAAACATTTTTTATGTAATTTATAAAGAAATAAATCGTTTCGATTGAAGGATAAATTCTTTATGGATCAATATCTAGCAAATAATAAATGCAGTTATAAAGTAATATTTGACATAAAGTGTGATTAACCGTTATTATACAAATCAACAACCTTTTCTCGTTAACTTTAAATGCAATTAGAGAAGAAAGGAATTCGTTGTTAAAAAAGAATCTGTAAAATTGCAATCTAGAAAACAAATGTAATAAAATTCTCCCTATTTTATAACTGAAAAACACGTCTTATTTATTAAAAAAAATCACAACAAAAATTATTTAGTTTCAGTTAATTTTAAATTATCGCGATCTCATTTGAGAAAGTTAATTCAAATTAACGCGAATAAAACAATTAGAATTTTTCCCAATTATAGGAAGTCTTTAAGAAAACGCAGAAAGAAAGTTCATTTTATTTAAAGTACTTCTGTTCCAAGGAAAGAATGACATACGTTAAAATGACGTTGTTTTCATTTACGTATTCGCATTATGGTAAATCAGAAATTATGTTCGTTAAATTACTATTTGTGCTATGTAATTTAAAAATTTAAATGAAATAATTCTTCGAATGTTTTTAAATGCTTTTTTGAATAATTGGTAATAGAGAAAAAATCCTTTTATGGTGTCTTTAAAAAGTTATTTTGCGCTGCTCGAAAGTTAAGGAGTAAAAGTTACTTTTTAACACTAGGAAAAACAGAAAAGAGTTTAGAAAATACCTTAGTAAAATTATAATGTATTTGTCCAAACAACTTCATTGTTTGTTCCCTAAAAAATACACAATAAAAATTATTTTGTTGCAGTTAGTTTTAAATTATCGCTATCTAATTTGTGAAAATTAATTCTAATTAACGCAAAAGAAAGAATTTTTCCGATTGGAGAAACTCGTTAAATAAATTTAAAAAGAAAGTTCATTTTGTTTAAAGTTTTTCTTACGCATGCAGGAAATAATGACATGCATTAAAGAATATTGTTTTCACTTACATATACCCACAATGGTAAATAAAGAATGATGTTCGATGAATTAATATTTGTGTTAATTATTCTACAAATTGAAATGAAAACATCTTTTAAATGTTTATTAGGTGTTTTTTGAATAATTAGTAATGGAGAATCGAAATACAGTTTAGAAATTACCTTAATGGAAATATACAGTGTATTTATATCCCAAAGAATTTCATCCTTTATTCCCTAAAAAATACACAATATTTTGTTTCAGTTAATTTCAAATTATGGCGATCTCATTTGAGAAAATTAATTCAAATTAACGCAAAAGAAACAATTAAAATTTTTCCGATTGGAGATACTCGTTAAAGAAATGCAATAAGAAAGTTTTTAAAGAACATATTGTTTAAAGTCCTTCTTTAATTTCCAAGGAGAGAATGGCATTAATTAAAAGAATATTGTTTTCATTTACGTATACGCATTATGGTAAATAAAGAATCATGTTTGATGAATTAATATTAGTGTTAATTATTCAATAAATTGAAATGAAAATAACTTTTAAATGTTTATTAAATGTTTTTGAATAATTGGGAATGAAGTATCGAAACCTTTTATCCTGTCTTTAGAAACATATTTTGCGCTGCTAGAAATTTAAGGAGCAAAATTTGCTTTTTAATGCTAGAAAAAACAGAATACAGTTTAGAAAATACCTTAATTGAAATGGGACAAATGTTTGGACAAATACATTATATATAATGTATTTGTCCAAACAATTTTATTCTTCATTCCCTAAAAAATGCGCATAAAATTATTTTGCTTCAGTTAATTTTAAATTATCGTGATCTCATTTCAGAACAATAATTCAAATTTAAGCAGCAAAAAAAAAAAAAAAAAAAAAAAAAAAAGATAGAATTTTTCCGATTTGACAAACTTTTTAAAGAAATGTAATAAGAATGTACATTTTGTTTAAAGTTCTTCTTCTGTTCCAAGGAAATAATGACATGCATTAAAAGAACATTTTTCCACGTACGTATACACATTATTTTTATACTAATAAAAGAATAAAACGCTCTGTCCCTCTCTCTCTCTGTGTGTGTCTGCGATGGTTAGCAAAATCTACAGTGTTTTCGAGGCTAAAAATTTTTTTAAGAGTAGCCCCAAATTTCTCCTGATGTATCTGAGCTTCAGAATTTTGAAAATTCCAATTATTAACTGAATAATTAATTAAAATTTGAGTATCACTCTCATCAAAAATATGACTTTTTTCTCCCTTTTTCATTGTTTTTTTCTCAACCTCATTTTCGGTTGATTGGTTAGTACGGAGTCACTAATAAAAATACGTTTCTTTTTTTCGCTTGTTTTTGGTTGATTGGTTGTATAAAACTTTAACAAAAATAATCAAAAAGCAGAGACAGGAATAAATAAACGAATTTGAGTGCTTAATCTTTCAAAAGTGACTGTTTTTTCACATAAACTTTACATTTTAGCACGGAGTTAAAACACTTGCTTTGAAAACGCATTTAATAATAATGCATGATTAAGAGAATAGTTTAGTTCAAATGACGTCAGAAATTAACAACGAATTTTTACAACCTGGAATTCATGTTGTTCGTCATCCTGTTTTTTCTTCAACTTTTATTGAATGAGCGGTAATAATTGCGTAGTTGAAACTGATCTGTTTAAATAGCAAGACATATGGTTTTAAATGTTAAATAAATGATCAGAAACATCTTACTGACTCTTTTACCTCTAAAAATTAGAAATTGACAAAAATAATTCCTTGCATTCGAATGCTTTATGTTCCTGTTGCGAGTAGCAATATTTTAAATATAATTTAAATTATCATTTTTTATAATATGAATGATGTATTTGTTTTTAATGTCAGAAGTGTTTTTAGCACAAAGTTGAAAAGTACTTATGCATTTGGTTTGTCTGTTCGCCTGTCCACACTGTAACTCCCGTAAATATACTCAATTAATAAAGCTTGTTTAGGATCACTAAAGGATGTTTGGTATTGCATATGAAATATGTACGAATATTGGTACATTTGCAGAGACACTCATAAGAAATCGATTATATTACGGTATATGTGGAAAAATTGTTTGGCACTTGCCTATAAACCGTCTGCTTTCAGTACGATTAAATTAAACACACAAATCATAGCATTTTTTTTTTATTTACAGGGATACACAAAAGAAATCAGCCACAGTACTATAATTGCTGGAGAGTATGTTTTAAAATTCGGTATGTACTTTTAAATTTAATTATTTTTTTGGATAGCACTCTTTGTACATAAAATCTTAATTTGATATACAGGAGTGCACAAAAGTATTCGCAAACCATTTTCTTTAAAAGAGAAAATTGCTGAAGGATAATTTTCAGAAATATATGTACCACTTAAATGATTTAAATTTTGAAATGCATATTGTTATTATATACAAATCTCTATATCATATACAGGTTTGCTAAATTTTCCGAATGTAAATGGGAACAGCTGAAATTCGGTTTTGAAATGCTTTATATATTAAATAAACTGTAAGTGGAAAATAAATTGTTTTCGGATGTTTTTAAAGATAAAGGAGCAATGGGAGACTTGGAAGCGGTTATCGAGTATTTTTACATCGTGATTACAGGAAATTATCGTAGTTTAAGAAAAATCTGTCTTTTTAGCACTTTCCAAGAAAATTGAAAAGTACTTATGCATTTAGTTTGTCGGTCTGTCTAACCACGCTCTAACTAACGCATTTGGTGACCCTAAATAAGCCTTAGCAATTGCATGAAAATCCGACTATATTTATAGTCGGATTTTCATGCAGTTGATACAGCTTATTTAGGGTCACCAAAGCATTTTGGTATACCATATGAAGTATGTATGACTAATGATTCATTTACAGGGAAATTAAAAGCGTTCGATTACATTATGGTTTAAAAATCACATGGAGCATGCTTTAATGACATTCCGCTATATATAATGTATTCAAACTAATATAAATCAATGAACTACGGTTTTAACTACGGTTGCGTTAAAGCATATATAGCATATAACACACAAAAGAAATGACTACAGTACTGTCATTGCTTAATAATTGCTGGAGAGTACGTTTTAAAATTCTGTATGCGCTTTTAAATGCAATTACTTTTTTTTCCACATTAGTCTTTATATATAAATTCTATACATCATATACAGGGCAGCACAAAAGCATTTGCCTACCATTCTCCTCATTAGAGGATATTGCTGAGGGAGTATCTTCAATTAAAATATGTGTATCTCTTAAATTAATTAAATTTTGGAATGCATGTTGTTAATATATATTTATCGATGTATCATATACAGGGCTGCTTAAATTTTCGGATCATTTTCCGAATGTAGATGAGAACTGCTGAAATTTGGTTTTGAAATCTATAATAATAAAGAGAGAAGGATGTTTGTCTATGAGCGCTGTTCTGAAGAGACTGCTGCACGTAGAGTTACAAAATTTGGAGGGAAGGTACTTTTTTACATGTAGTTTTGCACCTCGAAGCCCGATTTTCGATTTTTTGTTTAGATTTTTTAAAATGATTTTTTTAGGCGATTTTTAGCGCTATTTTTGCGGTTTTATCCCATTAGTGAAAGGAATACGGTTTCATTCTTTTAACCCAAAATAGCAATTTTTTTCTCTTTTCAACAAAATTTATTCGGAATTTGTATAGCGATTTTTGAATTTTTAACGAATTTTTAATACGATTTTTAGTGTTTTTTCTCATTTTGCGGCTATTTTTTGAGATTGATAAAAAGAAAATCGTTTTAAACTTTTAGACTAATGCCCTAAATTTTGTGTTTGTTACGATTTTTAGATTTTAATGATTTTTAATGCGATTTTCAATGCGATTTTTAACGTTTTTTAAAGATTTTTGCGTTTAGCATATTTTTTTTTCATAATTATTCTATCAAAAACTTGAGCTGTTGAGAATGCAATAAGTAGTATTTTTTGTGAAATCTACCTAAAATGTCAAAAATTTATGTACCACTATTTTCGAATAGCAATTTCATAAACTATCTTAAATTCTTGCTTAAGACCGCTACCCCTCGAGTTATATATCACCTGATACGTTATTTAACAGGGTATGGTTTTGGTAAAGTTTTTGAAGAATAGAGTGCTCTACCTGGTGGTGGAAAATGGAACTAATAGAACGCTATTTTTTTAAATCTATAATAATAAAGAGACAAGTTTGTGTGTGTGTCAGCGCTGTTCTGAAGAGTCTGCTGTACGTAGAGTTACAAAAGGTGGAGGGAAGGTACTTTTATACATGTAGTTTTGCACCTCGAAGCCCGATTTTCAATTTTTTGATTAGATTTTTTTTGATAATTTTTTTAGGTGATTTTTAACGTTCTTTTTGCAGTTTTATCCCATTAGTGAAAGAAATACGGTTTCATAATTTTAAACCAATATAGCATTTTTTTTTCTCTTTTCAGCAAAGTTTATTCGGAATTTGTACAGCGATTTTTGAATTTTTAACAAATTTTTAATGCGATTTTTGTGTTTTTTCTCATTTTGCGTTTTATTTATTTATTTATTTATTTATTTATTTTTGAGATTGATAAAAAGAAAACCGTTTCAAACTTTTAGCCCTAAATTTTGTGTTTGATACGAATTTTAGATTTTAACGATTTTTAATGCGATTTTCAATGTTATTTTTAACGCTTTTTAAAGATTTTTCGCGTTTAGCATCTATTTCTTTCATAATTGTTCTATCAAAATCTTGAGCTGTTGAGAATGCAATAAGTAGTTTTTTTTTTTTTTTTTTTTTTTTTTTTTTTTTTTGCAAAATTTACCTAAAATGTCAAAAATTTAGTTACCACTATTTTCGAATAGTAATTTCATAAAATATCTTAAATTCTTGCTTAAGACCGCTACCCCCTCGAGTAATATATCACCTGATAGGTTGTTTAACAGAGTATCGTTTCGATAAAGTTTTTGAAGAATAGAGTGCGCTAGCTGGTGGTGAAAAATGGAACTAACAGAACGCAATTTTGTTAAAATTTGGAAATATAACAATGTGATTTATTTTAAATTTTAAAATGGTTTATAATACATGATAAAAAATGTAAACAAAGAATGGTATGACACATTTAAGGGTGCGTGAAAGGAGGGGCGCGAACAAAATTAGGAAATGTAATAAGGAGATCTGTTTTACACTTTAAGGTAGTTTATAACGCATGTTAAAATTTTTAAAGTACTGGCGATGCACTGGAGAGACCGCTGCACGAAGTTATGTATGAAATTTTACACCTTGAAGGCCGATTTTCAGTTTTTAAAATTTAATTCATATGCGAATTTTAGTGGGTTTCGAGGCGATTTTTCCACATTAGCGAAAAGGAAAGCGGTTTCATTCTTTCGATCTAAATTAGTGAATTTTGTTCTCTTTTCAATATAATTTATTTGGATTTCGTGCAACGATGTTTGGATTTTTAGTGTATTAGTTAATTTTGCCGCTATTATTCGACATTAGTAAAAGGAATTTTGCTTAAAACTTTCAGGCTGATGTATTAAATTTTAGCTGTTAAGATTTATGAATTTCAGCTAATTTTAATGCGATTTTTCCAGATTTTTTGCGTTTGATGTCGGTTTTTTGTCATTCATGATATATTTCTAATTACAACGTTTTACCCTGTTAGAGTAAATTTTGACCCCTGTGATTTTTTAATATTAGTGATTTTTGTGCACTTTTCAATGCAATTTTTAGAAATTTTTCGAGTTTTATGGTGATTTTTTGATATTCGGAAGTAAAAATTGATTTCAAACTTTTAATCTAATACAATTTCAGAGATTTTGAGCGCGATTTTTCAAGAATTGTTGTGTTCCGTGTCGATTTTTTATTATCCATAAAGGATTTTCTTTTACTACGTGATTATCCTGTCAACCAATTTCGCCAAATTATATCAATCGTGAAACAAGCCAAATTATGCAAATAGATGTAATTTTTATGTTAAATAATGAAAGAAGTGATATATTAGAAAGACATTAATACAAATACATATGAAAATAGAAGTAATAACCACTTGATGACGTAACAAACATATGTAACATGTTTAATGTCAAGTGAATATGGAATTTACGATCCGCCATTATTGTAGTTTAATCTTATGGTTTAACCCAGATAGTTTCTTGGTCAACCGGATAATCAAATATTTCAGATTTCCGATTAGAATGTTTTATCGGTTTGATGAAATTCTGACTACTGCGATTTAAAAAATAACTAGCGATATTTAGTGCATTTTTCAATGCGTTTTTAAAGAACTTTTTAATGCGATTTAGTACTATTTTTTTCGATCCCCACCACAGTGGTGTTTTAACAATTAAAAAATTATTTTGGTTTCAAACTTTTAGCCTAATATAGTAAATTTCGCCATTTACCTTTTTTTAATTTTGTCGATTTTCATTGTGATTTTTGATATATTTTGTGTTCTGCGTCATTTTTTCGTAATTCATGTAAAAAAGAATGGTTGCTACGTTTTACAAGACTAGAATATTTTTTTTTATTCACGGGGTGTATTTTTTTACATTTAGCGATTTTTAATGAATTTTTCAATGATTTTGTGTTGGTTTTTTGAATCTCACGGCTATTTTTTGAAATTTCGAAAAGGAAATTAATTTAAAACATTTACACTTCATTTACGAATTTTGAAATTTAGTGATTTTTTAATGCAATTTTTAGCAGTGTTTTCATTATTTCTCACGCTTTGCGCCGATTTTTTTATTCGTATTTAAGAAATAATTCAGATTACACTATTTTACTCTATTAATGTAAATGTTGTCCCCCGCTGTTTTTTAAATTTGAAACGATTTGTAATTAATTTTTGAATACAATTTTTAGATGTTTTCGAGTCCAAGGCGATTTTGTCACAATTGGAAAAGAAATTTAGTAAATAAATTGTAGCTTAATGTAGTAAATTTTAACATCAATGATTCAGAGTTTTTGTGTATTTTCATAAAATGTTTAACAAGTTTTGTGTCGATATTTTTTAACGAATGAAAGAGTTCAGATTTCAATGTTTTGTCCCATTATGGTAAAATATGTCCGCAGGAATTTAATATAAATGTTTATTTTACTATGTCAAATTTTGTCCGGATTTTTGAATTTTACTGATTTTTAATCTGTTTTATAGTGATTTTTCAAGTTCTGTGACAGTTGTTGACATCGGTAAAAGAATTTCGGTTTCTAACTTTTAGCATAAATAGTACAATTTGTTCTCCACGCTTTTATGAATTTTGCCAATTTTTAATGCTATATTCAATGTAATTTTTAGTTAGTTAGGGGGATTTTAGGTGTTCCGTGTTGACTTTTCCTTATTCATGAACGATTTCCGATTACAATATTTTCGACTGAATATTAAATTTTTACGGCCATGACTTTTAAATATTCAGCGATTTTTAATATAGCTTTCGATACGATTTTTAGCCATTTTTTTAAGTTGCTTGGCGATTTTCTGCCATTCAGAAACCAAATTTGATATCAAACATTTTGTTTAATGTAGTTATGTTTCGAATGCAATGTTTTATCTCTTAATATGATTTTGACGTTCCATACCTACATTTTGTAATTTATGAATGATTTCGATCATACCCCCCCCCCCCTGCCTTAATATTATTTTTTTAAGCATTGACTTCCAAATATTTAGCTATTTTTAATGCAATTTTTAATGTAATTTTTAGCCATTCTTCAAGTTCCGTGGCAATATTTTTGCATCCGGAAATCGATTTCGATTACAAACTTTTTGGTTAATATGGTTAATTTCTTGATTACAATATTTTATATTATAACAGTGAATTTTTACCCTAGGAATTTTTTAATGTTTTACGACTTTCATTACAATTTTCAATGCAATTTTTGGGCTTTCTCAGGTTTTTTTTTTTTACATTTTTTAAAGGAATTCGATTTTAGATTTCGAGACTAATAAGAGTTTGGTTTCAAACTTTTATCCTTTACGGTAATTGTTTTGCTCTCTTATTTTGATCTACAGCAATTTTTAATGCAGTATGCTTTTTTTTTTCTTTGAGTTCACGACGATTTTTTTCAGATACAGAAAAAGAATTCGGTTTTTAATTTCTTCGCTAATATGATAAATTTTCTCCTGTGCGATTAAAGATTTTTATTGCGATTTTTAGCAGTTTTTTTCGTATTTCAATGCTTTTTACATTATCAAATTAATTAGATTCAAAACATTTATCCAAGTAGAGTAAATTTTGAGTTCCGTGATTTTTGAAAATTTTGCCATTTTTAAAGCGATGCTTACGTTTCTTCGCGATCCGCTTCGATTTTTTAGAGTTTCAATTTTTGGAAGAATTTATTAAATTCTGATCTCTTTTCTTCAAAGTTAATTCGAATTTTGAAACACAATTTTTGAATTTTGTTTTATATTTTTATGAGATTTTTAATGTTTTTTACGATTTGTAACATTTTTCCACGTTAGTAAAAATAATCCAGCTTCAATTTTCTAACCCATTTCTAACCTCTTTTCAACGAAGTTTAGACGAAATTCGTGCAGCATTTTTAAAATTTTTCGAGGTTTTTATTGTGATTTTTAAAGTTTTTTTCGCAATTCTTGCTATTTTTTGATGAACCCGGGCAACGCCGGGCACAACAGCTAGTGCTTAATATATTCTCACATGGTGAAATGGGATGTAATGTTTTAATTTTTTAAACGGTTCAGTTTTTTACATTATTCTGAAAGTGTTGGATAGTGTTTCATAATCTGTACTTGATGCATGACTTTTTATTTTTAAACACATTTTTTCATTGTTCTTTTTTTTCGCTTTTAAATACTAAAAATTGTTCGAGTTTAACGCACACCTGCCACACAGTGATGCAGGTAGTGGTAATCTGAGTAGGATATTCGTAGAGAACATATTTCATCCTTAATTTAAAAGTACTGGTTATATCCCAACAATAATTCTCCTAAATTTCTTAAATTCTTATTGGATTTTCACACCCTCTCGACTAATATATGTACAAATAAGCTTAATACTGCAGTTTCCTTCGGATATTGGCTTATTAAGGAATTAGTGAACTCCTGGAGGTGAAAAGTAGAACGAACATATTTTACAGAGCATGCAGCAGCAGTGTAGGATATTCTTATTGATTAATATTCGACTCTTAATTGCGTGGAGGTTATCATTATTTCTGAATAGAAATTTCAACAAATTTCATAAATTGTTATTCGTGTCCCCATCCCCTTGCGTAATATATATATACGGAAAGAAAATCGGATTATTGTTCGGATTTAGGTTTGTTTACGAAAATATGCTCATTCTGGTGATGGAAAGTGAAACTGTAGCATTCTGTAAATCGTGCATTGCACGCCTAATTTATCCGACCGCAGGTGGCGGTGATCCATATGGGATTTTCGTACAAAACATACTGCGCCAAGTAGCGGTAAAAAGTGGAACTAAAGTACTTTGTAGCACGTACGCGGTTAGAATTGTTAGTTTGTAGTTAGTGTTAATTTTAGAATTTGTCTACGGTTAGGTAACAGTTAGGTTACATTAGGGTTATAGTTAGGTTGCAATTAGGTTGAAATTATATTATAGCTAGGCTTACGTTATATTTAAATTCCGGTTGCGTTATAGTTAGGTTCTGATTAAGTTACAGTTAGGTTAAGGTAAGTTGCAGTTAGGTTACGGTCAGAAAACGGTTAAGTTATGATAAGGTGACGGTTAGGTAACATTTATGATATATTTAAGTTTGGCCCAGATTAAGTTGCAATTAGGTTACAGATAGGTTGCGATTACAGTACAATTAGCTTACAGTTAGGATTTTATCCACAGGTTGAATATTACACATGTTTTCATTGAAATATACTTAATTTCGTTCCATGGTTTAGAAACTACATTACTATATATTAACTTTTTACCTAATTATGGATTATCGATTTTAATCAAGGTATAGTCGGATCTAGGAGTGATATACTTTGTTTGAAAATCAAAAAGTTACACCTAGGATTTTGAAGTGAAAAAAAAATAGAAATCTACGTGACTGAACAGTGATATTTACGGATAAAAATCAGATTACCACGATTATTGCGCAGTTACGGAACACATATTTCCTCCTCCATTTCCTATTGAAGTCGTTTTAAATATTTGTTACTCTAAATTTAGTTGTTTATTTTTTTAAACGGATTTTTCTCACAGTCAGTGGCCATGTATTTCGAATTAGAGGTAAAATCACAAATTTCAGGTTCGTTTGATGTAATTATTACGGAACCGGGCAACGCCAGGCGGGTCAGCTAGTTGTAAATAAATAATCATGTTAGTTGGATAAATATTTGTATTATGCATTTTACAAATTTAAATAAAAAGACAGCTTTAATGATTATTAAATGATTTTTTATAATTGGAAATAGAGAATCGAAAACGTTTTATAGTGCATTTAAAAAGTTATTTTTAGCTGCTCGCTATTTTTATGGATAACAGAATGCATTTATAAATGAAATTGTTTGGACAAATACATTATAAATTTTCATCAAATTATTTTGTAAATTTAATTCTGTTTTTTCTGTCATTAAAAAGTACATTTTGTTCCTTAAATTCAAACAGTTTACATTTTTTTGTTAATAAAATAACTAATTTAATGATGAGGCATTATTTTTTATATCATTCTTCGAATTTAAATAATCAAAATTTCTTACTTGTCCCTTAATCTCTTATTGTCAATCTCTTTATAATTTTAGCAATTTATATTTCTAATGATCCCTTAATCTCGTTTTATTACCTCGTTTTAATCTCTTGTATCTCTTATTTAAAGGAATTTAAAGAAATCCTTAAAATTGCAATCTAGTAAACAAATATAATAAAATATACCTATCTCGCAGTTAAATAAGACATCTTATTTCTTAAGAAAAATGCACAAAAAAAATGATTTTTTTCAGTGACTTGTAAATTATCACGATCTACATTGAAAAAATTAATTCAAATTAATGCAAAAGAAAAAAAATAGACTATTTTCAACTATAGGAACTCACTGAAGAAATGTAAAAAGGAAGTTCATTTTGTATAAAGTACTTCTTCCGTTTTAAAAAAAAGAATGACATTTATGAAAATAATATTGTTCCCCTGTATACATAAAGTGAAACATAATTTCACGATCTTTACCAATCAAATCATATAATATCTAAGAGAAACTTTGGATTAATTAATATTGTATGAAGAAATCCCGAAAATGAAAATACTACAAACTGCCTAATATCACACTAAGAATTACGAATCAGTATCTAGCTGCAAATAACTGAATATATTTATTTAAATGATATTATTTCCCCGTAAACATAAAATAAAACACAAGTTTGCGCTGTTCACTAGTCAAATAATTTACTATGAAGAGAAACTTTTGATGTTTTGTTATTGTATGAAGAAACCCGAAAGTTAAAATACCACAAAAAGCCTAATATCACAGTTAAAATTATTAATTAATATCTAGTTGGAAATACTAAATGCATTCATAAAATAATAGTCGAGATGAAGTGCGAAAGGCAACTATTTTTTGAAACGACTACCTTTTCTCAGTACCTGTAAATGCAATTAGAAGAAGTAACTCGTTGCTTAAAAAAAAAATCCTTGAAATTGCAACCTAGACACAGATATAATAAAATTCTACTTATCTTGCACATGAAGAATATGTCTTATTTGCTACAAAAATACACAAAAAAATATTTTGCTTCTGTTAATTTAAAACTACGCCGATCTCATTTGAAAAAATTAATTCAAATTAACGCAAAACAAACAATTAGAATTTTTCCGATTGGAGAAACTCGTTAAAGAAATGTAAAAAGAAAGTTCATTTTGATTAAACCACATCTACCGATTGCCGGAAATAATGACATGTATTAAAAGAATATTGTTTTCACTTACGTATACGCACAAAGGTAAATAAAGAAACATGATTGTTGAATTAATGTACGTGATAAGCATTTTAAAAATTTAAATGAAAACACCACTTAAAGTATATTATATGCTTTTAGAATAATTGGAAATAGAGAATCGAAATCTTTTATGATATCTTTAAGAAGTTATTTTGCGCTGCTCCAAATTTTGTGGAAAATTATGAAAGACAAATGGGGAAGATAAATATGAAAATATTCATATTTACTGCTCTAAAAGCATCAAATGATACAAAAGTTTGCTGTCTTTAAAAATCAAGTCATTGAATATCTTAGAGAACCTTTTGATGAAATATTATTGTATGAGGAAACCCAAAATTAAAAAAGAAAATACTACAAACAGCCTAATATCACACTAAGTATTATGAATCAATATCTCGCCTCAAATAATAAATGCGTTTATGAAATAATACTCGATATGAAGTGAAAATGGCATCGATTGTTCGAAACGACAACCTTTTTTCATTAACTGTAAATGTAATTAGAAAAGGAAGGAGCTAGTTGCCTATAAAGGAACCTAATATTGCAATCGAGTGAGCATATATAATAAAATTCTCCCTTTTTTGCGATTCTTACTTGCTAAAAAATACACATCAAAAATTATTTAACAATAAGTAACAAAATTATTTTATTTCAGTTAATTTTAAATTATCGCGATCTCATTTGAGAAAATTATTTCAAATTAAAGCAAAAGAAACAATTATAATTTTTACTATTGGAGAAATTCGTTAAAAAAGTGTAATAAGAAAGTTCATGTTGCTTATAAAGTACTTCTTCCGTACCAAGGAAAGAATGACATTAATTAAATAAATATTATGTTAACTTACGTATTGTGGGAAATAAAGAATCATGTTCGATGAATAAATATTTGTGTGATATATTTTTGAAATTTAAATGAAACCACCGTTTAAATGTTTATTAAATGCTTTTTGCATAATTGGGAATAGAGAATCGAAATCTTTTATTGCAACTTGAAAAATTTATTCTGCGTTGCTCGACATTATTATGGAAAACTGATTGCAAGATATAAACGAAATTTTTTGGACAGATACATTATGCGTTTTAATTAAAATATATTCTAAATTGTATTCTGCTTTCCCTAGCATTAAAAAGTAAGTTTTTTTTCGTTATATGCATGCCGTTCGCTGTTTGTTTCGTTAACAAATGAATTAATTTAATGATGATATATCATGTCTATACCAAACATCAAATGGAAATAACGTTATCTAAATATTTTATTTATATTTTTAGTAAAAAAGGAAATGTTTAAATAATTTAATAATTTACAATTTATTTTCCGAAATTATTTATGTAATTAGCAAACCTGTCTTTGTTTGTAGTTCTAAATTTGTCCTCATGAAAAAAAAAAAAAAAAACTTTTATTAGATAAGCGTAAAACTTGCTAAAAATTATACCACAAAAGTTATTATTTTATAGTTGTATAAAATAACATAACGGTATAAAATTCGTGTGATCACATTTGGGAAAAGTAGTTCAATTTAACGCAAAATGCATAATTAGAATGTTTTCTATCGGAGAAACTTGTTAAAGAATTTTAAAAACAAAGACTTTTTCACTTAATGTATTTCTTTTGCTTCAGGATAAAGATAATAATCGAGATAAAAATATTGTTTCATAGTAAATACATGCATAAAGATAAATGAAGAATTATATTATCTTAATTAAGATTTGTGTTTTTTATTTTTAAAATTTAAATGAAAACGCAATTTAAAGTACTTCATGAAAACTAAAACATTCATTACAAGAATATTATTTCGTCGTAAGTGTAGCCACTAAAATAAATAGAGACTTCTATTATCTGATTTATTGTTTGAGTTATGTATATTTGAAATTTAAATGAAAACAAGGTTTGGATGTCCATTAAATGCTTTTTGAGTTATTGGTACTAGTTGATCCAAACATTTTTGTGCGCTTGAAAATGTTACTCTGAGCAGTTTGACATTTTTATGGAAAACTAACAGCAAATTATTAAAACGTTTCAAGAGGTACATTCTTTTGTTACATTAAATTAGTTGCTTAATTTAATAAAACAAAATTTTCGCTGTTTTATTTACCCTTTGAAAATGAGTTTTATAATTTAAATACATGATATTAATTACACTTTTTTTAAGGCACGCTTTCATTTAATCATAGATTCCTAATTTTCTTTCTATCTTCGCACATTTTTAAAGTAAATCAGCTCTGTTTTGATCTGTAGCCCCGAAACAGTCTCCAAGAGATATTTAAAAAATAATACTTCATATAGCCACAGTCTTATTTACTAAATATTATGTGACAAAAAATAATATTATACATTTAATTAATTTTTTTCTTGTTATCAATTGAGACTGATCTGAAAAAGAGATTAGAGAAACTTGTTAAACAATTTTAATATGAAAGTTCATTTAGTTTGCTTTCGTTAGTACTTTTTTTGTCTCTAGAAAAAGATTGTCTTGCATTAGAAAAAAATATTGCTTACACTGATGTTTATGGGCTGTGGCTAATAAAAAATCTTTTTCGCTAAATGAATATTTAAAAATAATAGATAATATTTATGCATTCTTCTAATTTAAAAGACAAAAACATTTAAGTGTGCATTATATGTATTTCAAACAATCGTGAAAAGCGAATTACAACATTTTATTATGTATTGGTAAAAACTTGTACTTGCTTAAATTTTTACTAAAAACGGAATACCCATGTTATGTAAAGTTTTCAATAACTACATTGATTTGTTTTACTATTTTCTAAATTGAATTGCATTTTATCTAGCACAAGCAGTCTTCGGCAGCTACGCTTTTTGGTTTCTCAAACTTGAATCAAACGAAATGCATGTAGTAAAGATTTAAAAAATAATAATATAGAATAAAACATCCAAAATTGTTATCTTATCCTTATAATCTTACATTATCCTTTTCAAAATCGATGTTGATTTCATAGTAGACAATATATCTTTAAAATGACTAAAATGCTTAACCCTTACAGGACTATAAGATGTCCAAGACTAAATATGTCAATACAACACAATATTTTAGCTATTGTGTATGTAAAGTAAGAGAATATCACAAGAAAAACATAGCAAGGTGTATAGGTTCCTATATTTTCATGGGAAATATTTTTCCCTGTGGATCATAAAAGTAAATAAACGAAGAGTTAGGTTTATTATATCGGTATATTATTTATTGCTTTGTAATACAAGAAACATAATAAAAATTATGAGAAAAGTAAAATACAGTGACAAAATACAGTTATTTTATTTTCACAAGTCCAAAACATTTTCAAGATACTATTAGTTCAGTACAAAATTTTTTAGTTTTGTCGCAATAAAGTTTAACAGTTCTTTTTTTTATTATTCGTTCAGAAACACATTTGCCGCCTTGGACTTGCGTTTTATTTTGACATTCAGTAAAAAAAATATCGATTCAATAATAATTGAACAATAGATAACGATTTTTGTAGGAGGAAAAAATATTTCCCTTGAGCGTGAAAGAGTTAATTGTTTTTATTTCAATTATTTTCCGCTTTTATTTAAACCTGCTGCTGAGATATGGTGAAATATTCTAAACTTGCGACTATCATTAAACCCGTTTTATAGTGAATTTCTAAAATACATAAATTACATGTTTAAATTATTTTAATACATTAGATCAAATTCCTGTTTCTATCTAAAATTGATGCTGAAGAATGGTGGAATGTCCTAACTTTTAATACCTCTTGTTAATGTTTGGCTGCTACCTTAAACGGCTGCTGAAATGCAAGAAAATGTTATAGATATTATGTATTATATCCCCCTTTTTTACCCCCTTAGGGGTGAAATTTCCCAAAACTCATCTTTGCGCCCGACTACATCATAAAAAGTATAATTTTCTCAATTTTCATGTTTGTACATTCAGTGGGTTGGTCTGTGCATTGATTATCAGTCAGTCAAGACAATCTATTTTATATGTGTATAGATTAAAAAGTAAGATATGTCTTTTAAATGAAGTTTCTTCAATCTTTTGTCCATTAAAAATACATTCATTTAATTATCAAATAACATTTATAAACTGAAGATTAAATTTACATACAGTGGTGGCCAAAATTTTGGACACTTTTAGGTAGATTTCATTATAAAAAGTAAAAAAAAAACTAAATATAGCAGGCGTCCGGGGAAAGCCTATCGGTAAATTTTGCTATATTTTCGTCGATCATGACCCCTAGATCACAAACCACCTACGTTAAAATGCTGAATTACATATATGTAATACATATATAGATAAAGCCATATGTATATAGATATATATATCTGAATTTTGTCATGCTTTAACTCTAGAATTTATGAACCAATTTGGATGATTTTTTTTATGTGCATAATGGGAGTACTGCCTCAACCAAGTTTGTTCGCCAGCTTCATCCACCATCTTGTTTCAAAATGGCGGCTATTTGATTTTTTTTTAATTTTTATGTTTTTTAACTTTGTATACTTATAGAAAATGTTTTGTTTCACAAAATGCGAACTCATGTATAATTTTAAACTTAATGTTAGAAACATCAATTACATTTTAAACAGTCACACAATGCAAGTTAACAACACAGGTCATTTCAAAGAAAAAGTTAGAAAACATAATAATTTCCATAAGTGTCCCCAATTTCAAATAGCCTCCATTTTGTAACAAGATGGCGGTTGAAGCTGGCCAACGAATTCGGTCGAGACATTAGTACTTTAACTATGCTTATGAAGAATTTAATATAAATTGTCCTTGAATTCGAGAGATACAGCACGAAAAAATTCAGATATCTATAGATACAGGGTGATTCTCTATAGGTCGATACAGGGTGAATTGTTTTTATAATAAAAGTGCAGTGGTAGAACACACCAAGACAAGCAATATTAAAAAGGAAATCAAGGGTCCCAAACGTTTTCCAAAGCAGATAGCCACATTAAAGTTTAGGGTCCAAATTTTCAAATAGACTTAAAAAACGAAAAAAAAATGGTCGATTGATTTGCGATTTTCACTAAAACATTTGTTCATGTCGGTATTTTCTTAAAAATAAATTTAAAAAAATGCCGATAGACGGCGCTTTAGACTTTGGAGTAACGAACAACTATTTTTTGCCGTATTTTTTTGCATCTCATTGAATATTTTCGTAAGCTTAGACACAAATTTTGAGCTCAAAATCTGAATAATTGGGAGTGGTTAGGTAGCCCAAAATGAATTGTGTTCAGAGGGTTCAACATTCAAATGATTATAGAAAACGGAAAAATTGATCAATTCGTTTGCAGTTTTCGCTAAAACTACTCTTTAAATCAGTATTTTCTTGAAAAAAAAAATTTTAAGATAAATTTAATAGAATGCCGATAGTGGGCGACTTAGACTTTGGAGTAGCGTACAACTATTTTTAGCCGTTATTTTTTAAAATCTTATTGAATGCTTTCAAATGCTTAGACTTACATTTTGAGCTCAAATTCTGAATTGCTAAGAGTGTTTAAGTAGCGCAAAATTAAACTGTGTTCCTGTCAAACCGCTAGGGGTGGTAGGGTTAAATTTCAACTCCTGAACACACTTCCTTTTGCGCTTCTTAACCCCTCCAAACGATTCAAAGTTGAGCTCAAAATTTAGGTTTAATTCTAAGTTTGCGAAAACATTTAGTAAGCTTTTGCAAGCATTTACAACAAGCATTTAGATACAAAATATATCTCTTAAAATTAGTTGTTGGTGACTTTGAAGTTTAAAGCACCCTCTAACGTATTTTTTTTAATTTATCTTTAAAATTTATTTTCAAGAAGATACTGAGTAAAAGAATAATTTTAAATCGCAAAGGAATCGAAAAATTTTTCCATTTACTACAATTATTTGAAATTTGAACCCCCCCCCCCCTTGAACACAGTTATGTTTGCGCTACTTAACCACTCACTCCCCACTATTAAGATTTTGAACTCAAAGTTTAAGTCTAAGTTTCCGAAAATACTTAATGAGATGCAAAAAATAACGGCAAAAAATAGCTGTTCGTTATTCCAAAGTCTAAAGCGCACTATATTGGCATTTTTTTTTTTTTTTTTAATTTATCTTCATAATATTGATGAGACAATATTGACATAAATAATAGTTTAGTGAGAATCGCAAATCAATCGACCAATTTTTTATGTTTTTTATAATTATTTGAAATTTTGCACCCTAAATTTTAATAGTGTCTATCTAATTCGGAAAACGTTTGGGATATTTGGTTTCTTATTTAATATTGTTTGTATTGATGTGTACTATCACCCTTCTTTTTTTGTAATAACAATTTAGAATCACCCTGTATATGGATATTTATGCATATAGTATATATATAGCAGTCATTATTTCAACGGAGGGTGGTTTGGGGATCTAGGGGTCATAATCGACGAAAATATAGAAATATTTCCCGAAGTGCTTGCCTCCGGATGGACGCAAAATATAGTTTTTTACTTTTTCGAATTTCCGCTACCTAAAATTGACCACAATTTTGGCCATCACTTTGTACAAGTATGTCCACAATGTCCAATATCTATAATTCATAATATCTAATCGAAGAAAGAAATAATGTGAAATTGCTCACATTTGGTAAAACTATACAGTGAAACGGACAATACAGTACAGCGACCAGAAGATATACCACCACTTTGTCCAAGTATGTCCACAATGTCCAAGATCTATAATATATAATATCTAATCGAAAAAAGAAATAATATGAACTTGCTCACATTTGGTAAAACTATACAGTGCAATGGACAATACAGTACAGCGACCAGAAGATATAAAACCGGTTTGTTTAACCTAATTTTTAATTTCCCACATTCGCAACTTTTTCGCAATATTACGACGTAAAAACAATTTTTGATTTTTTTCTGGCCTATTCAAATAAGATATATAAATCAATGATTCAATTAAACTAATATTTCCTAGATCTATGATTCATTGTTCTTCTTAAAAAGGATTGAAATACTAGTTTGTTGTTTAACTAGTTTAATAATTTGCAGATAATTTTCCGAAACTGTTTGATACATTGCAATATGTCTTGAGTTGTATTTCCGAAATAATTCCATAGCACAAAAATATAGACATTGAAGATTAATTCTCGTGATCACAAGACAAATAACTTAACATACACTGTTAAAAATCTGCTGCATTTTGCTGCAACGCCCTCCACCACTTGTATATAATATCTCTATTCCAACCAATGAGAAAGCGCCATTTCACGGCCAAGTAACCGTTTTCTATACAAGCAGGGGAGTGCGTTGCAGCAAAATGCAGCAGATTTTTAACAGTGTAAGACATTAATTTAACATAAAAATTTTAATGTTTACTACTAAAAACTCTTTAATGAGTTTTAATAAGAAATGTCCTCTTCTTTAAAATATTTCTTCTGTTATAAGAAATAAATAATCATTCTCTAAAAAAATAGTTTTTCAATGAAAATGTACGTATAAAGATCACTAAAACAATATTTGCGTTACGTAATTTTCAAATTGAATTGGAAACGCCGTTTTCATTTATTTATTTATGATTTATTTGTAAATTAGTTTCGGTAGCCATAGTGCACCATCATCTGTCCAAATTATGATTGCGCAGCCGAAATATATGTTGGAGTAGTGGACTCATTGGCAATTTTATTCAGTCAATAAATTTATAGGAAATCCTTGGAAACAACCAATGTAAGAGAAGCGGGTACAACGATAAAGTTCGTATAGCCATTAAATAAAGTTTCAGAAAAGTTTCCAAAACAGCCATTAAGACATAATGTATGTTATTTGAAAACATGTAAGTGGAATTTTTTAATAAGAGGTTTTTTTTCTGACAATCCGACATTGAAATTTGTTGTATAGTTTAAAAAGTAACTTTTCGTTGATTCGCATCTTATTTAGCATTAAAGATGAAATTTTGTTCTTGAAAAGCATGACATTCATTATTTTTCTGCTAACGATCAAATGTCGTGTATAACCAAATGCTTCAATTTATTAATATTTTCAAGATTTTCCATTCATATTTCTAGCAGAAAAGAAAATACATTTATAAATAATTTACCGGTCTTCTTCCGATAGTGTTTTGGTAACCTCGATGTGTATTGAGTTACAGTTACGAAATATTTCCCATGAAACATCTTGAAAATAATACTTCTTGTCGTTACAGCGTACGTCTTTTGTTACAAATTGTGTGACAAAAATTATTTTTTAATACTTAATTTAAAATTCGCGTCAAAATTACCAAAAAAGAAACAATTCGAATTGTTTCTAATGCAGAAACTCATTAAAGAATTTTAATAAGAAAAAAAGAATAAGCTTAAGAATATTAATAAGAATTTTAAAATATTTCCTCTGATTCAAGAAAAGAATGACCCAAGAAGATGTTTTCATCTAAATTTTAAGTATTTAGCTAAATGATGAATTATTTTCTCTGAATTAATACTTCCACAACGTATTTTAAAGTTTTAAATTAGAACAATGTTTAAATGTTTATTAAATGCTTTTTGAACAATCGGGAATAGTGAATCAAAACATTTTATTGTGCACTTGAAAAAGTATTTTTGTGCTACTTGACATTTTTATGGGAAACTGAATGAGTTATTAAGATGCTTCAATAACTGTGTTACTTTGTTTTATTTCAGTATTTTCTGAATTTTTCTCAATTTTATTTAGCAATAAAAAGAATCTATTGTCATTTAAAAGAAAACAGTAATAGTTTTCTTGACTCTGTAATAAATAAATTATTTAAATTCATGTATAAAGAAACATAATGTATTATCTAAATCTAAATATTGTATTGAAATTATACAACATCTAGAAGCTCTTCGATTTTTATTTAAGAAGAAACGAAATGCGTTTAATAAGTTTCACACAAGTGTCGCAATGTCTTATGTTCTAAATCGAAAATAGTTCCCAAAAATATTTTGAATTAATATCCTTTTGTGTCCGCATTTTAGTTTTCCTACATTAAAATGTATACTTAATAACCAATGTGCAAATGTAACGTGTATTTCGTGAATATAGCAAAATAATTTTTTGTCAAGTTTCATAATGCATTATTGTTTGTCGCTTTTACATGCTAATATTTTAAAAAATTAGCAAGTTCAATAAATTAATTCTTTTTTTAAAAAAAAAAACAAGTTTAATAAACATATGAAATTCATTTAACTTGCATTATACTCATATTATTTAAGTTCGATGGAAATTTTAGAACACATTTTACTAGAAATACTGCATTGGTGGAAGTAGAAAATTTGTAGAAAAGAAAAAAATATATTTTAAATCGAGTTACATTATAAATTAAGCAAATTGAATTAAATTCACTAATTAAATTTCAATTTGTGTATATCTTCTAATTCAAAGAAATTTCAACACGTCTTAACATTTTGATATTTTAGCCTTTATATTGTAGTAGTTAATCCGTGATAAATTTTGCTTAGGAACTTTTCAGCTTCAAAACAAAGTAATACAATATCAATGGATATTCATAAAAAAATTTTTATTTTTGATTTTTAATGAAATTTTAAATGTATCAAAAATGTTTTTAAAAGAAAACTTAAATCATATTTTCTATTTACAAATGTAATATTCCAGCTTTTTAATAACAATAGAGAAGTCGAAGATAAAAAAAATTAAACTATATATATAAAAGATATCCATATGTTTTCACGAAATTTACTTAAATAAAACCATTTTTTATTGTTTTTTATTAGCTTGAAAAAAAAAACACTTTTTTTTTTCAAATGCATTATCAATTTAAAAAAATACGCATTGTAAATTTTCGTACTAAAATTTACCATGAAGACACCTTTTAAGAAGAAGTTGATCAAGAAACAACAATAAAATCCAATAAAATCTTTTGAATGTTTACAAGTTACTTCCCCTAGCTATTGTCAATAGATTTTGTCTAACATTATAAAGGAAGATAATTATATGTGCACGGATATAAAAGTATTTCTATTTATAATTAAACTACATAATTAAAAAGATGCATCACCAGATGATTAGTGATATACTTTATTAATCAAAGAAACAATGTTAAAATTTCTGTATATGCTATATCTTAAGTTACATCACTTTCAGCAGTTATGAGTGAAAATAAATAAACTTTACAACTGGAGATATTCAATTATTTGAACATAAGTAAAAATCGAGATTTCCTAAACAGTATGATAGTTTTAAGCAATTTTACCAATTGAACACATAGGTAATTATTTGTTATTAACCCAGAGTATCGCGTGTCGGCTTTTTTTAGACAGTATATATTATATTTTACTAACTCATATCCTTTAAAAAATATAATGGCGAACTATCAAATAGCTAACTTCAGATGCTTCTCAATCACCTTAGTAAAATAAAAAGACTTCATTTTTATTTATTTATTTATTTATTTATTTTGTTTATTTTGTTCATTTTTTATGTGAAAAGATAAAATTGGTTGAAAAGTCTAACAAACGATTCATAATGTCGAGTGATTTCTACTTTTTTCGAATATTCCAAATCACATGAATAAAATGTATAACTTAATTAAACTGAAAATTTGTAACTTCACTGGGTGTGTTATTCATGACGACCGATTATTTGCATAAAGCTTATAGGTCCTATGGGGAGTGCCCTTCTTGGAGGTCTTTCTACACGTATTTATAAAAGTTCATCGAAATGTAACATTTGAATATTAAATAAACATATTGTTTAATATATTACAGTGTCTGTATGCGGAGGGGTAAGGCAAAAATACGGAGCGCGACAAATACAATTCGGAAAAAAGACTACTCTCGGACTACTCTCGTGTTAAAGAACCAAATGGAAAAAAAAACGCATTTTATGCATTATGTTGTTAATTCAAAACAAGTATTGTAAAATGCCAGTAGGTAAGCTAATGCAACTTCACAAGCAGGGAATTTATCTCGAAAACAAAGCTTATCAGTTGCATTATCCATGAGACGGGTAAGATTCAATATAAATAATACTGCTGCCGTTGTTGTTATGAGAAAAATAGAAAACGGAAGAAATAAATTTTACTGGGCGAACACATTCAAAGTCACATTATTTGTAGATTGTCATAGATTAAATGATAGTATTAATTAACATTCTTTTTATAATAGAGAGTTAGAATTTTCTTTATCTTACGAGGCGCTTACGAAATTGTTGAATGTTGTAGTATGAACAGTTAAAATTATTCTGTAACAAAAATACTTGACAGCAGTGGAGCAAACAGTTTTGTTTAACGTAACAGTCAGCGAGGTTTTTCAATTACACATCTCTCTTTCTTGTTATTGAATTTTTCTCGACTATTCTATCCCGACAAGTTTTTGGACGATCAATACTATACTTCAATTGAAAGAATCACCATATATATATATATATATATATATATATATATATATATGTATGTATATATATATGTATACTGGTGTCCAAAAGTTAAGCATAATCGGTATTTAAGTAATTAAGGAAAGAAATGTAAATCGTAATGTGGTGAAACGTGATATGCGAGTGTAAAACGATTATAAAGAAAGGAAACAATACAAAAGAACGATGCTATTTACTTTTATTATCCAAAGTAGCAGTTTGAAAGAAAAATGAGCATAGTAAGGGTTCATATTTTAAAGGAAAAATGAAATAAAACATTAAATCAAATAGTGATGCTTCAGTTTAATAAGGCGTGTGTTCCCCTCTGACCAAAAGGCACGCTTCACAGCGATTTCCCTTACCTGCTATGAGATTATGAATCAGTCGTTGGCTCAAACAGTTCCAATCTTCTTTGAGAGCTCCTTTCAGTTCTGGAACGGAGCGTGGTGGACACAAAAGTTCTGCAAGCTGCCTCCCGAGTATACCCCATACATGCTCCATAGGATTTATATCAGGGGAGTTC
The DNA here is from genome assembly GCA_964019185.1 of Maratus speculifer. Lineage (NCBI taxonomy): Eukaryota > Metazoa > Arthropoda > Arachnida > Araneae > Salticidae > Maratus > Maratus speculifer. The sequence continues at coordinate 114,819,684 of OZ025289.1, read as the reverse complement.
GCAGGCCGCGACATCCGCTGGATGTTTTCCGTCTCAAGGAAGTCGTCAATCAGTGAAGCACGGTGACAAGGCGCATTATCATCCATAAATATGAAGTCAGAACCAACAGCACCTCAAAACAAGTGAAGATAATGCTCAAGAAATTCGTCTCTGTAAATTTTACCAGTCATAGACCCCGTGTCAAATATATGGAGGTCTGTGCGGCACTTTAACATGATGCCTGTCCATACTATAACTCACCCTGATGGAAAAAGATATCTTTCCATAATGTTTCTTGGTTCAAAACGTGGTCCACGTTCTCTCCATATCGTTAACCTGTGAGAATCACTACTCAGACTAAATCGGGACTCGTTACGGTACATCACATTGGCCCACTCTCCTCACTCCAATATTGATGCTACAAACTCCAGTTTAAACGAGCGTGATTATCCGTGGACGAGAGGGGAATGAAAACTGCTAGACTTCTTGCATACATGCCAGTATGACGGAGTCTCCTGTAAAAAGTTTGTCTCGAAATTCTGTTCCTGTGGCGCCTGTGAACGCCGAACCCAGTTCTCTAGCAGTACTACGCCTCTGACGTCGCGCACTTATTGGCAGATATCGGTGTTGGCGAAGGGTTGTGCCTCTTGGTCGACCTGGTACTGGTCGTCGGGTAACATATCAAGTACTTTGAAACCTCTGACACAGTCTTAAGATCACAAACTGGTCCACGTTTAGAATTTGAGACACTTGGGTTTGCGATTGTCCGTATTCCAACATTCCAACGATTCTTCCTTTCGCAAACATGCCCAGTTGGCGTCTTTGGACCATCATTAAACCTGTTTGATCGTAACAATAGTTCTTGATACATCAGTTGTATAAAATTCGTCTGAACTGCCTATACCTCGTGAACCGGTTTATAAATGTTCCGACATGCGCAGATATTTTGCGCATGACGTAGTCGACTGGAAAGTTTTGCATAAACGCAATATTTCTTCTTCAAACAATTAATCTCCCCAAGTATTTTTGAATAATTTTACGAATATTTACTCCACATTTTTAGCATTTTAAGAATCATGCTTAACTTTTGGACATTAGTATATATTAAATAATATATAATATACCTAGGATAAGAATTTTATATTCAAATTGAATTCTACTACACAAAATTAAATAAAGGTACATCAATAAAGCATACATTCATAATTACTTGCGCTTTTGTATCATATATATATATATATATATATATATATACATATATATATAATACTACTAATTTACTTCTGGATTTATTCAGTGTTATAGTCTTAATTTCCTTTAATTTAGTTTTTGTATCTAATACGAAAATGAAACCACACTCTTTATTTGTCGTAATCAAGGTAATTACAGCCTTATAGAAACTGCCTTTGGTTTTACAAATTTTCATTATTTTTTTTTCCTATTTTTACGATAATATTAAAATCCATGTAATAAACGGCAAGGGATCAGTTTTATAGTCAATGAATAAATTTCTTTATTATTTAATAATTTGTCCATTTCTGTAAGTTTTTGTAAGTAATTTGTAATTATTACATAATATATATGCATAAAATGTAAATATACAAATACATATATTAAAATTTATTTTAATTATTCACAATAAAGAAAAAAAATATGGAATAGATCAATTAGTCTATGATTAAATTGCACATGTGTGTATATCCATATCCATATCTATATTTATATATATTTTATCAATTCAGTGTTTTTGTTTATTTTATTATAGTTTTCAGAAATAGATATGCATACGTTGTAAAAATATTAAATGAGAATTTTTTTTTTTTAAATGAAGTGATGAAAAATTTCTTTAACTTTTCTTTAATGACGAAAAGGAAAAAAAAAAACAAATAGCAAAAGATGTTCAACAAAATCATTAAAATGTTTATAATTTCGGAGCTTTCCAACGGGGGACTTTGATTCCTTTTGGCAATCTCTGAAAAACGGATATTTTTTTCCTTTCAATTAGTAGAAATAATCCCAAAAGGCAGAGAAAATCTCATGAGCCACATACAGAATGTCAACTAGTGCAATATTCTAGTAAGGAGTGCGGTAACTTTTTTATTGCTCCCATATTTCTTGCCTTATCTCGCTTTCCAAAAGAAGGATTAAAACTCATTCTTATGCTTTGGGCGACCTGAACTAATGAAATTGGGTAGAAGGATAGATTTTATCCCAAATTTTATTTACTTCCTTATTTCCCGCCTTTCGTCGATAGTTTATTTTTAATTTGGTAATTTATTAATGTTGTCGTTTTATATTTCAATAGATTTGTTTTCTTGATAGTTTTTTACAATTGTACGTTTGCAGTGAAATATGTATGAAACTTTCAAAATACTTTGATATTATGATCTGAAACATTTTCTGCATATTGAGAAACTAAAAAGAAATTGTTTCTATTAATACTCATTGTTAATATTAGCGGTAAATCACGCAAAATGTCTAGGATAAATACATTAACCTATTATTTGGCCAAAAATGTGCATGTGTATTATAAATAAAATTATCAGTAGTATAAAAAAAGCCTGATATAAATTACATCATGAAAAAAAATAGACGGAAAAAGATTATTCTTTAAATAAAGTACTGAAAAAAATTCTTTTTACTGTCCTTTAACAATGAAAATAAGTAAAAAAGCAACAAAAGAAATCTGACGAAATCTTAAGAATATTTTTAATATTGAAAATTTCCCTCGGGGTCTTCCATTTTGGCGATCGCTAAAAAACGGATATTTTTTTTAGCTTTCAAGTAATAGAAATACCCTCAAAAGAAAGGGAAAATCTCATAAGCCACATACAGAACGCCAACAATTGCAATGTCATAGTAAGGAGTGCGATAACTTTTTATTGCTCCCATATTTCTTGCTATATCTCGCTGTCCAAAAGAAGGATTAAAACTCATTCTTATGCTTAGGGCGAGTTGAATTAATGGAATGGGGTGGAGACGTAGATTTTATTCGAATTTTTATAACTTTTACTTACTTCCGTATTTCCTGCCTTTCGTCGATGGTTTATTTTCATTTCTCTAATTTATTATTATCACCGCTTTGCTATTTAAGTTTTTATTTTTGTTTGTTTTGATTGTTTTATAACCAATTGTATGTTTGCATCACTTCAGTGAATTGCATAAGAAAAGTTTTTAAAACTTTGATATTACGATGTGAAGTCCTTTTTGTATATTTCTCGTTTGAAAAAAAATTTCCGTTGAAGGTTTACTGCTGTAAATGTTTATGCTGTCATATACAGAATGATTCATAAACATCGGAACAGTAGGCTATCTCCTTAAATAGTTCCCCTAGACCCATATTTCTCATTGGAAAGTTTTACAAAACAAACTAGAGCAAAATATTTACCAGAGTACAGCAGACTATCAGCATATTTTGAAAGCTCATTTATCGTAATATCTGTACGCTGTTTCATATGTCCAAATGAGAGGCACTGTTATAAATCGAAATGCAATAACGGACAATGTGTGGACGGTCCCTATCTGACTTTCAAAATGAGTCAAAAACTTTGAGCTTAGAGGCATGGATAAGTGGTGTATGAAAGAATTTAGGATAATTTTGGGTTATAATATCTCTCTGACATTTTTAGATATAGAGCTGTGTTTTCCTTTTAATTGACATATGGATAAGGAATAATTTCCTAATTGGGAATTTTGCAATATGGGGGCCGTATAAAAAGTTAATTTTCGTATTTTTTTCCAAATACCCCTCCCCCACCTCCAAGCAATTGCCATCACATTTTGAACTTCTTTAATGAAACTTTGCAATTTGAAATATGGGTCTATGTGTAATATTTAAGAATTTTGCTTACTGTTTCGATATTTATGAATCACCCTGTAGATATAATAAAATATACTATACTTACAAGGAGAGGGTCAACTTTGATAATCACAGATTTTGATTATTTTTGCATATGCTGCTAAGTAGAGGCCGTTTAGTCTCAGGTTCGTAGGATTCGACACAACGCTCCTTAGTTTTCGAGAAGCAGGGGGTCTAATATTATAATAAAGCTTAAGTACTTACTTTGTAACACACTTTTTTACATTGGTGTAGCTCATTATGTAGAGCGTTAGGTAAATCCGCGGACATTAGGTTCACTCTCGGAACATGCTACGTATGTTTTTTTCATTCTTTATTTTCATAAATATACTTTTAGTTATAATTTAATAAACTCATTCTTAATTAAAAATTGTGTATCAATTATAAGTTTCATGTATTTATTTTTAATTTCAACTAAATCGTTGCATAAAACATCGTAAAACTGTTTTTTATGACTTTAAAAATATTTCATATATTCTTTTAACTGTTAAATTTTAATATATATATCAAATGTATTTCATATACATTTTTTATCGATGTGATGATATCTAACAATTGTTTCATTTCGTGAATTCTAAGTAATACCATTTTTATATTGGCTCAATAAGAAAAGTAGATACGATGATAATACTACTCTATTCTTAATTAAAAACATAATTATATTAAAAAGTAGCATAAGAATTTAATAAAAATCTCTTTTTTGTATATTAAAGATTTTTAATTTTGCAATACGTACATGATATGTAAGTAGTCTTTCTTTTTTCTTGTTTTGTAATAGTTCCAGGCTTGCATTACTTTTGTGAATTGCGTAAAAAAAGAACAAAAAATGTTGTTGTTTTTTTTAATATGGGAAAATTTTTTTGTATGTTTACAAAAAAAATTCTTTTAATACTTATTGTAAATATTAACTATGAATCATGTAAATAATCTAGAATGTATAAATTAACTTATTATTATGCAACACATGTGCATATGTATCATAAATAAGATAAACAAAGCCATCGGAAAGCATTTTAAAAGTTTATATTATTAGGCAAAATAAAAAGCTAGAAAAGGGTTATTGTTTAAATAAAGAACAGAAAATTTTCTTTTACTCTAATTTAAGATGTAAAATGAACAAACAATCAAAAAAAAGAAATCTAAGAAAATCTTAAGAATCTTTATTCCGAAACTTTCCTTCGGGACTTTGATTCATTTTGGCAATCGCTAAAAAACGATATTTTTTCCCTCTCAAGTAATAGAAATACACCCAAAAGGTAGGACAAGTCTCACGAGTCACATACAGAATGTCAACCAATGCACTGTTATAGTGGGGAGGAAATTTTATATTGCTCCCATATTTCTGGCCTTATCACGCTTTCCAAAAGAAGGATTAAAACACATTCTTATGCTTTTGGCGACCTGAATTAATAGAAAGGGGTAGAAGGGCAGATTTTATCATGAATTTTATACCTTTTATTTTCTTCTTTGTTTCCTGAATTCTTTGATAGTTTATTTCTATTTAAGTAATTAAACGTTATTGTAGTTTTCTTATATAAGTAGTGGATTATTCTTTTCGTGTTTGGTAATAATTGTAGTTTTGCATTACTTTTGTGAATTAAATAAGACAAAAAATGTGCTTTGATGTTATGATGTAAAACATGTTTTGTATATTTAAAAATATAAAAGAAGTTTCTATTAATACTTATTGTAGATAATAAATTAAATAACGTAAAAAATGTGGGACAGATACATATAATAATTATTGTGATAAACATATGGATCTGTTTCAAAAACAAGATAATCAGTACTACCAAAAAAACATGTGTGTATGTTATTGTGAAAAAAGAAAAAAAAATGATGGAAAAGGGCCATTAAAAATGTACTGAAAAATGTCTTTTATTTTCTTTATCGATAAAAATGAGCCACTAATCAACAAAGTCTTAAGAATGTTTATAATTTCGTAGCTTTCCCTCGGTATTTTGATTAGTTTTGGCAATCGCTAAAAAATGGATATTTTTTCCTTTCAAGTAATAGAAGTACCCCCAAAAGAAAGGGAATATCTCATGAGCCACATACAGAACGTGAAAAATTGAAATGCCCTAGTAAGGAGTGCGGTGACTTTTTTTATTGCTCCCATATTTCTTACCTTATCTCGCTTTCCAAAAGAAGGATTAAAACTCATTCTTATTCTTTTGGCGACTTAAATTAATGCAATAGGGGTAGAAGTGTAGATTTTATCCCGATTTTTATAACTTTTACTTACTTCCTTATTTCCTGCTTTCGTCGATAGTTTATTTTTATTTTGGTAATTTATTGTTATTGTCGTTTTGCTATGTAAGTAGTCTTTCTTTTTTCTTGTTTTGTAACAGTTCCAGGCTTGCATTACGTTTGTGAATAATGTAAAAAAAGTGCTTTGATCGTATGATGTGATAATTTTTTTGTATATTTGAAAATAAAAAAAAATGTTTCTATTAGTACTTATTGTAAATATTAACTATAAATTATGTAAAATATCTAGGATAGATAAATTAAATTATTTTTATGCTACACATTCGTCTATGTATTATAAATTTAATAATTAATACCATTAAAAAGAATTTTAAAGGTTTGTGTTTTTTTGCAAAATAAAAATATAGAAAAGTGTCATTTTTTCTTATGTATAGAAAAATTTCTCTTACATTCAGTTAAGAAAAAATGAACAAACAAATAGCAAAAGAAATCTAACCAAAATCTTTAGAATATTTATAATCTCTAAACTTTCCCTCTGGACTTAATTCATTTTGGCAATCGCTAAAAAACGGATCTTTTCCCTCTCAAGTAATAGAAATACCCCCAAAAGGCAAGTAAACTCTCATGACTAGTAAGGAGTGCGGTAACTTTTTTATTGTTCCCATATTTCTTGCCTTGTCTCGCTTTCCAAAAAAAGGATTAAAACTCATTCTTAAGCTTTGGGCGTCTTGAATTAATGGAATGGTGTAGAAGGACAGATTTTATCCCGATTTTTAATAACTTTTATTTACTTCCTCATTTCCTGACTTTTGCCAATAGCTTATTTTTATTTTGGTTATTTAATGTTATAACAGTTTATTACATAAATCTTTTTTTCGTATTTGGCAATAATTGTAGGTTAGCATTACTTTTGTGAATAACATAAAAAAATACATGTGCTTTGATCTTGAAACATGTTTTGCATATTTAAAGATTAAAAAAATTTTCTATTAATACACGTTGCAGGTATTAACTGTAAATCACGTAAAAAACCTAGGACAGATACATTAATTTACTATTATGCCACACAAACTGCTATGTATCATAAATACAAATATCAGTACCATATATATATATATATATTTGTTATTATGAAAAAAAAAGATGGAAAATGTTTTTTTTTTCTTTTACTGAAAAATATCTTTTATTTTCTTTATCGATGAAAATTAACAAGTAAACAACAAAATCTTAAGAATCTTTAGAATTTCGAAACTTTCCCTTGAAATTTTGGATTATTTTGGCAATAGCTAAAATACGGATATTTTTCCCTCTCTAGTAATAAAAAACGATCATAAGACAGGTCAAGTCTCATGAGCCACATACAGAACGCCAATCTATGCAATGTTCTAGTAAAGAGTGCGGTAACTTATTTTATTGCTCCCATATTTCTTGCCATATTTAGCTTTTTAATTAGGATTTACTTCCGTATTTCATGCCTTTGATCGATATTTCATTTTCATTTTGGTAATATAATGTGATTGTAATTTTTTTATATATGTAGGGGTTTTTTTTTGTTTGGTAATAATTGTAAGTTTGTTTTACTTTTGTGAACTACAAAAGAAACAAATAAATATGCTTTTATTTTATGGTGTTAAACATATTCTATTAGTATTTATTGTAAATATTAACAGTAAATCACGTAAAAAATCTAGGAGTGATACATTAACAAATTATTATGCCACATGTATGACTATGTATCATGAATAAGATATACAATGGCAGAAAAAAAATATATGAAAAAAGAGGAAAAATAAATAAAAAATGGCCATTTAAAAAATGTACTGAAATGTACTAAAAAATGTACTAAAAAATGTACTGTGTCTTTTATTTTCTTTATCGATGAAAGTAAACAAGTAAACAAAAAAATCTTAAGAATATTTATAATTTCGAAACTTTCCGTTGAGACTTTGAATTTTTTGGTAACCGATAAAAAGCGGATATTTTTTCCGTCTCAAGGAATAGAAATACGCCCATAAGACAGGTCAAGTCTCATGAGCCACATACAGAAAGCCAATCCATGCAATGTTCTAGTAAGGAGTGCTGTAGTTTTTTTTTATTGCTCCCATATTTCTTGCCTTATCTCGCTTCCAAAAAGAAGGATTAAAACTCATTCTTATGCTTTGGGTAACTTTAATTAATGGAAATGGGGTAGAAGGGTAGATTTTATCCCGATTTTCATAACTTTTATTTACTTTCTTATTTCCTGCCTTTCGTCGATAGTTTTTATTTCTGTAATTTATTATTATTTTCCTAATTTTATTTACATAGTTTCTTTTCTTTGTTATTAATTGTAGGTTTATATTACTATATATGATAATTTTAAAAGTAGTTTGATTTTCTGATGAGACATATTTATAAAGGAATAAACTATTTTTATCGGTGTATGAATGCTATAAATTTTTATGCCATTATTTTTTGAGTTATTTTAATCCTTTTAAACATATTTTTTTGCATAAAAAATTAACGTTAATTTATAGTACAATTTACAATGTAGCGAATGTAGATTTTTACATATATTTTGGGTAAAACAGAACTAAAATTCTTGCTAAACAATGAAGACCATCCTAATTAAGAATAGAAGAAATCATCTTAAAAGTAATTTGAAAGTTTATTTTTATTTTGGTAATTTATTAAAACTTTCGCTTTGTTATTTAAGTAGTTTTTTGCTTTTATTGTTTTCTAACAATTGTATGTTTGTATTACATCAGTTAATTACAAATGAAAAGATTTAACATGTTTTGACGTTATGATGTGCGACTATTTTGTATATTTATAAAAAAAATGATTCTATTGGAAATTTAATGCTGCCATACACAGATTGATTCATAAATGTCAAAAAAAAAAATAATAATAATAATAAATAAAAATAATAAAAAAATAATAATAATCTATTTTCTTAGATATTGCTCCAAACCCATTTTTCCAATTGCAAATTTCCATTACAAAGGTGCAAAATATTATGTATACAACAGTTGAAACTCCATGGGAGGTGTGTTAAAAAAAAAAAAAAAAAAAAAAAAAAAAAATACGAAAATTAAATTTTTATATTGCCCCCCGTATGGTATAAATTCTAATTAGGAAAACTTTTCTCATCCATTCTAGGATTAGCAAAATAAAAATGCATCTTCTTATGTGCAAAACTCACTGAGTTATGCCCGTAAATTATTCGACAGATTTTAAGGGATTAGACACAAATTAAAATGCCTGAAGTTCAAGAAAAAAATTTACTTTAAAAGTTCAAGAAAACATCCAAAAAATTTGTTTATTGAATTATGATTATAATTTTTCCTTCTTTTTTTAGAAGGCTTACCATGAAATTTTCAAACAGAATCATATCCTGTAATTTGTCATAAAGTTTAGAAAATAATTTAAATTATTGGTATTTTTTAAGTACAGGATTTAAAAATATTTCGAAACATTATCCATCGAATTTCATTTTATTTTTATTTAATTAAATCAGAAAAAATAATTTTAGTTTTGATTCCAAAAAATTTTTATTAATATTTATTAAGAATACATTAACATTATTTATTTTAGAAAGGACATATTCTAAAAAAAATTATATGTTCATGCATAAATATTTTTTTTCAAATTTGCCTGAACAAAATTAGTGTAAAATGTAAAAAAAAAGAGAAGTTCCAAGTTTACAATTTATTTCCTTAACGGTTTTTGAGTTTATAATTTAAAGACAAGCAATGGTGGAAAAAAAACACATCATGCAGAAAACGCATTTAAAAATTAAAACAAAGATTGGCTCCTAATAAGATATTTAAATGCTTCATAAAATAATCCATGCAAAAAAATACCTTCTTTATGTATCTTACTCCCGATTCCGTTTAACTTTTGTCCTTTCTGTGCCATTTCAATGTCCGTCAATTATTTTAAACAATTCTTTTTATGATATGCCGATTAGAAATTTTTTTAAATAACTTTTGCTCTCCCAGCTTCAGGTTTTTATCTTTCCGGCGTGCTCATTATAAAAACGTGTTTTCTGGAGCCTGGCCTGACCTTACCTGGACAGTCGCGGGAACTTACTTTTCTTCGTAAAACTTCGCAAGACCTTATATATATATACATATATTTAATTCAGAACTGTAACTGATTTTCTTCTTACTATTTCTTCACAGATTTTTACTTACGGTTTCAACCTAACAAGTATTAAGATAATTGTTTCTACTGTCCAAATCCATGCCTAAAGAATGAAAAATTCGAAAAGCAAAAAAATGTTTATAAAAAATTCATATATTTTTTAAATCGATATTATTTTACAAAAAAAAAAAAAATAATTAAATTCACCTTTTAAAGGATAGTAGATTTAAAAGAAAAAAATAGAGTAAAGTCTGTAAAAAGTAACCTGCCTATAACGCAATCTTGTCTTTAAAGGAAAGAGATCCATTCATAGTGAATATAATAACATCTGAGAAATAATAGACTGCATTTGCACTTCTTAAGAAATGAACCTGTGTAAAAAGCATTTTATATTTCTCATGACATTCTCCATACACAATTGTTTTACCGTATAGCACTTTCAAAGTCTCCAACACATATAGTACGAATCAACGACATTAAAGGAAAAGTGAAAAATTTAAACATAAATAAGTATTCATTAATAAAATAAATCTATCACAGCCTTTAGAGCTTCTTTAAAAGTAAAAATTATATACATGAAAAAAAACTATAATAACTATTTTTGTTTAGAACTTACCCATAGGTATTTTTTTAAACATAACGATATAAGAAACTGTGAAATTTTAGACTTTTTTTTATAACTTTTATTTACTTCATTATTTCGGATTTTAATCGATACTTTATTTTTATTTCAATAATTTATTGTTATTGTCGTTTTGCAGTAAAAGCCATCTTTTTTTCTGGTTTTGTAATAGTTCTAAGCTTGCATTATGTTTGTGAATTACGTAAGAAAAACAATAATATAGTTTTCTCTGATTTTATGATGTGAATCATTTTTAGTACATTTAGCAACAAAAAATATGTTAACATATATAAATATTATAAATATTAATAGTTAATCACGTAAGAAATATTGGATAGATAAATTAACGTTTTATCTATGTTACACATGTGCGAATGTATCATAAATAAGATAATCAAAATCATGTAAAAAATCATTTTAAAGGTTATGTTATTATACAAAAAAAGGGGAAAAGGGTCATTTTTAAAAAAATAAATTACAGAAAATTTTTTGTTACATTCCTTTAACGATGAAAATGAACGAGCAAAAAACAAAATCTTAAAAATATTTATAATTTCAAAGCTGTCCCTCGGGATTTTGATTCATTTTGGCAATCGCTAAAAAAAGGATATTTCTTCCCTCTCAAGTAATAGAAATACCCCCAAAAGGCATTTAAAGTCTCATGAACCACATGTCCACTTTTTTATTGCCCCCATATTTTTTGCCTTATCTCACTTTCCAAAAGAAGGATTAAAACTCATTCTTATGCTTTGGGCGACGTGAATTAATAGAAAGGGGTAAAAGGGTAGATTTTATCATGATTTTTGAAACTGTTATTTATTTCCTTATTTCCTGACTTTCATCAATAGTTTATTTTTATCTCGGTAATTTATTTGTATTGTCATTTTGCTTGCAAGTAGTCTTTACTTTTTCTTTTCCGTTTTTTAATACTTGTAGATTTTTGTTACTTTTGTGAATTACAGAAGTAAAAAATTGCTTTGATCTTATGATGAGAAACACAATTTGTATATTTAGAAATAAAAAAAAAATATTAACACGTATTGTAAATATTAACTATAAATCACATAAAAAATGTGAAACAGATACATTAGGTAATTATTATGCTACACATATGCTCTAAAATCGGAAAAGTTTTGTTGTTTAGTAAAGTTTTCAAAAGCATTAAGAGTTAATTTTTTTGAAAGGTGCCTTGTATAGTATTTTAACTGCAACAATAAAAATATCATTTACGGAAAAATGTACAGAGGCTATGTATCCAGTCTCTAATACGCATTTGTCATATGCGTCGTTTTCAGTAAAGCAGTTGTTCAGTGAACAATACAGTCAGATGAACGGAAAAAAATTAAATTTATTTAATGATAAATTATCCTTTTAATACGCAAAATTTCCGCATGAAAAAAAAAAAAGTTTATTAATTTCTGAGAATTCTCAAGGTCAATTCATTTTTCCACATAATCTTCAGACTGAATATATAAAAAAAGGGGAATTTTACATTACCGTATTTACTCGTGTATACCGCGCACCTCTCACTTTATAAGGAAAACAGACACTTTTTTTTAAAATCTCGTATGTAACGCGCACAATAAATTTAATATGCAAGTAAATGAATAGCCAAAATAATTTAAGTAAAGAAAGTCGAATTAAACATTACGCTAAGCTAGAAACAAGGCGAAAATACATTTTTAGACTTCGGGTAGGGAGTGAGTGGCGACAATGAGACTTGCTAATCAGCATTTAAGTAACGCTGCTAGCGTTTTTGTTTAAAATAAGTGCAAGTACTGATATAAAGATGCAGCAATGTTTCTATTAAGTAAGATTTTACTAGTTTTAATGCCTTCTTTGAACACATTTGTTAATTCATATGTTATCGTATGATTACTTCAAGCAGTAAAAAATTATTCCGTGTATAACGCGCATCTATGACTTTTAGCTTTATTTTTTGAAAAAAAAGTGCGCGTAATACACGAGTATATATGGTATATATATATACTTGGCAATATCAAGAAATTTGGCATAATTTATGCTTGTAAAATGCAACTTAAATGAAAATTTAAAATAATCAATTGAACATCTTTGAATAAAACAAGCGCCTGAAAACTTTAATATTTAAAAAGGCTTAACAGGCTTAACAGGCTTAACAGGCTTGACTAACATTTTCTATCTGTAAAAATATAACGTAATTACGCTAAACGGTTAGAGAAAATATAAAGTATAAATGAAATTTTGAGAATAAATATCAAGTATGAACTTTTTAATACCAATGCCGTTTTTTTAAGCTTTCTTAAAAGCGCGAATATATCTTTCAACACAATGCGTATAATAGGCATTAAAGATAGATTTATGGTGTTTTCCAAAACAAAACTTTTTTTTTTTTTTATCTCCGGTGGAATGGATGTCCCGCTTTTTTTTATTCGTGTCTTTGGAAAATTATGATTAAGCATGTTGTATTTGCACTGGTTGAAAAGGTTATTCCTTTTTATGATATTTGATTAAAAAGAAATAAGGAAAACCTATTTAGGTTCAGATTTTGTTATGCTAAATAAATTTTTTCCTTAAAATATAATGTATTTTTTCTCCAACTAAATTAAACTAATGTATTTTGAATGTCTGGATAAAGTCATTTCCATTTATTTTTTAATACATTTACAAAATTATTATTTTGCTCATAAATACGTTTTTCGTATGATGGATGCATGGATCCATTATCTAGGGAATATATATTTAATCTTGTTAATTCAAGGAAAAAAAAGCATTTAATGAAAGGTGACACATTAAAAGGGTTAAAGAGATGAATTAATAAAAAAATTATTAATGTAAATTTGCAACAAATTAATTTTTCGATGATTAAAATAAAATATGGTGAAAAATATCAGACATTAATTTGCTCTAAAAGTTGGAAAACATTTTGCTGTTTAGTATAAATTTTCAAAAGCATTCAAGAGTTAATATTTTTTTTCAGAGGCAATCTTATATAATATTTTAACAACAACAATAGAAATGTGATCATCGAAAAAAATGTACAAAGGCTATTTAAATCTCTAATTTGTCATGCAAATCGTATTTTTAGTAAAGTAGTAACTTTAGTGAAAAAAGAGCAATATGAAGGAGAAAAATGTTAATTTATTTCTCATGATAAATGTTCCTTCAAATACACAAATTATCCGCATAGAAAAAAAAAAGGATTTTACAAATTTTTGAATACTTAGTAGATAAAATTCAGTTCCCCATAATCGTAAGACTGAATATATTAAAAACAAGTTTTTTAAATTATATATACTTGGCATTATCAAACAAATTGGCATAATATTTGTTTTTAAAATGATATTTTGAAATAATCAATTGAACATCTTTCAATAAAACAAACGCCCGAAAAACTCTCAAGTAAAAAAAAAGCACAACATGTGCATTGACCAACACTTCCTACCTTTTAAAAATTCACGTGATTACGATAAATGTTGATAAAAAATATAAAATAGCAATGGAATTTGGAGAATGAGAATCAAATATGATATTTTTGATACCAATGACGTTTCTTGAAGCTTTCTTGAAAGCGAGAATATATCTTTCAACCCAACGCCTATAATGGACATTAAAGATAAATATATGGTAAAGATAAATTATTTTTTCATCTGCGGCGGAATATATGTCCCTGTTTTTTTATGCATCCCTTAAGAAAATTCTCATTAAGCATGTTGTATTTGCATTGGTCGGAAAAAGGTTATTTCTTTTTAAGATATTTGATTAAAAAGGAAAGAGCAAAACCTCTTTAGGTTCAGATTTTGTTATGCTAAATAAGTTTTTTTTCCTTAAAATATAATGTATTTTTTGTCCAACAAAATTAAACGAATGTATTTATAACTTCCTGATAAATTTATTTTGTTTTGTTTTCGAGTACACTTACGGAATTAATATTTTGAGCATAAATATATTTTTTTTCCTATGCTATGTACTTCTTTAGTTGAAGAAAAAAAATTATGCGGCATATAAATTGCACGAAGCAATCTTTCATTTTAAATGATTTAATCAATTATGTAGAGAATATACCTTTAATTACGTTAAACTAAAAAAAACAATTAATAAAAGGGGAAATATTAAAAGGGTTAAACATATATGTTAATAAAAACAGAATAAAAGTAAAATTACAAAAATAAAATTAGTAGGAATATGTAGATAATAAATTTACAAGAAAATAATTTCTAATGAACAATTTCACTGTTTTTAATGAACAATTTGGCTTTACTTTGAAATAATCAATTGAGCATAAGAGTAAGAATAAAAGAAACACCTGAAATACTCTCATGGAAAAAAGGTATATCTTATGTATTGACTAACATTTCCTATCGTTAAGATAATTAATATAATTACGTTAAACGGTGAGAGAAAAGATAAAATAGTAATAAAATTTGGAGAATGAGAATCAAATATGATGTTTTCCAAAGTAATGCCGTTTTTTAAAGTTTTCTTATAAGCGCGAGATATCTTTCTACGCAGCCCGTATTATAGGCTTTAAAGATAAATTTATAGCGTTTCACAAACTGAAACTTATTTTTTCATCTGCGCGGAATGGATATCCACGTTTTTTTTATGCATCCCTTGGGAAAATTCTCATTAAGCATGTTGTATTTGCATGGGTCGTAAAAGATTATTCCTTTTAATGATATTTAGTTAAGAAGAAAAGAGCGAAACCTTTTTCGGTTTAGACTGTGTTATGCTAAATAAGTTTATTCCTTAAAACATATTATTTTTTCCCGAATAAATTAAACGAATGTATCTGGAAGGTCCGGATAAAGTTATTTTCTTTTACTTTCGAATACATTTACACAAATAATATTTTGCCCATAAATACTTTTTTCGTAAATGTATTTCTCGTGGTAAAGAAAAAATATTTTTATATAGCATATATTATTCATCAAATATCCTTATTTTTATTATCATGAATCTAAAATATAGGTTATATATCTTGAATTTCGCTAAATAATAATAAAAAAAACATTTAATAAAATGTGACGTATTAAAAGGGTTAAAAAGAAGAATTAATAAAAATTAAATTAAATAAAATTTAAAACAAATTAATTTTTGGAGAGTTAGTTGAAATATGTAGAAAAATGTCAGACATCAATTTGCTCTAAAATTTGGAAAAGTTTTGTTTCTTGTAACGGTTGGGTACACAGACTGGGTGTCATTTGTACCGGTAGGGAGGTTATGTAGATGAAATTAAGATATAATTCTAGATATAAGTTAAAAACCACAGTTTATTTAAACTGCTAGGACTCAGGGAAAGTGGAGCGTCAGTTCACTAATTTCAATAACTATTCACAATACGAAAAGATTAAGTTGAAAATGTACTCACAACCCTCGGCGTAGTCTCAGTCGAAGCTCTTCAAACCAACTTCTCGTTCAGATTCAGCCAAACGCTAGATTAAAACTTTATAAGACAGCCCGTGGCTGTAAACACTCTTTATTATAAAAACACTCAACGTATTTAAACTATCCTTTACCACCGGTAATTTTCCTGGATAGCTCCGCTGGTGATAAACTAAGTCGGCAAACGCTGCTGGCTATCTCACTCTAAAACTCCTAGCTAATTCACTGGAGGCTACTAATAACTCGCTATAGCGCAATCCAATTCACCTGGCTGGCATTCGCCGCCTTCTCGCCTTCTCCTCACCACCGCACACTTTGCCTCAGTACCACACACTTCCTCTCACTACCACACATACTGCACACATTCCAACTCAACCCTTTTATACGTTGCAAACTGAAAACGGCATTACGAATTTGCATATTACTTCTAACCGCGAACTAACTGTAAAACCGAGGGCGACACACACGCTCTGGAAAGTTAAAGTAAAGTAAAGGATAGAGGTTGCTTTCACGCTACACATGTTAAAACATTGACGTCCCGATCTCACAAAAATGTCAGAGTGCCTTTATCAAAAAGGACACTCTCTCACATGCTTAGTATAAATTTTCAAAAGCATTTAAGAATTAATAATTTTTTGAGACGCCGCCTTGTGTAACATTTTAACTACAACAACAGAAATTTCATCCATGGAAAAATTTCAGAGGATATTCATATCTCTAATTTGTCATGTACATCACATTTTCAGTAAAGTAATTCTTCCGTGAAAAAAAATTAGCTATAAGCGCGAAAAATATGATTCTATTTTTTATTTAAATGTTTTTCTAATAATCAAATTATCTGCCTGCAAAAAAATGGATTTAAAAAAAAAAAAAAAAAAAAAAAAAAAAAAAACATAACATGTCTATTTACAAACACTTCCCATCTTTAAGAAAAATAACGTAATTACGCTAAATGAAGAAAGAAAAGGTAAAGTTGAAATGAAATTAGGAGAATAAGAATCAAGTATGAACTTTAAGTATCAGCTAATCTTCAAGTATAGACTAATGCCGTTTTTTGAAGCTTTCTTAAAAGCGCGAATATATGTTTCAACGCAACGCGTATAATAGGCATTAAAGATAAATTTATGGCGTTTCCCAAAACGGAACTTATTTTTCCATCCGCGGTGGAATAGGTGTCCCGCTTTTTTTAATTCATCCCTTAGGAAAATTCTCATTAAGCATGTTATTTGCATTGGTCGGAAAAGGTTTTTTTATTTTAATGATATTTGATTAAAATGGAAAGAGCAAAACCTCTTTAGGTTTAGATTTTTTTATACTAAATAAATTTCTTTCTTTAAAATATGTAATATTTCCTCACAACTACATTAAAAGGGTGTATTTGGAACGTCCGGAAAAAGTTATTCCCTCTTATTATCGAATATTTTTGCAGAATTAATATTTTGCACATAAATACTTTCTCCTAGGCAGCTGTATTTATTGGTAAAGAAAAAAAATAGAACATGAAATTCACCAAACATTTTTATTCTTCATATCATGAATCAATAATATAGGGAATGTATCTTTAATTTCATTATTACAAAAAAGGGTTTATTAAAAGGTGATATATTAAAAGAGTTAAAAAGATGAATTAATAAAAAAAGGATCAAAGTAAATTTACAACAAATTAAATTTTGGATGATTAGTAGAAATATGTAGAAAAATATAATACATTCTAAAATTTGCAAAATTTTGTTGTTTAGTATAAGTTTCCAAAAACATTCCAGAGTTAGAATTTTTTGATAGGCTACTTGAAGAATATTTGGTATTTACTTCCACATAATTGAAAAAATTAATATATAAAAATACGAGATTTTTGATTACATACACATGGCAATATCGAACAATTTGGCAAAATTTATATTTTTAAAATGGAACTTAAACAATATTTTGAATTGTAATACAATTGAATATCTTTGAATAAAACAAAACTTTGAAAAAGACGCAATTTCGTTAAACGGTGACAGAAAAAGAAAAATTGACTTGAAATTTGGAGAATAAGTATAACGTAAGAACTTTTTGAAATTACCGTAATTTCCGGCGTATAATCCGCGGATCAAACAATTATTTTTGTATCCAGAAATCTTATTTGCTGATTGGAAACGAATATTTACGGCAATCTAAAAAGTTACATTTCTTTTACAAAATTTCCTATGTCGAAAAACAATTCTTTGATCCGCGGATTAAACGCCAGAAATTACGGTAATGCCGTTTTTTGAAGCTTTCTTAAAAGCAATACTATATCTTTCAACACAACGCGTATAATAGGCTATAATAGGCATTAAAGATAAATTTATGGCGTTTCCCAAAACGAAACATAATTTTTCATCTGCGGTGGAGTGGCTGTCCCGCTTTTTTTTAATTCATCCCTTAGAAAAAATCTTATTAAGCATGTTGTATTTGCATTTGTCGGAAAAAGGTTATTACTTTTCATGATATTTGATTAAAAAGAAAAGAGCAAAACCTGTTTAGGTTCAGATTTCCTTATGCTAAATAAGTTTTTTCCTTAAAATATATAACATTTTCTCCCAACTAAATTAAAAATTGTTTCCTTTTATTTTTGAATATGGTTACAGAATTAATATTTTGCACATAAATACTTTTCCCCTAGGCTGAATGTGTTTATTGGTAAAGAAAAAAAAAACATATAGCACATAAAATTCACCAAACATTTTTAGTTTTCATATCGTGAATCAATTATGTAGGGAATATACCTTTTATTTCGTTATTACAAAAAAGGGTTTATTAAAAGGCAACATATTAAAAGGATTAAAGAGATGAGTTTATAAAAAAAGGATTAGTGTAAATTTACAGCAAATTAATTTTTGGATGGTTAGTAGAAATATGTAAAAAAAATCTCATACATTAATTTGCTATAAAATTTCAAAATTTTTGTTGTTTAGTATAAGTTTTCAAAAACATTGAAGCGTTAGAATTAATTTAGAGGCTACTTGTACAATATTTTAACTAGAATAGTATTTATTTCATAAACTGAAAAATGTATAAAAAATATTAAAATTACTAATGTTCATTTTTCATGGGCATGGTATTTTCACTACAGTTACTTTAGTGAAAAAACAGCAAAATCACGAGAAAAATTTTAATATATTTGTGTGATAAATGTTCCTTTTAATACAGAAATTATCCGCATGGAACAAAAACGGGATTTCATTAATGTCTGAGTATTAAAATTTGAAATTTACTTCCACATAATCGAAACAATTAATGTATATACATAAAACGAGATTTTTGATTATATATACTTGACAATATTGAACAATTTGGCATAATTTGTGTTTGCAAAATGCAACTTAACCAATACCTTGAAATAATCAATTGAATATCTTTGAATAAAACAAACGCTTGAAAAACTAAAGTTAAAATCTCTTAACATATGCATTGACTAAAATTTTGTATCTGTAAAAAAATAACGTAATTACGCTAAACGGTGAGAGAAAATATAAAATACATATGAAATTTGGAGAATGAGATTCAAGTATGATCTTTTTGAAAGTAATGCCGTTTTTGAAGATTTCTTAAATGCGCGAATATATCTTTTGACCAAACGCGTATAACAGGGATTGAAGCTAAATTTATGGCGTTTCCCAAAACTAAACTTATTTTTTCATCTGCGGTGGAATTGATGTCCAGCTTTTTTTTATTCATTCTTTGGGAAAATTCTGATTAAGTATGTTGTATTTGCATTGGTTGGAAAAAGGTTATTTCTTTTTATGATATTTGATTAAAAATAAAAGAGCAAAACCTCTTTAGGTTCAGATTTTCTTATGCTAAATAAATGTTTTTCCTTAAAATATATCGTATGTTTTTCTCCAAATAAATTAAACAAATGTATTTTGAACACCCGGAAAAAGTTATTTCCTTCTATTTTCGAATATATTTACGGAATTAATATTTTGAACATAAATACTTTTTTTCTATGCTGAATATATTTATTGGTAAAGAAAAACAATTTTTATATGGCTTATTTTATTCACCATACATTCTCATTTTTCATAACATGAATCAGTTAGCATGAATCATAATATACGCAATATATCTTTAATTTCATTAATAAAAAATACAAATACAATATGACATATTAAAAGAGTTTAAAAAATTAATTAATAAAAATAGGAATAAATTTACAAAAAAACAATAACAATTTTTGGATAGTTAGAAGAAACTTGTAAAAAAAATATCAAACATTAATTTGCTCTAAAATTTTGAAAACTTTTCTTGTTTAGTATAAATTTCTAAAAGCATTCAAGAGTTAAAAATCATTTGAGAGGCTGCCTTATTTGATATTTTAACTCTAACAATCGAAATTTAACCCACGGAAAAATGTACAGAGGCTAATCAAATCTCTAATACTCATTTTTTATCTGCTTCGTATTTTCAGTAAAGTAGTAACTTCATAAATAAACAGCAATATACACGAAAAAAATATTAATTTTTATGATAAAAGTTCCTTCTAATACACAAATTACTCATAAGGAAGAAAAATGAGATTTTTTTAATTTCTGAGTATTCACGAGATAAAATTTATTTCACACAATGTCGTAAGACATAATATGTAAAAAACGAGTTTTTAGATTATATATATTTGCCAATATCGCACAAATTGGCACAATTTATGTTTCTTAAATGTAACGTAAACAATATTTTGAAAAAATCACATCAACACCTTTGAATAAAACAAATGCCTAAAAAAATCTCAAGTAAGAAGGGAATAATATATGCCTTAACTAACATCTTCGATGTTTAAAAAAAATAACATAATTACGCTTGACGGTGTTAGAAAATATAAAATAGAAATGATTCAGATAAATCCAGTT
This sequence comes from Maratus speculifer, assembly GCA_964019185.1. NCBI lineage: Eukaryota > Metazoa > Arthropoda > Arachnida > Araneae > Salticidae > Maratus > Maratus speculifer. The sequence goes on along the minus strand of OZ025289.1, from coordinate 114,798,650 downwards.
TAACAACTTTATTTGGCGGCTTTTGAAAAAAAATTAAGTTCAATTTTCTGTAGTTTTATCAGAATCATCTTAAGTAAAATTCGGCTCAAATGCCCATTTTGCAGCATATTTTGAAATATATTCAATTCTGTTAAAAAATCAGTCCATACAGCATATTATATAGTTTCTAAAAAAGAAAAAAAAACTGTCTTCTGAATGTGTTTGAAATCAAAATTGAATTTAAAAATGAGTCATAAATTAAGCAATTCATTATTTGAATACATCAACAATGAATTCCAATTCCTTGAATTCCAATCGCTTCGGGAAATTTTGTGCGATGTGCCTAATTTGATAGCATTTTTTAAAAATGGATTTTGCCTTTATCCAAAAACTGACCAATACAGCACATTATACGTTTCGTAAATAAGATAACCTGTCAATTGGGTGTATTTGAGAGCACAAATAGATTTAAAAATGAGCCAGAAAAAACGCAATTTGTTATTTGAATACCTCAATTTTACAATCACGATCACTTCGGGAAATTCTTTTCAAAATACTGATTTTGGTAGCCTTTTTAAAATTAAATTCTGCCTTTATCAAGAAACTGGCCAATACATCACATTATATAGTTTCTAAATAAGAGGACCTGCTTTTGGAAGCGTTTAAAATCAAAAATTAATTTAAAAATGAGTCGGAATATAAGCAGTTTGGAATTGAGGTTTTTTCTTCAACTCCTATTATTGTTTAATTTGTTTTGGTATGAGAATCGGTCTTATGAAAGACTTGTCAATTAAAAAGTTGTAGATATTATTGAGAAGATGTAATATAAATTTAATTGGATTTGATACTGTAAGAATCCACGAAGTTATGAATTTATTTCCTTTTCCACCCCCTCCTTTTGGTTTTCGTTATTATTATTTTTTTATTGCTCAGAGTATTTGTACAAAAACTTGTAAATACAAAAGTTTTAGATAATTTTGAGAACATAAAAAAAAATAATTGAATTTGATATCTTAGAAATTGACAAAGTTATGATTTTTTTTCTCTCAAAAACCCTGTTTTTTTCGCCCCTTGAGCCCATTTTAAACATTATCAAAAATCCGTCATGCATAAACTTTTGACCCATTAGTTAGAAGTAATATGAACTTTAAACTAATTACATATCTATTTTCATTAAGAAGTTATGGGTTTTCTTCTGTTCTCACAAAAGCGCCCCCTATTGCGACCTCCTTGGTCCGATTTTGACCATCAACGAACTTAGCCGAGATTTTATCCCCTTTGATTTTATATACCAGTTTGGTGGAGTTAGGTGCAGAATTATAGAAGTTATCGTGTCCATAAAAACGTGATATATAATTTACCTTTCATAATTTTGGTATTCTGCATTTTATATCACTTCAAACTCAAATAATTTTAATAGGATAATAGTAAAAATACTGGTTTCATTGGTTTATTGTTATGGTAATTTCTGAATTACTTTGGTTATACTTATAAAAGTATTTATATATATACAGGGTGTTTCGGTACCAGACCGACAAACTTTGAGGGATGATAGTAGACACGAAGACAAACATTATTAAATCGGAAACCATGTGGCGCAAACGTCTTCTGTAGAAGCTAGGAGTCATTAAAACTTAAGGTCCAAAATTTCAAACGATGATAAAAAACGGAAAAAATTGTCGATTCGCTTGCGGTTTTTCACTAAAATCATTCTTTATATCACGATTTTTTTGAAAAAAATTTAAAGGTTATGTTCAAAAATTGTCGATAGAGGGCGCTTTAGACTTTAGAGTAACAAACAACTACTTTTTATCGTTATTTGGTGCACGGGTTGAAATTATTCTAAAGTTTAGATTTTAACTTAAATTTTAAGCTACAAATCGGAAACATTGGGAACGGGTAACTAGCGAAAATTGAACTGTAAACAGAGGGGTAGATTTTAAACGCTCATAAATATTGGACAAACAAATCGATTTTGTTGCGGTTTGCGTGGAAGTCATTCCCTTGGTAATTATTTTATTCAAAATGACGTACAGCTTTGGTGTCCTCCTTTTTGGATAGAGGGCTCTTTCAATACATCTCAGACATTTCAATGGCATTACTCCTAGGTGTTTCACTATGAGATCAACATACTTCCAGGAAGTGTTAGGGATACAAAGACGACTCGGAATCACATAGGAATATAACGTTGGATATGCCTTTTTTGCAAGTTACGGTTAAAGGAAGCAGAGAAAAAAGTAACAGAAACAGCAGAGAAAGAGAAACACGTTAATGGGACAAAAACCGTTTATTTAATGGTTTTACTTGAAAAGACGTTTGAAGTTACGACCAGAAGTAGTCCGTCAAGTTTGACAGCGACGGTAGATGGCACTGCGGTTTCCTTGCGGTAGAATGCGCTAAACGGCAATGCGCCTGAGCAGCGATCACTGTGAAGTGATCATTCGCGAACCGGTTATAAAGGAAGCAGAATGAAGTATTTGAACGATGAACAGCACGATAGGACTCCTCCAGATTTTACCAATGACGTTTGCCGACACTTCAATGTAACATATGGACAGTGGTGGATAGGTCGTGGTGGCCCGGTTCATTGGCCTGCCAGATCGCCGGACCTATGATGTATGGACTTCTTCTGCTGGGGTCAAATGAAAAATTGGGTGCATGAGACTCCCGTACCATCAGTTGAAGACCTTGCAACTGGTATTTCTGTAGCTGCCAGAAAACTATCAGAGATGCCAGGAATCTTTCAAAGCGCGAGGAATTCCAGGCGGTGCCGCTTCAAGCATGCCGGACTACTTTTGATCGTAATTTCGAACACCTTTTGTAGTAAAACATTTAAATAAATTATCTAGTCTGATAAATTGTCTTGTTTATGTTACATTAACGTGTTGCTCTTTCTCTGCTGTTTCTGTTTTCTTTTCTCAGCTTTCTTTAACTGTAACTCGCAAAAAAGGCATTTCCAACGTTACATTTCTATGTGATTACGAGTCGTCTTTGCATCGCTAACATTTCCTTGAAGTATGTTGGTCTGGTATTGAAACACCCAGGAGTCATTGAAATGTCAGAGATGTGTTGAAAGCGCCCTCTATCAAAAAGTGAGGACACCAAATCTGTACGTCATTTTGAATAAAATAATTACCAAGAGAATGACTTCCACGCAAACCGCAACAAAATAGATTTGTTTGTCCAATATTTATGCGCGTTCAAAATCTCCCCCTCTGTTCACAGTTCAATTTTTGGTAGTCACCCGATAGTAATGTTTCCGATTTCGGTCTTAAAATTTAAGTTAAAGTCTAAACTTTAGAATAATTTTAACCCCATGCACAAAATAACGGTAAAAAGTAGTTGTTCGTTACTCTAAAGTCTGAAGCGCCCTCTATCGACAATTTTTGAACGTAACCTTTAAAATTTGTTTCTAAAAAAATCGTGATACAAAGAATGATTTTATTAAAACCCGCAAACGAATCGACCCTTTTTCCGTTTTTTATCATCGTTTAAAATTGTGGACCTTAAACTTTAATGGTCCATAGCTGCTAGAGAAGATATTTTCGCCCCATCGTTTCCTATTTAATAATGTTTGATTTCCTGTCTACTATCATCCCTCAAAATTTGTCGGTCTGGTAGCGAAACACCTTGTATATATATATATCACATTAATTTGCTCTAAAATTTGGAAAACTTTTGTTGTTTAGTATAAATTTTCAAAAGCATTCTAAAGGTAATGATCTTTTGAGAGGCTGTCTTGTTTAACCTTTTAAATGCAAAAACCGCAATTTCAACCACGAAAAAAATTTACAGATGCTATTCAAATGTCTAATACTCATTTTTCATACGTATAGTATTTTCTATAAAATTGTAGATTCAGTGAAAAAAAATCACCAAAATGAAAGAGAAAAATATTAATTTATTTTTTATGATAAATGATCTTTCTAATATACAAATTATCCGCATGCAAAAAAATGGGATTTTTTTTCAATTCTGAGTATTTATAAGATAAATTTTATTTGCATGTAAACATAAGACGAGTCTTTTAGGTTATATATATTTGGCAATATAGAACAATTTGGAATAGTTTATGCTTTAAAAATTTAAATTAAACAATACTTTGAAATAATTAGTTGAACATCTTTGAATAAAACTATCGCCCGAAAAACTCCCAGAAAAAAAAATTATAACAAGTGCATTGACTAATATTTTCTATTTTTAAGAAAATTAACGTAATTACACTAAACGGTGATAGAAAAGATAAAATGGAAATGAAATTTGGAGAATGACTATCAACTATCAAACTAATACCACTTTTTGAATCTTTCTTAAAAGCGATAATATATTTTTAAACCCGACGCGTATAGTAGGCATTAAAGATAAATTTATGGCGTTTCCCAAAATGAAACTTATTCTTTCATCTGCGGTGGAATTGATGTCCAGCTTTTTTTTTTTTTATTCATCCCTTGGGAAAATTCTCATTAAGCATGTTGTATTTGCGTTGGTCGGAAAAAGGTTATTTCTTTTTATAATATTTAAATTAAAAAGAAAAGAGAAAGAATACGTGTGGCACTCGGAGACTGTCGCGGTAAAGCTATTACATAGCATTTTTTATCAACTTATGCAATTATAATTATTTATTTATTTTTTATCTATGCAGTTTTTTCTCTTTGATATTAATTCAAGTTTTTTTTTTTCTTTGATATTAATTCAAGTTACACTTTTTGAGCGTGATGACCGATAAGAAAACATTTTTTTTTCTTTTATTGAATAAATGTGAAGTCTGCCGAAATCTGCCGAACTTAAACGACGTTAGCCAGAGTGTTTTTTTCTCGTTACGGAATTTCCAGATTCGGTCGCCGCACTGAAAGACCGCGATAAAGGCTATGCAATAGCTTAAAAACCTCTTTAGGTTCATTTTTTATGCTAAATAAGTTTCTTTCCGTAAAATATACCATATTTTCCCCCATGTAAATTAACCGAATTTATTTGGAACGTCCAGATAAAGTTATATACTCTTATTATCGATAGCATTTGCAGACTTACTATTTTGCACATAAATATTTTTTTTCGTATGCTGAATGTATTTGTCTTGGTGAAGAAAAACAGTTTTTATATGGCATATAAAATTTACGAATCAATCTTATTTTTCATATCATGGATCAATTATGTAGGGAATTTACCTTTAATTACGTTAAATAAATAGCAGTCAATAAAATGTAAAATATTAAAAGGGTTAAAGAGATAAGTTGATAAAAACAGAATTAAAGTGAAATTAAAACAAATAAATTTTTGAATGGTTAGTAGGAATATGTAGATAATAAATTTACAAGAAAATAACTGCTAAAGAACTATTTGGCATAATTTATGTTTAAAAATGTAATATAAAAGATACTTTGAAATAATCAGTTGAACAACTTTGAATAAAACTAACACCTGGAAAACACTCATGTAACAAAGGGATAACTTATGCATTGACTAACATTTCTAATCGTTAATAAATTTAATATAAATACGCTAAACGGTGACAGAAAAGATAAAATGGAAATGAAATTTTGAGAATAAGAATCAAGTATGATCTTTTTAAAATTAATGCCACTTTTTGAATCTTTTTTAAAAGCGCGAATATATCTTTCAACCCTACCCATATAATAGGCATTAAAGATAAATTTATGGCGTTTCCCTAAATGAAACTTATTCTTTCATCTGCGGTGGAATTGATGTCCAGCTTTTTTTTTTTTTATTCATCCCTTGGGAAAATTCTCATTAAGCATGTTGTATTTGCGTTGGTCGGAAAAAGGTTATTTCTTTTTATAATATTTAAATTAAAAAGAAAAGAGAAAGAATACGTGTGGCACTCGGAGACTGTCGCGGTAAAGCTATTACATAGCATTTTTTATCAACTTATGCAATTATAATTATTTATTTATTTTTTATCTATGCAGTTTTTTCTCTTTGATATTAATTCAAGTTTTTTTTTTCTTTGATATTAATTCAAGTTACACTTTTTGAGCGTGATGACCGATAAGAAAACATTTTTTTTTCTTTTATTGAATAAATGTGAAGTCTGCCGAAATCTGCCGAACTTAAACGACGTTAGCCAGAGTGTTTTTTTCTCGTTACGGAATTTCCAGATTCGGTCGCCGCACTGAAAGACCGCGATAAAGGCTATGCAATAGCTTAAAAACCTCTTTAGGTTCATTTTTTATGCTAAATAAGTTTCTTTCCGTAAAATATACCATATTTTCCCCCATGTAAATTAACCGAATTTATTTGGAACGTCCAGATAAAGTTATATACTCTTATTATCGATAGCATTTGCAGACTTACTATTTTGCACATAAATATTTTTTTTCGTATGCTGAATGTATTTGTCTTGGTGAAGAAAAACAGTTTTTATATGGCATATAAAATTTACGAATCAATCTTATTTTTCATATCATGGATCGATTATGTAGGGAATTTACCTTTAATTACGTTAAATAAATAGCAGTCAATAAAATGTAAAATATTAAAAGGGTTAAAGAGATAAGTTGATAAAAACAGAATTAAAGTGAAATTAAAACAAATAAATTTTTGAATGGTTAGTAGGAATATGTAGATAATAAATTTACAAGAAAATAACTGCTAAAGAACTATTTGGCATAATTTATGTTTAAAAATGTAATATAAAAGATACTTTGAAATAATCAGTTGAACAACTTTGAATAAAACTAACACCTGGAAAACACTCATGTAACAAAGGGATAACTTATGCATTGACTAACATTTCTAATCGTTAATAAATTTAATATAAATACGCTAAACGGTGACAGAAAAGATAAAATGGAAATGAAATTTTGAGAATAAGAATCAAGTATGATCTTTTTAAAATTAATGCCACTTTTTGAATCTTTTTTAAAAGCGCGAATATATCTTTCAACCCTACCCATATAATAGGCATTAAAGATAAATTTATGGCGTTTCCCTAAATGAAACTTATTTTTTCATTTGCGGCGGAATATATGTCCCCTTTTTTAAATATCTCTTGGGAAAATTCTCATTAAGCATGTTATATTTGCATTGGTCGGAAAAAAGGTTATTCCTTTTTATGATATTTGATTAAAAAGAAAAGAACAAAACCTCTTTAGGTTTAGATTGTGTTATGCTAAATAAGTTTTTTCCTTAAAATATTTTATCCCCCCCCCCAACTAAATTAAACAAATGTATTTGAAACGTCCGGATAAGGTTATTTCCTTTTATTTTCGTTACATTTACAGAATTAATATTTTGCTCATAAATACTTCCGTTTACTGAATATATTTCTCGTGGTAAAGAAAAATATTTTTATATTTCATATGATTAATCAATTATATAAGGAATATAAATTTAATTGAGTAAAATAAAAAAAAATAATAAAAGGTGAAATATTAAAAAAGTTAAACAGATGAATTATAATAACAATGGATGGTTAGTACAAATATGTAGAAAATAATTTTACAACAAAATAATTTCTGGATAGCTAATTGCGTATTAATTTTTGTGAGATTTCAACAATGATAACCAAATAAAATGGCATGTAATATATCTATAGAAGAATAAGTTTCTAAAACTAGAAGGGACGAAAAACTGTCATAATACTATGTATAGCAATGAGTAAAAGGTTTTGTTTTGTTTTGTTTATGCTGGTCAATTATCTACGCTTGGGATATAGGCCCTAATGTGTGGGATGCCCTCCGTGGGGGTCTTTCTAAGGGAACCTAACCCGTATTTACGCAAGGTTCGAAGAAAACCACGGAAAACTCCAAACGGTTAGGCCGACGGTGGCGATCGGGTTCGAACACAGCACCTACCGTCTACATGTTTCGAGGTCAGAACCTCGCGGCCACTGGTTGGGCCCAAGAAGTAAAAGAATTGAGAAATATGTAAATATAAACCATTTGGTTGGAAAACATTTATTAAAGCAAAACGTATATTTTTCTTTTCAAGAAATTATAATTTTAAAAATACACAGTTTTTAAATGAGACTTTTAATTTTTTTAAATCTTTAAATTATTTTAGGGGGGCACATGCCTGTAAATTTAACTACAAAGCAAAGGAAAGAAATTCTAAAACGTAATGGGAAGTACTTTCCTATATATTCACAATAATACAGTACCATTAGCGAATAATAGTGATTCATTTTAATTACCTCATACGTTTTATAGAATAATCTTGCAATTGTTTTGAAAAAAAAATACGTATTTACACGTTCAGACTCTGGAGATTCCAAAAACCTTATTTTTAGAAGTAAATGAAGTCAATCTGTCTGTTTATGTGACTTTATATGCTCTATTTGCTGAACAAATTGAGATAGAGCCTTGAAATTTAGTACATACTTAGTACTTAATAATGGAAAGAAGCCTTTTTAATAACAATAACCTCGATTACCTGAAACTATTTATTTTTCAGGCTCTAAAAGTATTTCTTCCCATAAAAAATATTTTAAAATTTTCCATTTTTTTAAGGAGCGAAGTAAAATTAATACATAAAAAATGAATATTTTTTATTGAATACACTTGGTAATATCGAACTATTTCACATAATTTATGTTTGTAAAATGCAACATTACAATTCTTTCAAATAATTAATTGAACATCTTTGAATAAAACAAACGCCTGAAAAAAACTCAGGTAACAATGACATAACATGTGCAATGACCAACATTTCTCCTCTTTAAGAAAATTATGCCAAATGGTGAGAAAAAAAAACAAAATAGAAATAAAATTTGAAGAATGAGAATCAAGTGTGATCTTTTTTAAACTAATGTCGTTTTTTGAAGCTTTCGTAAAAGCGCGAATATATCTTTCAACCCAACCCGTATAATAGACATTAAAGGTAAATTTATGGCATTTCCCTAAACAAAACTTATTTTTTCATCTGCGGCGGAATATATGTTCCCGTTTTTTTATGCATGTTAAAACGTGCGCACAATACACGAAAATATACGATTTTTATATATACTTGGCAACATAAAAAAAGTTTGGCACAATTTATGCTTGTAAAATGCAACTTAAAGATAATTTAAAATAATCAATTGAACATCTATAATAAAACAAACGCCTGAAAAGCTTTAAAAATGCTTAAAAAGGCTTAACATGTGCATTGACTAACATTTTCTACCTGTAAAAATATAACGTAATTACGCTAAACGGTTAGAGAAAATATAAAGTATAAATAAATTTTGAGAATAAGTATCAAGTATGAACTTTTTAAAACCAAGGCCGTTTTTTGATGCTTTCGTAAAAGCGCGAATTTATCTTTCAACCCAACCCGTATAATAAACATTAAAGATAAATTTATGGCGTTTCCCAAAACAAAATTTATTTTTTCATCTGCGGCGGAATATATGTCCCCGTTTTTTTATGCATCCCTTGAGAAAATTCTCATTAAGCATGTTGTATTTGCATTGGTCGGAAAAAGGTTATTTCTTTTTAGGATATTTGATTAAAAAGGAAAGAGCAAAACCACTTTAGGTTCAGATTTTATTATGCTAAATAAGTTTTTTGCTTAAAATATATCGTATTTTTTATGCAACTAAATTAAACAAATGTATCTGGAGCGTCCGGATAATGTTATTTTCTTTTATTTTTGAATACATTTGTTGAATGAATATTTTGCTCATAAATATTTTTTTCATATTCTGAAGGTATTTCTCGTGGTAAAGATAAACATTTTCATATGGCATATAAATTTACGTTCTTATTTTTCAAATCATGAATCAATTATCTAGGGAATACATCTTTAATTTCATCAATTAACAAAAGAAAAAAAAACATTTAACAAAAGTTGAAGTATTAAAAGGGTTAAAGAGATGGGTTAAGAAAAATAGAATTAATGTAAATTTACAACAAATTAATTTTTGGATGGTTAGTAGAAAAAAAATGGCAACAACATTATTAATGGACAGATAATTCATGTTAATTTTTGTTAGATTTCTCTATGTATAATTAACAACATGACATATAATATATGTACAAAAGAATAATTTTCAAAATCTAGAAAGGAAGAAAAATGACATCACTATGTACAGAGAGAAGCAAATTAATTGAGAAATGTGTAAATGTAAAACATTCGGTAGTAAAACATTCATTGCAACAAACTGTAAATTTTTCTGTTCAAGAAATTATAAATTTAAAAATATGCACTATTAAAAAATGATTTTTATTTTTAAAAAACTGTAAGTTATTTCGGGAAAGCACACGCCTGTACGTTTAACTGGACAGCAGTGAAAAGAAATTCTAAGATGTAACGGAATGTATTTTCACATATATACACAACAACACTGCGCTAATTGATAATACTCTATGATTTTACTTACCCATCATGCGTAGTGTAGGGTAAATCTTGGAATCCTTTTATAAAATCGAAAAAAATTGGAGGAATTTACGCGTTTTAGATATCGAATATTCTGAAAAAAAAAATGCCGCTCGTGTTTGTGTGACAGAACATTCTGTGTCTGTGTGACAGAAAAGGCTCTATTTAAGGAACAGATTGAGATAAAAACTAGAAATTCGATGTTTACTTAGTGTTCACTAATGGAAAGAAGCCTACTGAAAATCAGCAACCTCGATTATCCTGCACTTTTTTTTCGGACTCTCAAAGTATTCGATCTGATGAAAAATATTTAAAATTTTTCTCTTTTTTTATTTATAGGAATGAATTAAAAAAAATAATTTTTGCATGAAGAACGAAATAACTTCGATAATTGCCGAGACTTTTGTAACAATATTTTCCAAACTCTTTGATTTTTTATGACAATGTATCTCATTCAAATTTAAATTAATGATAGGCTTTAATTGAATATGAGAAATTTAATCTGACGCAGTAAATGTTAATAAAAATTATAGATATTTTTATAGTTATAAGGATATATTTTTTTTTACTACTGATTATTCCATCGATCAAAAAACTGTCCCCAAACTTTAAGATTAAACGTCAATAATAGTTTATGGTAAATGTAGTATTCACGTGACATTAAACACGTTGCGCATCTTTGTTACGTTATCAAGCGATTTTTAATTCAACGTTATTTTTATTTTGCTAATTTATTTATCTTTTTTTCGTTATTTAAATTACCAATTATCCAATTTGTATAGTTTATGAATAGTTTCAAAATTTATATAATTTGTCGAAACGTGTCGACAGGATAATCCAGTAGTACCCGCAATTCCGTAATAGAACATTACTAAGTAAAAAAAAAATATTCATTTAAATTTTATTTTGGAGGTGCATGTTTTTTATCAATAGCTTGCATATGTTTTATTGGCATATTTTATATTATGTATATTCATGGCCGGTAAGTACTACGGTGGCCCCCAACGACAAGTTTATATAGAAATAGATATTTCTATCATAAACCAAGAATTCCAAAAGTAACCTGTGAAGTACAGCTACCACTAGAGAAGTTTAAGTGCATAATCCGTAAAAAGACGTTTTTTGTTTGGCACCATGTTTCTTCGAAGTAAAGCAATGATCAATTAACTTTTACTGCAAAATATGCGCCTCAAAGTTTCAAGTACAGTTGTTGTCCTTTTTATTTACGTGCAAAAAATAGTGCATTCGTTTGAAGTAAAATTATCGAAACATAAATAATATAAATATAATTACAAAAATAAATATTTAAAAAAATGAGGATTTTAGTAAATAAAAATGTTAGTTTTTCTTTTCCTTTTATTTTTCTATATTGACGTCACTTTTATAAGCACTTTATCCAATCAGATTCAGGATAGAAACAGTAGGGTTTATTTTCAGTAACTACGAAGTAAAATGCAAATGAAAAAAAATTTCGCGTAAAATTAATAAATTCTAATAATGGTTTTAATTTTACGGTTAAACGAATTTACGCATTTTTGTATCAGATAGAAGCGATTTACATTTTATATTTATAATCCCTTCAAATAAACAGATTGTGAATAACGATATAATTTACAATACATATATTTTTTTAATTCCACTAGCATGATGATTGTGTCCTAATCTCGAAAACATAAACTATTTCGAACCAATAAATAAATAAATAAATAAATAAATAAATAAATATTGTCCAAACGAAGGACGTATTCCAAAAATTTAAACAGAAACTATTAGGGTAGAAACAATTTTCGACATTAAAAAGAGAAAATCATTGCATTAAACTACCTTACAAAGTTTAAATTTTCATAATGACTGAGTGCCTTTTTAAATTCAGTGTCTCCAATAAAGAATTTTAAGAAAGTGATACGGGTTAAACTTTTCGTATAGGTATTGTACTATTTACATCTTCAAAATTTATGCCAACTTTTTTTTCCGATCAGGTTTCATTTCGGGAAGTATAATGTTGTTTACATGTTTTTCTAATTTTTAAAACTTCGTTTTTGCAGTAAAAAAAATAATAATAATTATAATAAAATTTTATGCAGTTATATTGTTAAATTTATGTATTTCATATTGATGCATGGATTACACAAATTTGCAAACAAATGTGCTTGTTTAGTTGTTAATTTTTATTAATTATTTAAATAATACATCTATTCAAAATCATAATTAGTTTTTAATTATCCTTCAGTTTTATTTGTTCATTTGTGCAGTTTTATTTCTCGTTGCTTGCCTTTTTAGAGTTCACTACTTAGAAATTTAAATCGGAACCATTATAAGATCACTCCTGTGTTTGTTGTCCGTCTGTCTATCTGTCACAATCATTTTGCTCGTAAACTATGGAAGTGGAAAAATTCAAATTAAGGGAAAGGAAAAAAAATTACTCTCGAATTTACAGATTATTGAACATTTGCAAATATATTTAATAGAAAACGTAGAGTGGCTAAATATTCCATTAAAAAAAAAATTCTCTTCGTATATCATGTGTGTATCGTGAGGAAATTCCCGCAACGCTGAACTAAAGAATACATCATTGTTTTTAATTTTGAGTACTATATTTTCAGAGGTATCGTGGAGAATGTATTACAAATTTTTGTCCACTTCCTCTATTTCCGTATCTACTGAAACTAAAATTATAAAAAAACTCATATTAGATCACAAAAAGTTCACATTACTTTAAACCTTGCAGGAAAACAATACAGATTATCTCAGATCACATTGTTTTTGAGTAAAGTGCATTTTTCTGTTGCACACAAATATCAATTTCAGGACATTCAGAAACTGTATTGAGGAGTGCTGGAGGTACATATTATATCAGAAGTATAAAGGTATTGTCAATAATGATTTTCTAAATAAATCCTTGGTGATTAGCCGAGATATTATTCCTCAAATTTACGGATTGTTTAAACATACATATTTACAAGAGTGGAGTACCATAGGATTATAAACACTAGATAACAACTTACAGACATATTTGCGTAATGCATTGCCCTGTAAAAGTATAAAAACAGCAAACATGAAATTCTTAGAAACAGACTCATTTAATAAAAATTAATCACATAAATGCTATGAAATTCGCGACTAGTTTTCATTTAGTGGTTATCTCAATACGCCTCTTGTGTCTTCAAAAATTATTTAAAAAACCTATCAAAAAAGGACCAAATTTGCGACCTCATTTTGAAGCGCGCGGAGCACAATGCCAAGTTCAAACTTTCAACAAATATTTTGTTTTAGGCGCACTGTAAAAAATACTACACTAAATTTTGTTTTTAAGAGATGCCAAATAAAATTTTAATATGTACATTTTTTTTATTATTTTTTTTCTGTCAATACCAAATTAAGTTCTTCGAGTTATTCTGAAAAGAAAAAAAATATTGGTATAAGATTGAAAAAAAGAGCAATACAGAATAGCAATATTTGACAATATATAAGTTTCACATATCTCTTGGAACTTTCATGATACATTCATTAATACTTTTCCAGTATACACAGCTGCACCCCCCCCCCTCCCCCTACGTTGCATAGTATTTTACGAAATCATATTAGTTTTAGCAACGATTTTTTTAATAATGCAGTTAATAATTAAGATATTTATTGTTCGGAACTTTCTGAGTATGAGAAATAAACGGACTTGACCGTTTATTTATTAATTTATTTTTCAATCTGAAAAATATTTTATCGCATATTTTTTTTAATAAAAGACGAATCAACATTGTATTAATTCTGTATTATATACATTGGTTGGATAGCAACACCTTACTCGTTTACTCACATATCAAATAGTAAAGCATAAGGCCAATTATCATAACAATAATGATAATAAAAAGAAGAATAGTAGTAATATAATCGTAATAATGTTAGCAATTCTGAAAAGCATTAAATGCTGAAATTTGAGACAATAGGCACACAAAGACATAAAATATTTAATAATTTATTAAATCTGTTTTTCGCTTTCAGCATTTGTTTAACTAATATTCGCGGTTTGTTTATATTTTGCTTCGATGTAACTTTACGTGTAGGTTTGAAATCGTTATTTTTCAACATAACATCGTTAAGGATTTTTCTATATTCAATAGTAGTTGAAAATAAATTATGCATTCAAATTGGTATGAAAATCCGAGCAAATATGAAAGCAGTTGCATGCAACAAAATATTGAAATTGTGGCATTGCGTGTTAAATGTACTTCTAAATTCTAAAACTCGAAAGAAACAAGAAATGCATTCCAATATTTTTGTCTTTAAACATATTAATTTTTAACAAAACAGTTCATGCGTTATGAATGCAAACATTTTAAATAAACTGCTTTTGAACTCATGATTATAAACTTCCATGCCTCCTTCTAAATGTATATTTTGCAGTTTGATAAAAATGACGGTCTGCTTTTGCTATGTTTACAGAAAACGTTCTCATAAATATTCGTTAACTATTTACAAGTGAAGAATATTAATATCGTCGTTAAAATGTATACTTTTGTTTCGAATAAAACTTTAGCAGAAATGAGTAATTTAGCATTATTTTGTTTTTAAGGTTGATACTAAGCATTATTTTGTTTTTAAGGTAAAAGGTCGCATATGATTTAAGCAGGGAAGAATAAACTATCACATTAAACTTGTTCAACGAATAAACATAAATGTAAAATTATATATATATTTTTTGCAATATTTTCTTTCTTTAAATGAACTTTAAACTCAAGCAATTACCGCTTTACAGCCCAGGGTTTATTTATGATATTTTTAAAATTCTAGTTATGGATTTAAATTAATAATCTCATAACAAAAAAAAATTGAAAAGCGACAAAAAACCTTTCTTTTTTGCATTAAAAATTTGATGATATATGGAAATTTAGAAAGTATATAATGAAATTGTATACTTATATTTTAAATTTTTATCGAGTTTTAGCTATTTTTAGACTTAAGGTATTGTTTAATTATGAATTCCTTTCATTACTTCAATGCACCATCAAGCAAATTTTCATGCTGTTTTTACTATGTGACGTCACATTAAAATTCTCCTGAATGGAAATTTTTCATAATGATGTGATTTTCAAATTTAAATGTATTTCTTATGTAATAATTTATTTATAGTATTTTTTTCTTTTGTAAGATCCCTAGCACATATATAATTTATTTTGGACGAATTTGGGATTACTTTTATTAAAGATATTTAATTACGACATAATATTCACCGTTAAAGGTTTTTCAATTCTAATAAATTAATTTTTTACTTTTTAAATAAGACAATATTTAATAGACATTTTGAATATGATGTAATTACCAACTTTATCATAGAATTTATGTCACATGAAATGACATAATCCATGATCATGTCACATGATCAATGTCAACCCATGACCAATGTCACATGAAATGACCTGCTTCCTGGTGAATGAATCATAAAAAAAGCTTTGATTTTTTTTCAAATTTTGGTAAAAAATATAATTTAATCATACAAATTTATTTGTTATAAATTGAAACAAACGAAAACTTCAAATTTTTTTTGAAAAATACCAAATGATTTCAACGAAAATTTGACAAAAAAAAAAAATTAATAATCCCCATAATTTTCCCTTCCTTATTCGTTTCCAAAAACATTAAGTAGTTTCGTTCTTATTATTACAAAAAGGCATTAAAATAAGAAAAATAATATTAGCTAATAATAAAAACTAAGTAAAATTTTAAACCTGCAACCTAAAACTTAGGAATTGCAACTTTTTTTTTTTTTTTTTTTTTTTTTTTTTAATTTGTACGTTGATAAGTTGAGGAAAAATCAATTGAAAAGCAGGTCACTCGAAAATTGGTGAATCCGATAACAGCTTTATATTTAAAAAAATATTTTTAAGCGTTTAATCTTTAAACAAATGTTTTACTACAATTATCTTTTTTCGGTAATGATAAAATATTTATTTACTATCTTTATTCTTTTTTTTCTGTATTTAACTTTTCTAATCACGGGCATCATTTAACTATTGTAAAACAATGTTGACTACAAAATTTCAACGAGAAAACCATTTTAAAGACAAATTTTAAACTTTAGTTCTAGAACATGTCGAGTTTTTTGCTCACCTGCTGTTTAATTTCTGATTATATTTTTCAAACTTTACAGAAGACTTAATAACCAAGAAACATTTTCCATCGTGCTTCAGAGAAAAAAATGCATGAACTTCGGGCCACAAAATATCCAAATTATTTTTGGAAGTTAGTTGTTCGTAAATCTGATACAAAATTTATTATTTTTTTTAATTAAGATTTTTTTAGGTATTTAATGTTTACAGAAATGTTTATAACAATTATCTATCTTCAGTAATCATTAATTGTTTAATTACTTTAACTTTTAATAATTTTACCTATTGCATTTATTTTTTCGAGTTATCACATCGTAAAATGTTTGATTTAGTAGTTTTTTGCTCACTTACTTTTTACTATTCTCATTATTTTTTTAACGTTACACAAGACTTAATAGTCAAGAAGCATTTTTTATCGTACATCAGAAATAAATTAAAAAAACCTAGCACTTCTGGCCACAAAATATCCAAATTATTTTTGGAAGTAAAAGCAATACGATTAATTTTGAAAGTAATCAGTATTGTTTAGAAGTAAGCATGTTTTATGTGTCTAAATGATTGAAGAGGTCTTGATGTCGGCACTGAGATTTGTACCTCTGGCTAATTCTTAATGTCACTTGTGCATGAACAGGTAATGCATGGCTCAGTTCAGCAAGAAGTTGAGAATTTACAACTCTGGCATGTCGACTTTTCTTCACTTTCGAGGATCGAAGTCATTTATAAAACATGCAGAAACATTAGTAATCACTCACTAACGTTTTTAAAAAATAGCTGAATACTTTTAAATTTATAAACGGAAATGGCAGTTCAATAGGATGCTTATAATTTGCCTTGTATTTGTTTAATGAGTAACGTTTTAAAATTAGCACTGTTTCACGTTTGTCAACCAAACATGGCTTTCTGTTTAAAAAAAATACACTTTTCAATTTCAACTTGAAACTGACGACAAAATAAAAAGAACATTTTTCGTTTTCCCTTTCTCTCTTTTTTACAAATAAAGGAAAATATCTCTATTTTTTTTTCTTTTGGCTTATTTACGTCTATAGAATTTAGGTAAATTGAAATGACCTGCCAACGTTTGATTTCTAGAATAAACAGCTACCTAATAGATAACGCGTGAAAAATGTTTTTAATTTTTCAAATTTTGATGAAAAATATGATTTAATCATCATAATATCTTCACTATAATAGGAAATAAAAGAAAATTTCCATTTAAACTTGAAAAAGCCGAAATAAGTTTAACGAAAATTTAAAAATTTGAAAAAAAAGATGAAATGTAATAATTCATATAGTTTCCTCTTTTCTTTCTTCTATCCACAAAAATTAAATAATTTAGCTATCATTATTACAAATAGCAGTAAAATATGAAAAATATAATATCTCGAAAACTAATTAAAATTTTAAACTTGCAACAATAAACTTAAAAATTGCAACTTTTTATTTTATTTTATTTTATTTTATTTTTGTACGCTTGTATGATGAAAAATTGGTCGCTCGAAAAATTAGTAAATATCATAGCAATTTTATTCCTTATTTTAAATTAAGATTTTTTAGGCATTTAATGTTTACAGAAATGTTTACAACAATCATCTTTCTTCGGTAATCATAAATTGTTTATTTACTTTACCTTTTATTATTTTTTACTATTGCATTTAATTTTTCTAGTTATCATATCCTAAAATGTTAGTTTTAGGAGTTTTTTGCTCACCTGTTGTTTACATTCTCATCTTATTTTTCTAAATTTACACAAGCCTGAATAGCCAAGAAGCATTTTCTCTCATACCTCAGAGAGTAAAAAAAATACTTGCATTTCTAGCCACAAAATATCCTAATTATTTTTGGAGGTGAAAGCGACACAAATTATTTTGAAAGTAATTGTTTAGAAGTAGAGCATGGCTGACGTGTCTCAATGATTGAAGAGGTCTTGATGTCGACACTGAGATTTGTAACTCTGTCTGATTCTTCCTGTCACTTGTGCATGAACACGTGATGGATGGCGCAGTTCAGCAAGAAGTTGAGAATTTACAACTCTGGCATGTTGAGTTTTCTTCACTTTCTAAGATAGAAATCATCTATTAAAGATGGAAAATCATTAGATAGGATTCACTAACTTTTTTAGAAAGCAGCAGAATACTTTTAAATTTCTAAATGTAAATGGGTGTTTAATGAAAAGTATGTATTACTTTTTTTTTAAGATATTGTTCTAAAATTAGCACTGTGTCAAATTTGTCAACGAAATATTTAAGTGTGCGCGTAGTTGTATCTACTGGTATATTAGGTATATAATTAAGTGTATGTTTACAGAAGTAACTATATTTTGTAATTTTAAATAGCATCTTTTTTGTGTGTATAGCTATCGTTTAATTCCCGAAATACAGCACTGATTACAAAAGTTTAACAAGAAAATTATTAAAAAAATTATAAACTTGTACTTTTAGAACATGTCCAGGTTTTTTTCTCGCTTTCATTACTCACCTGTTGTTTATCTTTTCGTTACATTTTTCTAATTTTACAGAGGACTGAATAGCCAAGAAACATTTGTTATCGTACCCCAGAGAGAGAAAAAAATTATTTGCATTTCTTGCCACAAAATATCCAAATTATTTTTTGAAGTGAAAGCAAAACGATTAATTTTCAAAGTCATCGGTATAGTTTAGATGTAGAGCATGGCAGATGTGTCTAAATGACTGAAGAGGTCTTGATGTCGACACTGAGATTTGTAACACTGGCTGATTCTTCCTGTCACATGTGCATGAACAGGTGATCGATGGCTCAGTTCAGCAAGAAGTTGAGAATTTACAACTCTGGCATGTCGAGTGTTCGTCCCTTTCTAAGACAGAAGTCATTTATAAAAGATGCAAAAGCATTAGATAAGACTCACTAGCATTTTTAGAAAACAGCTGAAAATTTTTAAATTTCTGAATGCAAATGTAGTTTAATGGGAACAATGTATTATGTTTATTTTTTGTTTAATGGATTTGTTTTGTATAGTTACAATTAGAAAAATATCTCAAACAGTAATTAAAATTTTAAACTTGCAAAAATAAACAAACGAAATGCAAATCCCTTTTTTTAACTTTGTAAGTTGAAAAGTTGGTGAAAAAATAGTGCAAAGTTGGTCGCTTTAAAAATTGATGAATCTGATGGAAGCTTAATTTTTTTAACGAGTTTATTAAAATATTTATTTTTTACACAATTTTTTTTACTACAATTATCTTTTTTCAGTAATCATAAACTATTACTTTACTTTTTCTTTTATTATTTTTTGCTATTGTATTTAATATTTTTACGCATGGAGATCGTTTAGCCACTATAAGACAATTTTGATTACAAAAGTCCAACGAGAAAACCATTTAAAAAACAAACTAGAAATTTTAATTTTAGAACATGTCGAGTTTTCTCTGGTTTTCATTGCTCACCTGCTGTTTAACTTATCATTGTATATATTTTTTTTAATTTTGCACAAGACTGAATAGCAGGGAAATGTTTTTATCGTAGCTGAGAGAAAAAAATATGCATGCACTTCTGGCCATAAAATATCCAAATTATTTTTGGAAATGAAAGCAGCACGATTATTTTTCAAAATAATCAGTATTGTTTAGAAGTAAAGCATGGTTGATGTGTCTAAATGATTAAAGAGGTCTTGATGTCGACACTGAGAATTGTAACTCTGGCTGATTCTTCCTGTTACTTGTGCATGAACACGTGATGGATGGCGCAGTTCAGCAAGAAGTTGAGAATTTACAACTCTGGCATGTCGACTTTTCTTCACTTTCTAAGATAGAAGTCATTTATAAAAGGTGCAAAAGCATTAGATAAGACTCACTAATATTTTTAGAAAACAACTGAATACTTTTTAAACTTCTAAATGTAAAGGGCTGTTTAATTGGAAGTATGAATAACGTCTGTTTTGGATAATGGATAATGTTTTAAAATTAGCACTTTTACAAATTTCTCAACAAAATATGTAATTGTGCATGTAATTGTAAAAATGTAACTTAATTATGTAATTGAGTGTAAGTTTACATAAATAACTATATTTAGAAATTTTTATATGGTATTTTTATGTGTATAGATACTGTTTAATTATCGTAAGACATGACTAATTACAAAATTTCTAAAAGACAAATTCTAAACTTTAGCTTTAGAGCATGTCGAGTTATTTGCTCACTTGCTGTTTACATTCTAATTACATTTCACTAACTTTACACCAGACTCAATAGCCAAGACACATTTTTTATCGTAGCTCATAGAGAAAAAAATATTTGTGTTCTGGCCACAAAATATCTAAATTATTTTTGGAAGTGAAAGCAACACGATTAATTTTCAAAGTGATTATTATCGTTTAGAAGTAGAGCATGGTTCATGTGTCCAAATGATTGAAGAGGTCTTGATGTCGACACTGAGATTTGTAACTCTGGCTGATTCTTCCTGTCACTTGTGCATGAACAGGTGATGGATGGCGCAGTTTAGCAAGAACTTGAGAATCTACAACTCTGGAATGTTGAGTTTTCTTCACTTTCTAAGATAAAAGTCATTTATAAAAGATGCAAAATCATTAAATAAGACACACTAAAATATTAAAATAATAAAATATATATATTAAAAAAAAAGGCTGAATAGTTTTAAAATTCTAAATGTAAATGGCCGTTTAATGGGAAACATGTATTACGTTTTTCATCTGTTTAATGGATAAAGTTTTAAAATTAGAACTGTTTCGTGTTTGTCAACAAACCCTAATACCCTCATAGCATGCATGGTCACAGTGACGTCCCAATGACGTCCCTGTGAGTCACTTTGGTCACATCACATCTGTGACCAAAATGCCACCACTCAGTGACGTCACATTGTGACTGTGATGTGACTTTCTTAAAAATCTTTAGAAATTTATAAATATCCTTCAAATCATGTTATTTACTTTAAAAAACATGTTTCTGGCAATTTAAATATCGTCGCTTTTGTCACAGTTTCGTCACAATGTTAATGTCAAATTAGTCACAAATGACACATTTTTCACAAATTTGTCATTTTGTGAAACGTCACAAAAGAGCTCTAAAACGGCAATAACGAATTCACATTTTAATCACTGTGACTTCACATCGACAATCGATGCCCTAATAGCATGCATGGTCACAGTGACGTCACTGTGAGTCACTTTGGTCACATCACATCTGTGACCAAAATGCCACCATTCAGTGACGTCGCATTGTGACTGAGATGTGACTTTCTTAAAATTCTTTAGAAATTTATAAATATCCTTCAAAACATGTTATTTACTTTAAAAAACATGTTTCTGGTAATTTAAATATCGTCGCTTTTGTCACAGTTTCGTCACAAAGTAAATGTCAAATTAGTCACAAATGACACATTTTTCACAAATATGTCACATTGTGACCACTTTGTGAAACGTCACAAAAGAGCTCTAAAACGGCCATAACGACTTCACATTTTAGTCACTGTGACTTCACATCGACGTCACGTGACGTCACATCAACAATCGATGGTCACAAAGTCACAATGTGACTTCACAACGACGTTGCAGTGACGTCACCATGCTTTACGGGAAATCATCGTTATGTTTATTACAATTACACTTTTCAATTTCAACTTCAAAAAGACGACAAAAAATATTTCGTTTCTCTCTCTCTCTCTCTCTCGCTATATATATATATATATATATATTACAATTTAAATTTTTTTCCCCAAAACTAACCTTTATACTATCTTAATTTTCCTATTATAATATTCCGTACTTACTTCAAATTATTAAATTAAAATTTTGTTTCTAGATCTAATCTGTTAATCTTTATGCAGGCGATATAAATTCTTAAATTGCCTTAAAAAACATTATTCTAGTATAATTTAAAAACAAGTAAATTTAAAAAGATGGCTCTAAATTAAAAAAATTCTTAATTAAACTTTATTCCTTAATATTCCAAATAAAACTGATTTCTTCTATGTTTTTATCAACCCTTTTTAAGAAAGTCTTATTAAATTTATTCCAAAACCATGCCTTTCAAAAAATATCATCATTTTATTTTATCTATTTATTTATTTTCCCTCCGTCAACCTTTGATAGTGTGCATATCAATAAATTCATTTCTTTTCTTTTTCTCTTAAAATTAATCATCTATAAAAATCGTCTGCGTAAGAAATTCTGAGTCGATTATAAATTGGTTAAATAATATTTTTTTTTAAATAAAATTATCGTCTGTGGAAAATAGTCTCTTAGCTGGACAAGAATTCTATTTACATAAAATAATGATGGTTTGAGGTTACAGAATGTTCTAGAATTTTCTTTTGAGATTTAATAGAGGAAGCTCGAGAGGTGGTAAGGGATGATGAGAAGGAGGATTCTTGGGTGCGCTCTTGCATGAGTACGACTTGATGTAGTAAAGCATGGAATATTTTTTGGATGTTTCGGTAAAATATCGTCTGCAACAGGAGCTTTTCCCTCTATTATAGCTACGGTTTAATAAAATGAACTTGCAGCAGCCAAGGAGTTATTATTTTGACCTTCTACATTTTTTTTTCTCGCTGGCCATGACTTCTGTGCGGAGCAAGGGAAACCTGGCGATGATGTTTCTGCCCCCCCCCCTAACTTCAAAATGTCACATATATATATATATTGTTTATTTATATCTATAGAAATTAGATGAATAGAAATGATTGACAATGTTTGATTTCTACAATAAATTGCTTTCTGATGAACAAATCGCGAAAAAAAATTTTTTTATTCGAATTTTGATGTAAAACAGGATTTAATCATTATAATATCTTCGCTATAAAATGAAATAAAAGAAAGTTTAAATTTCAACTCAAAAAAGAAACTCAAACGAAAATTTGAAAATTTTACAAAAAAGAAGAAATGTAATAATTCCTATAGTTTTCACTTTTCTTTCTTTATTCCACAGAAATTATGTAATTTAGCTATCATTATTACAAAATGGCATTAAAATTACAAAAAAAATAATAACATCTAGAAAACTAATTAAAACTTTGAACTTGTAACAATAGACTTAACAATTGCAACATTTTTTACTCAGTACGTTGAAAAGTTAGAAAAACAATCAAAAGAAAAGTTGGTCATTCGAAAATTTAGTCAATCTGATAGCAACACTATTCTTTTTTTTTTTTTTTTTTTTTTTTTTTTTTTTTTTTTTTATTACGAAGCTTTTTTTAGACGTTTAATTTTTACAGTAATGTTTACAATTATATTTTTTCAGTAATCAAAAATTCTTTATTTTTTTTCTTTTATTATTTTTTACTGTTGCATTTAATTTTTCCAAGAATTACAGTTTAACTACTGTAAGACAGTATTGATTAGGAAAGCTAACAAGAAAACTATTTAAAGACAAATTCTAAACTTTCAATTTAGAACATAATCGAGTTTTTTTCCTCACCTGCTGTGTCATTCTTATTACATTTTCCTAAATTTACACAAGACTGACTAACCAAGATACATATTTTAGCGTACCTGATAAAGAAAAAAAAGATACTTGCATTTCTGGCCACAAAATATCCAAAATATTTTTGGAAGTGAAAACAACACCATTAATTTTCAAAGTAATCAGTATTGTTTAGAAGTAGAGCATGGCAGATGTGTCTAAATGATTGAAGAGGTCTTGATGTCGACACTGAGATTTGTAACTCTGGCTGATTCTTCCTGTCACTTGTGCATAAACAGGTGATGGATGGCGGAGTTCAGCAATAAGTTGAGATTTTACAACTCTGGCATGTCGAGTTTTCTTCACTTTCTGTAATAGAAGTCATTTATAACAGATGCAAAAGCATTAGACAAGACTCTCTAACTTTTTTAGAAACAAGCTGAATACTTTTAATTTTTTTAATGTAACTGGCGGTTTAATGGGAAGTATGTATTACTTTTTTTTTTTTGATTAATGGATTTTGTTCTAAAATTAGAATTGTTTCAAATTTTTCAGCAAAGAATATAAGTATATATGTAATTGTATGTTAATTATGTAATTGCTTATAAGTATATTTTCTAAATTTAAATGACATCTTTTTATGCGTTTATCAGGATATAACTCTGATTTGAGTCAAAAGACCTCGAGCTATGAAATGTTCATGCACAATTAATGTAAATGTATGAATACATTTATAGAGATTTTGATCACAGATTTTACAATTTTATAACATTAAAAATATAATTTTTAAAAGCGATTTTTATCTTACCTAAGAGAAAAAGTAATACTTGCAGTTCTGGCCGGAAAATATCAAATTATCTTTAATAATATCTTACATATCACGCACAAATGAAAATATTTTAGGCGAAGTGAGAGTGGGGATAATTTTAAGCACAAGTTAAAATTTCAGTATAATTTCTCCAAATTTATCAATAAACGTATATTAATTTTAAAGAAATTTATATATTTTGATAAAGTTTCACCAGCACTTTTGCTAAACTATTAATCTTAATATATTAAGTAT
Organism: Maratus speculifer; assembly: GCA_964019185.1. Classification (NCBI taxonomy): domain Eukaryota; kingdom Metazoa; phylum Arthropoda; class Arachnida; order Araneae; family Salticidae; genus Maratus; species Maratus speculifer. The sequence goes on along the minus strand of OZ025289.1, from coordinate 114,773,802 downwards.
AATTCAATAATTAAATTTCATTACAAACTTTCATAATAAATAATCTATATATTACGACCACTGTTTAATAAATATAAATTATTAATTTATAAGTCTGTATAAATTTGTTTCAGTTAAAAAATAAATGTTTCAACATTTTTAGAGATGAATGAGATTGTCGCATTCATACCAACTGGAAATTGCTGTAAATATACTTATTCTGCTTAGATTCAATTATCCGTAATTTTAAGTCAGACATTTTTGTTTCTGATTTTTGAAATATTTACGAGTATGTTTTTAAAGTATAATTCTCAGTTATCCCGAATCAGAAAATCTACTTTTAAGATTCTGTTTATTCTTAATTGAACAATTTTAACTGCGTAATTGAATTGATATACATGCTTCACAGTTAAAACTAACGGTGACACATTGCACCTTTTAAGGGTGAAAGGCATGTCTCACTGAGGACATCCCTAAAGGAGCAAGAATGGCACCTTTATTTAGGGTGAAAAGATGGCACCCATAATCCAGACTGCCAATAATAAAAAAAAAAAAAAAAAATAATAATAATAATTTATAAACCGACTTTTGCCCTCGAATTATTCGAACCCACAACGTCTAATTGAAAGCTCAATATTGTAACCACTCGGCAATCGAACTCATGTTCAAAGTCTCCCTGAAATGTTCAAATGTCCTGAAATTCAAAGGTTGCTTTATATAAAAAAGCTCGCCAAAAGTTATCCATCTGAAGTTCTAAACGAAATTGGGAAAGCGCATAGAGGTGATAGCAATCGTAGGGAGAAATTGCTGTTTTAATCCACCAGTGACGGCCAGTTGAAGGGCAAGAGTACACATCACAGAGCATCCGCAAATGACTAAGGGGTGAAAATCTTCTACCGGTATGCATTGCGCGGCACCCTAATTAGCGTGATCACACAGTGAGATACACAAACGGCACCCCAAACACATTTTCAAGCCTGCGGGAGTCAAATGGTAACACATATTCACCCTGGGCGCGAAATACAACTGGTTTGTCACCTTTATTTTTAACACTGTTGAGTAACACTGTAAGATTAATTTTAGTGCTGAAGTCAATGCATCTAAGGTATAATGTTAGTCAGTATAACATTTTAATTAAACATTAAAATGTTTACTTGAAACATCGTTGTATCTGCAAAGACCTATATTTCGTAACGGAAAACTAATCAAATAATCCACAAAAATTACTCGAGTGTATTTCAAAATTTAGTGGTAGCGGAGTAAAGTTTGTTTATACAATTTTTTATTTAAATCTCAAAAATATAATGCTCTATCATGCATGGAGCATTTTCAAAAATATAGATTAAATACTAAAAATATAGATAGTTTTATTTATGAAAACTATAAGACAAATTAAATAAAATTACAATGAATTTTCTTCAATTGTATTTAGAAGTATCTTCAGGTTTTAAAGAGTTAAATAGAATTTTACTTTTTGATCACAAAATTGAATGATAATATTATAATTATGCGTAAAAATAAGAAATCTTCATATTAAACATATCCAATTTTATATATAACCTACAAGAATAACGATATTAAAATTTATATTAAAAAATGCATTACGGTTATTTACAGTTTTTAATTTATTGCTGAAACCTATATATATATATACCTGATATATATATATATATATATATATAAACATATCTAGAAATTTTCTGTTGGCTCCGACTGTTTCACTATTGCTTTTTTAATTTGATTCAGCAAATTATTTTGCTAAATGTAATCTACTTTTATTAGTAAACCGATTCATTACATTTTACATTACATTTCATTTAATTGTACTTAGAATTAGCGTAAGAATAAATAGAGTAAAATATTTAACTTTTTGGGTCACAGAATTAATTGATAGTTTTATAATTATGTGTAAAAATAATAAGTTTTCATATCAAATAAACCTATTTTATATATAATCTATAAGACTAGCATTTAAAAAATGTATAAAAAATGCATCATGGTAATTTATAATAGTTTATTTATTGATGAATATTTAACAGTGATTATTTACGTTGACGACATCGAGATTTCGTAAACGATACAATATAAATTTAAACGCAAATTTTGCTATAGAAATATTTTGGTGAAAAATATATGTATATATATATTAAGAAATTTTCCTTTAACTCCTTCACAGTGCTTTCTTAATATGATTCAGCAAATTATTTTGTATGAAAAGGACAATCGACTTAATTTTATCAGTACACGAATTAAAAAAAAATACAATGAATTTTATTAAATGTTATTTAAATGTACACAATTCATTTAGTAAACTAATTTATTATATTTTACACTAAATTTTCTTGAACGGTACTTAAAATTATGCCAGAATATAAAGAATTTGAGCGCATTTTATAATGCGTCACAAGATTAAATTATAGTATTTTATTTACGTTTAAAAATAATAAACTTTCATATTAAATCAGATCCGATTATATATATAATCTACAATAATAACGGTATTAAAATTTATTTTAAAAAAACATGAATTTCGCTTATTTACAGTTCTTAATTTATTGCTGAATCTTGAACAGTGATTATTTACTTTTTAAATCCTCGAGATTTCGCAAATGATATGACATAAATTTAACCGTGAATTTTGCTATAGAAATCTTTCGAGTGAAATTTCTTCATTTTTTAAAATGAAATTTTCTGCAATGACGTGTCATTAAAATCTGCACGCCGCACATAACTTGAATTCCATCTTAATGACAAAATTATTTCTCGCTTTCAAAACGGAAAAAGGAGTAAAAATATAAATTGCGAGCGCTAAGATCTTCAAAGTAAAATATTTAACTTAGAAATTCTAATCGTCTTAAAGCACGTGTTAATTTATTCTACAATAGCATCTTTAATTTAATGTAATATGTCGCTCGAGTTAAAGTAATTGCTCTGTTTTTCTTTTCTCCAAGTTCCTGGCTACGTCTAGATATATTCACTGTGCTAGGTGTAAAAGTGATGATATAATTAATTGTTTGTTCCACCATGAACAAAAGATTTCTGCGCTCTGCGTTTTAATAGCAGAAATTAAGAGAAAGCGTAATGCTTTACTTTGGGATATAAATTTCTTTATTGCTTCTACTTTCAACTCTCTCTCCCTCCAGGCTTTTAACTAATTACATAAGCAAGATATCAATATACTCTTTTACTGAAGTGTTTTTAAACAGTGCAAAATCATTCTTTGAGAATAAGTAATGACGTGGAAAAAAATTACTAAGTATTTCCGAACTTTAAACTTGTTAGCATACGATTTTAAAACATTAGAGACTGAAGGAAAAATAATTTTGTTAATTTTTGGGAGAAAGTTTAAATGAATGAAAAGATAAAAGTTTGTTTTAATTAATGAGGAAATCTTGAGTATTGGAAGCGAATCGTTAAAGAATACTTTTTAAAAAATTTTCATTAAAATGAAAATTTTCCCTCTTATTTAAAAATTTAAATCAATTATTGACACACGGAGCGAGAAAATGTTGGTATAAGAAGTTATATTTCTGATCATATAATCAATATAAAAATGTCTATTAAAATAGTGGTTAGGGATAATAATTACGATTTTTTTACCAACTTCATCCTAAACTGATTGGATTCATCTACAACTCCCTTTTCTTACATTTTTTCTTACGTAGTCTTAATTAATACTTATTATATAAATTAAGTTATTTGATGCATAATTATAATCTTATTTCAGTATAGTTCGAGTAGACAATGGAATCTTATTTCAGTAGAATTCTTACAAACGCATTAAGGTGTTCTTATATGAAAGATTAAATCATTTATTTACGCACACAGCACAAATCTCTTAATAAAAATAGTGGTAAGTGTTCATAATGACAAATGTTTTGTGCAATTTAATTTTCTTCTAATTGTATTCATCCGCAGGTCACCTTTTATAAAACAATTCTTATATTATTGTCTAAAGTGCATATTATATAAATTAAGTTACTGTAGACTCTCTATTGTCTGGTATCGAATTCGTTGGGTGCGGATTAATCGCGACTGTAAAAAAAAAAAAAAAAAAAAAAAAAAAAAAAAAAAAAAAAAAAAAAAAATCTCAGTTTTTCATACAATTTATTTTGATGATGGAAAATAGTAAAATGAAAATTAGTGAAACGTAGCATGGTTAATAAAACATGGTGGGCAATTTTATCAGGTAAAGACAATGAAATTCACACCTGAGATTTGGATAATACTGATTTGATGAAAAAAATCATAGAAGATTTGGGAACGTTGAACCACTATCAAAATGTGGAAAAGAAGAATCGATTCACAAAAATCAATCAAAAATCGATTAACGAAAAATTCGAAATTGGAATTTTACGAAGTTTTAATTAACGATGATATTGTGTCACTTACAACTTGTGGTTCAAAGAAAACAAGGAATTTAGAAAATCGAGCTGAAAATGATGAAAAAAAACCTTGTAATTTGCATAAAGTTAAGAAATGGTGACGCATTAGCACACATGAAACATTACGTAAGCATTACAAACACTAATCACTGAAAAAGACCCGCATGATAATATTAAGTCTATGGGATGTTATTTTTAAATACCTCTTTTAAATTTTAATATTTTGACATGATTTTTTTTACATAGAATAGCTGAGGACTATCTACAACAAGGCTAGTTTTAACTTTTTCAATTTTAGATTCAGATTATATATATATATACAGGGTGAGTCATAAATATCGAAACAATAGGCTATCTCCTTAAATATTGCCTCTAGACCCATACTTCCAATTGCAAAGTTTCACCAAAAAAGGTAAATTTTTTGATAAGATAAGTTGCAACTCCATGGGGGGTATATTTTAAAAAATACAAAAATTAAATTTTTATACGGCCCCCAGAGGATAAAACTTCCAATTAGAAAAATTTTCCTTATCCATTCCTGAATTGAACAAAAAAAATTCCATCTTGATATCTCCAAAACTCAGAGAGTTATGATAATTTTAATAAATCGTGAGGTTTCAAGGGATCAGACACAAATTGAAATGCGTGTAATTGAAGAAACAATGTTGCTGTATGTTGTCCAGAAAACATTTATTTTATTTATTTATTTACAGAGTTTGAATTTTGAATGTTTTGTGATGGTTAAACACATAATTTGTAAGCACTATCACATAATAAGCTTTCTTAATAATTTTTTTTTCAAAAAATGTAGAGTAAATTAAAATTGTCATAACTCAAAATATTATTTGTCGCATTGAATTTTTTTCTTTTAATTAAATGAAAATGTTTAATTTTCAATTTTGATTCAGCATTTTAAATAATATTTTTAAAAAATATAAGTATTTAAAATAGCAATTTAAAAAAAGATGCAATTTTTTGTGAACAAATAATATTTTTAAAAGTAAATTTTCTGAGGTGAAAACATCTTTCGGCATCTTTTTAAATTATTTTTTTTATTGAGGTGTTAAAAAACTATTGAATTGTTACCGTAACCAAGGGTTACTGACTTATGATGTAAGTTTAAAAATGAGAAATACTGAAATAAAAACATCTGATGAAGAAATGTGCATTTAGTTTTAAACAAAGATTGGCTCCTAACGTTTAAATGCTTTTTTAAAATAGGTGATTAACTAGGTGATTAACTTCTTCTTGTGTAGTTTCAATTTCAGATTTTGTTTAAGTTTTGCCATTTTCGCCTTCTTTAATTACTATTTAAATGAGTCAGCTTATTTAATCTTAATTTTTTTATCACGCCGACTTCAATTTTTTTCATTGTTTTATCCCTGTCAACTTCATATTTTTCTTGTTAAAATTGCCACTACACGATGCGTAAAAGATGTCTCTAATTACGGGCCTCCAAACTGGTAGACGGTAGGTATTGGGTTCGAACCCAATCGCAACCATCGGCCTAACCATTCGACGTTTTCCGTAGTTTTTTTCGAACCCTGGATTTCCAATTGCAGATAATTGGCCGGAATAAAAAAAATCAATTAAAAAAAACAATCCCCAACGTGTTAACTGCTGTAAGCGGACTCAAAGGCCGCTGCGCTTTTTTTTTTTTTTTTTTTTTTTTTTTCATTTTTTAGAGTTTAACATACAGTTTTCAATTCAAATACAAATACATTTTAAATTTTGTTTAACTTTCGAATCAGTTATCTTTTTAAAACAAGAACAGGTGTTTAATGAATCTTCGGCATATTTCATTTAAATGTTTTAAGTTGAAATTATTCAATTGAATTTCTTAAATGATGTTTGGTTCGAACGCATTAAACCTTGATCAATTAAATACACTTAGAATGAAATATTAGTGGGAGCTTAGCATAAAAAAAAAATACGCAACAGAAACGTTATACTCTTCGACTTTAACATTCGAATAAATATATTTTTTAATGCCGTTTGGAATAAATAAACTACTCGGATGTAGCAATCGGAGGACTCTAAAGATACGAAATTCCGTGGATTAGTACAAGATATCGCTGAAATCGTGTAAACTATACAAAATTCATTATGAAAACGCCATCCGAAAGATGATTGATACAAAAACGTAAACAAAACCAATTCATGTCAAGAAGTAACTGCATCTGACTTTTTATGGAAATTATTGCATTAGTTCTTAAAGTAGAGCTATTGCAGAAATCTTAACAAATTCAGTGTTGCAGCGCCTCTCGTGGAGCCATATACAACAAAATATAAGTAACATCAATTCATGTCAAGGAATAACTGAATCTGAAGATTGATGATATTCCTTGCATTCTGGAGATACAGCGATCGCGGAAATCGCACAAAAGCCTTTTCAGTAAGGTCACCTGTTAAGCAATTCATACCAAAAACTAATCAGCATCAATGTAGATCAAGAACTAAGTAAATATAATTTTTTATTAAATTTTGTGTATTAGTTTTTGAGATAGCGCGCTCACAAAATGTATATCATATACAGAGATACAGAAGCAGTGACTCACAGACAGACATTTTGTAAAAACATGTTTTTCGGTATCTCTGAGCCCTAAAACGTGTGAATCCGTCGAAAACCGGAATTCAAAATTTTCATGAATCCAATACTTTTTCTTGTAAAGATAGAAAAAAGTAAAAATATGTTTAAAACCACATAAATTTTGAAGCTGAATAGTAAAAACTAGATTTTTGAAAAAAATTCTAAGTAATTTTTTAAAATATATTTCCATTAACATTAAAATGTACAATAACATTAAAATATATTCCATATGATCCAGTTAATATAAGGGTCATTATCGCTATTACTATTTTTACTAAACTTATTACCTGTGGCAATAAGTTTTAAAGACACGGTTAATGAGAGTTTAATTAATATCACTTAATTTAATAACACTTTTAATAAGTTTTTAATAAGACGGTCCGGCCAATGGGTCGTGCCAATTACGAGCCTGACGCCAAGCTCGAGATATTGCAGACATCTAGCATATGTCAAGGAAGTTTAAAGCAAAAAGCTATATGCTTTTATTTTATATTTAAAAGTTAAAGCATTGTCTTGGGTCTACATTTAACAATGCGTAAATTAATGGTCGATCCCTAAATTGTATTTCAAATGAACTGATATCGCTGCACTCAGATGTATGCTAAAGTGGTGTAAGTCACGAATTTTGAAAAATTTTGGATTTTAATATCATCCAGGGATTTGCAGATATCGAGATGATTTTTTTTTTTTGTTCGATTCAGAAGAGGATAAGGAAAAATTTTCTAATTGAAAGTTTTATTCTCTGGGGGTCGTATAAAAATTTAATTTTCGTATTTTTTAAAATAGACCCCCCATGGAGTTGCAACTTATCTTACCAAAAAATTTACCTTTTTTGATGAAACTTTGCAATTGGAAGTATGGGTCTAGGGGCAATATTTAAGGAGATAGCCTATTGTTTCGATATTTATGACTCACCCTGTATATATATATATTAAATTTTAGAGCCGGTTGTGAAATAGAAACTATCCTAATATTAAAAAATATATATATCCAAAATTTTATTATCAATATAAAAAAATTATTAATATAAAAATTATCAATTTCTTATTATCAATATAAAAAAGCCTCAATTAAAATAGTAATTAGTGATAATAAATAGATACTTTTTACAAAATTTCAACCTTTTCATATGTAGATCCCTTTTTATAAAACAACTAGCATCCTTCGCGACCTACGCTGGTCGGACTCAGTATTTTCCTACATTTTTTTTTTTTTTTTTTTTTTTTTTTTTTACATTATAGCAAAATGAAACTTGTTTAATTTTTAAAAATATGTAATTTTAAAGGCACCATGTAGGAAGTGTTTTGAAATTGTTTTACGTATTTTATTTTATAACGTTCTATGTTGCGTATTTTTTACAATGTGTTGTTAAATTGGTGACAAAGTGATTGCAGTACAACACTATTCCAATAAAGTATTTTTGTCAACAAAATTTCCAATACTATTTCGACACAATTACCAACACTATTTTTAGAACACATTTCTAGACAACAACGCTTTTTCAACATATTACGAAAACAATCACAATACAAAATAGCGTTTTGTATGGGAAATTTTCTAATTTACAACATATTAATGTGTTGTAAATTTGGGTGACAAAAAGTGTTGTAAATTGTGTTTATTTTTGTGTGTTAAGAATTCGCAATCTATGTACACTGAAAAAAAAATTCCATTAAATTTACGACAAAAACTCGCGATCAATTTTTGGGCAAAAATTGCAATAAATTAGCTGTATTACTTTCTTCTATCTTCAATAGAAGAAAGTATTGTAATCGAAATATTTTTCGACTTCCGGTTTTCGACGGATTTACACGTTTCAGGAATCAGAGATTCCAAAAAACATGTTTTTACAAAATGTCTGTCTGTCCGTGTGTCTCTGTGTGTGTATGTCGCCATTCTACCATCAAAAAGTGTATGAAGTTATGCATAGAATTGAACCAAATTTTTTGTGAATGCTTTTGGCTGTGGCAAGCTGGTCCTCCTTCAGTTTTGAAATATTCCGCCGGAAAGGGCGCTGCAATTGCGATTTTTGTGCCATTTTCAATATTGTACCGACCAAAAGTATAACAAGTTATGTATCGAATTGAACCAAATTTTTTGTGTATGTGTATGACTATGACTATTTGGTCCTCCCTGAATTTGAAAAAAATCTGTCAGAAGGGGGCGCTGCAATCGTGATTTTTATGCCATTTTCAATATTGTATAGACCAAAAATATATGAAGTTATGCATCGAATTTAACCAAAATTTTTGTGTAAGTGTATGACTATGGATAATTGGTCCTCCCTGAATTTGAAAATAATCCGCCAAAAGGGGGCGCTGCAATCGTGATTTTTATGCCATTTTCAATATTGTACCGACCAAAAATATATGAATTTATGCATCGAATTGAACCAAATTTTTTGTGTATGTGTATGATTATGGCTAGTTGGTCCTTCCTGAATTTTGAAAAAATCCGTCGGAAGGGGGCACTGCAATCGTGATTTTTGTGCCATTTTCAATATTGTACCGACCAAAAGTAACATGAAGTTATGCATCGAATTGAACGAATTTTTTTTTCAATTATTTTTTGGTAAGGCAAGTAGGTCCTTCCTGAATTAGAAAAAAAATCTGCCTATCCTTTTATTGTCCATCGGCTCGTGCAGAGACAGAAATTTCCTTTTTACTCCGATTAATTGATTGAAGCAAAAAGTTAAGATGAAATTTAAAGTTGGTATGGTATTGAATTAAAATTATTAAAGCATTAAAATGAGTAACTATTTTTTTAATATTAAAATGTACGTATGAGATAGAAGAAAGTTTTGGGATTGGCACATACAAATAGTTTTTTTATTACATCTACTTTTACTGAAATTTTATCGGAAAAAACTGCAGGTAATATATCTGCGCCGTAAATTGAACGGATTTTTTTTTAATTGTATGTTTATATCGTATGTGTTAATATCATAAGCTCATTTTCAGATTTTTTTGTAAAAAAAAGAGTGCGTGTTATAGAAAGAATGTACCTGAAAACAGAAAACTACATTTGTCTAAAATAGTCTAAAATTGTATCTGCGAGTAATACGCCGGATTTTATTGTAAGTAAAAGTTTATTTGAAAACATTTTATCATTATTATTTTTTTTTCATTATTTTGCAATTTAATGTTAATATAGTCTTTAATGAAGTTGTATATACGTAACATACCATGTAAAATGAACGCCGGATTTTATTGTAAGTAAAAGTTTATTTGAAAACATTTTATCATTATTATTTTTTTTTTCATTATTTTGCAATTTAATGTTAATATAGTCTTTAATGAAGTTGTATATACGTAACATACCATGTAAAATGAATAATATATAAATTGTGTTATTTGATGAAGGGTTTATATCAATCTTATTCCAGTTGAGTTCAATTGAAATACGTTTTTAAACTTGATGATTACTTTATAATGTTGATTCTCAATTTGCTTTCTTATTAATAAAAAAAATTGTAATATCATTACAAAACTCATTACAAAAAATATTCAGTATTTTTCTTTTCCTTACTAAGTTTACTTAATATGTATTAAATACTTTAAATACTAATGCGTTTCATTTATTCTGTATTCTACATTTTTTGTATAATACTTTTCAGATGCAAATAATTAAAAAAAAATACAACAGTATTTAAACGTTTCATTAAAGAGACTTTTTTTACTGAATGGATTTTCATGATTAAATCATTGTTAGTTAATATCGATAACAGCATTTAGTGAAGATCGATATCATTGAAACATCATGTAGAAGAGCATATTTCATAAATTTAATCAGTAATTCTCTTTTATTCAGTATACTTTTTATCCCGCACATAATTAAATTTATTTATATATTAAATACTTCAAAATTTAATATATTTCATTTATTCTCTGTCTGTCTGTTTGTATTACAATTTTAGATTTGGTATAATTTTTGCAAAAGTTACAACAATATATATAAAAGAAATACAGTTTATAGAAAATTTCATTATATATACATTATATACACATTTCTGTATTCGAAAAGTTAAAAAAAATCACACATAAATATAATATAAAGCTTGTTGCGATTACATCCCCTTATCTCATTGTCCTCGTTAGTGATAAAATCGACAAAATCCAATGGATAAAAAAATGTGCTACGTATGAAATACCTATTTTTTAAATCAAATAATGTTTAAAGAGTCTATATTGACATGACAACGCGTAAGATTTTTGTAAGAAATCATGAAAATCTCAGGGATATTGGACAGCATAAAGAGAAAAACAGTTCTTTCCCGATCCTACTTGGCTAACAAAGGTTGCCATACCAACTTTGCCCAGGCAAAGTTCAAAAATCGTTGTACCATGCAATAATCCAAATGAAAGTGAAATTAGAAAACCTTTTGAAATCAATGCACGTGAGAATAGGTACTATAATTTATCCAATAACACACGAAATATCTTCTATAACAATATAGAGCTCTAAAGCTGTATCTGTTTGCAGTATTTTAGTTTTTCCTCGTGTGAAGATGACAACATATTCAAATTTTTGATTCGGTTAAATTTTATTTTATTAGAAATATTCAATAATATTCATTCGATGGTGATCGTGCATCGTTGGATCCACATCACTGGCTAAGGTTTAAGAAATTCTCGCTCGCGGAGGAAATATTTATCTTTGAACTTTAAGTCATTTCGCCATCATATTTTCCTAAAGACGCTGCAGAAGACAGCTCGAAACGTTGATTTTATGTTTTATTTATTTTTTATTATACATGTTCAAATTAAATTTCATTTTTTTTGTACCAACGAGCAAGCTTATGTGTTCTTAAAAAATACATTCTTAGTCATATTTAAAGGTTTTATTGAAAACATATATTTTAACTGAATGGTACACTGCTAGTTATTATTTTTAATATAATATGGTAGATGAATTTATTGTTCTATTTATTCTGCGGTCAATTCTTTCGTATGTCTCTATAATATATTGTGTATCCCTGAAATATAAATTCTATACATATGATATTCTACAGCAAGCACCATATATTAAACCTCAGTGATATGTATAAATTTCAGTACGTTTAAAATTGTGTAATGTATTAAAATACATCGCGCACGATTTTAGACAGTAATGTAAGGGTCCTTTTTAAGAATATACCTGTAAATGAACTATAAATGCTAAATACTCACATGCCTTATTGATATCAAGTTACATCTATAAATTTCGGCACAATTTTACTGTATTTACGAGAGCTAGAGAACAATGCAAAAGGCGGACAGACAAACCGAAATCATAAACATTTTTCAACTATTTTGAAAAGTCTGAAAAAAGTCGTATAAATATTCTAAGAAGCATTTTACTTTAAATTCAGTTTATTTCCATTCTTCTGTTTTATTTTAAGAAATATATACTCAATATAATATTCTGATGAAACATTGTTTCTTTGAAATTTAAATTTTCAGAAATTATACATCACAGATATAATTACTTTATAAAAATATTTACAGCCAGCATAATTTATTTGCTACAAGTTCTAGATTTTATTCTGGTAATTGATTTTACAATAGTGAGCGTTCATAATGTTTTATACTGCGTTGTCATTATACTTTGTGTTCATTGTTTATTAGTTAGAATTTAAAATTTTATTATAATTCATATTTTGATGCATCTTCCGTCTCGGGAAAACCAATTTCATTGGTTAATATTTGTTTAATAAAATAACATTTTACGAAATTCGGGCTCTTTTATGTTTGTCAAATCAACAGAATTAGATAAACACACATTCAAACACATTTTGTTTAACAATTATTTTCGTCCGTATAAGCATAACAAAAGGAAGCAGAATATTTCAATTGCCAGAGAGAAAATAGCATGAAAAATCATATCACAATAACGCATCTAATTAAATTTAAAGCATTAGGACAAAACTGTATTTGGGAAATTGCAGTAAGAATATTTATTATCACTAACAATAGATTCTTTCAAAATATTATTATTTTATTTTCTCTTACGTTAAACTGCAGAACTTGGTTTCAATTCTCTGATAAAGAAAAATTTCATTCAAGAATGCTTTTTTTTTATAAAAATGCAATTATCATTCTTTGAAAGTGATGAGATAACAGAATTTAAAAATCTCTCTTAGTTCAGCAGAAAATATTTTATTATAAGTACGCTTGAAAATTAAGCTTGGAACTTGAGATTAGAAGTAATTCGGTAAAGCAAGTAAATTTAATATTATTTTATCTGCTGAATATTTTAGATTTTTATCTAACGAAATTATCTTTTGAAGTTTCATTTCGGTAATAAACGATTAAAAAAATTATTATTCACTAGCAACAGCGTATATGCCCATATATAGATGCTACTTTTCGTTTTCTTTCAAGAATTAATCGCCATGTAATATTAATAAACGTTATTTCAACGTGAAAATGTATTTATAAAAATGTGTTTTGTCTCTGTATCGTAAGTATGGGTATTTGATATTTCTTGATTGTAATACCAGTTTTAAAAATTCCAAAATTGTGCTTTCTTTTCAAGATAAATAAATATATTTTGAACCAGAATTTTTTTTTTTTAAATGTTTCTTGTTTCTTTGGTATTTCATTAATTCTTGGGTCACTAGCAACAGCGTCTTTGACTATCCATTAAAGCTACTTTTCGTTTTCTTTCGTTTTAAGAATTAATCTCCATGTAATATCAATAAACGTTATTTCAACGTGAAAATGTATTTATAAAAACGTGTGTTGTTTCTATATCGTAATTATGTGTATTTGATATTCTTGATTGTAACATCGGTTTTAAAAATTGCAACATTGTGCCTTTTTCTCAAACCAAAATATATATTTTTTGAGATAGAAAATTTATTTTCAATACTGTCTCTTGTTTCTTTCGTATTTCATTGATTCTAGTGCCACTAGCAATAGCGTATGTGTCTATACATGAATGCCCCTTTCGTTTTCTTTTAAGAATTAATGTTCATGTAATACCAATAAACGTTCCTTCAACTAAAAAATGTATTTATGAAAATGAGTGCTGTTTCTATGTTGAAATTATGTGAATTTAGTATATCTTGTAATATCGGTTAAAAAAATCCAACTTTGAGCCTATTTTTCAAGACAAATAAATATTTTTTGAAATATTAAATTTATTTCTAAAAGTGTGTCTCGTTTCATTGGTATTTCATCTAAGATTCACTAGCAACAGCGTGTATGCCTATACATAGATGCCACTTTTCTTTTTCTTTCAAGAATTAATCTCCATATAATATCAATAAATGTTATTTCAACGTGAAAATGTATTTATAAAAGTACGTGCTGTTTCTGTATTGTAATTATGTTTACTTCATATTTCTTGATTGTAACATCGGTTTTAAAAATTCCAACATTGTCCCTTTTTCTCAAGACAAATAAACATATTCTGAGCCAGAAAATTTACTTAAAAAATATGACTTGTTTCTTTGGTATTTAATTGATTCTAAGATTCTCTAGCCACAGCGCATATTGCCTATATATAGATGTACCTTATATTTTCTTTGAAGAATTCATTTTCATGTAATACCAATAAACCTCCTTTTAACTAGAAAATGTAGATATAAAAATGTGTGATGTTCCTGTATCGTGATTATGTATATTTGATATTCTTGATTGCAATATCAGTTTTAAAAATTCCAACATCGTGCCTTTTTTAAGACAAGTAAATATATTTTCAGCCAGAAAATTTATTTTTAAAAATATGTCTTATTCCATTTGTATTTCATTGTTTGTCTTATTGTTTCACTTACAAGAACGTATATGCCAATACATCGGTACACCCTTTCGCTTTTTTCCAAGTATTAATCTTCATGTATTAACAATAAACCTTCTTTACACTAGAAAATATATTTTAAAAATGTGTGTTGGTTCTGTATCGTAATTATGCGTGTTTGATATTTCTTTAATGCAATATTAAACCAAACAAATAAGACACATTTTTAAAAATAAATTTTCTCGCTGAAAATAATTATTTATCTTGAATAAAAAAGACAGAATTTTGGAATTTTTAAAACCGATATTATAAACAAGAAATATCTAATTCACTTAATTGCGATACAGAAACAACACATTTTTATAAATGCATTTTATAATTTAAAGAACATTCGTTGGTATGACATGAAGATTAATTCTTGAAGGAAAACGAAAAGGTGTACCTATGTACAGACATACGCGTTGTTGCTAGTGACGCTAGAATTAAAGAAATACCGAAGAAACAAGAGCCAATTTTCAAAATAAATTTTCTATCTCAAAATATATATATATTTGGCTTGAGAAAAAGGCACAATGTTGGAATTTTTAAAACCGTATTAATTAATAAAACTTTTCTGATAATCCAAATCGATAAAGTGTTACGCCCAACTTTCATACGTCTGATACGTAAGTAATATAACCCTGGTGAATATATATATGTAATATACTGTATTATTCATTTTATGTATGAATGTCATATAACGCACACAACAAATAAATAACAGTTAATTTTTATTCAAATATTTCTTATAATACTTTTCTTATTTTATCCAAGAGAACCATTTATCCATACGTATTTAAAATTTGCCACTTATTTTAGACAAGAACGAGCTACATATATAGTATTTTAAATGAAATAAAAGAAAGGTTAAAAAATTCTTGGTTTCAATAAAACATTAAAATTTTTTAAAAAATCGAAACTATTGCATAAGGAATAATTTAATGTAATTTGTATACATGCGTCATAGCTTAAAACACAAATACATATAAATACTTCGACATTTAAAATTTCATTTTGACATGCATTTTGAAAATATTAAGTAATAATAGTTTAAAAACATGTATTTAAAAACATGTAACATATAATTTAAAGAACATGTGTATATGCCTATAGTGTAGATGCACGCTTTCGTTTTCTTTCAAGAATTATTCTTAATGTAATACCTATAAACGTTTTTTCAACTGGAAAATGTATTTATAAGAAGGTTCGTTCTTTCAGTATTGTAATTATGTGTATTTGAATTTTTTTTTATTGTAATATCGGTTTTAAAAATTCCAACATTGTTTCTTTTTTTTAACTAGAAAAGAAATATGCTTTGCGCCAGAAATTTTATTTTTTTAAAATGTGTCTTATTTATTTCGTATTTCTTTGATTTTAAGATTATCTTGCTTATTTTGTTATTATTATTCGATTAAACAAAAACCGAACATTGAGAGATATGCATGCATGTATCGTGGCTTTTCCTGTGAAAAGAAGTATGCGTTCTTGCTCTTCTTTCAGCTTAATCGAAATATCGAGAGATGTGTATGTAAGTTTAAACACAATAACATTGCAACGTCACTTTTTATAGAAATAAAGTTACTCGTAAGAAATGGCTTCATTTATCACATAAAAATATCTTCGTAATAATTTTTTAAACTATTATTACTTAATATTTTCAAAATGCATGTCAAAATGAAATTTTAAATGTCGAAGTATTTATATGTATTTGTGTTTTAAGCTATGACGCATGTATACAAATTACATTAAATTATTCCTTATGCAATAGTTTCGATTTTTTTAAAAATTTTAATGTTTTATTGAAACCAAGAATTTTTTAACCTTTCTTTTATTTCATTTAAAATACTATATATGTAGCTCGTTCTTGTCTAAAATAAGTGGCAAATTTTAAATACGTATGGATAAATGGTTCTCTTGGATAAAATAAGAAAAGTATTATAAGAAATATTTGAATAAAAATTAACTGTTATTTATTTGTTGTGTGCGTTATATGACATTCATACATAAAATGAATAATACAGTATATTACATATATATATTCACCAGGGTTATATTACTTACGTATCAGACGTATGAAAGTTGGGCGTAACACTTTATCGATTTGGATTATCAGAAAAGTTTTATTAATTAATACCTTTAATATTATTCATGTATTACATAAATTATGCCAGGGAAAACATTTAATACACACATAGGAAATAAAATCATTTTTATCTGATATTTGGTATTACTGCTCCCTCATGCAGACTGTTTAAAAAGAAAAATGAAATATTTTCTGTTCACACTTAAAATACTATATATGTAGCTCGATCTTGTCCAAAATAAATGGCATAATTTAAATACGGATCAATGGTGCTTTTGGATAAAATAAGAAAAGTATTATGAGAAAAATTTGAATAAAAATGCATTGTTATTTATTTGTTGTGTACTTTATGTGATATTTATATATAAAATGAATAATACAATATATTGTACATATATATATATATTCAGAAGGGTTACTTTGTTTACGTATCAGACATATGAATTAATATAAGTTTAGATTAGCATTTTATAGATTTAAATATGCTCTAAATTTCGAAAATGTGTAACACATTTACAATATTTAATATTTGTAAAATGACATTGAAAATTGTTTGTCATCTACACTGCAGAAAAAAAAAAAATCTGTAATTTACAAATGTAAAGTTGCAAAAATCTGTATGCTTAATATTTTTTAAAAGTACACTGCACAAAAAAATTAATCTACAAAACTAATTTTTGCAATGCTAAAGAAATCTATACTTAAAAAAATGAATTTACTAAATTTACATTAATGTTAGTAAAATTTAATATATCACACATGTTTCTGGATGCACAAAAAGTTCTAGGCATCCCAATTTTCAGAAAATTTGTTAGTAACATTACTGATTTTTTAAAATTTACAATGCAATGTGTATATCTTACATGATTTTTTGTTGTTAGTGTTATATAAAATGCACATAGTGTAACATACACTTTTATTTAATATTTGATGTTATTGCTGCCTCAAAAAATACTTCTTTTATTTCCTTTTAAAATACTATACATGTAGCCCGTTCCTGTTCAAAATAAATGGCAGAGTTTAAGTATGTATGGATAAATGGTTTTCTTTGAAAAAATAAGAAAAAAGTGTTACAAGAAGAATTTGAATAAAAATGCACTGATACGTATTTGTTGTGTACTTTGTATGTCATTCAAATATAAAATGAACAATGCAGTATACTGAATATACATATATACATTTTCAACAAAGTTATTTTCTTTACGTATGAGGCGTTTGAACTAATATAATTTGGACTTAACTCTTTATTGATAGAAATATATTCTTAAGTTCGAAAAGTGTAAACGTTTACACATTCTAATGCATAACTGTAACATGACAGTAAAAGATGTCTGTCGTCTACACTGTAAAAAAAGCAATCTGTACTTCTAGAAATGTGAAGTTACAGAAATCTCTATGTTTACCAAAATTATTTCTATCTATAATTATATAACATAACTATACATAAACAATATTAATTAACAAAATTAATTTTTGTAAAGCAACAAATATATGCTGCTTTACAAATGAATATATTAAAAGTACTACTATCTTACTAAAATTTTATCTGTAACACAGAGTGCAGTTATAGAAAACGTTCGAGGCATACCAATTTCCTAAAAATTTCTTAGTAACCTTGCTGTTTTTTTTTTATTATTTACAAAGCAAGCGTGTATGTGTTACAAGAAACTTTATCTGATATTTGATATTTCTACTATTTAATACAAACCGTATAAAAAGGAAAATGAAGTTTCTTATTTTCATATTTAAAATACTATATATGTAGTTGTTGTAGTTCTTGTTCAAAGTAAATGGCAAAGTATGGGTAAAAGGCTCTCTTGCATAAAAGAAGAAAAATCATTACATAAAAATTAATAAAAATACACTGATATTTCTCGGTTGTGTGCTTTGTATGGCATTCATATATAAAATGAACGATTCAGTATATTGCGTACATACAGGGTGATTATCAAAAAACTATCCCGACATTTGGGGCCCTAACTATCATACCATTCACAGAAACTGAATGAAATTTTAGCAAAAGATATTTTGAGCTATGCGCTCAAGAATGATATGGAAAACAACAGTGTCACTTAAACAGTTATAGTTACAGTAAAAAAAAAATAAAAAAAAATCAAATGGCAACACCCAGTTTTTTGTATAGGAATGGGATCTACATTGTGAAAAACCCTATATAGCGTGGGAACGGCAACTGTAGCATACAAATCAGCGGCAGTAGATAGGCTAAAAGTGTGAACAACCGATAAGGACAGAGAAGCAGCATAAAATAAAGCATTTTATTGGGTTTCAAAAATTTTCCACATAACCTCCTTCACACACGATGAGACTTTGCATGCGACAGATGATGGATAGCACTACAGTACGTACCATGGCAATAAGAATGTCTTGAATCGCAGTCCTGATGGCATTTTTCAAATCAGATGCAGTTTGAGGACGAAACTGATGCACTTTGGATGTCAGATATAACCACAGACAGAAATCCATTGGTGTCCGATTAGGAGACCTTCGTGGCCACGGAAAAGGGAATTGATGGGAAATAACTCTGTCATCAAACTGTTGATTTAAGACACGTTTGGCAGAAGACTCGATATCTGGAGGAGCGCCATCTTGCATCCACAAAACTTCAGGTATAACATTTTGCCGTTGCAATGCGGGAATCGCGTAACGAGTTAACAGGTTCAGATAGCGATCACTCATTACTGTACACGTTTGCAGATTACCGGCAATAACCTCTTCAAAAAAGTAAAGGCCGTAGATGAACATACTCGTTATACCACACCACACAGTCACTTTTTCCTCGTGTAATCGTCTCAAGAACACAATGCGGATTATTCTCTGCCCTGTGCACACAATTTTTTGAACGTTACCACTCAACGAAAATGCGCCTCATCTGTCGATAGAATGCGTAAAGGCCAGCTGTTATCTTCATCGTACCGGATAAGGAATTGATTTGCAAAATCCAGCCGTAATTGATAGTCTCCTGCTTCCAACATCTGGACACGCTGGACTCGATACGGATAGTCTCCTGCTTCCAACATCTGGAAACGCTGGACTGGATACGGAAACATGTTTAGAACAGAACGCATAATCTTGCGTACAGTTGAATTCGGCATATTCAGAACGCGTGAAACACCGCGTGCAATTGCGGGAGGAACTGTGATTATCGTTTGATGAACTTCTGTACCAGTTTCCACAGGAATGGATAGTCGTTCAGACTGAGGTCGATCGCACGCGCAACCAGCTTTTTTTCAAATTTATGAATCAAGTCCCGTACAGCTTTGACAGTGCACGGGCCTCGTGGTAATCCATGTTTGCAGGGGTAAACACGCAATGTCTCTGCGGCATTTTGTCCATTCAGATAATAAATCTTTACGATTTCCACACATTTTTCCCTGAAAGCGGCATCTTGTTCGGAATGACTGAAGGCAACATACGCGGCTCGCATTTTACAGTGCCTTTTCTTTCACCTAGCGTGACGGCGTCAAGCATGACTCTGTTTTACGCAGAACCCAAAATTTGTGTTTCTCGATTTCTTCTTCTCGTTTTGTGAAGAAGTAATCAGGCTGGGATATCAGCCGAAGAAATGGTGTGACGTGTGACACAAATGAAACGAACATTAATGCTGTGGAGCACGATCCAGACTTTTTTATATTTACTTGCCTGGCTCCGGTGATTTTTATGCTACAGTTGCCATTCTAACGCTATTTAGTGTTTTTCACAATGGAGATCACATTCCAATACAAAAAAATTGCTGTTGCCATTTGATTTTTTCGAAATTTTTTCACTGTTACCGTAACTGTTTGAGTGAAACTGTTGTTTTCCATATCATTCTTGAGCGCATATATCGAAATACCTTTTGTCAAAATTTCATTCAGTTTCAGTGAATGGTATGATAGTTAGGGGACCAAATGTCGGTATAGTTTTTTTATAATCACCCTGTATGCACGCAATATACTGAATCGTTCATTTTATAAATGAATGTCATACAAAGCACACAACCAAGAAATATCAGAGTATTTTTATTAATTTTCTAATTAATGCATTTTCTTCTTTTATGCAAAAGAGCCGTTAATCCATACTTTGTCATTTACTTTGAACAAGCTTTTATAATCACCCTGTATATAAAGCAGGGTTATTTTGTTTACGTATCAGACCTATGAACTAATATAATTTGGGCATAAATTTATATTGATAAAAGTAATGCTTAAGTTTAAATGTGTGCTTAAAATGCGTAAAATGTTTACTTCTGATAATGCCATATTTATGAAATGACTTTAAATAATGTCTGTTTTCTATACTGTATATATATATAAATGTGCAACTTTACAAATGTAAAGTTGCAAAAATAAGAATTATGCTTACTAAAATTTTACCTGTACACTGTTCAATAAATAAATAAAAAAAATAATGTTAATTTACAAAAGTAAATTTAGTAAATTAATATAATATATAAAAATCTGCAATTTTACAAATATAAAGTTGGAAAAATTAATTTACAAAAGTAAATTTTGTAAAGGTAAATATATTGGTAGCTTTACAAATAAATCTACTAAAATTACAGTAATCTTACTAAAATTTTGTCTGTAACACAAAATTGCCCTAATTTCCCAAGACTTTCTTTGTAATCTTGCTGATTTCTTGATTTAAAGTGTATATCTTGCATGGATTTCGTTGTTAGTGTTACATAAAATGTATATATTGTTACATGCATTTTATTCTAGTATTTCATATTTCTGCTACCTCATGCAAACAACATAAAAAGGAAAATGAAGTTTCTTATTTTCATATTTAAAATACTATATATGTAGATCGTTCCTGTTCAATGTAAATGACAAAGTTTGAGAATGTATGGATCAATGGTTCTGATCCATGGTCCCTCTCAGATAAAATAAATGAAAGTTTTCTGAGAAACATTTCATTAAAAATGCACTGAAATTTCTTTATGTGCGCTTTGTATGACATCCATATATAAAATGAACAATGCAGTATATTGCACAGATATATTTAGCCTTTTTTATTTCTTCACGTATCAGATCTATGAACTAATATAAGTTGGGCGTAACACTTTATTGATACAAGTGCATTTAAAAGTGCAAACTGTGGAACACATTTACAAATTTGTGAAATGACATTAAAAGGTGTCTGTGTTCTACACTCTAAAAAAGTAATCTGAAATTCTAAAAATATAAAGTTCCAGAAATCTGCATGCTTACTAAAATTTTATCTGTACATTGCAAACATACACACACACACAAAAGTAGATAATCTCGAGAACTAAATTTTGAAAATCTACATATGTCTGTAGCTTTACTAATGTATCACACTGTAAAAAAATCTGTTAACTTTACGGCGGATTTATGTTGTCAGTAGCTTTTGCCATACAAATAGCAGTAAAAGTTTATATAATAAAAAATACATTTACTTTTACTGAAATTTTTAGGCATTTGCAATTTTGCAATTTTATTTACTAAAAATTTTTAGGAATCTCAGTTTCCTAAAAAATTTCAGTGTAAATAAATCTGTATCATTTACATGAATTTTTGCTGTTACTGTTTCATAAATGATCTAAAAATCCCAGTTTCCTAGAAAACTTTTAGTAACTTTAAGAATTTTTTTTACAGTGTAGGAATCGAATATTTTTTTCTGAGTGAAAAAAATCCTGGGCCGGAAATCAAACCTAGATCCTTGGATTAGAAGCCCGTTTAAGCTAATAGACCCTACAGCCGACTTTTTCTGTTGAGCTGTTTAAATGACAGACCAGATGTTATAACCAAAATACTTATCTGAGCGAGAAATTCTTGCCTGTTGTCGGCCCCATTTAGCTTAAACGATAAAACATTGAACTTGTATGCAAAGGACCTGGGTTGGATTCCTGGCAATTTTTTGCTGAATAGTGGAAATATTTTATTCGTAAGATATGAATCAATAAATTATGACTAAATAAATGCGAAAAAGACAGTTTTTTTTTAAATTCTTAATCTACATTACACAAGAAAATAAAAGAAGAAATATGCTTAAAATTGAAAAAATTACTGTGTTTTATTTTGAGACATTGATTCGATATTTTTAATGAAGGAATTTGTTGTAGAATTGTATTCCATTCCTGAACGGAAGAATTCTTTTATATTTGTTCGTTATGGAAGAAAAGTTTTAAAACAGAGGAATGATATAAATAATATATATATATAGATAAATTTGTACCACGAAACTAGTGGGTAAATCTTTTAGAAGGTTTACTAGGGGGTTTTGCGTACTACCTCTTTCAAAGCCTTTTATTCTTACATTAATAAATCCAATTCGATAATTCATAATTATTAAATCCTCATACGTTTCTACAATACCATACGTACCATACTATCAACATCATATATATATATATATATTTAATTATTGTATTTTGAAAATATGCATATGTATATATGCATACATACATATACATATTTGAAAAAATTTCTTCATATATCACTCTCGATAATATATATACATATATATATATATATATATATATATATATATACAAAATATACTGACTGTTAAAAAAAAGAAAAAGAAATGATAACAAATATCGCATCTTTATGCATATATAAAAAAAGGGGGAAAAAAGGAAACATTTATTTCCATCTGGCTTTTTAAAAAGTGCATTTTCCAGTATTTTGCCAGTTTACATCCACATTTTGGAGAAAAAGAAGCATTTTATCAAGATATACGAGCCAATGTCACATAAAAACATAAAATACTAAACCATCGTTGTTTAAGCATAGTCTAAAAAAATAAAGAAAAAGAAACAAAGAAAAAGGAATTGAAACCTACGGGGTCTCACCCATATTTAAATGGAGTACGTCGAGAAAAGCGGTTTGTCCCATTACAGGTCACACACTAAAAGTGATTTCTGAGAATAATAAAATGTTCTAGACCGCTCTTTGTCATTTGAATGGATACTTGGTCCGGATAAAAGAGGGGAAGGACTAGTCGTTAGCAGATAGGAAAGTCAGATAGTAAGCAACCAATCGGATTTAGCTAAAAGTCAGATTTCGCCAATGTAGGAAAAAAAGAAAGTTTGTACAGCAATCTTACTTAAGATTTGCTTACTTGGCTATATGTATGCATATTTACAGTGTATTTTAAAATATTATTTAATTTTTCTCCAGAGACAATAAAATAATAACGGAATTTATATAACAAGAATAAAATAAAAATAATATGAGAAATATAAACTAAGATTTATTTTCACAGTTGTGTTCTATCTTGCTGATCCCACACATTTTTTTTTTAAACTTTAAATTCCTGTGCATAAAATCTCTATTAAAGCAGGCAACGTACGGGAACATTGGCACATCCCACTTCTTCTCCACCTGCGTTGATGAAGAAAAGAAATTACTGTTTCATTTCTCCTTTTGAAAAACAAAATGTGATATAAATCTATATTTTGTTTTTTTCTTTAATAGAATTTTTACCTGTTAAATTTCTTTATTATCATCCATCGTGATATGTTTTTAAAATTGTTTTGTTTACGTTATACGCTAAGAAATTTAAACTCTTAGTACAAACTCAGAAAATTAAATGCTCGAGATTCGATTCTGGAGCTATATTTTTACGTTTCTATACCTAACATTTGGCAAAGACTCTCTTCTCGTTCACTGTGATTGGTTGCTCGCAAACCGGATTTCCCAGCTTATTACGTCTAGTGGAGAAGGGGTGGCTTGAGCTACGGAAAATATTATATCTTTCTGCTTCTTGTATTTGTGTAATGGCGTGGAATCCCTTTAAGTATATCTTGCCTCAAGATTTCTTTTTAAATATTGATGTGGTGTTTCGTAATGTGCATTCATGTACGTTTGAAGCTTTGATTTTGACATTATGTCGCTGATGTATATGGAATACATTACATAATGTTTGCATTTTCCTTTTGCTTGAGTTAAGTATTCAACTGCAATGACAAGTACTGAACATAATGTAAAACGAAATCGACAGTAGCGATAGGCGGAAAATATAACAAAGTTTAAAATCAAAATGCATTTGCAAGTGTAATATTTGCATTAAATATTACACATATTCTATTCCTTTCTAAATTATCGCAAAAGATTTGATTTTGATTCATTATTATTATTTGTTTTAATTATTTAATGTAAAAACCTACTTAGAAAAGAAGTTTGCCGTAATATTTGGTGATTTATTTATTCCTGGCGATTGAAACATTTTTACAACAAGTAGAATCCTGATAGAAATTTTCAATCATCATTTTTTTTCATTTTAATATATTTAGAATTCTTTTTGAATCTGAATACTGCCAAAAATCATTATACATTTTGTAAAATTGTAAAATTAATTAATAAATAAAATTAACTAAGTACCACATAAAATCGAAATTCCCTTTCATAATTAAATTTTCTGGTTTTAAAATTGATTTCTGATTATAAAAATACAAATTGGTAGATTACAAGCTGTACATGTAACTCTTTAAACAGTGGTTATAAGATAATGCTGTAAGAATTTTTTCTTACTAAGAAACTTACTTTATGCAATGTAGCCCCTTATATTTTTCGTTTAATTCCGCATAGGTTTCAATAATAATAGAAAACTAAGCTCATACACTCTGTTTTAATTAAACATCTAAAATCACGATTTTATATTATTTATGTAACTGCTACGTCGACTTAGCTATGTCAATGAATGATTGATAAATGCTATAAAATAAATTTTAGACTATTCTATTGAAAATATAAAATAGTTATTTTTTAATGATGGTCAGACATTGTCAAAAGACCAGATAAATGTTAGATGCGTGTGTAGAAATTAATGAGTAATTCTTAACATTCACGAGTTTAATTTTTCGCGAAATAAAAAATGCTTAACATATCAGCATCTGGGAATACTGAATTTAGGTTATACGTGAATTTTCTTTTATAAACAACTAGTCGCTCTTGGCGACCAGTTTGGTCTCCCTTAAATGTTTACTGCGCATTAAATCATATTTCTTTTATCCATAATTTATTTTAATTGTTCATTTTTTATTATTTATTTATTTATTTGTTATTATTATTATTCACTTATTTTTGTCAAATTAGAAGATTCTGCTGGAGAAAAAACATAGATGTCATATATGCACCACATTGGCGCAATTCCAACAAACTGGCAATTATTTTCCTCAGATAGTAACCCGGCTATTTTTTTTTATTTATTAACAAACTGTTTATTCACTTTTATATTATTTTTTTTAATCATTTAAATTGTTTTTCCTATAATTATTAACTAAACCTTTTCTATTTATTGTTATTTCCTTTTTAAAACAATCGAAAATTGTTAAAAAATACATATTCAATTGATATTTGAAATCGAAGTTTTCACAGAATTTACCCAGAATAAAATTGCTATAATGTGGTGCGTATATGACATCTGTGCCAAGAAATGAAAATCTCGCTATTTTTAGTTTCGCCTAGCACAAATGATAAATCGCCAAATATTTTACCCGTGGCATTATTTCGTATTTCATTAATTTCATCTATAATAATAAAGAGAGAAGTTTGTAACTGTGTCAGCGCTGTTTTGAAGAAACCGCTGCATATAGACTTACAAAATCTAGAGGGAAGATACATGAAGTTTTTCATCTCAAAAACCGATTTCCGATTTTTTGATTAGATTTTTTAAATTTTGAATTGTTAGTCAATTTTAAGCATTCTTTTTATGTTTCAAGGAGATTTTTCTACTTTAGTGAAAGGAATACGATTTCATTATTTTAACCCAACATAGTAAACTTAATTCTGTTTTCAATAAAGCTTATTTGGAATTCGCGCAGCGATTTTGAATTTTCAGTAATTTTTTGAATTTTTTAAAAAGATTTTTTCGCACTTTATGGCAGTTTTTTTTTTACATTGATAAAAAGAAAAGCGTTTTAAGCTTTTAACGTAATTTACTAAATTTTATCTGCTATGATTTTTGAATTTCATCGATTTTTAATGCGATTTTCGAAATGATTTTTAACAATTTTTCGATAGTTAATAGGTTAATATTTATGTTTGGGCGTTGTTTGAAGAAAAAAAGTCAAAAGAATTTCATAAAACTCACTAAAATTAAAGTTTTATATGGTACAACAATCCCTCTAGTTATACTTAGTAAAAGTTTACGCATATCAGAATAGGTATAAGACAACGTATTTGACTTGTGTACTACAAAAATTACCAGAGATATCAAATGTGAAACTTTGAAATTTATGAACATGATTTTGTCTTTCATTGAGGGATCAGTTTAAAAATTAATGAATTAATTAGAAATCGAAATTAAGGTGTAATGTCCTTTTTCCGTCGATACTATTTTTAGCCGGTATCGTCAAAGAGGATTATTTCATCTAGAAATTTTAGCTGACTTTTAGGGGTCGTATACAAGGCGAAAAATGAAATAATGAAATTAGCACAAAAATAAATATAAACTTATTATAAGATTAGAAAACGATCTTCCATAATAAATAAATACATTATATGCCGGTGCCCTAAACTAATAAAGATACTGCTCAAAGGGTTCATTTGTTAATTGCCAACATCTGTATAGTTGGAAAATCCCAACTGAATGCATACATGTACTAAGTACTGAAAATGGTACAGCATAGGATGCTTAACTCTGTGAAAAGTAAGGATGATGCGCTGCTTTAGATCAAAGAGAAAATTAGACTCAATCATATAAATTTGTTCCCTGATGTAACCCCCGAGGTAGAAAAGCATATCCGATTAACGCCTGGCCACTCTACCGGACCAACATACCCAATGGTCTGTTCACCAAATTCCCCCACTAAAAAAAATCTGTAGAAAATCTATAGCTTTTTGGCCCAAAATCTGTGGGAAATCCGAAGGTATTTGGCCCATTATGCCGATATTTTTAAGAATATCTTTAAACATTCTGCAGATATTTTAAAAATAAAGTTAAGTCTACAAATTTTCTTCAAATTTCTGTAGAAAGTGGCGATTTCTTCAGATAATCTTAAGATTATTTTTAGTGGGGTCGGTGTTTGCATACAAACGGAGATTTGATGCTTCGTGCGGAGGTGCAACATCTTCCTTGAACCACACACGAAATGAATTGGAGAGTGACAGCTCTGAAGCCAGGTACCGTATTTTTAAGTATATGCTGGAAATGATCAACCCGATAAGGTGCCATCGTAGAAAATGGGTCGAAAAATTTGGATTCACCGTGTATCACACCAAACGTTCGTTGACCAGCGTTTCTCGTATCATATTCTGCGGGGAGACGTGGGAGTTTTCCAAAGACCAGCAATGCATTTTGTGCACTTTTACAATTGCAGATTGTAAAAACGTTGACTCATCTATCCCCAAAATGTCATAAAGAAATGACATTTTTCCCCAAAGGTGATGAGAATGAAATTACAATTAACAAATCTTCGTGCGTCGTCATTCAGTATCAACTCTTGCACCAGTGTCGGATGGTATAGATGCACTCCATGTGCTGGTAATAAATGTCAGACATGGTGAAGTGTTTTATCCACATGCACCGTTTATTTCCGCCGCCGTTCTCAGCTTTGATTTTTAAAGGGCGAATGCCAGCACCTTCTCTGTTGTTTTTCGAACGTTACAACTTGCCAACTATTTGTTCTGCGTCGTGGTGCATCAAATCCTTTCTCTTTGAATGATGCAATTCATCCGTTATAGTTTAACGTGTTGAGTGTCAATCGTGTTGGATGTCAATCCCTAGGGAAACGGTCTGAATATACCTCACAGTCACTCTGATATTCTTTTGGCATTCACAACAAATAAGTGTATTACTCGCATATCATTTATATTTTTAGTCTGGTTTCACGACCTCAACCCTGACTACCCATGCCCACTGTTAGATAGCTTACCTTTCATCTAGAATGCGTTAAGCTTCGGTTCTATTATACATTGTATAATACTGATTCGCTTATTTGTTATAGGTCGGTCGGTTGGTTGGTTACATTCCGCTGTCATATAAATAGTTCTTAATGCGAAAATTTCATTTTCCGGGTACCGAGGCTAATTCCCCTTTTGAATGTTGGCCAGCCTCAGAAAATTTATCTTGTAAATTCTGGCATGTTTAAAAGCAGACCATTTTCGGATATAAAAAATTGATAGTTATTTCTCTGTTTAATTTCAATACATCATTCTTCATTTTGTATACAATCCCTAAATTCAGCTAAAGTGTTTAGTTCAAATAAGCTTCTTTGATGGTACCGTCTAAAGTGGTTTCCCCAGAAAAAACACAATACACTCTGATTTCTACCTATAGTTATATTGATTCATTTTTAACTGATCCATCAATGAAACACAAGTTCATATATAAAAATATCAAACATTGAAATTTAATAACTCTGTCGATTTTCATAGCACAAAAGTGAAACGTTTTGTTTTATATCTGTTATGATATGTGTAAACATTTACTGAATTTAAATATAGGGATTGGGGGATCGCATAAAAAGTTAGATTTCATAATCTTTATATAATTTACTTTTCACTTTAATAAATGCTACAACATAAATATTTATCTGAATAGGAAAATTTTGTAACTGAAACTATATGTCTATGACAAACAGTTAAGAAATTAAAGAACGGAAATAGATAACATTTTGCATTCTGTAAATATATATTAATATTATTTAACTGTATTTAAGAATTTAGTTGTATCATCATGTTTTTGATTGAAGACAATTTTCACATCTAGATGAAAATTAACTATAGGGTCATTACATACAATCAAAGGACAGAAAATTCTGGTATCGCAAATAAAGGCATTCGCAACAACTGACTTTATTTCAAGTTTTTCAAAAGAGCCTTTTTAAACAATCCTGTTACTGAACAATTCTTGTAAATACATTGTGAAGTACACAGATTCAAACAATTAATCATTTGGCAAATAAGTATTCAGGAAGATTTTCGGGCTTATGTGCACTCGCTTCTACCAGCATCATTCACTTTTAGTTACCAATTCAATGTATCAATGTAAACTTCAGCTGTTTTTTTAATTTTTTTAGTATATAAATATTTAGTTAATGATAGATTTTGTCACTAAATATGAAATGTTGCAAATGTCTCTTGAAACAAACATTGAAGAACTGAGTATCAAATCCTTTCTCTTTGAATGATGCAATTCATCCGTTATAGTTTAACGTGTTGAGTGTCAATCGTGTTGGATGTCAATCCCTAGGGAAACGGTCTGAATATACCTCACAGTCACTCTGATATTCTTTTGGCATTCACAACAAATAAGTGTATTACTCGCATATCATTTATATTTTTAGTCTGGTTTCACGACCTCAACCCTGACTACCCATGCCCACTGTTAGATAGCTTACCTTTCATCTAGAATGCGTTAAGCTTCGGTTCTATTATACATTGTATAATACTGATTCGCTTATTTGTTATAGGTCGGTCGGTTGGTTGGTTACATTCCGCTGTCATATAAATAGTTCTTAATGCGAAAATTTCATTTTCCGGGTACCGAGGCTAATTCCCCTTTTGAATGTTGGCCAGCCTCAGAAAATTTATCTTGTAAATTCTGGCATGTTTAAAAGCAGACCATTTTCGGATATAAAAAATTGATAGTTATTTCTCTGTTTAATTTCAATACATCATTCTTCATTTTGTATACAATCCCTAAATTCAGCTAAAGTGTTTAGTTCAAATAAGCTTCTTTGATGGTACCGTCTAAAGTGGTTTCCCCAGAAAAAACACAATACACTCTGATTTCTACCTATAGTTATATTGATTCATTTTTAACTGATCCATCAATGAAACACAAGTTCATATATAAAAATATCAAACATTGAAATTTAATAACTCTGTCGATTTTCATAGCACAAAAGTGAAACGTTTTGTTTTATATCTGTTATGATATGTGTAAACATTTACTGAATTTAAATATAGGGATTGGGGGATCGCATAAAAAGTTAGATTTCATAATCTTTATATAATTTACTTTTCACTTTAATAAATGCTACAACATAAATATTTATCTGAATAGGAAAATTTTGTAACTGAAACTATATGTCTATGACAAACAGTTAAGAAATTAAAGAACGGAAATAGATAACATTTTGCATTCTGTAAATATATATTAATATTATTTAACTGTATTTAAGAATTTAGTTGTATCATCATGTTTTTGATTGAAGACAATTTTCACATCTAGATGAAAATTAACTATAGGGTCATTACATACAATCAAAGGACAGAAAATTCTGGTATCGCAAATAAAGGCATTCGCAACAACTGACTTTATTTCAAGTTTTTCAAAAGAGCCTTTTTAAACAATCCTGTTACTGAACAATTCTTGTAAATACATTGTGAAGTACACAGATTCAAACAATTAATCATTTGGCAAATAAGTATTCAGGAAGATTTTCGGGCTTATGTGCACTCGCTTCTACCAGCATCATTCACTTTTAGTTACCAATTCAATGTATCAATGTAAACTTCAGCTGTTTTTTTAATTTTTTTAGTATATAAATATTTAGTTAATGATAGATTTTGTCACTAAATATGAAATGTTGCAAATGTCTCTTGAAACAAACATTGAAGAACTGAGTATTTTAAAATAAATTTATTCTTTGTTTTGACAGTAAAACACATTTTTGATAAGCAGTACTCCAGCTCAATCAATAATATTCTTGCAAAAATATGACAATACTTCTTACCAATTTTCTAAATCAGCTCTGTTATATGACTCATTTAAATGAATATTACGATATTCTATTTATGGTATGGATATACAACATAATGGCTTTTACATTATATAATATAACTACATAATGTAGCACCAAATCCATTTAGAATATGTAGAGACATTATTGCTTTCATGTTGCATCAGAGCGATATTCTGTAATAATAATTGTAAAGCATTAAAAACAAAAGAATAATAATAAAAACCATATCATGAGCAATTTTTATAAGACATGTTTGATGCGTTAGTCTTTTTCAAAGATGAATGAATTTTTAGTGTATAAAGGACCTATGGATATATTGACATGCTGTATTTAAATACAATTTTGGACAGAAATTAAAACCAGTTTCTCGTTACGTTTCAGGAGATATTTGAAAACCAATGGTATAAAATTATTAGACAGTACTATATATTTTGGTAAAATTTGAGAGCTCTAAATGTATCTAGGTATAATATTGAAGAAATGGGCATTTAAAATTTAATTTTAATCTTTGTTTTGACAGTAAAACGCGTTTTTAATAAGCGACATCTCAGCTAAATCAACCAGTTACCTGCACAAATATGACATTGTTTAACACAAATTGTCAAAACTGTGTAGTAATATATTCTATCTAGTTTAAATATAAATTATCTTATTCAATATATGTAGGCACATCTGCGTAATATAATAATGTGTATGTTAGATAATGTTGTACCAAATCTATGTAGAATGTAGAGTTATTGTTATTTACATGTTTCATCAAAATTTTCTCTAATATCATCTGACAGACATAAAAAAGGATGAATACATTATGCATAATTTATAAAACACTCTCCAGATACAATTTCTATAAACATTATTTTTATAAATTCATGTAAGTGATTATAATGTGAATTTTTAATATTGTAGAAAACAACAACAACAACAACAACAATAATAATAATAATAATAATAATAATGATAACTTACACAAACAACATGTAAATTTCATCAATTACTTCATATGCTGTTTTAATTTGCGCTAATTAAGATTTAAATAATGTTAAATGGAACAAACTACTCATTCCCGGACGTATAATACTGCATTGCTCTAAATGGAATAATCAGTAACTAATAATTGTTGTTTATGAGCCAAATGCGACAATTTCTTAAAACAAATATCCTTCTTTAACGTAATTGAAAGCTTGATGATAGGTAATCATTAAGGTGGATCGAAAAGTATAGGAAAATTTTTTTTTTTAGAAAACACTATCGGCGCGACGTGCAAAACTTGCCTTTTATGCATACTAGTTTACAGGATTTTTTTATTAAAATCCATTCATATCTTCCGGTGCCCCAAGCGCCCCAAAAATAATTAAAAATTGAGTTTTTTATGATTTTTTAAATATTTTTTTGTTTATTTATTTTTTCTTAATTACTTTTGGCGCGGGGTGCAAAAGCTATATTTTATCTATCTTAGCTTACATATTTTTTTAAATAAAATTCATTCATAGCTTCCGGTGCCCCAAGCGCCCCAAAAATAGTTTAAAATTGAAATTTTCTTGAAAAAAAATATTTTTTGTTTTGTTTTACTTTATTTTATTTTATTTTATTTTACTTTTTGAAATTCATTTGGCACTGGGTTGGAAAGTTGTTATTACAATACTACATAACTCTGCAGTTCCCATATATTTTTTAATCAAAATCCATCCACATCTTTGATGCATCAATTATAATTAAAAACTGAAATTTTTACAAAAATGTATTAAGAATTATAATTTACGAAAAATAGTTAATTTTGAAAACAGTTTAATTAATAACGTATAAGGTTATAAATAACATTAATTTTACAATAATAAGCGACATATAAATTTAAAAATCAAAGCATTAAATCATAAAAATTACAAAAATCGAACTTACGTAGAGAAAAAATTTACATCCTTCAATTTGGAAATTTACATATTTTTAAAGTTTGTAATCTTTTTTGGTATCAAAGTGATTTATATGGCTTCTTGATTTTATTCTATTCAATATAAGACCGTGTCTCTTTTCTTGCCCAGATACAGTTTCGGATGCCTCAGACACTAGTCGAACGCATCTTTCAACCGCTTGGGTATGGCACGGATATTTTGACCATTCATTCGTTTTTACAACTTTTATCATATTCTCAATTTCTTTGCAAGGCACATTCATCAAAAGAGGTGGTTCAAAACGTCCAACTGGTTGCCAGTCAATAAGTTCAAAATAATCCTTCGCTTTGAAATTTATTTGGGTTACTTTGAAAATTCTCACTTCTGGTGATTTTCTCTTTTTATTTCTTGCATAAATTAGCTTTCGCATTGCTAAAGATCTGATATGCTCTATGTTATCTGTGAGCATTGACAATAGCAAATTTTCAGGGTGGCAAAATAAAAAAAAAACTATCTCGTTGAATAATAGCATCTACGATCTTTCTTAAATCGGGTTCCAAATATCTATAATATGTGATAAGTTTCCAAATATGACGCGCTCCTTCAGTTATGGATGGCTTTGTTTTGACATGAAACCATACAGGTGCATATACCTTCACAATATATGTTGTAAGAGTAATGAGATTATCAGAAGGATTTTCTGTAGCCACTTATAACCTTAAAATTGTACACGCAGTTGTTAGCCATCTTGAGTGATAAACTGGACCAGGTTTCATTAATGCCAGATCAGAACCACATTCACCACGTGATATTGCTATGCAAATATCATATAAATATTGCTGGTCATTGCTGAGAACTCTTCTATCTATGTTGTCTTCCAAATAATAAAGTATAAAAAGTTTATTTTATACATTTAATAAAATACGATAAACGATATCTCATCCTCTCAATCTACGTTTTACGTTAGATAAGTTATTCTTTAACTGTTAATTTTACTTGTATTTTTTAGCTCAAAATTTGCATGAAACTCGATTTTCGGCAAATAATTAAAAGTTTTGGGGCATTGGAAGAAATTTATCAAAGTCAAAAATTATTTGGATGCATGCTGATACACTATAAAATACATCTTTCTTATCCCGCTGATAAAATAATTTAAAAGAAAAGAAATTAAAAAAAACCAAAAATTATAAATTTTTATAAAAATTTCAGTTTTTTCTACTATTTTGGGGGCGCTTGAGAGCACTAGAAGATATGGATGGATTTATATATAAAAAAAGATTTAACTAATATATAAGGTACCCTGGGGTAATAACGCCACGTTAAGGTTCTACCAATTTTCACGGCTCAGTTTTAGTTTGTATTTTTCAAACAAATACATGATTTGATACAGCAACTCATTGACTATCTATATAAAAAAAATAATTTAACAGATATGTATTCATAAAATCTAATGGCGTGATTTCTTGACCAATGCTATTCGGCGTTATTACCCACCTATATGGGTAATAACGCCATGTAAACAAAACTATTAAATAAGATGGAATAATTGCATGTAGATTGCCCAATTCTAAAAATATACACTCTACAAACTTAGAAATTGACAAATTGCATTCTAAGATATTGAAAATATTTAATTTTTTGTGAAAGTGTAAGAAAAATAAAGTTGCGGTGTGTGTGGGGGGGGGGAGGGGGGGAGGCAAAAGAATACCAGACCATGAGCTTCTTTTTGCTTAAAAAGGACCACTTAAATAGAATTATTAGAAACATTGCACAGTTTTAACTGTGTTTATTTGAATCAGTGTTCAGGATGTAGCTCGACCACTATAGGGAATCAACTGGGATATTAATGCCAAGGATTGGCGTTATTACCCCGTTATAGTTATTGCGCTTTACATTTTAAATTACAAATTATCTCGAGAAGACATCCAAAATCTTCAACAACTTTTTGAAAGTCCATGAAATGTACTACAAATTTATGTAATTAATAAAGTATTTCCGGATAAAAAAAATAGTCTTCACATCACAAAACGTATCTCGCAAATTTTAGATCAAGCGTTAATATTAGTTGCTTGTAAAAACAATAAGACCTAAAAACGAAACAAATTAACTTGAAGCTGTTTTTTGCAATTTATATGACTCAAAACCCTTCTGCGCAGAGCACATGGGTGTCATTTACCAGATTATTTCATAATTATGCAAAATATTAGCACTTGGCGTTATTACCCCACCTGGCGTTATTACCCCAGGGTACCTTATATAAGGCAAATTTCGAAACCGGCTCCAAAAATAAATTAAAAAATATTAAGAAGCAAAAAATATATAAAATTTATAAAAATTTCAATTTTTAAATATTTTTGAGGCGTTTGGGGCACCGAAAGATATGAATGTATTTCAATAAAAAAACATATGGGAATGTGTATGCATAAAAGGCAACTTTTGCACCCCGCGCCGATTCGATTATCCGAATTTCGATTTTTCGATCCACCCTAGAATCATAAAGCGTTTGTTTCTGATAATTTGTTTTCTTTATTAATCACCTTAATATTGTCTCCAATTGCGGTAATATTAAAAGAATACATTTGTTTTTGTTTATACTTTTTCTTACTTTGAAATTTGTTTTTCAAAAAGTGCCATAATCCTTCTTTCGATTTAACACTGACATACATTAATATGCTTACATTCCTAAAAATTATCACATTATAACCTGAATTTGAATTTTAAAATATTTTTACATTAAAAAAAGTTAATGTTTAAGACATTCAGAACAACCTGTATATAAATATAATTTACATTTTAGATTTATTTTTATTAAACCTGATTGAATATTTCGGTATTTAGTACTATTTTTGTGAAATATTTACAAGACTAATCGGAATAATTATGGATATTTTGGAGAATAATAAGGAATTTATGGCGAATAATAATTATAAAAAATAGCATTGTGAGAATCTTAAAATTCTTATAAGTGTAATTTAAGTATTTTTTTCTGATTCTATTTGTAACAGAAAAGCGTTTTGTAGTTGCAAATGTTTCATAAAAAATTATTAGGATAAAAGCAACTATTATGTACTTGGTGGAAAAAATGACCACATAAAAATTTGTGGAGTTCCACTTTTTCACTGTATTTTCTAAATATTATTGAGTAAGTTACTTTGTAAGAAAAGTACTATCTATTTTTGTTAGTAGACGACTTAAATAACTTTTAAACTGGATTTATTTTACTGGCACATTCTCAGAAAAAAATTGAAAATTTACTGCAATTTGATCTTCAGAACATTTCAGCGTTTGCCCTTTAACTTTTACGGACAACAGCCTTATTTCATGAAAAACGGTCTGATTCACTAATTAAGCGTTCTTATCCTTTAAATACTGCGAATATTAAGGATAATGCACATAATCTTACGCCCATCTTTTAGCAAAACGACTGTGCGACTCCTTACATTTCCTATTTCTAGGGTGTAACCCTTCATTTTAGTCTTATTTCGAAAAATCATGTGACTTAACTGTAAGATATTTTTTACCCCCCCCCCCTCAATAAAAGTTATTCTTTGATGATTATCTAACTTGCTTCATGCTATGGAACAGTAAGGAAAGTAATGTCGTGTTTTAAATTGCAATATATCATGTTTTCAGGACTGCACAAAATAAAGAGCATTGCTTTTTATTATTTTTTTTTAAATTTTTTTTTAGTTTTTAGTTTTTACAGGGTATGACCTGAAATCGCTGCTGCCAGCCTTTAACCGTAATTTTACATAAATATTTTTAATAGGATACAGTCCGAAAATTATAAGTTTAAATTATTTTCTAATAAAGCAACTTTGACATTTTTTTCAAGTTGCAATGACATTTAAACAAATCAGACATAGAAGAACTAGAAAATTTTTTAAAGCAAATGAAACTCCATATTCACACAAATATTAAAAAAAAAAAAATATCTTTATAAATACATGATATGTGGTCGAAAAAATAACAAAAAAAAAAAACCTTCTATATAAAACAAAATAATTACGCAGATAATGGAGATAATTCGCATCATATTTCATAAATTACTTCAAATCAAGGTAGTTTGAAACTCGATAATAGCAAATGGAACAATCCACTCATTTGTGTGCTTATAATAAGGCATTCTACTAAATCTAAAGAATCAACGGTTAATAATTTATCTCTATGAACCAAATACGACAAATTCTTCGGAGAATTAGATCCGAAACAAATAACCGTTTCTAATTCAATTAGTTCCAAATGAGGCATATAATTCGTCGTCTTGAGAGATAGTATCAGTTTTAAATTGCCATTTGTTTCAACCGAGCTCGAAGAAACGATTTCCGTTTCTTTGCAAGACGTTTTGAAGGGAGTGTAGATAAAAGATATCGGCATTTTGAAAAATTTACACGCACTTCAGAATTGTAATGTGGGATTCTATAAGCTTTGGATAGCAATACAATTCGCAAGAGTTTGATTCAAAAGTTAACGAGCCATAAGCCGATTTAAAGGAATGAAAGTGACACAAGTATACATCTGTATTTTAGAAAGAATTCCTTACTCTGTTATTTAATAAGAATAAAATATATGGGTTTCATTTTGAGTGTAGTGAAGTTAATAGTGACTTCATATCGTAAAATTAATTTTCATGGTTGAGAAAATAGCAGTAAAAATAAATCAAAATTTCTAAACCAGCTTTATCTGAAAATATTCGAATATCGAAAAGAAGTTCCTATAATTTTTAAATAAAATTAAGAGATTCTTATAATAAAATTTATTAATTTATATGTGTCGTTTAACTATTTTTTGAAAAAATTGCTGACACTTTCACTGCAATTTATATCTCAGCTTTTTAATACAGCTTATTTCAATTTAGCTTATATAAATACCGACGTTTTATAAATTCATTTACAAAAAAAGTAGAAAAAAATAAATAACTATATACGACAAGGATTTATTTAAATTGAGATGTATAGAATGCAAAATATGTCGTGTTTTTTTTTATTATTTTACAAATGTATACATGCATGCCAAAATATCGTGGACAAATTATCTTCTGTATCTGTTTAACGAGAAGAAATGTTCTGCAACTAGCACAACAAACTTCAAGTGAATGTTTTTTTCTTCTTTTTATAAATTACATAATGTAAACGCACCAGTCCTGGACGATTTAAGCACATTTATAAAAAAAAAATATATTAAACTCACACACGCACGAAAATATTTTTTTCAGACTAGTACAATTTTTTTATGCATCAGAGTGAATATTAAAAGTTTCAAAATGTATTCTTCAGAAAAAATGGACAAAAAAATGTTACATTTCTCTGTACTCCAGTAGTAGCTTTGGTAAATTTTTGATGCGTGAATCTTTGTTTATTACTTATACAATAAACTCTTCATAATTTATTATACCATATTAACAGTAGAATAATTTAAAATAAAACACAATATTTAAGAAACAATGTTTTAAATCAAAGATTATCAGCTAATAGAATCTGTTAAAATTAGCTCCCTCCCCCCTGAAAAAAATCTGCTTTGGAAGATATTCTAGAATATAAGCAAATGTGTAAGAATATAAAAGAAATTCTCATCGATTTTTAGAAAGTTAACATCTAAGCGTGTTCGACAATTAGATGTTTTTCAGTACTAAATGAGAAATGCTTTTTGGGATTGTTTTAATCTTAAAAAAAATTAGTGGCCCATTACTGGAACGTTGGTTTCTATAGTTGCACTTGCATTATGTTTACCATTGTCTAAGTAAAATTTCCTTTGTTTTGAACATTTTTGTACACTTTTTTTTTTAGAATTTATTACTAAATACCTTTACTGTGAATATGATCCTGTGTATATACATTTCAACATAGTTAAATATTACTATAAATAATAATTTAAACATTTTTTGTTATAGTTTTTTCTGTCGGTCACCTGCATTTTCTTTTTAATGACTGCTTCCTCTTTAATGTAATTGTAAAATCTTGAAACATAACTGAAAACAATTTTAGAAAGAAAATATTTCATCTACAGTTACAGGGATACAAGAAAACGCATTAAATAAGAAAGTTTGAAAGACACGTTACGAAAAAAAGCGCAAAAGAAAAAAGCATTTGTCCTTTCTTGACGTCCGAAGCAACATTCCAATTAGTCTCGGATTCGATCTCATACTTAACCAAATGTCAATTCTGTGTTTTCTTAGAGAAAACAATGAATATAATACGGGAGTTATTTTCTTCGCTTACTGTTTCCCAAAAATGGAGAGTGTTGTTTGTAAATGGGTTTATTCTTAAAGCTTAGACAATGTACTAAAGTGGCTACTCAAATTTGGAATACAGAAGTAAATCATATTTTTTATTTTTTCTGTAATGTTAAAAGATTTTTTTTCCTTTCATTTTTTTTATACATTTAAAACATGCTTTGGAAAAAGATATTTGATTAACGGGCTCATAATAAACTTATATTTATGGTAGCGAGGTCCATAGTTTATGCATTTAAATTAATTTTAATTTTATATGGCATATAAATAGTAGTTTAACTTAAAATAAAACGCAATTTTAAAGAAACAATGTTTTAAATAAACCCTTATTTCTTAACGAAATCTCTAAGAAATTTGAGAAACAAAATCTGTATTTGAAGGCATTTTAAAAGTAAACAAATGTATTAACAGATATTTTTTATTGAAAACATTTTACAGAAAATTAGGATTTAAGGAT
The DNA here is from genome assembly GCA_964019185.1 of Maratus speculifer. Taxonomy (NCBI): domain Eukaryota; kingdom Metazoa; phylum Arthropoda; class Arachnida; order Araneae; family Salticidae; genus Maratus; species Maratus speculifer. Next base: position 114,733,767 of record OZ025289.1, on the reverse strand, counting down.
GTTAGTCATTCAGATTTCTATCAAAAACTTTTCTTAAATACATTCTGGTCTTGTTTTTAACTTAAAAAATAAATTTTCTATTTTAAGCGCAATTATTTTATCTTTACAATCGTATAGATATTTTCTTTCTTTTACGGTGTTTTTTTAATAGACTTATTTTAAAATCGACGATTTGATACCAGTACTATGATTATTGTCTTACTGCAAATATTTCATAATAAATAAATATTACTGTAGATATCAATTTTTGCCCTTTCCGATTATATAAATATATATATATGTATTTTTTTTTCTCAGTCAACTACATTTACTTTTAAGTGACTCAACCATTATAATATAATTGGAAAACATTGAAACTTAATTCAAAATATTTTTAGAAGGAAATCTATCATGTATACTTACCGGAACATATAGTCCAGGCGCCAAAGGTAGTTGAGTATGCAAAATGTGAGGACCGGCAACTATGCTCAAATTCTTTTACCTGAGACCCTAAATAATAAAAAATCACATGTTGCCGGCAGCTGTACTGGTCCCTTTCCCTTTTCCCCACCCCTCTCTCCGCTTGGCGCGTTGCTGAGTCATGTCCCTTTCCCTTTTCCCCACCCCTCTCTCCGCTCGGCGCGTTGCTGAGTCATAGCACTCGGAAACGTCAGTAAAAGAGAATTCGTAGCCCATAACGGTTTATTTTTACGTATCTAAGTAATATTATTTAAGTTTTTTTGCAGTTGAGTGTCTTATTAGTGTGTTTTATTTAAATAAAAGGGCGGAAAATGTCACTACAAGTGATAAATCTAAATAAGCGAAAAGTAAGTGAATTGTCGTGTTTGTTTTGTGATAAAACGGGTGATTTAGTGAAAAATCCAAAATTACAGACGTTTACTACTATTCAAAGAGCAGCAGATCGCAGAAAAGATGACATTAGTAAGAAATTAGAAAGTGATACAGACTTTATTGCCCACAATTGTTCTTGGCATCGAGCTTGTATTGCAACTTATATTAGTGAAGAGAAAATCAGGCGTCGAGAATTAGCATTACTAAAGCAGGAGAATGCCTCTGTTCCCACTTCCTCTACAGAAGCAAATGTTTCAGGTAGCCAAAGGGTTCGTCGGTCATCAAGAATTGAATTAAAAATTGATACAAGTAATAAATGTTTAATTTGTGGTAAACAATCAAGAAATAAGAACAAAACTCTTCTTTTATGTTCTGAAATTTCAGCAGCGGAACAAATTTTAAATATTGCTCGAAAAAAACAAGATGATGTTTTCACTAAAATTAGCATTTGCGAACATCCAGCTGATTTATTTGCAATGGAAGTGAGGTATCATAAACATTGTTATCGTGATTATCTACGGCAACCAAGAAACTCTGAAAATCCAGCAGGCAGACCTTCAAGTCAAATACCACATGGCATCCTTATGGAGGCATTTGAAAAGCTAATCGATGAAATGAAAGATAAATTAACATCTCACTCTTTTGAAGTGTCATTCTTGGGCAAGCGACTAGCTGAACTCACTGAAATAGAAGATGCAATTGTAGAAAATCGCGTTATGAAATCACTGCTCATTGATAAGTATGGTGATAATGTTTTATTTTCATATCCGAGCGATAGATCAAAATCATCATTGGTGTTTATGGGCAATATACCACTGGATGAAGTCATTGAACATATTCGTACCGTAAATTCAACAAACTACACTGTTCAAGTAGCTAAACAACTTCGAAAAGAAATACTAAATACCAAAGTAATGCCAGATGGGTATTTATGTGATGAAATTTTAATTGAACAGTTTTTACAAAAAGGTCAATTACCGAATAACTGGCTAATGTTTATGCAAGCATTGTTCAGTTCAAAGAATAACAAATTAAGTGAGAATTATAATCGACGAGCGTTATCAGTGTTTTATGATATGTATTTCACGATTACTGAGAAACACACTCCAAAGCATATAGCTTTAGCTCAATCTATACATCATTTGACTCGATCGAAACAATTAATCGTTATATTGAATAAATGTGGGCATAGCATTAGTTACAAAGCATTAAAAAACCTCGATAATGAAGTAACAACGTCAATTGTGTGTGAAGATATAGACAAGAAATTGCTTATTCCTAAAAATATAGTTCGAGATTCATCGTTATTTCTTCATGGAGCTATAGATAACAATGATTTCAATGAAGAAACATTAAGTGGGAAAGGCTCGACCCATGTTACAGCTATGGTGATATATGAAGAAAAAAAATCCACTGACAATGAAGTTAATCTAATTAAAATGAAACCTACAGTAGAGTTGAACGAATTGGATTTAAAATTTTTAAACTGTCAAGCAATTCTTCATTTTCAAGAAAATATGCAGCCTTCAATACCGGACTATAAGGACAGTAGCTGCTTATTAAATAATAATCAAAACAATTTACAATTTGATAATTTGCTCTGGGTCTTGTGTAGACTGCAATATAGTCTATCAATAAATAATTTCTGCCGATCATCTACAAATTCGGTACCAGGATGGACTCCATTTCAACAAATACTATCGTCTGAAACCGCACCTGTTTCTACTGTTGGATTTAGCCCGGTTATACCTCAGCCACCGACTTCCAAAGACGTTGTGTATACCGCTATGAAAAATTATGTCAACGTAAGTCTTGCACTCGGTAAAAAAATAGCAGTACTCTCGTGTGACATGGCTATATATCTTATCGCTAAAAATATTCAGCTATTAAATAAAGAATTTGACAATTTAATATTGAGAATTGGATCATTTCATTTACAAAAAAATTATTTGCGGTGCTTGGGCCAATATGTAGAAGAGAGTGGACTCGACGGTATTCTTATTGAAGCCGATATTTATGGTGAGAATACTTTGGCATCAATTCTGAAAGGTACTCATTATAACAGAGGTATTAGAGCACATAAGCTCTTATACGAAGCCTTAAGAAGCATACAAATTGCCGAATTTATAGAATGCATGAATTATTCTCAAGATTTTTTACAACAGCTAAATATTTGTCTTCAGGAGATAAGAGAAAGTACAGTAGATAAAGATCATTCTGGCGTAATCGAAAAACATGATCAATACAAAAGAATAATTACAGATTTTTTAATGAATTTTTCACATTTTTTGCGCACCATGAGCACTGAAAATCAAGTATTCAAATATTTAAACAACTACTGCGAAATGGTAGAAATTTTGTTAAATTCAGTTATGGCTGATAGAAATAGTAATTATGAATTACATTTGTTAACTACTCGACAAATGTTACCGTTCTTTTTCTCCATGAATCACACGAACTACATTCGTGGAGTCACTCTTTATTTACAAGATATGATAAAACTACCTTTAGAAGTTGAACATGATATGAAGAGAGGAATGGTGTCCGTCAAACGAACGGAAGGTAAATTTAATGCAGTAAGCCCCGACTTAGCATTAGAACAGTCTCAAAACCGATCTTCAGCAGTTACTGGAGGATTGATTGGCATTACTAAAAATGAAGAAGCGATGCAGAGATGGCTGCTCCTTTATCCGTTCAAAAACAGTATTCACGAGGCTTTTTCTTCATATCTCGAAATACAAGCAGACTCTACAAGTGACATTAATTATCATAATGAATGGACACAATCCAGGATCAATAAAGACGAAAAAGATATTCAAAATATAATAAAGTATATTATTGCCTGCAACCCTTATAATGATAACGCGAATTGCGCGCTTCGAAATATTTACACTGGTGAACTTGCTGAAGAATCTTCTGTGCAATGTTTGCTAAATATACAGGAAAATGGAGAGGCTCTGTTAAGAACGTACGAAGATGAGCGATTCGTACTCAAAAGCAAAAAGTTATCTGATCCTATTAAAAAAAATAAATTTAGCAATTTTGTAACTCATTCACAAAAACAAAACAAGAGTACTTCTAATAAAAAGTTACAAGATGCAACAGATGTAAGTCTCATTCAGAAAACATTTTTGTTGGCTAATCAACGTGGATTTGATGCAAAAATTTTAGCATCTTTCGAAATTTTGAATTACTGCAAGTACCTTTTTGACGCTGAAGGGTTTTACAGGAAATCTCCAAAATCACAACTCGCCCTTGAAATTGAAAATAATCATAAGTGTGGTACTAACACGCGGCAGGATATTTTAAATCTACCTTTTTCAAAAATTTACATTGTTGATGGTATGGCACTTGTTCATCGAATCCAATTAAAAAATTTCAGCACATTTGGCGATTTTGCTCAAGCTTTTTTCAATAGAATTCAGAATCTTTTTTCGCAACCAAATGTAAAACGAGTTGATATTGTATTTGACAGATATGATGATATTTCAATAAAATACTTGGAATCAACGTTACGGAGTAAAGGTCAAATGATGAAAAATTTCATAATTTCAAATGAGCACACCAAAATTCCAGCTAATTGTAATAATTTCTTTTCAAGCACTGAAAATAAGTTACAGCTTGTTCGATTTCTATGTACTGCTGCCCCTAGATATGCACAAGTAAATGAAGATTGCGAGTTATATATTTGTGGAGGATTTGAAGATCCAACAAAATGTTTCAAACTGCAAGGTTCTTCATTTTTTGAAGTACCTGACTTGAATTCTAACCATTTAGAAGCGGATTCACGGATGTTTGGTCATATATTTCACGCAGTGAAAATCAAACTTGGCCATATCATAATCATTTGCGCTGATACAGATGTTTTCATTCTCGGAATTTACTTCTGGAACAAGCTTGCACGTCTAGGCTGTTTAGGTCTATGGTTCGACGGTTCCTATAAGAAAAAATTCATTTCAGGATGTCATCTGGCTGCTCAATCCCTTGGAGAAAATATTTGTGGTATTTTGCCAGCATTACACGCTCTGAGTGGTTGCGATTGGACTAGCAGATTCGGCTCGAAAAAAAATGCTTTAAACGCTGCATCGTTGGATTTTGCACAAGAAGCTTTAAAGCATTTGGGAAATCCGTACCTAAGTGTCGAACAGCTAAAAGAATTGGAAAACATTTGCACCTATCTTTTTTCAAAAAAAATTTCAACGGCTGATGAACTTCGGTATAAATTAATTTCCCAAAATATCGGTTTCGGCTTAAATTTATTAAAAGTTATTTGCACATCAGATGCTCTACATTTACATCTATTGAGAGCTTCAGCACAAACATATATATGGGTGAATGCTGACCAAACTTTACTACAGCCTATTGATTACACCTTCTTAGGCTATGAAAGGAAAGATGATAAATTATACCCACGACAAATGACTAAGCAACCACTGCCGGAATTGTTGATTCAACCCTGTAAATGTACATCCAATTGTAAAACAATGGCTTGCTCTTGTAAAAAATTACAGATTGATTGTATTGCGTTATGCAAATGCATAAATAACGATTGTCAAAATAAAAAAGATTGATGATTATACTTATTTTTATGATATGTTTGAATTTGCTTTTTTGTATTAAATAATTTTTTTTAACAATAATTTTTGTTTTTATTATTAATTTTTCTGTTCTTTTTCCACTTGACTAGCTATAAGTATCTTTAATTATAAAAAAAAAATTGATATTGCCGTTAATACAATTATTTTAATGATACCAAAGCATATGTTCAGTCCATTTACTTGATGTCTAAGGGGGTGGGGTGTAAAAAAAAATTGGACCAATACAACTCCTGGCAACATTCGAAATCATAATTTGCATGCTTTTCTGAGTTCAAAACCATAAACCGAATGCGGTCCTCACATTTTGCATACTCAACTCCATCCAGCGCCCGGTCTAATAGGAAAACGCATTAAATGAGAAACTTTGAATGACATGATATGAAAGAGATCGCGAAAGAAATAGAAATTTGTCCTTACTTGACGTCTATAGCAACATTCCAATTAGTCTCGGATTTGATACTCTACTTAAACAAATGTCATTTCTGTGTTTTCTCAGACAAAACAATAATGATAAGATGAGAGTTATTTTCTTAGCTTGCTGTTTTTTTTTAAATGGAGCATGCTGTTTTGTAAGTGAGTTTATTGTAGAAGCTTATTATCAGACAATGTACAAAGAAGCGAAACAAATTTGGAATTGAGAAGTAAATGACACTTTTTATAGGTTCTGTTGTATTAAAAGAGATTTTTGGTTTCATATTAAGAATGCTTTGGAAAGTGATAGTTTTGGAAAGTGACATGTTTAAATTATTTATAAGTTAATAGAGAGTATCAACAGAAGTTTAGTTTAAAATAAAACAATATTATAGTAGCAATGCTTTAACTAAACTTTTTAAAGATTACTTAATAAAGAAAATTTAATAAAGATCTTGTCAACAAAAATCTGTTTTTGAAGACATACTGCAATACAAAATAAACTTATATACCAGGAGAAAAATAAATATTCCCCAAACAATTTACAGAAAGTTACCATATAAGAATGTTGGTAATTCTAGTTCTATTTCTTTCAGTCATTTTACTGAAATAAATTTTTAGCTTGTTCTAAAATGTTGAAAACCCTTATAGGTGCATTTACAATACTGTTACCATTGTCTAAATAAATATTCCTTTGATTTTACACGATTTGCTCCGATTCAATTTTTTACAGTTAACTTTACAACTTAACCTTGTCTTTACCAATTACGAGATTCTTCTCCTCTGCTTTCAAAATTATTGTATCTTGAAGCATTCATGGAGCTTTTATGCAATCTCCCTATGTCATATGCCAGTTCTAAATTCGGCGAACTCTGTGTGATAAAGGGGTATAAGTTTTGGTGTATTAGTTTTTTAACCTTCCCTCTACCGTGACCGGATATATCCGTTCACTAGGCTGCAGATTTCACTGCAGTTGAAGCTTTATTTAAATTAATATAATTCTAAAAATATAATCCAATTTTAAGAAATTAAGTTATAATTGGTACTTTCAATGTTTATAAGCATACACGTAACAAAAAAAATATATATACCGTGATAAAAAATCCTTTCTTTATTAGCATTAAAAATAATTTGCTGAAAAAAAAACATTACAATTTTTCCCATTTGCTTGGCGGTCAGGGGGTTAAGACCTTTATTAAAAATCGGGTTCAGACAAACTGTCTGCTTCACAGTCCACATTTTTTGAATCTTTTGAAAATATCTGTATTTCAAAGCCAAAAAATAACTAACATTCCACCTTGCAGTGTATCCTATCTCAATTCCTTTCCGCATCCTCATGATAACTGACACTGATTTCTGCTACGCTTTCTCCTTTTCTTCCAGAATTCCTGTCAAGACATACTGTGGTCTCTTATCTATTATCTCTGAAAGAATCGAAAACAGAAGTAAGAGCGAAGAACATAATAAATATAAAGATATAAACCGGCAAACGCAGCAAACAATATTTACAATTTATGTTCACTTATAAGCAAAAAAGCTATAAAAATCGTTTGTTTCAAAATACATATCATTATTAAATCATACATAATCAGAGCGTCTTAAATATATTACATAATATTTAAAAAAAATCAGTTTAAATAAATTCCATTTGATATGTTTAAAATTTTTGATAAAAAAGTTGTAAAATCAGCAACACATTAAGATAATTCGAGCAAATGTCCAAAAAACTCCCGTAACTCTTTTGTTTGCTTACCATTTGCCGCACTACCCATTCTAAAAAATATTTTCACCCGAATAAATTGCCCTACTTCATACACTACGTGGCCATTGAATTTCGTTCACTTGCGATTTTAGACATTTTGTTACATATCTTGAAAAATACATAAAGAAATCATCTCGAAACTCTTTGTGTATAAATATAATAGTATAAGTCATACATCTCTGTGACGATTTTTCCCTGAAACTGCATAGGGGACCGTCAACGAATTAAAAAAGAATGAATATCTTTTCAATAATCCTGTTAAATCTAATGTAGCAAAAGCGCTCAAACTCTAGATTATGATGGAGTGCCGTATTGTAATAAACTGTGTTCATTTTTATTCAAATAGCCTGCATACTCGCAGAGTAACTAAGATTTTTATACAAATGGTCCCATTATACAAAAGTTTTTTCCTTATAATTTTCAGAATTCTTAATATAAAATAATATTTTTTTCTGAAAATATGACAAACAACATTTCACACAATACCCTGTAATCAGATATAAAAAATAGTAAAAATTGTATGAAAAATGAGTAGGTTTACTAAATAATTTTACACTGCGCATGATCAACGATATCAAAATTTCATTTGCATATTATGTTAGCTACATATACAGGGTGTATCTAAACTACTGGGCAAAACTTTAAGGGGTGATAGTACACATCAAGACAAATAATATTAAGTGGGAAACTAAGGGTCCCAAACGTCTTCCGAAGGAGATAGGAGCCGTCAAAATTTATTGTCCAAAATTTGAAATGATTATAAAAATCGGAAAAATTGGTCGATTCGTTTGCGGTTTTCACGAAAGACTTCTTTATGTCAGTATTGTCTTGAAAATAAATTATAAAGATAAATTTCAAAAAATTACGATAGAGGGCGCTTTAGACTTTGGAGTAACGAACAACTATTTTTTACCGCTATTTTTTGCATTGCATTAAATTTTTAGAAGTTTAGACATAAACTTAAATTTCGAGCTCAAAATCTGTGGTTAAGTAGCGCAAACTGAACTGTGTTCAATGTGAGTGGGTAGGTTCAAATTTCAAATGATTATAAAAAACAGAAAAATTGGTCAATTGATTTGCGATTTTCACTAAAATTATTCTTTATGTCAGTTTTGTCTTGGAAATAAATTATACAGATAAATTTCAAAAAATGTCGATAGTGGGCGCTTTAGACTTTGGAATAACGTACAACTATTTTTACCGCTATTTTTTGCAATCTCATTAAATTTTTTTAGAAGCTTAGACATAAACTTAAATTTTGAATTGAAAATCTGAATCGTTGAGACTGGTTAAGTAGCGCTAACTGAACTGTTTTCAATGGGGGATGGGAAGGTTCAAATTTCAAATGATTATAAAGAATGGAAAAGTTGGTCGATTCGTTTGCGGTTTTCTCTAAAACCATTGTTTATGTCAGTATTTCCTTGAAAATAAATTTTAAAGATAAATTTCAAAAAAATCCGTTAGAGGACGCCTTAAACATTAGAATAACCAACAACTATTTTTAACCGTTTTTTTTTTTTAAATCTAAATAAATGTGTTAAAATCTTAGACTTAAATTTTGAGCTCAAAATCTGAATTGTTGTGAATAATTAAGTAGCAAAAAATTGAACTGTGTTCATAGGGTGAGCAGGGTAACATTTCAACTCCTGAACACAATTCAGTTTGCGCTTTTTAACCCCTCCCAATGATTTAGAATTTGAGCTCAAAATTTAACTCTAAGCTTTTGCAAGCATTTAATTAGATACAAAAAATAACAGTTAAAAATTGTTGTTGGTTATTCTCAAGTTTAAGGCGCCCTCGAACGGAATTTTTTGAAATTTATCTGTAAAATTTATTTTCAAGGAAATACGGACACAAAGAATGGTTTTAGAAAGAACCGCAAGAGAATCGACCAATTTTTCCGTTTTGTATAATCATTTGAAATTTGAACCTTCCCACCCCCCATTGAAAACAGTTCAGTTTGCGCTACTTAGCCAGTCTCAACGGTTCAGATTTTCAGTTCAAAATTTAAGTTTATGTCTAAGCTTCTAAAAAGATTTAATGAGATACAAAAAATAACGGTAAAAAGTAGTTGTAGGTTATTCCAAAGTCTAAAGCGCCCTCTATCGACATTTTTTGAAATTTATCTGTCTAATTTATTTTCAAGACAAAACTGACATAAAGAATAATTTTAGTGAAAACCGCAAATACATTGATCAATTTTTCTGTTTTTTATAATCATTTGAAATTTGAACCTACCCACTCCCATTGAACACAGTTCAGTTTTCGCTACTTAACCACAGATTTTCAGCTCGAAATTTAAGTTTATGTTTAAACTTCTAAAAAAATTTTATGAGATGCAAAAAATAACGGTAAAAAATAGTTGTTCGTTACTCCAAAGTCTAAAGCGCCCTCTATCGGAATTTTTTGAAATTTATCTTTATAATTTATTTTTAAGACAATACTGACATAAAGAAGTCTTTCGTGAAAACCGCAAACGAATCGACCAATTTTTCCGATTTTTATAATCATTTCAAATTTTGGACCCTAAATGTTGACGGCTCCTATCTCCTTCGGAAGACGTTTGGGACCCTTAGTTTCCCATTTAATATTATTTGCCTTTATGTGTACTATCACCCCTTAAAGTTTTGCCCAGTAGTTTAGATACACCCTGTATAGAGCAACTTTTGTAAAAGTCTCAAAATCATAGCTTGAAAATTCTGAAAGTAATCGTCTATAGAAAAAGGACAAAATCCGCTGTTTCCAAAATGAAGCAAAAAAATGAGGGATTTCATCCAAATGTAGTAGTTTATTTATGTTGTAGTAGTAAAATTGTGTATTCTATATTGACACTAAATAATGAATATACGGATACAACCCCACTTGTTTTTGTTTTATTTTGGCAATAACGGATTTTCAACTATTCAATTGACGATTATTTTGATAATTTTCAAGTTACGATTTTGCGACTTTCACAAACGTTGCTCTATACATTTAGCTAGCATAATATGCAAATGAAATTTTAATATCTTTGATGCATGCGCAGTGAAAAATTATTTAATAAACCTACTCATTTTTCATACAATTTTTATTATTTTTTAATTCTGATTACAGGGTATTGTGTGCATTGTTGTTTGTCATATTTTCAGAAAAAAATATTATTTTTATTAGGAACTCTGAAAATTATAAGGAAAAAACTTTGAAAATTTTGTACCATTTTTATAAAAAACCTTAATTACTCTGCGAGTATGCATGCTATTTGCATAAAAAGGAACACAGTGTATTATAATAAGACACTCAATCATAATCTAGAGTTTCGGCGCTTTAGCTACATTCGTTTTGACAGGGTTATTCAAAAGATATTCATTCTTTTTTACTTTAGTTGACGGTCCCCTATGGAGTTTCGGAAAAAAATCTTCACGGAGATGTATGACTTATACTATTATATTTATACACTAAGAGTTTCGAGATGATTCCTCATGTATTTTTCTAGATATTTAACAAAATGTCTAAAATAGCAAGTGAACAATAATCAATGGCCAGGTAGTGTATCATTCAATATAATTAATGATTCTATAAATATGAATTATAAGCCTTTTCAATGTTTTTTTTCAGTTAACTGCATTTACTTTTAAATGCATGAACACCTTACATTGCGATTGGAAAATCTTTAAACTTAATTGAAAATAATTTTAGTAGGAAAATCTATCACGTACACTTACAGGGACACAGGAAAACGCATAAAATAAGAATGTTTGAAAAAAAATTATTGAAAAATAAAACCCGCAAAAGAAGAAAATATTTGACGCCTGCAGCAAAAACCAATTAGTTATAAATTTGATCCTATTTTTATCGAATTGTCATTTCTTTGTTTTGTCGAAGAGAACAATGAAGATAAGATGGGAGTTATTTATTTTGCTTGCTGTTTACCAAAAATGGAGCGTGGTGTTTTGTAACTGGGTTCTTTCTTTGAAGTGTATTTTCAGAAAATGTTTAATATAGTAAGAAAATTTGGAATAGAGAAGTATATGAATTTTTTTATTATTTCCGTTATATTAAAAGAGTTTATCAGATCTCTTTTAAACGACACTGTGGAAAGTGTAATTTGATATATTTGTGTTTATACAAAATTTGTAATGGTCGTAAAAAGTTCAATAACTTAAATGTTTAAATTATTGATCCTATTGTGTATTTTATAGAATGTTAACATTTAAGGATGTTAATCTTTCAGATTTCTTTAAATAATTAATCCGAAATGCACTTTGATCTTGATTGTAAACTTTAAAAATTAATATTCAACGTTAGGTGAATTTACTTATTCTTTAATAATGTGAAATACCTTTCCCTTTGATTTTAAAGGGTTTGTTTCAATGAACATATTTTACAATTGATTATTTAGTACTTGGAATTTCATTATGGTTTTACTGCATATTTTCATAATAATTGAATAGTACTATAAATCTCAAATTTTACCCTTTTTATTATACTTTTTTTGTTAATCAAATGAAGCTCTACTATAATTTAAATGGGAAAAATTAAACTAAATTCAAAAAAATTTTTGATGGAATTTTTATATGTACAATTACAGGAACAGAGAAAAACGCATTAGTTAAGAAAGTTTGAAAGACTTAGAATGAAAGCAATTACGAAGGAAGTGAAATATTTGTCATTACTTCACGTCTCCAGAAACCATTCCAACTAATCTCCAATTTGATCTTTTTTTTTACCAAAATGACATTTTTGTATTTTCTCAGAGAAATCCAAATATTTTATACAAAGCTTACATTTGATGTGATTCATTAAGATTTCTTCCAATAATTATTTTCGAAATGTATTTTGGTCTTGTTTTGAAACTTTAAAAATTGATATTCTACTTTAGTCGCTATTACTTTATCTTTATCATTGTCTAAATACATTTCCTCTTGGTTTTACTTGGTTTGTTTCAATATAATTTTTTAACAGTTGATTGCTAAATATTTGTACTATGGTTATTGTCCTACTGCAGACACTTAATAATACTTAAAGATTCTATAAATAGCAATTTTTGCATTTGTTGGTTATATTTATTCTGTCAATCAATTGCATTCACTTTTAAGTGACTGCAGTCATTAGAATGCAATTGAAAATCATTTAAGATGAATTCAAAACATTTTTTGAAGGAAAGCGTACCAAGTACACATACAGAAACATAGGGAGACATATTAAATAAAAACGTTTGAAAGACATGATATAAAAAAATCGCGAAAGAAAGAGACATTGGCTTTACTTGACTCCCCCAGAAGCATTCCAATTATTCTCGAATTTGATCCTCTACTTACACAAATGACATTTTTGTATTTTATCAGATAAATCCAAGTATTTTATACAAAGCTAATATTTAAGGATGTGAATCATTCAGATTTCTTTCAATATTTTTTCAAAATGTATTTTAGCCATGTTTTTAACCTTTAAAAATTTATGTTCTACGTTAGTCGCATTTATTTTATCTTTACCTTTCTCTAAATACATTTTACCCACGTTTTACGTAGTTTATTTTAATTAACTTATTTTACAATTGATTCCTAAATATTTGTATTATGATTATGGTTCTACTGCAAACATTTCATGATAATCAAAGATTACTAATAAACTTTTCTACCAAAAATTGAACCGACTTCAAAAACTCCTGTAAAGTGAAAAATAATTTTTTTACATAATAGTAATAAGAAATTAAATTAAGAGCATAGTATTTACCATGCGTATTTTTATATCTATGTACATTAATTTGATTTTTTGGAGTCGGTGCCAGCCAAGCATTTATTCTTTTAGGAATTGAATTGGATATTTAATTTTAATTTTAAAATTGGCTTGGCTGGCACCGACTCCAAAAAATCAAATTGTACATAAATGTACATAAATATAATAATACGCATGCTCTTAATTTAATTTCTTATTACTATAATGTAAAAAAAAAAATATTTTTCACTTTGCAGTAGTTTTTGAAGTCGGTTCAATTTTTGGTAGAAAAGTTTATTTTTCTCTTTTTAGTTAAAAGTTAACGATTTTTTGAAGTCAGTTAATACAAATTATAATCCGTAAAAAAATATTATAAATTATACATGGATGTAAATTTTGTCAGAAATAGGGTTCGAACGCACGCTCTCTTTCCAGCATCAGAGCTTAAAACTGGCTCTTTAAACCGCTGGATCATCCTGACTGCGTTCCAATCGACGAGTTTATTCAAAGTCCATGTTATTTTTAATTTGCGAAAAATCACCAATTTTATTAAATTTTGCCTAATTACTAAAAAGTACTGAACCAATTTCAATGAAATGGAAGTGGTACCAATTCGAGAGAGCCTCTTTTATTTAACACAAAACAAAAGTAATCGGTTGGATAGTTTCGGAGTAATCGGTGAACAGACATAGAAAAAAACACATACGTTTCGAATTGATAACTTCCTCTTCCTTTTCTACAGTCAGTTAATAATAAATATTATAATACGGAAAAAAATATTATAAATTATACATGGATGTAAGTTATGTCAGGAGTGGGGTTTGAACCCTTGCTTTCTTCCGAGAACAAGTGCTTAAGTCTGGTGCCTTAGACCGCTCGGCCACCCTGATAACGCTACAGCCGGCGAACTTATTCAAAGTCCATGTTACTTTTAATTTGCGAGAAATCAAAAATTTTGTTACATTTTTCCTAATTACTAAAAAAGTACTTAACCAATTTCAATGAAATGGAAGTGGTACCAATTGGAGAGTAGCCTCTTTTATTAAATACAAAAACCAAATTAATCGGTTGGATAGTTTCAGAGTAATTGGTGAACATACATAGAAAAAAAACACATACGCGTCGAATTGATAACTTCCTCTTCCTTTTCTGAAGCCAGTTAAAAATAAAAATTGTAATACGGAAATTTTTTTTTGTAAATTTTACATAGATGTAAATATTTTCAGAAGTGGGGTTCGAACCCACGCTCTCTTTCGCAAAACAGAGCTTCAATATTGCGAGACCGCTCGGCCATGCTGTCTACAGTCCATTCAGCTAACGTATTCAACACTTTTAATTAGCGAAAAATCACTAATTTTATTAGTTTTTGCCTAATTACTAAAAAAGTACTGAACCAATTTCGATGAAACTGACGTGGTACCAATTAGAAAGAATCGTCTTTCATTTAACACCAAAACCAAGTTAATCGGTTGCATGGTTTCGGAGTAATCTGTGAACATACATAAAAAAAAAATACATACGCGTCGAATTGATAACCTCCTCTCCTTTTTGGAAGTCGGTTAAAAATAGCAATCTTTGATCTTTTTTTATTTTATTTATTCTGTCAAGCAATTGAATTTAATTTTAAGTAACTGCAAATATTATAATGTTATTGAAAACATTTAAACTAAATTCAAAATAATTTTATATGGAATTTTTGCATGTAAAATTACAGGAGCACAGAAAAACGCATTAGTTAAGGAAGTATGAAAGACTTCAAATGAAAGCAATTGCGAAAAAAAGAGAACTTTGTCATTACTTGACGTCTCCAGAAACATTCCAATTAGTCGCGAATTTGATCCTCTACTTACACAAATGATATTTTTGTATTTTCTCAGAGAAATCAAAATATTTTACACAAAGCTAATATTTAAGGAGGCGAATCATTCAGATATCTTTCAATATATTTTTCGAAATGTATTGTGGTCTTGTTTTTAAACTTTAAAAAATGATGTTCTACGCTAGTCGAATTTACTTTATCTTTACCATTATCTAAATACATTTCCCCCAGGTTTTACACAATTTGTTTCAATAAACTTATTTTACAATTGATTCCTAAATACTTGTATTATGATTATGGTCCTACTGCAGACATTTCATAATTCAGCAAAACAACGGTTATCGGAAAAGCATGGGACCAAAACATTTTTGGTTAACCGGAGTTCCATAGAAATTTTCGGATAACCGGGGTTCCACAACTTTTTGAGTAGGCCGAAGTCTTATGGTAAAAACTTGTTTGATGAAAAGCGTGATTGCAATGTAAAGAATTGTTGTAAAAAATGTTCTGGTAACATATTCAAAATACCCTGATTTAAAAACCAATATTACAAGTCGCCACAACAGCAAGGCGATTACTTACTAGTTAAAATCGAAGGTCAACGCTGATAGTGACGTAACAGGAGATCGCTTAACATGAGAGGAGGTAAAATTTCTTCGGCGAGGACAGAGATGTGCACGCAACATAGAGCCACATAAAGCAAATACAAATGATAAATTTTATAAGTAATTAATAAACAAATATGTGGAACGGTTAAAAAATTGCTCATCGCAGACTGTAACGAAATAATACCGATCCTACAGGTTATAAAAAAGTATGCTGACATTTTAAACAGAATATCTATAAGTATTACCCCTTCCAAAGTTTTGATTTTTCCTATTTTGCTTCTAATCTTTAAAGCTAATAAGTATTAAAACAACACTTTAATGTGCTAAAAATGATTCGGATTTATTTTGCTCAAAAACATACAAATAAAATAGTATCATGAATGAAAATGCGTTGAAAGCTGTTATTCGATATCGGTAAAAATATTGTTGACAGTAAAAGTTTTCACTTTAAAAAAAACTTTAATGAATTTTAAGGTTTTTCTCTTAAGCCGATTTTCGGATAAATATGATACGGATAACCGAGGTCCTACTGTAATTAAATATGGCTATAAATAGAAATTTTTGCCTTGTTAATTACATTTATTCTGTCAATCAGTTGCATTTACTTTTAAGTGAATGCAACCATTATAATGTTATTGAAAAACGTTTAAACTGAATTCAAAACATTTTTCGAATCAAAATGTCTCATGTACTCTTAAAGAAACACAGAGAGAAGTATCAAATAAAAACGCTTGAAAGACATCATGCAAAAGAAAGCGCGGAAGAAAGAGCTTTACTTGACGTCTCCAGTAACATTCCAAATAGTCTCGAATTTGACCCTCTACTTATCCAAATGTCATTTCTGTGTTTTCTCAGAGAAAACAATAAAGATAAGATGAGAGTTACTTTCTTCGTTTGGTGTTTTCCCAAAACGGAGCATGTTGATTTGTAAGTGGGTTTATTGTCGAAGCTTATTATTACAAAATGTACTAGTGAAACAAATCTGGAATGGAGAAAAAGAAGATATTTTTGATTATTTCTGTTATATTAAATGAATCTTTGTGTTCTGATTTAAAAGATTTTTAGGAAATTGATACTTGTTTTATAGGAGCTCATTCAAAACGTATGCTCAAATTATGTTCAATAATTTAAATATTTTATTGGATTTGATTCACACAAAATATTTCGCTTTTCCCCAAATTATTTATAATTTAATAGAGTGTTTCAACGGTAGATTAATTTAAATTTTAAACATAATATTAAATTAAAAATGTTTTTACCTCTTCTTAAATGTCTTACCTCTTCATGTTATCTCTAAGAATTTGCGAAAAAAAAATTCTATTTTTGAAGATGCCTAAAAAAATAAAAGAAATGTATCTTGAGAAAGACAATGAAATGTTTGCCGTCTGTGGAAAGTTAACATTTAACTATATAAGTTATCCAGTTTTCATTTACAGGTTTTTCAGAAATGCAATTACGGCTTGTTTTTAAATAGTGAAAATTTTGCCCTCTATGTATACTTCGTCCTTATTTTTACCACTTTTCAAATAAAATTTACATTAGTTTTACTTGATTTGTTTCAATAGTTTTTTTTTAACAATTGATTCTTAAGAACATCTACTATGATTTTTTGTTTATCGTCTACTATAAATCTTTCATAATAATAAAAGGTTTTGCATTGTTTTTTTGTTATTTTTGGTGCCTGTCAATACTATTAACCGTTAAATAACTGCAACCATTTTAATGTAATTGGAAACTTTATCAATTGTGCTTTCAGAAACATAGGAAAACGCATTAAATAAGAAAGTTTGAAAGATATTATACGAAAGATAACGCAAATAAAGAGAAATTTATCCTTGCCTGACATCTGCAGCAACATTCCAATTAGTCTCAAATTTGATCTTATTTTTACCCAAATGTCATTTCTGTGTTTTCTCAGTGAAAACAGTAAATTTAAGATGATAGTTGGCTTCTTATCATGCTGTTTTCCAAAAACGAAACATGTTGTTTTGTAAGTGGTGTATTCTTCAATCTTATAATCAGACCATATAAAAGTAGCAAAATCAATTTGGAATGGAAGTAAATGACATTTTTTATTAGTTCTTTTATATTAAAAGACTTTTTGTGTTCTCATTTAAAAATGCTTCGAAAAATGATATTTGATTTTTAGGTGTTCATGCAAAACATTTTCTACAGATTTTGAGTTATAGAAAACATGAATGGTTGCCAAATTTTTATCCATACACTGTACAAAAAAGCTGTAAATCTACAAAACTAGTTTTTGTAAAACAAGAAAACTCTGCAACTTTACAAAAGATTCTAATAAATTTAGAATTATTTTACTAAATTTTGTCTATAATTGTATTTACATAAAAAGTTATAGGCATCCTAATTTCCTAAAATATTCATAGTAAACTTATATTATTTTTTTACAGTGCAAACGTGCATCTGCTATATGAATTTTTGTTATTGATGTTCTATAGAATGTTCCAAGCAACCCAATTTTCTTGAAAACATTTAGAAACTTTATTTTTTTTTTCAGTTGTTTATACAGATTTTGTTAACTGCATATTGTCTTCAGGATAATTATAATATTTATGAATGCATACGTAAGCATAATTAAATTCGTTTATTGGGACATAGTACATTAAAATTCGTCAAAGTATGAATTTTCCTATTTTAATATTAATTGAAAGCTTTTTAAAATGTGAATATTTTGATGCCTCATTTTTATCTTTACGACAATTATATAGCAAGATATTTTACATTTTGTTAATAGATCCAGCTCAATAAACCATACAAATGAAAATTTGAATCTGATTTTTTTCCCGTGTCTTCCTTGTTTGAGAAATACTAAGGCTTTTTTGCTGATTTAGAAACAGGTTTGGTTTTTTAACTTATTCTCCAAGATTTATTCAAGAGGTTTGTGAATGAGTTTAACAGTCATGTTTAAGTTATTTTTTAAATATTTAAAATGAGAGTTTGTTGAAATTTATTATTTTTTTTAGTATACGCGATAGAAAAACACCAAATCCATACATCTAAATAACCATTAACAGTTTTATGTAGTATATTGTAATGAATGTGGAGAAAATATCGAAGAAAAAATATTTATATTTCAAAAAATAGTAGGGAATTAAAAAAATATATTAAAAAAAATAAATCTTAGTAAATAAGGCTGTTATACAACAAATTTTTATTTTTTATTTTATTTAAAACTTAGTAGTAAGTATTGTGCCACTAGATATGTACTATATGGCCAAAGGTGACCGTCACTTTTAGACAATTACTTAAATATCTATACATATAATAAAACAGTAGGACCCGGTGTGTCTGTACATTGAAGATAATTGACAAAAATGGAGTCAGGGCGATAAAAGAAAACCAATGAAACACAAAAAAAAATTTTTTTGAATTTTTTGTCTGTCTGTCTGTCTGTCTGTCTGTCTGTTTGTTCGAGGTTATCTTCGTAACTACTGAATGGATTTTTATGCGGTTTTCACTAATGAAGAATGCACACTCCCGGGCAGTGTATAGGCTTTGTTTCATCAAAATCGGACAACAGACAAAAAAGTAACAAAAAGAAACAAAAGAAACTATTAGGTGCGCTGCTCACGTTTTTTAGTACATAACGTTTTTTAGTACATATAAAATCCAATAGATGTCACTGTGCGATTTTAAAACGCGCTATCGTTATGTTTTCGCCAGTCTACTTAAGTATGAGAAAGTTTCAAGCTGGCTATCGTTCCATGTGGTTTAGTCGGTAGAACGTCAGTGCGCCATACTGATGGCCCGGGTTCGATTCCCAGCATGGAATTTTTTTTCACTATGTTGGCATTAACGCCTATAAGCAATTAAAAGAATTTGAAATATTGTATTCAAGGCGAATTTTCTCTCTGGGAAAATTTCCTTGCATTAATATGTCAGTGTAATTTTTTTTTCGATTTAATTTTTTTTTCGAAACTTTGTTTTTTTTTTAAAAATTACAGTAAATATTTGATATTTCCCAACGTTTTTTGAATGATCGACTTGCTTTTTTTTTTTAATGTATGTCTGAACCTTATCTAACTACTTCTTCAAGATTTCTTTAGATAAACCGACCAGCGTAGCGGGCGAAGGCCGCTAGTGTATAAATATAATAGTACAAGTCATACATTTCCGTAGAATTTTATTTACCGAAACTCCATAAAGAATCGTCATTAAATTGAAATACAACAAATATCTTTTGGATGACCCTGTCAAAACTAATGTAGGAATACATTCAAATTGAAGATTATGAGTAAGGGGCTATTGTAATAAACTGTATTCATTTTTATGTGGATAACATCTGTACTCTGAGAGAAATTAAGGTTTTTATAAAAACAATCCCAAAATTTTCCAAGTTTTTTTTCCTTATAATTTGCAAAGTTCTTAATATAAAATGAAGTTATTTTCTGTAAATTAGAAGAATAAGCAGGTTTACTGAATAAAATTTCACTGTGCATGCGTGAACTTTATTAAAATTTAGTTTGCATACTATGTTAGCTAAATGTATAGAGCAACTTTTGTGAAAATCTGAAATATACAGCTTGAAAATTCTTAAAGTAATCATCGATATAATTAGCACAAAATCCGTTATTCCGAAAATGAAGCAAAATTATAAGGGGCTGTATCCGTATATCCCATTGATTAGTGTCAATATAGATATCATATACACAACATGACACATACTGCATTTGGAACCATTAGGAATGTCATTTTTTTAATTTTAAAGTATTTACAAATTATTAGTCTTCAATACGTATACATTTTCAAAGATTAAATATTTTTATAATTTAAAAATCTTATGACTTCATAATCCATAAATATTGGAGAATTATGTTCTAATGAATGGTTTTATTTAGAATTGCATTTATTTACAGTTTAATTTTTAAAAGATTGCAAAATAGAAAAGGAATTTTATTGTCAAAGATTGTAGACGTGAAGTACAACAAAACTATATTAAATAATAATTTTAAACTATAAAACATTACCGCAAATTTTTATATGTATGTTTTAATTAATTACTTCAAGTATAACTTTATGAAAAAGTTAAATATTACAAACATAATTTAAAAAAAACGCTACCACAATTTTTGAAAAAATATAGTTAATTCAAAACAAGAAATATTGTGCTCTAAGTAGTTTTTCCTAATGTAACCGTTTAAACATCAATGTTCCCAAATGGGAACATTGCATTATTTGTAGTACAAAACATATTTTTTCCAACATAATAACGATGTCCTTATTTTTCCTATAAAATATAAGGTTGATTTGAACTTTTGAAAAAAAAAATACGTTTAAGCATTTATCGCAGGTATAAGGAAAATGTAAATTCATTAATTTGCTTAAAATACATCTTATTTGCTTTTATCGTTTTCTCTATATTACTTACATTTGACCGCTAGGAATCTAAATGATTTTGGAATTCAATAAAATACTTAAGTGCAATATACAATAGCTTATAGCGGAAAATAATTTGTTATATTTGCATAGGTTGTCAATCTATAATCTTGTTCCAAAATGGGAACACTGAAATGAAAACAGCTAAAAAACTGCAGAAATGAATATTTTTTTGTTATTTTCAAAATGTGTATGCATAAATTAAAACATCTGAAGCTGTAATTTAGGAAAAACAAAATTATAATTGCATAGCGATATTAATTCGGCGTGTAAACGGTTAATATATTATTCC
Organism: Maratus speculifer; assembly: GCA_964019185.1. NCBI lineage: Eukaryota > Metazoa > Arthropoda > Arachnida > Araneae > Salticidae > Maratus > Maratus speculifer. The sequence goes on along the minus strand of OZ025289.1, from coordinate 114,712,355 downwards.
CGTCTAGCTCTTTGCTGTACAATCACTTTTTCTTTCACGTATACCTTCTTAGGCTTTTTAATTAGGAATAGTGTCCTTTAGCATAAAACCACCCTCTCTTTTCTCTCTAATCAACACACATTTTAAAAATTAGTAATCTTATCACAACCATATAATAAATAGATGCAAATTTCATCGACTTCTTTTTAAATTATTTATTTATTTATTTATATATTTATTTATTTTTTATTTAATTATTTATTTATCTATTTTATTTACTTATTTATTTTGCATTTTAAATTTATTATAGCTTTTTATAATATAACTTATACATTGAGAAAAATCAATCCAGCATTAGATGAATTTTAAATCTATTTTCTTTACGTGATTTTATTAAAATCATTTTTGTGATTTCCGCAAATACTGATATTATTTTCACATTCTCCTAGTAAGCCTATGTTCCCCAGGTACGAAATGGCTGTTCTATTAGACAATGAGATGACCTAAACTTAAACAAAAGTATCTGTGTTATATTTAAAGAATATTGCTTTGTAGAAATTTACAAAAAATATTTATTTGAGTTGGAATTCTTCACAAGTGTCAGTCAATGTTTAGAAGTCAATAGCTAGAGGGTCCACGCTATTTTAGATCAGAAATATATGTAATAAATGAAAAAAAGTAGACTTTAAATTACGTAAATCAAAGCATATTTAAATTTATGTATGCCTACTGCAAAGTACTTGTTAGGAATTTATGTTAGGAATTGATAAATTAAGTTATCCCAGTTTATTCATCATCGAAAAATTAAGTAGTAATGCACAGCTTATGAAAACACTATACGCTATAAAAACAATTCAATATCTCAACAGTATTATTCAAATGTCCGTGCTCGGGGCGCCAGATTTGTTGCCAGCCAAACTGATAATTCAAGACGCCTGGTCGACGAAATTAGATTGGGATGCTCCACTTCCAGAAGAAATCCGGAATAATTTTCAAAAATGGTATAGCGAACTCAAGTATTTAAATGACGTGAAGATAAATAGACGTGTAGGCTATGGTTGTAAAGAAAAATGGTCTATTCATACATTTTGTGATGCAAGTACCAGAGCTTATGCAACAGCAGTTTTCTTACGTTGTGAAGATAAAGACGCAGTCTTTGTACAACTTTTAGGAGCTAAGTCTCGTCTTGCACCAAAGAAAAATGTAACCATACCACGTTTAGAGCTTCTTGCTTGTATTTTAGGAATAAGGTTGACTAAATTTGTTTTGAAAGCCTTTAATTGTATTTCCATACCAGTAAAGTATTGGACCGACTCTTCGACCGTTCTCGCTTGGATTCGAAGAAATGATCAATGGGGAACGTTTGTAGGCAATAGAGTTAGAGAAATTTGTAAATTTTCCGAATCTCAACAATGGAACTTCGTACCTGGTCATCTCAACCCTGCTGATCTACCTTCTCGCGGATGTAGTCCTAAACAGCTGCTGAAGATGAGATGGTGGGAGGGACCAGAATGGTTGAAGTTATCAGAAGAAAATTGGCCACATTCAGAAACAAGCCCCAACGAAGAATTAGTAATGATGGAAAAGAAGAAAACTTCAGTACCTACTCTTTTATGTTCTAATTCACATGAATTTATGATATATAGTAGAATTTCAAAATTTGGTAGATTTATTAATGTCGTATGTTGGGTGAAGAGATTCATAATGAAGTGCAGAAACAGAAATATATGTTTTCCATCAGAATTGTCAATTGAAGAAAAAGAAGATGCGGAAAGGTCGCTCTGGTCAATAATACAATCTGAAAGTTTTGGTAATACTACTGATGCAATAAAAGGATTAAAGGTTATGAAAGATCAAGAAGGTTTGTTAAGAGTAAAAACAAAGATATTAGAGCGAGATGACGAGTTTTCTTTCAGATATCCAATTTTATTACCATCGAAACATCATGTAGTGAATTGTCTGATTCAAGAATGTCATTTAAAGAATTGTCATGCTGGACTTCAAACAGTTGGATCCATTTTGAGAGAAAAATATTGGATAATTTCTTCTAGACGCATCATTAGAAGTCAATTGTCTAAGTGTTACAGATGCAAAAGATACTCTACAAAGCCATATACTACACCTCCAATCCACCTACCTCTAGATCGAGTCAGAGATTCCAAAGTTTTTGAAGTTGTTGGAGCTGATCTTTTTGGCCCTCTTTTCGTAAAGCAAAGATCCAAAGTTTGGGTTGTACTTTTTACATGTGCAGTATATAGGGCAATACATTTGGAACTTGTATCCAGTCTCTCAGCGGAAGGATTCATTCAGTCACTTCGAAGATTTATATGCAGGAGAGGAAGGCCGACTACTATATACTCTGATAATGGCTCAAATTTTAGAGGAACCAATAACCTTTTAAAATCATTGGATTGGAATGCAATAGTTTCTTCAAAAGAACTGTCTCCTATTAAATGGAAGTTCATCCCTCCAGCAGCAGCTTGGTGGGGTGGATGGTGGGAGCGTCTGATTAGATGTGTTAAAATTCCCTTGATCAGAACACTCGGCACTTCAACTTTAACTTTTGAAGAACTCATGACTGTTCTATGTGATGTCGAAGCAACAGTAAATAAAAGGCCTCTAACCTATATTTTTGAAGAAACAGATAAATTTATACCTTTGACTCCATCATCATTTTTGCAAGACATTGAAGAAATAGGTGTTCCTGATTTAGATGCAATAGATTCAAAGAAACTTCAATCTAGATATAAACACTGTCAAAATATTCGGCAACAACTTAGAAATAGATTTAGAAAAGAATATTTAGCTGAATTGGTCCAAAAATCAAAACAGAAAGGACAAGCTGTCAGACCAGATGAAGCACTCAAGATTCCAGGACATTTTTTACCTCATCATCCCGTCATCAAACCAGATAGTCTTACTACAAGTGTTCGACCAGTTTTTGATGCATCGTGTAAGGTAGGGAGGTCTCCTTCTTTAAATGATTGCCTCTTTAAAGGACCAAACCTCATCGAACAAATTCCTGCAGTGTTAATAAGATTTCGTGAGAAAGCTATTGGGGTAGTAGCCGATATAAGAAGAGCATTTCTTCAAATTGAAGTCAAAGAATCAGATCGGCATTTCTTGCGATTTTTATGGTGGAAGAGTCCTGACGAATTTCAAGTTTATCAACACAATAGAGTAGTTTTTGGAGCAACATGTAGCCCATTTTTGCTAGGTGCAGTTATAAGATATCATTTGAGTAATGTTGATGAAGAAAACAAACAGATAGCTGAGAAGCTTATGAAATCATACTATATAGATAACTGCGTTACTTCAGTCGACAATGTGCCTGAACTAGAAAATTTTATTTCAAAATCTACAGAAATCATGGCTGATGCGAAAATGGAATTAAGAATGTGGGAATTCGGACCAATTAAAAGTTAAGAAAAGCAGAAAGTAAAATACCTACTGCGGCAGGGCTATTTAGCGCAAAAGAACGCCTTTGTTTATTTTGCAGTAAATCTCATGAAAGCAAGGACTGTGTTAGGGCTAGATCTCTTTCCTTTAATGAACGGAAGGCCAAAATTAAGAATAAAAATTGCTGTTTAAAATGTCTTCGTTTTGGTCACCACGCTAAAGTTTGCAAAGTTTTTATTCGTTGCCACGTTTGTTCTAAACCCCATACCGAGTTATTATGCCCTGAAATTTCAATGTGTAAAGAACCAGAAAATACAGTTAAGACCCCAGAAGTTATTCAAAGCACCATAGCAAGTAAGCAGTGTTCTGCTGAAGTAGCCCTTATGACTTTAGAAATAGTTATTAAAGGTCGAATAACAAAGAAAGTACGAGCGTTACTTGATTGTGGGTCGCAAAAGAGCTATATTTTAAAAGGTACAGCTGAAGAGTTAGGTTTACATCCCATTTCTTCTGAAGCTATTGTACACACTTTGTTTGGTGGTACGCAAACAGAAGCTAAATCTCACAATAAATTCCAAGTTGAGTTAAGTTCTTCTGATAGACAGAAACAAACGAAAGAAGTCTTAGAACTTTTGGATCAAGATATAATTTGTAACTATATTCCTCGGATACCAAAAGAATCAGTAATTAAAGAGCTTAAACAAAATAAACTATGGATCACAGATTTAGGAGCAGGAAGTCCAAAAATTGAAATTTTGATTGGAAGCGATTACTACGGACAACTTCTTACAGGTCGAGTAAAACAGTTAAAGAGCGGTCTTACAGCAATAGAGACAAAGTTTGGATGGACACTTTGTGGTCGTTTAGAAAGTACATCACAGTCTTGCCTAAATTATGGAAATATGTTTATCACGAACCTAGCTTTAAAAGATATGAAGATTCCAGAATTATGGAAGTTAGAGACAATTGGTATAACAGATCCCTGTCAAACTTTGTCTAAAGCAGAAGAAGAAGAACTCGCTCATGATAATTTTATAAAAGAAGTTGATAGAAATATAGAAGGTCGCTATATGTAGGTCTTCCTTGGATTAACGGCAAACGTGAGATTCCCTCAAATAGACACATAGCTGAACGAAGATTGATAAATTCAACAAAGAAATTAAAATCAATGAAAATGTTTGAAGAATATGCTAAAGTTTTCTATGAATGGGAAGAAGAAGGCGCACGGCAAAGATAAACTTCCCTTATCAGATTTATTCACGAAAGTCGAGGCATATTTAAGATCGTTAGAATCAATGGGTTTAAGTTTAGAAAGCAATTCGGCGTGGCTCTATCCCATGATAGAATCTAGCTTATCGGAAGATGTATTAAAAGCATGGCAGCGATATAATATTTCAATCACATCAAACACTGTTAGTAATAATAATACATTGTCAACAAAATCAAATATAGTAAGTTTGATGGAATTTCTGAAACAAGAAGTTGCAAACGAGGAAAGATTCAAACTAGCCAAATCGAGTTTTATAGAGCTGGGCTCTAAAGACAAAGCTAAAGAAAAAGCGTACACCGCTACGTTCGTCATTTACCAGAACTTTAAATGTTTTGAATGAAGAAATTAACAGCGAGTCATTAGATAAGGGTAAAATTTCAGACGATTTTAGTAAATTAGAAAATTTGATTCATGAAATTAAAGCTATTGATGAAGCTATAATTGAACTCATGTTAGATGATGATAAATGCGATGAAGAGGCTATTGAAAATGAAGTAGTGGAAAATGAAAGTTATTCAGATCAATTTATTACCATTAAGCGTAAAGTTAGCGAAGCATTGGGTACAAATAAACGTAATCAAGATGATAGTGAAAAAAGCACAGATCACGGTTATTCCAAATCAAAGCATTATAAATTACCTAAACTAAATATTAAGCCATTCGATTCGCAGTTAATAAATTATCTTTCATTTTGGTCTCAGTTTCAGAAAATTCATGAAGACATAGATTTGGATAATAGTGACAAATTTCAGTATCTTATCCAATCGGTAGAACCTGGAACCAGTGCCAGGCGCTTGTTAGAGAGCTATCCAATGACCGCAGTTAATTACCCCAAAGCTGTCGAGGCATTTCAAGAGCGTTTTGGAAATAAAGATTTACTAATAGAAGTGTACGTTAGAGAATTCCTAAAATTGATTGTAGCTAATGTACAGGTGCTCAGCAAAAATGTAACAACGATAGTTCCGGTTTTAGGGTTGAAGTGGGACACAATGGAAGATAGTTTGAAGATCGCTTATAAATTTAGTGATGAGATAGAAAATCTGTCGAAAAGAAAGATATTAGCTGTAACCCAAGGGATCTTCGATCCAATAGGATTTTTAGCCCCAGCATTGTTGCCAGCCAAACTGATAATTCAAGACGCCTGGTCGACGAAATTAGATTGGGATGCTCCACTTCCAGAAGAAATCCGGAATAATTTTCAAAAATGGTATAGCGAACTCAAGTATTTAAATGACGTGAAGATAAATAGACGTGTAGGCTATGGTTGTAAAGAAAAATGGTCTATTCATACATTTTGTGATGCAAGTACCAGAGCTTATGCAACAGCAGTTTTCTTACGTTGTGAAGATAAAGACGCAGTCTTTGTACAACTTTTAGGAGCTAAGTCTCGTCTTGCACCAAAGAAAAATGTAACCATACCACGTTTAGAGCTTCTTGCTTGTATTTTAGGAATAAGGTTGACTAAATTTGTTTTGAAAGCCTTTAATTGTATTTCCATACCAGTAAAGTATTGGACCGACTCTTCGACCGTTCTCGCTTGGATTCGAAGAAATGATCAATGGGGAACGTTTGTAGGCAATAGAGTTAGAGAAATTTGTAAATTTTCCGAATCTCAACAATGGAACTTCGTACCTGGTCATCTCAACCCTGCTGATCTACCTTCTCGCGGATGTAGTCCTAAACAGCTGCTGAAGATGAGATGGTGGGAGGGACCAGAATGGTTGAAGTTATCAGAAGAAAATTGGCCACATTCAGAAACAAGCCCCAACGAAGAATTAGTAATGATGGAAAAGAAGAAAACTTCAGTACCTACTCTTTTATGTTCTAATTCACATGAATTTATGATATATAGTAGAATTTCAAAATTTGGTAGATTTATTAATGTCGTATGTTGGGTGAAGAGATTCATAATGAAGTGCAGAAACAGAAATATATGTTTTCCATCAGAATTGTCAATTGAAGAAAAAGAAGATGCGGAAAGGTCGCTCTGGTCAATAATACAATCTGAAAGTTTTGGTAATACTACTGATGCAATAAAAGGATTAAAGGTTATGAAAGATCAAGAAGGTTTGTTAAGAGTAAAAACAAAGATATTAGAGCGAGATGACGAGTTTTCTTTCAGATATCCAATTTTATTACCATCGAAACATCATGTAGTGAATTGTCTGATTCAAGAATGTCATTTAAAGAATTGTCATGCTGGACTTCAAACAGTTGGATCCATTTTGAGAGAAAAATATTGGATAATTTCTTCTAGACGCATCATTAGAAGTCAATTGTCTAAGTGTTACAGATGCAAAAGATACTCTACAAAGCCATATACTACACCTCCAATCCACCTACCTCTAGATCGAGTCAGAGATTCCAAAGTTTTTGAAGTTGTTGGAGCTGATCTTTTTGGCCCTCTTTTCGTAAAGCAAAGATCCAAAGTTTGGGTTGTACTTTTTACATGTGCAGTATATAGGGCAATACATTTGGAACTTGTATCCAGTCTCTCAGCGGAAGGATTCATTCAGTCACTTCGAAGATTTATATGCAGGAGAGGAAGGCCGACTACTATATACTCTGATAATGGCTCAAATTTTAGAGGAACCAATAACCTTTTAAAATCATTGGATTGGAATGCAATAGTTTCTTCAAAAGAACTGTCTCCTATTAAATGGAAGTTCATCCCTCCAGCAGCAGCTTGGTGGGGTGGATGGTGGGAGCGTCTGATTAGATGTGTTAAAATTCCCTTGATCAGAACACTCGGCACTTCAACTTTAACTTTTGAAGAACTCATGACTGTTCTATGTGATGTCGAAGCAACAGTAAATAAAAGGCCTCTAACCTATATTTTTGAAGAAACAGATAAATTTATACCTTTGACTCCATCATCATTTTTGCAAGACATTGAAGAAATAGGTGTTCCTGATTTAGATGCAATAGATTCAAAGAAACTTCAATCTAGATATAAACACTGTCAAAATATTCGGCAACAACTTAGAAATAGATTTAGAAAAGAATATTTAGCTGAATTGGTCCAAAAATCAAAACAGAAAGGACAAGCTGTCAGACTAGGTGAAGTAGTCTTGATAGAACTAAACCAAAAGAGACTTTATTGGCCTATAGGAAAAATTGTAAAGATTTTCCCAAGTCGAGATGGAGCAGCTAGAGTGGCTGAAGTTAAAACAAGTTCAGGGACCTTGGTGCGTCCACTTCGTAAGCTGTACTCATTAGAGATATCAAGTCCTGATGACCCTGTAATCCAGACTGTGAGTAACAGTAAAACTAGAAGTGGTAGAGTAGTACAGAGACTTCTGAAATGACTTTTTCTAGAACTCTGAAATGACTTTTCTAAAACCCTGAATTGACTTTTCTAGAACTCTAAATGTTTCATTATTATTTTATTATTGTTTAGTTATTATCTTTATTTATTTGCATATTTTTTATTTTGAATTAGGGCTTAATTTGATCAAAAGTGATCTTAAGTTTAATTTGGCTTCCGCCTAAATTAAAGGTGGGAGTATGTTAGGAATTGATAAATTAAGTTATCCCAGTTTATTCACAGAAAATCGTTTGCATATTTGCAATTGTGATATTTAATTTATTTATAAGACGCGACTCGTTGCTATGGAAGCGAAGCTGTTTTTTCGTCTGCTTTGCTTTTTATATTTTTTATCTTACGAGATGAGTTAAAAGTTTAGATAAAAAAGTTGGCATCAATTTTTGAGGGAATGTAAAAGAATTTTTTTAGAGAGAATGTTTATATTTTTTGTTTGTCGTGCGTGTCTTGAGTTTTATTGAAGAATTATGTTAATTTTATGAAAAGGCACGCAGAAATGCATAAAGGATCATCTTTCCAGTTTTTAGTATGATGATCAAAAATTATCAAGGTAAAAGCATTTATATTTTGTACATATTATACATTTTGTACATAGTATGTAAATAATTTGAATTCAATATTTCTTTATTCTATAATTCTAAGTATGTAATAAAATTTTTAAAAAGAAAATTCAAGAATATTTAGAAGATTTTTGAACCCAAATAAGTTTTGATTGTTTACAGAAAACAGTACTGAATGGTTAAAATGAAAATTACCCTGTTTGGATCTACGTAAAGTCCATTCTGATTGACGGATCTTGATGAAACTTGGGAAATACATTAAATGGACCGTGAGGAAAATAAATTTACATTTAAAAACAGTTTGATTTTTGACTGATAAATGGTGATTTTACCGCTGGATGACGTGGGAAATTGAATAAGCATCATTGATAAAGCTCCCTTATGAGAGAAACAGTAATTCGTCATGAAAAATGGTGCACTAATCCAAAACCAGTTATAAATGAGTTCGTGCACCACGTTTAACGTCAAATTACTGTTTTTCTGATAAAGTTGCTTCACCAGTAGCGCTCGTTCTTTCTCCTAAGACTAATAATGTTGAAAACCGATAAGTATCGATAGAAAATTAAACTAATTTTTATTGTACATTTCTTTTTAATGGTCCAATTAATGTATTTCCAAATTTCATCGATATTTGTTTACCAAAATAAACTCTACATACGTCTAAGCAAGGTATTTTAAATTATGTAATATTTTGACAAATAAACCGTCATACATCTTTTTTTTAAGCTGGAGGTTGGCAAGTTCCTTATTTTAAACACATACACAAAATATATACAGGGTGTCCGAAAAGTCTGGAAACGGTCGAATAACTCGAGAAATACATATGAGATAGGAAATCAAAAATATACGTAATAAATATTTTTAAATAAGCTACTCAGTGATACCAAATTTGACCTTCGCAACTGACCCCCTGGGGGTCAGAGGGAGTCCAACTTTGAAATCTTAAATTATAACCCCCATTTTTTATTGCAGATTTGGATTCTATGGACAAAAATACGTAACTTCTGTATTTGATGTTTATTTCGAATCCTCGTTTATCACGGTGTAATTGAGCATATTAAATCGATACATATTTCGGTTTTCCCAACCAGGTTTTGCCTGATTGGCCAGAAATTTTGACGTCAAATTCCTCGTCTTATGCAGGAATAGCGTTTCTTGAAAATCACCCGTGGCGATTATTTCGATAATGCTATGCTGTTAAAAATTTGATCCATTTTCTGTAGCGTCACTCTACAGATTTTATAGAATATCCCTTTTATGACCAATGAGAATGCACCATAACACAGTAAAGTAACCGTTTTCTATAAAATTGGGCATAGCGTATCATTATTGAAATAATCGCCCCGGGTGATTTTCAAGAAACGCTATTCCTGCAAAAGACGAGGAATTTGACATCAGAAATTCTGGCCAATCAGGCAAAATCTGGTTGGGAAAACCGAAATATGTATCGATTTAATATGCTCAATTACACCGTGATAAACGAGGACTAGAAATAAACATCAAATACAAAAGTTACGTATTTTTGTCCGTACAATCCGAATCTGCAATAAAAAATGGGGGTTATAATTTAAGATTTCAAAGTTGGACTCCCTCTGACCCCCAGGGTGTCAGTTGCGAAGTTCAAATTTGGTATCACTGAGTAGCTTATTTAAAAATATTTAACACTTATATTTTCGTTTTTCAATCTCTTATGTATTTCTCGAGTTATTCGACCGTTTCCAGACTTTTCGGACACCCTGTATATATATATATATGTACATGACATATGTAACAGAAAAACATGCTAAATCTTAAAATATTTAAAATTTGCGATGTAATTCGACAGAAAGTTCTATTAAACACAAATTGACTGTATTTGTTTATAAATAAATAACCTGCTTCTTAGTTTAAAAATTTTGATTTTTGTGATCATTTGTTCTTTTTAATTTATATATATATATATATATATATATATATATATATATATATATATTTCTGTTTCTTAATTGGCATATAACATGCTCTGGTAAAGTTCTGAAATTTTCCTTGTACAAAAAATTAGCGTTATGTGATGAAATATATGATATATACAAAACACATAATACATAATATATATTTTTAATGCTATACAGTCTGTGATAGAAAGGCTAGAGAAAAAAAAAAGTAAACAGGCTTTGAACTAATAGTACAACAAGAAAAAGTAATATACACTTGATTGGAATGCATGTTATCATCAAATAGAAAACTGAGTGTTATAGTGTTATATTGAAAATGGCTTTAAAAGTGTTTTTTTAATCTTATTTCGCAATTTAAAAATTTAAGGTATAGATCTGCATATTTCTCTAATTATTTTTATTGAAATATATTGACGGCGATCATCAAATTCAAAAATAATAATTTATTTTAAAAATGTGGTAACAGAACAATCTCTATGCATTAACTAATACATTTTTAGTAAAGTTAATACATGGCTGAAGACATTTCATTAATAACATGAGGTATGTCCATGTCCAGGGTCATTTTTAAGCAACTAGGTAAGATCTGTATTCAATACAGTAATTTGTTGTATGCCAGAATGTGGCTGTTGTAAATTGTGAGTAAGTTGTGAGTTATGCTTCAGTTAAACACAATAATGATTTTGTTTTATAGTCTAAATATGTTACGTATGTAAGAATAAAGGTTTGAATAACACTTTTAAATAATAACCATCTCTATCGACAATTTTTTTGAAAAAATGCAAAATTTTGTCCAAAATTTTTTTTTTTGGACCAAAAGCGCAGATTTAAGCCATTTTGTTTTTCTGCGGTAAAATTTCACTCAATTGATAAACTAGTGAAAAGGCAACTTTTGGCTCCTACCGATTTCTGATTAAAATAATTAATATAATCGCTCCACCCAAATGTATGTGAAACAACTTTGTCCAAAATTAATTTTTAAGAGAGCAAATATCGTTCAAGATTAACGCACGCCCACCCTGAAGACCGCAAATAAATTTATGCTTAAGACCGCAAATAAATTTATGCTTAAGACCACAAGTAAATTTTTTCGCATGATATTTTCAACAAACGACTGCCAAAAAGGCAGCCATTCATTAATATATCTGAATCCGAAGCAGAGCCATAAGTTTAAGATTTATCCATGAAGACATTTCACGAAGTATTTTCAAATGTAATTGTTGTTAGTTTTGTTACTATATATGTCTATTGTGAAGAGATATATGAAGACTTCTGAAGCCAATGGGTACCAGTGACAAAAAATCGATTTGGAATAAATTGAGTTCAAAGATAATTTACGCTAAATTTGAGCATTAGCAATAATTGTCGGAATTGAAATAGGAAACTACCGCTTATTTTATTGTGGTCATTGAACTTTTATTTTTAAAAAATGTAAAACAAATTATAGTACAAGTTCAATTAAGTTTATAAATAATCAATATTGATTATTATTCAGCAAAAGTGACTGATCTCTAGAATGCAGCACATAAATAAAAAATTGTTTATATTTCATTGCTTGAAAAGAAAGAAGCCCTTTCCAAGTCGTGTGTGCACTTTGTTCTTTCTTTCTTCAATTTTGTCACTTATACCCCTTCGTATATATTTTATTAACTTTTCTAAAAAAATAATAATATATTTATATTCTATGACAAAGCATTGATTATGCAGCTGTAAAATGTATAAAAAACACTAATAAATATATTATGTCCACCATTGAATATTTTGTCACTATTAATTCAAAAATCTAAGAACTCAGTTTTACAAAATAACTTTTTTTGTTATCATTCTATGAAAATAATTTTTTTTTGACTATATATTAAAAAAACATTTGTCTTTAATCCAAAATTAAAATCCCCAAAGCTCTAGTAAATGCCTATAAGCTTCTTTGTTCTAAGGACACATTTGAAAAAGAAGTCAAAAACAATGATCTATATAGCCCTATTTTAAAAATATCTTTGAACAAAAGATTTATTTTAAGCATTTATTCAAAGTTGTTTTTAATTACAAATTTATTGTTGAAGTGGTGCCAGATACGTTTAAATACAACAATGAAATGAATTTTATTTCAACTGCGGATAATCTCTATTATTATGGCTGAGAAAAAAAAATGCTCTTTGTAAATTTCTAAAACTGAACGTAAATTTCTTTACAAAAGAACTTTTCTGTCGAAAAATATAAATTAGTACTAAGCATTTGTCGAATAACAAAAGCTATTGTATTTTATGTTAGCAATAATGTCAAATTTCCAAAGTTAAAAGGTATGAATTGAAATTCTAGTTCATTATGTGCTTAAACAATAGACTTCTTTTAAAAAAATTGTATCATTCTAATTATTCTATTTTATCATAGCAATTTTTATTCTTTCGGTGCAGTTGCATTTTTCTTTGTCTCTTTAAAAAAAAGATGTAATAAAATGCGCAATTATTCGTTCTGTTTTATTAAGCTTGCACGAAAGAGTAGTTTCAAATTAATTTTAAATCCGTTTTTCAGGAAATCTGAAAGATATAAAATTGTAAGTAAACACAAAAGTATTTGTATGTGCTTTTTCTACTACTTCCTTCGGATACACATTTTAGGTTTTGATGGTTTGTCGGGTATTTTATTAGAAAATTTTACCTCAAGTTTTAAAAATAATTATAACAATAATAATTAATGTTAATTTAGGTGAAAGTATTTATATTTAAAGTATGACGTCTAAAAACAATTTCAGATTTTTCTCTTTTCATTTGTTTCTTAAATAAAATCAAACTTTTTAAATGGGAAGAGGTAAAATCAAACAATTTTTTTGTTAATTTGGTTTTTTAACAAATTAGTTCCTAACAAAATATGCCACAACAAATTAAGTCATAACAACCGAAAAAAAAATAAAAAAATAAATAAATAATATATATATATATATATATATATATATATATATATATATATATATATATATATATATATATATATATATATATGTATATAAATTCTATAAATAGGATTTTTTAACCCATTTTTTTAGCAAAGCTGGCTACGATAATGCTCAAGAACAAGATCTCGAGAACTTTTAGGTACTTTAATTTAGTCATACTACTAAAGTTAGTTAATTTTTTCCGTCTCTTGATATTTCCGATATAGTAATGCTAACTCCAGTCTTTGCTGCTAAATGGTGTTGTTTGTATGACCTGAACGGTTTTATGCACGACCATATTATTTTACCTAAACATCATATTCATAAATATAAATTTTACTATTTTGAAGGAAAAAGAGTTGAATATGTGTATAGCACAGAAGAGATATATAAGAACGCACACCGTACCTGTTCCTAAAACGGGCTCAAACTTTATGTGAGCCAGTCCTTGGCCTTCGGCTTAAAGAGAAAATTTTATTTATTGATTAGTATTAAACATTAGGATTATAAAGTATTGATACGACCGAACAAATAGTGTCATCCAAAGTTCTCCAAGTTAACTCAGCTGTTCAGAGTATTGACTGTTTAACCGAACAAATAGTGTCCGTCAAATTTCTCCAAAATAACTCAGTTTTTCAGAGCATTGACAGCTTAATCAAAAAATACCTTTGTTTAAACCCAGGTCCGGACACTTTCATGCAACTGGAAATTTAAATTACGAACATTATCTATTTGATTTACCCATGCGAAAAAAAGAGCTTTGGGGATTTTAATTTTGGATTAAAGACAAATGTTTTTTTAATATATAGTCAAAAAAAAATTATTTTCATAGAATGATAACAAAAAAAGTTATTTTGTAAAACTGAGTTCTTAGATTTTTGAATTAATAGTGACAAAATATTCAATGGTGGACATAATATATTTATTAGTGTTTTTTATACATTTTACAGCTGCATAATCAATGCTTTGTCATAGAATATAAATATATTATTATTTTTTTAGAAAAGTTAATAAAATATATACGAAGGGGTATAAGTGACAAAATTGAAGAAAGAAAGAACAAAGTGCACACACGACTTGGAAAGGGCTTCTTTCTTTTCAAGCAATGAAATATAAACGATTTTTTATTTATGTGCTGCATTCTAGAGATCAGTCACTTTTGCTGAATAATAATCAATATTGATTATTTATAAACTTAATTGAACTTGTACTATAATTTGTTTTACATTTTTTAAAAATAAAAGTTCAATGACCACAATAAAATAAGCGGTAGTTTCCTATTTCAATTCCGACAATTATTGCTAATGCTCAAATTTAGCGTAAATTATCTTTGAACTCAATTTATTCCAAATCGATTTTTTGTCACTGGTACCCATTGGCTTCAGAAGTCTTCATATATCTCTTCACAATAGACATATATAGTAACAAAACTAACAACAATTACATTTGAAAATACTTCGTGAAATGTCTTCATGGATAAATCTTAAACTTATGGCTCTGCTTCGGATTCAGATATATTAATGAATGGCTGCCTTTTTGGCAGTCGTTTGTTGAAAATATCATGCGAAAAAATTTACTTGTGGTCTTAAGCATAAATTTATTTGCGGTCTTCAGGGTGGGCGTGCGTTAATCTTGAACGATATTTGCTCTCTTAAAAATTAATTTTGGACAAAGTTGTTTCACATACATTTGGGTGGAGCGATTATATTAATTATTTTAATCAGAAATCGGTAGGAGCCAAAAGTTGCCTTTTCACTAGTTTATCAATTGAGTGAAATTTTACCGCAGAAAAACAAAATGGCTTAAATCTGCGCTTTTGGTCCAAAAATAAAAATTTTGGACAAAATTTTGCATTTTTTCAAAAAAATTGTCGATAGAGATGGTTATTATTTAAAAGTGTTATTCAAACCTTTATTCTTACATACGTAACATATTTAGACTATAAAACAAAATCATTATTGTGTTTAACTGAAGCATAACTCACAACTTACTCACAATTTACAACAGCCACATTCTGGCATACAACAAATTACTGTATTGAATACAGATCTTACCTAGTTGCTTAAAAATGACCCTGGACATGGACATACCTCATGTTATTAATGAAATGTCTTCAGCCATGTATTAACTTTACTAAAAATGTATTAGTTAATGCATAGAGATTGTTCTGTTACCACATTTTTAAAATAAATTATTATTTTTGAATTTGATGATCGCCGTCAATATATTTCAATAAAAATAATTAGAGAAATATGCAGATCTATACCTTAAATTTTTAAATTGCGAAATAAGATTAAAAAAACACTTTTAAAGCCATTTTCAATATAACACTATAACACTCAGTTTTCTATTTGATGATAACATGCATTCCAATCAAGTGTATATTACTTTTTCTTGTTGTACTATTAGTTCAAAGCCTGTTTACTTTTTTTTTTTCTCTAGCCTTTCTATCACAGACTGTATAGCATTAAAAATATATATTATGTATTATGTGTTTTGTATATATCATATATTTCATCACATAACGCTAATTTTTTGTACAAGGAAAATTTCAGAACTTTACCAGAGCATGTTATATGCCAATTAAGAAACAGAAATATATATATATATATATATATATATATATATATATATATATATAAATTAAAAAGAACAAATGATCACAAAAATCAAAATTTTTAAACTAAGAAGCAGGTTATTTATTTATAAACAAATACAGTCAATTTGTGTTTAATAGAACTTTCTGTCGAATTACATCGCAAATTTTAAATATTTTAAGATTTAGCATGTTTTTCTGTTACATATGTCATGTACATATATATATATATACAGGGTGTCCGAAAAGTCTGGAAACGGTCGAATAACTCGAGAAATACATAAGAGATTGAAAAACGAAAATATAAGTGTTAAATATTTTTAAATAAGCTACTCAGTGATACCAAATTTGAACTTCGCAACTGACACCCTGGGGGTCAGAGGGAGTCCAACTTTGAAATCTTAAATTATAACCCCCATTTTTTATTGCAGATTCGGATTGTACGGACAAAAATACGTAACTTTTGTATTTGATGTTTATTTCGAGTCCTCGTTTATCACGGTGTAATTGAGCATATTAAATCGATACATATTTCGGTTTTCCCAACCAGATTTTGCCTGATTGGCCAGAATTTCTGATGTCAAATTCCTCGTCTTTTGCAGGAATAGCGTTTCTTGAAAATCACCCGGGGCGATTATTTCAATAATGATACGCTATGCCCAATTTTATAGAAAACGGTTACTTTACTGTGTTATGGTGCATTCTCATTGGTCATAAAAGAGATATTCTATAAAATCTGTAGAGTGACGCTACAGAAAATGGATCAAATTTTTAACAGCATAGCATTATCGAAATAATCGCCACGGGTGATTTTCAAGAAACGCTATTCTTGCATAAGACGAGGAATTTGACGTCAAAATTTCTGGCCAATCAGGCAAAACCTGGTTGGGAAAACCGAAATATGTATCGATTTAATATGCTCAATTACACCGTGATAAACGAGGATTCGAAATAAACATCAAATACAGAAGTTACGTATTTTTGTCCATAGAATCCAAATCTGCAATAAAAAATGGGGGTTATAATTTAAGATTTCAAAGTTGGACTCCCTCTGACCCCCAGGGGGTCAGTTGCGAAGGTCAAATTTGGTATCACTGAGTAGCTTATTTAAAAATATTTATTACGTATATTTTTGATTTCCTATCTCATATGTATTTCTCGAGTTATTCGACCGTTTCCAGACTTTTCGGACACCCTGTATATATTTTGTGTATGTGTTTAAAATAAGGAACTTGCCAACCTCCAGCTTAAAAAAAAGATGTATGACGGTTTATTTGTCAAAATATTACATAATTTAAAATACCTTGCTTAGACGTATGTAGAGTTTATTTTGGTAAACAAATATCGATGAAATTTGGAAATACATTAATTGGACCATTAAAAAGAAATGTACAATAAAAATTAGTTTAATTTTCTATCGATACTTATCGGTTTTCAACATTATTAGTCTTAGGAGAAAGAACGAGCGCTACTGGTGAAACAACTTTATCAGAAAAACAGTAATTTGACGTTAAACGTGGCGCACGAACTCATTTATAACTGGTTTTGGATTAGTGCACCATTTTTCATGACGAATTACTGTTTCTCTCATAAGGGAGCTTTATCAATGATGCTTATTCAATTTCCCACGTCATCCAGCGGTAAAATCACCATTTATCAGTCAAAAATCAAACTGTTTTTAAATGTAAATTTATTTTCCTCACGGTCCATTTAATGTATTTCCCAAGTTTCATCAAGATCCGTCAATCAGAATGGACTTTACGTAGATCCAAACAGGGTAATTTTCATTTTAACCATTCAGTACTTTGCAGTAGGCATACATAAATTTAAATATGCTTTGATTTACGTAATTTTAAGTCTACTTTTTTTCATTTATTACATATATTTCTGATCTAAAATAGCGTGGACCCTCTAGCTATTGACTTCTAAACATTGACTGACACTTGTGAAGAATTCCAACTCAAATAAATATTTTTTGTAAATTTCTACAAAGCAATATTCTTTAAATATAACACAGATACTTTTGTTTAAGTTTAGGTCATCTCATTGTCTAATAGAACAGCCATTTCGTACCTGGGGAACATAGGCTTACTAGGAGAATGTGAAAATAATATCAGTATTTGCGGAAATCACAAAAATGATTTTAATAAAATCACGTAAAGAAAATAGATTTAAAATTCATCTAATGCTGGATTGATTTTTCTCAATGTATAAGTTATATTATAAAAAGCTATAATAAATTTAAAATGCAAAATAAATAAGTAAATAAAATAGATAAATAAATAATTAAATAAAAAATAAATAAATATATAAATAAATAAATAAATAATTTAAAAAGAAGTCGATGAAATTTGCATCTATTTATTATATGGTTGTGATAAGATTACTAATTTTTAAAATGTGTGTTGATTAGAGAGAAAAGAGAGGGTGGTTTTATGCTAAAGGACACTATTCCTAATTAAAAAGCCTAAGAAGGTATACGTGAAAGAAAAAGTGATTGTACAGCAAAGAGCTAGACGGGAATAATATATTAACCGTTTACACGCCGAATTAATATCGCTATGCAATTATAATTTTGTTTTTCCTAAATTACAGCTTCAGATGTTTTAATTTATGCATACACATTTTGAAAATAACAAAAAAATATTCATTTCTGCAGTTTTTTAGCTGTTTTCATTTCAGTGTTCCCATTTTGGAACAAGATTATAGATTGACAACCTATGCAAATATAACAAATTATTTTCCGCTATAAGCTATTGTATATTGCACTTAAGTATTTTATTGAATTCCAAAATCATTTAGATTCCTAGCGGTCAAATGTAAGTAATATAGAGAAAACGATAAAAGCAAATAAGATGTATTTTAAGCAAATTAATGAATTTACGTTTTCCTTATACCTGCGATAAATGCTTAAACGTATTTTTTTTTTCAAAAGTTCAAATCAACCTTATATTTTATAGGAAAAATAAGGACATCGTTATTATGTTGGAAAAAATATGTTTTGTA
Source organism: Maratus speculifer (assembly GCA_964019185.1). NCBI lineage: Eukaryota > Metazoa > Arthropoda > Arachnida > Araneae > Salticidae > Maratus > Maratus speculifer. Next base: position 114,693,357 of record OZ025289.1, on the reverse strand, counting down.
CTACAAATAATGCAATGTTCCCATTTGGGAACATTGATGTTTAAACGGTTACATTAGGAAAAACTACTTAGAGCACAATATTTCTTGTTTTGAATTAACTATATTTTTTCAAAAATTGTGGTAGCGTTTTTTTTAAGTTATGTTTGTAATATTTAACTTTTTCATAAAGTTATACTTGAAGTAATTAATTAAAACATACATATAAAAATTTGCGGTAATGTTTTATAGTTTAAAATTATTATTTAATATAGTTTTGTTGTACTTCACGTCTACAATCTTTGACAATAAAATTCCTTTTCTATTTTGCAATCTTTTAAAAATTAAACTGTAAATAAATGCAATTCTAAATAAAACCATTCATTAGAACATAATTCTCCAATATTTATGGATTATGAAGTCATAAGATTTTTAAATTATAAAAATATTTAATCTTTGAAAATGTATACGTATTGAAGACTAATAATTTGTAAATACTTTAAAATTAAAAAAATGACATTCCTAATGGTTCCAAATGCAGTATGTGTCATGTTGTGTATATGATATCTATATTGACACTAATCAATGGGATATACGGATACAGCCCCTTATAATTTTGCTTCATTTTCGGAATAACGGATTTTGTGCTAATTATATCGATGATTACTTTAAGAATTTTCAAGCTGTATATTTCAGATTTTCACAAAAGTTGCTCTATACATTTAGCTAACATAGTATGCAAACTAAATTTTAATAAAGTTCACGCATGCACAGTGAAATTTTATTCAGTAAACCTGCTTATTCTTCTAATTTACAGAAAATAACTTCATTTTATATTAAGAACTTTGCAAATTATAAGGAAAAAAAACTTGGAAAATTTTGGGATTGTTTTTATAAAAACCTTAATTTCTCTCAGAGTACAGATGTTATCCACATAAAAATGAACACAGTTTATTACAATAGCCCCTTACTCATAATCTTCAATTTGAATGTATTCCTACATTAGTTTTGACAGGGTCATCCAAAAGATATTTGTTGTATTTCAATTTAATGACGATTCTTTATGGAGTTTCGGTAAATAAAACTCTACGGAAATGTATGACTTGTACTATTATATTTATACACTAGCGGCCTTCGCCCGCTACGCTGGTCGGTTTATCTAAAGAAATCTTGAAGAAGTAGTTAGATAAGGTTCAGACATACATTAAAAAAAAAAAAGCAAGTCGATCATTCAAAAAACGTTGGGAAATATCAAATATTTACTGTAATTTTTTAAGAAAAACAAAGTTTCGAAAAAAAAATTAAATCGAAAAAAAAATTACACTGACATATTAATGCAAGGAAATTTTCCCAGAGAGAAAATTCGCCTTGAATACAATATTTCAAATTCTTTTAATTGCTTATAGGCGTTAATGCCAACATAGTGAAAAAAAATTCCATGCTGGGAATCGAACCCGGGCCATCAGTATGGCGCACTGACGTTCTACCGACTAAACCACATGGAACGACAGCCAGCTTGAAACTTTCTCATACTTAAGTAGACTGGCGAAAACATAACGATAGCGCGTTTTAAAATCGCACAGTGACATCTATTGGATTTTATATGTACTAAAAAACGTTATGTACTAAAAAACGTGAGCAGCGCACCTAATAGTTTCTTTTGTTTCTTTTTGTTACTTTTTTGTCTGTTGTCCGATTTTGATGAAACAAAGCCTATACACTGCCCGGGAGTGTGCATTCTTCATTAGTGAAAACCGCATAAAAATCCATTCAGTAGTTACGAAGATAACCTCGAACAAACAGACAGACAGACAGACAGACAGACAAAAAATTCAAAAAAATTTTTTTTGTGTTTCATTGGTTTTCTTTTATCGCCCTGACTCCATTTTTGTCAATTATCTTCAATGTACAGACACACCGGGTCCTACTGTTTCATGTTTTAGCAAAGCTGGCTACGATAATGCTCAAGAACAAGATCTCGAGAACTTTTAGGTACTTTAATTTAGTCATAATACTAAAGTTAGTTAATTTTTTCCGTCTCTTGATATTTCCGATATAGTAATGCTAACTCCAGTCTTTGCTGCTAAATGGTGTTGTTTGTATGACCTGAACGGTTTTATGCACGACCATATTATTTTACCTAAACATCATATTCATAAATATAAATTTTACTATTTTGAAGGAAAAAGAGTTGAATATGTGTATAGCACAGAAGAGATATATAAGAACGCACACCGTACCTGTTCCTAAAACGGGCTCAAACTTTATGTGAGCCAGTCCTTGGCCTTCGGCTTAAAGAGAAAATTTTATTTATTGATTAGTATTAAACATTAGGATTATAAAGTATTAATACGACCGAACAAATAGTGTCATCCAAAGTTCTCCAAGTTAACTCAGCTGTTCAGAGTATTGACTGTTTAACCGAACAAATAGTGTCCGTCAAATTTCTCCAAAATAACTCAGTTTTTCAGAGCATTGACAGCTTAATCAAAAAATACCTTTGTTTAAACCCAGGTCCGGACACTTTCATGCAACTGGAAATTTAAATTACGAACATTATCTATTTGATTTACTCATGCGAAAAAAAATAGCATTTGTTGTAGAGCGTTTTCTTGAATAAAACCATAAAAAGGACAGATGATGGAGAATTTTGAGTAAATGAAACAAGCATTTTATACAAGTGTAAACAGTAAATCTGCTAAGAAAAAGAATTAGAAATCGATTTTGTTGGCATCAACCGCCGCGGGTACGATCAAACTTCGTCTGCGACCACTACCTAATTTCCAAATAATTTGACTCTGGAATGGTAAAAAAGTGAAAAATTGATACCGGAAACATTTTTAATCAAAATTAGACAAATTAAGGACACTTAAATATGGGAAGGGTTATGACCGGGTTGATGAAGTTACCAACAAACCCCGTATAAATCTCGAATATTATTAGTGTTGGCGGCGGTTTGGAGTGGATCAACCTCCGCGGGGGCGGCTTCACTTCTTCTGCGACCCCTACCTACGTCCCAAATAATGCGACTGTGTAGAGCAATGAACAAAATAAAAAATTGATTACGGACAAATTAATGACACTGAAAAGCGGAAAGGGTCGGATCCAAAACGATGAAGCTGCTGAAAAATCCTAGCTATGTCCAGACTATTATTAATCTCGACGACTGTTGGGTATTGGTCAACCGCCGTGGGAAGGGCCATACGTCGTGTAAGATCCCTACCGACTTCCAAAATAATCAGTCTTTCTTGAGGACTGGAACAAAATGAAAAACTTGAAAAATCGAAAAATTGATACCGGACAAATTTAAGACACTGAAAAGCGCAAAAGGTTGGACCGGGGAGATGAAGCTATTGAAAAACCCCAGCTATCTCTCATCTATTATTAAATTCGGCGGCGGTCAGAGGTGTGTAGAGAGGTCAATCTTAGTCTGCGACCCTTACTTACATGCCAAATAATCCGACTCTCAAGAGGAAAGGAAAAAATGAAAAATTGAAACCGCACACTTTTTATGCAAGATTAGATAAATTAAAGACACTAAAAAGCGGGAAAGGCGATGAAGCTACTGAAAACACCCAGCTACGTCTCGACCAGTATTTGAGTCGACGGCGGTTGGCAATGGGTCAACCGCTGTAAGAGCGGCCAGAATTCGTCTTCTACCCTTAACTACGTTCCAAATAATCCGACTCTCTTATATGAATAAAAACGAAATTCAAAATATTTACACTTGCATGTCATGGATGATGATGACATTTTTTCCTGCTTTACAGTAGTAAAAGATTTCTACACATTTTGTTGTAGCTGTCATGTCTTCAGAGATTTTGTTTGTTTACTTCATGGCATCTACACCCGCGCAGTGTAACTCTAACTCAATGTAAATATTAAGCAAAAGTTTTGTTTTTGTATTTTGGCAATTTCGGTTTTTTTTTAGTTAAATTTTTTGAAAGTTCTTGTTTGTGTGAAAATAAATGTGTTTTTGATTTTTTAAACGACTGGATGTTTTTCATTTGCAGACTCCAGAATTATTTTAATGTTATGATTTCTTAAATCTATTTTAAGCCTTATTCAATTACTGGTGATCCAGATACGCTGCTAGCGTAATAGAATTATCGTTGCATAAAAGATAACGTAATATATTTTTTGGTACCCTCGGCGAATACCGGTGATTGTAAAAATGGCTAATATTGAAGATCTTAAGAAATTAAGAAAAGTTGAAAGATCCGCTTTTACGAAATCTTATAATAAGGTAGAAGAGCTGATAGCCTTAGAAAGTGTTGATATTTGCGAACTGGAAGCAGAACTGAATGTTTTCAAAGGGAAAGCTGATCGTTTAGAAAAAACCCATTCAAATATTCTTGAACTTCTGCCCGATAAAGAATTTGATGCAGAATTTGAAGTTGTAGAAGATTTTCGGGATAAAGCTATACGAATTCAAACGAAAGCAAGAAGAATAATCAACGGTCAACAAAACGTGAGTAGTGTTTTAAATTCAACTAATGATGACTCTGTTGTAATTAATACTGTCGAAAATATTACTGTTGATAAAAGTAAATTTAAATTGCCTAAATTAGAATTACGAAAATTTGATGGCGATATTAAAGAATGGCTTTATTTTTGGAGCCAATTTGAAAAAATTCATGTTGATTCTATTATTGAAGATTCACATAAATTTCAATATTTGTTACAGTCTACAGTTGAAGGGTCTCGTGCTAGAGAAGTGATTGAAAGCTTTCCGCCAATTGGCGAGAACTATCCAAAAGCAATTGACTGTTTGAAAAGTCGTTTTGGTCGTCATGATTTACAAGTAGAGGTTTATGTAAGAGAATTATTGAAATTAGTTTTAAAAAATGCCAATTCAAATTTTTCCTCGAATAATTTGTGTGCATTGTATGATAATCTAGAAACCCATATTCGTGCACTTGAAACGCTTGATGTTACAACTGCCGAATGTGCATGTTTACTTTATCCTTCAGTTGAGTCTTGCAGGCCAGAGGATTTGCTTAGAGCTTTTCAGCGAGGTTTGAATTCTGATTCTGGCGATGATTCCAAAAAGAGATTAGATGCTTTATTAAAATTTTTGAAAACTGAAGTTGAATCAGAAGAGCGGATTAATTTAGCTATGACAGGTTTCGGTCTGACGGATGCAACGTCATATAAAAGTGGAAGCAAATTAAAGAAAGACAAAATATTTACGTCGGCTAGTTTGTTGAGCTCTTCAGATGGTACAGAGAAACTTTACGTTTTCTGTAGCGGAAAACATGAACCGACTAATTGCTTTAAGGCTCAAAAAATGTCTTTTAATGAAAAATTAAAGATTTTAAAAGATAAAGGTTATTGTTTCAAATGTTTAAAAGTCGGACATAGGGTAGGAAAATGTAGGTGTTTTGTGAAATGCATGATCTGCAATAAGAAGCATTATGCAGTTATGTGCACTGAGTCAAATAAAAATGTAAATAAACCTACATCAAATAATGCGGAAAAAGATGTTAAAGAGCAGGATAAATCACTAAATTTGGCGAGTATTTCGAAAGCGCCACAAGTTTTGCTGCAGACTTTGAAAGTTAAAATAAAAGGTAAAAATTGTAATTTAATCGTAAGAGCTATGTATGATTCGGGATCGCAAAAGTCTTATATTAGAAAAGAAATAGTATACGTTTTAGGATTAGCACCTTTACGGCAGCAACATTTGTCGCATGCACTTTTTGGAGGAGAAAAGATCAACGAGAAGTTTCATAATGTATACAAAATTGAACTAGGAAACTTAGATGGAAGTTTTATTTGTAATTTTGACGTAGTTGATCAGGATATTATTTGCAATGATGTTCCTTCTGTTTCGTACGGACCGTGGATTGAAGAATTGCAATCTATGAATATACAAATGTTTGACATCGAAAATAATTCTGGGCCAATTGATATTCTTGTTGGAGCAGATGTTGCTGGTAGACTGTTTACTGGAAAGAGAAGAGTTCTATCCAGTGGATTAGTAGCCATGGAAACCTGTCTAGGATGGACTCTTATGGGGAAAACTGAATTGCGTTCTGAAAAAGAAGATACAGCTATGATGGTAATTTCGATGTTTGTACGAGAAGCTACTATTTCCGATCTTTTTAGTTTAGAGGTTTTAGGAATAAGTGATCCAGTTGAAATGAAAAACAAAAAGGAAAAAGAAAATCTTACTAAATTGTTTTTCGAAGAAACTGTTCAAATCAATACAGATGACAGATACGAAATTTCACTACCTTGGAAAGAGAATCATTTGCCTTTACCGAGTAATAAAGAGATTGCTAAGAAACGATTAGAATCATCGACGAAAAAATTGCATCAAAAAAACTTGTTTACAGCTTATGATGATGTGTTCAAAGAATGGGAATCGTTAGGTATAATTGAAGATGATCCAGTTGATTCTCCATCTTCCCTGCAAGAACACTATTTGCCACACAGACCTGTTGTAAAACAACATGGAACAACTAAAGTACGCCCAGTTTTTGATGCCTCTGCCAGACTTAGAGATTCTCCATCGCTCAACCAGTATTTAGAGTCCGGACCAAATTTATTGGAACTAATCTTCTTCTCAGGTTTAGAGAACATAAATATGGCATAGTTGCCGATATAGAGAAAGCTTTTTTACAAATAAGGGTGCAACCGGAAGATAGGAATTTTCTAAAATTTTTTTTTGGTGGAATGGAAAAGAAAATGTAGTTCCAAAGATAATGCGGCATACACGTGTGGTGTTTGGTGTGAAAAGCAGCCCTTTTCTCTTAGAAGCTGTGCTTGAACATCATTTGAAAAAATATCGAAATAATTTGAAATATAGTCAGAGAATAGTTGACATACTTCTGCGAAGTTTTTATGTAGATGATTTAATTAAAAGTTTGGACAATGAAGCAGAAATATTACCTTTCATAGAGGAGAGTCATCATATCTTGGCTGAAGGAAAATTCAACTTGAGAGGAAGGAAGTACACAGGAGATGATGACCCAGAACAAGTTACTTCGGTTCTAGGATTAATTTGGAATCGTAAAGAAGATGAACTGAAAATTAATTTGGATTGGATGAAAACATATAAACTCGAAATCGTATCGAAGAGAGTGATTCTTTCCATTACACATAGGGTTTTTGATCCTATTGGATTTTTATATCCTTTTCTGCTAATTCCCAAATTAATGTTACAGAAAATGTGGAGAGACAACATCCCGTGGGATAGAGAAGTTGAAGATAATTTGAAACGTGAATTTCTAAAATGGTTTGAAGATTTAAGTTACTTAAAAAATTTGTCTGTAAGCCGCTGTTTTTCTCCTGTTATAAGTGATCAACATAATCTAAGTATTCAAACATTTTGTGATGCCAGCCAATTTGCATACGCAGCAGCTGTTTTCGTTCGCATAGAATATTCTGGTGTTGTTCATATAAATCTTTTGGCTGCCAAATCGAGAGTTGCTCCAGTAAAATCCATCACTATTCCTCGTCTTGAATTGCTTGCTGCAACGGTGGGAGCTCGACTGTGCAGATCTGTACTCAGTGCACTCCAGTGGGACAATGTGAAGCAACACTACTGGACTGATTCCACTACAGTATTAAGTTGGATTCAGCGAGAAGAACTTTGGTCAGTATTTGTAAATAATAGAGTTCGAGAGATAAGAGAACTGACTGATCCAACTTCGTCGAAGCATCTTCCTGGAGTACATAATCCTGCTGACCTACCTTCAAGAGGGTGTTCGTCTCACCAACTTTTATGCAGTAGATGGTGGGAGGGGCCCAAATGGCTTCTACAAACTGAAGAAAACTGGCCAGTTACCAAACCTGTTTTTGACGAGTCATCTATTTTGAAAAAAAAAAGAAAAACAAATCCAACTTCTAAGAATCTTCCAGTTGTGTGTTCTTTAAATCAATGTGAAAATAAAAGTAGTAGTAAAAACTATAACGAAGATTCAGGTTGGTACTATTATTATTTTTCAAGCTATGATCGAATGCTACGAATGACAGCTTGGATGAATAGATTCATTTTCAACTGTAGGAATTCCGCTTCTCGAATCACGGGTAAATTATCTTATGCGGAACTAAAAGAAGCAGAAATAAAGATTGTAAAGATGATACAAGAGGAATATTTTAGTCATGAAGTCAACAGAAAGAGAATTAATTCTTTAACAACATACAAAGATGAAAAGGGAATACTTAGAGTGAAGACAAAATTAACGTATAGGAAGGATTCATCCATCCCATCATCCAGTCGTTGTGAGACTGATAATGACTGAACACAAAAAGAATTCACATGCAGGATTACAAATGATTTTAAATATTCTACGTGAACATTATTGGATTCTGAATGCGAGAAAAACTGTTCGAGCAGTATTATTAAAATGTGTTATTTGCTTAAGACACGCCAAAAGAAATGTGACTACCCCCTCTGCATCACTTCCAGAAAACAGAATAAAAGATGCTGCAGTTTTTGAAATAATCGGTTTTGACTTAGCTGGACCGCTGTATTTAAAGGAGGGGAGTAAAGCTTGGATTAGCATATTTACCTGTGCGGTTTTCAGAGCTGTGCACCTTGAACTTCTGTCATCATTATCTACTGAAGCTTTTCTTCAAAGTTTTCGTAGATTCATATCAAGAAGGCCATCAGTTGTGTATTATGATAAAGGAAGCAATTTTGCCGGTGCATCAAATTATTTGAAAACCGTGAATTGGGCTGAGATTGCACAATTTAGTAGTATACGAAGAATACAATGGCTTTTCAACCCTCCCACTGCCTCCTGGTGGGGTGGTTTCTGGGGAAGATTAGTTGGAGTAATGAAACAGATCCTAAGAAGAGTCTCGGAAAGGCTTTTTTATCTTATGAAGAAATGGTCACCGTTTTATGTGATGCAGAGTCTGTTATAAATTCTCGACAGCTTAGTCATATATCAGAAACGTATTCTGAACTGATACCTTTATTACCTAACTTATTTTTGAAAGATTTCAGGCAAATTGATGTTCCGGATTTAGATCAAATGGATGAAGTTGTTCTCAACAAAAGAATAAAATATCGTCAACAGTTGATAACTGATATTCGGAAAAGATTTAGATCGGAATACTTGGGACTTTTAATTCAAAGAAATGAAAACAAGAAACAAGAAAGAGATATTAAGCTAGGAGAAGTTGTGTTGATTGGAAGTGATAATGTAAAATGTAATGACTGGCCTTTAGGTGTTGTTATTAAATTATTACCTGGAAAGGATGGTATTAACAGATTAGTGCGTTTGAGAACAACAAAAGGAGAACTTCTACGACCAGTCCAAAGAATCTTCCCACTTGAAATTTCCAGTGAAACTTTCAGAGATGATGTTTTAAAAACTTAAAGTGGGAGAATTGTTAAAAAACCACAAAAGCTGGACTTGTAAACAAATTTATTTTTGAAATTTTTAAATGTTTGGTAAGTTAAGTTGTCTTTCAACAACTTAAGGTGGGAGGATGTCATGTCTTCAGAGATTTTGTTTGTTTACTTCATGGCATCTACACCCGCGCACTGTAACTCTAACTCAATGTAAATATTAAGCAAAAGTTTTGTTTTTGTATTTTGGCAATTTCGGTTTTTTTTAGTTAAATTTTTTAAGAGTTCTTGTTTGTGTGAAAAGAAATGTGTTTTTGATTTTTTAAACGACTGGATGTTTTTCGTTTGCAGACTCCAGAATTATTTAAATGTTATGATTTCTTAAATCTATTTTAGCCTTATTCAATTACTGGTGATCCAGATACGCTGCTAGCGTAATAGAATTATCGTTGCATAACAGATAACGTAATAGTAGCATTGTCAACTGCAGTAAATCACAAAAATAACGAAAATTTAAAATGCTTCTGTTGCAAAATTACCTACGAGCATTATAAAATGTTATACATTTTGTTTAACTTCAATTGTTCATTTTCTAGTAAATGCATCATTTGTCTTATACACTGTAATTTATCTTTTGTGTTCCAAGATGCCTTTTTTTAGAAAAACAGCTGGAAGAAAAGGATGGCGTATATCTGCAATCTCCTGTTTTAAAAATAGACGAATTGATGAAAAAATTTGAAAATACACCATTAGAGACACGAGTTATATATTTATTACTGTATATACTTTCATCAAAGAAAAGTGAGAAAATTGTTTTTATAATGTAGCATTTACATTTCATTTTTTTAAATATTCGTATAAAAATAAAATGTAATTTCTTTACGATTAAGATTAAATTAATGTCCCGTTTACTAGAATTTTTCTGTAAAATAAATAGCGCACTCTTCGAAAATAAATGTTATGTGGATAATAAATTTTTACATCGCAGCTTGTGGGCAAGATTTTGAAATAGAAGGAAAAGAATTAATCTACAACAGAATTCATTTGTTAGTAGAAAAGTTATTCATACAATGACACCTAGAGGCTGTGTAACCAGATATTGAATACCTTCAAAACTAATGGATCAGCAACACTTTATTCTGAAAGATTCATTACGACATTTATGTAGCAACATAGCAGAAAATTAATGGTTTTCGTCTGGGAAGTCTTTTAAAAAAAGAAAAAAAATAGTTCGAATGTAAAAGTACATATTTAGGAGAAAACTTTAATTCATAGTTACATATTTTTTATGTACATTGATGAAAAAAAAACCTGAAAATACAGTTGCAGATACGCTAATTATATATTTATTACTGTATACATTTGCATTTAAGAAAAGCGTAAAAATTGTTTTTATAAAACAACAGTTACATTTAATTTTTTTAAATCATCTTAGAAAAATAAAATGTAATTTCTTCACCATTAAGAATAAATATCCAGTTTACAAAAATTGTTCTAAAAAATTAATCGCACACTCTGAAAATAAGTGTTATGAGGATAATAAATTTTTGCAATGCAGCTTGCAGCAAGATTCTGAAATAGAAGAAAAAGAACTAATCTACAACAGAATTAATTTATTAGTAGAGAAGTTATTACTCATACAATGTAGTGTAACTAGATTTTGAATGCCTTCAAAATTAATGGATGAGCAACACTTTATTCTAAAATATTCATTGCGACATTTATAAGGCAACATAGCAAAAATTTAATGGTTTTCGTCTGGTAATTGTTTTTTAAAAAAGAAATTATTTCGAATGTAAAAATACATATTTAGGAGAAGCATTTAATTCTTAGTTACACTTTCTTATGTACATATTTATATATATGTAAAGTGTGTAAATTATTTTTATAAAACAACATTTACATTTCATTTTTTTAATCTTTGTAGAAAAATAATATTAAATTTTCTTTACTAATAAGATTAAATTAATGTCCTGTTTACTAGAATTGTTTTACAAAATAAATAGCGCACGCTTAGAAAATAAATGTTATGTGGATAATAAATTTTTACCATGCAGTTTTGGGCAAGATTTTGAAATAAAAGGAAAATAATTAATCTACAAGAGAATTTATTTGTTAATAGAGAAGTTATTTCTCATGCAATGACACCTAGAGGTAGTGTAAACAGATATTGAATACCTTCAAAACTAATGGATCAGCAACATTTTATTATTTATTATTATTAAATTAATGCCCAGTTTACTAGAATTGTAATACAAAATAAATAGCGAACGCTTAGAAAATAAATGTTATGTAATAATAAATTTTTACCATGCAGATTTGGGCAAGATTTTGAAATAAAAGGAAAATAATTAATCTACAAGAGAATTTATTTGTTAATAGAGAAGTTATTTCTCATGCAATGACACCTAGAGGTAGTGTAACCAGATATTGAATACCTTCAAAACTAATGGATCAGCAACATTTTATTATTTATTATTATTAAATTAATGCCCAGTTTACTAGAATTGTAATACAAAATAAACAGCGAACGCTTAGAAAATAAATGTTATGTAGATAATAAATTTTTACCATTCAGATTTGGGCAAGATTTTGAAATAAAAGGAAAATAATTAATCTTCAAGAGAATTTATTTGTTAATAGAGAAGTTTTTTCTCATGCAATGACACCTAGAGGTAGTGTAACCAGATACTGAATACCTTCAAAACTAATGGATCAACAACATTTTATTATTTATTATTATTAAATTAATGCCCAGTTTACTAGAATTGTAATACAAAATAAATAGCGAACGCTTAGAAAATAAATATTATGTGGATAATAAATTTTTACAACGCATCTTGGAGCAAGATTCTGAAATAGAAGAAAAATGATTAATCTACAACAGAATTTATTTATTAGTAGAGAAATTATTACTCATACAATGAAACCTAGAGGTCGTGTAACCAGATATTGAATACCTTCAAAACTAATGGATCAGCAACACTTTATTCTAAAAGATACATTGCGACATTTATGAGGCAACATAGCAAAGAATAATGGTTTTCGTCTGGGAATTGTTTAAAAAAAGAAATAAATTAGTTCGAATGTAAAAGTACACATTTCGGAGAAAAAATTAATTCATAGTTACACTTTTTTATGTACATTGATGAAAATCTAAACAAACATTTGCAGATATACTAATTTTATATTTATTACTGTATACACTTGATTTAAGAAAAGTTTGAAAATTGTTTTTATAAAAAACATTTACATTTATTTTTTTTAATTGTCGTAGAAAAATAAAATGTAATTTGTTTACCATTAAAATTAAACATCCAGATTGCTAAAAATTTTCTAAAAAATAACTAGCGCACTCTCCGAAAATAAATGTTATGTGGATAATAAATTTTTACAACCCAGCTTGGGGGCAAGATTCTGAAATAGAAAGAAAAGAATTAATCTACATCAGAACTCATTTATTAGTAGAGAAGTTATTACTCATACAATGAAATCTAGGGGTAGTGTAACCAGACATTGAAAACCTTCAAAACTAATGGATATGCAACACTTTATTCTAAAAACTTTATTACGACATTTATGTGGCTGTACAGCAGAAAATTAATGGTTTTCGTCTGGTAATTCTTTTAAAGATTATTTCGTATGTAAAAGTACATATTTAGGCGAAAATTTTAATTTAAAGTTATACTTTTTTATGTACACGTATGTAAAAGACAATTTCCCTGAAGAAGGTTTTTTTTTTTTTTTTACAAAATGGTAATTATTACTATATATAAATAATAATAGTATTATGTTCCATAAATTTTGCAGCTTACTAAAATTGTTCTTCAAAATAAGTCGCTCACTCTTTGAAAATAAATGTTATGTGGATAATAAATTTTTACAACGCAGCTTGGGGGCAAGATTCTGAAATAGAAGGAAAAGAATTAATCTAGAACAGAACTCATTTGTTAGTAGAGGAGTTATTACTCATACAGTGAAACCTAGATTTAATGTAACCAGATATTGAATATCTTCAAAACTAATGGATCAGCAACACTTTTTATTCTACAAGATTCATTACGACATTTATGTGGTAACATAGCAGAAAATTAATTGTTTTCGCTTGATAATTGGTTTAAAAAAGAAAGAAATTAGTTTAAATGTAAAAGTACATTTTTAGGAGAAAAAATTAATTCACAGGTACACATTTTTATGTACATATTTATAACAAAAAAATTCCCTGAAAAAGTATTTTTATGTACACATTTGTAATAAGGAGAAGAATATTTTATCAACAATAATTCTTACTAATTAAAGAATAATAGTATAATTAATAACCCGGTAGGGCATGTTTTTTGAAATGAAACACTAAGGCAGGCATGGGGTGTCAGCGCACCCCAGACATATTAAATGGCACACAAAAAGAAAAATTAACTCTTTAGAATTCATTTTGTTATTAAATTATTTCTTCTCTTTATCATGAAAAACAATAATTTAAATGTTGAATTTTTGTTAGTTAAAAAAAATTAATAAAAATATATTAAAAATTCTCTAATAAAAATATATTAAAAATTCTCTATCAGAAATGCCTTTATTTTCCTTATCCGAAAATCTTAATTTTTCATGTAATACTTCAAAAATTTTTCTTTACAATTTTTATTATAATAAAATTATACATTATTGTGGATAAGTATGCTGAGAATTTGTTTTCAAAATCAGATGTACAGGGATCAGAAATTTTAGATTTTCTTTAGCGTTTACTCACCCAAAATTATTCTATAATATTAAAAAAAAAAAAAAAGATTCTGTATTCAATGCTTTTATGCTCTACGCAAGGATGGTAATAGGTCTACGCTTCAAAGTAGGCACTGATGAACTTGACTACTTCAGTTTATAAGGACAGGCAGGTGATGACTATTTTCAGAAATGGGGTGTCAAAATACCCTGGACCCGTCCTGCCAGTTTCAAAAAGTTTATTTTACATAAAACTTATAACAAAAGAAAGTAGATGCACAAATATTGTTTTTTTTTTCTTTTTTTTTACCCTCACACTAGTAGGTTAAAATTATTTATCAATTCTTCAGAATGCCAGGAATATTTTAATATAATTCAGAATATATATTTAATCTTTGTAATTCTGTTTTCACTCAGGATTGTTTAAATTTGCTGTAGGAAATCAGAAACATAGACTATAAAAAATGACAAATTTTTCTCAATCTACATACATGTTCATCAAGATTGGAAATGTATAAAAATATCTGTCAAATCCCTGAGAGTCTTTCAAGTCATCCAGGATACCGAAAAGCATACATTTACCTTTAAAAAAACTAGAAAAGTATTCATTATCGATTTGCTAATAAGAATTTACAAAAAAAATTTTTTATTAACTGCTCGCCATTTCAGAAACATGTCTGAATAGTTTTTAACAGTGTTGTGATCAGTTTTCTCACATCGGAATAACACATTTTTTCGTATTATATCAATACTCGGATAAATATTTATGAGATAACATGTATATTAGTAGATAAATTAAGGCGTTTATATAAACAGTCCCAAATTTTCCCAATATTTTTTGCTTATAATTTGCAGATTTCTTAATATAAAAATATTTTCATTTTAAAAAAATTAATAAAAAATATTGTACATAATAATCTGTATTCAGAACTAAAAAAATAATAAAAAATGTATGAAAAAAGAGAAGGTTTTCTAAATAATGTTTCACTGCGCAAGCGCGAATGCAATCGAAATGTAATTTGCATAATGTGTTTCACAGTGTTCAACTTTTGTGAGCGTCTCAAAAACATAGTTAGAAAACTCTGAAAATTTTCTTCAATAAAAAAGCTATTTTTTTTTTCTAAAATGAAGCAAAAAGATAGATCCATGTACGTACTGATTAGACAATACAGAATACAGAAAATTGCACCTACTAATATATTTGGATGTAAATTCTCTCTCTTTTTTTATTTTATTTTATTTTTTTTTGTTGTTGTTGTTTGTGTCATTTTGGGAATAACGGATTTTGAGCTTTTCTATCGACGATAATTTTCAGAATTTTTAAGCTATGTTTTTGAGACTCCCGCAAAAGTTACTCTATTCACACAATACGTAAAATATCAAATTTTGATAGCATTCAGGCATGCGCAGTGAAAACTTATTTATACAACTATTCACTTTTCATTGTATATTTGTTATTTTATAAATCTGATTACAGGGTAATGTGTACAATATTGGTTGTCAGATTTTCTGAGGGCGGAGGGGGGCTATTTTTATATTAAGAATTCAACAAATTATTAGCAAAAACCTTTGCAAAATTCGGGATTTTTAAAAAATCGTAATTTCTCAACTAGTATAGATGGTATCCTAAAAATGAACACAGTTTATTACAATAAGCCATTTAATCATAATCTACAGTTTGTATGAGTTTTCTACATTGTTTTGATGGGTTTATCCAAAAGTTATTCGTTATTTATAATTTTTTGACAGTCGTTTATTTTGCTTTGGGAAAAATTTTCCAGGGTAATATATGACATCTGCTATTATATTTACACACTTGGAGTTTGAGGATGATTCCTCATGTACTTTGCTAGATATTTAACAAAATTTCTCAATGGCCAGTAACCTATGGCTTTAGTGTTTATCCATATATTTTAGATATAAGATTTGTAACAAACAAAAATATTTTTTTTTACTTCTCACATAGAGTAATGTTATTTTTCCTTGAGCACAATGCTACAGTTAAATAACTCAACCGTATCAGCTATTCGTTTTAACACTTAAATAGCTAATCTGTTGTTAAATCTTAACCAAAATCTTAATCTTATATCAAAAAAATTATTGTATTATTTCAAAAATACAAAAATGTATGTAAAATTTTTGTATTTTTGAAGTGACAAAAATTCAGAAAAGTTTTTAAATTATATATATATATATATATATATATATATATATATATATATTTTAAAGAGCGAGGTTATAAATTTAAGTCGTGTCGTGTATATTTCATGTAAGATAACAATTTTACATTTTTAGAACACATACGCATGCAAAATAAAATTATTATAATAAAAACAATTCAAAGACTAGTCTCCAATGAAAAAAATATTAGATTAAATTATGTATCATAGAAATAGTTTGTAAAAAAATACTTTTGCAGTAATAAAATGATCCCTTTTTAAATGCATAAAACTGAACTAACAGATTTTAGAGCTTCTGATATAACAAAATAAGAAGAACAGATTTTTTAAACGCTTTTACATTTGAAATCACAAAGATTTTCATAGAAAAATAACTCTATCTAGAAATCTATTATTCTTGAAAGTTTCTCTAATAAATCTCTATCAACGCCATTGATCCAAGTTTAATCTTTGTTATTAATTTTTATTGTTTCTGTATGCCTTGATTAATTATGCAAGTTCCCTTCTGATAAATTACTCCTGTCATGCAAATATTGATTACCACTTTATTATAAAATACTTTTTTACATATAAACTGTTTATGTATCATCTTTTAAAAAAATTGTGCTGTTGAAAAAATACAGAAAAAACATTCTTAAAATTAGTTGGTGCATATTTAGGATGAAAGTATTCAATACATTTAGTTCGTTAAAGGAATTTTTACAAATAACTATTTTAGTAAAGGTAATTTTTAAAGGAAAGCTGAGTACATAAAAAAAGCATAAGCTACTTATAAATGAAAAGTAAAACGATTTCTTTCTAATTCACCGAAAGTAAAATGTATTTAAATTAAAGTATTAAAAAACTATGTAGTAAAAATTTTGCATTTGAATAAAAATTTTGGTAAAACAAATTTTAGATATTGTATATTGCACAACATTTTAAAAAAGCAAACATATTTTAAAAGCACTTTTTTTTAATTAGCACCATAACATAACGCTGCATTTTCCACCTTCGTTTTATCGGGATTATAAGGAATATTAAAGGTAATAGGAGTATATATTATAAGGAAAATTTAATATTGTCAGACAGAAGTGAATGTGAATGGAACACGTCGATAATTGCACATCAAACATTGCAAATGAGGTACTGTAACGAAGTTCGTATTGTAAAGAATTTTAAAAAAATCAAATCTTAGTATAATTGTATACAGTACTTCGGACACTGTATAAGTAGCCGAAATCTTTTACGTGTACCTGTAAATAATATCTGCTTTCTATTACAAAGGAAATAACTATTGGTAAACCTCAGCAACGTATATCAATTTCGTAAAATGTGAAATAGTCTAATATAATTAAAACAAGCCCCAAACAATGTTTGATCCAATACCATTGTGTAACGGAATACATTTGTGTGACTATGTAAATTATTAAAAATTATTCTTTGCACCACAGATTCAACAGCATAAATTTTTATAAATACTTCATAGATGTATATCAATCTTATTATATTCGAAAAAATGTAACATCATTAAAATGTACTTGAAATAAGTTTTTCCCATAGGGGGTAATGTAACGAAATATTTTTGACTGTGTCTGCAATTGAACTTTGCATCCGAGTTTCATAAAAATAGAAATGAATCAACAAAATTACGCAACAATAATATATTTTAAATTTCAAACGATTTGTTTTGGTAGTTCATTCCGTCGTTATATGCGGACAAACAAAAGAACAGACTTAACGACGACTGTAGGTGCCAGGTTTTGATATAATTACGAACGTAACTAATAATTTGAGGTGGGATAGCGAATCTTTTCACATCCACGTGCACATCCACGTTTCACATCCACGTATTTTGTCAAAAGTATTTTTCGTGGCCCATCAAGCGAAAAATACAAAACGCTTAATGGAATGAATACCTATTAATCAAAATTCTTTAGAATTATTTTTAGAATTAAAAAAATGAATATCATAAATTTAGGTGTTATGTTTTTCAATGTAATAAGTATTATTGCTATTACAGAATTCCATTTTAGATTAAGCAAGCATTACAAAGTAGTACTTAACTTATTTACACACGCTGAGTTGCAAAATGGTAATAATGATCGTGAAATTGTCTAAATATAATATTTAAATGTATTAATCCACATCCAAATCATGTAAATTTATTTTATCAAAATAAATAATCATTATAAACATAAAGACAACATTTTAAACAAATTTTACAAAAATAATATAATATGTAGTATTTTTTAATCGATATACACAAGGAACAAAATGATTAGAACGCAAAAAATGTCTTTATTAATTATAAAAATATTACATATCCATTCGGCTACTTTTGTGTTTATTCATTTCTATGCAACATTATGGTGTAGCATCTATATATTTTGGAATTTGTCGAAGTGACAAAGCATAATATAAATTCCAAATGCTAGATTTTAATTTTGCTTTCGAAAAAAAATTTCGGCCACTCTATAACTTTGTTTAGCAGCATAAATATTATATTCTGTAAGAGACTAAGAAGAACAGTCTTAGAATGTTTCATTGTATCGGAAATTGCCTGAATCGACATTTTGATGCTGTAATAAGCTACAATTTGTCCCTGTATAACTCACATATATTTTGCCCTTTTTATAAGTCACAAATATGTTAAAATAGCATATAGTTATTTCGCCTCAACGGGTCTTGATTCCTTCTAACTCGCTAAGTTTTTGCACTGAAGAAGAATCTCGTTAGTAGATTCGAAACAGCTGTTTGCTCCCCTTTTCTTACTTTTTTGTGCATTTATAATCGTTGGTTTTCCATCCTTAAACTTATCACATATATTTTGCCATCCAAATATTTTGGGAATTATACAAATGAGCTCAAAATCGCTTTTAACACGTTCGCTGCCGCTCACGCGATAACGCGTGATATGGCGCCAACGTTAAGGGACCACTCACGTGCCAGCACGTGATGCAGGGTGATGTCCAATAGCCAATCACACGCTGACGCGGGAAAATCATTCACTCATTCATTGTTATAAAAAGTAAATCGGCTTCTTAGAAAAACCCACTTCTACAGTGCGGCATTAACTATCATCACATCTTCATTTAAGCGACAGCAAAAGTGTTAAATGTGGTTTTCAATAATATGCGAAATTATGCATTGTAAATGCGATTCAATTTATTTCTTTTTAAAAGTTTCCTATTATTTTCGATACCACTGTTAAACCCTAGCTTTGCTGATGTTGTTATTTGATAAAAGGCTCCTGCTTATGTTTTTTATGTTATTCTTAAAAACATTTAAAAAACACATCTAGAGGAATACAGTGCATAAAGGCAAATGATACTTTCGGCAAACTGCTCAACGTGTTTGAAGCTTATTCGCAAGATACCCTAATTTTTTTCAGTGTTATCTTCATCACTGATATTTTTTTATCTTTCGTAGGCTACATTTTTTTCCTATTTTGAAGATTTTGTAAGTCTGTACATGAAATCAATAAGTATGATTTGAAACTCGACATTTTCCAATCAATCGAATTTAGAAGGTGTAGATGAGATCATTAATTTCTAATAATTGAATTGTATTTTGATTTCGAACATATTTCAATACCATTCCAGTATAATTTTGTTGTGCGCCAAAATGCCTACCGGAAAAGTGACTTAAGTGCAAGCCAAGTAATTAATATAAGTTTATACCTGAATAAATATTTTAATAAATAGAAATTTGTTCACAATATATTTTCTGTTATCACTGCAAAAATACTTTCAAAAAACATTTTTGTTATGTCTTTATTTATTTAATAAGAATAAATTCACAGAATTAAGCTAATATTTTGTTGATAAGTGATTTGATTTAGTTGCTATTTATTAACATAATAAAATTTTCAATAATGCTTACAGGTTAGTTATGGTCGCCTTATCCTCTTTTCAAAAAATAAATATGTAGAAATGTATACCTGTATTTGTAACTGTAATAATGATAATAATAGTTATAATAATAATAATAATAATAATAATAATAATAATAATAATAATAATAAATGGACATTTTTGAAGTAGCAAAAATAATAGTGATTTACTTATTTATTTATTTTTAATATACTGACGTTCGTATAAGTATGTTAGATTATTAAAAAAAATACTTTGCTTCACTTTTTTCATTTAAAAGGTAAATGCATAAATAAAAAATAAAATTGGAATAGTTAGAAGAAACTCAATATCTGTTACTTTTATCAAAACATGTTTCGATTCACAATAAATTATATTCAGAAGTTGTATTGCTAAAACGCCATAACTTGCTGAATCGTCAAAGGAAAAAGTTAATCTTATTTCTTGATTACCAAACAGTGGATAACAAAAATCTCTTTTAATCAACATTCCAACCAAACCTAAATATCGAAAGGTATTTTTCATTACAGGCAACTCTGAAGTATGTTAATGAAAAAAATAAATTTGTTCTGTTCCGGCAAAAAGAATTCCATATAAATTAGTTGATGTTGTAGATTATTTCCCGATATAGATTGCGAGCTTTGTTGTTTCAGCGAAACAGAAATAACAATTAATTCAGTAAGATATATAACTTTTTTTCAGACCAACAGTTTTTCATTTGTAAGGTTCAATATTGAACAATTGTATAAATATCTTAATTATTACTCTTCGGTAAAACTTTATCTAAAAGAAAATAGTAACAACAGAAAACATTTCAATATATTTTAGTCTGATTTAATGTATTTAAAATTACCTAAAAAATAGCTTAATATTTTGTTATGTTTACAACATGCACACAAAATCTCGTTATATTCAACATTATTTACTAAATTCTTTCAAATTGAAAGAAGAGATTTAAAGTACTTTTTCAAAAAGAGCATTTTAACACTTAATATGAATTATATCTAAATAAGAAAATATAAAACAATGATTAATTCATATCATCAAGAACTAAATTTAATTAGTATTTAAAATAGTGTCCAAAGATAACAAATTTATGTACGTGCATATATTATATTATAAAAAACAGTGTTTATTGTCAGACAGTATACATTATTGAAAACAAATCTGTAGAAATGTGATAGAAAAATATATCATGTCTTATTCTACGAGCGATTTAAATCTAGAGTGAGTTTCTATTTATTATCTTTTAAACTTTGCGCTAGAAATTAATAAACATTGTGTAAAAAAACATTTTAATTCAAAATATTTAAGTTTGTGCAAAACTGCATACAAAAGAAAAGCGCAATGACATATATAAACATTTCAGCAAAAAATATATAAATAACTGAAGTATTGTTCATTCAAAAATTTTCTAGAATTTGTATATCACTGTTGCTTAATTGATTAAAATTTATGTTATCACGATTTTCTTCATTTTTTATTTAATGAACGTAAATAGTAAAACAAAAAAAAATATTAATTATAAATAGAAGTTTTCTTATACGTCCATTAAAAATAAACATTAAAAATATATATTAAAATATTTAATTGCTAAAACGGACGTCAAATAATAATAAAATACATTTTTTGTTTAATATATATTCAAAAAAATATGTTTATTATAATGTTCACCGGTTCGAATCAATTTAAAAATCTAGGTAACGTTCATCGACAAAAGCTAATCTGGTATGTTTTTAAGAATTACTAAGAATAGAAATAGTATGCTACTGTCAATGGATCAAAATAATTTGAAATTTTTATCACTATTTTAATAAAATAAATTTTACATTTTATCGTAGCATTAAATTGCAGATCCTAAATAAATTGACAAATAATAATTTTGCGTTGAAATAATGGTAGAAAAAAATAGAATATTGAACCCGATGCAAATTCACATTGTCTGACGAATTTATATTATTCAGACATTTGTTTGAGGACACATGTAGCATTTGCAATAAAGCATGGAACATTACCTATAATGTTCGTTATTATTAAAGGAACGATAAATTTACGTTATATAAATACATTTGTGTTAGTTACACAAACTTAGAAGTTTTAACTGTTTATCTAGAATAGAATTTTAGAAATGAGCACTAAAACATAAAAGAGCACATAAAAAAAAGGCAAAAAAAAAAAATGTATGCACACACAGTCGTGCATAAAATATGTTGTCTTAAAAATTTCCAGATAATTCAAAACTCAAAAATTTGAACCAGTTTATGTTCCACAGGCCATTAACAGATATTGCCAAAAATATTATGTATTTACATAATTTTGATTTGAAATAATAATAATAATTGCTGCCGAGAAAACTACTAAATTTAAACACATCTGCTCTAGAATTAAGGCATTTTAAAACATTTGGTCAGACCTTGCATTAATTTTAAAAACAATTCCGATTTCTAATAACATTATGAAACAAGCGACACATTCTATCTTGCATAGGCTCTTAATCCTTCCTTTTTTCCCAATCAATTATCAGGCTTCTACCTTTAAAGTTGCCCCAGCTAAATGGATTAAATGCCCTGTATTTGGAGAAGGAGGGGTATACACCTTATCGCCACCTCCAGCGACAATAAATCTAACGAGCACCTAAATCTCCTTCCTGTCGGCAGAGTTACTGTTAGTTGTGAACATTTTTATGAAAATTACAGATCAATTTGATTTTATTGTTTGCTACCTGTGCATTGCTACCGAGTTTGATCTCGTAATTTAGAACCTTGGCTAAGCAACTAGACCTTCACCTACAAAACACCTCACAGATATAATTCACATCTAACATGAAAGACTTTGCACCCACACATGATTTTGCATGTCTCAGGCACTGATAGCGTGCATAGAGTACATGGCGGTTATCCTCGAATTCGACGACCACACCTACACCTGTCAGGTTTCAGACTTAGCTGATAAAATATAACTATCTGGCCTCTGTTCATAGGAGATTATATCCTGGAGGCACTTTAAATACTATTGAAGAAAATTTAATATAAATTATATTTAATCCACCTTTTACTAAATGTGGATTATAATTTTGATGCAAAACAATTTGTTCGATGACATCTGGAAAGAAATTAGAAATAACTAAAGTTATTTTATTTTCAAATGGAGTTTTTTCGATCACACAAAAATATAGTTTTCTCTTGTGAAAAATATGTTTGGATTATAAGAATCATGAATCGGTTATAAAATTTGCGAATAAAGAATACAGTTTTAGAGTTACGAATTTCGAATTTAAAACCAAAGACAGAATTTAAATTAAATTGAATATGATGAATAGAATGTTAACAAAATGGGCTTAAAGTTACTTACCCATCTCCCAAAAAGGACAGAACAACTGGAAGGAAGATAAGGCTTGATATTATAAAACAAACACATATTTATTCCGCATTATCATCACACAAACTAGAATACTTCATTTTCTTGAATAAAGAATACAGCGAATGACAACAGAACAGTAAATAGAATTAAATCGAAAGAATTCTGCACTTTTCGTACTCCGTAAACTTAACAGTTGATTGACTTAAAATGTTACATCTTTTTAACAGAAAGAATATCGAATCGAACCATGTTATCAACAGAATTACGAGTCTCGGTAGATTAGAATGAATTCATCCACATTATCACGGATCCATCTTTTATCAGAATAGAATAACAAATAAATTAGTCAACAGACTGCCACTCGGTAGAATAGAATGAATTTATAAACAGAATCACGCATCCTTCTGATGCCACAAAACATTTCTCGAATAAGAAAACTTTGCTGCGCAAACGAAAATAAAATCACTGGCGTCTAGGCGGTCAGCGTTGCCATGAAGACCAAACGTTATTGAGTCTAGGCGTCTTTTTTTTTCGTCCATAACCTCCGGGGGGCGGCAGAACAGCAATTCGTTAAATAAAATGTTGAAGGTTCTTTTACTTGAATGGATCGTCACCACTCCATCTGCCATGTTAGCACCTGGATGGTTCCTGTCACTAATGGATAACTTCCACCTGGAAGAGTCACTAAAACATGGATTATTGTGATTAGATAATTCAGATAAAGTAAGTAATGAAGAACTAAGAAGGATATGTCTTGGATTTAAGACTGATAAATAATTTGGATCATAAGGATGTGTGAACTTTCGATGAATTTGGTGTTGTGAACTAAAGTCTTGGATTTTGGATTCTTTGAGTACTAAGTACAGTTTTTTAAGGTAAGAAACTGCAACAACGAATGTTCTCCCAATATCAGAAAAAATGTATGTTGGACATCCTTTTCTTGATATGAAATGCCCTAAAGTGAGAATTGCTTCGGTTGTAATTTCCGTTACTGATTCAGTGTGTACTGCTTTGGTAAACGTGCAAAGAAAAAGACAAATGTAGAATTGAAATATAGATGACTTCCGAATATGTACATATTTTATTTTGTTTGGCCCTGAAACAGCAATCCTTAGACGCTCAAAGGCTCTGCAAGAGTTAATTCGTGGAGAGGACAAGTCTCCCATGAGCTGAGTAATCGGTTGGGCGGATGGTCGGATGCAACGAATACACTTTCTTATTTTTTTCTTAGCGGTAGATCTGCCGTCAGGAATCTAAATGTTTTGATTTATTAAGGAGAGATCTTGATCAAGACCCGCTTGCAAAGAATAGATATGGAAGTATAGAATAATGACTTCTGTTAATGGCTGGTTGTTAGAAAGAATGATTGACTGTTTTGAATCGAAAGACAGTGTTCTGTGTTTGCTAAGTAGGTTAAGTTCATCAGAAAAGGTAGTGTATTGTAAGAACTTGATGATAGTTTTAAAAGTGGTGTTAAGTTTAACAGCAATTAGAGGATCCTTTGCTTTTGAAGAGAATCTGGTGTTATAAGCGGATCTTTGAATCTAAGCAATTACACGCAGTCGTTTTGTATATGACGAATATTTGGTGAGAATGCCAATAATATTTTCTAGTTGAGTTATTAAACAAGAATTTTCGAATAATAACTTGATGAATAAAATTGAAATTGAAGACTTTTCGTCAACAAAAGAATTGGAAGATTTATTCCATTTGACTAGAATAAGTGAAGACACGGGATCATCCCACTTCAAGTCAACCTTCACCACTCCTTGCATTAAAATTTTCGAATTAACTGTGAAAGGTTGCAAAAGACCCAAAGGGTCAGAATTACACATGACTATGGATAATAATTGATGTTTAGTAGTTACAGTAGGATTTTCTACCACTTTTACTTGTAGGGAATCAGTTTCTCGGTTCCACTCTAGCCCTAGAATTCGCTTGGATGAATCAGGATTTAATGAATAGGTTAAATTACTAGCCTTTAAAGAATTTGGCTTTAACGAATGTGTGAAATTGCAAGCATTTAGAGAATTTGATGAATGTTCCACAGCAAGGGATTCATTGGTGGTCCATTTCCTGAATTGGAAACCACCAATCTGAAATAACGAATGGAACTCATAAATGAGCGCTTGAACTGAATCGAAAGAATTTGTGCCACCTGGAAAGTCGTTCACATACAGGTGGCTTTGGGCTAGACTAGCAGAAAAAGGAGACTTCATTTGCTCATCTTCGCACAATTGCTGAATGATTCTTAGAGCTAAGAATGGGGAACAAGACTCATTGTCACAAAGAGTGGAAATTTCTAAATGTTTAACCTTCTTCACTGAATTTTTCTTAGTTACAGAATTATCTTCAGGTTTATTTAAAGAAAATAATTGTGATATTGTTTCTCTGTCATCAGTATAAATTATATTTTGATGAATAATTGATTGCGGTGTATTAGAATGGAATAAAGGGATATTATCAGACAATTCAGATTCGAAAGATTTCCTTTCAACAATTGCAGAAGAAACATAGTTACTAATCTGTTCAAATAGTTCAGGTGGCTTATGAAAATTTAAATCAACAGGTGAAATAGATGAATTCAGACAAGAAATAATTTTAGAAGGTTCAACAGAGTCATTTATCGAATTTTGACAAGGAGAAATATCAGAATTTGATTTACGATTATTAATTTTAGAGTTATCTTCCATTGTATGCTTCTTTAAAGTAATTTGTGAAGAAATGGGGCTCGTTTCTCAATTAGGAATCAACTCTAAATTTAAAAAGTCAGTCATAGTTACTGAATGGCAAGCTACACCTGTGGTCGATTTTGACGAGTGGAGTACTGGACTACTAAGTATATAACCCAGTGTAGTTGGGATAGCAATGGGTTCACCCGACTGTCCACAAATAGGTGACCCTAATAAGAGGTTGGGAAACACATCTGCTCCTAGCAGAATTTCGATTGGTTTTTCTTCATGAAAGTCCGGATCAGCCAGCTGCACCTTTTCAATGTGCTGCCATGTACACCTTTCCAGTTTAAAGTTAGGGAGAGGGGTAGTAACCTGATTAACTACAAGGGCTTTTAAAGATTTGTACTTATTTTCAAAAAATGGTGAGAATTGAAATTCAGTGAAATTAAGACAGGTCTCAGCCGAAATGCCATTAATACCTAAAAGGCTATGGTTCGTTTTTCCTACAGGAAAATTTAATTTTTCTACAAACTTTTTTGAGATTAGAGAATTTTGAGAAGCGTTGTCAATGAGTGCATGGCACTGAATGACCTTACCTGTGCTAGATTTTACGTTAACAAGAGCAGTAGATAACAAAACGTTATAATTCTGCAAAGATAAATGACTTTGGGCACTATTAGAAACTGAAAGTTCTGGTTCAATATCATTAACAAGCTCTTTTTTGGATTGATTAACAATATAAATATGCAACAAAGTATGATGCGATTTTGAACAATTTTTGCATTTAACATTTATTCTAAATTGATTTACATTGTGGTTTTGCCTTAAACAATTTTCGCATAATTTATGTAATTTTACGATTTTCCACCTCTCCGTAACAGGTTTTGAATTAAATACTGGACACCGAAAAAGCGCATAGCTTTCATTGCATAGTAAGAAGTTATTGCCGGTTTTAACAGTCGCGCTGTTCACTACGGTGGTTTTGACTCGACTAGTATCTAGAGACTTTTTATCGAAATTAAATTTAGACTCAAATTTATTGTATTTTAAATCTTCTGCACTTCGAGCTTCACGCTCAATAAATTTTCGAAATAAATCCAAATCAGGTATTTTATCATTATCTAGTGATAATTCCGATCTTTGTTTGAGGGGCTGATCTAGTTTATTTAACAAAAAATTTATCATCATTAAATCACTCAAAGCACTAGATTCTAAACCCAAGATTTTTAAGTTCCAAATGGATTCATTACATGTATCTAATAATTCTAACAACATTTTTGAATTACTCGCTTTGATAATTTTTATCGAAAATATTTTGTTTATTTGGCTTAAAGCCAATTGCCGTTTATTTTCATAGCATTCATTTAACAAATTCCAACACTGAATTAAATTTGCTTCACTCAGAGAGAATCCTCGAATTAATTTGGAAGCGTTGCCCCGAACACAAGAATGTAAATATTGTAATTTCTCAATATCAGACAAATTTTCATTTTCTAAAATCGTAGATTTAAAAACTTCTTTAAAAGAAATCCAATTCTCTGAATCTCCATAAAAATGGGGCAAATCGAACTTTGGAAGCTTTACATGCGAATTATTTTGTTTTACATGCGAATTATTTTGTTTTACATGCGATTTATTTTGTT
The DNA here is from genome assembly GCA_964019185.1 of Maratus speculifer. NCBI lineage: Eukaryota > Metazoa > Arthropoda > Arachnida > Araneae > Salticidae > Maratus > Maratus speculifer. The sequence goes on along the minus strand of OZ025289.1, from coordinate 114,665,643 downwards.
TGTTTTCAAAATGCGTTTCCGCCGGAGAATCAACTTTCGTTTTCCCCTCTAAGTCGACTAAAAGATCACAAATTAATTCCTGATACTTCAAAAAACTATCCAAATTATTGTTATTTTCGTACGGGGAAAGCTTATCAAATGCCTGCGTAAGCATTTGTTCATATCCCGCTGTTTTCGATTTTAAAACTTTAATTTTCGCTTGTTCCTCTGACTTGGAATCTAGTACTTTTTTCTGAAATATATCGATTTCCTTACAAATGCGTTCAAAAAACTGTTCCTGTTTTGAATGTTTTGGCATAATGAATGTTTACAAATACACAATATGATAAATGAATAAAATAATCAAATAAAAAAACCCTAGCAACTTAATAAATGCAACATTTCTTTAAATACAGAATAAATAAACAAACAACAAAGAATAAATAAAACGCAGTCGATTTTATTTTTTTTTCTCTCTCACTACGTTCTAGCACAGGTATAAATAAATGAATACGGCTACGATTTAAAATTATTCCACCGTAGCTCTTGGCTCGAAACGGACCAGAAAATATGGATTATAAGAATCATGAGTCGGTTATAAAATTTGCGAATAAAGAACACAATTTTAGAGTTACGAATTTCGAATTTAAAACTAAAGACAGGATTTAAATTAAATCGAATATGATGAATAGAATGTTAACAAAATGGGCTTAAAGTTACTTACCCATCTCCCAAAAAAGGACAGAACAACTGGAATTAAGATAAGGCTTGATATTATAAAACAAACACATATTTATTCCGCATTATCATCACACAAACTAGAATACTTCATTTTCTTGAATAAAGAATACAGCGAATGAGAACAGAACAGTAAATAGAATTAAATCGAATGAATTCTGCACTTTTCGTACTCCGTAAACTTTACAGTTGATTGACTTAAAATGTTACATCTTTTTAACAGAAAGAATATCGAATCAAACCATGTTATCAACAGAATTACGAGTCTCGGTAGAATAGAATGAATTCATCCACATTATCACGGATCCATCTTTTATCAGAATAGAATAACGAATAAATTAGTTAACAGACTGCCACTCGGTAGAATAGAATGAATTTATAAACAGAATCACGCATCCTTCTGATGCCACAAAACATTTCTCGAATAAGAAAACCTTGCTGTGCAAACGAAAATAAAATCACTTGCGTCTAGGCGGTCAGCGTTGCCATGGAGACCAAACGTTATTGAGTCTAGGTGTCTTTTTTTTCGTCCAATGTTGTATAAATATGACTACAAAAACCTTTCCATTTATAGATATGATCCGAATGCAGTTATTTACATTGTTTGTATAAAGATTTGTATGATTTTATTATCAGTGTTTTTTGTTAATACAATTATACTTCTAAAAAATTTAGAAAAAGAGCTATCACTCTCGATTTATTCAATCAGTTTTTAAAAAAAACTTCTCTGAATTTCATGCTATTATAACATGAATTTTTCTATATATATCTACTCTTTAAGAAAGATAATGTTGTGGTAGAACAATTTCTGGATTCACAATTCCGTGCTTATGCACGGAATTGTAAATCCAGAAATTTTAAAATTTTTCGTTTTAAAATATTTATAATTTTAAAACAAAAATAACAAACATTTATGATGTCCATTAATATTAAAAAAGTAATAACCATTTGTTTAAAGAGTAATTTAATTAGAATCAACATACCATGGGTGATATCTAATAATATAAAGACATGAGCAGAGTACAAAATGTACCAATGCCTTTTAGATGTTCAAGGTTTAGCATGTCAAGGATTCAAGGAAAAGATCGTACTTAATGTCTATTAGTAGTATAAATGTAACAGACAGCCTCTATGTATATATATTGATATATATTGATATATATTAAGTTTTTCTTAAAAAAAACCTATACAAATGCACGAAAGAGTATTTCCATACACCAGTGATCACTTACCACTAATATTGTTGAAGGAGAGCTGAAAAAATGCGAACTTCAACATTTAACACTGTTTGATCATTGTTGAGTCATTAAAAAATAAATGAAGTACAAATGTTAATACGTAATTATTTTAGAATATGCAATTTCACAGAATGACCCAATCAACACACCGTCTGTTTTCTTCCGGTTTTTGCTTAATGTAAAAAAAACCTCATTCTAAGCTTTATCATAGCGTAAGTGTTAATTACATATTTGCAAAATAATATATTTGTTAGATTTTACTTCTATAAAGTGATTCTAAAAAAATATAGTTTCTTTATCTAACTTTACGAAACTATCTGCATATTTGTAACTCATATTTAACGGATTATTTTCCGCAAATCGAATTTTCTTTTTAAAAGAGATTTCTATTTCTTATAGTCTATAAATTATCACTGTAAAACGATTTAGTCGATTTCGTCCTCCTTCCGTCGTTATTTAGTATTATAGCGCAACACGTCCGTATTCCCAGACTCAAACTGCTTTAGAGCACTATAAATACTAAATTAGTAGTTTCAAACTGGGCTTGATATTTAATACAAAAACTATTAAACCGATCTAGTTAAGTTTTTTTTAATTAATGGTAAGATAATTTATTGGAGCTTGGATCTTTCCCAGCTATTTTTATAAAAAATAAATATTTTTATATTAACTTTAGTGAAAATGATTTAGAAGTAGACATAAATAATACCTGCCAGCTTGTGAAGTTTACATTTTTGAGTTCAAAGCGCTTGAAGCACCAGAAAATATAAACCTAAACGAAAATTTATTCGAAATGATATGCACCAATAATACATCATACCCTATCGAAAGAGTAAATCCCGTAAACTAGGAACTAAAATCTGCATTCCTATTCCAGAAAAATTGTAAAAAAAGAAAAAAAAACACTTTTAGCTTTCCTAATCTCCCTTTAAATTAAATAAAAAATTACACTTGCCAACATTGATTTTTCAAGTAGTTAGTTATCGAACATTTTTTACATTTCTTTACACTGTAAAAAAAGAAAAAAAATCCATTAATTTACGGCAACTGCTGCTGGCAGCAATGTTGCCAGAAGTTTTGCCGTAAAAAGAGCGTAAAATTAGGTGTAATTTTTTTTAATACATCTAATTTTACTGCAATGTTTACGGTAAAAACTACTGACAACATTGCTGCCAGCAGCAATTGCCGTAAATTTAACAGTTTTTTTTTCAGTGTATAAATAATCCAGAAGTTAGTTTATAAGAGATTATTCACACATAACATGAGTTTTTTTCTTCTGGCTTGATGTTGTTTTATACGCCAACACTAAGAGTTTTTTTACTAAAAAATCTTCTTTCCTGAAATTTATTTTTAAAAAAATGGTTCGATTATAAAGTTTTAGAATAAAGCACACATAAACGTTATGCTTTTGTGAATAAAATTCATTTTTAAAATGTATAATATAATATGCAGTTTTTTATATGAGAATAGCTTTAAAGTTCATAACAAAAATATTTACATAAAACATTTATAAAAATATTTAATTAAATTTATTGTGCATTTTTATTATCACTCTACTTGATATGAAACCTTTCCTAATGTATTAATTTTTAAAGCACTCATAATTTTATTAATTAAGCAATCAGCGTAAGTGGAAATTTTAGACAATTAATTAACTGAAACAAAATGCAAAACATGGACGAAACTAAAAAAAACTAATTTACTGAAATATTTAGATTTATAAATATTAACTGAAAATATTGCTGTTTTTTTTTCTTTTTAATTTATGAAAGCTAATTAATGCATATGAACATTTGAGAAAATATTTTTTATATCTAAGTATTGCGATTCGATATAAAATTTCTAATATAAAACAAAAATCTACAGAATTAAACTAAAGAATGTTATTAAAAAAAACCATCTTATTAATTTCAGCCTTTTATTCATAAAATATAATTTTTATTTCTAAAGAATTCCATTAGCATTATGATCAGAAAAAGTAAAAAATTTTCGCAAACTTATAAATTTAATTGATATTTTGTATAATTTATGAAAAAAGTACTTGATTAAAATGTAACCATGTATGAGAATAAATTCACATTGGAAAATGTATTTTTTTATTATTATTATTTGAGACATATTATTTTCCTATTTCTACAAATGTATATATATATATATATATATATATATATACATATGATGAAATAAAATTCTTCAGAATATTTATTATAAATAACATGATATATGATTTGTAATCACTTTTTATTACAGGAAAGTCTTAATAAATGATATAGCCTCCACGTAAGATTAATGTTTATTATCCGCTAAAGAAAGATGTTAGTGTGGTGTTATTTTTGACGACTGATTATCTGCACGAGGAATATAGGCACTAGGGGATGTACCCTTTGTGTGGGTTTTTCTAACCCGTATTTTCGTAAGGTTACCGAAGGTTCGAAGAAAACCATGAAACTCCGAATGATTATTTTGACGAGCGCGATTGGTTTCGAACCCAGCACTTACCGTTTACCAGCTTCGAGAGCGCAGCCTCTCAACCACTGGTGAGGCGGTCTAAGGCAAGGATATCATAGGTTATTTCTCCTAAAATACATTTTTTTACGAATTGGTATGATTAATATTGTTTATGAGAATATTATTCTATCAAACAGTGCGCTTAAGTACTTTAATTGAAATGCATGTTTAAAGAGAGATTTCCCAGATACCAAAAAGAAGTCTGTAAATAATTAGCGGTCATACTAAGTCTACTATGTTGATTTAGTATGTCTATACATACTAAGTAAGCATAGTTATTGCAATGAAGATGAAACGGGCTTAATATTGTGATATTTTTTTAATAGTGTTAGGGCTTATGCCGTAAAAATTTTATTTATTCATAAAGTGAAAGTGTTGCATGTGACAATCCCAAATTCTTCATAATTCTCATGCTTGTTGATGTTTAAAAAAGTTGTTACACATGATAATGCGTCTGAGTATTACTTCCATACTACACCGAATTTGATTTTTATCTGAAGTTTTTCTTTTGCTTTATGTTATAATTCGAGCAAATATTGTGTGTGTGTATATGTGTCTTTCTGTAAATTTTATATAAAAAACTGCTCTAATGATTTTAAATAAATATTGCACCATACCGTTTTTCAGCACGAGAAGACAAATAACTTAGGTCACATGATAGAGAAAATTGGGTCATTTTGGGTCATTATGGGTCAGAGTTAAGCTAATGTTATCTAAAGAACGGATCAATTGATTTTGACTTATTTTTGTATCCAACTATTTAGGGCACGGGGAGATTTTTGAAATAGGTCACATTTTTCGAAATTTTAACTTGTGGGTCCTTATTGTGTCATAACGAGTCGAGCTATTTTTATCTACAAACGATTATAACGATTTTGACTAAATTTTGGCATATACCGTTCTGGATTACAAGAAGACCCTTTTGCTAAATTACATGTTCGAAAACATTCGAATAGTGAGTCATTTTTGGTTATTTTATCTAGAAACCTGTTTTAACGATTTTCAATAAATTTTGTATTCTATCATTTTCAGTCTTCTGAAGGCCATTTGGTTTAGTCGTGGTCAAAAAAAAATCATTAGGGGATCATTTTGAGAAAAATTGAGAAACTGTATTGAAAAAAGGCTCAAAACTTTTCTTTTTATACGGTTTCTGGGCATGAGAAGATCATTCGAAATGGTCATACGTTGAAGAAAATTCGATTAATGGTAATTTTGGAGTCATTACGGTCTACACTAATGTTATCTAGAAAACAGCTATTTTTGACTAAATTTTGTGCATTACCGTTTTGGATTACAAGAAGACCTTTGAGCTAATTCACATGATCAAGATAATCTGACTAGTGAGCCATTTTTGGGTCACTGTGTATCAAGCGATTTTTATTTAAATTATGTTTCAAACTATTTTGAATAAAATATGTATTCGATCATTTTTAGATTCGAGAAGAACTTTTGATTTTTTGCATGTTCAAAAAAATACCATTAGAGGATAATTTTGGTTCACAATGGATCAGGGCCAAAGGAATTATATCTAAAAAACGACTTAAAATTTTTGGCAAAGTATATTTTTTATACTTCCGGTCATGAGAAGATCATTTGGAAAGGTTATATGTTGGAAAAAGTTTGATTAGTGGTGTGAAATAGTGTCCTTTTTGAGGCACTACAGCTTATAATAATTTTGTCTGGAAAACAGTTCTAACAATTTTTTAGTCTAACAAGTTTTGTATTCAATAATTCCGGGATCGAGAAGAGAATGTGGCTCGGTCGCATGTTTGAGAAAAATCGATTACTGATCCTTTTGAGTGAATACGTGTCTGAATCAAGATAATTGCATCTAAAGAACGATTCAAAAGATTTGAGAAATTTTCGTACTATGTCGTATCATTTCCATACGCAAAAATATCATCGAACTGGGCCATAAGCAAGTTCGAAAAAGTTTCATTAGAGGAACAATTTAGAGTCACTACGGGTCAAGATAACTTTATTGCAAAGTGAATATAAATATTTTGACTTTATTTTAAATTCTAACTATTTTCGGTTTCAAGAAGACAATTGAACTGGATTACTTTTTCGATAAAATTACATTAGTGAGTCATTGCGTGAACCGATAATTTTATATAAAAAATGACGTCAATAATTTTGACATTTTCTTTTTAATAGTTTAGGATTTTAATGAAACTATTGAGCTAAGTAATGTGTTCAAGTAGATTTGATTAAAGGTTTATGTTTGGCCACTAATGATCAAAATGAGTCAAACTTTATCTAAGATATCGCTCAAATGAATTTGACTTCATTTTTTGTCATACTTTTTTGGACTTCCGATGTTCTTTTTGCATGGACAAAGTTGCGAGTCTTTTTTTAAATTTTGTGCAGAAACGATGGGAAACTCCCATGACTGGTGATATAGTTAGGTAACTTACGGCGATCACAGATGAACTTTATGATAACTTGATTAATACCTTATAAGGGTGCCGTAAGTTTCGCGACCCTTTCTCGACTAAATCCATGAAAGTTGACATTAATCAAGAGATTTTTGCTTAAAGAAATATTTGAAATTCGGTTGTGGAAGAAATAATTCTTGGTATGCGTTGTACTGTCTATTATCTATGACCGATTTTGCAAGCGAAACGGCTACTTTATGTGGAGCTCCTGGTTGTATTTCTCTTGTGATGTAAATTTCCTTGTGCTATCTGGTCCTTGTAAATTGACGATGACTTATAAGCAGGCTTTCATGTCGAGCACATAAGTCAGATGTATGTTGTTCAATAAGTAAATAAATAAAAGAAACGGCTCTTTCGTTTCCTGGGTTACGTATGTGATATTTAATCCATGAGATATAGCAGATTTTAGATATTATAAATTACTAGTAGATCGAACCCGGGCTTCCCGGGTTACATACAGTGGCTCACAAAAGTGTTCGTACACTTAGGAATTTCAATGAAATAGGGCTCTATCTATTAATTAAAATTAATATTTTAGAATGGGTATTTAAGAGTAAGATCTATGACTCATTATTAACAAAACTACATACAATATTTTAAAAACATAGCAAAACTTTATTTTGAAAAAATCTCTAATAAAAAAATAACAAAAATTTTATCTCACAAAAGTCTACGTACACTTAAATAAATCGCTGTATATTTGTAAATATTGTAATACTTCGCTAAAGTTGTACTTAATAGGATATTATTTAGCACCACAAAAGTTTTTTAAACACCTGGGAATAGATTTAATTAGTGTTTTTGTATTTTCTGCTTGAAAGTTGATGCCTTCATCGAACATTGCTGTTTTTACTTCGCTTTTTGTTTCAATGCTGTGTTTTCGTGTTCTAACTTCCAGTTATCTCCAAATATGTTTTACTGGGTTTAAATTAAGCAACTGGAGGTGATGTTTTCAGAACTTGTGAACAATTATAAAGACGCCAGAGGCGAACGTTGAGAGCCATGTGCCTTGTATCATTATCCTGATAAAAAACAAAGTTGCATCTGTTATCCATATATTGGCCTGATAATTTTAAATTGCCTTTTAAAATATTGGAACAAAGATCGTGATTTATTATGCTATCAATATGTACCAAATTACCTAATCCTGATGCTGATATGTACCCTTATACAAGGACAACTCCACTGACATGCTTAACTGTTCCAACAAAGTTCTTTGAATTAAATTCTTAATTTTTTTTTCTTTATACTATTATGCACTCATTGGACCAAGAATGGCATACTAGATTTCATCTGTAAATAAAACATTATTTTAATACGATTCGGGTTTATTTATCATCGATTTTGCTAAAGAAAGCCTAAGCTTTCAGTTTTTCGCCCTAACAAAAAATTTTCTACGGGCAGAATACCTATATAATGCAGCTTGACTTACCACTCGTCGAACAGTTTCAGGTGAAAATGAAGTAGAAACTGTTTCATTAAATTCTGTAGCAACCTTTATAGAACTTAAACGGGGATTTTTTAAGACTTTTCTAATTGTAAGTGTTTGATCCCATTGCGTTAACTTAGATTGACGACCTTTTCATACCTAGTTTTCAATCCATTTTTTTTCTACAAAGCCTTTTATCCCATATTTCACCATAGAATGGAATAAATTAACTAATTTTGCAATATTTCGAATTGATTTACTACTATTATGAAGAAAAATAACTAATTTCAAACGCTATTAGTCGTGACATTACGATTACAAACCACTTTTAATTAATAAATAGAATATTACGGACCAATTCTGCAAAATATAAAGCCCAGCGATTTTATAAATGTCAATACAATGCAAAAATAAAAATAAAACGACAAACAATATTTTTAATAATGAAATTATCCGAAAATGTTTCTGTGTACGAAGACTTTTGTGGTGTCTTCTTTCTGTAGCATCTTCCGTTTTCATTTTTAGATTTAAAGAAAAACCCCTTAATGTTAAACAAAAAGGTTGCGTGTTATTTAGAATAACTTGGAGATAATATAAAAAATTGCTCGACTTCATATACGAATTTAATTTCAGGGAAATTTCTTTTTAGTACAAATTTTGAAAGTGTACGAACACTTTTGTGAGCCACTGTAGCAAAGATAAAAAGCATTTTTTTAATTGAAGACTTTAATGAATTTCCTACATGTAATATGCATTTTAGATTGCTAACTAACTCCAAAAAAGCATTTTTAACCATTTAACCCCTTGAAGGGGGTGAGATAAAATATATTCTACTTAATCTTGATTGCAAAACGCCGCATTGACGCCAGTAATTTGAAATAGCAATTTTATTTTTGTCAAACACGTGAAGAAACGCTTTTAAATATTTTGAAACAAATTTGTTTTTAAATTCTGGTGTCAATCAATCATTTCAGCATTTTAAGAATTGAAGTGTTTTTTCCTTCAAAGGGTTAAGTATCTTGCGGATTTTTTCATTCATGTTCCATTCATAAAATAATAACTGTGAAAAGTATTGGTATGAAGATTTGTATTTGATAACTTTACATATTTTTTTATCTTATACAATTAAAAAAACTAACATTAATCTCAATATTACATTAAATCAATCTTTGATTAAAAATATTACATATCGGAAAAACATGGTTAGGTTAAAGGGTTCAATGAAAAATATTATTTATGGAATCAAATAAAGAATGAATTTTTTCAAAAGTCACATTTTCGTATTAGACGCATGCCGGAAGTTATTAGCCAAAGATTTCGTTACGGCAACAGTTTTGTTACTGGTCATTTCAGTGCTTCGAGCACGTAATTCAATAACATGTTTGTTAAATTTATATTTATATTATTTTATTTTATTATTTATAAAGGAAATTTTTATTTTGCTATAGTATATAAGGCGAAAACAAATCCCGAACTCTTTATGTTTTTCTAAGGACAAATAGATTAATCTATCGTAATGGAGTTTTACTCGGTAGAGATAAATTTAGAATTAACTCACACCTGATTTTTTTAAACCACAGCCAATCAGTAAATTGAAATACAGTTTTCAAACAAATTCAAAATATTTTCAATTTTTTTTCTTATTTGGCAGTGTAAAATATTAAGTTGTTTGATTACATGTTGAATTTGTAATTTTTAATTATTTAATCTGCGTTTTTAACTATTCTTTTATTTTATTACTCAACCAATTTTAATTTTATAATGGAAAATTATCATGAACAATATTCATAGATTTATGAGTAAATTGTGTATTATTATTTCTTAATGGAAATACGTAATAGAGATTTAAAAAAAAAATGCTTAAAAAATATAAGCTCGCAATAAATAAGTCAAATGAGATACAGTTTTCAATCAAATTGCATTTGAAAGTAAATTTCTTTTTCTACATGATGAAATAAAAATTGAGTATGTGCGACGTTTAGAAGATTAAAAAATTGCAGTAACAAACATTGCAAAAAGTCATTTATCCTGAAATGTTGTCATTCGCAAAATAACGTTAGTGCTACACACGGACACATTTGTTTGTTACAATATAGACTTTGCGCATATGAAATATCGGTACTACTTGATTCTCCCATCGACCATTTTCGCAAATAAAAAAAAATGCCAAACTAATAGCCAAGTTATATATGTTGAGATAATGTTTATTTTAAATAACGGAAAAACAAATAAATTAGTAAAACATGAATAAAAATACAAAGTGGTATTAAACACCTCTTGATGACATTTTAAACATGTGTATCGTGTTTAATATAATTGAATATGACATTCACAAATTATCCATTTTTGGCATTTAATCTTATAATTTGGCAATAGTTTTTTGGTCGACGGGATAACCAAGTAGTACCGAAAAATATTACGCGCATGCTAAAATGTTAAAAGTAAAGAAATGACTGAAAATACGTTTTTTTTTTCCAAAAAAATTTGCTTCAAAGTTAACTCTATGACAAATTTAAAATTCGTTTTATAAATTAAAATACATAACACAAATTAAAAGAATAATCATTGCACTCCGTCATTTAAACGTGCAAAGAAGATGCCTTATTTTCCGTGAAATTCTCAAACCTTGATTTTTACAAATCATGCCAAACCAAATTTTCAATTACATTTTAAACATTGGATATTGGCGAATTATGAAATCTCATTTTGTCTTTTGCACCATTCTTTTTCTATTTCAGATCAATTTTCTATGTGAAATTGTACTTTTTTTTCCTTTCTAAAAATATATTTGAAAAATAAAAATGGTTCTAAAAATAAAATGAAAAATAGCATAAAAAATATAATTATTCCAAGAAGAAAGAAAAATTAAATAATTGTGTTTTGCACTTTCCTTCTGGTAAAATGACAGGTAACAAAAAAGAACTAAAAAATCGTCTGCTCTAGCAAGTTTAACTGAAATTTATAAAAAATTACGGTACTTCTTTATTATCTCGTCGACCAATTTCGCCAAATTATACAAATCGCCAAACTAATAGCCAAATTATTCATATTGACGTAATTTTTATTTTAAATAACAAAAAAAATAATAATTAGTGGAATACTAATTAAAATTCAAATAAAAAAACGAAATTAAAATCACTTAATAACATTTTAAACACGTGAATCGCATTTAATGTCATTGAATGTGACATTCGCGATCATCCATTATTGGCATTTAATCTTATAGTTTGGCGATAATTTTTTGGTCGACGGGATAACCTAGAAGTTACAAAATTACATTAAGCGAATAATGTTACTTTAATATAATTGCAATTGAATGTCTTAAACAATTGGACAAAAATTTGGGGACCCGGACATTACTTTAAACCTGGAATTATTACCAAGAACGTCTTTGTTTGCTTGCTATCTCGGCGAAAAAAATTCAACCCCGAGGGAAAAAAAAAAGAATCACATTGAACAGGTACTAAATCCTTTGACATCAGTCGTGCGTTTTTTCTCTAAATAAAAATGATCTGCTTAAATTTAAGCACTTTAATTTATCATTTTACAGTAAAACCTCTAAATAACTGACACCTCGGGAAAGCAGAAATTGTCCGCTATTCGGAGGACCGCTATTGGGAAAAGCTCAGAGATTTAAAAATCGCTAAGAAATGCTTAATGTTCCATTAATTAACGTTTATATTCTTAAAACCTATATTATATGATTAATCAGAAATTATAATAATTTTTTAAGCAATAAAACTGAAATGAAAGTGTGCATATCTTTATCTACTCTTTATTACATTCTTAGGAAAAAATCAGTTACAAAAGTTTATTTTTGCTTGCAATTACATATAATTTGTTTTTCAATGCGACGTTATTGGATTCTATATAATTCCGGGTGGGGGGAGGGATTGCACTTTTTGTCTATTAAAAGCATAAAATCTTCCGGTGGGACATTGCAAGCAGATGTCCCTCCCGGACAACCCTGAATTCACACTAAATGTAGGGATGGAGGAAGAGATTTTCCCTAGCCCACCCTCTACATTTATCTGTAATCACAAAATTTGTGACACATTCTTCTAATAAAGTTAGAGACCTTTTTACTCATTTTCTTTTTTCCTTTTTTTTATTCTAGATAAAAAATTATTTTTCATGATTTATCGCCGAAAATAGTGTCCGATAATCGGAGTGTCCGTTATTCAGAGGTTATTCATACAAAAATTTACATTTGGGGCGTGGGGATTGGAAAACTGTCCGTTAAATAGAGGTGTCCGCTATTCGGGAGTGTCCGTTATGGAGGTTTTACTGTATTTTATTATAAACTAAAAACTATAGTACTAAAAGTTTACACAGACTTGTCATTGAAAGTTTCCTTCTTTTTAGCGAAAACACGCGGTTGTGTTTGGGCTAAATTTAATAGATTTCAGGGTTGCATTTTTTGCACCACTCTCAGCCACCATAAGTCCTCTCTATTTCTTCTTTTTACTTTATGTCTATTTTTCTTTTACTTTGCACAGAAATGGAGTACTCAAGTTGCCACCTCCAGAAAAATTAAATTAAAAGCTACAAAAAAATTAATATCTCAAAAACAAATTAAGATACAGTTTTCAAATAAATTGCATTTAGAAGTATATATTTTTCCCTACGCAACCGTGTAAAGATAGAAAATGTGCGATGTCTAGGAGTTAAAAAATTTGTAGTAATAAAAATTGCAAAAGTGAAATTTCATCAGAAAGTGTTGCCATTCGAAAAATGACGTATGCGTTACGCACAGATACGTTTGGCCTTTATAATATAGATATACTTTAGAGCGGAACATTGGGCTAAGTCATTGGGCTCATAATTCGAAAAATATAAATAGTAAGAAATCTTAGGTGACTACGGATCAAGCTACTATAATCTAAAAACACACTCAAATGAATTTCACTAAATTTTGTAACTTTTACCATTTTCAATTTTGTAAAGATTATTGGATTAAGTCATACGTTCAAGAAAATTCTATTAAAATTTAGTACGGGGCAATTTCTGAGTCTTTTCATTCAAACACTTTTCATTTAAAAACAACTTTGGCAATTTTGAGTAAATTTGGTATGCTACTCTTTTAGGGAAACCCATTGAACTAAAGAACATATTCGAAAAAATTTTATTAATTTGTAATTTGTTGCTCATATTAGTCAGGGTCAAACTAGTGGGGTTTTTTAAATAAACGGTCAAATGCGAGTATCACTCCAGTACAGTGGGTTCCGTACAGTATGCATAACAATTATTAACTAAAAATTTTAATTGAAACAAATCTTTGCTAAAGAATAATAAGACTATACAACTGTAATCTACTGTAATCTAAAAACACGATCGAATAAACTTCATGAAGTTTGGTAACTTTTACTATTTTCAGTTATGTGAAGGCTATTGGATTAAGTCGTACGTTCAAGAAATTTATATTACTGGGAAATTTTTGGGTCTCTACAAGTAATTTTCATTTAAAAATAGTTGTGATAATTTTGACTAAAATTGTTATGCTACTCTTTAAGGGTATAATAAACCCATCGAACTAAGTAATATATTTGAGAAAATTTGATTAGTTTGTAATAAGTGGTTCATATTGGTCAAGGTAAAACTAGTGTTTTTTTTAAATAAACGGCCAAATGTGGCTATTATTCCCACATAGTGGGTTCCGTGCAATAGTTATAACAATTATTAACTGATAATATTAACTGAAAGAAATACATGCTAAAAGAAAAATAAGACTATATAACCTAGAATTAGATATAGTTACATATACAAGAAAATTATAAATGTCTATATAATAAAATTTCAATGAGATATGAAGCCTCAATGATATCAAGTATTAATAATCTGTATAACTCTTTTTCAACGTTATTTTAAGGGGACACAGTCCCTTGAAATTGGTCCAAATATCGATTTTCTTTTATTTTAATACATTTAGAATCTTCTTTAATTGTGAATAATACGGTACCTCACTTTTAATTATACGACAATTATATCGCAGAATATTGTAAATTTTGTTAATAGATACAGAGCAATTATATAGACAAATGAAAACATTCAAATTGTTTTTCACTGTGTTCATATTTTTTTAGCTTGCTTCTTCGATAAGTATTAATACTCTTTTGTTAATTTAGATTGAGTTTTGAATTTTTTTTAACTTGTTCTCCTTAGTATAGCTCATACTTTCATGCATGGATTTAACATTCAAGTTTAAAGTTATAAAAAAAATATTTAAACTGAGAGTTTGTTTAATTTTCTTCATTTTATGATACACACAAAGAAAAAAAATCACAATAAATGTAAAATCTCGTACATCTAAAAAACCATGCACAGTTTTATGCAGCATATTCTAATGAATGTTGAAAAGAACATCGAATCAAAAATATTCTTATTTATAAAAATAGTCAGGATTTTAGAAGTTTTTTAATTTAGTAAAATAGCCTGTTTTACATTTTTTTAAAATTTTATTTGATTTATAGTATTAAGTATTGCGTTTGAAAGGTCAAATTACAGACGGCATTCTTCTTAACGAATTCTTGATAGCCAATAAGTTAATTGTTCCTGATTATCTTACAACTGATGACATACTGAATTCGTTTCTCTGAATCTGAAAAAGATATAGAAGAATCAGATCGAGTTAATGAGTCTAAAAACATTTCTAAGCCACTGAAAAAAAAAACATACAACAGTGTTATTTGAAATCGAATACATGATTTCAAAGGTGCTTTGTCCGCTTAATGTAATTGTTATGCCAATAAAATACGTTCTTTCTTTTCCTCTACATTTTTGGATTTCGCTATACCGTATATTGCTTTTTTTATGTGGAGTTTATATTCTCTTATAGTTATTATATTAACTATTAGTACAGAAACACATTGTAGATATTGCAAAAAATCGTGAAAAACAGACCATATCAATGTATTTATGTCCGGTGATTTATAGAAATTCCTAATCAGTGTCAGTTTATATCAAGATAAAAAAGGATATGATGTTTAATGAAATTTTATTCATTGCACCCAGAAAAAGAAATCGATTAAAACTTCAAAACATGTTTTGTTGAGTAGATATTGATTGTTTCGATCGACTTTTTTGGTTAAAGTAAAAAATCGGCTTTGTTGCTCAGACAAAAGATTTTGTGAACAGTCTTATAAAATATTAACAAAATGTCATCAATTTTATTGGAATCTTGCTAAAGTCTTGTATTTTAAATTTGTAATTCAAAAAATTTTCTTTTTGCAAAATTAAATTGGTGTGCAGTAGCCATAGCTATCTAACGTAATTTTGTTTAATTGACTTATATAGCTATAAAAGATTAACATATATTTTGGATAGTAAAAACTATTCACATTTTGATGGATTAATGACGTTATTATTACGCTATTATGCATTACAGATGAAAATTTTTGACGGAAAATTAAAAAAAAATCAATTTTTTTTTTGTTTATTCAATTCCCATATTTAAATGAAAAGATTTGTTGGACCAAACAAATTTTTGTTGATTTCTGGGTGTGCTTCTAGAATTATAGATTATAAAAATTGTCATATACACACATTCTGACATACACGAAGACCATAGGTTGACATTACCTAAAAACTGCAAATCATGTTCAAAACTTTCCTAAACATAAGAATTCAGAAATTGAAAATTTTCATGAATCAAAAACATTCTTAATTAAACATAAAATAAATTGAAAATGCATTTTTGTTACTATTACATTTCCTTTCACTAATTTCTTAAAGCAATAAAAGAAAATCTATATTATTACTATTTATTCTCTCTTTTTTCCTTTCAAATAAGATCAACCTCATTTATTATATTATATTGCTACAGCTAGTAGCAAATCACAGCTAAGAATAATATTATATTAACAATCAAAATCTTCTGTATCGGGAAAACCGAAGTGCCTGTGCAAAAATTCTTGGAAGATCTAACGGCAATATCCCCAAATACGGAATGTAAGCTCTTACATTTTGAGTTAAACATAATATTTATCTATCAATAACATAGAGTATCCAAGAATTTTTTCTTCATCTCAACTGGTGTATTTTAGTCAATTTTCCAAGTATTTGGCTGCATTAAAAAAAATGTTTTTTTCTTATAAATGTAACAAGTACTTTATATGTTCTTTGTGTTATTGCTTATATAATTGCATTCAGATACTTCTTACTGATTAGTAATAAAATTTTAATAAAATAAATAAATAAATAAATAATTGAAATTTTATTTTTAGGTAGATTTCGTAAGAAATACTACCTATTGCAATCGCACCAGTTTATATATCTATCTATCTATCTATATATATATATATATATATCATTTTTTTATGGACACGATAACTTCTATAATTCTTCACCAATCTCCACCAAACTTGTACATAAAATCAATGGGGATAAAATCTTGGCTGAGTTCTTTAATGGGCAAAATCGGACCAAGGGGGTCGGAATAGGGGGCGTTTTTGTGAAAACCGAAAAAACGCCATAACTTATTAATTAAAGTAGCTATCGAATCGGTTTAAAGTTTATATTACTTCTTAAAAATGAGCCAAAAGTATATACATGTCAGATTTTTGATAAATTTAGAAGTGGGCTCAAGGGGCGAAAAAATCAGGGATTTTGAGAGAAAGAAACTCATAACTTCGTCAATTTTCAAGATATCAAATCCAACTAAATTTTTTATAAATGTTCTTAAAATTATCTAAAACTTTTGTATTTACAAGTTTTTGATAGGACCAACTTTTACCGATGAAAAAAATTACAAACGAAAAGAAAAAGGGTGCTGAAAAAAGAGAAAAATCCATAACTCCGTCAATTTTTAAGATATCAAATCTGATTAAATTTATTTTACATCTTCTTAAAATTATCTACAACTTTTATATTGACAAGTTTTTCATAGGACCAATTCGTATAGCAAAAAGAAATTAAACAAAAATCGGAGTTGGAGAAAAAAACCTCAAATCCAAACGGCTTATATTCTGACTCATTTTTAAATTCATTTTTGATTTTAAACGCATCCAAATGGTAGATCCTCTTATTTAGAAACTGTATAAAGTGACGCATTGGTCAATTTTCTGATAAAGACAGAATATATTTTAAAAAAGGCTACCAAAAAGGGTATTTTGAACAGAATTTCCGAAAGTCATCGAGACTGAAAATTTAAGTTCAAATAAGAAATTGCGTTTTTTCTGACTCGTTTTTAAATCCATTTTCGTTCTCAAATGCATCCAATTTACAGATCCTCTTATTTAGGAACTATATAATGTGATGCATTGGTCAGTTTTTTGATAAAGACGGAATATATTTTTAAAAAGGCTACCAAAAAGGGTATTTTGAGCAGAATTTTCAGAAATCATCGGGACTGAAAATTTAAGGAAGTGTTCAAATAAGAAATTGCGTTTTTTTCTGACTCGTTTTTAAATCCATTTTTGCTCTCAAATGCATCCAATTTACAGATCCTCTTATTTAGGAACTGTATAATGTGATGCATTGATCGGTTTTTTGATAAAGACAGAATATATTTTGAAAAAGGCTACCAAAAAGGGTATTTTGAACAGAATTTCCCGAAGTCTTCGTGATTTGAAAATTTAAGGAAGTTTTCACATAGCAAATTGCGTTTTTTATGACTCGTTTTAAAATCAATTTTCGCTCTCAAACGCATCCAATTTACAGATCCTCTTTCTTAGGAACTATATACTGTGACGCATTGGCCAGTTTTTTGATAAAGATAGAATATATTTTTAAAAATGCTGTCAAAGTGAGTATTTCGCACAAAATTTTCCGAAGCAATCATGATTAAAGAATTAAGGATGTATTCAAACAACAAATCGGTTATTTTATTACTCATTTTTAAATGCAATTTTTTTCTCAAATGCATTCAACTGACAGTTTTTTGTTATTTGGGAACTGCATAATGTACTGTTTTGGTCGATTTTTTAATAAATTCAGAATCTATTTCAAAATAAGTTGTCAAAATGGGCATTTGAGCTGAATTTTTCTTAAGATGATTCTGATAAAACCAGATTTTGCAGAAAAATGAAATTAAAAATTTTTCATAAACGGCCAATTGAAGTTATTAAACTGGGTTTATCTCTAATCATATATATATATATATATATATATTTGTTGAAATGAGCACTCTTCGAAATCTCCTTCCGCCTATAGGCCCAGCCGACAGGGATTTTCTGAATCTGCGTTTGAATGTCTCAAATAAGTTGAAAAAAAACACAGTTTTTTTTTAAATAATTAATCATAACAATAAAATTAAGTCCAGTTGTTTTAAGAATTTTATTATCGGGAAAACAAAGCTTTATGGGCAGTTTAATGTATCGCTTGTTATACATTATCAAAATCTTGCTTTTTATCATAGTTTTTAAATTAAAAATCAATGTCTCTAGCATTTACAAAGCTTTATAAAATACAGAAAGCGACTAAAATGTAAGCCCTTTTTATATCATAAAATAGAACCCATTGTTTTTCTATTTTATGTAAGTCAGTGCTATTTTAAGCACGGTATTGTACATACATATGTAATTTCTTTTATGTATTCTGTTAAATGTAAGCCTTTTTTGTAATTTAAAATAGAAAATAATTTTTCGATTTTCTTCTCCATCTAGTTTATGCTCACATTCAGATATTTCAGACAGAGTGGAGTAATCAAAATATGTAGTAACATATGACTAAGAGACAGTCAGAATATCTATTCCATGTTTAAGATATTGCAATAATTATCCACAGCAGAATACATGTAAGAGTTGTATAGTTCTTAAAGCCTGTTATAATTGCCAACTATAATACATTGTCAATGATAACCCATTACTTCTATCTCAGAAAAAACTAGACTTCAATTCCTAATAAAATTGTTAGTTAATAAGAACAAACAACAAACGCCCTTCATATCATGCATGATCGCAGTGACTTCACAATGACGTCACTGTGGTTACTTCACATCTGTGACCCAAATGCCACCACTCAGTGACGTCACATTGTGACTGAGATGTGACTTTCTTAAAAATCTTTAGAAAATTACAAAAATTCTTCAAAACATGTTATTTATTTTAAAAAACACTTTTGTCGCAACTTCGCTTTTGTCACAGTTTCGTCACGATGCTAATGTCAAAGTAGTCACAAATGACACATTTTTCACAAATTTGACACACCATGACTTCACAAAGTGGTCACAATGTGACGTCACAAGTGAGCTTTAAAACGGCCGAAACGACTTCACATTTTAGTCACTGTGACTTCACAAAGACGTCACGTGACGTCACATCGACTATTGTTGGTCACAAAGTCCCAGTGTGACTTCACAACGACGTCGCAATGACCCCTAATAGCATGCATGGTCACACTGACGTCACCGTGAGTCACTTTGTTCACATGACATCTGTGACCAAAATGCCACCACTCAGTGACGTCACATTGTGACTGAGATGTGACTTTCTTAAAAATCTTTAAAAATTTATAAATATTCTTCAAAACATGTTATTTACTTAAAAAAACATGTTTCTGTCAATTTATATATCGTCGCTTTTGTCACAGTTTCATCACAATGTTAATGTCAAATTAGTCACAAATGACACATTTTTCACAAATTTGTCGCTTTGTGACCACTTTGTGAAACGTCACAAAAGAGCTCTAAAACGGCCATAACGACTTCACATTTTAGTCACTGTGACTTCACATCGACGTCACGTGACGTCACATCGACAATCGGTGGTCACAAAGTCACAATATGACTTCACAACGACGTTGCAGTGACGGCACCATGCTTTACGGGACGTCATCCCGTAAGACATGGTGACGTCACGGTGACGTCGTTGCGAAGTCACATTGTGACTTTGTGACCGTCGATGTGACGTCACGTGACGTCGATGTGAAGTCACAGTGACTCAAATGGGAAGTCGTTATTGCCGTTTTAGAGCTCGTTTGTGACGTCACATTGTGACCACTTTGTGACGTCACGATGTGACCAAAATGTAAAAAATGTGTCATTTGCGACAAAATTGTCATTAAAACTGTGACTATTCTGTGACGATAGTGACAAGGTTGAGAAGACAGTTTACGATTATATTTTGATTTGTGACAAATTTTGTCACTAACTTTGTGACGGTAGCAGCATTGTCAATGTTGCGAAGTCACACTGGGACACAATTATACAGTTATGAACAATGTTATTTAGTGTAAAATCACTTACATCTATAATTTTATTATACTTTGGTGATACATCTCAATTAAAACTTGGGAGCTGCTATAAAAAGAATGTTCGAAGAGAAAGTTACTGAATCAAAATGTAATGCCATGCAGACTTTAATCTTTGATAAAAAAATTTCTGTTGCAAGAAATAAGAATATTTAAGACAATTGAATATTCGATCTATCACAATTATTTCAAATTTAGCAATTTTTTATTCTAATAAGTATTAAAATTATCAAAGAAACACTTCCTTAAAGGTGCAACACTAGTCACAGAAAAAGAGCCGGATGATAATATAAAGTCCGTGGCAGCGTTCTTTTCAAATATATCGCTCAAATTTTAATATTTTTGCATGTTTTTTGCATAGAAAGCTGAGGACGATCTGCTACGGGCCTAGTTTTTACTTTTTCGATTTTGCTTGCATATATTTTATATTTTGATAGTTTCAATATCAGAACCGGTTTAAACCGGTTTTGAAATTTAAATATTTTTTTTTTTAATCTGAAACCAAAATCAAAAAAGTAAAAACTAGGCCGCTTATGGATAGTCTTCAGCTATGCTATGCAAAAAAATCATGAAAAAATATTAAAATGTGAGCGAGATATTTGAAAAGAACGCTGCCACGGACTTTATATTATCATCCGGGTCTTTTTCTATGACTAGCGTTGCACCTTAAAGGAAGTGTTTCTTTGATAATTTTAATGCTTATTAGAAAAACAAATTGCTAAATTTGAAATAATTGTAATAGATCGAATAATCAGTTGTCTTAAATATTCTCATTTATTGTAACAGGAAAAAAAATATGTAACAAAGATTGAAGTTTGCATGGCATTTTGATTCGGTAACTTTCTTTTGGTACATACTTTTTATAGCAGCTCCCAAGTTTTAATTGAGATGTATTGCCAAAGTATAATAAAATTATAGATGTAAGTGATTTTACACTACATAACAATGTTCATAACTGTATAATTGTGTCCAAGTGTGACTTCATAACATTGCTAATGCTGCCACCGACACAAAGTAAGTGACAAATTTGTCACAAATAAAAAAATAATCACAAACTGTCTTCACATACTGTCTTCTATGAATATTAAAATATTATTAAAACATGCAAAGAGGAATTATGGAAAAAATTAAAGCTAAATATTTATTAGTATATTAATAAACAAAAAACGTTAAGGGGCTATCCATTACTGCAAGGCTATCCATCACAGACACATCTATCTAATAAAAATTCCGACGATAAACATAAATTAGAACAACAAATACGTTAATTATAATTATTAATATTTTATTTATAATATTAGAGAGTATTTATAATACCCACTTTAATCACGATGTTCACTTACACTACATATAATGGATATTTTGAAATTTACCCCTGTAAAATTATTCAGGAAAGGAAATAATAAAAGTTTCTGAAATGAAAAGTTAATAATAAAATACAGTTATTACTTTTTAGCTTTATACCGCTCAAGTATTTGCGTTATTTGTTTTAAATTCAATCATGTTTAAATTCTTATCGATTGCGTAACTTCCAAATTTTCATCCAGACTTCTAGTTCTTTCTGAAAGCATTCCAATAAGAATATTTACAACTGAAACGTTTTCACTCACGATGACTATCTATTCAGAAATTTTATAACATTTCACAAGTTGAAAAATACATTAAACAATCATTAACATAATTGTTTTTTTTAATATCAAACATCTACGATTTCTTTTAATAGTTCTTCTCGTTCTCTTATAAATTCCTCTTCTGAGCAGATACAATTTTTTTAAATAAAATTATGCAATGTTTCAGAAGATTACTTACTACAAAAATTAAAAAAGGATGTTTGTAAATAATTTTATTCGATAAAAAAGCTTCTTTATTACAAAATATATTTATCTTTAAATGTTTAATAATTATATTAACGATTTATTATGATTTTATGTTTATGGAAACATATTATTTTAACCAGATATTTTAAAAAAGGAAACAACGCAGATTAGAATGCAATTAAAATCACTACCTGTAACAACCTAATCCAAATTATTAAAAATCAAGTTCTTTATGTCAACAAAATAAATAATGAATGCATTAGATTTTATTAAGTTAATGAAGCATTGATGTTTTATAGCATGTTTTTGACAATGTAATTAAAATCGTTCTCAGAACAATAATAATAAAAAAGCAACCATGAAAAATAATATTTTTCCATACCTTTTTTCCATCGAAGTCATTCGTTGTAGTCTTTTTGCCGCATAAACTAAATCCGATAATAATTAAAGTGGCAAAGACCAAATTATTTTAACAGTCAAAGCCCCATTAATTTTCTCGGACTTATATTTTGCCGCTTGGAAGAGCTGTAGTGGGCATTCTTGTTTAAATTGTTAAATCCGTGTCAATATGCAACTACTCACAACTGTCATAAATTCCAGCCAACTAACTTCTTGCGTCTATCATCAATTTAAAATATTTCTGTTTACGTTTATTTATTCTTTCGTTTGCAAACGATTTTCATTTCCTATGCGCATGACCGTTTAGTTTTTTCTTTTTCTGCGCAACAGCTTCGGAAGTTAAATACGAATAATTTTATGAGAATGTCTTTTTTTTAGTGTATTTTTACTTTTTATTTTTATTAGTTTCAAAACAATTCAAGTTAAAGCAAATTGTTAAATAATAATAATAAAATTCATAATTAGATATTATTGGATGAAACATTGTTTAGGTTTTAATAAAGTAAAAATAATAGCTTTAATGGTAATATAATTTTTTTTTAATCATTACCATTACTTGTATCAAATGCAAACATACATAGTATCTTCTTTAAAAAAAAAGGAGCGGGAGAGGAGGGGAGTTATAGAAATAAAAAGTTTTTTATTTGTCAATCTGTAAATTTTTTATATAAATTTTCTGCAGAAGAAAGCGTCTTGTAAAGTAACGTTTTTTTAAAGACGTACCTCTAAAAGAAAAATTTGAAATATGAATAAATAGTTATATGATCATTCACAAAAATCATTATAAAAGATAAATCAAGGTATTAGGCCTAAAATATTTTTTAATGAGATGAAATTCGTATAATTTGAAAAGCACTTTGTGTCGCTGATGAATTAATTACATTTCATGTTATGTGAAAATAAAAAGTTTTTGTCAAAGGCACAGTGCCACCATGGACCACCTTTATAATTAATTAATAGCTATGCATAGTTATGTATGCATTAATTAGTCAAAACAACTTTTGGACATTTTAGTTTTCGACTGAAAATATGAAAATTACCGTGATTCGATTTCGTTCTAAAAAACCATTTTCAATATCCTTACTTATAATTACGTGTAATACATCCATGTTTTTAAATCCAAGTATTTTCTATGTTTACGCACTATTTTCTATATTTTCGCTGTCAAAAATAACAAATTATACATTTGATTTCAAATGTTAGATACACATAAATACGTTAATATTAAAAATTATTTAAACAGTTTTGAAATGGTAAAAACTTTATGCAATATATAACTGTATTTTTTAATGATATTTTACAGCACGATTTTTACAAGATTTGTGACAAGAAATCCTTAGGTTTTGTATATTTGGCACGGAAAATGGATAATTGTCATTGCAATAAGTGAGTCTTCGTAGTTTTGGTTATTGCTGAAATAAATTTTATCACTTTCCGAAATGTCGAAAAATAAATTACTAAATATTAAATAAAACTTAATTTGTGAGACGCGCACAAAATCAATCTGATTCGAGCGCCAAAATACATTTACATGGCCTATTTAAAATACAGTTCAAAATATTTCTCTCTATATTTATTGACATTTTGAAAGATTTTTGAAGTTCAAATTGTCACACTGCAACTTTATAATATGGTTTTTTTTTGTTGTTGTTTTTGTCACAAATGTTACATGACGTGCATTACATGCAATGACGTTACAATTTTTTTTAATTGTCGAAAAAGGTGTAATTTTATAGTAAATAACATGTTTTGGAAGTTTTCTAAGAAGGCCACAATTCAGTCACAATGTGACGTCATTTAGTGGCTGCATTTTTATCACAGATGTGACGTGACCACAGTGACGTCACTGTGACCATGCATGCTATGAGGGTTGACAGAAAAATATTTTTTTCCATTAAATAACATCTTTTGAAGAATTTTTGTATATATTTTTTAATTTTCTAAGAAGGTCACATTTCAGTCACAATGTGACGTCACTGAGGGGTGGCATTTTGGTCACAGGTGTGACGTCACATTTCAGTCACATTGTGACGTCACTGAGGGGTGGAATTTTGGTCACAGATGTGACGTGACCACAGTGACGTCACTGTGACGTCACTGTGACGTCACTGTGACCATGCATGCTATGTGGGATCATGCCTTACGGGTTTAAATTTAAAATGCAGCCAACTTTTTTTTTTAACAAATCATGTGTGATATAACGAGAAAAGAAAATAGAAAACTGTAATTTTTGTTAAATTCTGTTGTAATACGATATTTTATAAAGTCTTCAAAAAATCTTATTAAACGTATTATCATATAAATATGAATTGCATAATACACAAAATTCGTAAATTCGTTATATTCCAGACAATGAGATAAGCTTTAAACTTCATTAAGTCTATGTGGATAGCTACGACTAACATTATGAAAGAAAAAGGAATTTTGTTAGAAAAAAAAGTCGGACTAGAAAGCGTTAATAAACACGAAAAAGTGTACCAATTCGGAAGTCGATTAACAGTTTCGACACATTCAAATGAAGTTCAAATCTGCTTTTTTTATTCGGTTTATCGAGGTCTACCGGTTTAAAATTAAAAAAAAAAGTCAAGGTCAATTTTTATTATTTTTTTCCTGCAAACATTTTACTTCCGTTTTTACGCGAGCAGTT
The DNA here is from genome assembly GCA_964019185.1 of Maratus speculifer. NCBI lineage: Eukaryota > Metazoa > Arthropoda > Arachnida > Araneae > Salticidae > Maratus > Maratus speculifer. The sequence goes on along the minus strand of OZ025289.1, from coordinate 114,640,264 downwards.
CTTTTCGTAAAAACCATTTTATTTGATAACCTGCTGTTTCTCAGAAAATAGAAATATATTTTTCTTGCTGATTTTATTTATTTTTCAAAAGCTGGAAATAAGGTAAATATCTTTCCAAAGAGCTAAACTTTGCAAAATGCTTTATTTTTGTAATATTTTTAGAAAGTACTTTAAAGTTTACTTTTTCTGTCATGATCATAAACAGAATTTTCTTAAACTGAATTGGAAATCTTTCATTTACGCAGTAAAACGCAATAAAAATAGTGAAATTATGAAGTGGTTGATTGAGGTTTTCATCATTTTTATTGCATAATGCAAAATCTACGAAGCGCCACTATGATACAATTATAGGTTTCGTTTTCAACATAAGTTGAAAATACATATGTTAAACAATAAATAATTACACTACATAAAAAACGTTGATTCACAATAATTTTTTCACATTTTATATACTTATTTTCAAAATAATTCGGGATCAAGTATCTTTTTTCCATCGTTTGTTATTCGGAATCATTATGCTTTCATAAGTGAATTCAAAAATTTCTTCACCTCACAAGACTGGGTTTAATACGTTATTTTCCTATGATAAGATTTTACACTTACATAAAAAAAGAAAATATTTAAATTTATTCTCTGCTGTTCTGATCACACAATCATTATCTTGCAATTAGAAGTAAGAGAGTCGTGGACAATTGTATCTTATGAAATACTGAATATACTTCGGGTTAACCTTCTCTTATTTTTAATATTTATTGTAATTATCTCTAGAATTTGTTCAATTTTATGTTAATTTCTCCTTACTAATAATGTATTTTTCATAGAAATAACGTTTCCTAGTTCCTTTTTATATAAATGATTTTGCATTTCAATCTATAAAGAATACCTTTGACACTTTTTTCTATAAGTACTTTTTTCTGTTCTTATTTACCTATTTTAAAAATATGCGTAGAGTATTCAAATCAATTATGGAAATATTTATATTAGGATAATATAAAGAGTGTCCCCTAACGCCGTGTACAAACTTGGACGGACAATAGAGAACATCGTTAGGAATAATAATTACACAGGAAAGGATGGGCGGAAATCGATAGATGGTGGTGTATATGAGCTCGCAAGATCGGCACAGTGTAGTCAGGGGGCTATTTTTTCTTAATTCGAATTTCTTCATTCGCTTACCGATGGGCTCGCACCTGCTCGACGTTGTATATGTTATGAACAGTACGAGGCACCATCTTATTATGGAAAGTGCGTGACAATTTGCAACGGACATTTCAAAACAAGCAGATGAGTGTGGTGGTCATGTCGCTTGGCATAACCTCTCCGTTAGGTTTTCCGCCCATATTTTCATGTATAACTACAACGACTAACCAAATTCTCTGCCTTCTCGGGTAGACGTACGGAGACACTCTGTATAGGAGGAAAAAAAATATAGAAAAATAGCAATTATCTTTTGATAAATTTTCTGATTTATAACTCTTTTTACTAAAACGCTTTCCTTTTAGCAATTCATTTGCCGACCGTGGGAGTTGAACTTGGGATACCATGATCAGTAAGCAAAACGCTAGCATTTAACAAAAGGTCATGCCAGTTACCCCAAGTAACTCGATATATACTGTTCAAATGAGTTGGGATCACTACACATTTTACCCTTAGTGAACAAGATATTTTAGTGACGTCATACGAGCGAGAATTTTGAAAAATGAAGCTGTTGTACGTATGTCTGTCGTGTGAGATGAGAGATTTATTGCCAAGAGCATTTTACAGGCATTATAGCAATGTGGTTGCAGGTCTTGATAGCATTTCTGAGGCTGTACTTTATTCTATATTGTCATTTCTTGGTTAAGAAAGGCGATGATTGTATGTTTTTAAGATTGCGTGTTTTTTAGTTACTAAATTATACATTCAGTTCGAACCGCGGAGAGTTCAACTAAGTATTTTTATCAGTTAGTCAAAAAGTTATTATCGACTATAGGGACAAGCAGTTGGTTTAATTCGAAGCTAACTATTAGCTTGATACTGCTTAAGTTAGTTGGCATCTTTACATTCTTTTTTAAAGTTTAGACAGTAAATATGGCCGAATATTAATATAAATATTAAATTATAATATGTACAGTCGAACTTCCATCTATTGAAAAAACGTATTTCCAAGGAAAAAAAAAACAATGTATGTAATGAACCTCACTCTATTTTGATGCTAGCGTACATCGTCGCGCAAAACTGTTGCTAGGGACAATGGTGGGAGGCGTTGACTTATATATTGACACATAAAGGCTGAAAAAAAAGAATCTCGCGCAAGCGAAAGAACATCATGGATGTCTGGAAGATTCAACATATTAAAGCGTCAGCAGCATCCCCTTTATTGTGAGCGCTTACTTGGCTCGGATAAACGTTCCTATTATCCCACATCATCCCTATAGTCCAGAATTGTCACCCCCTGACGCCTTCTTGTTTCCGCTCTTAAAATCAGTGCTGAAAGGTAAACGCTTCAACTCGATCGAGGACATCTAAGAAAATGTAAGGACAGTCCTTGAAGCCATCCCTATACAGGTTTATGTGGACGCCTTCGATTCATGGAAATGCCACATAAGAATGTGTATTGATGCAGGAGGTACCTATTTTGAAGAATGCTAGGTAATTGTATCAATTCGCTAAATAAATCTGTCCCTTTGAACAAAGGCTCATTAATTACGAATCCTACCATATATATATATATATATATATGCATAAAATATATAAAAAAGCAAAATATTCGTATTTTTATGTATATATATATATATATACATGCATAAAGATACGAATATTTTGCTTTTTTATGGAAAGTTCACAAAAAAAAAGTTTCAATTTTTCAGGTTGCTAAAAACTTCACCAGGACTATTTTTAGAGAATTGGAAACTGCGGCATATTATTCCGAACGCCTCTTACATTCCTTTTAATTGCTTGGAAATGTTTTTAGATTCACTAACTTACTTTGATTCATCGATTTATTTTCCAGATTCATAAAACGGATCCAGTGTATCTAACGAATTTGTGTCATTTGTTGCAGGATAATCAACAACCATTATTTTATTGACTATCAAGAATTCGTGAAGACAAATGGCGTTTGTAATTTGACCTCTGAAGCACAAATTTTCTAAAGACTGTTGGATTTGTGAGAACAACTCGACTTGATCTTCGATTTCCAGGAAGGTACTAATTCCGGCTTTCGCGAAAAGGTTTTTTATTTTAGATTCAGAAACGTCGTTTTCCCAAATTTTTTCTAATTATAACGCGCATATCCTGAAATCCTTAAATTTTGCCTGAAACAAAACAAATTAGGAGTGATGAACAACCATCCAATTAAAATACCTAGAAATCAGGGCATCAGGGCTATCTACAGGGGAATCTACAGGGCAGAGCACAACCAAATTTACAAAACAAGTTCTAGAACAACAACCTGTTTGTGTATCTCTCAACTACAGTTGACATGTTGATATCGAAATGAATTTCACTAAACTTTATCTAATTGCCTTAATTTTTCAACAGGTAAAAGCCTAAAATGGAATAAAATCTCTGAGTATGGCTTAAATAATTTTAATATCTACAGTTTAATTCGACATATAGAGGCAGTTTTTCTATATAAGAAAAATTGAGATTTGCTAAATGCTTGACACATAGAAAATTTCAAAATGTGGAAGTTCTATATATAAAAATCTCTACATTTGTTTTTAATTTATATTTATAGCAATATGCATTTCTAAATGATGTGTCTTTATAAATCCTTTATTGTTTCTTTGTATTTACATTATCTTCCATTTTCAGAATTCTGTCTTAATAATAAAAAAAGAATGACCATAAAAAAGAAAAAACTTTCACCACTTCTTTTCCTGAACTAGTAAAAATACTTTATATACTTTTTTTAGCCGTTTTGTCAATGAGCAATTCATCGAGTTAATGACTGCATCTAACCCCACCTCAACATTTCAGTTTTTATTCTCTCCCATCCGTTACGTTCTTTCTACTTAAGGGATGCTTTATTGCCATGGGTCATTAAGTGCTTGGTCATTAATTCATAGATGAAGTTGTACAAATGTCCACTCTGTCATGTCACGGGAAATGGATACAACAGACATAATTTTTTTTCTATCTGTCCGTCCAAAGACATTAATGTTTGACATCACATTAATATGCATTTGTTTATGAAAGTCAGCCGAAAACCGAACATATGGTTCAGCACAGTTAAAAGAATGTTTTATAAAAAGAGAACGTCATTTTCTTATACACCGCGAATAAAATATGTATCTGAAATTTATAAACACATTTATGTTGAGATTTTGGTTTCGTGAAAGTGTGTATTTACATTTTATTTATTTTTTAAAACATACATGATGAGTATTGCATAAAACGATATAAAAATAAGTCTTCAAAAAGTATAAAAAGTAAGGGAGACCGGGGCTAGTAGTGACATTTTCGACATTTTTTATATTAGCCCCAAAATTTAAACTGAAGCGAAAGATTTGATGTGTCATATCATTAGAGTAAATCTTGTGTAACATATTTATGAAACTACTATTAACATTATTAGCGTTTTTCATAACAGAAAATTAATTCTGCGTAACCTAGAAAATTGTCACTTCTAACCCCTAGTACGAGGCAAGTTGTGACATACTTGGGGCACATAGTGACACATAAATGACGCATACAAGTACATTGTAACATATACAAATTATGTAAGAAAGTCGATTAAATGGGATATGTTAAATCAAGAATGAGAAACTTATTCATTTATAACGTTCTTAAAAAAATAAAACACTTTCATGATTTATAAATATTACAAATCAAATTAAAATAAAATAGTTAAATTTTTAACATTTGTAAATTCTTAATCTTTTATAAAGATACTTTTAGAGACACTTAGAAATTAAAAAAACTGTCTTAATCATGAAAGAAATAAAAAGTAAGCCAACAATAATCTTTGGCCATATTGATCTTTGGGAAACCTACTACAACCTAACCTAAATACCCAACCTAACCTGGAAACCTAAATACAGTTTCTTTTTTGCTTTTTCTTCGTCAATTTTTTTTTCTGCGTTCTTTTGCTTTTTGTACTGCTCGAATTTTCTCTTTTACAGGTGTTTTATAGGTGTAGCAGATTTCAAACAATTATGAATAGATTGCTTGCCCTGTTGAAGTCCTAGGGATTGGTCTTATTTCTGTAAGACCTCTGACGCATTGCTATTATCAGTTGTTATAGAATCATCTAATTCAACGAGATTTGTTACTTCTGAAGACGGTTCTGCAATCTCACCATCATTGATTAAAGTTATTGCTGAAGTGCTTGATTTATTAACAGTTACATATTTACTAATTTTTTTCATTGTCATTCTGGTCTTTAACGCTCTCATCTCCGATAGGTAGCTCTTTCAGTACGCCTCTTGCAATTCCGCACCATTTTTCCTGAAATATAAAAAGTTTCATTAAATATTATGCTTGGGTAAGTAGTAACACTGTCACAACCTGCCCCTTTGACTTTGTCACAACTAGCCCCGCGTTACGCCATTTTGAACTTTATTCATTAGTTTTCAAAATGTTAGCATGATTAACAAATGAAATACATAGAATAACAGCTCAAAACATAAGCATTTAAATAAAGTTAGGTAAGTTTACAAATCTTAGTATCGCTAGTGGCAATGACGATTCAAATGTAGGTTGCAAAATTTATTTTTACGATAGAAAAAAAGATAAATACTTTTATCTCGAAAAAACGCGATGCCATACTTCAAAAAATACACAGCACCTTGAGACGATCAATTTCTTCACTCACACGAAGCGACAGGAGCTGCAACCTATTGGCTGAGTCAGGAAGCTCGATGGCACAACTTGCCCCTGGCACAACTAACCCCGGTCTCCCCTAGAGAAAAAATAAATTTACACTGATTTTTGTAAGACTGATTATTATTATTGTTATCGCAGGAATTTTCTTTTTTTAAAAGCAGAATTTCGAAACTTTTTTAGTTTTAGTTGTCTGATTTTTGGCATTATTTTTGTGTAAAAGGAAAATGTACTGAGCAATCAGTTGACGGAACACTCCAATGATTTATATTGTGGTCTATCACGTAGGTTTTACGCCAGATTGATGATTTTTTGTATTTTAGAATAGAATGGAAAAATCAATTTGTGAATTTCATCAAAATTTATGTTTTGATGGGATAAAGCAACGGTATAACTTTCAGTTTTTAAAGGGTAACAGGTGCAGTTTGCCTTAAACCTGTCGAAATTGCTAGAAAACCTATTCAATTTCCATAACTTTTTCACAAAGTAACTAATAAAACAAATTCATTATTTTTTTGGGGGGAGGGGCATTAAACATATCATTTCTTGTTGCTATAAGGTGAATGGATTGATGAAGAACATTTAAAATGATAAGGAAAATTTATTAAATTACCGGCTTTTTTTCGTAATTATTATGCATTACAACGCTCATGGTATTGCATGCTCATTTTAATTTAACAACTTTAAATAGATATTACTTTAAAAATGAAACTTTGCTCAACATAATAAAAATTAAAAAAAAGAAAATTTATAAATTTATATATTTTTATTTTTTAATTAATGTATAAAAAGTGTATAACTGTCGCACTATTTCTTATTCCACACAACTTCGAAGAATGATACTTTATGTTAGTATGCTGCCACCACAGATATAACTATATGATATCGGGCACTTTGTGAGAAGAATTTGCAAAAGACTGTTACATTTAATCGATAAAAATTAACAAACAATTTATTAATACATTATTTACATGTAACAAAAAAAATATTTACAATTAAGAATTCGGATATAGACGATTCGAACATTAAATCAAATACATCAAATAGTTTCTTAGAATGGGTTTCACTTATTAAATTATTTATATTGCTCTCACATTACGTTCGATAAAACAGATTTATCGGAGATCAATCTTGATCTACCCGATACGGTGATCATATACACGAAGAGCCTACACTCTTTCTCAAAAACTCCTCGGTGGGAACTTCAACCATATACTTTGGCGTCCATGCACATTCGAACATTAAATCAAATACATCAAATATTTCTTAGAATGGGTTTCACTTATTAAATTATCTATATTTCTCTCACATTACATTCGATAAAACAGATTTATCGGAGATCATTCTTGATCTACCCGATACGGTGATCATATACACCAAGAGCCTACACTCTTTCTCAAAACCTCCTCGTTGGGAATTTCAACCATATACTTTGGCGTCCATGCACATTCGAACATTAAATCAAATGCATCAAATAGTTTCTTAAAATGGGTTTCACTTATTAAATTATCTATATTTCTCTCAAATTACGTTCGATAAAACAGATGTATCGAAGATCATTCTTGATCTACCCGATACGGTGATCATATACACCAAGAGCCTACACTCTTTCTCAAAAACTCCTCGTTGGGAATTTCAACCATATACTTTGGCGTCCATGCACATTCGAACATTAAATCAAATGCATCAAATAGTTTCTTAAAATGGGTTTCACTTATTAAATTATCTATATTTCTCTCAAATTACGTTCGATAAAACAGATGTATCGAAGATCATTCTTGATCTACCCGATACGGTGATCATATACACCAAGAGCCTACACTCTTTCTCAAAAACTCCTCGGTGGGAACTTCAACCATATACTTTGGCTACATGCACCCCGCCAGGAGCCCAAAAGAAGGGCTTCATCTCTGACTCAAAGGGCTACTGTCTCAATTTTCTCCCCCTTGCCTGAGGTATGCGTTTTTGAATAGCAAGAGGCTGTCATTCATTGATACAGTGGATTTTTCCTGTAAAGTTGTTTATCTACAATACACAAGATTAACATCAAAATAAGTTTCCAAGTACACAAAATGTGACACGAATACAATTTATAAGTAATATGATAATACAATATGATAGTAATACTAAATAACCAACCGGGCCCATTTAGGTTAGAACTTGACAGTAACTTTGTAGCTTTGAAAAATATTTTTTACTTTTAATTACCCATAAAAAATCAAGTCATCATCTCAATGAAACTTTCTAAAGTAAAATCAGTTACAATTTTATGCATTGTTTTCAGATAAGTTCGTGACTATAAGATTTTAATTCATCTTCCACTTTGTAAAATGTGAAAGATTTTTTTTCAGATATTTATTATTGATTGTGAAAAAGACAAATATTTCTTCATCTAGAGAATATAATCACAAATTAAAATACACAGTAACTTCTTTTATGTTACATAGAACAAAAACATTATTTTTTTCTAAGAAACCATTATTTTAAAAATAAATTAAATAAGCAGTCATAAGAACAAAGATTCTTTTGCTGTGACTGTTTTATTAAATTTTTTGATTAGTTTTATAGTATTTTAAACTATACACTTAATCTGTAGTATAGGCTTTTTTTCATTAAATTTTGCGTTTAAGTTAGGTTGCAATTTTATTGTAATGCATTTAATATACACAGTAAATTACCATTGCATGGAATATCTCGACAACTAAATAAAACAGATTACGCGAAATATTTAACATTCTGATTATTTGAATTAACTTTTTTAGATTTTTTTTCTCTTTAAAAAAAAAACAATATAACTAACAGTTTGGTACACTTAAAAAACATGAATTTAAAATTTGATGTTCTTTTATTAAAAAATTCATTTGAGAATAATAAGAAGCAATTTGCATTTTGGCCTAAATGAAAAGAGCGCCAAAACATTGTACTACTATGTTATCCCGTCGACCAATCTCGCCAAATTACACAAATCGCCAAACTAATAGCCAAATTATACATATTGACATTATTTTTATTTTAAATACCGAAAAATCAAATAATCAGTAGAATATTAATAAAAATACAAATAAAAAGTCGAAATAAAAACCACTTAAGGACATTTTAAAGACGTGAAATGCATTTAATGTCACTGAATGTGATATTCACGATCATCCATTATTGGCATTTAATCTTATAAATTGGCGATACTTTTTTGGTCGACGGGATAACCTAGTAGTACCCAAAACATTAAAAAAATATGTATGCATATATATATATATGTATATTGCACACCCGTAGTGCTTGAAAAATATTAGTTTAAAACATTGCAGCACGGTAGTAACAGCCAGTCGTAAAAACCGTATATGATGCAAAATTTAAAGTACTAAATTTTAAAATTTAAATATCATTTTTATTTTTAAAAAACGCTTAGTTATCGCTTATGATGAAATTTGATTGTGATTTAAGCAAATATATCTAATATAAACGATAAATTATGGAGTCAGTCGAACGATAAAGTATGGATCAGTCTTTTACTTTGTGTTTATTAGATTGTGATTTTAATGAAATATAACCAATGAAATCACGTAAATCATCATAATTTATCCGTATTCTAAAATTTAAGTTTAAAGTTGCTTTCACATTGTAATTTTTTAGATTAGTAGCAAAATTTTCCGTATTTAACTGTACGATCAATCAATGTGAATAACCGTAAATGATACAAAATGTCCGATACTAAATTTTAAGATTTAAATAAAACACAGTTTTTCTAATAGTCCAGGCTCTATTTTGTTGAAAATTGATTGTGATTTTACTGCAATATCACTAATTAAAACAATAAATCCTTGCAAAACTTTCCTTTTAAAACTAATTTTTAAAATTAGATTGTGGTTTTACCGAAATTTACGTATATAATGAAATTATTGATTTTAATGAAATATGAACAATGAAATCACGTAAATCATCATAATTTATCAGTATTCTAAAATTTTATTTTAAAGTCGCTTTCAGATTGTAATTTTTTAGATTAGTAGCAAAATTTACCGTATTTAACTGTACGATCAATCAATGTGAATAACCGTAAATGATACAAAATGTCCGATACTAAATTTTAAGATTTAAATAAAACACAGTTTTTCTAATTGTCCAGGCTCTATTATGTTGAAAATTGATTGTTATTTTACTGCAATATCTCTAATTAAAACAATAAATCCTTGCAAAACTTTCCTTTTAAAACTAATTTTTAAAATTAGATTGTGGTTTTACCGAAATTTACGTATATAATGAAATTATTGATTTTAATGAAATATAAACAATGAAATCACGTAAATCATCATAATTTATCAGTATTCTAAAATTTTATTTTAAAGTCGCTTTCAGATTGTAATTTTTTAGATTAGTAGCAAAATTTTCCGTATTTAACTGTACGATCAATCAATGTGAATAACCTTAAATGGTACAAAATGTCCGATACTAAATTTTAAGATTTAAATAAAACAATTTTTCTAATTGTCCAGGCTCTATTTTGTTGAAAATTGATTGTGATTTTACTGCAATATCACTAATTAAAACAATAAATCCTTGTAAATCTTTCCTTTTAAAACTCATTTTTAAAATTAGATTGTGGTTTTACCGAAATATACATATATAAAAAATCATCATCATCATTTATCGATATTCGAAAATTTTATCTTATTGTCGCTGACAGTTCGGAGACTTTTAGATTATTAGTAATATTTTCCATATTTTACTAAATGAGCAATCATTGTAAATAACCGCAAATGTACGATATTAAATTTTAAAATTTAAATAAAACCCTTTTTACCATTCGTCTCTTTAAAATGCTTGTGTTGAAAATTGATTGTCATTTTACGTAAACATCTCTGACGGGAAACGATAGATCATGGTAAAAATTTTCATTTAAAACCAATCCTTAAAATTAGATTGTTATTTTTCTGTAATATATCCAATTAAATCTTGGAAAAACATCTTAAAAATCAACTTCATTTACTAGAATAATAAAATGACTGCTGTATAGACACTGACTAGTTGAAATTTGATTGTGAATATTTACCGAATTATAGCTAATAAAAACAATAGTTCCAGGAAATTTTTTTACATTAATCTTTGTGTTAAAAAATTAGATTATAATGTTACCAAAATATAAAATAAAACACATAAAGCATCATAATTCTCAAGTTTCGAAAATTTAATGTTATAGTCGCTTACAGACCGCAGGCTTTTAGATAAATAGGAAACTTTTCCATACCTCACTAAACGACGATTCAATGTAAACAACCATAAAGGATACAAAATGTAGGATTAAAAATTTAAAAATATAAATAAAACATTGTTTTTCCAGTTTTCTAATTATTTCTTATGTTGAAAATTGGTTGTGATTTCACTAAAATATCTCAAATGAAAAGAATAAATCGGGGTAAAACATTTATTTTCATATCAGTCTTTGACTTTGTGCTTTAACTTTGGATTGTGCTTTTACCGAAATATATCCCCTCCCCTCAAAAAATAATAAAACATGATAATTTATCAATATTCGAAAATTTAATTTTAAAGTCGTTTACAAAACGGGGTCATTTAGATTAGCAAAATTTTCAATAGGTCACTAAACAATCAATCAATGGAAAGAAAGATAAATTATAAAGAATGTACGATATTAAATTTTAAAATTAATTAAAAACCCTTTTTTTTAAATCGTTGAAATGATTATGAAATTTGATTGTGAATTTAATGAAATATCCCTAAAGAAAATACATAGCATATAGAGGAGTATAGGAGTATAGGAATATAGGATAGGAGTTCATTAGATTAACAGCAAAGTTTTCCATATCTCTCTAAACAATTAATTAATGTAAACAACCGTATGTGTCTCCGTCCATCTGTCTGAATATGACAAAGCAAAAACTACCAAACCGAATCACTTAAAATTTAAAATACGTATATTATTACATAATTTTTTGAGGTCATTTCAAATTTTATGAAAATCGGCTGTTTAGTTCAATTACAGGGACAATGAAAATTATTCCATTACATTACTGTCAATAGAAAAAATTGTTTCAAGTACATCTAATGATGTTACATTCTTTCAAACATAATATCATTCATGTGCATTTATCAAATGCATACTAAGATATACATTCTGTACAATCAGTCTTACAAAGAACAATTTATATTAATATACAGGGTCACACATAAGTATTTTATTACATAATGGTATAGGAGGAAACATTATTTAGGGATTAAAATATTATAAAGGACGTTAAATACTAATAAAAACATTAAAAGATCTTAATAATTTTTACATGTTTCGATTGAATCTACTCAATCATCATTAGAAAAAGAAAATACAAATAAACACAAAGATGGAGAATGACAAATGTTATATTCCATCATTTTGTCATTTTCCATCTTTGTGTTTATTTGTATTTTCTTTTTCTGATGATGATTGAGTAAATTCAATCGAAACATGTAAAAAATATTAAGATCTTTTAATGTTTTTATTAGTATTTAACGTCCTTTATAGCAATTAAATATTTTAATGCATATTTTGAAATGTTTTTAATGGACGTATACGAAAACTTCTATTTATAATTAATTATTTAGGGTGCGTTTTAATTATATTAGATTATTTCACATTTTATAAAATTGATATACGTTGTTCAGGTTTGCTACAAGTTAATTCCTATATGATAAAAATCATTTAGTATTTATGGGGACATAAAAAGATGTCGGATACTGTACTGCATCCTAAGTATTATATATTTTTTTAAATTTTGCTATAATAAGAACGCACCTCACGTTCTACCTCTGACGTGCTATTTTCGACCTATTTCCTATCGTCTAATTATTTCTGAAATATCTCTAATGAAAACGATAAACCATGATAAACATTTGCTTTTAAAATCAATCTTTAAAATTAGATTGTGGTTTTACCGAAATATATCCGATGAAAGTAAAACATCATAAACTCAACTTCATTCACTAGAATAATATAATGATTGCTGAATAGGTACTTGGCTGTAACTTACAGAAAAAAAATAGTTCTTTCAGTTCTAAATTCGCAGAACTGTTGAAGACACATTTCCTAAATAATCACGCCGTCGCATTGAAACATTAGAAAGTTCTGATTTCTGATACCGTTTCGATTGCGAAATCTGCAATTTACATATTTTTTGAAGTGGTGAATATGTAAGATTATGTAGAGATTACGTTGAAAATTGATTGTGATTTTACTAAAATGTTCTCTAATAAAAACGATAAATCATGGTAAAACTTTCCTTTTAAAATCAGTGTTTTATTTTTTGTTTAAAATGAGATTGTGAATTTTCCGAAATATAACAAAAACAAAAATGCAAATAAGTCATCATAATTCATCAGTATTTGGAAATTTAATTTTAGATTCGCTTACGGATCGGAATCTCTTAGATTAATAGCAAAATTTTCCTTACCCCACTAAACAAACAACGAGTGTAAACTTTTGTAAATTACACAAAATGTAAGACATTAAATTTTAAAATTTTAAATCAAACCTTTTTTTGTCAATCATCTAGTTATCGCTTAAGTTGAAAATTGATTGTGATTTTAGTGAACTACCTCAAATGAAAACGATAAATTATGGTAAAACTTTACTTTAAAAATCAATCATTTACTTTCTGCTTTAAAATTAGAAATGCCTTTAATGAAAATGATAAATAATGATATAACGTTCCTTTTAAAATCAATCTTTAAAATTAAATTGTGATTTTACAGAAATATATCCAACGAAAACTTGGTAAAACATCATAAAACTCAACCTTCATTCACTAGAATAATAAACTGATTGCTGAATAGGTACTTACATGGAACTTACGAAAAAGTTTCAGTTCTTTTACTTCTAAATTCGCAGAACTGTTGAAAACACATTTCCTAAATAATCACTTCTTCGCATTGAAACTTTACAAAATGCTGATCCTTGATACGGTATCGAGGGCGGAATCTGCAAGTTACATATTTTTTGGAGTGCTGAGCAAACACGGGGAAACTAGCTCCACAAATCCCTCTTCGCCGTATTTTTCAAAACTGAAATTAGGGGAGATGAATTCTCGGAAAATTCTTTTGACATAGATATTAAAGGACATATAAAGCTACTTATTTAGTTTTATTGGAAAATATCGATTGAGAGCTAATATAAAGCATGTTCTTTGACGTTAAATTTAAAAGTCGAAAACGTAGCATTGAAAACCTTATGTAATTAGAGATTAAGTTTGCTTATCTATACATGTAAGATATATTATAAGATATTTTAATTAACTTGTATGAATTAGAGGCCAGGTTTTCTTGAATTTTTTATTATGATTCCAAATGGCTTTTTATACACATAGACAGCAGAATAATCATATGCAAAATCTGATAATCGATATCAAATTTAATTGGATACTTAAAGTTTAATATTTAAAGACTTAAAATTGTAATGTCTTTTATAGAGAAGGCAATATTATCAGCCTGTATGAACGTATAGGTAATACCAGTCACGTAGAAATTATAAAAGCTATATCAAGATATCTTTTGGTATTATAGCTATAATTTTAAATAAAAAAAAGAATAATTATAAAAATACTGTAGAACATGAACAAGAATAAAAACGTAATACATAAATTAAGAAAATATCCATTGTGACTGATTAATTAAATTTGAAAAAAAAAAACATAACTTAATAAAATAATATGTACTGTATTATAAAAAACCCTTTGTTTGTTTTGTTGTAAGAACAAGAAAAAAATCTTAATGCATAAATTAAGAAAATGTCCATTGTGACTGATTAATTCAATTTGAAAAGAAAAATACGTAACTTAATAAAATAATTAAAATTATTGAAAAGTATTAAAAGTATTAAAAAACAATTCTTTGTTCATTTAGTAGTGGTAATCTCAGGAAATATTCCACCAATTTCAAATGTAATGATAGTAAATTAATAGTGGTAGTTATTGCTTATTCATGGATAGTTTTTCTTTTGGTTTATTCAAGCCGTTTCTACAATTAGGTGTAGGAAAAATCTAAATCATTTTTAGAATGAAATTGATGGGCCTATTTTTCCATTTAATAATAATAATAATAATAATATTGAAATAATAATAACGCTTAAAAATACAACAAAAAATAAGGGGAATGAAACAGAAATGTTTCAATATTGTTTTTTTAAATTAAATCACAATATATCTGAAACTAAAGATCCATACATCAGTATTCTTAAGGGAAAGGAATGGTGAGAGTCTGAGGGCAAACATAGTTTTTATATTTATTTTGATACCAGGCGCAGGAATAAAGCATTCTCTGAAATTAGGATTTCATTAAAATTATTCGAAAAATAAAAATAGAAACAATAAAATTAGAAACTTTAACTTGGCTAGAGCATTTACAATGGTAATTTCTATTACGATTAGAATTTTTGCTTAGAATAGTTTTTAAGATATTCAAAACTTAAAAAGATACATAATAAGCGAACAACTTTCTGAAATGAATGTTACTATGGTACATTTTAACTCATTTATGATAATCTTTCTTTTTAAACATTTTGACGGTTTCTGCTTAATACCGAGCTACTTTTTAACCTCTGCACCATTCTTCCAGTTTGGTACAGGAACATAAAACGTTCTTGCTATTATTTCATTTTACTTTTGAGGATGGAAATGATAGATTTAAAATAATAATATAAAATTAGTTAGTTAAACTAGTTAAGAAATGTTCAGGCATTAAAACATCAATCATTTAGAAAAGTCTATATCTGATGATAATAAATAATATATAACTTTATTTTTTACTTTTTTATTGTTTTTACAGCAGAGATAATTGAATGTCTTTCATAAAATTACGACTTTTTTAAAGAAAAATAATCTAACTAAAGAAACCTACTTTTTTGGATTTCTAATAAAAATGTATGGCAGAAAAAATTTTTTTAGTTGTTTTCTAATTAAAATGTATGACAGAGACGTTTGACCATTTAACCCTTTAAATGAAGATAATGTATTATTTATACTATATATTTTTAATTCAAAATGCCCTACCAGCAAAATAATTCTTGGTGAAATTTTTGCTTTTAAATTACAAAATATAATGTTTTTATTTTCAAAATCACATTTATTGAAATCTAGCAGAAATCAATCATTTAAAATTTTTAACTAAAATATTTCTTTGTCTCTGAAAATGTTAAAATATAGCTTTTCAAACGCAAAATATTTGAAGATTCTTTTCAATCAGGAGTCTAATAAACATAAACAGCAGTTTTAGTTGATTCAAAAAGTTTTTTTTACTAGTGCAAATATATCTTTTTTTGTAATATTAAGAGTAAAAAAATTAATAAAAAAATAAATCTAGAGATGCCATTATATAATCCGGGAATATGTTGTTTTATAACTTAAATTCTACGATTATATAACTGTAACGAACAAATTATTTTCAGATATTCTTTAAAATAAAGTACATTCTTATTCCATTGAAAATAATAACTTAAATTATTCAAATACACGTCTTATTTGAAGGCAAAATTTTCATAAACTTATGTTACAACAAGCATTAATATGCAGACTACATTATGTATTGTTATGTAACAGCTCGGGGGTTCCGTACACATTATACGGGAATTTACATATTGTTATGCTTGAATAAGTTTCGTATGTCTAACAAGTTCTTTTACTGAAATGAGAAATTTTAGTTTAAGATATTATATATAGACTTATTGAAAATAATTTTATTGGAAAATTGTGAATGTATGTAACTCTTTTTAGCCTTAAATGGCATACTTATCCTCTTTGTATAATTATGAAAATTAAAGAAAACACTTTCAGAAAGTTTTTCTGGTATACTTAAGATGATTTTATTTTTGATAGAAGTAATTTAAAATAACGTACGTTCGGATTAAAAATTAGTTGTGACATGCTCTATGAGTTTTTCAGTCCTTGAATATTTTTTTTTATTAAATACTGTTTTCTCATTCATTTATTATAAATTTTTTAGTTATATATTATATAAAAAAAATTTCTTCATCATTCCCTAGTAGCAAACCAATATTGGTCCAACGTTGCCACAATATTTCATTTATTGAAAATATTGCTAATAAAACGCCGATATTGATTAAATATTGCTATTTCATTGGAAATATTTCCAATAAATTCCCAATATTGTACAAATGTTGGCGTTACATCGGAAATATTTCCAATAAAAACCCAATATTTAAGCAATATTGGCGTTTTATTGGCAATATTTCCAATGAAACCCCAATATTGGCATAATATTGGCTGCAAATATTGCTTAAATAAAACAAAATGTAAACGCCCCAATATTGGAGCAATATTTCATGCCAGTATTGCGCCAATGCACCAATATTGCTCCAAGATATAGGCAATATTGGCCCAATATTGTTTGGCTACTGGGGTTGCGTGAACAGTTAGTAGCGTAGTGGCCAACACGCCTGTCTGCTACGCTACAGGTCATGATTTTGGTACCCGACCTGACAGCTTTCTCTCATTTTTTTCATATCTTTCGGTTCGATAAAATATTAACAAGCTATCTTAAGATCTAAAAACCGAGGGTCTCGCGTTGGGCTACCACCTAGCCAAGGCGCATGCTGTAAAAAATATAGGGACCAGGGTTCTAGTAATTGAGTTTGTTGCCGTAGTCCCTTATCCTTCATAGATCGTAAAGCTACAGGTTTAGTATTCACTACGTCAAGAATACTTATTCAAAATTATGTGAAGTGGTAAATCCAAATTATTTTCACAAATTTTTATTAAAGTAATTTTAATTTGAAAAAGACTTACAACGCATTTTCTACATTGTAACAATTACTATTGGAACACTGGTAAAATTTTGAAAAGATAAAGTACTACTTATACAAAATTAAATAAAAATTAATTAAATAAAATTCATTTACGAGTTGATTATTTTTTCCTTGATTCAAATTCAACAAAATGAATTACGATTTCTCTTTTCAGTGAATTGATAAATATAAAACTATCTTAATTCCTGGCCTTTATGATTAAAGTGAAAAACTTCATTTTAATATGACATGGTATAATATTCAACATACGTATAATTTATACTCCACGTCAAATTTCCTGAATTAAATAATGGAAAATATAATTTTAAATGGGAATAAAGGGAGGCAATTCTTTATAAATCGAAAGATCAATTTTTTTCGGTTAAAAATACATATAAACTAGGAATTAATGACAAATCTCTTTTTATTTGATCTCTTTCTATATATCAACAAGTTAAGCTTTGCGCGGAAATTTTACAAGCATGATATCGTTTTGATTGGAATTCTAATTTCCGTTTTTCTTAGCAGAAGTGTATATCAATTTTTCGCACATAGTTTTTGATTGAATATGTTTCGGGTTTCAATTTTGCATCTGCTAAATTTTCACATTTTTAGGAATAAACTTGGAACAATGGACTGAGTTAACATATATTTATGAAATGTACCTTTATAATTTTAGAAATTCATCAATCCTCTTTTACACTTTTAAAAGTTTACATCAAACTGTGCACTTATTTGGCCTTTTTTATATATAAAGGCTACCTAACCGTAATTTATCTCTATTCGGACTATTTTGTATCAAAAATATCTCCAGGTACATTTTATAACATGGTCAAGTAATCGTTATCTTTATAAACTGATGAATGTCCAGTCAGTTTGTTGCAGATATTTGACATCATACACTGCACATTGTATATGCCTGCATATTAAAATGCTACTCATGAAACAGAATCCCCGTTCATTTGTCGTCTGACTAATGAAACTTATCACAAGTCAAAGTAGAAAACTATGTTTTATGTATATTAGTTCTTATTATGAAGTAGAACATTTTTCAATATTTCACTTTCATTCATTACAATCTTTGCTTCTTTATCTTTTAGCTGTTATAATTCAGGCCAAATTTTTTGAGAATTATCATTTTAATTCGAAAGAAAACAGTCTCAATCCATAAAATTTCTATTCTGTGGATTCATATATTAACGGGACGAAAGACGCGCTCATTGCTTATTAAAATGTATGTTTATTATCAGTTGCCAAATATAATTTTTCTTAAAAGTAAAATCGCGGGTAGCTGGCAACACATTCAAACTTTTGTTTCATTTGGATTTTATTTTATTAGAAATATTATCTCTCGCTCAGAAAGCAAACTTTTAGTCATTTCACAATCTTAATTACCTGAAGAACAAAACCGCAAAAAGCGGCTCGAAACATTGAGTTTATAAATTATTTTATTTTATTTGTACAAGTTCTTATTAAAGTTCTTGTTTTCTGCATCAATGAGCAAAGTTTTGTATTTTTAACAAATACATTATTAGTAATGACATTTTCATTGATTCTGATGTCTCATTTTAATTCGAATGAAAACAGTCTTAATCCATCAAATATCTATTCTGTGGATTCATAAATTAACGAGACGAAAGACGCTCTCATTGCTTATTAAAATGTATGTTTATTATCAGTTGCCAAATATAACTTTTTTCACAAAAGTAAAATCGTGCGTAGATGGCTACACATTCAAACTTTTGATTCATTTGGATTTTATTTTATTAGAAATATTATCTCTCGCTCAGGAAGCAAACTTTTAGTCATTTCACAATCTTATTTTCCTGAAGAACAAAACCGCAAAAAGCGGCTCGAAACATTGAGTTTAGAAATTATTTTATTTTATTTGTACAAGTTCTTATTAAAGTTCTTGTTTTCAACAACCAATGAACAAAGTTTTGTATTTTTAACAAATACATTCTTAGTAATGACATTTTCATTGATTCTGATGTTTTTTAAATGTATTTTTTCATTAAATAAACTGTTATGAGTGACTTGTTTAGTAATTTTAATAATCTTAGGAATTTTTCTGCTGGATTCATCAGCTTTTTCTATTAAATAGCTTACCAATGATCAAATGAGGATTTATTGCATACTATTGTAAATTTACATAATAAATAAAACCTTCCAAATAATGAATTCATCTGTTTATTATCTGTACAATAAAAAAAACAGATTTAATATAAAAGAAAATATCAGCAATTTGTGAAAAAAAATGCTAATTTTACAATGCATTTAAATTAAGGGAAAAAAATAAAAGTCATAAATTACGGTATAATTATCAATCCTACATCATTTTTTTAAATACTTCAGTTATTACTCCATTGGAAATTATATTTATCTTGCTGATAACCTGTTAACAGTGCAAAAGTCTCAATTTTAAAATTAAAAGGATTGAGAGCAAAAATATACAAGTTAATCATTATTAAAAAGAATTCATACAAAAATAGTTTGCAAAAATATGTTATTTTAGATATCTTTTAAACGTACTCTATAATATTTAAATTACAAATAAATTAATTAAAGGGTGTACATTAAAACTGTCTTAAAATCTTAAAATTTCACTGCACCAGTTTATTTTGCTTGTTTGTCTTAAACTATTGGGAAAAAAAACTAATGCTAATATTTATATCTAGAAGAACTTTTCCAACAAAATAGAAACTCTAGTATTAAAATTTTCTCTTTGAAACAACATCGAAAAAAAATTGTTTTTTATCCCTAGCTATTCCCTTTGATCTAAATATTTTTTGAAACTCGAGAAAAACTGACTTTAAGATAAATAGAATATCTTACTTTTATCGAAATATCAAAGCAGCTGTGTGAAAGGCAAGTTTTCTAAAAGCTGCACCCCTAATTTTAATCAGAGGAAGTGGAACGAATCGCTGTGATAGCAAACGGAGAAAATGTTTACAAAGCACTTGATAAGAAAACAAGTTCTCACAGATTTTTTTTTCAAAAACTTTAATCCGCTTTTAACAAATTTACTTTAAAAACATTTGAGTATTTACTCAGCATATAACAAGTGTGTTTTAACGACATTTCCATTAATGTTTCATTTTTAGCAATTTCGAAACAGAAGTTTCTTTTACAGTTGAAAAATGTTTATGCATTCGGTATTTCTGTCTGCATGTCCGTCTATCCGTTTATTCGTCTGTCCGTCTGTCCCCTGTCTAACCCCCGTAAATATACTCGAATTTTCACGCAAATTATAATCCTTACTTAGAATCTCTTAGGCATTTTTGGTATTGCATATGAAGTGTGTGGAATTATTAGTTCATTTACAGCAGCATTCGATGGAATTCCGGTACAGTATGACCCATGGGGAAAAGTCACTTGTATAGTAAATTATTGACATTACTGTATTGCAAATGTTTTTTAAACTGATATAAATCACTGAATTTCAACACATTTACATTTGAAAGGACGTTCTTAATATTTGTAATTCATTTACTGGGTCACTCAAAATAAATATGTTACAATAGTGTCTTTGAGTCATAATTGCTGGAAATGCGTTTTCAATTTCGGCATGCGCTTTTAAATTTAACTGTTTTCAGATGCGTTCGTAATTATATACACAGTAGCACCTTCAGTCGTCGTTTCATCTGCCTGTCTGTCTGTGTGTTCATCTGCCTGTCCGCATATAACAGCCCAAAAACTACCCAACTGAATTATTTGCAATTTTAAATTTCTATTTGTTGCAGAATTTTGTCGAATCGTTTCCAATATTAGTAAAATTGGACACATAGTTCAAGTACAAGAGCGAAATAATTCCGTTACATTTCAGTCGACGGGAAAAAATAATTTCAAATGATTCTTAATGATGTTCCACTTCTTTGTCGTGTTAAATTTGACATACATTCATCAAGGACACTAAAAAATACATTTAATAGAGAGTACACAGCAGATAATATTTGTAATTCATTTGCAGGGCCACACAAAAGAATTCCGTTACATAATTGTATTTGAAAAGCATTGTTTGCGGCTTACTATTGAAATTAATTATCATTAATTTCTACGAAAGAAATGCAAATATCGAATGATATTGTGCTTTGACTTTTTCATTCTAATATTTTGCATTAGAAAAGTATCCAAAATCATATGATTGTACCAAATATTTAACATGTGATTATATATAAATTATCATACCACCCAGTGTAGTGACGATAGACCACAGGATATGTTAGACACGGAACTGTTACAAGACAGGGAAAATCCTAGATTTTTGGTACAAAAGGTACAATATATTTGATTTTGAAACATAATTTAAATAATTAAGGTATTTGCTTACCTTCGGAGCCCTTTGTTAAAAAACATGAAATTTTTATCATTTTTATGGTTTTATTTTTATTGTATTATTTTTATGTGTTTTTAGTTAAAACAGGGAAGAATTTAAATAAATTTTTAGTTTAGTTATTTTATTATTTGTAATTTAGTTATTTTATTTTTAGTTTAGTTCAGTTAAATTTTCAAATTTCAGTAAAGGAATTTGTTTATGGAAAACCTATAACGAAATCTATTTAATATATTTCACTTTATTCTTCAAAAACGTGATAACGCGGCGTGGTATTCTTCGAACCTTGGATTTCCCTCCACAAATGCGGGTTAGGTTCCCTTAGATAGACCCCTACGGAGGGCACTGCTCTTTGGACCTATATGCCTCGTGCAGATAATTGGCCATTGCAAATAACAAACTCATTCCCATATACATCTGACTGTTTTTTCTTCAAAAAAGTTTACAATACTTTCCTTTATTTTATTTTTTTTCAATAACTGTTCAACATCATGTGATACATCCAGTTCCCTCACAAGATAATGACCCGTAAGGCATGGTGACGTCACTGCGAGGTCATTGTGAAGTCACATTGTGATTTTATGTCCATCGATTGCTGATGTGACGTCACGCGACGTCGATGTGAATTCACAGTGACTAAAATGTGAAGTCGTTATGGACATTTTAGAACTCGTTTGTGACGTCACATTGTGACCACTTTATAAAGTCACGGTGTGACAAATTTGTGAAAAATGCGTCATTTGTGACTACTTTGACATTAACATTGTGACAAAACTGTGACAAAAGCGACGATATTTAAATTGTCACAAACATGCTTTTTAAAGTAAATAACATGTTTTGAAGAATATTTGTAATTTTCTAAAATTTTTTAAGAAAGTCACATCTCAGTCACAATGTGACGTCGCTAAGTGGTGGCATTTTGGTCACAGATGTGATGTGACCAAAGTGACTCACAGTGACGTCACTGTGACCATGCATGCTATGAGGGGATTGTTGCAAAATGCTCGAAAAAATTGCACGGATAAATGCTAGAAACAGTTTTATTCTGGTAAATAAATCCTTAATAACGAATCTATACACAATAATATAATAAGCTTCAATGATTTCAAAACAGGTCCTTACTTAAAGCTTTTGAAAACTAGCAAATACTAAAACAAAACCAAATAGTAAAATTTCCGTCACAAAAACTACGCAGATTTTCTTGTACGAACACATTTTATTGGCTGTAATTTTCTTTTCTTATTTCCAACTACGTAATATTAGCTACTAGCAGAATGCTGCAGTTGAGTCGAACAGTGTGTTTGGTTTACCCAATTGCATAATTTTATCTTACATTCTTCTATAGTGCGAATTCTTTCAATAATTTGTATTTTTTTAAAATTAAAATATTACTACATGCGACATAAATTTTCAAATAATAATTAAAGCGGAATTTAATTTTTTATAAAAATAAATATCAAAAAATAATACCCTGATAAAAAAGCAGTGTATTTTAATACTTTTACTTTTTGAATATACTTTTGATGATAGTGATGATATTTATTTCGATGATATAAAGTAATCATGAGATATCATTGTGATTATATTTAAGAAGAATTGAAAGAATTGAAGGAATTGAGAAGAATTGAAAGCAAACTGAAGAATTAAATTTACAATCTTTAAAAGAATTCCTTTTTTAACACTTTCCAACAAAGTTGAAAAATGTTTATGCATTCGGTTTGTCTGGCCGTCTGTCCGCGCTCTAACTCCCGTAAATATTTACAGATTGCTATGAAATTTGTATATTTTTTTATGTTTAAGCACGAAACCTACTGAAAATGAAGTTTCTACTATGATTAGTTTATTTACAGGGACAGTCAAAAGTTCACCAATACATTACGGTCAATGAGAAAAAATCGTTTAAGATAAATTTTAAAGGTGTTACACCCTGTCAAACTTATTCAAATTTACACGGATTCGCAAAGTACACTAAACTACGCATTCTGTAAAGTATGCAATCAAAATAATAGTAATTATTTATTTACAGGACCACTCAAAATAATTCCATTACACAATAATAAAGGGGGGGGGATTGTTTGCGACAAATTTTAATAATGTTAAACGATTTCAAGTATCATAAAATTGATATATGCTGCTGAGAAATAATATTTAACTTATAATATGACGTGAATAGCATTTACAGGGACACACAAAATATTTCAAATCTTATATTCTTATCCTAAGTACTCTATATTATTGATGAATGCTGAATAAAAGTATCGAAGTATTTTCCATCTATTAGAATAAATTGCTGAAAGAGAAATTTCAGCAAGTTAGGTATTTTCTTGATAAACTAAATTTTCCCATTATATAGTATATATATATATTAACCAACGGATCAAATACAAGGCTGTTCAAAAGTATTGGAATACAAATTTGGCTATGAACAGTAGCATCTTATTTCCCTAAATAACAAAGTTTCGCTAAAGATTTCAGGAAGTGTTGGAAAGTGTTTCATAATCCATGCGTACCGCATGATTTTTCTTACTTGTTAATTACTACTTTTAAGCCCCGTCTTAATGGATACTAGATACTTGATTAAATACACTACGTATTTCAGCAATATATCTTCGAAATAACTTGTTATATAGATCAAACTCTAAACTAGTTGCAATGTAACAATCCAGCTATAACAGTGTAAATGTAAATACATGTTTGCTTGACTAATGTTACATATGAAATTCATATTAATTATCATTAACTTGAAGATAACAGCTACTAACTAGATTTCAGAGTCTATTGTCGAGACAAACTTTAAATAAAGTAAAAGAAAAAAGTGTTATAAACAATCATGTTTATTGAATAAGAATCTTTGTTTCACATTTAATTTTAATAAACACATTTTTTTATGAAAAAAACTGTATAAAAAATTATAAGTATCTTGCATTTCTATAAACTACAGCTTAAGACAGGATGATCATTATTTAGAAAAAAAGAAAGAAATTAGCAATAGTCCTTAAATTTGATTTACATGCACTGCTTACGATTACTGGTATTATTATGTTATCAATCCTGTGATTGTTTTGGTTGATTACATTGTTATTAATAATAATAACACATTTTATTATTGTTACACCAGTTACTTTTTATTATACCAAATGTGTCAGTAAATAGTTACTGCTTAACAGATGGTCATTTTAGCTTCTTTTGGAACATTGTGAACCACATTGCAATAAATGTTTTATTATGATTACATTTAAATCTATATAGATTCCATATTAAATGTTTTAATATGCCTGCCACATTAGAATACTCAATACACTCTATGTTAGACGCTTTGATACGAAGAAATTTAATCTATTTCCTAAACAGTTTTATTTTATTGAAAGCATAAAAAACGCAACGCGTTAGTGGAAAAAAAGTAATTTAAGATAAATCTCATTTGGATATATAATTTATTGTCTTTAAACTAAATCATATAATAGCAGATTATTATAAATGAAATATTAATGACCAATATAAAAATTTAAATCGAACTGTTTTCAGATGCTATTTTCTTTTTCTATGCTTTCTGATTTGTTTTCCGATTAATCACACTACAGTAATTGTTCATTGTGCTATTTGTAAGTTAATATATCTAGCATGCATGAAATATAAATTAGTCATTATTTTCCCCGAAATTGGCATTATGCATTGATGATCGATTCAGAACAAACAAGACACTTCCATCTTAATGAACAAAAAATAAATTATCTCGGAAATTTCTAATTCCTGTTGAAAGACACTAAAAATGTGTATATTAGGAAAAATATACATCGTTCTTATTATTAATAAATTCCTTAATTCTTAGATTAAACTTTTTTATAAAATGAGAAATACATAATCACAAGGTGAGAAAATCAGGATTTTGAAAAACATCTATTAAATAATATTTTTAACAAAACTTTTGTTTAAAAAATTAATCTACTTTCTCACATATCACAAAGCACTGTGATTGCTGATCCAATGATGTCAATTTGTTTTAACAATGACTTATATTGCGTAATCATGAATTTTTTTTCATAGACCAATACATTAGACCAATTAAATTACATTGCATTAGACCAATTAAAACTTCGATTCCCTGTAGGTTCAAAAGCATATAACTTGACTTATTTGTCAGTGGTTTTCAATAGTTCAAATGTTTACAATTAAGGACGTGAGTTTCAAAACTCGTTTATCCAAAATATTAAACATGAAGTTTTTCCTCTAGCAGTCTATTCTGTTGGTAAACGTGTAGGGGAAACTGGGACACATTGATACACCCCTGTACTGCATACAGGGTCATTGCAGGAAATTTTACAACAGCTCCAAAAGTTTATACTAGTGCACTCAACTACATACAGAAAGTCTTGGAATGATTCAGTAGTTTAATAAAATGGGACGGGTGATTAATTGTTTTTATAGGTCAAAAGTAAATTTGAGTTGTACAATTGAAATGGTATTATACAACTGTTCCAGTATTTTCAACCGAAAATAATACTCTCCCTGGCAAGTAACGCTGCTCTTCATCAGTTCCTCATTCTTTATTGTTAGATAAATTAATGGGGCACATTGATACAGTCTATGTCAGGGCACATTGATACAACATAAATCCTTTGCTAGTTCATTTTTTCATTACCATTTATTTTTTTTTTACCATATATTTCTTAATCCAACCATTTTTCGCCAAAAATTTCTAATATTAGTTTTTATTGAAGTGAAACAGCTCTAATTTTTTTATATTAGAACATCCTATAGTATTTTTGCAAACAGAAGACGTACAAACTTATCCAACTATCTAGTGATAGTAGAATTAACATAAGAAAAGGACGGGAGCCTGGAAAATCTCAAATTTTATCGATTCTCCAGAGAAAAAGAATATTTTCGATATGATAAATGTAAAGTAAGAGAAACAAGCTCGAGAACAGCACAGGATAATTATATTATAAACATGATTTTTACTATAATTATCCTTTATTTTCTGTTTATAAACCGATTTATAAACAGAAAATCTGGTAATTTTTTCATCTTTCCTAAGAAAGAAGATAATGCTGGGGTTGAAGTGCCTGATATGACAATGTTATCACAGCCAACAATCAGACAAGGAACAGCTAGAACATCAGGTCATAATACATTTCATTTTGAATGCTTTAATATTTGCTTAGAAATAAATTGTGGGCGATTTGAATTTCTATAAATAAATATAAAATGTTTTGCTAACTATTTTTCTATAAAAAATATGCACTGGTGTTATTTTGTCTCCATTTTCCCAGATGTATATCAAAGTGTCCCATGAGGTGTATCAATCTGCTCGGGGGATGGGGCACATTGATACAAATGACTTTTTGTTTTATTTTTTTTTATTACATGCAAAAATAAAATATAAAACAACGATTGTTCATTTTTATAACACACTACACAAGTTTGGCTGACGCCTCATGGAAAAATAACTTGAAATTTCTGCTTTATGGACACTAAAATAATTATTAGAAAAAAGCTATATCAATGTGCCCCAGCTCCCCCTACCGTAAAAAAACTGTATAATACTGAAAGAAAAAATATCCATTTTTACTGGGTTTGAAAAATATGGATTCGGTTTTAAAAATCGCATTTTGGTAGTTGGCAACAAAATTACCTTTATCCTTAAGGGCATGCATAGACTACCTACTAGGTTATCAGTATTATCACAAGTTCCCTTTATTTCCCTGCGACTTGTCGCTATCTCCGTATATATATATATATATATATATATATATATATATATATATATATATATATATATATATATATATATATATATTATATTAGTGTAGTTTAGTTTAGGCCGTTTGTAAAAGTTTATTACAAGGTACTATATAAAGAATGTTAATTTCTGTCATAAAATACGATAAACGATGTATTTCTTAAAGAAACTGAGATCAAATTTTCAATAGATTGGTAACAAAACTCTTCTTATACAAAATCTGGCAACAAAACTCTTTATAACTTTTTTATAACTGATTTAATTAATTCAAGTACATTTTCTAACTTAACGCATTAATATCACAGAGCAATTATTTATAAATTTATGAAAAAAATGGAAGTATTCGAAGCACGGGATCGGAGTCAGAGGTATTTTGAGATTTCCGAACAGTTGATAATTTTAAATAAGGCGAATTTGAAACTCACGTTCCTCATTTTGTGATTTACAATTACCCAATCCAAGCGCTTGAAATTGTTTGTTAAATAAAATTAAATGAGTCTCCATTTTTATCCATATATAAGTATATATAATATCCTTATTAAGAATTCTTTATTCCGATTTCTTTCGAAATGTTTAGACTTAGTAAATTTTAAAAAAACGTTGTCGTTTAAACCTTTCTGTACTAACTAGGGAATCTTCCTAGGAGTATGTTGTGGATTTGGACGACTGTGTTATCAAACAAAGTTCTAGTCATGTACGTTGAAAAGTGCAATGGAACTACCCGTCCGAATCCAACCGTTTTCGAGATATCAGCACTTGAAATGTGAATGAATAAATAGATAAATTGACAAGCAGATATATAAATTGTTAGCAAGTCAAGTCAGCCTAAGAAAATCATTCAATTTTACACACTATATATACAATACATACAGTTTCTTCATTGCGTCACGCCAGACATTTTCCCAAAATATTGCATAAAAAAATATAGTCGAAATAATAAAAATAGATGGAAAAACTCTCCGAATGCAGCGAAAACTTTGTAGAATGCAAAGTGCCTGCCTAAAAGAAGGGAAATAATTGCAATGTATTGATATAAATGATTTTGCTCATAGCTTCGGAAAGAATATTGGTAGAAAAATTAAAAATAATGCAAAGAAATTTTTAACTCGCGAACAATTTATATACCTTATTTACTTATACATTCACACTTCAGGTACTGATATCTCGAAAACGGTTGGATTCGGACGAGTGTTCCATTCCACTTCTCAACTTATATGACGAGATTTTTTTTTTTATATCACACTCGTCCAAATCCACAACTTACACCTGAAAAGGTTCCCTAGTAAGATATAGTTTTGAGGTATTGATAACTACATTTGCACCGTGTAACATGAATTTTTTTAACTAAATGTTAATTTTTCTTCACAAACTCTTTTAATAAAATTTCTCAACTTACTTTTTAGGTATTCTTGCTGACTGTTCTTTACCTTTTACGAAGGAAAAAATTATGCACTCATTTGCTTGAAACCACTTTACCAATGACAGGTATGGGGAAACAGTGCTTTTACCCTCGTCTTATCTCGCGGCAAACTCTCAATTGGTTAAAAATTAGTTTGAATTTTCTATCAAAATTATTAATATTTTGTACAGAGTTTTCGCAAATGCAACATTTCATATAAGTCTGATAAGTATTGATCAGAACATATTACCATCACCATCATTCCCATCCATCATCTATTCATCTGAACCATTACCATCTGTAACTAAGGAACAATTAATTTTTCAAATTTAATTTTAGCATGCAGAATGTTTAATTTTTATTAACATAAACTTGTGCTTTTTTCTTCTAATATTTTGCCCAATTAAATTTTGATTTAATGGAGAATACAATTTAAATTTTTAGCATAAATCAATCTCTAATTGCTTTATAAATAACAAAATGTATCAAAATTATTTTTAATACTAGATTATTTATTTATTTATTATTTTTATTACATTATTTTTTTAAGTAACAGAACCATTTTCTCACATAAGTTTTATTCTTTCACTCGAGTGAATGAACCAATGAGGGACAAATAAATTTTGCAATTTTAATAACGTCTAGAATTTGCACTCTTAAAGGTAAAAAGATGAGTTCTGTTCATCTACAGCATTTCAGTTTACCCTAGTGTCAGTTTAAACGCCATGCGTTACAAATAAGTAAGGGAAATATCCGAAATATAAATTTCAAATTAATTTCCCAACTAAAAATGTATATGAATTTGAAAAAAAAAATGAAAATTTGATGCATAGAATTAATATTTTATGCTTTCATATTAAAAGCCAATTATGGTCTAATTTGATAAAATCTATGTAGTTGAGAATGTACTAGGTTTTTCTCGTAAAAAAATAAAATATTTTTTTATTTCATCCTTTTGGAATATTTGCTTAAAATCTCACATATAAATATTATTCACATACATTTTAAATAATTTAGTAAACTGCTGTTAAAGAAGTGATGAGAGGAAAACAACTCTCACAAACCATTTAGTAGGTAGTTTTTCAGGTATAAATACAAAACTATATGGTGAAAAATATTGTTATTTTCGATAAGCTTGAGTAAAGCTTTAAGATGCCGACTTCTGCATAAATGTTTTAACTTTCAATTCATATTTGGTTTGAAAATTAGTTTTAAAAATGTGCTTTTTAAAAATTTATATATTTATCGTAACCTGTAATTTTTATTTCTGAAATGGATATCTAGAAGATTCCAATAGACATAGCTAAAGTTATAGATCACTTTACTAAATAGTACTTGAATTATGCTGAAAACACTATCTGAATTAGTACGTGTTTTAGAGCAAATTAGCAAAATTTAATTTTTAATCATTTCTAGACTATTTAACTGAATAACTTCTTGATATCATAGTAAATTTTATTGAAATTCGAAATATGTCTCCAAAACTGCAACTGATTCCCTATTATATTCCTATTTGTATATGTTGTGAAAAGCAAGGTTTTTCTTTAATTCTGTGAATTTTGTCGTGGACACTATTGGATTTGACTTCCAGTTAACTTAATAATACCAACTAGCAAATTTGTAAAATCTCAATAATGCAAATAATCGAGATAAATGCACTGATTAAATGGTCAATGTTAAATATTTGAGAAGACTTCAGCACTGCAGACTTCATATATTCATGGAAGGTAGTTGGCGAAAATGGCAGATTGATATTTCCTATATGATTTTCGGTGCTTAATAAATCAAAATAACGAAAGATTTACATTACAGATTTAAATTTCAGGAATTACCGGATTTGAATTTCTGTTAATTTAAGAATGCCAACCAAAAAGCAAAACCTCAATATTGTGCGGTAAATCCACTGATCAAAAGGCCAATGGTAAATGTCTGAGAAAATTTCAGCACTGCATCGATATTCATGGACAATAGCAGATGACAATGACAGATTGCAGTTAACATACATCATTTTTAATGAATCAAGGGGACACAGGATTTATATTAACAATGTGATTACCGGAATAAACCTCCGGTTAAATTCAGAAAGATAACGAGCAAATTTGCAAAATCTAAGCAATCCGATAATGCAAAATACCGCGGTAATTTCCCTAACCTAAAGGTCAATGGTAAATGTCTGAGAAGACTTTTGAACTACATCCATTTTTAAAAACCGCAGTTGCAAACAATGATAATTTCTGAATAATAACTATATGATTTTCCAAAGTTATTGTATCAAAATGACAAAAAATGACATTACAGAAATTATTTTCATTATAAAAACGTATTTTTATGCCTCACTTTATTTGTTTTTAACTGATATCAAACCAGTGTCTTTTTCCTTAACCTACATTTAGTTAAAGCATTTCTTTACAAGATACGTATTTCTATAGATTATGTAAAATGAAATAATATAATAAGTGCTCTAAGTTAGCCTTTTGGGTACCACTATTTATAAATAATAATAATATTATTACATTTTGAAAAACTAGACACTCAGTTGATTTAAGAAATGAAATTATTTCGTAATAGTATAATTTCGCAATATTAACACATTTTATGATAAGCAAATCTACTCCAGGCAACAACAAAAAAACTATCGAGATGTTAGTACAAACTGACATTCTTAAAATTTTATTGGCTTTTCTGCTTTCTTAAGTCATATAAATAGTTATTAAAATAAATTACAATCGTTAAGCTGTTTTTTAAGACATCAAATTATAGCAAATTCAAAGCCATATCGAATTTTCATATTTTATATTCTCAATGCATGCATTACATCACAAAATGTATTTAATTCAGAACAAAGTTTGGTAATCAAATTACAAAATCAATAATTAATAAGGCCTAGACATGCAAAAAGGATGGAAGTTTTTATATCGCAATATATCTTAAAAACCAATACTCAGCTTTCTTAAGCAAAGTAATTAAAATAATTACTACTTCAGTGAAAGAGCTAAACTTCAAAATAACTACAATGAAAGTAACACAATTTCTGAAGGAGTATATTAGATGAATAAAGTGTTTTACAATAGTTTCTAATCTACTCGCATAAATAACTTCAATTAATTGCGAATGCTTTGTAGCGCAAAAAGCTAAGAAAATTGCCTTGAATGCAAACAAAGGAAAAACAAAATCTGTTATTGAAAACTCATTTTTCATTATAAGCAAACTGACAATATTACGCTTTGAAGTGCGTGAAACGCTTTAAGTGAAAAAAAAATTCCTAAAACATGTAAGCTGTGTTTAAGAAGATATATGAAGCATAAATGAAATGAGTTAAAAAAATTGTTTACTTCATACTTCTTTTTTAAACCGACGAAGAAAAAAAATCAGAAAAAATAATTGGAGTAATTTATTATAATCACGTGCAGGAAAATGACAGATTTTTTAAAGAGCTCTTCAGAAAAAAAAATATGTATGTTATAAAAATTTATTTTTTGTACGTGTTTTATGCCCCCTTTTTTTTAGTTGTTTTCGAGGCGAAAGAAGATAATTTATACTTTAGCATGAATAAGTACTTATTATTTAATATTTTTTTGAAATATACTCTTTTAACTAGTAAAAATAAGCTAATTTAATAGAACCACAGCTATGAAATAATACATAAAAAATATTCATTTTGCTATTCAGCAATATTTCGATATTTTATTACTTTATTTAAGAAAAACTTTTAAAAGATATTTTATCTAAATGTGATATTTAGTACTGGAATAATATACAGTAGAATACGTTTTTATTTTTAACTGTATTTTTAAAGCATAAAAAAATATGAAAAATTATTTGTTTTAAATTGGCAAATGTTTGTTTTAGAAAAGAATATAAAAAACGCAGTGTTTTCCTAAACGTTTAAATCTCAATGTAATTATATAGTTCATAATCCCAACACATAATCTATATTTTCAATTTTGAATTTAATGCAAAGGGCAAAGAATTCGATTAATTGAAGGGTATTGATTGGAATGTATATAATTTAATTATCTTGAATAGTTATCTACATACTGAGAATGACAGAACACGTGTATTATTTTACAAAATGTTAAAGTGGAACATCATGAAATAGTAGAAATTCAATTTTTTAATTCAAATTTCAATGTAAATATTTTCGAGTACAATTTTTTGTTGCATTTCGTCGTTTGTTTTTAAATATTGTGTCAATTTCTTCAACTCTATGCTTTGATCTTTATCGCTTACGTGATTTGTGCTAACGTCTTAAAAAAAAAAAGAAAAATAGTTGATATAAATACACTTCACTCCTTACAGAATTGTAAGTAATATTTAAAGAAAATACATAAATATAGTAATTAAATTTAACATTAATTTATTGCATAACTTTAGAAATCATGCGATACTGGATATAATTTTACTTTTTTACCAATTTTAAAAATTAACGACAATTATAATTTTTATTTTAATGGTGAATAGAAGTGCTATTAACACTAGAATTACCGAGGCGGGTCATCCGTGACCCAAGACGTGATTTTTCGCTCGTATTACGGTTGCTTTTTAAAGTAAAACTTTGAAACTGATTGACTTTTCCTAAATACTTAATATAATGCTTTAGCACGAATTTAGTTGAAATCGGACGAAAACTTTTTTATATACACATCTTTATACCTAGAATTACCATGCTGGGTCATCGCTGACCCGAACAATATAATTGCATTTTTCATTTATTTTAATGAGGATTTCAACTCTATATTTTTCAATAACATAAAAATAGTGAAAGGATATGTTCCACTTTTTCTTCTCCCAAAAGAGGGAAAAGATTGTGCGTGTGTACAAGCGCGGTTATGATCACATATCTGATATACATTTGAAAGGTATATATGTGAGTTTTTATGTTATTTCAAACTACTGTAAGGATGATGTAAATAGTTGTTTTTTATATTATACCTTAGAAAGTAACTAAAAAGAATATTTTGCCTCACCAAGGAAAAAAAATAGAAAAAGAAAAAAAAACTTTATTTGAGGCATTTGATTATTGCGCATTTATAGTAATAACATCACTACGGAGGTTTTTTGAATGAAAAAAAAATTAAATTATAACGTGAATTGTTTTTAAATGACTTTAGTGAAGAAATTTAGTTACGAAGTTGATATTGTCATTTTCTGATGAGGTGGACAATCTTGATATAAATGACGAATTTTTTTTTTTTTTTTTTTTTTAATTACAATAAAATTTCATTATTCGAATCCAATGCACGTAGTAGCAAGCTGTATGAAAGTAGCCAAATAAATGCTGAGGGAAAAATTAAGAAGCACAAATAAATTGTAAGTATTTTTCAGAAAATTAAAAACAAAAGAATCCACTTTTTCGAAATATTTCTAAAAAGCGGGAAAAATAGAAAATAAATCACTCTTCGAAGCGATTTGGAACATTGAACTATAAGAACCTTAGATCCGCAATGTTTAATATTTTCTGACGTATGCAAAATCTGATTCAAGATCTAGTGATCATAAATGTTTCGGTAGTTTTTAAATATACAACAGATTCTAATATAAGCAGAAAAGTTTTCTTGCTAAAATCATAGATAAAAGCATTGCAAAAGAATGTGAAGATATCCGTCCACACGCCAGCACTGAAATTTGAAACAAATGAAAAATGTCGCTTCATAAAGCAATGCTAAAACAAAGAAGCTAACATTGTTTACGGAAACTACTCATAACTTGTGAGTGTATAATACACAGAAAAAAAGAAAAAGAAAAAAAAGATAAAGAAAAAAGTCCATGGCATTTTGTACGATTTGATTAGACCGTAGTATATAAAACGTAAAAGTGTAAGAAAAAAATCACAATATGTATATATATTTAATTTTATTGTATTAGAATATCTAATTGATCTGTAGGAACATTATTACACAATTTAAATCGGTAAACCACATGTATATATACATTATTAAAAAGGTATCAAAATCTGAAAGCATTCTTTTTTTAATTAGAAATAAAAAAAATCCTTTGCGATAAATAATCTCAAAATTTCATATTATTTAACAGTCTAAATGCTGAATTGTATTAATTATTAATAAAAAATCATTGTATTAGTCGTCAATAGTTATTGTGTGGCTTTATCTTCCATGTAAAACAAGAATAGCGTCTTTAAAAGCGATGGGTCAGATGTGACCCACCCCGGTATTTCTAGGTATAGAAGAAACGCGGTAATTCTAGTGTTAAAGACATTGTTGAGAACTACAGTGGGTGACCAAATCATTAGTTACTCTACAACTTTTTTTTATTGGCAATCTCGGTTTATGTATTTCTGCCGAGAATACGATATGTTAAACTTGATATGATCACAAACTATTAGATACTATTTGTACATAATATGCGTCAAGAATGTTATGAGAACGCTTGGTGATTTAGATGTTTTCGATTGTTTAAGATGATTCCCTAGGATTATATTCTTTGCAAAAAGTGTCAAAAGAAATATGTCAAAGCAAAGAAATTTGATAGAAACCCTGATTATGGTCTGGTATCATAATGAATATTTAAAACGAAAGCATGAAATAATGTATAAATAGCAGGCCAAAATGAGTAAATCTTTAAATGGAGGTTCGACAAAACATTGAGCAATTTTCATTTTGTAAACTTTGAATATTTTTTTCACCAAACAATTCTACTATATGAGCGAAAGTTTGTTTTTCTTTATCAACCCATAAGTATTCAAGCCATGTATACTTAATGTAGTTTACCAATACATCAATAAACAACAACAAAACAAAGCTCCATGTTCTTCGCAATGTGAAGTTTTGATAATAATAAAGGATAATAATAAATGAAGTTTAACTAATAATTTGCCCAATAACTGTATATTTAAAAAATAAGAACTGTACACTGCAATTTAATAATATTTTTAGGAACTACCGTGTTCGAAAAAATTACGGGAGGAAGAAAATAAATTAATGAAAACATGCGAGAGAGCCATGTATTGGCATGAAATGGATAATACACGTGTATTAATATCAATACAGAAAAAAAGAAGCAAAAAAAATTGTAATCAAGCTTTTATTCTTTGGTAAGATGTAAAACACATGAAAGAGATGATTTAGGATAAAATTGTGGTAGCATGTAAATGATAAAAAAATATATTTTTTTAAATGGTGCATGATTTTTAATATGGCATGTACTCTCTTTGAAGAGCTAAGACTACTGCACACTTGCTTTTCATGGATGCGATGATGTTTGTCGGACGTTCCTCTCAGCCCGCACAACTTTGAAGAAAGTCCGTGGTAGTTATAGCTGCCATCACCGATATTATTAGGTGATATCGGTCACCCACTGTGAGGATTGTGTAAATGAACACTGACGCTGTCAATTAACTGAATTAACAGTTTATTTAGAATATATGCACACACTAAATACGCTATTTACAATTAAGGTACCCTGGGGTAATAACGCCAGACGGGGTAATAACGCCAAGTGCTAATATTTTGCATAATTATGAAATAATCTGGTAAATGACACCCATGTGCTCTGCGCAGAAGGGTTTTGAGTCATAAAAATCGCAAAAAACAGCTTCAAGTTAATTTGTTTCATTTTTAGGTGTAATTGTTTTTACAAGCAACTAAAAATAACGCTTGATCTAAAAATTGCGAGATACGTTTTGTGATGTGAAGACTATTTTTTTTATCCGGAAATACTTTGTTAATTACATAAATTTGTAGTACATTTTATGGACTTTCAAAATGTTGTTGAAGATTTTGGATATCTTCTCGAGATAATTTGTAATTTAAAATGTACAGCGCAATAACTATAACGGGGTAATAACGCCAATCCTTGCAATTTTTACCCCGGTTGATTCCCTACAGTGGCCGAGCTACATCCTAAATACTGATTCAAATAAACACAGTTAAAACTGTGCAATATTTCTAATAATTCTATTTAAGCGGTCCTTTTTAAGCAAAAAGAAGCTCACGGTCTGATATTCTTTTGCCTCATCCTCCCTTCCCCCCCCCCACACACACCACACCTTTATTTTTCTTACACTTTCACAAAAAATTGAACATTTTCAATAGCTTAGGATGCAATTTGTCAATTTCTAGAGCTGAGAGTTTGTATTTTTAGAATTGGGCAATCTACATGCAATTATTCCAACTTATTTCATAATTTTGTTTGCATGGCGTTATTACCCATGTAGGTGGGTAATAACGCCAAATAGCATTGGTCAAAAAATCACGCCATTACATTTTATGTATTCATATCTGTTAAATTATTTTTTTTATATAGATAGTCAATGAGTTGCTGTATCAAATCATATATTTGTTTGAAAAATACAAACTAAAACTAAGCCGTGAAAATTGGTAGAACCTTAACGTGGCGTTATTACCCCACGGTACCTTATATACAATTACAACTCGGATATAGGTGATCCGGTTCAACATTAAATTAAATACAGTAAAGATTGGCTGTGTACCGTTCAAATTAAACCTTCTCCCTCACACTCAATGCACGTTAGATTCACATTACTGGAGATCAATTTCGAATCTCCCAACATATCGTTACTCGGCCTATGCTATCCGGACCAGAGCACAACACCAGGACGTCTGTGTCCCTTGCTCTACAGATACGAACTGCTTACGCTCTACAACACAGAGCACTCTCTACAAGGACCTCTGTTCTACACACTCTCTAGGTACGAACCCCAGATACGAACTGCTTCAAACTGAAACAAGACTTGCTCTTCTCAAATCACTGTTTCCCCAATGTCAACCCCCTTTGTAGCTTATTCATTGGACACATTCCACATTCCTTTTTTGATTAGTGACATGTTGCTTGTTTGTTCATCATCCACATACATCCCTGACGCCTCCCAGCAATCTCCTCTTTCTCACTCACCACCTGTACGGGATTACCTGTCAATTCTCCCTTCAACAAAGAAAGAATGTCACTTTGAAAATTCTAGTACACAGCCAGTGCAATACACAAAATATTAAGATAGAGAAATAACGGATCCAATCTTCAGCAGAGGTGGTCTCAGAACCTGACAATGTTATTGATAAGACTTGGGGAAGGCTGTTCCAATTCCACAAGAAATGCAATCTCTATGTCTCGGACAGTAAAAGAGGAAATTGCTTCGTCCGAGCATGTTCCAAACATGCTCGATCGTATTCAGGTAAGGAGAGCTCGCTGGCTATTCCATTCGCTGTATTGTTTCAGCTTTAAGCATATTCTTCTCATGATGACTTGTATGCGCTCTGGCATTATCAAGCTGAAAAACAAAGGAATATTCAATGACCGAAGCACAAGGAATGACATGAGGTCTTAGTGTCTCGTCTGCATACATTTGGGCCATCAAAGTACCATTCTGAATGATATGCAGGTCACGTACGTCCACCTAACCCGATTTCATTCCATACCATCAAACCATCTATTCTGCATTTTGACCTTTCACGGAGGAATGTGGTGTTATTTCGAGTGCCCTTTACTCTAGATATCAAAATACATCAGGTGACACACTACAGACTGAATCGGGATATGTCTGTAAACAGCACTTAGCTTCAATCATGTTGCTTCTGATCTCGATGGCCAGTAGCCATTTTTTATTAGTCCGCACGGTGACTTGAGGTCAACGGAATGCATACCATTGGTTCACGTGCATAGAGACCTCCTTGATGAAGCCTATTACGTACTATTTCGCTGAAAACCTTTCGTCTTGTTACCATAAACAACTGCCTTTTCAGCTGTGTAGCATTGCCTGTTTGTTTTTTCAATGAGCTGTTAATACTATACACCCGTAATCTGTTGCTTTAGTGGCTCTTTGCCGAATTCTCCTTGGTCGACATATAATATATCATGCTTCTTATAATGAACTCCACGGCTTTGCAATGACACTTCTGGCGACTCCTACTTCGTTGCGTTTGCCCGGATACAAGTGTGCTATAATACGCCATGGCATGAATTCTGGTAAATCACCTTGTTCAGACTTTTTAAAGTCACCCTTTCTCAAAAATAAATAAATAAATTGATTGATTGATAAAAAAAAATAAAATAAGGTGAGAAATCGAAATTCCCAGTTATGGCATTGACACAGACGCTTCTGTAACATAACAATTTCTGACCTTAGTTTCTTTTTTACAGTTCATACATCAGTAAACAGCAACAAAAGAAAGCTTTATGCTCTTCGTAATGTGAAGTTTAGATGTGAAACTAATAATTTGTCCAATAACTGTATATTTAAGAAGTAAGCATTGTACACTGCAATTTAATAATATTTTTACACTGTACACTGCAAGTATTTTTTGACGCCATGAACCTTAATTTTCATATAAAGTTTTCTTATTCTGTTTCCTTTCAGATTTTAAATTGTGGATGATTTATTTTATGTTACTTATCGGTGTAAGTATTTGCATAATTTCGTTAATACCATGTGCTCCTCTACTTGTTTTGAACAGTGTGACACACCATGACATTTAAAAATGATTGGAAATATTTCTCAATAATTATTGTAAACTGTGTGTGTGTGTGTAATTTTGAAAATGAATGATTTTTTTTAATTTATTGTGAATTTTATTACCGACTACAACGTCGAAAAATAATTTACATACTACTAATTGATATATATATAAAATAATTTTATAAATTACAAAAGACATATTGGGCAAGTTCTCCAGAATATTTGAGGATCCTGTAACATCCTATAATGTTAAAAGTATTTTGAAATTTGTAAATTAAATATAAATGTCTAAACTACATGAACATGTTGTTACAGATGAATAAAACTTTTTTCAGCACTATTGTGAACTTAGTAAAATTATTTAAACACATCAAGATTAAAATAATTTTACAAACTATTCTAACGGGGTATTGGAAATGAATGAAAAATTCTTCCTATTTATTGTAAATTTTGTTAAGTTCTACAATGGTAAATATTTTATGATGGGTATAATCAACATTTGGTATTTCAGTATTAAAAAAAAAAAAAAAAGATGATAGAACGTTATCGAAGCATTTATTGCATTTGATTCAACATATAATTTTGAAAAATTTACACCTAAATTGAAAAAGTGAAAACCATTATTTGATAAAATATAAATCATTAAAAAAGTAAATACTTGAACCCACACACATTAAAAAACGCTGTAAACTGTTGAATAAAATAACTAACAATAAACGGGTTAAATGTATGCCATAAAATGAACAATAAATATCCTTTACAAATGAGGACTAAAATACCAGAAATTCTGTTGAAATTAGAATCATATGTAATCTATGAAAAGATCAAAGAAAATCTATGAATGCAGATTAGAACCAGACACATAATCAGAAATTGGACATATTAGTCTTTTAAATCAGTATATTTGGAGTACTCTGAGATATGTATTCTGATTAGTCGATAAAAAGCTAATCATCCTTGAAAAATACAGTAACATTTTAAAATTTGAACCATAAAACATTCTATTTTTCGATATATTATATACAGGGTGTCCCATAACTTCGTGTACAAACTTTGAGGGGCGGTAGAGAACATAATTACATAGGAAAGCATGGGCGGAAACATCACCCTCACTTGTTTACCCTTTGTGGCTAAGAAACTACAAAATTTTTAATACAAATTTAACATTGGGACCAGTATTTTAATATAATTTTTTTCATTTATTCTGTATGTGAAATGCCTCTCTTTTCTTCGTTGCAAATACATTTTTCCGCAATTTCTGATGTCGTTCATATTTTTTCAAAGTTTAGCAATTTCTAATAGAAACTATGATACTTGATTTTAAAGAAACATAATTTTAAATTTAATTTAAAATTAATTCATTTCTTGTACTTTTTTCTGCGCAATAAAGCGTTCTACACTGCTTTCTGCATTGTGTCATAACTGTGCCTTTGTGTTTCTTTTTCACGGACATGATTTTCACGGACAAAGCACTTCCATTGCTGAAATGCGGAAAAATAGGAATGACATCAGAAACTGCAACAAAATGTATTTGCAAAGAAGAAAAAAAACAATTCACATACAAAATAAATGGAAAAATCATATTAAAATTTTGGTACCAATGTTCATTTTGTATTGAAAATTTGTTGTTTCATAGAGAAATTACTGTCTGTAAAGGGTTAACAAGTGAGGGTGACGTCCCCCCCCCCATGCTTTCCTATGTAATTGTGGTTCCAAATGATGTTCTCTACCACCCCTCAAAGTTTGTACACGAATTTCTGGCACACCGTGTATGTAAAACCTATTTACTACACTACATCATATAATGTCTCAAGTTTGAAATATTATTTTCCCAATACGGAACAATATCATTAACCACTAAAAATTTATCTTTTTACTTCCATCATTGTTTAAGTAGTTTACTTATGCAGTAAAATATAAAGAATTTTAAACAAAGGCAATATAAATTAATAAAAATATGTATTTTTTAATAAAATATTTATTTCATAATGTTCCATGCTATTTAACTTTATGTGTGATAGAATGAAAAATGAAACGATTTAAACAAGTAAGAAAATTCATTCGTAAGCATAGCTTTACAATACTTCCTGATTTTTTTTTCTTAACTTCGTTATTTAAATAAATAGTATATTACTGTCTATATTCAAATAAGTATTCCAACACTTTTGTACAGCCCTGTATTTGATTTTTTCGGTTGATATATATATTATATAATATGGAAATTTAGTTTAGCAAGAAATCTCCTAATAGGTTGAAATTTCTATTTCAGCAGTTTATACTAATCGATGGAAATTTTCCTGAATACTTTTGTTTAGTCTTTAATTTACCTAGTACCAATACACGCCAGAATTTAGCTATAATTTAGATCAAAATAAAGCACTCTTAAAACTACGGAAACTACATTTCAAAAATTATTATTTATAGACAACCATGTATCCAACTTTTTGCATGACCATGTATATGGTTTTATTTACATTCTACAAACATGCCTTTGTAAAATGAATGCAGTGCATTGAAAAAATGCATAACTTAAATAAAAACCATTTTCAAGAAGATACCGCTCTTATACAGTAAACTTTACAAGATCTTTTGTTCAGTATATCTGTTATAGAAATTACACACCATATAATATTCATAAATTTAGTGAAACCTACAAGTTCATATCACAATTAAAAATGCATGTCAACCATCCATCAGCTACAATCGATAATATACAGTACTTCGGATAGAATACATTAATTAAAATCTTTTGTGTATCCCGCATATGTACTTCGTATTATGCGTGAAATAAAATAGTTTAATATAATTAACATATGTCGCAAGCGATCACTCAGCCCTTTACCATTATGTAATGGAATTATTTTATGTGTCTCTGTAAATGAATAATAACTATTCTTTTCACCGCATATTTAACAGAATGTATATTTTACTGCACTTCGTAAATGCAT
Source organism: Maratus speculifer (assembly GCA_964019185.1). Taxonomy (NCBI): domain Eukaryota; kingdom Metazoa; phylum Arthropoda; class Arachnida; order Araneae; family Salticidae; genus Maratus; species Maratus speculifer. Next base: position 114,597,822 of record OZ025289.1, on the reverse strand, counting down.
ATAAATTCTAGTTTGTTTGACAGGAATGTATCTAAAACCTTTAAGATTCATTTGAAACAATTTTTCCAATATGCCGTAATGTAACGAAATTCTTTTGACTGTCCCTATAAACAAACTAATCCTGGAAGAAACTTTATTTGCAATAAGGTTTCCATAGGCCGTAATGTAACGATAAACGTTTGATTCACCAAGTAAATAAACTAATCATGGTAGAAACTTCATTTGCTATTGGGTTCGTACTAGGATAAAGTCAAATAACTTCCAAAAAGTTCAGCCAAATCCGAGTATATGTACGAGAGTTAAAGGACAGACAGACCGATATCATAAATACAATTCAATTTTGGTGGAAAGTGTTAATAAAAATGATTCACACGCTTTAGATTTTTTTATTATATAATTTCCAGAAAGTAAACGCATATATAATTTTTCGCATAGCACATAATCGATGTGTTAAAATGAGAATAACTAATCTTGATTTTGAGCAAAAATGTATTAGAAAATATAGATCATTCACAAGAAAAATAACACATTTCGCAGATGTGAATTTTACATGTTAGGTAAAAGTATACAGCCATGTTTTTTACTGTAATATGAGGTTATAACACTTAAAACCATGTAGCAGTAACAACGTACATGCTAACGTAAACTCTTAAAAATAACGAATAACACTTAGGATATTTTTACTCAGTTGTGCCCTTTTTCTTTGTTGGGAGAGATAAGAAAAATATATTTCTATATTCTATAAAAATAATGCTGTCACCGCCGATGACAATGAATTTCTTGTGACCTAGAGTGATTCTTATCAAATTTTCAGAAAACTACTGCACACAAAAATATGGAAATTGGTAGTCTCAGATAGAGATGTTTGATTATTCAAAAAATATTTCAAGATATACACAAAAATTTATTAATTTTTCCAAAATTTTACAATAGAATCTCTTGGTGTGCAGATTCCATATATATATATATATATTATATATATATATATATATATACAGGGTGAGCAAAAAGTCCGTAAAAACTTTAAAAATTCATAAAAACCGAAAAAATAACCGAAATGAAAAACGGTTTGCAGGGTTAGCATCCATAGGTCACGGGGACTTTTTTAAGACAGAAAAAAAATAATTCAAAAAACAGCCGACAGATGGCGCTGGTACATGCGATTTCCGCGGAAATATGCAAATGAACCGGTTATAAGAGCTTGGCCTCCTAATCCAAAACTAGTTCACCATTGTGAGCCGTGAACTTGATCAAGGATGCTCACTGCGAAGGACAAAGCTTTGTTGGTGAAGTTATTTTACATGAACAAGGAATCAGCGACTATTGCTCTGCGTAAATTCCGATTTCAAAAGGATTTGAGGACGGGAAAGGGGCCTTTAACAGCGGCAGGCCTCATAAAGCTTGTTCGGCGGTTTGAGGAAACATTCTGTTCTTTATTTTGGAATCTTTTCTTTGATTTGGGTACGTCAGCGCCACCTATTGGCTGTTTTTTGAATTATTATTTTTTTCATGTCTTAAAAAAATCCCCGTGACCTATAGATACTAACCCTGCAAACCGTTTTTCATTTTTGTTATTTTTTCGGTTTTTATGAATTTTTAAAGTTTTTACGGACTTTTTGCTCACCCTGTATATACATATATATAATTTGTCTAATTTTGTGTGTTTATTTCCTTTTTAAATAAAAATTTTCAGCATTTTGAGAGAATTTTTTTACATATTTTAGAAAAGTTCATTGTTATAAATTGTTGCCAAATAATCAAAGACTAATTTTTCTTACAAATTAAAAAAAAATATTTATGCAAAATTTTCACAAACAGAAAAAACTTTCAAATGAGAATTAATGATTATGAAGTAAAAGCAAGTAAAATATTAAAAATTATGTCATGAATCTATATTTGCATGTGAATATTAAAAGAAAAAAACAATATAGAGAAAAACACGTGACATTTTTTTAAATATTTAAATTATTTTGTATTGAAATTTACTTGTTTCATTCAAACATTTAAAAATATCATTACAATAATATATATTATGATTTAAAGCTATAATTAATTTGTTATTCTTAACAAAAACTGCAATGCGTAGGTAGAGAAATTTTAAAGAAAAGCTTATTAAAAAACTGAATATCATGTGACAAAAAACCGTCGACCTTTTCATCACGTTGACTTCATTATTAAATATGTCACATGAGAAATCCTCAATATATGAGGGTAGACGGATGAACAAAGGCGCCACATGACATATGCGGTACTTAAGAAAGCTCAAAAAGGACTCTTAAGTGACTTATTGAAAATAATGAGCTTCTTTATCTGGCTGACATTAAAGATATTTGTTTCGGAAGGGCAGGAATATTTTTTTCCTTCCCCTTGTAATATAATGTCCCTTTTCTGCTTCATTTTTTTTATTAATTTCTAGCAGCTTTCTAGGATTTTTATACTTTACAGAAATTTATCAAAATAAAAGTTTGGTAAAGAGGTGAATTGAATGATTTGTTCATTTAAAAATGAAATATTTTTATTGCTGTCATCACGTACTTTACTATTACATTGAAAGTATTAATTTTTAAGGAGAGAAAATTCACCATTGTAAAATTTTAGTGCTATTTAAATTGCATATTCCTTAATAATTTTATCCAGTTATATATATATATATATATATATATATATAATTTTTTCTGAAAATATGATAATCATGAAAATTATGTAAATAGGCTAGAATAGCAGTATAAGCAAAGTATCAACTTTCTGAACAAAAATAACTACAAAAAAAAAAAAAAAACCCTCTGAAGTTTTTCGGATTTTGTTGTTGTTGTTGTTGTTGTTTTTCTTGTTCAAAAATTTGATACTCTGTTTATATTGTTATTGTAGCCTATTTACATAAGTTTTATGTTTATTATATTTTCATACAAAATTATATGGACTTGATGCATATATGATATGCTTTGGGTATCTTGTAATGAGATGTTTTAATTTATAAACTTATTCTAAGTAGTACATATGTCTGTGTATGTAAGTGTGTATGTGTGTGAGCGAATTTTCTAGGCAAAAGTAAATAGTCCTAAAACTAACATTTTATTACTCTATTTCAATGCAAGTGACGTATTTATAACAGATGTCTATGCGTTTACTATTAAATATTTGCTTGTTGAAAGAGTTGTTAATGTGTATAAAGAGGATACATAAATAACGAATGACGCATGACATTTTTCATGCATAACAAGAAAAAAAAAAAACATGCGTCAAGTATCCTTAATTCCACCATATTAAAACACTTTTGAAAATCTAATTTCAGTTATTCCCATCTAAAATAAGAAAAATATCCGAATTTCTTTATCAACAATGTGTATGTTATACAGATCAGTATTTATTAACTACATACAGGCCAACATTTAGGTCAAATGAGAAATACATATTCTTCGGTTGAAAGTTTCCCAACCCCCTGACCGCGAGCAAAAGGCGAAAATTGTAATGCTGTTTTCACTTTATATGTTAATAAAATAAGTTTATTTTATACTTTTCTAAAACAGGAATTTTTCTAACATAGTATAATTTTTTGTTACATATATGCTTATAAGTCTTGAAAATATATATCATAGCTTAATTTCTAAACCTGGTTTATATTTGTAGAATTATATTAATTTAAATAAAGCTACAATTGCAGTAAAACCCGGAGCCTAGTGAACGGATATATACGGTCACGGCAGTGCGAAGGTTAAGGATTTAATAAGGAGACTAGTACGTCAATTCTATTGTCCATCTCTGTATATGAGGTATAGGATTTATATACAGTGAGTAACATTGAAGTAATTAGTTAAATTTAAAAGTTCATATCAAAATTTAAAACGCATTTCTAACAATCATTATTCAATTACAGAATTGTAACCGATTTATTTTGTGTGTCCCTGCAAATGATCAACAAATGCCATTCATGATCGTAATGATTTTATAGCGAAAATCAGTGATTTATATCAATTTGAATAGGGTGATCGTATTAAAATATTTTTCCCATAATGCATAATATTATTCTCTTAAGTGCCTCTATAATAAAACTATTAATCTTACAAAATTCATATATAACAACAAACATGCAGCTGTACTTAATTTAATTAAGTAATGCAACTTTAATTAATTTTACTGCAAATTACTTATTGGTAACAATAAGTAACATTTATCTATTGCATGAAAATCGGAGTATATTTATGGAAGTGAGAGTTTGAACAGATAGACAGACAAGCAAGTCGAAGTCTTCAAACTTGTTAGGAACTGTTAAAAAGAAGAATACCATGGATATTTCACTCACATTATTCATTCCAAGAACTTTTAAAAATTTTACTCTGATTTAGAATCTCTTTTTTTCCTTAATTTAGGAAAACGTTCAGCGTTTAACCTACCATTCCAGGCATCGTTTTTGTCACAGGATCACTCTCTTTATGGGAGTTTCAATCACCCCAAAACGTTTACAACAATTTGTAAGTTAAAATGATTTATAATGTTTTTTTTTTAATTTCCTCACAATTGAAGTATCTTATTTTAGCTAATTTTAAATAAATACAATTCAAAAATACAGGAACCACGTGACTTTATCAAAATTAAATGAACATAAGTTTACATATACTACTGGATTTTAGCTAAAATTGCATGAGAAGTTTTACATTTAATATTTAGATTACTTTTACTCTAAAAATATTGTCATATGATATTTTTTATCAATACTACAACCCACATTAAGGTTATATATATATAAACGAAAACAGGATAAGATAATTTTAGTCATGAAAACAGACTATATTTCGAAAACAGTGTTCCAGTGTTTCACCAGCTTCTCAATCTGGTTCCGAGTTGTGATCAGAACGTTCGTAAAATTGTTCGTCACCATCCGAAAATTAACATCTCTAACTGCTTCCTCATTGTCTTTATGTTCTTAAAAAACTAACAGATTCTTCAAATGATGTTGTTGCATTTCCTAAGAAGATTTCGCCATATTCTAGAAAAAAAAGCAACAAAATCATTGTAATTAATTTAAAAAGAAAAAAAAATGAAAAAATGTAATACAAGTTAACTAAAGCTAGTGGGTAACAGAATTTCAATGACATTGATTTTTGTATATTAAACAAAACCCAAGTTCTTCTTAGCACGCTGTAAACTTTTTTCTAAAAGCTTGGAAAAGAAAGACTGGTTCGTAATTAAGTAACTATCGATAAAATTTGTTCAACTCAGATTTTTTTTTTAATTATTACTAGGGGGGCCTCGCCCCCCTGCTCGCTATGCTCGCCAACCCCCCGCGTAATCGCTTCGCGATTCCAAATTATTGTCTACCCCTGCTTGCTGCGCTCGCCAATAACCCATGGTATGAATAAGCAGTTGCAGACCTTTCAAATGATGTGTCACACGACTGGTGTTGTAAAGAAATAAAAAATGTGCCCCCCTGGGGGGCAGAGTGGGAGGCGACACAAAAAACATCCATAATATGAATAAGCAGCTGCAGACGTCTCAAATGATGTCACACGACTGGTGTTGTAAAGAAATTAAAAATGTGCCCCCCCTGGGGGGCAGAGTGGGGGTGACACACAAGACATCCATAAAATGAATAAACAGTTGCAGACCTTTCAAATGATGTGTCACACAATTGGTGTTGTAAAGAAATTACAAAATGCGCCCCCTCTGAGGGCAGAGGGGGGGGGGTTACACACAAGGTATCCATAATATGAATTAGCAGTTGCAGACCTCTCAAATGATGTGTCACACAATTGGTGTTGTAAAGAAATTAAAAATGCGCCCCTTTGGGGGGCAGAGTGGGGGATGACACACAACACATCCATAATATGAATAAGCAGTTGCAGACCTATCAAATAATGTGTCGCTCAACTGGTGTTGTAAAGAAATTAAAAATGTGACCCCCCCTGGGGAGAGCAGAGTGTGGGGGGACACACAAGACATCCATAATATGAATAAGCAGTTGCAGACCTTTCAAATCTTGTGTAACACGACTGGTGTTGTAAAGAAAATAAAAATGTGCCCCCCCTGGGGAGCTGAATGGGGGATAACACACAAGACATCCATTATATGAATAAGCAGTTGCAAACCTCTCAAATGATGTATCAAACGACTGGTGTTGTAAAGAAATTAAAAATTTGGCGAAATATTACAGTTACCGCCAAGTTGGCGTCACTTTTGACAACTAATTTTGGTCGCCAAATTTGGCGATATATCGCCAAGTTGGCGACAAACTTGGCGATTGTTGGCGATGGTAACCTTTCCTCTCTTTATGGTAACCCATATGGCGATACATAGACGGAGCCCTTTCCTGATTGGTCTATTCGACTAATGGAAGGAGTGGACAACCCGGATTCGATAGTTCCGGAAATCTTCCACATCAGCATCATTCCAGGAGTCATTCCTTTTAAGGCTAGTTTTTTTTTACTATAGAAGGATTATTCTATACGTTTTGTGTGGATTTGCGGTGCGATGCTTTCTGAAAAAAATCATTGTTTTAATAACCTTTACTGATAGGAAATATATATGCAAGTTATAAGTACTCTTCACTTAAGCCAGTTTCTTAATAAAAATAAATCGATAATTAAGCGGCAAATTCATCAGAGGAAACCTATATGTTTTTCTGCTAATGAGCATTCTAATATTACAATTCTCGTAATTTCAAAGTCATCAACATTTAATTATTTTTAATTCTTCGATACTTCAAAGTCACACCAGAAAAAAAAATACTCTAGAAAATTATTCTGGATTATGTTATTCTAAAAAAGGTATTTGATTTTAAACCGATATATATACCTGATGCTAAGACGCTATGAAATTGATCCATCCAGGTAACCGAAGAGAAGCTTGAGAGGACCAAAGAATCATGACCTTCTGTTTTTGCTTACTAAATGCATGTACTCACCTTATGTATTTCAATCAACAATGCGTTCATTTGTTCTACTGTGAATAAATGTAGATGGTAAGTTTACTTGAACGCCTTTATTAAAGATAAAGTGAGGTGTAGTGAAGAAAAAGCATTTATAGCTGATATTTATTCGAAATAAGGCAAGAAGTGTAATATAGAATTTAACGCTTCCTTAGTTTTGTTGTAAATACTCAATAATGATTCAATATCATATTTTTTTTTCAAATATTGCTCTCGATTGCTATAATAAGCAGATTTCACGCACAAAACATTTCGGATTTTCTAAACGAATTCCAAATACGATTTTTTATTTTCATGCAATATGAAATTTTACTTAGAATCTTTCTCAAGCGTAAGGGAAAACGTCGCGCTTTTATGTTAGTCAAACTATACCAACACTACCAATTATATTAATTACTTTCTATTGTTACATTTTCTAAAGAAATTCGATCAGTTACGATAACAGGAAATAAAATGTTCTTTTGTTTCCGCACTTCTCAAACGAAAAAAATTGCTATGATTACAGAAATTGTATATTCCTCATTAAAGTTCAAATGATTCATTCACGTTGGTTAGTTCTTGAATTCAGAGCCTCCAGACTGGTGCATTTGTGGTTCTGGCAGTTTACATGCAATTTCAACAATATTTATTGCGAATACTTGTAACAATTAAATTCTTAGTTATTTTTAGAAACTTACAAGCGTATTTTATACTGTGCCATTGAATAACACCATTTTAAAATTATTTTAATATACTCATAGAATGAACAGCGAAATCAAAACAATCGTAATTTTTTCCACGTTAAAAAAAAAAAAAAAAAACCTTTGTATTTGTATTTTTGTAAATTTAGTCTTTGGATATTTTTTATTTGTAAATTTTCATGATTTATGGGAAAATCATGTTTGTCATCATTGCTGTTTTGTGCTTCATTTTTTTAAACTGAATATTGGTTTTTAGCTCAACTAAAATTTACACATGACATCATATTAATTAATCAGTTGATTCTGTATTGTTTCACAAAATATTATTGCAGGAAAAAAAAATCAGTTAATAAATTTTTTAAATCTCTTTGTTACAATAGATCAATTATTGTACTTACGCAACGTTAAATTTACAACTATATCGAGATATATATCTGCAAATGGAATTGATGATAATGTTTGTTTTTAAGTTATTAATTATAATTTTTATACATATATTTTTTTAATGTTATAAAACGGCCTGTGATCATGACAGTTTTGTAAATTTAATATTCAGAAAGAAAAAAAAAGATTTACTATCCATCTTTTTGGAATAAAGTCTTACCTTTTTTAATCAACATATTTTAGAAAATTTAAATGAAAATAAATTTAAAAAAAAGTAAATTCAACATTCACGAATTATAAATTCTAAAACATAATTGAACAGCTTAAATATGATTAAAAATTGTACATTTTTCAAATATTAAGAAAAGAAATGTAGCCTTATGATGCATTTACATTCATTATGTTTTATTATTATAAAGTTAACAATATAAAGCTTAAACAATTGCTGTCTTTCACGTAATATTTAATACCATATGAAGTTTATTTAGCATTATTTATGAGTAACGATAATATATACTGATTTCTGTTACTTTTTTGCTTAAATTTACTCTATTTTTTGAAGCATCTATATTAAATATCCCATTAAAACAACAACTTTTCAAAAATCATAGTTTTCCTTATTTTTATTAAATAGCTTAACCATTAATTTAAATTCATTGACATTTTAAAAGTTCTTATAGGACATTTATCTTCATTTAATTAAGTAAGAATTTTAAATCATTATTTTTGCGCGCACGTTAATGGTATAAAAATATATTCTCGTTGAATAATTCAGAGTTTTTTAGAGGGAATATTTCTTCTTTAATATAATCTATCACTTGATCAATAATATCGAGAATGGCTTATTAAAGGCAGCAAGAAAAAATATTTTGCGACGATCACTTATCCCTAATTGTCGCAGTCTCTTTGATTGACGGAAATGTCAGTCGCCTTTGTTCAGACTTCCACTCCATTAGATAAAGTGTCGCTTGCGTGACCATTTTTACAACACAAAAAAAGACATATTACTTTTTTTTCCTTTTTGTCTTCAAAAAATATCTAGGCTTTTGAGTTACATCTTGAGATATTTTTACTATTTTGTTATGAAATACTTTTAAGCTGTAAGTTGTTTTTATACTAAGAGATATATTTTCATTGTTATTTTTTCTTTTTCTTTACTATATTTTTTGAAGCATCAATATTAAATAGCCCTTTAAAACAACCACTTTCCAAAAATTATAGTTTTCCTTGTTTTTGTTAAATAATCCAAATCTTACTTTAAATTAATTGACATTTTAAAAGTTCTTATAGGACATTTATCTCCATTTAATTAAGTAACAATTTTAAATCATTATTTTTGTGCACACGTTCATGGCATAAAAATAATATTCTGTTTGAATATATTCAAAGTCTTTTAGAGGGAATATTTCTTCTTTTATATAATCTATCTTTTGATCAATAATATCGAGGGTGGTTTATTAAAGGCAGCAAAAAAAATATTTTATGACGATCATTTATCCCTAATTGCCTCAGTCTCTTTGATTGACGGAAATGTCAGTCGCGTTTGTTCAGACTTTTACACCATTAGATAAAGTGTCGCTTGCGTGACCAGTTTCACAACTTAAATAAAGACATAACACTTTTTTCATTTTTTTATCTTTAAAAAAATCTAGGCTTTTGAGATATATCTTCAGATATTTTTATTTTTTTGTTATGAAATACTTTTAATCTGTGTACCATTTTTATTCTAAAAGATGTAATTTGATTGCAAATTAGTTATTTATAGTTTCAAAAGATTGGTAAGTCTAAGTGTAAACCCTCTTTGATCTCCAATACTAAAATGTGAATACATTTGTTGACAAGCTCTAATGCGTATTTTACTATACAGGGTGTTTCAGCGAAGTGCGGACAAATTGTAAGGGGTGATAGAAGGCATCATGACAAACATTAGGACATAGGAAACCATGGGGCGCAAACGTCTTCTGTAGGAGCCAGGGGGCATCAAAGTTTAGCGTCCAAAAGATCAAGCGATGATAAAACACGAAAAAAAAGGCCGATTCATTTCCAGTTTTCGCTGTAAACTTTGTTTATATCGAAAGTTTGTCCAAAAAATTTTTTTAAGGGAACTGTCAAAAAATGACGGTAGAGGGCGCTGTAGACTTTGGAGTGCGAACAACTACGTTTTACTGATTTCTTTTTTATTCTGTTAACAGTTTTCTAAAGATTGGACCATAACTTAAATTTTGAGTACAAAATTGAAATCATCCCAAACGGTTAAGATGTGCAAATTGAGCTGTGAACAAGGGGGGGGGTTAAAACGCTCATAATCAATGAGCAAAGCAACCGATTTTGTTGCGGTTTGAGTGCAGGTCATTCCCTTAGTAATTGATTTATTCAAAATGACGTACAGTTGTGGTGCCCTCATTTTTAGATACAGGGTGCCACTGATACTTTTCCGACATTTCATCGACATTATCCCTGGGTGCGCAGGCAACTGAGCATTCAACTGAGTGCGCGCAGGCAACGTCGTTTGATGTCTCCGTTTACGTAGAGACATCTGGTATCGCGTATACTAACTAAATACTTCCGAGCATGTTTTGCTGTACTTAGAATAATACTACATGTATTTTTATAATGTTCGTGTCATTTATTTGGGTTTTGTGCTGCCCGTACCACCTAAGTGTAAAAAAAAACGCAATACATACGTGAAATTTCGCTACTTATTCATTCTGGACGATTCCGATTTTGAGATAAACATTTAAGTGAATGTTCAAACTTTGCTAAACATTCAACATAACTAAAAATATCTCGTCAAAAAATACTGGTTGTTCATTACTCCAAAGTTTGAAGAACGTTTTGCAATCGCATTTTGCAGTAAAACCTTACAATAAAATGTTTTGTATCACATTCACCTTTTGCTGATTTTCTGCTTCTTTCTGTTGCTATTTTTTCCGTTTCTTTTAACCATAACTCGCAAACAAAGCACTTCCAACATTACATTCCCATGCGATTACAAGTAGTTTTTAAATCCCTAACACTTCCTGCAAGTATGCTGGTCTGTTAGTAACACACTCAGGGATAATATCGATGAAATGTCGGAAAAGTATCGGCGGCGCCCTGTATCTAAAAATGAGGGCACCACAACTGTACGTCATTTTGAATAAATCAATTACTAAGGGAATGACCTGCACTCAAACCGTAACAAAATCGATTATTTTGCTCATTGATTATGAGCGTTTTAACCCCCCCCCCCCCCTTGTTCACAGCTCAATTTGCCTATCTTAACTGTTTGGGATGATTCCAATTTTGTACTCAAAATTTAAGTTAAGGTCCAATCATTAGAAAACTGTTAACAGAATAAAAAATAAATCAGTAAAACGTAGTTGTTCGTACTCCAAAGTCTACAGCGCCCTCTACCGCCATTTTTGACAGTTCCCTTTAAAAAAAAATTTGGACAAACTTTCGATATAAACAAAGTTTACAGCGAAAACTTGAAATGAATCGACCTTTTTTTCCGTGTTTTATCATCGGTTGATCTTTTGGACGCTAAACTTTGATGCCCCCTGGCTTCTACAGAAGACGTTTGCGCACCATGGTTTCCTATGTCCTAATGTTTGTCATGATGCCTTCTATCACCCCTTACAATTTGACCGCACTTCGCTGAAACACCCTTTATATTCTTTTCATTTTTTTAATTTTACTACGTTTTTTGAAGCATTTTAAATAGCCCTTTAAAACAACCACTTTCCAAAAATTATAGTTTTCCTTGTTTTTATTAAATAGCATAAATATTTATTTTCATTAATTGACATTTTAAAAGCTCTTATAGCACATTTATCTTCATTTAATTATGTAACAAATTTAAATCATTATTTTTGCTCATCCGTTAATGGCATAAAAATGTATTCTGTTTGAATGTATTCAGAATTTTTTAGAGAGAATATTTTTTCTTTATTATAACCTATCATTGGATCAATAATATCGAGAATGGCTTATTAAAGGCAGCAAAAAATATTTTGTGACGATCACTTATCCCTATTTGCCTCAGTCTCTTTGATTGACGGAAATGCCAGTCGCCATTGTTCAGACTTCTACTCCATTAGATAAAGTGTCGCTTGCGTGCAAAGTTTCACAACTTAAAAAAAGACATATCACTTTTTTTCCTTTTTTTTCAAACAATATCTAGGCTTTTGAGTTATGTCTGAGATATTTTTGCTATTTTGTTATGAAATTCTTTTAAACTGCATGCTGTTTTTATGCTAAGAGTTGTATTTTGATTGGAACTGAGCTATTTATAGTATAGTTAGCTGCTTATAGAAATTACAAGTATAAAATGTAAACCCTTTTCGATCTACAGCACTAAAATAAGAATACATTTGTGTTACACTTTATTACACAGGTAATGCTTTATCCATTAGGTAAAGTGTTGTTTGCATGACCACTTTCAAAACTAATAATAATAATAATAAAGTTGCTTTCGGAGTAGAGAAGATGCTCAGATATATCTACACTGTTAAAAATAAAGGTGACAAACCAGTTGCATTTGGCGCCCAGGGGTAAAACGGTGTTACCATTTGATACCCGCGATCTTGAAAATGTGTTTGGTGTGCTGTTTGATCTATCACTGGGTGATTCACGCTAATTAGGGTGCCGCGCAATGCATACCGTTGGAAGATTTTCACCCCTCAGTTATTAGCGCATGCTCTGTGACGTGTATCCTTCCCCTTCAACTGGCCGCCACTGGTGTATCAAAATAGTTTTTTCTCCCTACGATGACTATCACCGTTATGCAAGCTAACGATGACTATTCTAATTTCGTTTAGAACTTCGGATGGCTAACTTTTGGCGAGCTTTTTTATATAAAGCTACATTTGAATATTTTAGGGAGGTTTTGAAGGTCAGTTCGATAGCCAAGTGGTTAGAGCATTGAACTTGTAATCAGGCGCCGTGGATCCGAATCCTTCGACGGACAGAAGTCGCTTTATATATTTTTTATTATTGAGCACTCTGGATTAAGGGTGTCATCTTTTCGCCTTAATTAAAGGTGCCATTCTGGCTCCTCTAGGGCTGTCACCAGTGAGAAAAAGCCTTTCAGCCCTAGAAGGTGCAATGTGTCACCAATAGTTTTAACAGTGTAAGATGCATCTCAATCCTTGTGATTTCCGGATTTTATTCATTTTTGGAGTGGCGCATGTTTAATGTCCAGAAATTGGATAATACGATGACAAAAAACAGTATTAAAAACCACACTGAGAAACAAATTGAGATACAGTTCTAAAAAAAAAACATTTAAATTTACAATTTCTCCCTCTACGACGGTATAAAAATTTAAAATGCGAATTGTTTACAAGTTTAAAAACTTGCAGTACTTATCATTGAAAAACTGATTTTTGATTGTTTTTTAATTAATTGTGATTGGTGCAAGATTATTCTTGCTTAATCAATTGCGTATGTATTACGCTCTGTTATTAGTAGCTCTGTTATTACGTACACTGTAAAAAAAATCATGAGGTTACTAAAAATTTGTTAGCAAATTTGAATTTCAAAGAATATTTTAGTAACCATTACTCACAGTACAAATAATAAGCATTCCAAACATTTTTTTGCAAGTGAAACAAACATTTCTTTTGTAAACTGAACAAAAGAATTTTTTTATAACTAACTTAAAACCTTTTAGTATGGGCCACCAAGCAAATTTTAGTAATAGTTCCAAAATAATTTTTAGTAACCATTACTCACAGATTCTTTGTGACTACAATAGCTGTTGTTATTGTTGTTCAGCTACTTGTATCCACTGTGCATGATTGTTGGGAGCAGGGGTCAAGGGAGGTACTGCCTCAAGAAGACCAGGCTCCGGGTGAGCACGTGGCACTACTGAGAGGGAAGACCGTCGTATTCGGCGTACGGCTATGGTGCATCGTATTGCGTCTGCGACAGAAATTCGAGCTGCAGTTGGCACCACAGTGACACCACGAACTGTTAGAAATCCGTTACTTCAAGGACAGCTCGATGCAAGGCATGCATTCCACTTACTCGAAGTCATTTCAGTTTGCGACGCCAATGATGTCAAGCCAGAGCTCACTGGAGGATGAAGTGGAGATCTGTTGTGTTTTCTGATGAAAGCATGTTCTAGATTGGTGCCAATAATGGTCGTGTGCTGGTCAGAAGGAGGCCAAGGGAACGCCTGCAACTAAACTGTCTGCGGCCTAAACACACTGGATCTACAATCTGGAGTCATGGTCTAGGGAGCGATTTCCTATGACAGCAGAAGCACTCTCGTGGGTCTCTCAAACACACTGACTGCAAATGTGTACGTCAGTCTGGTAATTCAACCTGTAGTGCTGCCATTCAAGAAAAGCTTTCAAGGGGAGATTTTCAACAGAATAACGCTCGCCCTCATGCCGCTGTTGTAACGCAACGTGCTCTACAGAGTGTCGACATGTTACCTTGGCCAGCCAGATCACCAGATCTGTCTCCCATTGATCACGTATAGGATATCATTGGATGAGAACTTCGGTGTCATCCCCAGCCAGCACTGGCCATCATAGTATTGACACAGCAAGTACAACAAGCATGGAACTCCATACCACAAAGTGACATTCGGCACCTGTATGACACAATGCATGCACGTGTGCAGACTTGCATTCAAAATCCGGGCGGTTATAGCAACTATTAATGTAACAGCATTTCACATTTGAAATGCATTTTATTGACCTTAAATTAACCTGTGATCTCGAAAATCTAATCAAATAAACATGTTAACTAGACAAATGCACTGTCCAAATTTCATTACTCTACAGTAAGTTTTTCTTGGTGTTGGGATTTTTTTTTCCGCCAGTGTATATATAGACTTTTGCGTACATCTTCAGATATTTTTGCTATGATCTTATAAATTTATTTTAAGCTGTATGCTATTTTTATGCTGAGACATATATTTCAATAGCAAATTGGTTGTTTATGGTTACGAAAAGCATTTAAAAATTTCAAGTATATGGTGTAAACTCTCTTCGATTGCCAACACTAAAATGTGAATACATTTGTTTTCTTCTTAATATACAAGTAGTCGTTTACATGATCACTTTCGAAACATTAAATAAGTGATATTATTTTTATTTTTGTATTTACTGTAGCGTACATCTTCAAGTATTTTCTTGCTATGTTTCTATGAATTTTTTCAAGAGACAGAGGACTATAAATTTACAAAAAATCAGGTTTCGAATTTTCTTTTATTCTGATATTTCTATTTTCTTTTTCATTAATATACAAACCCATTCAAATATTTGTCTTATTTTTTGAGTTATAATTATTTATAGACAGTGAGTAAAGTTGAATTATGGTATGTATTGGATTTTTAAAATACTCTTTCTTGGATTAATACATTTTAAATTTGCGCGTACTCTTACTTTCAAACTGTGTAAATTATGTCTCTAAAAATTAAACCAAATATGATTTTTAAAACAAAAGAACAACAATAACAACAACAAAATTACATGTTTTGTTTATTAATGTTTCTGCTCTTTTTCTTTTTTTCGTGCTAAAATAAACTTTTCAACAAACCTTTTTGTATTTATTTTGGTTTTAAAATAGTTAAAGCGTGTTTGATTTATTTTTAATGTTTTTTGAACTGTTTAGAACTATTTTATTAGAAACATTTTTAGTTGCATTTTAAAACATGCGTATGCTGCAAAATATTTTAAAAATATAATATAAATAATCTATGACTGTACAAATTCACCCAATTATGCTTTTATAAAACAAAACAACAACAATATCAAAAACAAAATCACATGTTTTGGTTATTGATGTTTCTGCTTTTATTATATTAATTTATATATTTTTCGTGTTAAAATAAATATTTAAACAATTTTTTATAATTATTTTGGTTTTAAAATAGAAGAAGCATGTTTCGATTTTTTTGTTTAAAAATTGTTTTCTGAATTATCTAGAAATATTTTATTATTAAAATAAATTTTTAATTGTACTTTGAGACATGTGCACGCTGCAAAAAATATTTAAACATAGTGGAATAAAAAAAATAAGCATAAAATGATTTTGTAAATTTTTTGCCAATGAGCCTCTCGTACGAATCGGTGCATTCTCTTGATTTTTTACGATTATTTCTATCTGCTAGTTGTTTCTATAACTATACCAATGGATTCAGGAAGTTAACAAGAGTTTAAGTCTCCTGTCTCTTGCTAAATTGTATGCTGTTTTCATACTGAGAAAAATATTCGTATAGCATTTTTGTGGTTTCTTTTAAAAAGGGAAAGAATTTAAAAGTACATAATGCAAACCATTTATTGTCACTAGCATCAAAGTGTAAGTATATTTGTTTTCCTGTAATTAAGCAACTAATCCTTTATTCTAGAATTCATAACAAAAAAGACATAAAAGTATTATTTAATTCTTCCAAAAACATCTGAGGCTTTGTATTTTTTTTTATTATTTGGATTTGAAAAAGGCTAAGTATACTCTTACAAAACCCTTTTAGATTATAGAGTTTAAAAGTATTGAGTATAAAACATATTCAGTCCCCACAAAAAAGTGAATATATATTTGTTTTTATGTTATTACACAACTAATGATTTATCCATTAGATTTGGTTCTTGTGTAACCAGTTTCACAATATAAAAAAGAAGTAAAAAATCAGTATTTAACCTTATCATTACATAACCTTTAAAAAATATTTTTTCTTCTTGCGTTATTAATTAAGTTATCTTAGTTAGTCATCATTCTCTTTTTAATACCAAGACAAGTATTTAGACTGCAAATAGGCTGTCTATGGTTTTTTAAAAGTGTTTATTTATTTATTTTTTTTAACATTGGAGGTACAGGATTTGAACTTGTTTTCAATTACAAAAATTGCAATGACATTTTTACGTTATTACGCAAGTAATACTTGATATATTAGATAAAGTTTGTTTGCGTGACCCGTTTTACAATTTAAAAAAATACATCAAGTAATTATTTTAATTCCTAAAAGAATTCCGATTATCTGAGTGCATCTGCAGCTATTTTCTTGCTATGGAGTTATGAATTTCCATTACGTTTTTCTTACAATGAGAAAAATATTAGGACTGAAAATAAGTTGTTTACTGGTTACGAAAAACTTAAAAAACTTAAACTTTAGGATGCATGTCATCTTTAATACGCAAAGATAAAACGCGAATGCATTTATTTTCATGTCATTATGCAATAGGATGGTGCGAAAAAAAATTTATTATTTCCGAATCGCTATAGTGCGGAAAGGTTTCGATAGCTAAATAGAAGAAAAACAAAAAAAAATATTTTTTTCAAATCGGACTTCAATATCCTTCAATCGCGTAAACCGCCAAAAAATTTTAAAAAATTGAAAATTTCCATTTTTTTAGATTTCTTTTTTTTTAATTTTACATATACATATATTTTATATTTATAGCGAAAAATACTTGCATATTGTACCGTTTAATAATAATAAAAAAAATAAACTGCGTTTAGAGAATATCTTCCGTTCATGCAAATTCAGTAAAAATCAGGAAAAATTCAATGTTCAGTGATTTTGATGTATTAAGAAGATAATTAAATGAGTGCAGTTTGTGGTCTCATGTAAAAATTGAAATGTAAATTAGTATTATTGACCATATTATGCGACTTTTGAGCAATCTAGATCTTACAGCCACGAGATCACTGCAGGGTGAAAAAGTTTAGTAGTTCTCGCAAGTCCTGTTAACCACGTTGTGAAATAGCACTGAAATCGCCGGACGTGCGCACATCCATCTCTCCCTACTCCGTCTTCTTCTACAGTGAGACATTTCGTATCAGTGAGTACGTTAGCAAATTTTGTTTGTTAATTGGATATATCATATTATTTTAATTACATTAACAAGTGAAATGAATACGGATACGTATACGTCAATGACCAAGAAAATCACTAAACAATCTTTTCATTCCCCTACAGTTTGGTCATCTAAGAGACTTTCTGCCAAATGTTTTTCCAACACACGAGGATGTTCTTCGATATTGCTTTGAAGAGAGGTTTCTATTAGCAAGCAAACGCAACAACATTAAAATCAATAGCAGATCTGTCAATTATGCAATGGCACAAAAAATAAAATGCATTTATCAGAAGGCGTCGATTCAACTGTTTCTGATTATAGTAGCATTGCATTAAATAATGCCATCTACTATAAGTATTATAAACTAATGACATCTTACATTCAAGAAAATGAAAATTAAAACTTTATAAAAAAAATTGATAGAAATAAATAGCTAATAGAATCCTCTCCTCAAAGTAGCAACGAAAAACATCCTCGTGTGTTGGAAGAATATTTGGCAGAAAATCTTTTGAATGACCGCATATAGGAACAATGAAAACGTTGTCTAGTAATATTCTTGGTCATCGCATATGCGTATCAGTATCCATTTCACTTGTTAATGTTATTAAAATGATACAATATATCCATTAACAAACGAAATTCGTTAACGTTCCCACTCATACGAAATAGCGCACTGCGGAAGTGGACGGTGGCGGGGAAATATAGGAAGGTGGAAAGGTAATATTATCAAACAGCTTAAAGTGCATCTTGGACGACCAGTAAAGTGGGTTATTTGTTTATTCATTTTATTGAATTCCCTTTTCGCTAAAGTTTCCAATACTTGGATGGAGAAACAACTGGCCCAAGATCATTTAGTAGGCCAATTGGGAAGAATCTCATTGATTGTGAAAATCTCTCCGACAAAAAAATTCAACCAATTAATTGTGAAATTCCAGAAGTGGACAGACAAAGTTTGAGAAAGGAACAAAAATAGCTATTTGACCTAAGTCAAGCAATTAGAAGCGGCAACTGTCCAAACGACTTATCCAAGCGTGACTCTGGATGCCTTAAAAGCCATAGTGACAATTATTTTGAAATTTTACATGCCAGTTTAGTTTAAATAAACTGCAGTAATACATTACAGACGGGTCTATTTCAGAGCAATAGACACATCTTCATATTTGCCTGACGACCTGAAGAAAGTGGTACTTCCTGTCATCGAACGAAACTCCTTTTTAGTTCACGCGGAAAACCTACTGATGACAATGGTCTTTGATAAAAGAAAGAACATAAGAGAGCTAGGGCTAAGAAGAGTGTTAAAAGCCAGAAAGACTGTTTCTAAATCTAAAGGTATCACAAACTTTATTCTTTCTATTTAATACTTCGATGCGGCAGATTTTATGGAATTAATTGATTGGAATGTTGTAAAATTATTATCTCCACCTGTTTTACGGAGAGTAACCAACGAAGATATTTATTCCTTCGTCTAATCAGGTGATTTCCCGGATTGGAATGCTAAAGAATTTGCCAGCCACATGCAAGCTGTAGAGCGGTGAGTCAAATTGATAACGGAAGAATCGCTTAAGGTATATAGGCCCCAACCAAGTGATACATTCAATCGAGCCGCATTGAAATTAAGGTCCATGTTACCAGATTTTTCTACCAAATTGAAGTACATATTAGCGTCTAAACGTCATATTTAAACAGATAAAATAACAAATTATGTATATAAGTAATATAAATAGCAAACACCGCTCTGAATGGAGGGAAAATGCGGATGGATCTCGAACTGCAGCCGCATCCCCATAGTGAGCTCTGGATTGTTTAGG